>CM048849.1:63488335-64858335 GCA_026545225.1 Cornus controversa | reverse complement strand
GCCTTGTTCCACGGGCATCAATGATATGGGAAGTTTCGGATGGCCAAGTCATGACTTAGTGGCCATAAAGGGAAGGTCGTCTTCTAGTGATGAGTCTATAGCGTTCCAAGATCTACAAAAACCTCAGCAGTGTGATTCGATCGATGGTGGTAGCACAGTCTTGATTGATTCCACCTTGCAGATGATGGGTATCGGACTTTCATCATCCACAGCAATGGATTGGAACCAGACTTTACTGTGAGTATATATATATATATATATATATATATATATGAACTCTTAATTTCTGCTTACATATAATATATGTATTTAATTAGTACAAGAATAGTTTATGATCGGAACATGTTATATATATATATATTGAAGCTTATTAATTATATTCAGATTCCACAAGAACTAATACCAAGCTTCCACTACCACTAAAAAGTAGAATATTTTGTACTTATTTTCATTGTAATCATTCGAAAAAGGTAGTCAATTTGATCAATTATTTTGATTGTTGAAGCTTTAGTTGGTTCTTATCTCTTTGTATTTGTAATATTGGCAGTAGTGGTACTGGAAGAGGCGAGAGCAATAATATTTATGATCATCCATTGCTACAAGAGGACATGAATTCGAGGTTGAAGTATAAAGAAAGACGATTAATTGATTATGGTCATCAAGGCCAAGATTCAACGTTGAGTAGTGGGTTTAAGGCGAGCATGAATCAAGGGTTTTCCTTAAACGAGGCAGGTTTAAACTGTGTGACAACCTCCTCCTCCTCCTGTACGGGTAAGGGTACGGGTACGGGTACCGGTACCGGTACTAATGACTGTACAGTACCAATTACTTGCCAAGGCTTATCCACCAGCTTTTCAATGAGTTCAACTTCATATGATTATCCTTCAGCATTGTTGCATACGCTATTCGATACTACTACTAGTGATCATCCTCAACCACAAGCATCTATATTTGACAAGCCCGCCTTGCTGAGCAATATTCCATCTACAACAAATTATGGGACAAGCTTTAATGATGATTTTTCTCCAACTATGCCTAAATTCTCTTCCTTGCTAAAGCCTTCACTGCCAAGGCTGCAACCTACCAGTCATTTGCACTTCAACAACAACAACACACCCTTCTGGAATGCCTCGACTGCACCTATAAACGACATTCGACCAAGTTTTTTTCCAAATTCAATGCAATCACAATTCCTCCTCGCTTCAACATTATTTGAAGAAAAACCCAGTTGCACTAACCTCACTGCCAAGGTATATATATATATATATGGTGATTTAGAGTACATTGATTTATAATATATACTTCTTAATTACTTATATATATATATATATATGGCTAGGGTTTTGGGACTGAATTATATATACTTTGTATTTCAATTCCAGCCCAATAATGTAGAAGTTGGAGACTCAAGCTCAGTGACAAAGAAGAACAGCATTGAGCCTGTATTCAAAAGACCACGAATTGAAACACCGTCACCATTGCCCACCTTTAAGGTAGGAAAGATTTGATCAAGCATTTGACTAAAGGGAGTAGGTTTCAAGGTTTTTTCTTAATTAATTTGTAATAATAGTTATATGTATATATGTATGTATGTATATATTACTTTTGTCCAAAGAAATGGATGAGAACTTGTATCTACCTTTGATATGATCAGGTCCGGAAAGAGAAGCTGGGGGACCGAATCACTGCCCTCCAGCAACTTGTTTCACCTTTCGGAAAGGTAAAATTTTGGATTTTTCCACTACTTTTTTTGTGAAGATGGAGCACTTTATTTCTCTGTCAGGTCCATCATTTAAGCTAATTGGTTAATTTAATTAATTCAATCATCTACATGTAATTATTTTTTTCAGACTGATACTGCATCGGTACTCCATGAAGCTATCGAGTACATCAAGATTCTCCATGGTCAAGTCAGTGTATGTTCCATTATGAACATATATCGATCCATCATCTCCCTTGAAAATTTTACATTTTAAGTGAAACTCTATCAAACAAATTAATATTCAAATATATCCATCTCAATGTTGTTTATATATGTTTTTCAGCTTTTAAGTACTCCATATTTGAAAAATGGAGCTCCCATTCGGCATCAACAGGTACAAATTAACTTCTCTTAATTTAATTAATTTGCATATAGACATAAGTTATATATATATATATGGATTATGAATTGGTTGATGTTGCAGACATCTAATAAAATGAAGGAGCAGGAAGGGCCTAAACAAGACTTAAAAAGCCGAGGACTTTGCCTTGTGCCAATATCAAGCACCTTCCCAGTGGCTAACGAGACTACCGGTGATTTCTGGACTCCCACATTTGGAGGGATATTCCACTAAACAAGTTTTCTCTACGTACAATTAGTATTAGCTTCATTAGCTAGAGAGAAAAAAGAAAAAGAAAAAGAAATTATCAAGTACCTACTGTAAACCACAATATTGCTGCTATAGTTGTAGACAGAGAAAAAGGGGGAGAGAGAGAGCTAGAAAAGGAAGCGAGGCTTGAAGAAAGACAGCATGCATGCTGGCCCAGCTACAGGCAGAATGATACAGCCTAGCAAATGATTAGGTACCATTGAAGGATAATATTGTGCTGTAATAATATAATATATATATATATATATATATATATATATATATATATATATATATAGTTAGAGGTGGTATAGGAACAGGAACAGGTGCTAAATTTAGCGAAAGTTTAGGTAGTCCTTACCTCCAGAGAGTATTTATTGTTAGTTGAGCTAAATTTAGCAGAAAGAGAATGATAAATTAAGGGACTTCTGTTCCTGTTTCTATATGTATGTGGGGTTGACAGTTGGTACCACTTTTAATTTGCAAGAAAGGAAAAAATATATATACTAATTCTAATTCTAATTCTAATTGAGAAGAAAAATAAATACCGTAGAATATTATTGAATTGAAGAAGAGAAATGAGTGTATGTGCTTTATGGAGCTCAATTAATGTTTGGGTATCTTAACTTTCAATTTGTTTATCTGTTTGGAATGCGTTACTGGAAAGTCAGAGGATGGCCCACTTTTCATACTTTTAGGTTTTTAGTTATATAAATTGCTGGAAACTGTTTTTATGTGCATTGTGCTTTCTATGGAATGCCCACATCGAGCAGCATTCATTAGAAGCCAAACCATATACAAAAACCCAGGACCAATTTGGTACGGCTAACCTCTACAAAGCTACATTGAAAAACGGCGGTTAATTTCACATAACACCACCCTTTTATACGGTAGGTTTTAGGTAACTTAGGCGGTGGCTAAGATTCGAGGCTCCGAAAAATATTTATTCTACTATTAAAAGACTTCTTAATTTTTTTTTACTTTTATTATTAGACTCTAACCAATTTGAAAATTTTCTAAAAATTTTTTCTCTCTCTCCTCGTTACACCGGTGAATATATACTAACTATTAATATTGTACTCTCATCACACGAACCGATAATTTTAGGAAATTAAAAATTAAACTTTTCATCTCCTATTAATTTTATCTTCTTTTTATGTCTTACTCCACATGTTTTAACTTTTTTCCTCCTCTATCATTGCAACATTTCTTTTTTCTTTATTCTCTCACGGACTCTCTAATCTCCATCTCTCCTCTCTCTTAGTCTCTCATTGTAATGTTTTTTTTTCTCCACTCATTACAATCATAAATTTATTGGAAACTTTCAAGTTACTAGTTGCAAAATAATTGAAGAATTTTTAAAGTATTATTTTTCTAACATCAGATTCTATTGTTCTTTTAACTTATATTATTTTGTAGTCTTATTATTTTTTGTTATCATAAAATTGTATATTTTGTTTGTACTCATTGTTATTTGTATTATTGGATATCAAAATATGTCTATTAGAAAGTATGAATCAAGATATGAAAAACTTAAAAAGAAAAGAAGAATAGATAAACTAATTCAATCTCAAAAATGAGCTCTTAATAAATTTGTTAAATCTAATAATCAAACAAGAAAATATTTAGATAAAAATTCTACCAAAAAATAATATATTAAATATTAAAAGTCCACATTTATAATTTTTACAAAACTTGAATACAAGAATATAATTAATAACTTTACATCTCAAAAAGTATGAAAAATAAATTTTCAATAAGTATTATTCATTATTATTTCATATTAATATATTAAATATTAAAAGACCACTTCGATAATTTTTTCCTTAGCCTCAAATTATGTTAAGTCGTCTCAAATTATGTTTAGCGGCCCTGGTCACGGGATATGCACACCAACAAGTGAAACACCAATAGACTCTCCCACTCTGCTCCGGCGACCCCAATAAGTGACCAAAAAATTCATTGCCGTCCAAGGCCATCATGCCCGGAAGAGTGAGGGTTTGGTTGACCAAACCCTAGGCCGGATGAGTGGATGACGTGTTGCCAGTTATGGTTGGTTTTAGAGTTCTGTAGTGGAGTCCTGAGATTTGATAGATAAGAGTGAAGGTTTGGTTAGAGAGAGAAGGAGAGATGTGTAAAGAAAATGGTGTTGCCGAAGCTTCGAAGCCAACAAAGCTGACCCATCAAATTGAAACTGATCTAGAATCAAAGGCCTTTTGAAGCATGTAGGCCTTGAAATTGAATATTTTTTTTTTGGAAATTGCTGATGGGTTTGTTGGTTTTTGTCTTATGGGGGTGTCTTCTTCATTGACAATTCGTTATCTGGTGAGAATTGCAGAGATGGATAGAGAAGATAAGATGGGTCGTGTTCTAGGTTTGGAAAGAAAAGAGAGATGAGAGAGAGAATTTGTAGAAAGAAAGAGAGTTCCCATGTTTGACTTTTTATTATTATTTATTTATTTACATGGGTTTTTAGGTAAATTCACTGCATTGTTAACGGCAAATTAGTAGAATATGTCTATTCGAACGAAATTGTTAGTCTGTGAATGTTTTTAGAATAAAAAGGGTGCAATATGCACAGTATGCATATTACAGGGAGTTCTATGAACTTAATCTAAAGAGGATATGCAGACCAATTAAAGGGCCCTAGTCCAACAGTATAGTATAACTAGGGGTGTATACGATACGGTTCTTTACGGTTCTTGGTGAAATCGAAATCGTTCCCAACGATTTCTTAATTTTGGAATCGGAACCGTTGAATTCGGTCCAGTTTGGTTCTAGTTCTTTGCGATTCTAGTTCCAGTTCTAGTTCTCCAACGGTTCTTTGTCAATATATATATATTTAAAACATTAACAAGATACACACTTATACTTATGCACCCCCAATTATAACAATAGATTAAAAACTTTTAATATTTATTTATATATTTTATATTATATAAATATATAGAATATTAGAACTTAGAAACTAAATGTATTAATTTATATATTATATATTTTATACTTTATATATAAATAGAAGGCATTAGTATTTATTTATATATTATAGATTTTATACTTCATATATATATATATATATATATATATAGAACACTAGAATTTAATTAGAAGTTATTATTATTCATTTATATATTATATATAAATATTTTTTCTAATGGTTCCGGTTTTAATTCCTTAACTTGGAACCGAAATCGTAGTGAACGGTTCTTAAAATTTGGAACCGAAACTGAAACCGTAGTGAACAGTTCAGTTCGGTTCAGTTCAATTATGGTTCCTTACGGTTTTGATTTTGATTCCGATTGTACCAATTCTTTGTGCACCCCTAAGTATAATATTTCCATCTTCAAAGAATAACATCGGAATTTGAGTCCGTGCAAATTGTGTGTGAGTATTTACTTGATCAATAAAAATAAAAAAATAAAGACCATATGAAAATTATTTTTCAACTAAAGAATTAATTGATAAATATTTTTTACATTATCTAATGTAAACAGTTAAATTTTTTGGAAATTTTCTGTTGGATTTAGAATAGAAGTTGTTAATTTCATAAATTTTTATCCTTTAAAATGAAACTAAAAATTAGTATTGTCCAACATGAGGATATCCATGGCAGTATTCGCTTGTATTTGTTGCTTTTTCGAGTCATTTTCAAAGGGTTCATTCTTTCCAATGGGACTCAAATTCTCAGTAAAAAGCTCATAATTAATCATTCCTCTCTTGATAAAGATTGAACTTTAACTCTAAATATCTTTTTCCAATTCTAATATTTCTATTATATACTTACACCATATTTAAATTTCGGCAATAAGTTGATCATATTATGTTAACTTCTTTCACATTTAATGTGAACAAAAGCCCGAAGTAGAGGTGCAACTTCAAGTCATAAAATAGAAGCGCACTAAGGTGCAATAATCAAGGTTTAAATTATATATCATTATTCACAAAAAAAAAAATCAAAAACATAAATTACATACATTAAGTTTATAAAATTTGAATAATAAATTTAAAGAAAAAGAGAGAAAAAAAAAGAAGTTATTGCATATATATTATGCATGAGTGCAAGAAGAATAAATTTTAAGAAGACAAATATATATATACATATATAAAGAAGATAAAAGTAAAAGCCGATGTTAACTTGGTCGGAGTAGAGTCAGTGTGTAATGCATTTTTGATGATATTGAAAGTCAATGTTAACATGAATGGTAAATACTGTAAAAGATTTGACACCAGTACTATGCATGCAGTTGAGAGAGCATTTTTAATACTGGATTGGATAACAAGTGAAGAAATGAATCAAAAGAAAGAAGCTTAACATTGAAGAATGGGTTTGACAAGTGACTAATCATGAAATTAAAAAAAAGTACTTTAATCGTTGTGATTTTTCATGTTTGGTATCTCTTGGCACCAGCTTTAGATATGTTTTTTGTGACTTTTGAATTGATGGGCTGATGGGTATTATACCATTACCATACCTTGAAGCATCCGGATCAGTACTCCATGGAATTAATTCTACTTAATTAAGTATAAGTAGTAGTAGTAGTATATAAAAAGAAAGAAGAAACTTAAATAATAATTAAAAGGAATACCAAAAAGGAAAAGCATATTGGCATCATTGTGATGTTACAAAAAAGAGCATATATATATGACACCTCCCAGCGGTTACGATACGATCTTTTACTTTATTAGCAGACTTTGTTTTCCTTTTTTCTGACTAATCAATTGCCAACTCTGTGTTTGTCTTCTCAGAGAAGTTTCCCCATCTTAAAAGGGTGTTTTCTTTATGCACCTTTGAATCTGATCTCCTAAACCTTTCACAGCCAAACGTACCCTTCAAAGGTGATTGATGTGTCACTCCAGATTTTCTTTTTCTTCTTCTTTTCTTCTTTTTTTTTTTTTTCATGGCTGTGATGAAAGATGTTTTTACCAAAAATGTGTTGCCTACAAAATGTACTTTGAACCATATACTGGGATGACATTCTCTTTATTGCATGTGAACTATCTTTTTCTGTAACTTTTTTTTTTTCCCCCCCCACCCCCCCAACAAAGTTATGAATAAGGTGTGACCACAAGGTAGTATAAAAAAATAAAAAAGGAATGATGGATTGTCCATATCAAACAATTAACATCTTGTGTGTTGATTTGTTATTCGATTCCCCGATGAAGGAGACCAAATTCTATTGTAATTCTATAGCCTAACATTTTATTTATAAAAATTATATATGAAAGTGATTGATGTTTCTTTTTTGATCAGTTAATTAAGAGTTTGCTAAATACTTGAAGAGAAGGGCTTTTAAGGCATGGGCCAAAATGAAAACTTGTGCTTCTTCTCTTATTATGTAATAATAGCCACTTAAAGATTGTTGGATCTATCAGTTCAAATAAGTCAATTTTGAGATGGGGATCAAACTTGTTTGCTTAAAAGAATTTAATGATTTTTAGCAAGTTTGAGTAAGGAAAAAAAGAAAGAAAGAAAAAGAAAAAAGTAAGCTAGTTTCTAATTTGTGCTCTTACCTATTATAGTATAGGAGCTAATGACAATTTTATGGATAATACTATCAAGGAAAATTACAAAGAAGTGTAAAATTTATGTCTCTGGACTATATATGTATATGTATATGTATATGTATATGGTGGGTGTTAGGCTTGATGACGATCAAGTAAACCGCCTTCATAATTGGTTTTTGTGGTTAATGGGGGGTGTGATGGGTAATGGGCTTCTATTATAATCTTTTGCAGTGGCGCTTTACATTTTGGTTAGGGAATGGGCAGAGTAAAAGACTTTTGGACTACTTGAAACAGCCCAAGTTGGTTTTAATCCTTTCAGCTAAATGCCTATTCCAGAACTTTGCGACCGACAATTACCTTCTAGCAAGAGTATGAAGTGATGAAATTTTGAAATAATAATAATAATAATAATAATAATAAAATCAGAAAACAACATATAGAAAAGTCTGAAGAAGATGATAAAGAGTTAAAAAAAAATGCTACCCATTTATGCAAACTGCAAAGAATATGACACGGAACTTCCTTGGAAGAAGAGATCATTTGGATGGACCACTGGTGGCTTGAAAATATTGTCTGACACTCCATATATGATAAAGCTAGACATAATCATATCTATCTCTATCTCTATATAGACGCGATTGCTGAAGGTGGCCATATATAGTACTCCGTATATACTATTACTATCAGCTGCTAAGTAAAAGGACAATTTGTGCCAATCCAGTTTGAAAACCAAAACCCCAGATTTGTTACTTACATTGTATGACCTCATTAGGAGGAGGAGCCTTATTGATGTCACTCTATGTATGAACATGCAAAGAAAGATATCCCTTTCATAATTGATTGAACACAAACCACTTCTCCACCATGGCTCAGAACAGAATCATTAATGTGGGATTCAACCAAATACTGTATGTATATCAGGCTTGCAAACCAAGTAGGATCACTCAATCTCAGCCAAATCACGGTTGATTATTTAGAGCATTTATATATATATATATATATATATGTATATATATATATATATATATATATATATATATATATATGCGTTCCAGTTCCACTATGTCTTGCAGCATTAAATCGAAATTTTGAGTGATTTTATCTCTGGACTGTGTAAAAAAACGCCCACACAAACCCCAAATTATACCAAAAAATTCCTAGACATACCAATATTATCCAAGTTTGCAACCACATCTGTTCCAGTTAATCTTCAAGTACAATTCCGACAGGAGTACCATTTAATTTACGCCTACAACCCCTATTGATCCTTCCTCTTTGTTAATTCATTGAAAATGAAACAAATTTGCAGTTAACTCTCCACCGGAAGGAATTTGAATTTAAAATACGAAAAAGAAAAAGATTAATAATAAGAGATGGAAGTGTAAGCAAACTTTGTCATTAATTGTATATAATGCGTTGAGAAACAACAAAACATGCTCGTGACTGACTAATATGGTATTTATTATAACGAGCATGATTGCACATTTTAAAACATAGCTGAGATTGATTCAAGAAGAAGAGGAAAAAAAAATAACAAGTAGCGGTAATCTGGTGGGAAAAATCAAGCACTTCCTTTAAGTTTCTTCGCAATGCCAGCAATGTACTTTCCCTGGTGGAAAGCTTGCTCAAGTTCAAGCTCAGAAGGCTGTCTTGAACCATCCCCAGCAAAAGTTCCGGCACCATAAGGGCTGCCACCCTTCACCTTCTCCATCTCAAACATGCCAGCTCCAAATGTGTAGCCAATCGGTACATAGATCATTCCATGGTGAACAAGCTGGGTAATTGCTGTCAGCCTGTATGTATATTCATCGAAATTAAGCCCAAGTCTTAGCTCATTTATTTGACCAAGTCAAAATCTTTATACAAAAGCAGAGAGTAGTATTTAATGTTGTGCAATAGGGGAACAAACTTACGCTGTAGTTTCTTGTCCACCTCCTTGAGATCCAGTGCTGTAAAAGATGCCAGCGGGCTTGCCAGCCAGCTGTTGTGTTCTCCAAAGGCCTCCGGTTGCATCTAGGAAGGCTTTGAATTGAGCAGCCATCATTCCGAATCTAGTGGGGAAACCAAATATAAGCCCATCTGCCTCAGCAAGCTCATTGGGTGTAATGATCGGGACATCACTCTTTGGTGGTGCACTCAACTTCCCAAGAACTTCATCAGGCAGTGTTTCAGGTACCTGCTCAATATGCCAAAAAGAAAATCATCAAATAGCTATCAAAGATTTTATATTTTGCTATTAACGTTTTTCCTTTCTTCTTTTGAACGTGTGCAGCAGCAGCAGCAGCATAGCAAGCAACCAATCACACATCGATCTATGAAACAACTCTACCAAGAATGATTTCTCCTTCCTAATTGATTTTGCTTAAAATTTCAGTGGAGTAAGACAACCTCCTAAACTCTAGGAAAGCAATAAATCCCAGTCCTGAAAGATTATAGACTCTTTATTTTTCTTAAAAGGCAAACACTGTGGAGTTTCAAGCATTCAAATAATACAAGGCTTTGCCATAAATTGATTTAGTTTAAGAATCAATGTCCCATCTCTTTACCTCTCTTTTTTCTCATACACAACATTAAATCCTCACTGTGAAATATTAAACTTTTTATACCTTCTGTATTTGGTAAAAGCATCACATTACATCTAAAGAAACCACACATTCATAAAATTGTTTCATTTTCTTGCAATGTATTCACTATATTGATTTCATAATGATGCTCAACATTCAAACCAAAAGAAATACTCTGCTTAACCAAAAATTAGCTCATACCTGCCACACTTTTGCTTCTATACCTTCCACAGAGTCAGCCCCTTTCTTTATCTCTTCGGCCAGCTTCTCCACATGTCCGTACATAGAATAGTACCTGTACCGTCATTAAATTTCTTCATCAAACTTCCACAAATAAAATAAATAGATAAAAAAAATTAAAAAAAAAAAACAGCAGCAAATCAATGGTAGAAAAGAAATCATTATAAGATCAAACCATAATTTAGGAGAGTAATCACCAACATCATTTATCTTTTATTGGATTAAAGGTATACCATTATTACATAAAGCATGAAATTTTAATAATAACACAAGTGATCAAGTTTTCAATCTTAGCCATCAAATTGTGCAAATTAAGATCCAACCACAAGATCCATAATCCTAATTGAAGAAAATGATTTCCGGATTCTTTATCATCATTTAATTGTTCAAACTATCACTGACGAAGATGTACGGAATATATGAAATTTACATTCTTCCACAAGAAAAGCAGTAAACCCACTCAAATCTGAAAAGCTCATAAAACATGGTTATACGATGAAGGGAACCTAAAATCAATTACACACAAATTTATCGACAAGTTATTCTAGTGTAACAAACAATTAGAGATTTTCAGGGATCAAACGACAAACTTGCAAAGTAAAATGAGGATACAAAATCAAATTTTTAATCATAGAATGAACAGACTTGGAGATCAAACAAATACAAAATCGAACTACACAAAACGTGATTAATTCATTACGAAATGTAGTGCAGAATAACAACTGAAGACAACGGAACACAATCAAATAAGAGGATTGCATCTACAAACACAGTAGAGATTAATGTACATATAGATATAGTATAGAGAGAGAGATAGAGAAATGCTTACACAACATAGACTTTCGTCGCCATAAGAGGAGTCTTTCTCTCTCTAGGTTCTCAGAAGAAGCGTTTGGTGAATGAAGTGTTGACAGAGGAGTATGAAGGAAGAGTAGGAAGGAGCCTCCTTATAATATAGTGCATATTAAGTTGACCGTGACATGTTAGTTAAGCGCTTTGAATAATAGTAATTAATGGCCCAATTGCGTGATTATTGGACCCATTATAAATTAACTCTACATACATCGGGGATTGATGTCACGCTTATCATCATTATTTTAATATATTAATAATAATTCCTCTCTTCTGTACCAGAGGATTGTCACGGTTAGGGTAGGTGGTTTGATTGTAATAGAGTGTTGTGAGTTTGGATTTAATTTTTTTTCTGAGATTCTTGTCACATAATGGATCCAGATGAAAAAATGTTAGGATTATTAAGCCAAGTACACAACACCATCCAACACCTTAAAATTTTGGATGAGATGTTAAATGTCTCGGGCGTTACAAGTGGTATTAAAACAGGCCTAGTCATTCTATGTAACACCAAGTGCCCACATGATGATCTGTGTCCATATTCGAGTTTTTACCGACTCATTTCATTGTCAGAATTAACAAGTAGACAGCGTAGTCTGATCGTAAAAAGGGAGTTGTGAGTTCTAGCGAAGGAATGCTAGATATTCTGGTCTCACGTTAGATCCAGATGAGAAATGTCTTGAGTTTATAAGGACGGGTTGAGAGTACCACTTAACAATTTAAGTCTTTAGATCGAATGAGAAACATTCATTCGATCACTTACCCAATGAATCCAGAGTTTACTAATAAACTAAATAGGGTGTATTTAATTAGAATTTTGAAAGACATTTTTTAAGTGACAAACTTTCATGAATTTCTATGAATTTAAGTATAATTTATTGATTTCTATAGACTTTTATTACAAACTTTCATGGTTTTATATAGACCTTTATTACAGATTTTCATGAATTTGTATAGACTTCTATCAGAGACTTTGATGAATTTTTGTAGACTTGTAATGATTTCTTCAATATATTTTATTTATTTATATCATTGAATTATATTTTTGTGTACAAGTAAACCAATGGTTCAAAAGACAGGTATAATGCAAAATAGATAAGCTATCATTTATAGTTTCTGCTATTTAGAATTATTCAATAAAATTATTAAGAACTTATACAAAGTTACATATATCCCTCCTCATAATAGTGCGAAGAATGATTAAGCAATATATGTCAAAATGAAAGTTGAACGTTTGATTTGGATTGAACTGAACCATGTTTATTCTTTTGTTATTTTATTCGTATTATATGTTAAACTAATGACAAAAAAGTTATTCTCATGGTAAATGGAATATTTTCTTATTTCTACCTCATTGTATTAGATAGATAGTATATATAGAAATGTTTTTTTTTTATAAAAAAGATTATGCTACTGCCGGCGCGCACCATAATTTTCACAAAAAGCAAAAGTTATAACAAACGCAAAACAACTGGCATTCACAAAAGTATAATGATAAGTTTATAACAAGTTTGAAAGCAAAATTTTAAAAAAATATTTAATATTCATAACTCAATATCCTTAGTTCTCATTGTATCCGACATCTCTCCACATATTCACAGTTATACTAACTTTTCATTCATTAGCATTATCTCATTGTTTCTTTTGTGTTTGAAAAAATTATTTTCAAAAAATTATAAAAGATAGCTCTCTACAAATAATTTTTTTTTGTAACTGAATTTTTAAAATTTTTTTTTCATAAAACTTACAACAAAACAATTTTTTTTGTACAATTTTCTGAGCTTTCATTTATGTGAAACATAAAATTGTTTTTAAAAAATTAAATCAAACAGATTCTAAATATCTACTTTTGATGTCTCACAAAAAAATTTCCATATGAAATTCTTTATAAAAAATTAATTTTCTTTTTATTTTGTATATTTAAAAGGTATAAAGACATTTGTTTTACTGAATGTATGGCTTGTTAAATGAGTATAAATATGTACAAGTTTATATAAACATTGTAGCATGTTAAATGGGTATCTATATGAGAGTAAATCCCCCATACAAGGGTATATGATTGATATATAATAAACTATAAATTCGTATAACTTTTGAATAAACTATTTTCATATTAAAGACAGTGTGAATTGTAGGTATGAAAAATGCATGTCCTTAGTGGACCATTATTTTCAATGACAAGGTAATATTATCCTCACAAACCTTATTTTGTGTGCGTGTATATATATATATATATATATATATATATATATATATATATTATTTTAAGAATTGATATATTTGTTTATAGATTAGAGATCCACTACACCCTCTGAAATTCAGTTCTTGGTTTCGGTGTTGCACTACAAATTGGACTATGCACCAAACTGAGTTTTGACATTAATGATCTTTGATATATTGATTATTTTGTTTGTGCAATTCGTTTGGTTTTGTTTCTACTATAACTTAGATTAGTCTCCAAATCAAGAATTGGTATTAATAGAAGAAGAGAATTATATATATAAATTTATATATATATATACACAAACAATAGAAAACCCAAATAAATGTATGTAAAATCATATATACATATATACAGATTCTATTATTACAAGTTTTCCTAATCCAACAGAGAGAGAATTTGAGAAGAGAGAAAGATAAAAATCAAGAAAGAAAAAAGGAGTGTACCTTGAGAGTTGAGGAAGACGGTTCGTATTCTGCAGAAAGAAAAAAAAAATCGATTGTTTGATACCTTCAAAATTTATGGGAGAAATGTTGAATTTATTATGGGTTTTGGTATTTATACCTTCCATTTAGGGATAGTAATTTTGTCCGTCCCGCTGGGTTTTCGCCCCGTTTAAGGAGGGTATGGGAGCCATTTTTTTCCGTAGGGGCGGGTTTGGGAAAAAAAATTAAAACCCGCCGCAGGTACGGAGCGGGTTTGGGACTCTATAATAACCCGTCCCGCCCCACCTATATATTTTATTATTATAAATATATTTATTTATATATATATATATATATACATACAAATTATAATTTTACTTTTGGTTGTATTAAGACTTATGTTTTCATTTTATCTTTTTATTGTATTAACACTTCTTTAATTGTTGGGTCAAACTTATTACTAAGTTATTTAGTTGTGAAATATATTTTCTGTAATAGGCTATTTCATTGTGGAATCGTATCATTTTACTTCTTAAACAGGAGTTATACTATTTTGAATTTAATAGTATCAAACTTGGTATTACCCACTAGGCTCGTATTTTTTGAAAAAATTAATTTTTATTGATATTTGATGTGGTTACAATTTTGTGGAGATGGGTCCCGCCTCGCCCAGTCTCGTCCCACCCCTTTTGAAATTTTAAACGGGGCGGGGCGGGGACGGGGTGGGGTTTCTCCCATCAGGGCGGGGATGGGTTTTGAAATTCTGTTCCATTTCAAACCCGCGGCGGGTTTGGTAATAGAGTTGAGGGCAGTGGGGCGAGGACGGATTTAGGCAAACCCGTGCCGTACCCGCCCCGTTGCCATCCCTACTTCCACTCTCAAATTTATCAAAATCCATCACTTAATGAAATCCTTCAAAATTTATAACTTTTTGAATACACATAGACTTTTGCGGACTTTTTTAAAACCATAATTGAATACCGCCAAATTTGTATGAATTTTTTAAAAGTCTGAATTGAGTGTACTCGAATTTTTAAAATATTTTAAAATCATTTAAAATTCTAATGGAATACACCCTCCAATCATTTCTATTTTTAACAAACGAAAAAGAAAAATACTATCAAGGGTAATAGAAGTTATTTATTTATTTATTTTCCTTATAGGAAATTCTCCAAATATCTACAGTTGTAAAAATAAAATGATAAACACGAAAGTTGGATAGTAGCAATGACCTTCACTTTCAATAAATTTCAAAATTTGAAACCTAATTGTTGACCAACTAACTGACACAATTAACTATACTCGATAGGATCCGGAGTAATGAAAAGGAAAATGATAAGGAAAGGAGTACAAAAACTCCGAAACCGAATCAAACATGGTGGGGGTGGTTTGATGGAAGCCCACCAATCCTTTTCTCCATTTGAGAGTTGGGCTTCAAACCATTTGTGAATGGAAAAAGGTTAAATAGATTGCAACTACGAATTTAAAATCTCATTCACAACAAACATATATATATGATCACATTGTAATAATGTTGAACAAGTTTTGATGGCCCAAATCTGTATAATTGTATTATATAAATAATGACACATCTCGATCTTAAGAAGAATCCATTGCCAAACTGAAGGCGCCTTGATAATATTATCTAATTTCACTGAAGAAAATTATTTTAAAAACTTATTTTTTATAATTAATACATCCCTTCCTATAACTTTTGGCCTGTTCCTCCTATAGATTCAGTTGAACTGACCTCTCAACCACAATGCCAAGAAGTCGAGACAGGTTAATAATATAAATACAATAAGTAAGAAAGGGATTATATATGGTACAGTGTCTCTCTCTCTCTCTCTATATGTATAGAGGAGTAGTTCATGAAGTGCATCAAATTTTTAGATGGTCGAGATCATTGACGTTGTAAAATTATAAATTATATAACAGGCAATTAGTACAGGCGCCGCAAAGCCAGATCTTGACCACAACACCATATTTTTCATCAATTCTATATTAGAAGTTGCTTCTGACCTGGAATATTTCTATATTTTGACAACTAGGTAGCTAGCCAGCAGAGAAATTGAAGTGTGTCCATGAATTGACGTACCATATATATATATATATATATATATATATTGAGATTGATTGTAAAGAAATTCTATTTTGCAGATATATAAATGATGGAGTCAGCCAGTCATATCCTGGGGTTAATTTCATGCAAAATCATTTTCAAATTCGTTGGATTGGATGGCTTGTAGGCAACTGATCGATATATATGACTTTGTCAACAAGGTGGGTTGGCTTCTAATTGTGTGACTTGTTGCACAAGCAAAATCCAATACAATTATGGGCAACAAGCAATAAGGACTTCCCTTGTCTTGTGTATACAATTACAAACAACTATATGTGTTTTTAGGTTCCGTCAAATTTACTAAGTAATTAACTAGTTTATATTTGGCATGGTCCATTCTAGAAACCGCAATGTGTTAGGTATTCTATCCATATTGAGAAGGAAGTAGAACCAATTAATGTGGAAATATGTGAATCCACGTCACATATAATGGGCCGGTGGCCCATTTTAGGTCACTCTTTTTGGACTTTTCACTGCCTTAAGAGCATTCCAATCCAAGAGATGCCCAAATCAGTGGGCATTAAGTCAATAAATTATGTTCTTGACAATGATTTTGCTTAACAGTGACATACACAGAGCACATGGGTCATGGTCATGGTCGCCCAACTTCGATGCCATCAATCAGCTTTGTCTTGAAGCGTGGTTCTCTTCTTAATTTCATATGATAATACCATATTGTCATTATTACGAACGCATTATATATATATATATATATATATATATATATATATATATATATATATATGTTTGTGTGTGTATGTGTTATCTCATATGCTTTCTCAACATAAGTCTTGTGTTATGCACCATGCCTTAGGCCCAGCCTGCCTTATTGCTAATCATAATAATTGCTACTTTCACTTATTTTTGTGACACGCACGCCCTTTAATCTAATCTTAGATTACATCGGCTGATTACTTTTTAAGATAGCAGCAAAATGCATGCCAATTGTTTTTGACAATATATATTATATTATATAGTCAAGACATATTTAATATTCTGATGCTTTCCGCTGCAAGATGAAATATATTTAGGCCATAACCTTAGGGAGGGCCTGGTTTATCAAGGAAAGGACGTCTGTCCAACGAGACATTACAGACCTTTAGGATGTGCAATGGGCTCTCTCTCTCTCTCTCTCTCTCTCTGTATATATATATATACACACACACAATATATATGTATTGATGAGATTAATGGACCCACAATGGTATGAGTAGGATCAATGGTTTTTGCTCCACGAGTAGCTGTTAAGGATGGGCCCCTCATCATATGCAATGACATTGCGTGTTTGGGAGGGGAGACAAAATGTCTTCTATATATATATATATATATATATATATCACAATGGAGATGCTTTACCTTAGCCTTCTACTCAACAATTATGGCCTTGGTTTCCCTTTTGGTGGTGGTTGTTGGCTTTTTAGACGATAGAATTATTAGGGCTTTTTACTTCCTGTTGGTTCTCTCCACTAGGCCTTGCCCCCATTTCCCATTACATGTCCTGACCATATAATAAAATCAAAATCTTAGCTTCTTTTAAAAGAAATAGAGACTAGTGTTGGTCAACCACCAACAGTACCCCTCCCCACCAGTCAGTCGAAGGAGCCTTATGGAGAATGAGAATCCATTGTATGAATCACCAATGACCATCTATCATCTGGGATCTCCATTTCAGATTATTATATATCTAATACTGTGTATTTTCTTTTTTAGCTTCATCTTCATACTTATTTTTTTTCCTTTGGGAAAAATGACAAGGTCCCAAGGGTGGGTACATACATACATAAGCACACGATCTAACACT
Organism: Cornus controversa; assembly: GCA_026545225.1. Lineage (NCBI taxonomy): Eukaryota > Viridiplantae > Streptophyta > Magnoliopsida > Cornales > Cornaceae > Cornus > Cornus controversa. The sequence continues at coordinate 64,840,254 of CM048849.1, read as the reverse complement.
ACTCCAATTCTTAATAAAAAGAAGGGGAGAAGAAAAGAAGAAGAAACAAAAGAAAAGAAAGAAACAACAATCGATGATGCCACAAACATAGAATCAATTCATGCCTGCGCTTTGTGAGTCTGTGACATATATTAGGTGTTATTTGAAAATGTACATTATTTTGCAAAATCAACCTCTCAAAATGGGCCTTGAAGTGTGAGAATGGGGTACTTCATTTCGGAGGCGAACTAGATATAGAAACATATCCTCTACAAAAAGTCCAAACTGTTGGGCCCAACTTTTCACGAATGTGCATCAGTTGAATACCCAATGCCCTCATTGGGTCTCAATGTTCATACGCTGCTGCTGAAGGAACATCTATCAGCAACCCAAGTAGCTTCGAAGAATCACTACATGAATCATATGGCTTCGTTCACATCAGAAAATAGCTGATTTTTTTCTCAGTAGAATCAATTGCAATACCATACTATTTCCTCTACCAAATTCCATATATCTTGTTCTATGCTTTATGCTTCATCATATATATAGAATAGAATTTTGTTTCACAATCATGATATATAGTTAGTTCCATAATAAAATCAGAAGCCCCTCATAATTCTTCATCCTTGTTAGTTAGTGTTCCTGTAATCATATATGTGTGTGTGTCTGGAATTGGAATCAGATTATTCTTCTTTCATTTACGTATATATAATGATATATAAAGATTTTAAAGGTAGTAGAGCAAAAGGTTTAGACTATCAGGCATGACCAGAAGACAAGTTCATATGCTAGGACAGTCATTTGTGTAAATAATATGAAAGGCTATGTCAAATGTCCATTAAATCCATCCCAGGACTTTTAACAGAAAAATAGTGCATAATGACCTGTAAAGAGAATAATGCAAATAGAAAGAGAAGCACCATGATAATACAAGTCATCTTAAACAAAGAGGTTAGGTTTAGCCTCAAACTGGAAGTTACCACCGGTAACCTATTTTCCAAAAAATATAAAAGTTAAGAAACGAATTGCATCTTAAAAAGCACGTGATGAAACCCAATAAAATGGTCGTTCTCCAAGTTGCCCTCAACCACAACACTTGAACATTGGAAAAATTAAAGATATACTATCAATTAAAGATATACTAAACCATATGAGAAGCACTAATCAAGGATAATGAAGGCATCATTTCATTATCCGTAACATCGCTTTCATAGGCCGGCAGCAACTACTCTTAACAAAACCTACCCTACTGCATTTTTATGTGTTGAGGGAGGGCCCTTGCCAAAGGAAATGCCAATCTTTGTTAGCACAGAGAGGCCTACCTTGTTTTTCAAATATTATCTTTCTGGTTGGAGAATTTCTTTCTAGTTGCACTGGAATAAGTAGGAGATTATCTACAAGAAATACGGGTTCTACTTCAAGCGGCAACATGCTGTTGGGTGTTGGTCCTGCTTGTGAAGGTCGAGATACTGCCCCCGCTTATGAAGGTCGGGATTTCCCGTCAACCAATGTTCTAATTGCCAGAACATTTCTAAAATTGCTAACAACTCAAGTCACCGAGCAAATTTCCTGACTCGTCAATACAATCAGCACACATCAACTATCAAGGCGAATACATGCCTTGGAGATAATTAGTTCCCATGCAGAGTTTATTTTATCAGATTTTAAATGTCTGGACAGTGGATAGATAAACAAATTTGACATTTGATGGACATATTATCAATTAATACATGAGAGAGAGAGAGAGAGAGAGAACATTCCATAAGTACCAAGTACTAATAAATCAGAAACTCCAAAGTAAGAGTAATTGATCATGAGGTTGGTTCAGGTATGCTCCTAATTAGTTTTATATTTAAGAAAGATGAACTGCCAATGTGCTACAATAGCAGGGACTAAGCATTCTACAATTACACAATAAATAAATACATAAAACTCTTCCAGGAGCAGCATGCTCATGTGAGATCGATCAATCAATGGTCAATTATCCACTTTCATCATGAAGTGATCAACAAGAACTGCAATGGTATTTAGACATGGTTGTACATGCAAATCATCCTCAATGTATACACACACACGCGCAAAAGAGTAGATATGATATGATATACAAGTAAAAAGAAATTTGAAAATCTCAACCTGGTGCAGAAATCTTTAACCTTTGGAGCTCATCAGAAATGTTAGTTCTGCAAAGAAGCTTACAGCAAGATGAATGGGGTAGAAGGAACTAACAACCATACAGACACTTCAACACCACCATCCACATACATGAGTTGCGTCCACGGATAGAAGTTAATGTAGAACTTCACTATGAGCATAATTTCCAGTATGTAGTATCATGACACAACTGCTGGGTAAATGCATCAACTTGCCCAACCTTACCTCTTTCCAAAGACACCCCTATAAGCATACTCTCTAGAAGTGGCAGCTCAGCAAGCTGAACTCCTCCAGAACAAACGAAAGCAATTCTCAACTCAAAGATCAATTCCAAATTACTATGATTTACGCTTTCACCCATGCCTTTAATGTAATTTTCACGAAGTACTTGAATTATGGCATCCATGCCTTAGTGTAATTTTCACGAAGTACTTGAATTATGGTACTAACACCAAAAAAAAACCCAAAACATAAGATGTAAGATTGTTCAAAATGCTGAAAAGTAGTAGTTTAAATGTCTACTAAAAAGATTCCTTGAGAATTTATTCCCTTAATTAATTCTCCAAATGAGCATGAATTATGAAAAAGTTAAGGCGCATTTGGCTATGTGACATTCTAAGTTCTTTCTCTAATCAAATCCTAGAATAGAAACCGCCACTGCTAACGCATTTCCATAGCATTTGGTCTAGAAAGAATTTCCATTCAGAAAACAACACCTAGGTTTAGAGTTGATGAGAAACTTAATTGAAAGTACATGGGAAAAAAAGGTGTAGACAGCATGTGCTCACCCATTCACACACACAAACAAATTTAAATACATTCGAATAACATGCTAGTGATAAGCAGTTCCTGTTCCAAGTTTCTTAGAAAATTGTTTTCAACCAAATAGAGATGCCAGTATCTATCAGTATAAGTATGCACTCCAAGGATCTACATCTTCCACTGTTTAGGATTTTCAATCAGTTCTCATCCAACTTATAAACACACTCAAAAATTATTTTATATAAAAAGTTAATTGTACATATTAAATAGGAAAACTTTTAGGCACTCAAATAGTCAAATTCATTCAAATTCTATACGCATGGGGATATATATATATATATGTTCGATGGACATAAACAAAAAAAAATTGAACTGAGAGAAACTATATATGAAATAACCAATTGAGAATTTTCCATTAACACAGCTAAAACATAGAGCTCATACGTGTCATCCTTATTGGAATATACAGAATACAAAAAAAAAAAAAAAAAAAAAACAAGAAGGAAAAAAACCACATTCCCCATCAAAATCTAATCCTTTTTTGTACAAAAACTAATAATCTGTCAAAGAAAAAATGAACCAACTCACCTCCAAAGATGGAAGAGAACATAATCAACACTTCCGCCCTCAAAACCGATGCATTTCATTTCATTTCATTTCATTCTCCACCCAAAATCTTCTATTTTGAACTCGATTAGGCATCACCCCATCGATCCTTCCCTCGAATAACTTTAAATAAAATCGCAGCATTTTTCCGAATCTTTTCATTGTCATCCTCCAACAGCCCCAAACAAATTTCAAAAATCCCATCTTTCAGAGCTTCCAAACACATCTCTTCACTGTAACAACAAAGTGAATTCAGCGTCAACAGCGCATACTGAACACCCCGTGAGCTCCCATTCTTCAACACATGAACCAAAATTCGTATGCAGTCATTGAACTTCACCATCTCTTGTTTACCTTCCTTACACTTTGCCAATAAGCCCAGCACTTCAACGGCACGTTCGAGCCCCATATCAGCTATATCAATCAAAATCGGCACTGCCCCGCACTCCACAGCCCGTCTCCGATTATCCGGAAACGAACATATCGCATAGAGTGCCGTCGCCGCCTCTTTCTTTTCGCGAACATTTCCGTCCCGAAGAAGAGAAACCAGGGCTCTAATGGCATATGGGTATGCCCCAATTGTGGCTTTGTTCACTTCCACAACTGCCAAACTCGTCAACATCGTCGCCGCCACCGCTCTGCAATCAGGCGACCCACCGCGCAAGGCGGCAACAATACGGCCAATTGCCCCTTCTGCCACCAAGCCCACCTTGTTGTCGTCATCCAAACTCAAATTCAACAGCAAACTAAGAGCTTTCTCTTGTAGAATCGGGTCATCTGAGTCAACACAGTTGAGAACAGCCGATACAGCACCTGATTCGGTCAACCGTCGGCGAAGAGCGGAGTCACGCTTGGAGAGACGAGTAAGCTGGTCGAGCGAGCAGATTTTGGAGTCGATTGGCGAAGAGGGGGATGTCAGAGTCGAGATTAGGGTTTGGGGTTCTGGTTGGGGCTGTGGTTTGGGAAGAGAAACGAGAGTGTAGTTTGAAATCAGACTCCTGAGGGCGTGGTTAGGGATGAGAGAGGGATGTTCGGAGAGGGGCAATTTGGTAATTGGACAGGTCCGGTGACCGGAGTCCAACCACCGTTGAATTGACGACCGATCAAAGGTGTGACCAGACGATAGTATAACCGGGTCCGACATTATCTCTAACGAAATGGGACATTTGAAGTCGTCAGGGAACTGGGTCGCCATTTTCGCCTCTCTCTCTCTCTAATTTCGCCTCTCTCTCTCTCTATATATAACTGTGTTGATATACACCAGAGTAGACGTTCTAGTCTAGCGGAGGGTTTATGAGGTTTATTAGGTCATGCTGGGGAAAGTTACAACTGTGAAAATAACAAGGGGTGGAGGTCATCAGCTTGTGACACTGGTATACGAGCTGAACTGAATTACTAAACTACTCTCCTCGTTGACCAGAAATTTCTCATTGGGTTCCTGAACATGGAAGGGTGTTTCGGACATTTAACAATCGTTTGTATTCCCTCTCGATCTTGGTGCAGTTTGTCGGTTGCTTTAGGGAAGGAGTGGTGATGTTTCCTTTTAAAAGGGGTAATTTGGAAAGTCATCATTCTCTTAACTTTTTCATTAATGACAATAAAACCCATGTTTCCGGCAGATGCTTGCCTGGGGGTATTTCCGGATATTCACATTTTTTTATATCGGTGGCTAATTTAACGGTACTCCGAGTTTTATTACTGGAGCAGCGGAGCTTTTAGTGTTTACTGTACAATTACAGGGTTATGGAATGAATCACACGCTTTATATAAATAATATGTATCAATTTACAATAATACCCTTATTGGAAGATACTTGGTGATTTCTGAATGCCGAGTCAAACTTTCCAAAGTCCAAACTTGTGTGCTAATGGCAACTGTTTAAGTTTTGGATTAACTTACATTATCTAAACATCAAAGTGGATATGGGGTGTAATTAACGATTGTAAACCGATGAATAGAGAAAAATGAAAAAGAAGTCGTAGTGTTAACTTTTTATCTGGTTTGATTGATTAATAAAAAAATATATAGTTAACATTTTAAAAAATATATATTTATTTTAAGAAATTTATCATTATATTCTTTTTATATTTAAAAGACAAATTTTATTTTTTATCAAAATATAAGTAAAATTGATATTAACAAGGTTTTATTAAAAAATATTAACATTTTTTTTTCTCTCAATTTTTAGAAAGACAACAAATCTACTTATCTAGACTATCCCTCCAAAGTCATTTATTTTTTTTCTTTTTTTTCTAAAAATTTATAATAAATACCAAAAATTCATTATCCATCCATTACCTTTCTTTTCTTTTTCTCCAAACCACCCCCCCCCCCCCCCCATAGTAAGAATTGTGTATATAAATATGGAAATCCTAAGGTTTCTATTTTTCTATATAGACTAGTAAATTCGATTGATCCATAAATTATACTGTACTAAAATCATTCCATTTTTAAATATTAGTTTTGGGAAGTAGATTTCCTGTGTGAAAATTTTCTCTTGTATGGTAAATAATAACATGAAAATAAAAGACTGTGTAGTACACTAATACCTCCGTCATCTTTGAGGGTCAGGTAGGTTAGAAAGAAATGAAAAAAAAGAAAAGAAAAAAAAAAGAAATGGAGACTTATGGTTTTTTTTGTTCAGTATAAATTTTTTAATGGAAACAAAAGGAAAAGAAATGGAAGGATTTTGAAGGTTAAATTAATGATAAATAATAATTATTGTTATCCTTCTAAAAATGGGAGAAAATAAAAGAAAATTGTGGTATTTCTTAAATGAAACTTTGTTAATATCAACTTTGTCTTTATTTTGATAAAAACTAAAATTTATTCTTATAAATTTATTCTTTTCTTTTCTTTTACTAATCAACCAAATATGATAAAATTTTAATATTATTCTTTTTTTTCTATCGTACCAAATATGGCCTAACAGTAAAAAGGTGAAGTGAGGACGGAGGAGTCTCAGTAAACGCAAAAAAATGTAATGAGAATATATATATATATATATATATATATATATATTTATGTGAGATTCGGTGGACCTTCTGATAATACAATAATTAGGGCATAGTTGCTGGGGTAAAAATCTCACATTCAAGCTCAAGTACGTACTTTGTGTACTTCACTTCAAACTGCACTCTTCTGAGAATAATAAAATAACGAACCATAGCGACAAACCCGTAAAAAGAAAGTGTTATTCAACCAGCTTTGGGTATTTCTTTGAAGATAATGTCAGAATTTATTGAAAGTTTCTTAAAATAGTTTTGTTCTTAATTTCCCTGGAAATAAGTTGTGATTGTGATTTTTGGCAATGGAATTTAGTGGCTCCTAAGATGAACCTCATTATTGTAGGGGAGGTTCTTATAATATATTATGAGACTGTCCAGTCTAGTCAAACCTTTCCTTAGGTTTGCTGATTAACTGACTTCTCTAGAACGTCAGGGAAGATTTCTTGAATTTGGTTGAGTGATTAAACAGTATCCACGGGAATCAAAGAAAATGCAAAAATCTTAACACAGACTTAATTCCGTCTTGCCCGCGTTTAATATTATGTATATATTAGAACTGTACAAAAAAATTGTTGAAATCAAAAAATGGACCAAACTACCGCGGGCCTCCTCCACCTCCACTTCCACCACCACCTCCGCCTTCACCTTCACCTCCACCTCCACCGTTGTTTTCCATCACCACCACCACCATCGCTACTGCGGCCACCACCACTACTACTATCATCATCATCGATGTCACTGCCTTTCACTACTTCCACCATCGTCATTGTTACCTCCACTTCAACCTCAACCACTGCCTCCCACCAACACTACCTCCACTATCACCTCTACCGCCATCTTTCAAACGGGGACCTAGGGCTTGTTTGGGGGAGCTTCTTGAAACCTTAAAAAGTCATTCCAAACATTAAAAGTCCTTTAAAAAAATAAACATTTGGTTACACAAATGTAAAGGTCTTTCTGAATAAGTCGGTGGTCAGGAAGCTCATTTCAGAAAGTAAAAAAATATTACTTTTAGAATCTACTTTTAAGAAGCTAAATTTTCTTTTGAAGTAAATTTGTTATTTTACTAATTTGTCCATGTAATTTTTATATATTAACAAGATTGTGCAATATTCTTTCTTGGTCACTCGTTCCTCTACCGTTACCGCCTTCCACCACCACCATTACCGCCGCAGCCACCACCTCACCTCCTCCACTGCTACCTTAACTGCCACCACCACCACCACCTTCCACCCCCACTACTACCACCGCTACCACTGTCGTTGTTTTCCACCACCACCATCTTCGTCGTCACCACCTTCCACCACCACTATTGCCACTGCCACCGCTGTTATAGCCTTCCACCATCACCACCACCTTCTACTAACATTATAGCCACCACCACTACCTCCACCGCCACCGCCACCTCCACTGCTGCCTTCCATTACCATCATCTTCACCTCTATTGCGAACTTCACGCTTCTCTAAGGGTTGCAATTGTTGTTAAGGACAAAAGATAACATTGTCAATAAAAAATAATTTAAAAGTTAAAGTATATTTAAAAAAATGCAATCGCCAAACTTTTTTTTTCTCTTGAATTCCTTTTAACAAAATTTCTTTTATGAAGGTCTTATCAATGAAGTATTTTTTATATTAGAAAACTCCACCAAACCGGACTTCAATCGGGTTCTCATAAAAAAGTTTGACTCAAGTGTTATAGAGGCAAAATTGACAAAAATAAATATTATTAATTTTTAAAATGAAATTAAATTTGCATTTGTTCTCTATGAAACTCAAAATACATATAATGATACTTTATACAATATTGCTAATTTTCAAAAGAGCAATGATAGGGAGTTTGAATCAGACAAGTACGAAAATAATTTGGATAAATATCATTGACACCCCCTAAGGTTTTGACTTATAACACACAATGAAAAACTTTACTTATAACTATCGTACACACTCCAAATGATATTTCTGTCCCTAATGCCGTTACTTTATGTGTGAAATGTTTAATATACTCTTTATGTGTGAAATGTTTAATATACTCTAAATTTTTTAATAAAATTATACAAAAATATTCGTGTTTGCCAAAAGACTAATTTGCCCCTCATTATTATTGTCCAAAAGGCAAATACGAATTCTCTCTCTAAAAGTTTCGATGCATTCTACTTTCTCTCTCTAACATATTCTAATATATACAATAAGAATTCTACTTTCCCCAATTTTGTTAAGTTTTAATATCAATTTCTTTCCATTTCAATTTTGTGAAGTTTTTGTATCAGTTTCTCTCTCATTCAAATCTAACTCATTAATCTCTCCAGGTATATATACATATACATATATGTACATATCTCCTAAATCTCATGTTTTACTCGTTGCAATCTAACCCATTAATTTCTCTTTATACACACACAAACATATATATATATATATATATATATATCATATTCTGCAATTGTGATTTTTTTAACACACACGTATATATAAGTGTTAAATATATAATACATGTACGATCGTCCTTCTTCCAAATCTTCGCTGCCCCAAATCATCTACCACCGCTGGAGGCTATAGCATTTATGGGTAACTCTCCAAGTTTATTTTCTTTCTCTCTCTTCTCTTTCAACGACCTGTTTTATCTATGACTTCTCCACCACCATCCACCTCTCTCCACAACTACCACCGTCGCCCCTCTGCCATCACTACCGCAGCCACCCACGACCACCACCGCCACTAACACACACTCTCCCGTCCACCACTATCCTCATCTCTACCCAAAACCACCAAAATCCAAGCTCTCTGAAACCACCACTACCAAACCCTAGTTAACCCACCTCGCCTCAATACCTAACCACCACCAAGACAAGTCCCAACTATTGCAAATCACTATCCCCAAATTCACACTTAACGCGCACAAAACAAAATTTTATATAAATAAGGACATTGAATATATATATATATATATATATATATATATTTGTTAGGTATACAATGCAAAATTACAAATACACAAATTCATCACCGATTACTCTTTTTTCCTCTTTGATTCGAGTATATGGTTAATGAGTTTTGAAGATTCTACTTGAGGGGTGGGGAATGGCTCCCAATCTGCCTAAGGCAAGAGCAATTTTCAGAGAAATGATGGAAGTGAGTTGCAGCTCGAGGTTGGAAAAATTGGAGAGGAAGATGATGGTGATAATGGGTAGTTAAGTAATTTTGCATCTTAAATATATTTTTTGGCACATCAAGAGAGGGTCAAAGGGTATAACAGTCTTTTTGTATTGCCTATATACAGTTTGGGGTCTCTCTGATAGACGGTGCCAAATTACAAGGGGGTGTGAGTGTAATTTAGCCAAATAATTTTACGTGAGAGGAGTGGTGGGTTCATTATATGATATCATGGTGATGTCATGTGGTGGAGCCCACTCACATAAAAGTAGAATTGAATTACTCTCATCAGCCTCAAAATTATTATTCTTTAGAAAAATATACATATCAAATTTATAATAACTTTTATAAATATTCATAGAACCTCTGGCAAGCTCACTGATGCATCTCTTTCCATGGAGGCAAGTGAAGTTGGGCGTGGTATGGTACTGCATGATCATTTGGGAAAGGTTGTTCTTTTGGCTTCCTTTTTCTTTACAAATGTTTTTGATCCGGCAGAAGGTTTAGTGGTTCGTAAGGCTGTGAAATTAGTTTTTCAATGGGGTTATAGCATAATTTTATTTGAATCTGATGCAGAGGTAATTGTTAAGGCTATGCAAAATGAAAGATCTCTATCTTTGCTCAGTAGTCTAGTGGTTGACAACATTAGTGAATGGTTTCACCAGTACTCTGGTATTCAAGAGTGATTGTTTGTGAAAAAATAATTTTTCTGATTATGTTTTATCTAAAGCTCGCAAGGATGTAATTTTTGATTTTTATGGATAAAATTTTTTTCAAGCTTTACTCTTAACAATATAACTTTAATAGATTTTAAGTTATTAGCATTATTTTTTAAAAAAAAATTAGTTGCAGTAGTTTTAGAAGTCGAGATTGTTTGCAGTGGCAGTTGATGGAGCAGGAATGGATGATAGAATACGTACCAAAAAATTGACAACTGTAGTTGAAAGTGATGGGTTAGTAGATTAATTAAAATGGGGTGGGAAGACATTGATGGATCAGACCCGTGAGACAACTCCAACCTCTCATATTCTCAACCGAAAAAGTAATCCGCAGGCAACGCGTCTTTACAGCAGTGGTTATTGAATTGATCCACAAGAGAAGCCCTTACATGAGAGAGCTGATGTGGCACAAAACTGAGAAAGGGAAATGAGAGTATGGACCCCATATTTGATAAAGGAAGAAATAAGGTGATCCACGAAATTGATATATACTACACCAGAGTATGCTCCTTCGTTGGGGACCTCTGAGACAGACTATATATATATATATATATATATATATATATATATATTTTAAAAACACAACTTTGGTAATTAATTGGTGGTGTCTTTGACTAATGAGAGATTCTTTCCTGAAAAATAAAAGAAAGGAAGAAAAAGAGAGATGGATTGGGTTTTGGGCCTTTTGGCTAATGAGAAATATAGATAGTTTCTCGTGGAGTATGGCACCAAGACATTAATGGGTTAGCAACAAATAAAGAGAGGTTATTTCATGTACATATACCAGTATATTTTTTCGATAATCCTCAGTTGCTCTAGCATTAATCCAGGAAAAATAAATAAATTCAAGTTCGATCTCATTTTGTGGATGTTTCAGAAGAAATTACCTATAGTGTAACAAAGGCAAAAAAAAATATCTTACCTAACATTAGATTTCCTGGAAATATATTCGAAATCATTTCCAGTTGGTAGATATATGAATTGCATGCTCAGTCAACTGTTCATGCAAATGCAATGTTAAATTATGTTTACAAGAATGTTGCATGGAATATTTCAATTGGTATTCCTGGTGAAGATTTTATTTTGATCAGCTTCCTCCAAATCTAATCTTAGGTGCTAGCTTTCGGTAAGCATGTGATGGTCAATCCTCTGAATTTGATTAATAAATATTTTTCTCCCCTATTACTCTAGTTTAGGAAATAATCTAGAAACGTTTACATATTTGTCCCAGCTGTATATACCAATTAATCCTGTTATTTATATATATATGTAGAAAGTCTAAACGAAAATGTACTAAATTAAGAAAGTACATTTATATATTGTTACTTGAGAAAGTACAAAGAAAACCTTGTATAATTTAAGGTAAGTGGAAACCTCTGTTCCAAAACAAACATTTCCATGTCTTGGAAGGTACTTAAATTTACTGGGATATGAATAATATTTTGAAACTGAACACACAATTTAGAAATTATTAATAGACTGGAAATGGACTTGCATAGAGAAGGTTCCACCCAAACATCATGTCCAAATCTTTGATTTGGTTGGTGGGAAAACTGATGTTATAATATGTAATTACAATGAGTAGCAGTTCAGCCTCCCATTAATAAATCTTAAGTACGTACTTAGTGAAAGATTACCTTATAAACTGGGCCGAAACCTCCTTCTCCAAGTTTTCTAGCGAGAGAGAAATTGTCCGTTGCTGCTGATATAGTGTCTAGATCATAGAATGTCAATTCTACAATCCCGCTCGGTTCATGGTTTGTTCGATTTGGAGAATTCTTGTTTCTGGAATTAGTTGTGGAGTCCAAAAGTAACATTTCCCGATATTTTTGCTTCTGCTTCAGGCCTGAATACAATGATACATTTACACAAATAGAAGATCGAATAACAGAATGAGTACCAATATACACTAACATTTTTACTTTTTAGAACAAATTAAACCTAGTGGTTTCTCTGTCATTTAAGTTTATTCATTGAGGGTGGTTGCATCAATGGTATGTTGGTATAATTTACACGAACGAACCTCATCTCTTAGACTAGTTCATTTTATTTCATTTCAGCTTATCACTCCTTCCCATTAATTTTCTACTATCCTTTTTGTTTCTCCATGCAATTGATATGCACTACTAAAGGTATATCTAACTTGGAAGGAAAAAAAAAAAAATCATAAATGACATTTGTTGCTGTATGTTAATGGCATAAGCAAATGACCATGAGGACGTGCTTGTGCCACATGGACAATACTTACCTATTGTATTGGTACTGTATTGATTGGTGAGTAGGTACTCTCTCACAAATGCACAAATGCACACATCTCTTTTAATTACAAAATCAAGAAAGTATGGTATATGATTTTGTCAAAATATTCTCTCTTATATAACACATCAAGTTTATTTTCCTTATTTATTACTTTTCTTATTTTGTAATTAAATGAGATGTGTGCATTTATGATTGGATCACGTCGACAGTAAAGAGGGAACATCTACTCATGAGTCAGTAGATAAGTATTATTCTTAGAAGAAATTATATATATATATATATGATGGGAGTCTAACATCCTTAGTCCCATCCCATAATTCAAGCTATCGTTTGGTTGAACTTGTAATGTGTACTGGTGTTTATATTTTTTATTTTTCTCATCTTCTTGAACAAAAAAAAGCAAATGTATTTTTGCTCAGGAAAGAAAAGAGCAACCAATTTACCTTTCCTTTTAGCATGCTTTCTTCACAAGTAATAAGAGCAAGAAATGAAGAGAAGCAGTCCCAAAGTAACCGACAGAGAGATGATCACAAGTGTCCTCTTCATCCCATGAAAACCTTTTGAGTTCTTCCTCATATTTGCTGCTGATTAACAAGCACAAGAATCTCATTTTCATGGTAATTTGTTGTACTAGTACTTACTATAGATTCAAACGCATAAATACAAAAAAGGTCAGGAGGAGGATAACAAAAATAGCAACTTTGCAAGGTCCTTGTATGGTGTATATGTTATAACTTATAGGGTTTTAAAAAAAAAAATGTATAATAACAATTCCTTCCTTGGTAGTTGCAATACCCGACCCCGGCAGGGAAAGATTTGGTGACCAAAATCATTACCCACAAAAACAATTGTTTTGAAGTACAAGTGTATTGGGCTTTAAAAATAGTTACTAATAATAGGCCCATATTTCACAAGTAATTGATGTAAAACAAAGGAGACGGAAGCCCAATTAATTGGCCACAGGCCCATAGCCGAATTCAGAAGAAGTAACCATTGCAACGATTTTCTTACCTTCAGTCCGGTAACAAGAAAGTGGATGAGAAATAATACCGTCCATACTCATGAAAGGTAATATGTCAACTGAAAGGCTTCTATTTTCTTACAAGTTTTCTAATCTTTTCTCAGTAATTAGGTAATATACATTAGGGTAATGCTACTCAGGCAGAATTCTTAGATAGAATTCATAGGCAGAAACTTTTAGAACCATTGGATGTATGTAATAGGTCCCACCACATACACTCACCACATGCATCCAATGGTTCTAAAAATTTTTGTTTATGAATTTTGCCTAATATTTCTGGCTGAGTAGCATTATCCTATACATTAATAACTATATATGAAAACATATTATATATACAATTAATCTATTAGTTTAATAGATGCGAGTAATATATACTATCACCAAATTTTGGCGAGGTAGGTAGCTATAACTTTCATCTTAAAGATTACAAATTTCCCATATGGCAAGTGATAGTCCTTAAAATTTAAATTGGGTCAACTAGTTGGACAAGTATGACCAAAAAAAATTGTCCAAACCTACTTTTTGACCAAACCTACTTTTTCATCTTAAAGATTACAAATTTCCCATATGGCAAGTGATAGTCCATGCGTTGGATGTGTCAAATCTCCAAACAAAAGGATACATGGACACTACTAAATATTCATTTAATTTAATTATTTTGTTTTATTTTCTAGAGTAAAGTAATATTTTTATGCATCATGATATTAACATAGGCACTTAATTCATTTTAAAGTAATAATATAATAAAATTGAATGATTGGATATACTTTTTAACTAAATGTACAAGAAAAAGTGTCGGACACATATCCAATACTCTTTTTCGATCAATATGTGTTTGACACGGGTATTTCTCTACTTTTGAAGAATCCATGTAACATAGGTTGAAACTTTATACCACTTCCCCAAGGACAAACTTTAAAAGGTGCAGATAACTTACTTCGTTGGTGTTGTCTCCTCTTCCAAATGATACAAGAGACAATGAACAGTGTTACAAAAGCATTTGATGCATTTTTTGGAGTCTCATTTTGACACTGGAAAGCAAATCAAGATGAAAACCAATCTCAGCCAGGGAAGAGTTAAGAAAATCTATTTAATATATACCTAGAGCAAGATATATAGCAAGTACCTCTGTCTTTAGATGTAACCCGAACCCGAATGTAAAGCTTCTGATTACCATGTTCTGTTAGTTTTCTAATATTGATAAGATTCTCGAACCAGAGCAAGCAACCGCTGCCCCCCTTAGTAGCATATGCATTAGCATAAGCTGTACAAGAGTTACAAGTGGCATAAGCTTCTGATTACCATGTTTAGTAGCATATACATAAGCTGTACAAATCCTAGGATCACTGATTTTGCAAATGGCATTAGGACCACACTGGCCATAATTATCACAGCAGTTGCTGAGAAGTATGTACATGACAAGCCATTCAAGGCTACTACTGTTACTGTTCCATACAAGGCGGTGAGGTGCACCAGAGTAGCTTAACATGGACTTCATTAGAGTAGAGTCATTGTAGAGGCCATATTCATAATACACCTCTTCCTAGGTATCGGTTGTTGGAATTGTTGGGACTGAAGAAACCAAACTGGGATTTTTCTCCAGCAGAGACTAGTTTCCCCATCAATAACTGAACGGTCTGGACTTAATGTGTTAATTGCTATGGAGATTGCTGTAAGAGATGAAATTAAAGCTAAAGTATGACACAGAACAGCAGAACTAACAATCGTCATTAAAATGGAGAACAAGTGTGACGTGAAGTATGATATCCCACCTAACTCAAGAGCTCTGAACAAGTATATCTCCAAGTTCTGTGATGCCGTAACAATGTTAAGCTTTGATTTTGCTGCGAGTCATCTCAATTCTCCATTCCTAACTTGGGAAGAAATGAGATACTTGGCAACTTTCATTAGCTTTATCATGTTAAAAATAAACTAAAAAAACATTTAAAGTGATTTAGTTCTATAGAAAAGTCGTGTGTGAATGTAAATAATTAGAATCATATTAAAGTATTCAATTGGCCTAAGTCGGGAAGAGGAATACCACAGTTTTGAAAAGATTAGCCTTTGAAAGTTTGAAGGGTTATGTCCTAGCAATAAAACACTAAAAGAAAATACGAAAATCAAAGTCTATCTACCCTAAGTATGATATCCATATAAACTTCTATAGTGAAGTACTAAAACAGTATGATAAATAATAGTGATTAAATGTAAAAAGATATTATAAGTTATATAAAATGTAAGGCTCTCACATTCTTTGGAAAAAAAAACTGCAATGAGTAAAAAAGAGAACATTAAGAATGTAAAATATGTATGTAAATTATAAATATATCAATATAAAATCTAACTGAGCTGATGGCTGAAGAGTATCCATTTTCTTTTCCTCCTTATCTATGTCTGTGTCTGAGTATGCATGTGCATGTGTATGTTAATTTCAACATGACTCAAAAATTAGGAACACTTTTCCACAGGAGCTCTATTGCACCATTCCATAATGTCAGATACCAGTTCACATGATTATTCTATGTTAAGAATACCTTTGCACTTTGGTTGTGTTCTATGTTAATCATCATCAACCTTTTTTTCTTCTTCTTGTTCTTCTTCTTTCCCATCGTATAGACCATTTCTAAATTCCTTCAATCTTATTTTAAATAATGCAGCTAAACTTGCACTTTGGAATTCACTAGAAGTCCAGAAAAACCCAGGAAAGTCCATGACAGGTGGGAGTTACAAGCGGCAATTCATCAAATTTTTTTTTTGATGAATTTTAAAATATATATATTTGTTAAATAAAATGAGCTATATGAATATTTTATGGCTGTGGAAATTCAAATTTTGCAACTAGCTTCCACAATCCTTGAATTGACAATTAATCCATGCAAAAAAATTCTTCGCACTGGTGTGGGACTCCCATCAAATGGGTTTAAATCTTTTTTAACATATTTTTGTTTCTTTCTATATAGGATTTGGGTTCTGTTAAAGTTGCTCATATAAAAAGGTACTTCTATTCCAAGTTGACGAAGGAAGGCTAGCTATTCTTTTTCTTTCTTTTCTTTTCTTTTTTTTTGGGTTTATTTTTTGGTAATTAAGGAGGCTAGCAGTTTCTGAAGTAAGCTTTGTATTTCTATTGAAACACTGCGTACAACTCCTATCTTCACTCTCCAACCCACTCCTCCTTTGTTTTATTTTATTTTAAGGTGTTCTAGGTCTTCTCCTCTCTTTTATAAGATTTATTTTATTTTTTAGACCCATGTATTATCCAACACTACCAACGGACATGGGTTAAAATAACTAAAATCTTTGTGATATCATCATCTTGTTAGCATAAAACTATCAGTAAGCACCCTATGAGAGGACCAAAATGAGCAAGAAAAGTTGAAAAAAATAAAAATTTAAAAGAAAGAAATTTGATTGGGGAGTTGCAACTTCTTTACGCTTTTTCTTTCAATCATTCCACTTGATTCTACCAACTATATCTTATCATTTTAAATTACATCCGGCATGAGCCTCAAGAATAAACTATACTGGTAGAAGAACTTAATTGTACGTTTGTTGACCAATAAATGGATTTTTCATCGACCCTCTAACTGACTAGTAGTCACCTCATTCGTTGTCCAAATTCTCCCAGCTAGCGAATATTCAGTCTCATGAGGGCTCCTTAACGTATAGAAACCAGGTTGCTTAGGTTGCGGTAACGTTGCACTCTCACTATCCAACATTAAGAGCACTGATGACATTGTTGGCCTGTCTTCAGGGCGTTGTTGCACACACAGAAGGCCAACTTGCATGCATTTTAATACCTCATGCATTGGAAACGAATCCTCCATCAGGGGATCTATTAGCTCGGACGCTTTTCCTCCATTCCATAGTTTCCATGCCTGAAATTAATAGAACATATATCAAGGAATAACATTCCATAGAAATTCCAAAGAGGAAGAGAATGGCCTTAATTAGCTATGAAATTACATGTCCAAGAAGGTTTAGATCATGGTCAGGATGGTGAAACTGTCTGTTCCTTTTGCCACTCAGTATTTCCAACACTAGAACTCCAAAGCTAAAGACATCTGATTTTATTGAAAAGATCCCATCAATTGCATACTCCGGTGATATATAACCACTGCATGCCGTTATCAAATACATAAAGAAATTACCAAAAATTGAACATAAGTAGGTAAAAAAAAATGGGGGAAATAAATCGTACTTACTAAGTTCCAACCACAGTTTTTGTTTTTGCTGATGATTCATCTCCTCCAAAAGCTCTAGCCATGCCAAAATCTGAAATCTTGGGATTCATCTCAGTGTCCAGGAGCACATTGCTGGCTTTAAGATCCCTGTGAATAATTCTTAATCTTGAATCTCGATGAAGATAAAGGAGCCCTCGGGCAATCCCAACAATGATATCAAAGCGCTTCCTCCATACAAAAAAGTTACTTCTTGTGTTACCTGGACCAGATTTGGATCACATTAAAGAAGGTTGATTAGTATATCTAAATCTGGATCTTTTAAGAGTTAATAAAGTGATATAATTTCTTTAATTAGTAAGCTTGTCGCTTTTTTTTTTTTTCCATATCTAATATAAAATTCAATTAATCAATTTTAAGAAGGGTTGAGAGGAAACCAAAAATAAAGGAGTCCAAGCTTCTGTTGGGCATATACTCATAAATCAACATTCTCTCTTCTCCTTGAATGCAACATCCCAGAAGCCTAACTAGATTTCGGTGTTGAAGTTTCGCAATCAACTTGACCTCATTTTTGAATTCATTGAGACCTTGATGGGAACTCTCTGAGAGCCTCTTCACTGCTATCTCTAGTCCAGTTGATAGTTGACCCTACAATTTCCAAACACCATACCAATTTGTTGGGTTTTGTTCATTTTGCTGCTTCTTTCAAGTATAGATGACTTCAGCAATGGAATTGAAATTACCTTGTAAACAGGTCCAAAACCACCCTCTCCAATCTTGTTTGAGTGAGAAAAGTTACGAGTTGCTTCTGCAATAGTGACCATATTGAAGATGGGCAACTCTAGGTTCTCCTCACCTCTTGCTTGGATCTCTCCTCGTGCACCTGTTTAAAATGTACATGACCATAATATTAATTTGGGTCAATTTGAACATGACCAACTGGCCAAATGGGATCGAATATAAACCATTTTGGGTTATCTTCATCTTCAAACTCCATAATATTAGTTCTGTTCTATAGAATTTGTAAGCATACAGGATATTGAATTTCAACATAGAATTGCATGGTTCAACTACCTAGTTTACACTTGAATAAATCATTTTCTTGGTTTTCCCCATAACAATATTATTCATGACCGTATCCCATCCAATTGACATGGCTGGATGATTTAAACTCTTTTCCTTTTTCTTTGTTAGAAAATGATCGAGCACTGTGAATAATTTCAAATGTGCTTATGTGACATTGTCAAAATGGGGACTTTGGCAAGAAAATCATATTCCTTCTTCTATTCTATGCTGAAATTTTTAATCAAACACTAACCGTAAGATTTTCCAATTGGAGTGCCTATTAGTCAGAGACAGGGAAAGGGACAGGTATACTCTGATAGGGAGACTAATTCAATCAATAGGTCTTTCCAAATAACTAATCAGCTTGGGGCTCCTTTTATGGTTTCCTTGTCTGTTTTTTAGAATAAACAGCAAAAATTCTTCAGCGCGAGAAAGTTCCCTTTATTGTTGAGATGGCCCAAGAAGCACATAATTTGAAATATTAATGCTGTCACTACATCAATGAATCAATATTTTGAGAACATCTAACATCACCTGACATCACTTTCTTCATAGTCAAGCAAAGAAAAACAATAACATTTTATACTAAAGAAAAATAATATTTGAGCTGAATAATTCTTGTCCACATACTAAAAAGTATTAGAGACATACTGTCAACTGTAATCACTCCTAAAACTTGTTTTAAAATTGTAGGATAAGTTCTCCTTTTTCTTTGTGAACCTTCTGATCTACTTATTATTTTATACTTGTATACTTTTATATCTCCTTTTTCTTTGTGAACCTTCTGATTTACTTATTATTTTATACTTGTATACTTTTATATCCATCTGAACATAGAATGGTTCCTTGGCAAACATGCACTCCAATTTGACAATATTGGGATCCAAAACTTTGGTTGAACACCCTACCAATAGATTCATTTAAGGAAATGGAGTGAAAATGGTACCTATTTTATCTGGTAAGAAAGACGTGGTACTGAAGTTGTGGACCGGATTTTGTTTTGGCCGGGATTGCGTTGCGACCCTTTTTTCTCTTGTGGTCGTGGATCTGGATTGTAGACTCTCTCGTAACCCCGTGTACAAGGGTGTTTAGGATTTGAGGTGTGATTTTAGATAACACTAAAAACTGTCTTAGAGAGTGAGGGAGAGATAGGTTTTGAGGACTGAAACTTGTAATCTCCTATTTTCTCATAGTGAAATATTTTGCTAGATCTTCACTGTAGATGTAGGTTTTTCGCTGAACCACGTAAATTTTTGTATTATGTGTTTAGTGCATTTTTTTGTTATGTCATTTCTTGATCTATTCTTGGTTCATGGTGTTTGTTGTTACAGGTACTACTTAGCTTTTATAGTTTAAGCCTATTACGCTGAATAGCCTCCGATGATGGAAGGTGTTAGAGAGATGTGGACAAGGTAAATTTTGGCTGAGAACCCTACAAATAGGTTCGCTTTAAAGAAATGGTTATCCTACAAATAGGTGTGGACCTTGTTCCATTCCTACCCTAGTAAGCACTTCCTTCTTCTAAGTCTTCTCCATTCCTGGATGCTAAACATGTGCCTCTCCGCTATAAGGGAAGGTGTTAGGAGGGGTGGACTAGGTCTAAACTTGACTTGTACCACTACTTTGCACAAATTAACAAAGACGTTATCGTACCATTACTACAAGAAGTAATGTCTACTCTCTGCTTGCCTTTCTCAAATATTAAGAATGAAAAAATAGACTTACTTTGTCTCTGTGATCGCCTCATCCAAATGATACAAGAGACAATGAGCAGCACTACGAAAATAATTGATGCAGTGATTGCCAACACCTTCTTTTTCTTATTGGAATGTGACTTTAACTCTAGGAAAACAAATATAGTTAAAAATACAATCTAAACAAGCGAAAAGTTTTTGCAAATTTATTTAATGCATTTCTAAAACAAGCTAAATTGCATGTACCTGGTTCTGAAGCTGTAACACGAATGTAAAGCTTTAAATTCTTCTGATTATCATTTCCTGTTAGTTTTTTGACATCAATGAGATCCTCGAACCAAAGCACGCAACCACTACCTCCTTTATTCGCATATAAATTAGTATAAGCTGTACAAGAACAATTCTTCAAGCACTCTGCTTTACATTCCTCAATGGTCATACTAGCGTTGGTCCAAAACTGCAACAAATCAGGCATTGTCACACCCTCAAGCTCCATAGATTCTTCTCCTGCAGGACAATTCAAAAGATTTTTGCGAATGCATCCAGCTGACCCCGTGTATTCATCCCAATCTTGTGATGATTTAGGCATGTATCCAATCAAACAGCTGCACATGCTAGAATCACTAATTGTGCAAATAGCATTAGGACCACACTTGGCATAATTATCACAATTATTGCTGGGCAATTTATTCTTGACAACCCACCGAAGGTTACTACTGTTCCACACAAGGCGTTGAGGTTCACCTGAGTGAGTTAACATCATCCTTGTTATAGTAGAGTCATCATTGTAGAGGCCATATTCAAAATACAGCTCTTCTGAGTTAGAGATAACCTTGGGGATGATGGTAAGATCAGGACTGACAGAGTGGCCCCCGAACTGCACCCCATCCCATGTTGCACTACGAAATATCTTAACTGAACCCTTACGAAGGACTAACTGTGGCGGTGCCTTACCATCGAGACCATAAGTGAATTCACCAGAAGAAGGATCATCTTCACTCTTCCATGAGGTGAGATATCGGTTTAAACCGATTCTCAAGTCCCATCCCAGCTTCATGCCTGCTAACAAAGTATCAGAGGGATGATCAAAGCTTTGCCAAAGATAGATATCTTTGAACCCGTTGCTGTCATCCCTCAAAACAAGGTTTCCGGAGTCTAGGAGCTGTGCAAGAATAGTTTTTGATGACATATTGATCGTGATATTTGTAGACCAGGCGACACTATGTGTGTGGTGGAAAAGGATCAGATTTCCATTGAGCCCAATCTTCACAGCACCTGATGAATCATTAACTGGGTAATTTCTGTTTGCCACCCAGAGGATGGTTTGTGGTGTGATATTGTAGTACCATATCCCTAAGTATCGATTATTTGAATTGTTGGGACTGAAGAAACCAAGCTGGAACTTTTCTTTGGCAGATACTAATAAGGTTTCGCCTCCATCAATAATTGATTGGGATGGATTTAGAGTGTCAGTTGCCATGGAGATAACTGTATAAGATAAAGATAAACATAAAGCCAAAGCCAAAGAATAACCGAGAACAGCGTAATAACCAACAACCCTCATTAAAATCTAAGTATATGAATCCCACCTAACTCTTAAGTGCACTGCACAAATATATCTCCAACTTTTGCAGCCAGACATCTTAATTAATTCTCCATTGCTAACTTAGGAAGAAATGAGATACTTTGGAACTTTCATTAGCTTTATCATGTTGAAAATAAACTTAAAAACATTAAAAGTCTTTGGAAATTAAGTTGTAATAGAAAAGTGGTGTGTGAACGTAAATACTTAATACCCTAAAACAAAATACAAAAGTCAAAGTCTGTGTAAGCTAAGTATGAAATTCATCTTCATTACAATTAATAAACTTCAATTATGAAGTATTAAAATAGTACGTATGATAAATAATAGAGATAAATCTGCAATGAAGAAAGAAGAGTATCATTGTTGTTGTTCCTCCTTATCTGTGTCTGTCTGTATGGGACTACGTCATGGACTATTATTATGTCACGCATGTGCATGTGTGTATGTGTGTGTGTGTGTGTGTGTGTGTGTTCATTTCAACATGACTCAAAAATTACACTTGGCTTTACTGCACCATTCCATAATGTCAGAGACCAGTTCCTGCAACAGTTTCAGTCTTGATCTTTGTTGAATGGTTTTATAAGAGCATTCTAATTTCTAAAGTTATCATAATTCTGATGAAAAGCCAGATGGAATTCTTGATTTTTGGATTACAGTGTCAACCATTGCTAAACAGATATATCAGCTTCGGTTGAAAATCTTAAATCTTAATTTTTTTTTGCTGGGAAGGCGAGTTGGTAGAAAACAATATAATATGCATTGGTTCAATTCTGCAAAGGAATCTACTTATCTTAATTCTTTTCCTCCTTATCGATCTGTGTCAATATTTCAACGAAATCTTTTTTTTTTTTTTTGCAAGTTTATGACCGAGTCGTAGTCTGTAATAATAAATTATTTATTAATACTACTGATGTGCCATATATACTTTGAGCATAGTGAAAGTTGTTCTTTACATTTTAAAGCGTCCATCCTAATTGGCGTATTGTGGGTAGGGAATTTACAACACCATCACATATATATATATCTTAGAATTTTTCTCCTCTCTTGCCCACATCATATCTCTCTCCACGTTTCCAAATCTTTGATCTGAATATTGTGAGACTATGCTAATGAGATCGCGATGGTTAAAAATAGTCTTTTATTGGTGATGCCTATTTTTGAAAGGTATGTAGATCTCTAAATATATTTGTTCATATATGTATTTAAAACACTGCTCTAACTTTGACGAGCCGAGCTTAAACTACTGAGAACTGGACTCGGCTCAGTTTATTTAGACCATGGTCTTCCATTTGGGCCTAGTAGTTGTTAAACATGCACTTCTTTGCCTAATGTAGAGTAGAGGGGAGGGGCGTAAAGCCCATTATTTGAAAACCCTATAAGAAGTAAAATGATCAGATGGAAGGAGCACAAAAAAAGGGTGGTTTCCTACTTAACTTAACTGATAGGCCCAAATTTTGAATAGTAGACCCATTAACTAGTCAAACCCGAACTATGGGTCAAGCTAGCTTTACAGTTTATTATAAATCTATATTATATATAAAAGGGATGAAAAATTCAATTTAACGGTAAAAAGTAGTTAAAAAATTAATTCTGTAACTTAAAATATTTTTTATTATTTAATAATTATTAGTGCGAATGCATGAAAATACTGAATACACGAATATACGCCAGTAAATAAATATTTAACGTGATCCACCTATTAATATTAATATGAAAATGATATTTAGGTAGTAGTTGGACTGGGCAAGCCTTTAATTACATGCCATGCCATGTGGATCCCACTCCCACTGTCATCTAATCAAAGACCCAAAGAAACCTACAAAGTCAAAAGATATGTCGGCTGGTAGTGGTTGGATTTGGAGCCGAACACGTTCGGTATTGGGGGCTCATACGCCGTCCATAAGTGGGCCAACTACTTCGGAAGCAATTAATCAAAACGGAACGTACATAAGGACTTGATCCACAAAACATTATTGACGAAAACAATCTTTTGTACGCTTGATTTTGAAATATAATATGACGCACTAAGTTGTATCAAAAATTCCATATCTTACTTTAAAGCATGCCAAATATTTTGCTGTAAGGTACAAATACAGCTCACCTAACCAATCAACGTTTGGGTGGCTAAATTATACTTACTTCTCTATTTCCATTTATCTTATTGAAAATTTGATTTACAATTACAAATAAAAGGAGGTATTCGTTAAAATAACTCAAGTTGAACTTTTAACGAATACCTCCTTTTATTTGTAATTGTAAATCAAATTTTCTATACCTTTCGTAGAGAAGTTTAGATGTAGGAAGTTCTAAAATATCATAAATATATAATAAAAATAAAAATAATAATAATATGTTGCTTGAGCTCATGAGGTACATTGAATTGTCCCATAAACAATTCAAAAAACATTTAAACTCGCCTTTGAAATCATCAAAAGTTCAGTCTAAACTGAGTTTAAAAAAACGTGAACAAATATATATATATATATATATATATATATATATAATTTGAATGCTCTGTCAATGCAATGCCGAATTATGTTTACAGGAATGGTGCATGGTATTGATTGAAGGTCTGTTGAAAATGGAGCATATTACAATTGGTATACTGGTATCCTTGGTGAAGATTTTGCTCAGCTTCCTACTAAACTTGAGGTTCTTCCGGTAAGCATATGATGCTCAATCCTTTGAAATAATTTTCTCCCCTGTTTGTTTAGGAAATAACAAACTTTTACATATATTTGCTCTAGCAGTGTCTGCTACACCACCAATCCTGTTGTATATTTAGAAAGCCCAAACGTAGCGGTTCTAGATTAAGTATCAATATACATCCCTACATCTCATTTCATCGTACAACTCTAGTATCAAGACACCAATTGTAGCAATCTAGCTACAACATGCCAGAGTTGCGCATTCGCTTTTCTCCCAATATATACAATATATAAGAACTTATTACAATTGCTAGCAAGTTCATCGACCATCAAGCACAGTAACTGTAATTTCATTTATAGAAGATGACCCTGTTCCGGTGGCTGTGGACGTTGATGTTGGTTTGTTCTGACTTCTTGGAATAGTAAATGCTGGTTGCCTCGGTGAAGGAAGATTTGTTTCATTACTTAACATGAAAACAACTGTTGACATAGTTGGTCTGTCTATGGCGCCATCTTGCACACACAAGAGCCCAACTTGGATGCACCGGAGGATGTCACGCGTGGGACATGAATCATCCAGTGATGAGTCTATTATCTCTAAGGCCCTGTCTTCACTCCAAAGCTTCCACACCTGAAACACTTCTAACTACTTATTCTCGTTTATAAGAGAAATCTAGCTATTACAATAATAGGTAAATTTTAGCACATGCAAGATCGACAGAATATAAAAATATTTGACTTACATGTCTGATCAAGTTTGAGAAGGGATCATCATTAAAAAATCCCAAGTTCTTTTTGCCACTGATAACTTCTAATACTATGACTCCAAAGCTAAACACATCAGATTTCACTGAAAAGATGCCGTCTAAAGCATACTCGGGTGACATATAGCCACTGCATAACAAAATGTAATTTCAACAAAGTTGATAAACTGCTTTCTATATATAGCAATGTGATTTTTTCTTGCTCAATGAAAAAGAAAAAGAAAAAGAAATAATTAAGGATATCAAGGTTTTTTATGTGGCTTCACACTTACAATGTTCCCATCACTCTGTTGGTATTTGCTTCAATTTGATTTCCTCCAAAAATTCTTGCAGTACCAAAATCTGAGATTTTGGGGTTCAACTCGTTGTCTAGAAGAATATTGCTGGCTTTCAAATCTCGATGAATAATTCTTAACCTAGAGTCTTGATGAAGATAAAGGATCCCTCGAGCAATCCCAATAATGATTTCATGTCGTCTTTTCCAATCCAACAATGACTTCCTAGTTTCATCTGATTTAAATTTGCATTTTATCAAACACAGACATATATATATAGAATTAACATATGGTTAACTGAAAATCTGGAATAAAAGTAAATATAACAAATGCATAGATATATAACAAAGGGGTCATACCAAAAATAAAATAGTCCAAGCTTTTGTTTGGCATATATTCATAGATCAGCATTGTTTCCTCATTCTCAATGCAACATCCGAGAAGTCTGACAAGATTTCTATGCTGAAGTTTTGCAATCAACACCACCTCATTTTTGAATTCAATGATTCCTTGTCCCGAGTTCCTTGATAGTCTTTTGACAGCTATCTCTTGTCCATTCAATAGTTGACCCTGTAGTAGGTTGCAATTAACTCGAACAAATATCGTTTCAATAAAGATTATATATATATATATATATATATATATATTTGGAAGAACCATCAATCTAATTGCAAAAATACTCTAAAAGCATTGTGACTTGAGATGTACAAACATATAACCTTATGTAATTTAAGTGGAGTGGAAACCTCAGTTCCAAAACAAACATTTCCAAGTCTTGGAAGGTACTTAAATTTACTGGGGATATGAATAATATTTTGAGACCGAATTCGCAATAATTTCTTAGACTTGAAGATGGACTTGCATATGAAAGCTAGGTTTCCATGCATCTTGTCCAAATCCTTCATTTGGTTGCTGAGAAAAATAATTGTGAAATATGTAATTATAATGAGATTGTGTTTGTACCAGTTCACTCTCTCATTGACTCGCACCAACAGATCAATACTTGGTAATGACATATATTGCTTTTTTGTTTTGAAAATGACAAATTATGCTGAAACCCAATAACTGGTGCTAGCTAAACTCATTTGAGTCTAGGTTTTCCTTTTTCCTTTATTATTTTTTTACCTAATATTTGCTCAAACAACCACATAAATCTTAAGTACTTGGTGAAAGATTACCTTATATACTGGCCCGAAACCTCCTTCTCCAAGCTTTCTAGTGACAGAGAAATTGTCCGTTGCTGCTGCTATAGTATCTAGATCATAGAATGTCAATTCCACAATCCCGCTCTGGTCATGGTTATTTGGAATTGGAGAATTCCTGTTTCTGAAATTAGTTGTGGAGTCCAAAAGTAACATTTCCCGATATTTTTGCTTCTGCTTGAGGCCTGAATACAATGATACATTTACACAAATAAAAGAATAACAGAATGAGTACCAATATAACATTTTTAGAACAAAATCTAGGTTTCTCTGTTATTTAAGTTTATTCATTGAGGGTTGCATCAATGATATGTTGGTATTCTTAACACCAACAAACCTCATCGCTTAGACTAGTTCGTTTTATCTCATCACACTATCCCCTTAATTTTCTACTTGCCATTTTGTTTCAACTTGCAATTAATATGCACTAGTCACTACTAAGGGCTATCATTTGATTGAACTTGTAACATGGATCTAACATGTATACTGGTGTTCGTATTTTTCTTTTTTTCCATCTTAAAACAAAAAAAACAAATGTATTTTCGCTTAACAAAAACAAAAGTGCGACCAAGTTACCGTAATCAATTTACCTTTCCTCTTAGCATGCTTTCTCCACAAGTAATAAGAGCAAGAAATGAAGAGAAGCAGTCCCAAAGCAATCGACATAGAGATGATCACGAGTGTCCTTTTCGTCCCATGAAAACCTTTTGAGTTCTTCGTCATATTTGCTGCTGATTAACAAGCACAAGAATCTCATTTTCATGGTAAGTAATAGATTCAAATGTAGATCAAAAAGTTCAGAGCATAACAAAGATCGCAAGGTCCTTGTATGGTGTATACATATATATTTGTATGTGTTCTATGTTTCTTAAATTATTTAGTTTAGAAGATGCAATATGCTACTTCTCCTAGGAGTGTTATGACAGTATCAAACAAGCCTAAGAAATGGCCGAACACACATCGGACATGACTAGAAGGACATGGCATGAACACGGTTAAAACATGACATGAATGCATTTGGCATATTTTCATGACACGACGGGATAATTTTGTAATTTTTTTTTATAAGAATAGTATTCAATGCAATTTAAAATATATTATGTGTTAATTAGAAAAATAATATAAAATTTTAGAAAACAGAAAAACAATAATCTATCTTCAAATTAGTAATTTCATTTATGATTATGTGGATAAAATGAGCAAAAATTATTATTGTTAAATATACAATAATATATTATTTTATTATTTGTTCACTTATTCGTGTCCATTTTTTTAGATTTATCGTATTGTTGTATCGTACTCGTATCTCGCATATGTATTCGTACTTCAAAGACAACAAGGTTTGAAACAATATATAATGACAATTCGTTAATTAGTTGCAAGAGCAGACCCTTGCAGGGAAAGGACTGAGGACCAAAATAATTAAGGTCTGATAATCAAAAATTTGTCACAGAATGTACCTAAAAAATCTAATGAATATATGGAGAAGATTATGTAATAAAGATTGTCTACAAAGTATTTAAATATATAAATGATTTTTTATTTGTATTATCTTAATTTTTAGGTAAAATTATATTTCAGTGACCAAAATTAAAAAGTAATTGTTTTAAAGTAACCTTAAAGATATAAAAAGATGAATAGTCACCGATCTTAAAACTAAATTGCTCTTTAGTGTCCATTTGAGGATAGTTTTGTCAAAGTGTTTTATGTAGTCACTAAAAATAATTAATTAATTAAACATATTAAACCTAATACTTCTCACGTTCTATTATGCATCTGACCTAATATAGCATTAGAAATTGCGGTCATAATTAAACCCAATTTTGCATTCTAAAAAATATATATATATATATATATATATAATTGAGACCGATAGTTCAAAATTGCAAAAATCCTCATTTTATATTCATCATATTTAAAAGTTCAATTGAACAAGAGAGAGTTAATAATGAATAAGTAGTACCATATGAAGGAAAGTTAAAAAAAAATGAATGATTTGGAGTCATATATAGAATCTAGATTCACCATATTTATATTATTACTATTTGAAACAGTTGCGGGAGAGAGATGGAGGGAAGGGTATTTTTGTAATTGAGTCTAAAATGGTCACTAAAGAGCAATATAATTTTAGAATTGATAACTATTAATCTTTTTGTAACTTTATGGTCACTGAAGAACAATTATATTTAATTTTGGTCACTTAAATCTAATTTTTCCTCCTAATTTTTATGTAAAATTCTCTAGAGTAGTCGATTGTATTATATTTTATTTGAAAAAAATAATAATAAAATCAATAGTATTATTACATCTTAAAATTAAATAACCAGTTCATCAGTTTCAAATTGTAATTAATGAATTGCCATTGCTAAACACAGATGACACACACTCATCATGACACTACCATTACCTTAACATGACAACTGAAAGGCCTCTATTTTCTTACAAAATTTGTAATATTTGCTCAGTTATTAAGCAATGTACATTGTATATGAAAACATATTATATATGCAATATATTAGTTTAATAATATGGCTCATGGCCTTGCTCAGTATGCCATTTAACGAAGGGATACGATCTGTTTTTCGGATGTCTTTCCTTCTTTCATTGAAGAGATGGCAATTAGAGATTGTAAATATTTTTGGAGAATTAGTTCTACAAGTATGTCTCGTGAAAGAATCAACACAAGTTTTCACATCTATCACTCTCAATACATTTAATATTTTTGGACAGCTTCAAGATGTCATAAATGCAGTAATGAGACTACTTGGTCCAAACCTACTTTTTAACCAAATATTAAACATTTCTTGATCTAAAGTGTCAATATAATATATATATATATATATATATATATAGAGAGAGAGAGAGAGAGAGAGAGAGAAGAAGAATAAGATTAAAATGCATACCAAGTTCCACAGCATCTACCCGGAGGTAAAAATCTTGTCCATCTTCATTGTGATTGTACTGTTTAATGTCATTTAAGTGAGCATACCATGCAAAGCAACCACGACCCCCAACATTAATATCGGCACTAGCGTACCCCGTGCAGTTACACGTATTCAAGCACTCTGTCTGACATTCTTCTAAGCTCAGATTGTTATAGAATTTGGATATCCTAGCGTCTGGAATCTTCACACCTACTAGTTTTATAAATCCTTCACCAGCACCCTTCCCGCACGTGTATGCGTGGCTCTTCTCCACACACTTTATGACCGAATCCTGAGGGGACTCTGGTTCGAACCCAGGCAAACAGGTGCACTCCATGGTTGGAGATTTGCATATAGCGGATGTCCCGCACTTCGAGTATGTGTCGCAACCATCTTGCCGAGCCACTAATAATGCCCATTCTTTCGAATCGGGTCGCCATTTCGCCTGCAGGACTGATCCCGACGGTAATAACACTAGTCTTTCAAATGTTGAAGTATTTGCTGCTGTGATTGTATAGTATACCTAACAATTCCATCGTTGTAAAATAGCACAGTGGTAAATATACATTCAACAATTTTGTATGCACTTCATTTTGGGGGGTGTATATTTAATCCACTAAATTATAAATTGAAGAAGAAAAAAAAACGAATACAAAATTGTATATGTTTTTATCATTTTTGTGATTTTGGCCTAGCCTTTTTGTAGGTGTCATTTGGAGCACATAGCAATTTCAAATGACAATGGTAATTGTTGCAAGCGTTTGGTCGCAGTGAGTTAATTTGCAATATTGAGCAAGTGAATAACCCAAATGAGAGAAGAAAAAAACAAAATTAATTAATTAATTAATTAATTTGCTACATACCTCATCTTGATTGTCTATAAAACTCCAATTGAAGATACCAGTTTTATTGGAGTAGTCACGTTCCAAAATCTCGAGTCTTCTAGTATTTTCGGGAATCCCACTCATTGTCTTACCATTCCATGGGCCGGCGCGCCAGATCGGAGCCGAGTTCCTGTACAGGAAGAACTGAGGTGAGCCGCGTAAATCAACCGCCATGGAGAAGAACCCGGGTGCCGGGTCATCCCCCGACTTCCAGGAAGTCAGGACCCGGTTCAGACCGTTCCTACGGTCCCACCCCACTTTCATTCCGGGCAAAATCGTATCAGTCGGATAATCAAAGCTTTGCCATACAACAACTGTGTCGGTATGGTCTGACCCGTCTGTTGTGATCAGAACCAAATTGCCCGAACCTAAGAGCACGGCGGTGGAGTTGGTACCACCTATGGCTGTCGTGGTGATTGACGAGACATTGGTAGACCATAGCGGTAGCCCTCTTTCGTTGTCGGTGTCGAATATGGCGATGTTGCCATCATCGGCGATCTTGAAAACGCCGGTTTTGTTCTTGATTGGGGTGACTCTGTTTGCGACCCAGACAACAGTAGGTTCCGAAACTTTGTTGAACCAAATACCAAGGTACCGGTTCGAAGACTCTCCGGGGCTGAAGAAGCCCAGTTTGAAGTTGCTATTGGAGGACACAAGGACTTCATTGTTAGCGTCGGAGATGAACCGGTTGTGTGTTACGGTATCGGTAGCAGTGTTACTGCGACGGAAGAGAAGTATTAGTATTACTGTCAGCAGAGCAACACCAAAACTTGTATTGGACCTCATGATCAAATCAAGACCTTTTTTTTTTCTTTTCTGTTTTCCTCGAAGCCAAAAAAAAAAGGATAGATATTATACAACGCCACTTTTAAGATTAGTAGGAGTGCATTGAATGCTCCTCGTCTTTGTAACCCTTTTAAGAGCCTATATAAACCTGGTAAACATTTTACAACACCAAACAAAGAATATATAACTATAAACTATGTAAGTTACATTCACCTCTCATAAATTGTTCTTATGTCACTGTACTTTTTGTAAAAAAAATCTCTTCCATCAGTTTTTCAAATATGAAAATTGATAATATCATAGTATTTTTGACCTTAAAACTTTAAAATGTCCTCAAACATTTGAAATGATTGAATAGGCTCTTTTGACATAATTTTGATGAAAGAATTTTCCCTTTTTCTTAATCAATACATAATCTGCTCTCTATACTGTGTGCACACATTAGAGGGAGAGACTTCAATTCATATTTTCACTCCTGATTCTCCTTTTCAACATTTCAAATTTCAAAAATAAAAATTGAACATTGTTTAACACATAAGATGGCTTGACTTTGTGTTTTTTTGGTGTTTAAAATGACTTCTATCGACTAAGATGGTCCCACTTTTGAAACAAGAACTCTGAAGCGAATGAAAATTTTCAAGTCACAATCTCACTTAATATTAATCCTTTCAATCAACTCCTAATATTAGGTCTATCATTACATGTCAAAGTAGAAGATCACACCATTATCACAATTTTTCTCTTTATTTTTTTGGGGTAATTTGACCATATTATTTTTTCAAATAAATTTGACAAGGGAACACTGTAGTTTTGCAAAAGTGAGATGGTCAAAGTAAAATAAAAGCAAACCATAGGGGTCTAAGTATAAATTACCCAAAAAAGGAACAAATTACACTTACCTCCCTTCTAGATTGGCTTTATTACAATTATCTACCATCTAATTTGGCATATTACACTTACTCCTCTCTCACTAACAGATTTTAATGGTTGTTAACAAAAAAATGTAAAATTACCCTTATGCCATTTACACTTACCTCCCCTCTATATTGGCTTATTACACTCATCACCTGTGTGTTTTGGAATATTACACTTACTCCCCTCTAATTTGGACGTTTGTAGCAAATACCTTCCTTATCGTCAGTAACTCTAACTTTCAGAGATGGTCAATGTTGGCGTGACCAAATTTGAAGATTTATATGATAAAAATACTCTTCAAATATTTGTAGGAAAGCTTTTGTCCTATCTTGCTTGTGCAAAAAGACAAATCTAATTCTAACTAAAGAAAATACATAAATCATTTTCTTCTACATATTCGCCTTTCATCTCCTCTTTCTCCCTCTAAATCTATTGCCAATTTTATATCTATATATCTGTCAATATATCATTTAGTTTTAGTCCTTGTTCACTTTTGATTATATCAATTATCGATTCAAATAATGACATCATAATAATGAATGATGAAAACTAATAGATTTTGGAGTGTATTTTTGTTCTAAGTGTTTGACAAACACTTCGAACAAAATGGAATGAGTTTTGATTCTTTGAAATGTTTTAGCCTTTAGGATTTATGAAAATATGTGCGAGGGTACGTATAATGTAATTGTGACAAAATAGTTTAGTTAAGATTATTTATATAATAATAAGGGCACAATTATAATTTCACATTTTTGTCATATAAATCTTCAAATTTGGTCACGCCAGCATTGGTCATCTTTGACAATAAGTGTTGCTAACGATAGGGGATATTTGTTACAAACGTCTAAATTAAAGAGAGGTAAGTGTAATATTTTAAACTACAGGGGTGGTGAGTGTAATAAGTCAATCTAAAAGGGAGGCAAGTGTAAATGGCATAAGAGTAATTTTACATTTTTCGTTAACAACCGTTAAAATCTATTAGTGAATGGGGGTAAAGTACAATATGCTAAATTAGAGGAGATGTAACTATAATAAAGCCAATTTAAAAGGGAGGCAAGTGTAATTTGTCCCAAAATAACAAGAGACAAAAAAATTAGAATTCTAATAAAAGGAGTGTCAGCGACAAGATTGCCATTAGCCATTCGCCCTTTTCAACCAATCTCTAACTCACAGTTGTGATATTATATATATTTTTTTTATTTCTTTTTTAATCCATGCTAAAAGATCTCAAGACATCCTTTTACTGAAAACAACATAAATGCCATCAAGGGTAAGGACTATGAAGATAACGACAGTGTTCTCCGTCCACTTGTGACAGCCATCTGTTAATGCCGACAAGTTCTTTATTCTCCAACGGAAGTTATGTCTCTCCTTCCCATGTTGCAGTTATTGTTCATCCATAATCCATATTCTCAAAAAAAAAAAAAAAAATACAGATATAGTTTATTTGTATTCCTTTTTTTTTTCTCTATTTTGAAGCTGGCTTTCAGCTTCAATTCTCTCTCTACCTTTGTAGAACTTTCACTTTCGTAACCAGATGGTTGCCTAAAAGATTGATTACCTTGCGAAACCCTAATTTCCATATGAAGACTCGACGAAAGCCTAACCTTTGTGGTGGAACATGTAAAGATATTGAAAGGCGGTGAAGATTTTCCCTAAATGAAATTATGTTTGATTGTTTAGGTTTTTGATTGTGTACTATTGGGTTCTCTCAGTATATGTTATCTCTTCTTTGTACCATATATTTTTCAATTATGAAGATGCGTGAGAAAATTTGATATGTTCTATCTTCCATTAGACTATTGTGAAGTTAATATTTTTCAACTATCGTCTTTGTTTTATATGTTATTTCAAAAAAATTTAGATAGAGAATAAAGGTGAGGTTCTAGAGAGATGAAAATTTTCGTCGATGGTTTTTTTATTTTCTTTGGAATCATGACAATAGAGTAATTATAGATAATCAGAGACCCAAGAAAACGTGACTAGCAAAATAATTAATTATTATCGAATGTGGCTAGCATCCATCAATAAGAAAGGTCAAAAAAGAATAAAAAATTGAGTCATAACCCAGAAGGGTAATTATGGTATAAAAAAATATAAGAATCGTATAGCGTATGAACTCTTTATATATTTATTTTAAGAAAAGACATGAGTGGAGGGCCGGTGGTTCATCAATATTAGCAACCTTAAAATTATGTAGGTGAATGATAATTAGTCATTTTCATATATGATGATTATATATATACATAGAATATGCTCTTAGTTTTTTTAACCCAACAACAAGAATGTATTAAGATGACAAAGAGGGAACATCAATGTTCAGTACATCAATGAGCCAAGAAGGCCAAATTTGCCACTGCAAATCAGTGGTTTTTTTATGGAGAGCCCAGTTACCAACTTCATGTGCAGCCTAATTACATTGTCTTGGAGTCCAGTGCAATTGCAAACCCACATTAGAAGAGAAAAATAGCTCAATATCTTTTAAAATGCCAAAGGTTAGAGGATTTGAAGGACAAATGTTAGAGATATTCTGGCAATCATTTTCAATATCAGTGTCTAAATAAGCCCAATTGATAAGTAGTTTCAAGCTTTCCCGAATCATCAGAGCTTCCCCTGCCTCAGCATTAAAAACAGAAGAGAAAAACACAGAGGCAACTCAAATAGAAAACCCCTTATGATTCCTCAATACAAGACCCCCACCACAAGTGTTTGAGATACTATGAAAAACAGCATCGACATTCAACTTCAAACGCCCTTCAGCTAGAACACACCATTTTATCCTTGAATTAGTAGTAGCAAAAGGATTAGAAATACCTTTTGGAACTTCCATAGCAGCCTCCCAATACTCTTCGAAAAAATAAATAGCTTTATCCACGATAAACACTGGTTCATATAGCTGCATTGAACTTGCAGTTGTTTCTACCCTTCCAAACTGCCAATGAATGAATAAAGTAAGGCAAAGAAGGTTATCAAGATCATGGGATCCCTTCCATAATTTTTACAACCAATCCCACCTCTGAAACCATGAAATACATTCACCTAGAAACTCAACTCTAAGCGGACTAAGCTTCCATGCCACTTTAACAACTGGACAATAAAAAAAAATGACATATTGATTCATCTGTCCTACTACATATGCTACAAGAAGCATTTTTCACCAATCCCCTTCGTTTGAGATTCACTAAACAAGGCAATTTTTTATGACAACACTGCCATAAAAAGAATTTAATCTTTCGCATGGTTTTCAATTTCCAAATAGTTGACCAAACAAAAAGTAAAACATCCTTATTGCTAGAGCTAGCATGAACATCAGGCCTTATAATATTTTGGCTCAAGTTATGAGCTAACTTCTATGCTAACTTAATACTAAAGTTGCCATTAGAAGTTAATCCCCAAATTTTCTTATCTTTACCTCCAAATTCTCTCAAAAGAATTTTTAAAATCAGATTGGCATCCCTATAGTTGAAGTGCTCCTTGATCAGGTTAGATTTTCAAGAATTTTTTTTTCATTAATTAGATCAGCTACCAAGTTCAAACAGTTTGAATTTCTGGGATAGGTAATAAACTAGGGGTGACCACAGATCGGATCGGATTATGTATAATCCTAATCCGATCCGGATTACGGATTGGCAAAAATTCAATCCGATCTGATTCGTGGCAATCTGCCAATCCAATCTGTGATTGAACGGATCGGATCGGATTGGCCCTGTACTCCTATTTGAATTTTTTTTTGTTTACTTCAAAATTTTCAAGAAAAAAATTCACAACACTTTTAATTCACATCTCAAATGAACACAATTGTTAAATAAACAAATATAATTTATATTGAGTTTTTAGGTTTAGCCATGTAAGTATGTAGCATATTATATATATATACATATAATTACTAATTATATATATATATATATATAACCACGGATTGCCACGGATCGGATCGAATTTCTAACCCTCCAATTCGTAATCCGATCCGTGGCTAACAGATTCTAATTTTTTAATCCGCCACTAATCCATCAGCTAACAAATCGGATTAGATTCGCGAATTTTTTGTGCACCCCTATAATAGACTGTGTGGTGATCTTTGTGGGTGAGTGTGATGTGGGCGGGTGTGAGAAACACTGGTGGAGAAAAGGATATGCTTATATGTAGTGTGTTCTCTCCAAATAGTATGAGACCTTTTGAGATAAAATTCAAGAGCAAAATTGTGCAGGCTAGGTCCAAAGCAAACAATATCATACCATGTGGTGGAGTGGATCATTACAAATAATATCAGAGCCGGACCCAATCGGAAGTGTGCCAACGGGGACGTCAAGTCTCCTAGGGAGTGGATTGTGGTAACCTTTGTGGGTAAGTGTGATGTGGTCGGGTGCGAGAGACACTGGGCGAACTACCACACTGGCATGCTACAAGGTGTTTAATCCCAGCTTTTATGTAGTGTGTTCTCTCCAAATGGTATGAGGCATTTTGGGGTAAAATGCAAGAGCAAAATCGTGCGGGTTGGGCCCAAAGTGGATAATATCATATCATGTCATGGAGCGGGCCGTTATAGACTGGTTAGAAGGGCCAAGAAGGCAATAATCATCCTAATTGTTTACTTTCAAGCCATTAACAACCCTCCATCTCATCCTATGCTGAATAATCTTTTTGGCCGAAAAGACACTTTTCCAAGTGAATGAATAAGAAATTACAAGGAGGGAAATATTTAGATTTAAATAATCTGAATATGAGGGAATCCTCACCCATCTCCAATCTCCATGCTAGCTTAGAAGCATAACTGTATTAAAGGCTACAATGTCTTTAAAACTGGCCCACCACATTTTTTCTGCTTGCACAAAACAGTCCAACTAACTCATTTCATCTTACTAGATTTCGCTTTTCC
The DNA here is from genome assembly GCA_026545225.1 of Cornus controversa. Taxonomy (NCBI): domain Eukaryota; kingdom Viridiplantae; phylum Streptophyta; class Magnoliopsida; order Cornales; family Cornaceae; genus Cornus; species Cornus controversa. The sequence continues at coordinate 64,802,803 of CM048849.1, read as the reverse complement.
ACTCTACCAAAAGTTCAAAAGATAGCTAATGATACTCTTACATAGAGAGACAGGAAGGCAAAAATATTGTAGGAAATAAGTAGGGAGAGAAGAGAGAATATACTGCTCATTAATTCACCTTTAAAGGATTTTGCTTTAGCTTCAACTATCTCAGTCAAACCCAAATAGCAATTCTTCCATCCTTTTTCTGGAATACCCAACAAATTCTTTATCTGATCTTTGATGGCAACACTAGATTTAGGACTGAAAAGTAAGCCAAACTAATCAAAATTCACAAGTTGACCTGTGAGTTTCTCATACTGATATAAGATGTACTTGAAGGTAGAAGCCTCTTCAAATGAAACTTCACCAAAAAGCATTGCATCATCTGTAAAAAGAAGATGACTAAATGATGGAGCATCTTTACAAATCTAAACACCTTCTATCAAACAATTGTTTTGAGGATTTTGAACTAGAATAGAAAGACCTTCCATAACAAATAAGAATAAATAAGGTGACAATGGATCTCCTTGTCGAAGGTCCCTAGAAGGAAAAATAAGATTGCCAACCCCGCCATTAATAGAAATTAAAATTTTAAACAATTTTCACACAACTCATGATAATTTGCACCCACTTCGCATGAAAACCCAATCTCAACACCATTTCCTCCAAGAATCCCGATTCTACTCTTAGCCAAATCAAGTTTCAAAACAAAGAAATTAAGGACTTTATTCCTTTTAGTTTTAATATAATGGAGGACCTCATGGGCTATCATGACATTGTCATGTAGAAGGAATAAAAGCACTATGTTTTTCACTAATAAGGAGATTTAAAAGAGGTTTAAGTCTATTGACAAGGAGTTTTGAAAAAAATTGGATTATGCTGTTAGTTGATTAATGTTAAATCTTGGTTGTATTGTTATGAATTGTTTATGGGTTTATATGTGTAATAGGGATATCATTGCCATATATACCTACATACACACATATATAATCTCTGATGGTATATACTTGTATAGCAATATGGGTAGGCACTCTTGTTACAAAGCCCAATTGCCAGCTAGATATGTTAGAGAAAGAGTGGGTCACCTCAAGCCCAACTTGAATTTGGATTTGGTCCATTTGGGTCAGCTTTTTGGGCCCGACGTTTTGGGCCCATTTTCGGATCCATCTGATAATAATTTAATTATTATCAATTTTTAGTAATGTAAAATTAGAAAAAATAGGAAAAAGTATTTTAATGCTCCAAAAATTATGAAAAATTCAAGAATTGTATATTTTAGCATAATGAACTTAATTATGTTGAAATAATTAATATTAGATGAGGTCTTGATGATGAAACCGAAAAATCTTTAAAGTATATTGTGAACATGTTAAATCATTGAGTTTTGGGAATGCACTATCATTTCTATTATGGCCATTGGACAGAGCGTGCCCTTACTATGTGGACGTGGTTCTGAATCATCTGGATGAGTAGACGTACAAGTCCAACCACATGTATGATTTTCGATAGTCCGAAATTATGCGATGCACACCACTTTATTGGCTGAGCAAGCCATCTATTTGAGGGAGTCTGAGACTCATGTGAGATAAGTAAAAATCTAATTAAAGTTACTCAAGATGGTTAGCTTGACAAAGAATTGAGTAAAGGAAATTGTTTGGATATAATAATTAACTAGAGTTTAATTATTATAGGAATTTGAGGATCCAAATATGTTTGTATATGAGTTATATATATATGGGAGGCGATATTCTCACTCCTCTCTTGAACGATTGCACTCCAATGTTATAGGAAATGACTCTGCTAATCTTAATTTTATAAATAAATAATTACTTTTTTTTAAATACCACAACTACCCTTTCATTTATAGTATGATTTTTTCATCTCCTCCCTTTCCAATTAACGTTTTTGTCTTCCACTTTTTTAACACTCTACTGTTTCCGTTGAGCTTTCAATCTCTCAAAACTCTCACTCTTTATCTACTTTGTATTTATTATCTCTTCTGATTTACTGATTTTTTTTACGTAATAATGGAATATCTCACAAATGAAGAAATAATCGAGTTGAGCAAAATAATTGATCTTGTTAGCAAGGAAAGTATTGAAGAACTATCAAATCTTCGTGAGACATTCAACTCTTTTTATGCTAATGGTGATAGTAACTTTTTCTTTTATTTTTCTTTTTCTGTTGTATGCTTTGAGTTTAGTTTTTGGATTTTTTTTCCTTCTTTGTTTTTTAAGAATTAATTTGAAATGCCTTTGAATCTTGAAATTTAGCTTTTTGATGATAAAAACCCTAATGTTTTGACAATAAAATCACAACACTGAACTTATGAAAAGAACAAAAAAAAAAAAAAGGGTATGATATACAACTATGACATAAAATTTGTCCAGCCTTTACACACATATGAAAAAAAATTGTATATGACATATAATATACAATTATGATAAAAAACCCTAATTGCTATAATTGTTTGTTAGTTTAATGAAAGTAGATTTAAGAGAGAAAAAAAATCATGCACATGCCTTATTAGTAGAAAGGGCAATGTGCTACAATTGTTTGTTGGTTTAATGAAAGTAGATTTAGGAGAGGAAAAAAAAAATCATGCACACCTTATTAGTAAAAAGGGTATTTATGGTATTATAAGATAAAGAATGATGAATTAACGAGTTTAGAGACTTTCTTGTCATTATCTTTAAAAGAAAAGAAGAAGTGGAGTGCAACTGTTCAAAAGGGGAGTGCGAATATCGCCTCCCTATATATATATATATATATATATATATATATATATAAAAGGCAAGATCAATTTGCTGATAATGATAGTGTGTAATGATATTCTTACTAAGCCTGGAGCTCTGCCCAAGACCAATGCCTTCAGATCCTTCAACAATTTAAGAGTCGAGACTATTACATAGTGCTTTTTAATCCAGTGACTGTTGCATTTGCCTTTAATTAGCTCTTTTTGCTCTTGCACTTTTTTAAAAAAAATTCATAATTTTAAGCCGTCATATGGATCAGCTTACTCTGCTACATTGTTTCTGTTATATGTTATCCCCTGACAGGAATATTGAAGATTGTATTCTATGATTCAAAGGACTCTGTTAGGTTCCTTATTGTTCACAATGAACAAACTAGTCAGAAGAGTATGAAATTAAAAACGAGAATACATTATTTAGAAACACAAATATATTTTCAGCAAGTAGTGGAGGAAACCATATCATTACGAATTAACCTCGGTAAAAAAGAACCTCAATTAATCTTTCATTTGTGAAGAAAAATATTTGAACTTGTAACTGAACTACCTGAATTTACACTAAAGCAATCTATTAATTCTTTAACCTTCCTCAAAATTGACAAAGAAAAACAGAAAACATAAACAGAGAAATTCCAAAAGCTCTTGCCAGCTGAGGTTATGTTTTACTACCGGCCATCCACCATAGTAACTGTAACTTGATTCACTGTACATGATTCATCTTGTTTACTTGAAGATGAATCTGTTTCAATAGGCCTTCCAATGCAAAAACCAGGGAGTTTTGGCTGCGTCATTGTTGTAGTTTCACTGCTCAACATCAAGACCACAGATGACATGGTTGGTCTATCCTCCGCTCGTTCTTGAACGCACAAAAGGCCGACTTGTATGCATCTCAACACCTCACATGGAGAATAAGAAGCACCTGTCGATGAGTCCATTATTTCTAAGCCTTTTCCTTCCTTCCATAGCTTCCATGCCTGTAACATTTAAAATGTCATTGTCTTGTTTACTAATCTCACTGAATTAAAGATGTGACCAAGAATATATCTATATATATATATATAAAAGACTGCTAGAAGAAAATTCATTCAATATATTTCACTTACGTATCCAAGAAGGTTAAGATGATTGTTTGTATTGTAGAATCCTCTGTTCTTCTTACCACTTACTATCTCCAACACGAGAACACCAAAGCTGAAAACATCAGATTTTACGGAGAAGAGGCCGTCCATTGCATATTCAGGAGACATATAACCACTGCACAATACCCAATGAAGTGTGTAATAAGAAAAATGATGAATTTGAAGTTTGTGATGGTACCAGTGTAGGAATTTTCGCAATGCTTACTAAGTTCCAACTACTCTCTTTGTATTTGCTTCAGTTTGATCTCCTCCAAAAATTCTTGCCATGCCAAAGTCTGATATTTTTGGATTCATTTCTCCGTCCAGTAGAATGTTGCTTGTTTTGAGATCTCTATGGATAATTCTAAATCTTGAATCTTGGTGGAGATATAGAAGCCCTCGAGCAATCCCATTGATGATGTTGAAACGCCTTTGCCAATTTAATAGTGAGCTCTTTTCTTTATCTGGAATATTTTTCATTCAACTTAGATGACATGAAAATTAACCCTATATATCAATTTTAGATGGATTATACATGTCAACAAACACAATCTAGCTAAACTTGAAATATGAAGTAGTGAGAGGGGACTCACTGAATAAAATGGAATCGAGGCTTCTGTGCTCCATGTACTCGTATATCAACATCTTTTCCTCCGTCTCAATGCAACAACCTAGGAGTCGAACAAGATTTCTGTGTTGAAGCCTCGCAATCAGTCTAACTTCGTTCTTGAATTCTTCAACTCCCTGCCCAGAATTCTTTGAGAGCCTTTTCACTGCAATTTCCTGACCTTCTACCAGCATACCCTGTTATTGCAACCCATAACAGTCATTATTAGTACCTTTGTCATTTCCATATATTTATTATGTTGATAACATGATTCACTTGGAACTTACCCTGTAAACGCAACCAAAACCACCTTCTCCTAGCTTATTTTCATCAGAGAAATTATCAGTAGCCATCACTACGGTACCAAAATCAAACAGTGGTAACTCTAGCTCATCTGTTGTATTCTCACCCGAGTAGTCTCTTTTACTCGGGATAACTGCCTCATTTAATAGAAAATCTTGACTTCTTTCAAGTGGACCTGCTGATTTCAGATGGTGAGACATATATAAACATGCAGATGTATTTATTTTATTATACTGCAAAGACATGACTTTGCTCATTTCTCAAAAAAGAAGAAGAAATTAAATATGCAAGTTTCTTGTACCTTTACGCATAATTTTTGCTTTCACTGCGCGTTTCAATGTCTTCCTCTTCCATATAAAACATGAAGTTAGTCCAACTAGCAGAAAACATATACCACCTGTGATCCCCGCGACCTTGATGATTCGATTAGTCTTGTTCGAAGAACTATCAATACTCCCACCTACTAATGCAAAGGATACATTGTTAGTAGTGATGTTCCATATACTTTGGCGCATGATGAAAGGTTGTTCATTACTTTTTTTTAAGCATCCTAATGGCGTTCTGATTGTGTGCAATGTGGAAATATGTATATTTATGACATTGTAAGTAGTAAATGGAAAGAAGCGAGACAGCAAGTGCAATTGCAAAACCCAAATTTACACTACACAGTGCATTAGAGTGAATTATTGTTGTAAAATGTATTTTCTAAGGAAAAATGGTAGGATTGCAAGATTTTATTTCGTCTGAACATTGTTGAGCTGAGCTTGAACATGACTAGGTCAAGCTGGTTCGAGCCTAAATACTGCTTGAACTTGCCAAAATTTACACTATATAGTGCATTAGAGGTCGCACCTTAAAAGCAATAGGTCTCGAATTCAAGACTTAGAAGCAGTTTCTTCAAAAATGAGAATAAGACTAGCCGATATCTATCTCTCCCAGACCCCTTCAAGTGAAAGTCCTATGCACTTGGTACGACCTTCAGTGCATTAGAGTGAATTGTTGTTGTAAAATATATTTTCTAAGAAAAAATGGTAGGATTATAATATTTTACTTCATTTGAACATTGTTGAACAGCTAAAAGCTCGGCTCGACTCGACTCGATTTGGAGCCTAAGCCCATTATTTGAAAACCCCATATGAAGTTAAATGATCACATTCACGGGGCACGGGAAGAAATGTGGTTTCCTACTTAACTGATAGACGCAGATTTTGAATAGAGACCCAATAGTCACTAGACTTTAGGAAAATTAACTGATAGACCCAGATTTTGAATAGAGACCCAATAGTCAGTTGACGTGTAGAGACCCAATAGTCACTAGACTTTAGGAACATTAACTGATAGACCCAGATTTTGAATAGAGACCCAATAGTCACTAGACTTCAGGCAAATCCAAACTTAAACAGACTGGACTTACTAAATCTAAAAGAATCTGTGTGGCCCAGACAGTAATTCTCCAATTCAAAACATTTGATAAGGACTGTACAGTTTATTGTAGATTGATTTGGCATTTTACGTATACCCATTAATATGAACCTAAAGAAACTTAGAAACGTACAAAGTCAAAGATGTCGGCTGGTAGTAGTTGGATTTGGAGCCCAACACGTTCTGTGTAGGGCCCATATGCCGTCCAATAAATTGTTGTATGACCCGACCCGACCCGACCCTCTCGCAATCTTTTTGGTGGGCCAACAACTTTGACAGCGATTAGTTAAGCGTAATATGTCACGCAACCATTCAAGGTAACGTAGGGACTCGAGTCATACATACTACTTGGTTTCTGAGCTTGATTTGAAATATGAGGCACTAAGTTCAATGATAAATTCCACATTTTACACAACTACATACACAGACAACTTACCTAACCTTTTAAATTTTGGGTGGCTAAACAATGCGCTTCTTCTTCTCTATTTTCATTACCTTATTGAAAATCGGATTTACAATCACAAGCCACAGGAGGTATTCATTAAAATAATAAGTTGCTTCAATTGTTCAGTAAGTAACTCAAAAACGTTTAAACTAACTTTGAAATTATCAGAATTTCAGCCCAAACTGAGTTGTTAACAAAATTAATCGGACCAAAATGAAGAAAATCTAAAACAGACACTTACTTATAGGTTTTCGAACAGACCAACAAAAATTCTAACATGTCATTCCTTAATTGAATAGAATCATCTCAACCGAGTCAAAATAAATATATACATTAAGCTAAAATCTCAAATTCAATCAGATGAGATCAAACCAAACCAAACCAAGCGTACGTACCTAAATCAGAAGCTGCCACTCTGACATACAGATCTTGACCACCCTCGGCCAAAGCATACTGCCTCATATCCATAAGATCGGTCATCCAGATCACACACCCAGAACCACTTCCAGTAATGTTCAAATTCCCATAAGCAGTGCATGAACAATTTGTCCGACACATCCTCTCACAATCGGCCAGATTCAGACTCTCGTCCACAAACGGACTCGGACTCGGACTTCGACTCGAAGTCTCGGGGACTTTCATATTCTTCAGTGCCAAAAACCCATCGTTCCTGCAATTCAACTTGCTCTTCCTAACACACCCATCAGACCCATCCCTCAATTCCCACGCTTGTGGATTCTTCGGCTCGAACCCTATCACACACCTGCAAACAGGCGATGTATTGGTGTCGCAAATCCCATAATCACCACACTCCAGATAGCTGTCGCATTGATCTTTCGGGGCGTACCAAAAAAGGCTCCATTGTTTGGTCTCATCGATCCATGTGTAGCGTTGAAGCAAGCCAGATGAGTTCACCAACAATCTCGAAATCAATGAGGTGTTTCGAATGTCAAACGAATAGTATACCTCGTCTTGGTTCATTACAAAGTTGAAGACGATTATATATTTCGGATGCATTTCCGGTACCCCACTGAATCTGATTCCATTCCACGGCCCGCTTCGATACACTCTGCTCTCTTTGTTTGACAAGAAAATTTCTGGAAGGCCATTATTGTCGAGCTTGAAGGTATGGTCACCGGAGGACGGATCGTCGGGGCTCTTCCATGACGTTAAGTGCCGGTTCAAGCCGGTTTTTGAATCCCATCCGAGCTTCATACCCGGCAACAACGTGTCGGTAGGATAATCAAAGCTCTGCCATTTATAGTTTTCAGGGTTTACATCATTTTCTACTCGAAGAACCAAGTTTCCAGTGTCTAAGAGCTGTGCTATTGTATTGCTTGTTCTTGATTGATTTGATGACCATATGGAATTCGCCGACCAAACGAGAACGACGTTGCCGTCATCGCCGATCGTTAAGTTCCCAGTTGAGTCTGTGAGAGGGTTGTCTCTGTTAGCAACCCAGACAACTGTGTCTGGTATGTTCTTGTACCATATACCTACATACCATTTCTTTGAGTTGCCTGGTGTGAAGAAGCCCAATTCGAATCTCTCACCGGCAGAGACGATGGTTTGGCCGTGTGTGAGAGGCTGTGTGGCGGTTATGGTGTCAAAAGCTGTGGCAACAATTGGGAAGAGAGAGAATAAACCCAAGAAGCACACGAGAATGAAACAATTGAACATAGTAATTTTCATTCTTCACTCAGAGGCCTCTCTCTCTCTCTCTCTCTCTCTCTCTGTATCAAGTTTGGCCATTTGGGGTGCTTTTGTTTCTTTGGCTTCATATTAATGACATTTGGAATTGTTTGACAGGAAGACAGGAAAGCATAATCTATTGACCCCAGTTTTCCATTTTTGTTTTTGTCTTCCTTTTCAACATTCCAAATTTCAAAAATCAAAATGTTTAACACGTAGGATGGCTTGGCTTTGTGTTTGTTTGATGTTTTAAAATGACTTTTCTCTACTGAGATGGGCCCACTTTTGAAAGCAGAACTGTGAAGCGAAAGGAAAATTTGATCTCACGTAATTTTAATCCTTTCAATCAAATCCTAATATTAGGTCTATTACCTGTCAAAGTAGAAGATTATTTCTGAAGGTAACTTAATTACTATTCTAATGCATGTGCCCTATAAGTCATTCGTTTCATCGTGTGTAGACCGGAGTTGTGTTCATATATTTTAAAACTATATAAACAATTCCTTCACAACATTAACCAATTTGATCTTAACTTACTTAATACTTGTCTTTGAACTGTATTAACCTAGTCGTTTCAAGTAAATTAATTGGTTGAATCTAAATTCGGGGCTTAAAGCCTTCTTTAGTTTAAGTAGATTTGTCAATGTTTCGAAAAAAAATACGTATCATTTATAGTTCTTTGATATTTTTATGTTGAATCGGAGATAAATTAAATAATTCTTTAATATCTTAATGTTGAATTAAGGTAATTAATTGAGTTTATAACTTGGGTTGCCTATAAATTTCGATTCCCTAGTCCTATCTTTGTCCCCTTAATTGGAGTAAATTATCAATTCTAAAATCAAATGGTAGCATTTTCAAACAAAATTGGGCAAAGTGCACTTACAACTCCTGAGATTTGACTCAAACGCACTCATTTACAAAGTTTGCTTAAATCTACACTCACACCCCTAAACAAAATTGCATGACTAATTTGTATGAAAAATTACAATTTTACCCATCAATATAATAACTATATTATATTTAAAAAATTAATTAAAATAAAATGACTAAATTAACCATTCAACCGATATATTACTATATTAGTGTCCCCTAAATTCAGTGAAGGGGTAACAAAATTCTTTGAATTCTTTTGTTTTGTTTTTTAGTTATAAAAAGAATTGTGAAATAAAGAAAGAAATCTAATGCGTTTTGGTGATTCAATTTAACAAATAATTTATATTATTTCTCTATTATGTGTATGACCCAATATTAGTTTTCACTGAAAAATAAAATTCAATCTAAAGAAATTCAAACTTTGAGGGTAAAATTTACTTTATTATTAATTTTGGATGATGTTTTGTTTTTCTTTTTTCCAGTATTTACTTTTCAACTTTATCAGTGTCATCACTACTTTTTTTTCTTCTTTTTGAAATAAATGTATGCATACTTTGTAATAAAAGACAAAATGCAAAATATCCTCTTTTAACTTTCTCATATTTGCAAATAAACTTTTATACTCTTGTAACACTCTTCATATAGGTCTCATCTGTTGTCATCTCTCTCTATTGCCGAGACACCACTGCCACCACCAAAGCCATGCTATCATTGCCAATTTTCATGTGCACTACCATAGCAAACGATGAAAGAGAAAAAAATAAAAGAAAAAAGAGAAAATGGTGAAGAATTTAGAGAGAGAAGTTGGAAAAAATAAAGAAAAGAGAGGGGGTTAGATGTAGAGACATGGAGGAAGAGAGAGAAAAAAAGACAGAATGAGGAGCTAGGGAGAAAAGCAATAAGGTAATAAGGGTAGTGTTGTCAAATGAAAAAGAAAAATTAGGAGCAATATGGTATTTTAACGTGAAAAGTAAGGTTAAAAATGTCTTTTCAATTAGTGAAGGATAAAACTGACATTTCAAATAATTTTTTGACCGATGTATTTCAATTAGTGGTTGTGTGCAGTCAAACTCCAAACCTCAGGGGTGTAAGTGTAAGTTTAAGCAAACTTTGTATATGAGTGTATTTAGGGCAAACCTCAAGGGGTGTGAGTGCATTTTGCCCAACAAAATTTGCTCAGACTCCAAAAAGGGATTATAATTTGTTGGAAGTTAGTAGGGGTGGTAAAATAGGTGCTGACCCGCCAATCCGTCCAGATCCATCTACTAATAAATGAATTTGGGTGATCTGTTTATCTATATAAGTCAGAAATGAGTTGAATAATAATTCACCCATTAATTCAAAGATTATATGAGTTGAATATGGGTACTCATATCCAACCCATGTTTCACCCATTATTATATAAAAGACTCAGATGTATAAATGTTGTCTCATTTCATACAATCTCATACTATCTTATCATTTCTCTCTTTCTTTCTCCTCTATACGTACTGCTCCATCTTTTCTCTCTCTAAAATTTCTCTCTCTAAATTATCACTTTCTCCTCTATGCGAACAGGTTTGGCTCATTAATGTTGCTACAGTACTTCACTCGATCACCAAATCTCTTAAAACAGGTTTTAGCAAAATGTACAAAATCTTTCCTACAAGTCAAAGTATACACAAACATGACCATGAATTATACATATATATATATATATATACACACACACACACACACACACATACATATATATACATAAATATGACAGAGTAGAGATGATATGCAGAAATTGAGCCCTTTGTGACCATACACCATCATGATTTTCCACAAGAACTTGAAGACAAATATGGAGCTTGGTGTGTATATGTATATGTATAATAAGAGTTGGATTAATATCAAAACATTTTAGCAATATATAATACCTCTAAGCAAGAGATTGTCAATAATGTTGGATTAATTAGTGAGTTTAATTAATTGTTTCTTAATTACGAGTACGTGATGATTTGGATCAAGATTTCTGCTTTAAACGAAAGTCGTAAAAGAAAAACTGTTTGTTCTTATTTATATGTGTGTGTGTGAAAATGGGTATAGGTCGGATCTTTTATACAGATCGGGTCCTATAAATGGGTCAGACCCATATTCGGGTCCGAATACTTTTTGATATCTTAAAGTCCGTACAAAAATAAAAATAAAAAAGTCGTCTTTAAAAGAGTAAACAAAAATTTATTGACTCAATCATTTATGAAAATGTGTCGGGCTTTATAAACAAGTCGAGTATTATAAACAGGTGGGTCGAATTTGACAAGTCTTTTATACGAGTCAGATTTGACCCAATTTAACTAATTTGTGTCACAAGTTTATTTATTATATTATTTATTAATTTTTTAAGGCATAATTATTGAATGTCAAAAGAGCAGAGGTGTCCAAGTAGTTTAACAAAGTCGGTCACAAATTTTTAATCATGTCGGGTTTGACCCGTTTGTTTAAATTGGGTCGACCCGTTTGTTCGGATCAAATTGACTTGTTTTATCTGGGCCTGGGGTGGTTTGACTAATTTGGATCAAGTTAGCCCATTTATTTGGGTTGGCCAACCAATCCGGTTGAGTTAGATCAAATATGAATTGGCGGGTTACTCTACCCGTATTTGAACCGCCCATATTCAACCCGTTACAAATTGGTTGAATATGGATCACACCCTATATTTGACCGGTCCATATTCAATCCGGTCCAAACCCGTCCATTTTGCCACACCTAGCTACTGTCGTGTCTAGTCGGGTTAAATATGGATTGACCCGATCCATATTCAACCCGCCCATATTTGACTCACTACAAGCGGGTTGAATATAGGTCACCTGTTTATATTTGACCTAGTCCAAATCCGCATAGGTTGCCAGAAGTTAATAAAAATTAGGTTAAATAGTTGAAGGAAATTGAAGGGATCACATGATTAATACCTATGCTGCATGATCTATGAATTTTGAATGTGAATCATTGATTGCATTAATGTGTTGACTAAAATAAAGGATAGGTTGAAATTTAGACTCTATTAGAGATCGAATCAACGTGGTAGGTAAGCTGGAGTATTACAATGATTTCGTTGAATAATAATAATAGCTGAATAAAGAAATGAAAATGCACACCATTATCAGAATTTTTCTTTCTTTATTCTTTTGGGGGTAATTTGACCATATTTTTTATTTGCAAAACAAAACAGCAGCATTTTCAAATCAGATTTGTTGAAGCAAGTAGCAAGTACAAAAATAGATTATAGTTCATTACTAATAAAAAATGAGTTTAAGTAGTTGAAAGAAAAGGAGTGGATTAAAATGATTAATATACCCAACCTTCAAAATAATATGGCTGAGGGCATCCATTAAAGCTTAGGAATGGGTATTATTTCGCAAATTTCATATGCACAAATCCTGTCTGATGATCCTTGTTCTGAAATGGAAAAAAAGGGAGTGGGAGGTATGATGTGGGCAATATTTCAGAGAGAGAGAGAGAGAGAGATATCATTGCATTATTAAGGCATGCAGGTGTGTGTGTGTGTGTGTATATATATATATATATCATGTTATTTCAACATTTAATAAACCAAATTGATCCATGTGAGATTTGTGTCATCCCATGGGAAGTCGTGGTACATGCAGCGTGAATCTAACAAGATACAAAATTGTCCATGTCACTCACTTCTTACAAGATGTCATCTTATATTTTGAATTTTATCACTTTAATAGTAAAATTTGAAAATAAATGTGATGAAGTTGCATCACACGATGTAATTTAACGAAACAAATGAGAAAAAGTATACTAAATAAAATTTAGTTGTCATTCCATGAATGAAGTTGTTTTCACCATTTACATTATAAAAACAAATAGAAACTAACAAGTAAAAATTAAAAGGATATCATAAAAATCTTGGCATTTTACAACTGAACTGTGACGACTGATTTATCCTTACTAATTTGAAAAAGGACAATACTTACCTACTCACCGATGTGTAGGTGAGCCCTCCTGACCGCTGATGTGTCCCAATAAAAAATTAACACATCATCTTTAATTTCAAAATTAAACTTAAAATGCAATAAATTAGTATAATAAATGAGGTTTAAAATGTAATAAATAAGTATAATAAATGAGATTGACCTCATTAATTATACTTATTTATTACACTTTAAAACTGACGTCTTCAATTTTTATTGGGACACATCAGTGGTCAGGAGGGTTCACCTACACACTGGTGAGTAGGTAAGTATTGTCCTTTGAAAAATAAAGATTTATCGAAAATTTTCTTCTTTTTCAAGTTGAAGAAGATCAGAAGTCCCCCATTCCAAAACTAGTCAAATTGTGTAGCATCACATCAAAAGTTGAATGAATTTACCCATATTAATTAAAGCTACTGCGTGGTATTGGCAAGTTCAACCTTCCCAGAAATTGTTTCCTTACATTCATCCTGTACATTAGTAGTGCAAGCCCCAATAAATTTGTAGCAGCTGCATTACATTATTCAATGGTAGGGGTTCTTTGTCTGACAAACTTGACTTAAACAAGTGGTCATTCAAGAAAATTAACTACCATCTGGTGTTCCAATTTGTGTTTGACAGAACAAAACTACAGAAGTTGGTATGTATTAATTACTTGAGCATCGTCTAGAGCAACCACATGTATCTATCAACGCTGGTAAAGTTTTGGTGTCACCAAATCAGTACAATTTGGATGTGGTGGTAATTAATATATACACCAAAAGAAAATGAAGCCTGGCCATTTTGTCAAGAAGGATCAGCCTTTTGGATGCTTGGAAATTTCTGCATTTGTATTTTTCTGAAGGGTAGCACATATTTTAGTGATAGATGGAGGTGCTAGTATGTTCAACTTCAATCCCTTGCTGGAAAGGAAGGGCTGATGCTTTGGATTCTATAATAAATAAAAGGGCTATAGCCAAGTGATCCTAACATTTGGATGTTCGAGCTCATTAATAAAATCCAGAGACTGCAAGCTTTGTCCAAAAATTGATAGTGTTTCTCCGAGCTCATTAAGAAAATCAATGTGGACTGTGGAGGGTTTGTGCCAAATTTACCTTTTTAAAAATTATATTTGTAACTTGGACTTAAGTCATCATGTAATAATGTACATGAAGGAACAAATCAGAATGAAGAACCAAAAAATAAAAATAAAAATAAAAATAAAAATGGAGAATTTTCTCAAGAATATTGTGCTTGCTAACGGCCTCCAATGACTGTTATAGTGACTCTGTTTATAGAACATCTCTCTTGGCTCTGTTGCAGCAACGGCTCTGCATTTACAGAAACATGTCTTTCAGTAAATGCAGGTTGTTTCGGAATAGGAAGATCTGCAATTTCACTGGTAAGCATCGAAAGAGCAGATGAAATGCTTGGCCTATCTTTGGCAAGTTCTTGCACGCACAATAGTCCTACATGTATGCATCCTAACATCTTCGTTTGGAAGAATGGATCAGATATTGTTGGATCTATTAATGCTAGGGTATTATCTTCATCCCATAATTTCCATGCCTGAAAACAAGGACTCACAAAATATGAAATAATGAACTTTAGAAAATTAATCATTAATAGAGAATATCAATGAGATTAATAGAGTCAATGATTCAGATGGACTTACAAATCCTAGAAGGCTTAAAGAATCCTCATCGTGATAAAAACTAGTGTTCCTTCTCCCACTTATAATCTCTAATAACAACACTCCAAAGCTGAAAACATCAGATTTTTCTGAAAATCTCCCTTCCATTGCATATTCAGGAGCCATATATCCACTGCAGTATATAAATTCAATCAGAAGAGTAAGATTAATAGCTGAACTGAATTAACCCATGAAAAGAAGAAAAAAAAAAATTATAGCATTTGGACAAAGAAACATGTACTTACTATGTTCCAACTATCCTTTTTGTGTTGTCCTGATCTTGATTGCCTCCAAAAATCCTTGCCATGCCAAAGTCTGAAATTTTGGGGTTTAACTCCTCATCCAACAAAATATTACTAGCTTTTAGATCTCTATGAATAATCTTTAGTCTGGAATCTCTATGAAGGTAAAGGAGTCCTCGACCAATCCCTTCAATAATGCTGAAGCGTTTATTCCAATCTAGGAGTTTCTGTTTGACGGGATCTGAATGTTGTAATCCAACAGAGATAACAAAAATGCATTGGAAATTTATAGGGCTCCGAAGAATTTGATATTCAGACAAAACTAAAAACTTGGTGAAGGAGTTGAGGAATGCTTGAGTAATAAAGAGCATTAGCATGAACTAACCAAAGAGAAAAGCATCCAAGCTTTTATTTGGCATGTATTCGTAGATCAGCATTTTTTCTTCGCCTTCAACACAGCAGCCGAGGAGCCTAACAAGATTTCGGTGTTGGAGTTTTGAAATCAGCAAAACCTCATTCATGAATTCTTTGTGCCCTTGTCCAGAGGATTTTGAAAGCCTTTTCACTGCTATTTCTCCTTCTTGTGGCAAGATTCCCTAGGAACAAGCATAAGATTACCACTTATTCAATTCAGTGCAGTTAAAATATCTAAATGAATAAACTTTTACCTTGTACACTGGACCAAAGCCACCCTGCCCAAGCTTGCTGCCTGAACTAAAGTTGTCTGTTGCAATTGCTATCTGATCAAATTTAAATACCGGTAGCTCTTCCAGTTTAACTTGGTTCAAAACATCACCAAGTATGATTTCATCTGAACAGTTTGATACTTCTCTATCAAACAATAATAACTTGGATCGTTTCTTCATTCCTGATTCAGAATCTGGTTAAGTAATTTATGGATAACAACTGTAAATGTTACCTAATTGGTTTAGCTAATTCTCATTATACATGTCAAATTACCTCTTCGTTTAGCTATCCAACTCCTGGAAAAGTAGGTGCAAATGCCGATGGTAAGCGATCCTATGATCACTGAAGTTGCAATAACTAAATTCATGTTTCTCTTTTTCTCTGTAGCAAAGGACAAAAATGAAAGCAATTCAGTCAAGGGGATGATTACAAATACTTGTGTGAGTTTTTTTTGTTTTTTTGGGTAAAGGTAAATTGTTTTAATTGTGAAGGAGGTGTACAAAATATGAGGGGCATTAGCCAAGCAGCTCAAGAGAGCAACAAAGAAAAACTAAAGAAGAAGAGTCCTACACTAATCAAGCTATAAAGCTAGAAGCTAGAACAGAGTTCAGCTATACAATTGAAGACAAGAAATTCAGTAGGAAGTATAGCAGCAACAATGAGAAAAAATTGACAAAAGAAATCTGGAGCAGAGTAGAAAGAACAGATTCCACAAACATCAGAAGCATCAACATTAAAGGAACAACAATTTGATTAATAGAACATTCCATTCAACTGATGCAAGAACTAGGCAAGCACCAGAGGCTTGTAATCTCTCTAGCTTCTCTAGAGTTTTTTGAACTTGATGATCAAGAGTGAGGAGCCTGAGTCTGGCTGTTTCTCATTTGTTTTTTGAAATGGTAGAAGGGGAACAGGAGTTGTTACTGAAAGCTCTAAAATTTCTCTCATGCCATTTATTGTAGACAGTACATGCATAAAGGAGTTTGTAAGCATATGGCTTGGGGGTTTTAGAAGAGCCAGAGTGGAAGGAAAGCCAGTCAACAAAAGAATGACAATTTGGGGGCTGATAGATCAAGAATGGAGTTCCAAATTTGAGAGGACAAAGCGCAAAGAAATAAAAGGTGAGGGATGGATTCAGGAGAAGATTTGCAGAGAAAATAATAGTTAGGATAATGTAGGAATGACATTCAACTTACTTCCATAATAATGTAGGATTGACATACAACTTACTTCCATTATTCTCTTTTCCATTGGAAAATTAGAATGATACTCTACTAAAGTAGTCAAAATAGGCCAGAGATATCAAATTTATTACAAATTTAATGTGTTTACCATTTTAGAATAGTGAATGACTCAAATCCGAATGATTTTTTAGTATTATTCTAGACCAAACAGTAAAGACATCATAGTCGCAAGAGAACAATTTGCAAGATCATATAAATATAAGAGAAAAACATATTACCAAGTTCTGAATATGCCACTCGAATGTGAAGATCTGGCCGAATGCTTGACAATTTCTGTATGTCAATCAAGTTTCCACTCCAAAGCATACAACCAATTCCAGTATAAAATGCATAAGCTACGCAGGAACAATTCTTTAAGCATTCGCTTTCACAGTCCTCTTCAAGAGCAGATGACCAAACGGCGAAGTCTGGCACCTTCATACTCTTCAACTTCAAAAAGCCATCTTCTTTGCCCTCTTCACCACCAGTAGTATTGTTTTTCTCGCACTGCAATGGTGTCCTCCTCACGCACCCACTAGTCCAATATCCACTACTCCATTCCTCAATATTTTTTGGCACAAACCCTCTCAAACAGGTGCAAATTGGAGACTCTTTTGAATTACAGCTTCCAAATGGCCCACACTTGCCATA
The DNA here is from genome assembly GCA_026545225.1 of Cornus controversa. Lineage (NCBI taxonomy): Eukaryota > Viridiplantae > Streptophyta > Magnoliopsida > Cornales > Cornaceae > Cornus > Cornus controversa. The sequence continues at coordinate 64,785,166 of CM048849.1, read as the reverse complement.
CACATCACACCCGGACATCTGACCTGACCAATTTGACTCCCAGTTTTCCGTCCCATCATCCCAGTACATTTGCATTAGAGTTCCTTGAGAACTCAATACAAAGTATGTTAATCTAGACACATTTGTATTAGTGAAAGATAAATAAACCCTTCCTTGTTTGTCATCTTCAAGACTAAATCCATTGAGATATAGCGACTCCATGAAGGGTACCCCAACCAAGATCTGACCATTCCAAGGACCGCTACGCCAGTGTGGACGACTGTCATTCCATATAAAGATCTCCGGAAAGGACTTAAGAGGATCGACACCAGCAGAGAATCTTCCCATGGATGGATCCGAAGGACTCTTCCATGATGTCAACAGAATCTTGGCATTTGTATTTACATCATTACCAACTCTCATCTTTGGCAACAATGAATCTGAAGGGTGTTGAAAACTCTCCCAAGTTGTCCTGCTCCCATCAGAATTATCTCGCAAAACAAGGTTCCCAGTATCCAAAAGCTGGGCACTTGAATTCGCCCCAGGACTTGAAAGATTGGATGACCAGATGATCCTTTCTTTTCCATCCAAGACTACAAGATTGCCATCTTCTGTCATCTTCAGCCTCCCAGAAGAATCATTCAGAGGTTTGTCCCTATTAGCTACCCATACAACTGCCATTGCAGAAACACCATTAAACCATATGCCAACATAACGATTGGTAGTGTTGACAGGACTGAAAAATCCCAGTTTGAAGGTTTCCCCATTGGAAACTATACTTTCAGAATCTTGAATGGATTGATTAAATGAAATGGTGTCTATGGCAGTGCAAAGCTCTAAACAAACGCAGTTGAGTAAGAGAACAAGAAATTGTACAAGAGACATTAAGTTTGTGCAATAGGTAAATCTCTCAACTCGTTTAGTGCTTCTTGTTGGTGAGAATGGGAGGAGTGGTTTCTTGTGGTCCGTTGTCTATGGATCTCTTCCTTCTTCATACTTTTTCTTCGTTGGCAGATATGTCTTTCAATGACTAGTTGTTAGTGTAAAAGCAGACTAAATAATGGCCTAGCAGCCAAATTTGAAAGCTAATTTTTAGAGGAGGACAAGCCTCTTGGTGGCAAGGACTTTTCCTATTTTCAACTTCATAAACCAATATTTCTAAACTCAAAATGATCAAACATATACATCTATATCTATATCTATATCTATATTAAGTTTGATACAAGCAGCAACAAAAGAGGTCATCTAACAGTCAAAAGCGATTAAAAAATTAATTTTGTGGTTTAAAATACCTTTTGTTATTTACAATTTAAAATCACTTCATCTAACGGTCACAATTCCGAGTGCGTAATAGTGTCGTAGATACTCGCATGCACTAGTGTGTGTGTATATATATATATATATATATGTGTGTGTGTGTGAAAACACTCTGGCTCCCCATTTTTGCTTTTACACGTTGACTTCCATAATCGATATTTTAAGTCATCCATGGTTTTACTTCATACTGTATTAACAAATACATCCACAAATATCTCTCTCTCTCATACTTTCGATCCCTCCCTCGAGCTAAGATTACTAAAATTTCCTTCTCTAGTCCCATTGTTTATAAACATATTGAATTTTGGAGAAATTTTTGTTTGTAACATAAAACTAATTACACAGAGAGAGGAAAAAAAAAAGTTGAGAGAGAGATTGTGCAAGAGAGGTGAGAAATGCTTTAGAAAGAGAAAATGACCGAAGGGGATTGACGTCATTTTAAAGGGCATTATGGGGTTTAGAGCAAATTTTTTTTTTGTCAAAAGTAATAGAGGGAACAATTTGCTCCAAAATTTGAAATTATATGGATTTATGGAGTTTACAGTAATTTTTTTTTTTTTGGTCATAACTAATAGAGAGGATAATTTGCTCCGAAATTTAAAATTATAGGAATGCAAATAACAAAGATGGTTTTAAATATATTCTTTTAAATAACAGGAAATTTTTTTGCACTTTATCCAACTAAATAACACTTTAAAATTATAGCAGTTCTATACGTCTAAAAGTCAAAGAAATTTGATATGGCCTTCTGATTTGCACTGGCATCAACAGAGGAGTAATTGTAACATTTTTGACATTGGCTTTCAATGAGAATCACACTTCTGGGTGAGGATTGAGAGCACAAAGATAAGACCGACATATAGAGTTGTTTTCTTACAAGGCCACTTTCGTTTCAAATTCATCATATTGAGCATTAACACCCTCTGGTCAACACAAAATTATAAACTGCCGACATAGTGTATTTGTAATACATAAACCGGCCAACCAAGCTTTTAAAAAGTTTAGCGAACTCGAATTCATATATAATTTCTTCGGCCAACTCTGCCCCAAATTGCCAACATCAAATAGTTTGAGAGACACGTGTCATGAAATTGACCAATTGCTCTTACCGTTTTTGATCAGCCTTTAAATTGACTAAACAGGTGTAACATGTCCCTAAGATTGCATATGAATTGGGCTCAATTTGCTAGTATTTCTAATAAAGGAGTTACATGTGGCTGAAAAGTCTCTCTAGATTGTTAATGAATTGAGCTCGATTCATTAAATTACATAGTAATAAATTAATCAAACTTTTTTTTTGAAAGTTTCATATACGTTTATAGGTAAAAGAAATCACAACTACATGTAATTTTTAAATTTTAAATAGTGTATTTCAAAGAAATGATAAAGTGAGTCCAACGAGTTGAAGAAGCAGCCGACATTAAATTCGAGTTAAGTAAAATTTAATATCTTCATCATTAGTTTATATTATATTTTTGAAAATGCTATGCTTCAACGTGTCCCTTCTGATAAAGGCCTATCTGTTCATACATATCCTTCTTTCAAACAAGGAAAATCATTGCTTAACTGAAACAGGCTTAATTCAGACTCTCTTAGGTTGAATTTTTGATATTTTGTATAATAATAATAATAATGACGACTACGACGAGAGAGACCAAATTCGGCTAATAAGAAGACTCACACTGGTGTTATAAAATTCACTTTCCGAAACAAAATAATAATAATCATTATCCAGAGGGAAGTGGTGGGACCCACACTCGTACAATAGTGGGTCCCACGTCTTGTTCGTTCAAATTTTGGGTTGGTGTATGACAATTCCTTTGTGAGAGAGAGAGAGGGAGTTTTTGGTAAGATTAATGTTTCATTTGATTTCAAAAGACAATAAAGAGAGAGTTATAAGTTATAGGTCCACCCAATATACTTACTATTATCCTGGATAAAGTGCTCCGCCAAAGTGTGAATTAAATAAATAGGCAGGTGCGGTGAGTCACATTGTAGCTTGCTTGTTTGTTGGTATAAAACACATTTGAATGGCAGATTGAGTAAATTGGGATAGAAAGGTTTGCCAAAAGTATTTAATTGTTGAAAAGGAAGATGGTTGGCATGGGCAAGTAATAACAACTGGTAATGGTACCTTCCCATGCAATTTCGAGGAAGGAGAACCCCCCGGCCCAAACCTTTTCGTTTCTTTTGAATCATATATATATATATATATATATATATATATATATATATATGGTAGCATGAAATGGCCACGAAATTTATCAGCAAAATGCCGGTAACACACCTCTGACCCCTAACTGTACCTTCGTTGTCATCACCTTATTCCCACTCTTTCCACGAACACTTCATTCTTGTTAATTTCCTTATTTCAATCCCATCCAACTCTCCTATATATATTGAACCCCCAGTATTCTTCTCTCCACCAACGTCCAGCAGATCATATATTAATTAATTAGCAATATATATATATACACACACACACACACAAACACACACATACTTGTGTAATGGCATCCAAAAATAGAGTTGTTTTTGAGGATTTCTTTCCTTCAATGGTGGAGAAACTGGGTGCGGAAGGATTTATGAGTGAGCTTTGTAATGGGTTTCGTTTGTTGACGGATGGGAACAAGGGAGTGATCACCTTCGAGAGCCTGAAGAAGAATTCGGCTGCGCTAGGGTTGCAGAACATGAGTGACGATGAGTTAATGTCCATGTTAAAAGAAGGTGATTTGGACGGTGATGGCTGCTTGAACCAGAAGGAGTTTTGTGTTCTCATGTTCAGGTTGAGTCCTGATCTCATGGAAGGATCAAGAAGGTGGTTAGAAGTAGCATTAACCAATCATATGTAGCCGCCCACCCTCCCTTTTTAGTTTCTAGCTAGCTTGTTCCACCTCTATCTCTCTCTCTCTCTCTTTCTCTATTGTATCTGCATTTTAGATTTATTGTTGCATCTCTCTCTCTCTATTGTGTCTGCATTTTAGATTTATTATTGCATCTCTCTCTCTCTATTGTATCTGCATTTTACATTTATTCCAGCAGATGAGTATTTTTGTTTTTGAATCGATCTCTCTCTGTTGCAGCTAGTCTCTGAGTAGTTTATTTTATTTTATTTAATATTCTTCTTTTTGGTTGATCAATATCATGCGGGAGATTAAATTTTTGTTCTATTGAAAAGGATGAATTATAGAATCAACAATCTACATACAATTGGTAGCCCAATACGAAGGGGACAAACCCAGAGATATATATGGCATTAGTAGTGTATTACCCATTAAGACAATCTACAAGTCAGCTAAAATACACATCTCTCCTTCCCCCAAAATAAAAAGGGCAATTGAAAATTTTAAGTTCAAAATTTTGAGAAAACATTAGGCTTAGCTTAGATTAGTCATTAAGTTAAGATTAATGACGATGAAAAAGTATAGACAAAACTTCCATTTTATTAATAACAAAAGTTGCTGAAAGTATAACATTACACGTGAAAACCCAAAAAGAACACGTACTAATGTTATATTTGGTTGGAGAGATGGATTGTGGAGGGATGGATGAGGTTTGTCATATTTGATTGGAAGGAAAGGAAGATAGAAAAGAAACATCCTATTCTTCTTAACTGCCAATTTTGCATCCATCTAAAATTGGACAGAAGATAGGAGGGAAAGAATGAGAAGCTAACCTAAAATTATGAAATACCTATTTTAATCTTGAATTTATTACAAAATTTCAATATATACCTAATTTAACACTGAATTGATTACCAAATTTCAAAAGGGAAATCTAAATGTCATGAAATTTTATCATGAATTGCCTTCATGAATGATGTGGCAAGTGATAATACCATTGATATTCCGTGTATGGGGGGAATCCCACCAATACTAACTCACCATTTAATTGCCACATCGTTCAAAATAAAAATTCATGAAATATTTTCATGACATGTAGCATTGCTCATTTCAAAAATAATGTTTTATTACAATTTTTTAGGATCACAAAGGTAAATTTGCATCTTCATGAATGACTATCTCAAAAAATACAAATATGATATGAGAAATGATAATTGTCTCAAAGTATATCATGTAGTTCTTTTAATTAATTTCTTCTAATATCACAGCTTCCAAGTGAATTTAGTGAAATTTATTTATTTTCTCCTTAATTGATGAACATATATTGGTAAAAGTATATAAAAACTCATTTTTCCTTCCTTCCAATCAAACAAAAAAAAAAAAAGTTGTCCCTCCATTAATCCTCTTTGCTATCCCTTTCATCCAACAAAACAAAAAGTGAAGGCGACACAATTCCTTCTCTAAGAATGTCCCATTCATCCCTCCTCATTTTCTTTTGATTCATTTTATATCCCTCTAACTAGAGCATAAGAAACAACCTCTATAATTCCCGGAAAAAAAAACCTCTATAAATCACAAAAATTTACGATAATCCCTAATCATTAAACTAAAGAGGCTGCCAAAAAACAGGCCATTCTAAATCCTACTTAAACTAGAACAAAAATCCCTAAGCATTATGAAATTGTTATAAAAGAACAATAAAAAAATGCAAAAAATTGAAGGCCTAACCGATGGATTTGGCAAAAAAAAAAAAAATAATGACATACTGGCCAAGTTAAATTACTCATGATTCCTCAAAAAAGGTGCTACAACTGCCGTGTGAATTTTTGGTGGTTTATATATATATATATATATATATATATTTGTTCTAAGTCGTAAAATACAGTGAGAGACTTGAATCATCTGTCTTTCATTTGAAAAGAAAAAAAATACCATTCAATCATAGATGTTGATAGTTCGTAAACTTCAATTCTATTTATTCTGTGAATGTTGATAATTCTATATTTCAACTCTGCCTTAATTAATGGACGAATAAAGAGGATGATGTTAGATTGGTCTTTGACTTTGTTGGACTTGATCCAAAGCTTTGAATTCAATATCAATTTATGGTTTATGAGTTGTTTATTTGATATTAATTTTTTAAATGGACCAATCTTTCTAACTTTATAGTATTTGAAAACTCTTTAAACAAATTTTATCTCAAGGCAGTGATAACTACCAAATTCCGAATTTCTATTACTTATACACAATGTCAACAAAATTCGAAACCGTGTTGTGTAATACGGTATAAAAATGATTACAAGTCAGTGATGTCACCGTTCTGATCGGATTATTTTGAAGGATAATCATATTCTTCAAAATCTTTTATCATTATTTTGTATTTTTTATTCTCTCCTTCGGTTTATTCGCTTTTTGCTTCCGTACTTTCGAACTCTCCCAATCCAATCCAATCCAAACAGTCGATTTGTTAGGACTTAGGAGTAATATATTTCTAGGGTTTCAATTTACCCGAGACCTGTATTCAACCTGATCCCGATCGGTCAATTCAATTGGTCCCTTGAGAATGCCTCAGATACACTCAAAGAACAACAACGACCTTGCTTTCTTCACCTTTGATGAGAAGCGAAAGCTCGGGTACGGAACTCAGAAGGAGACGCTTGGTAGGGATTCGATTAAGACATTCGACGATTGTTGCCTCTGCTTGAAGCCATTCATCGACCCTTTGTGTTGCCAGAAAGGTCATGTCTTCTGTAAATAATGCTTGTTGGCTCAGAAGAAAGACATTCCAAGGTTATTCTCTACTCTGTTATTTGGTTCATTTTTTGCTCGTTTTGATGAATTTTTATTGTGGAATCAATTAATCTAGTCTTTCTCTTTTTTTTTGAATCATGCATCGGTTATTATTATTTTTTCAATCTGTTGAATAGCTTAAGGTTTCAGATCTATATTTTGATCCACATAGTGAATTAGGTTGAGATACGAACCATTTATGGATTTAGATTAACATTTGGGTTTAAACATGTTTTTTAGGTCCTAAATGAAGTTGTCGTATCGCTTTATGCGTTACTATGGTTTTTTATGGTTAATTTTGGTATATGGTTGGTGATGGAAGAATAGTCGAGATTGCTCAAAATGCAATTGACTGGATGACTTTGGAGATATTTTTTTGGAAGATGTAGGAATTATGGGATTTGGTACAATTGATAGATGGGAGAATCATACTTAAAAAACTAAGATAGTTGGGAAACTTTATTGCTACTCATGCTTTTGCTCAAAGGAATATAAGCTAATATGGAAATATGGGATGTTTGATATGAATATGAATGTTTGTTAAAATGAATAAATAAATTATGCATGGTAAAGATTGCTTATATTGTATCTTAATTAACTTTCAGAAAAGAGAGTGGATGATGCAGGAATACTGCAAAGAGACACTCATACAAATTGTAATGTGAGACCAAATTTGATGCAAAGTTTCATGTGGCTAAATGTTGATGAGGTTTGGGGTTTTATTTAGGTGAGGAAACATGATGTTTTTGAGCTGTGAGAAGTACCCATTAACTACAACCTTGGATGTTGTGTGTTTTTTGTGCATTACAGTTTAGATAAGAAATGCTTAGGGACGTGCCAAATAGGATCTTTAAATGTAGAGAAGAGATTAACAAGGCCTGACTATCGCTTTAAATGGCTACTAGAAATGACATAGTTAAGAAAAGAAGCATGCATCGCACTTACATTTATGTAGACATCACTTCTGGGATAGAATGACGCAAGAGCAGAAGATTTTCAATAGTTTCTGAAAATTCTAAACTGCTCTCTATTGTATTGATTGTTTCACGTAGTTATATATGGCATCTGAGTAATCTAACTTTAACATGACTTCAGATTCCATATGTACAAACTGGGAGATGTTTGAGACATGACTTGGAATACAACACATAGGCATTACTGACACCCATGTCGAGCTAATCTGAAATGTGTCAAAATATCTTTAACTCCTAATATAAGAAATCCATAAAAAATTAAATTGCTAATAAACTAACTTAAAATAATGTTAAGGAGAAGGTTGGGTGGGGAGGTTTATCAAAGATATCAAGCAGATTCAATGTGTATCGATCATATATCCAGTACTTAGTATTATATTAAGATTAACTGGCATTGTATATGTTGGCTTATTTTTAAAAACTAGAATTATGATTTAAATAACTTGTTTGATTGGATGTATCATGTGAATTTTTTACCTTGATTCACGTGGACTTTTACATGCTAGATGATGTTATGTTCACATTGTTTGGGTATGGAAGGGTTTATATATCCTTTGTTTGTTGACTTGGAATATATATGTACGTGTATATGGCATGCACTTTTTTGGTAATTTTTGCTACAATGACCGTAATCCTGTGAAGAGGATTAATTACAATTGAGAAGTTAAATTTGAAGCCTATAAAATTTTGCCTGAAAAATGGAAATAGAATGAGAACTGTTCTGCACACTACCCTTACATTGAAATGTATGTCTGCCAAATTCTTTCTATATCTATCTGTTGTACTGTGTGATGACTGATGAATCATATGCTTCGTTTCTCATTTGTTATGTCAATGCCATGGTAAAAAGTACATTTTATATTCCCTTACAGAAAGCTAGCTACCCATGCTGCACAGCAGAAGCAAGAAACAGAAGAGCTGGAAAAATTAATGCTGCAGAAAACAAGAGCGTTTGATCAGCAAAACCACCGTGCAGTACCATTTAACAAAATACGATGACAAAAACTATAACAGAGACAAGAATGGTTTTCATGGGGCAAACAGTGTGAAGGCAACATCTTATGAAGAGGAAGCACTTCGAACCATGAAAGCATTTTGGCTTCCTCTGCTATACCGGAGGCTTCTCTGAAAGTGGAAGTCTCGTCTACTAATACAATTAGTCCAGAAGGCAAAGAAAAACTCAAGCTGAAAACCCGTTTCCCTATCTACTTCACAGAAGACATCAACGAACAGAAGTCCAAGTCTTTCAATAAGACCTTCATTTGACCCAGCTGCAAGGTTACTCTATCCAACTCACTGTCACTTGTGGCCCTGAGCTCTTGTGGGCATATCTTTTGCAAGAAGTGTGCTGATAAGTTCATGGCTGTCGATAAGGTTTGTTTGGTCTGCAACAAGGGATGAAAAATGAGGAATCTGGTGTGCTTGGAAAAAGGAGGAACAGGCTTTACTGGCCATGGTGATCATCTTGAAGCAACTGACTTCAAGCATTTGGGTAGTGGAAGTGGATTGGGTCTGGTGAGACTTGCAATGAAGACTTGACAGCGGATTGGGATGATTCAGTTTAGTATTTGTACAGTAATTGCCTTTTGTTGATGTTATTTAGATAGAAATGTGCCATTTTTTGCAATTTCAATTTTTATATTTATTTGGAGCATTGTTTCATAAGATAACAATCTGAAAGCATTCTTACGCGTAACTTGATGAATAATTTTTGATGTAGCCGATTGAGTTTTCAGGTTCTCATATTTGGATTACTAATTGTATCCGTGGTTTTAGTTTCTTGCCAGTGTCTTTCATTTCAAGTATTTTGTGTCCTAGACCTTGTAAGCTGCAAATAACTGTTTTAGTGACAACTGTTCTATGTACTAGGCACATAGGTTTTAAAAAAGCTTATGCTTGTCTGAGTTCTATGAAGTGATCTTAGCTTCTTCACAAATGCAACCCTTTTTTTCCTTGAAACAAATCAAGGTTAGAGTGATGGGATTATTTCTGCTCACCAAAATATTTATTTCTTCTCCCGAATATCCTCATTGCAGGAGGCACCTGCGGCATGCTTTTCATAAAAAGTAAAAACTCTTTTCAAATTGTATTTAGGTACGCACTAATGCAACACACTTTGTACTAGAAGAATGCCAAAGGTAAAGTTTAACCCAAAGAAAAGCCACATAAGAGTGATACTAGCGACAGAGTATTCCACATATTGCGAGTGTTGGGAGAGTCGGAGTTCGGACTCCAAATCATTATGTCATAACTTACTCATATTGACAAGGCCATACAATGTCTTAACTGAATGCCTTTAAGCACGTGGGTTGGTTGAGAAATACACAGCTTTTCTAATCATATGCCCATACCGGCCAGGTCGGAACTTGGGTCTGTTAAGGTATTGTTAAAAAAAAGTGCTGACCATAGAAGCATCCCCTATATATATTTATTATATATAAACAAATCACGTTACACATAGTTTATATTACAGAAGCAACCATCCCCGTATATATATATATATAAAAACAAATCACGCTACATATAGTTATATTACAGAAGCATCCATCCCCTATATATATACACTAGGGTATTGTCTGTGCCTACGGCACTATGAACAAAAAATTATTAGACTAAAATATAAGCGAATTTTATATAATCAATCGAAAACTGTACATTCAAATGTTTCTACCGAACTGTACAATACATCCATACTTCATCTCACAAATCCGGGAGATACCCAAAAGGTACTGACTCATGTTCATTGTCTGCTAAAGCATCCACTATGGGTTAGCCAATTTGGTTCTCCAAATATGAATTTTTGCTAATCACCTCAGTATTTTAGCCAGCCACATCATCATGTCAGGATTTCTAAATTTTGACTCTACAACTAGTTCTCCAAATTTTCACTATCCACACAATTAAATTAATCTATAATTTTATACATATACATATATATATGTTAAATTTTTTTATACTTTTTCAACTTAAAAAATTAATAATTTTTTCGTTTTAAGTCAAAAAATAGTCTATATGGTACTCAAATTAAAGCTCTCGAAATTTATCTTTCTAACATAATTACTTTCATCAAAAAATTCAATTTGTAGTGAAAATTATTGAGATTTAAGTAAATGATACATACATACATATATATATATATATACATGACACGAATTTCTATAAAAATAAAAACAAAAAAATAATAAAATAATGCATTTGGTTCGCTTGGTGCTTCCTGAATTCGGCGAAGCACCAAGTGAAGCATTGGTGGGACCCATTATTTTAGCCATTCTATTATTTAGCTACAGTAACTTTTGGTTCGCCAGACTTGTGTCTGACGAACCTGGTGCTGGTGCTCTAACAAATTTGACAAATCCAAATCCATACCAGTAAAAGACCTTTCTGGATTTCCAAAATTATCCAGCTCGACTAGTATTTACCAACTGATTTAAATTCGGATCCAGTTGTGGAACTATGTTTTTCTCTCCGTACTGAACTCAACTCTCCCACTTTCAGCTCACTCTCCCCATCATTCTTTTTATTTATTTATTCTTTTCTCTCTCCTCTCATCACTCTCCCACTCATTCTTGAAGCTTTGGCACTTAGTATCATTAAGATTTCAGTATTATTTTCTTTCTAACCTCTTATTATATATTTTATATTTGCCGAATTTTTACATAATAATAAAAAATAAAAAAAAGAATGCTAATTCTCTAGTAATGAAAATGTTGTTAACAGTTTGTTAGGGTTCAATCAGGTAATACAATTATGAATCAACAAGAGTTAAAATTGAGACTTATCCACAAAAGATGGAAGTGCCTTATATCCTGCATCCCTTGTCTTTCCAGTTATGATATAAAGCCGAAATCCATAAACAGGAGCTTGTAGACTAAATTGGTTATATAAAGCAAAGTTCAAAGCAGAATAAGCAGACCAACCAGACTTATGCCATGCCAGACATTGACAATCTAACAGCAGAAGCAAATATTTAAAACCAGGAAGCTATGCATAAGGCAGCCATGACAACCACCATCCAGTTAACAACTGCAAGATGGTAAAAAATTTTATCCTACTATGCAGCCAGCCATTTAATGCATTATATTGGTATAACCACCACATGTAATACTCTCCTCGCACAATGTGGATTCCCTAAGAATCATGGTTCTTCACCCATCACCTTAAACTTAAAACCCTTTTCCTTGTCAATTCTCTGCTGCTTTAATCCAACCAGAACAGTATAAATCCAATTTAGAATAGCCGAATACAATGTTATTTACTAGAACAGAAGATGCTTGAAAAACTCCCTGAAATTATTTCGAATATCTCATTTCTAAATATTAAAAAAATTTCAATCACATCTTAACAAAAAATAATCATAAAATTAATTAAGAATTGTAACTATTATATTATACATATTGTTTCCCCCTCCCTTTTCTTACTTATGCTTGCCAGCCAACACTAACCCATATATTATATGTATAAACTCTATACACAACCAAGTAGCCAGATTAACTCTATACACAACCAAGTAACCAGATTAACCACAACCAAATAACTAGATTAACCAGATGTTAATATTGGACAACAAAGCTAAACAACCAGCGAAAATGAAAGAGGAAATAAATTTTCAATATTTGAATATACATGAAAATTAAGGAACTTGGAATGTTGATAATTGTTATTAATATGTGATCGGCAATCACCAATAATCTGATTGTGACCATCACTAACAAACTGTTCAATGACAGTTACTTCTATTTAGAATAACATTTAGTTGTTACTAAAAACAAACAAAAAATTTAGTGTCAGACCTAGGCCACAATGTATGTACACATACATATATGTATGTATAGACTATAGAGTATACAGAGAAGCATATATACAAACACACACATATATGTATAATTTACCCCATAGGAGGAGCGATGGCGAGACCATTGGCCAGTAGATTTCGCCTGATGAGTAGTTCCAAGTCTTCCTTGGTGCGGTGAGAGTGAAACGACGTCACTTTTGTTGACGAAACAGGGCCACCACTCACTCCTACCAGTAATACTAACCCAAAAAATACGAAATTTATGAACACATTACACCCTCTTCTCTTTATTTTCTTTCTTCCCCAACACCCCTTTTACTTTGCTTGTTTCTCTTTGCTTCCGATGCTGCAACATATATAATGTATTCTTCTCTGTGTGTGTATATATCTATACACCCACAAAGAACACAACCCAAAATCAGAGATGCCAGCAACCTGGAAGCGATTTCGTGGGGGAGAAAGGGACGAACCCCTACAATGACCCTCACATTCCAGATCAATTTCAACGACAAATCAAATAGATCGATGACGTTATGACAACGACTGAGACTCACCTTTACAATAGGAGATCTAGATCGACGTGACAACTCCAGAGCTTCAAGAACAGCACCAGCTCCAGTAGCCGTTGGAGGTGCGTCGAGAGCCACACTGGACGGTTTCTTCCAGATCGAGCAACGGGTCGGAGTGGTGGCGAAGAAGCGTGATGAACCCAGCTAATAATCCGGTGGCAAGGATGATCCCAACCGTCCAACGACCGCGATAGCGCCGTCGTCGTCTTCCGTGGCGGAGTCCACTGCGTCGGCCCACCCCTCCGGCAGCAAGGATGATCCAGTGGCCCACCCCACGGTAGCAGCCCGATCTCTCCCGCGGCCCACCCCTCCGGCAGCAAGGATGATGCAGCGGCCCACCCCACAGATCTCTCCAGCAAATTACTCTCAAAGAAAAAGCTGGAAGTCAGATTCTGAGAGATACAATACGAAATTGGGAGGTTGAAGAGAAAAGAATAATAAAGAGAAAAGATGCCAAATCGAGAGTGAGAGAGATAGAGATAGAGAGAAAGAGAGATGGGATATAAAAGTGGAGAGAGAAAACAAATAAAAATATAGAATGTGGTGGGATAGGTTAATCATGACCGTTGATTGAAGATGAAGAGGGAAATTTTAGACCATAGATAGGTGTAGATATTTTGAACCCGTCAGATTAATTTTTTAAACATTTCTGATGAAATTTTTTTGGAAGGAATTTCAAATTCAAAGCTTAAATGTAATATATATATATATATAAACAAATCGCGTTACATATAGTTATATTACAGAGGCATCCCCTATATGTATTATACATAAACAAAGTAGGTTGCATATAGTTATATTACAGGTTTACAACTCAGGATCGGCTGGTGAGTGGCATCTGACGGCACGCTGTTCTTTTCTTTGTCCGTTCTCGGTGTCTCATACTTATCCGCTTATGCTACGGTTTCGTTCAAAGTCATTATTATATATATATAAATAAATATATTTGGCTTAGGTACTTAGATTTACTAATTTACTATTTGTGTATAGACTCCTCGTTTTTAATTTTATGAGGCTTGTAAAAACCCCACCGGCCACACATTTTTATTATTATGACGCTCGTAAAAACCCCACCGGCCACACAGTCTACCACTCAGTAAGATATTTTTTCAGGATTAAGACCGTTAATTTGTTAGGAGTAGTTCATTGTAAATTAATTTCCTATATTCACGTTCTTACGTGGCAACAGCTGGACCGTCGTTGTCTTGGCCCACATTCTATTATTACGCGCCAAACATCACCCTTTTGCCGAAAAGAATCGCCACCCACTGTCTCTCTCCTCCCCTAAACTTAACACCCATTAACCAAAAAGCAAACCCATTACCCCCCATTACCCATTATAAAAAAACATAAAAAAGAAGACTAGCAGAGGATATATAGATAGAATGTTTGTAGACATATATAGAGGGATATAATTGCCAAGAAGTAGAGAGAGAAAGAGAAACCCTAATGGCGGAGTTGGCGAAGAGGGAGATGGTTGGTAGCGGGGAGGAGGAGGAGGAGGAGGCGGCGGCCAAGTTATTGGAGGGAGTGGCAGTGTTGGATTTCAATATGCTTTGCTCGAAGGTGGCTATGCAGACGGAAGGGAAAGGGAAGAAATTAGTTAATATTAATGATGAATACTACGAGGAGGAGGAGGGCGGAGTAGAATTTGGAGGAGTTCTCAGGATGTGGGAAGGTGAACTTCTCCATTGCTTAGAAGATCATCGAATCGCTCTCCAATCCACCTGGTAATTTTCCTCCCCATACTTTTCCCCTTTCCCCTTTCCCCTTTTAACTCCAATAATATATGCACATATTATATCATATCTAAAAGAAATGTTTTTGGGGTTGAGACATGAAAGTTTTGAAAGGGAACAACCTTTCTTTTGTTCCTGGTAACAAGAGGGAAAAGAATTAGAGAAAAGGTTTTCAAAGGTAATCTGACGATATTTTCTACGAGTTTTTTTTTTCTTATTTATTTATTTTATTATGTTGGGGTTTCTGAAGAGTCAAATAACCGTTTTTCCTTATTTTTCTTAAATCTTTTTATTCCTTCAACTGATCTGTGATTGAGAAGTGCGTGTTTTCAACTTAGGAGATCGATGATATCAACTGGAACTCACCTAATTCTTCCATCAGGGCATTTCTGTAAAATATTATGATTTAACGTTTTTGTGATAACTAAATATATGCATATTCATGAAATAATATGCTTATAGTAGGATGAGTGACTGTCATATAATTCTAAGAATCATTTCTCTCTCTCTCTCGCTCTCTTGTATGTTTGATGTTACAGTTGTCCATGCTATAGATTTGGGAAAAACATGCGTCGAGCTGGTTTTGGTTCTTGCTTTATTCAGGTAAATCCTTTTTTTTTTCTTTTTGGTAATTGCGTTGATATTTCTTTTACTTGGTCATAGTTTTGTGGGTCATTATCACATCTGTAGTTAGGTCCCTATAATTGTTACAAAATTGTACTTGTATATAACTTTTACATCCTTACAATCAATCTGATGGGCAGATTTGGGATTTTGGTTTGAACCTCAACTGTGCATTGAGTGTGTCAGAGTTTGGACTTTCAACCTTTTTTAATCCTTATGATCAATCGTTTGAATCATTACAATCAATCTGATTGGTCTATCTAGTTATGACGGCTGTATTTTATGTAAAACTCAATTGTGTATAATACTCGTGTGAACCTCCTGTCAATTGTCTTAACAAAATTTGAGCATTTTTGTCTTTTAAATAAATCTGAATCCAGCCAGAATAGTTCCATTAACAATCACTTGGCCTACCATCTTCTTCAACAGTGAGTCAGTTCGAGACAAATTGTTACTAAAAGCTTGTTAATGTTTTTGTCAATGTTCTCCAACACGAGCTGTCAGCAATCAATTCTTTTATATGCCCAACAGGAAAATTGGCCTCATATCTACTAATGGATACATCAATTAAATGTATTGTGTTCTGAATTGTGGGTAGAAATATATGTAAGTTATGATATCATTTTCAGCCTGCATACCTATTTCATATATCTTACTTGTGATCATTTTGATAAACTTTATTTGTTATGATAATTTTGCAGGGAATGATTTACTTTATTCTTGCTGCCACTGCAATTTTCAACTGCATAGCTTTTATTGTCAGCAAGCGACATTGTTTCCTGTATTTGTGTGTTGCTTTTACCATCTCACTTGGAACATATTTGGGATTTTACCGGACACAGTTCAGGAAAAAATTTAACATCAGGGTAAGCAATTCCATCTACAGCTGCTTTTGATCCTTTACTGTTTGATTGCAATTCTTAGATGCTGCATTTGTTCAATTTCCTTTTCTTTTTTCAGTTTATATATTCAATTTTCGATTCATTTGCTATGTCACTACTCTTATGAGTAAATCCCTGGGATGGCTCTCCAAATTTGCTAGAGAGAAAGAGAACTTCACTGCTTAGTGTAATTATAACATGTCTTGATCAAGTGAAACCATAGACAAAGCAAGCTGTGTTTTCCTCTTAAATTGTATTTTTTTACAGTTACTTTGAATTATGCGCCTATTAATCATGTTTTTATGTAGGATACTGACAGTTCTTTGGATGACTGTGTCTACCATCTGATTTGCCCCTGCTGCGCATTATGTCAGGTCCATTCCTATGCATCCTTTAATTCTGTAATTTTTAACTATGATTAAATAATACTGTTAAGAAAAAATTATTTAAAGGTCATTAGTTGATACAACATGAACGTCTCATTTAAACAATATGTGGTATGTTGTTTCCTGTTCTCGTTAATCAGTAATTAATATTCTTGTAATACGGAACAGGAGTCCAGAACATTAGAGATGAACAATGTCCAAGATGGCACTTGGCATGGTCGGGGTGACACAATTTGCATAGGAGGCTATGGTGAAGGTAGCAAGCAATGCTTTCAGCTACACCCACCTCCTGTTCTGTCAACAAAGTCTCCTGAACCCAGTAGCATGCAAAAAACTACAAATGCTAGTGATCATTCATGGACTCCAGAAGTTTCGCATTCTGTGCTTTTGGTCCCAGCAGCCCGGTAGTGGCTCTACTTCTCTGAATTGTGTTGACTCCCAGACGAACAACCTTCTGCAGGTTGCATCGGATAAACTCCATTATATCCGGTATGTTGGGGGTAATCGACTTGGACTTGGAGCAATTCTGCTTGGCCATAGAGCTGTGCTTTTTCCAGTTTCAGAATGGTGACATGATGCAAAAAAAAAAAAATGCAACGAGTAAGATGATTGTAGTTTGATGTAAATAAGGGAAATAGCGTATTTATTTAAGCGTTGGGGGTGATTAGAACAGCCCCTGTTTTCAGGTCCCCGACAGTCTAGTACAGTGGTGGAAATGCGTCGTTATTGTTGTGTTAATAAGAATAGGAATTTAGGTTCTTTGGTGTAGTTTGGTTGGTTAGGTTTTGAATTGTACTAGTGAGTGCCATTCATCCCGTGCAAACTGGTTTGGGAAAGAAAGAAATTCACATTTACAGTAAACCTTTTTATCTATTGTTGGTGACAGAGGCTCCTGCTTGGTAGCGCTTTGTGCCATGTGGTTTGCTAGTGGCGTGATCGTCTGGTCAATTTTGATTTTGAGAACCTGCAGCAGATCGGAGTTGGCTTGCCCTGGTGGAGAGAGCATGTGGCTCTTTTGTTGTTGTGCATGTGTATGCGCTTGTTGGGTGTGGGGGGAAGAGGGAAAGTAAATCACGAATGCCAAACTGGGAATTATGTAAATATTTTTCATAATTTTGGGGAGAATTTTTAATCCTTGGATCAGTGTTTGATATCGCTTTGAAATAACTAGTGTTTTCTGTCCTCAGATTCCAAGGAGGAGAAATGCCCCCATGCCTAATGTAAAGCCAGGTTTTGAATAAACAAGAATTGTTTAAAGAACCCACCCCGTACAACCATTGTCCATTGTGGAAGCAATTAAGAAATTGAATTTGCACAGCAAGAAATAAACAAGGAAGTTGAGAAAGAGACCTGAAGAGTTTTTGTCCGGGTAAGGAACAAACCTAAAAAGTGTAGGCGATGAACATGGTTACTGACCTGGTGAGATCTAAGATAGGTAGGTGATGAACATGGTTACTGAGAGGCTTTAGGAAATGGAATTTAATAGAAAGTGTACCTAATAAAAAAGAAAATTTTGTAATTGCACTTATAACAACCATATTCTTAGTTTTATCCGGAGAATAGAAACTATTCTCCAACAATAGTTTCCATTAAATGAAAAACAGATCCGGATCTTAAAAACAATAATGTTTTCGAGAAATTATTCTCCAACAATAGTTTCCATTGAATGAAAAAGGGATCCGGATCTTAAAAACAATAATGTTTTTGAATAGACATGAGTAATAAAATGGAATAAAGCAGTTGGATAAATATGTTAAAAAAACAAATATAATTTGTATTGTAAAATCCTACAGTAGCAGCACCAGGAAGATTACAGCCACTGATAAGGGACTCACAGAATATTAATTATTCGGCCTAAAGAATGGACAGCCTGTATCGATGGCGATAATCTAGATAGACAATGGTCCTACAAGCATTTGTCCTTTGGTGAATTATTGTATCCTCCTTGTCATGCATTTTCCTTTTCCCTTCTCTTCACTACAAGATGGCTGAAAAAGATGTCTGAATGCATTACTGGTGGGAACATATGTCGCATTGACAAGAAATGGCGTAAAACATGATCCTACATTGTAATGCACCTAACCTTTTTTTTTTTGGTTTATACAAACATTTTAGATGGGCATAAATTAAAAATGCCATAAATAAAAATATAAAAAAAAGATGACAAAAACTCTACCTAACAAAAGCTTATTATTGCACACCCAATAATAACTGAAGAGCAAGAAATTAGACAGAAATGACAACAAAGTTGTTAATCTCACAATACTGAAATGAAAGATGAAGAAAGAAGATAAGCTGTTGAGTGATGTGTGGAATGCCTAAGGTGGTGGTGGTTGTTGCTGTTCATTTTGGCCACTCTCACTGGCCTTGCGTTTGTTTACAAGTTGTTGGTGCTTAATTTGGCCCATCATTTTTGCAGCTAATGGAAGGCCAGCACATTTCTTTATGACTTCCTCTTTTAGATTTTCCAGATCCTGAGGGAAATCTATTCCATCTTCTGCAACAGCGTCTTTGAATATTAACCAGCAGCTCTCTTTATCTGTAAGGGGCGAAAGGCGACGCAAATTGTCCTCACCAACCATCTCCTTTGCTAGTTCCTCACTCCTACTCGTCACGATGATTGTTCCCCCATGCCCTTTTGGGAGTCCATAGGCAAGTTGTTCACCACATTTCTCATCATTGTGAGTGAACACATCATCCAAATTCTTAATGCTTTCGTTTTTGATCCAAGCGTCATCAAGCACAATTAGGTACCTCTTACCCATCAACTGTAGGCGAAGAGCAAAGAGCAGACCGCGAAGGCTATGCTTCTCATCAACAGACTTGATGATCTCCTCTTCTACCCCGAGGCAGATTAAAATTCTTTTGACAATCTCCTTCCTGTCGTCGCCGTCTTCATTAGGCTGTTTTGACATACATACCCAAATCCTGGGAAGGAAGTGCTCCTGCACTAGTTTGTTGTTGAAAATCAACTGGCAAAGTGTTGTTTTTCCAATTCCACCCATCCCAACAATCCCAATCGCCTTGAACCCGTCTTGGCTCTCTCCCCGGACAAGCAATCTCTCAAGGGACATCTTTTCATGATCAAATCCATGAACTTTTGTTTCATCTACTGATCGACAACTCCATCGGTAAGCTTCTAATTTTGTGGTTGTCGTGATGCTTGCATCGGCAGTGGGTTGTGGACTAATAATAGCCCTATGATCTGAATTAGCTCCTCCACTGCCATCCCCACCTCTATTAAGTCCCTTTCTGATCTTGTTTAAGGTCCTGCTCAAATTAATAGCGAACAGTAGTGCTTCAGGAGAGTATGGGCTCTGCTTCTTCGATAGTATCAGCCACTCAGTCAATACATTATTCAGGTAGTAAAGCTTTTCCCTGCGTAATCGCCTGGACGCATCTGCAGCTAGAAAGGGAGTTGCTTTGTTTTCAAGCAAGTTCTTCAATTCTGAGAATCGGGTTCGCAGGGGAACTAATTTGGCCAGTAGATACTGTTCAGTAGACTCTACTTCTTGGATAGCAACATTAATCTTGTCAAGTAGATCTTGTTCAATCTCCTCAGCCATTGATTTATTTCAGCAATTCCAATTCCTATCTATCACCCTCTTCAATTAAAGGCTGCTGAAGGTTTCACTTCATCCTATGAATCTTTCCTTAGAATCAGACCGACCATTTAGCAGTTGGATGGTGAATGGATGGATGGATGGATGATCCCTCCCAGATCAGACCAAGAATGGTGGACTAGACTAGATCTATTATTTTCCAAATGGTTGCTCTCTTTCTTATTAGTGTATTAACAATTGCCACTCACAAACGCCAGCTGCACTTTGATGCTATCAAGAAATTTAAAAATGGAAGCTAGCCCCATCATGGAACCAGTAATTTAATTACTTGTGGGCCCAAAAATATACCGGCCCAAAAAAGGCACAAGCCCGAACACTAGATCAGCCCAACATACCATCCAAAATTCCATCATCACAAAAACCCACCTCATGCTCCAATTGATAAGATCAGCCACAAACAAAGGATAAAACTAAGACAAGTTCATCATCACAAGAAAGCCCACCTCATGCTCAATCAGATAAGTCCAAAAAAAGAGAAACAGTATAAAAGGAGGACCACCCCAAAGTGAAGAGGGGTCTTTTTTTTTTACAGTGTGATAAGAAAAGAGAGAATTTGTTTGACAAGAAAAGAGAACATTTGTAAAAGTGATTGGAAATTTATAAAAAGCTTTCAGTTAGATTAATTACAGATTTTAAGTGTAGGATATGTTATATCTGTGATCCTAAAATTAAGAACTGTAATTTTTTAACATCTACACTTTGGCGCATTCAGTGGGAAGCGAACGGAAAGATCCGCGTAATTATTGTGACACATTCACTGAAGCACAATGGTAGGCTCCACTAGAGCAACCGTTTACATTGAAGATTCCTCTCGACCAGTCAGAGATGAGGACGTGCACGGGGACACTGAAGCATCAGATAAAAGCTTTATAGTGAAAAAATGCACAGCTGCGCAACGAGGTACGAGATGCCCGACAATTATCTCCAGATTCACCTAACCATTCCAACAACTAGAACGAGGAGACCTCGCATCATGAACGAGGACATAAACGCTCGAACAGAGGAATGATGACCAATGGGCCGATAAAATATCCCAAACGTACTAAGCTAAATTCTGCCAATATGGATTCGTTGCGTTCAGCCGGGAGAAAGACACTACAGGAGCGAATCCAAAAGAGGTTGAAATAATCAGACGTGATCTCAGGACCGAAACTCTGTCCGACCTCGCCGCTGAGGCAATAAGGGGCGTATTACAATCACCTTTCGCTAGCCATATCCTACAAGCGGAAGTGCCCGCAAAGTTCAAAATGCCGTCGTTCGTCAGTTTTGATGGGTGAACAGATCCAATCGAACACATTTATCACGTCCAACAACGAATGACATTGAACTCGAAGGATGACAAACTCATGTGTCGTGTGTTTTCAACTACCCTCAGCGGCCCTGCCTTGTTATGGTTCAAACAGCGACCCTCAAGAACAATTGTTGACTTCCAAACCCTCTGTGAACAATTCATAACCCAGTATGTGGGAAACCGACGACAGAAAAGAACAGTGTCGTCATTATTCACTCTCAAACAGGACAGCGGCGAGTAATTGAAAATCTTCCTCTCAGGATTTAATCTCAAAATATCTTTGATCGATGGGTGTGACCAGACCACAGCGGTAGAAGCCTTCCGTGTGGCAATGAACAACAACACTGAATTTTACCGAGCATTGTTGAGGAAACCCTCTAAGGATATGGAAATCTTGAATAACAAAGCACAGGGGTACATCGCAATCGAGGATGACGAGTCTAGACAAGCCCAACCATCATCTCTCATCATTGTGGCCAAGCCCAGGGACAGACTACCGGTCAATCTACTGAACGTAGCCCGAACAAGTCCCCCTTCGAGTAACCGAACCACAGAGAAGAGGCCCAGGACCGAACGAAAGGAAACCCTTCTAAAGGTGACCTTGGGTCGACTATTCCAAGAGACCGTTAACAGGGGCATCTTTCAAAATTCGCCCCCTTTGACAGCTCCAATCGAATCCAGGGATAGAACGGAGCACTGTATCTTTCATAAATTTGAACACAGAATATTATCAATTACAAATTTATACGGCACAAATACAAGCCAAACATACCGAGAGTGTATGTTTATGCTATATATATATATATATATATATATATCAAATCCCTTGGACGACAAAGATGGTCTATGAAAATCAGGTGTCCTTGATGCTTCCTGTTTTATCATTACACCTGTATTTTCTTTCCCGCCATTTCAAAGCGGCATTCATTTTGTCGGGAAAATATCCGATTCCAAACCGCAGGTACAAGTACATATTTTCTCTTCTTTGTACATATAGCTCAGCCTAGGAAATTATTGTCACATTGATACAATGTTGTACCTAAAACTGGGAGAAACTTGCTAATATTTGTATTTTAAATTTGAGAGGGACAGTAATTTGGCATTGAGCGTGATTTGGCTCATCTCAGCACCGCTGAATCTGCGAAAGGTGGAATGCGGGATCACTGCAAAAGCCGTTCGATCTCCGCCGTTTGATGTTGTCTCTATCAGGCATTAAAATATCTTCGCTTTTGGTGTTTGTGCAATGGCTATCCACAACTCTAATTGGAGGAGTCTTTCTACTACTTGATACTGCATCAAAAACTGGTTTGTACCCATTCATTACCATATCCTGCATTACACTCGAGCATTTCACCAATTTCTCCTGCAATAACAGATTGATGAGTAAGAAAAAGTGGATCAAATTATAGAGATAATTGCAAAAAATCTCCCGTGACTATTTCAAATTGGCACAAAATTTAGCTTGACTAATAATTTAACCTAAAACCATCCTAAATTATCCAATTGTTGCAAGAGTTTTTCCAAACTGTTAAGAATGAATGAGAAGTATCAAAATGACCCCGACTTATAAAATAAAGTTTAGGAAGATTTATGCTTTACCGAAGAAATAAAATTAGAGAATTTTATGCAATTAGTCCTAAAAATATATATAGAATTGGAATTTGCAAATGACTTTAATAGCTATGGACAAAACTATGTCATTTTATATATGTATATAAAATCAATGATAAGATTAAAATTAATAAAAATAACTTATTCAGTGTAGTGTTAAAAATTATTTTCAACATTTTTTATTTAAATGGACTATATTGTATAAAAAAAACTCTTAGATCCGTCTCTAAAAAATGAAAATATATTGGAACAATTTTCAAAATTTTCTTAAATTTTTATTTTAAAATTTTTTTAAAGGAAAATAAAACCTAGAAAACCTAAAAAAAATTAAATTTATATTAAGGGACATTTGTGTGATTATAGCATCACTTTAATGATTTGTATTTTTTTTAATTTCCTTAAATTTCTATTTTGTGCAAATTAAAAAAAAAACCTAAAATAAAAATTATTTTAAAGAAAACCTAAATTTTCTTAAATTTCTATCACTTTAATGGTGCGTAATCTTCAAAATTTTCTTAAATTTTTATTTTTTGAAAATTAAAAAGGAAAAGATTCATTTTGAAAGAAACCTAATTTAAATAAAAAAAATCTATTAAAAAGAGTTTTTTACAATTTTGGTCTTTCTTAAATTTCTATTAAAGAAAATTTTCATAATTATAATGCTATTTTATCTGCGCGTGAAACAGGACCCTTTAACTGTTAATTTTCTAACTGTTCTCTAACTCGTCATAATTGCAACAATTGGATTATTATTCTAAGGGAGTTTTGTGCCAATTTCACATAGTCAAAGGGGTTTTATTATACTAACTGTGCGAGCATATAGGCAGCAGGCTCACTTTATCTACATATTCACAAGAGAAAAATACGGTTCTGAAACAAGTATATTGCGACGGAAATAACTCGTGAGACGCGCAGAGAAGTGCGGATGCTGCGATTAACGACTGTTTATACTCTAAAAGCTTCACTTCTGTAACGGAAAATGGTGATTGATAATTAGTTCAAGATATGAAAACGTCAATCTATACATACAAGCATGTGTGAGTGTATTTTGACAATTGAACTGATTACCGTATTGAGTTTTGAAAATGATCTCTGAAGCTCGGTCTCTGAGAGCTTGACTCAATGGCGGATCTTTGAGATCGAACAATGAAAGGAAGAAACACAAAAATGAGAAAGGCGTAATGGAACGCATTCGCCAATTCAGAGTATTGAGAATGAGGAGCTCCATTCGATAAACGGATTGTGCGTCGAAGATGAAACCTTCCTCTCTCTGTTTCATTGAGTCAATGACAATTAGCACTTTCTCGTCGGAACCATACATTTCCAGGTCATTGAGAAGTTTTTACCTGTATATCGGAGAGTGAAATATCGGTGTTCTTCATCTTTGCGGCCACAGAGAGGCAAGAGATTACAAGGAGCCTTGGAATCCATGGCTTTCCTTGCTGCAACAATCAAAATCGATCTACTAGATATTCAATTCGTTCCCCTATTCTATATATATATATATATATATAGACTACATATATGTATTTATTCGTGTAAAGATGCATGAGAGTTTCACTATCAATTACCGGAATTTCTTTTTTGGAGATGAACCGATCAATGTAATTAACAGCGACGTAGCATATGAAGGGGTCAAAGTTGCAACACAGCTGTGCCTGTAGAAGTGAAACAAGTTTACAGGATCAGAAGAAAAGAAGAAGAAAATTTTGTAATAGAAGAGAAAAGAAAGGAACCAATTTTGAGGCGTAGTAGTATTGTTTTTACCTGTAAAATGAGAGAGAGAGCTTCTCGGTGAACAGATGCAAGGAAGTCACTGCCTTTGAAGGAAAGTGAGGGCATGTGATCTGATTCCTTGGCGAAAAGAAGTGGAATTGTATTGGATTGGTGTTCATTGAAGCTCGTCAATGGATTCTCAAGATCGAACTCCATTATATATGTTCAGTGTAATTCCCAAGTTTTAGAGGGAGAAAATGAAAGCCGTGGAAGAATAACAAAGAAGTTCACAGAAATAATCAAAAGGAGAAGCTTTGCTTTCTGTGCTGAAAAAGAAACTGGAAACTGTATAGGTAGTCTTTACTCTTTAAACTGCTACACACTTCACTCCACACTCAGAAGAGTCGATCTGTTAATATATATATATATATATATATATATATATATATATATATATATATATATCTCTGGCCACAGAAAAGAAAAACATTAAGGATTAATATTTGTTTATCCGTGGATTAATTGGTAATTTTCATTTAAATCAAGGGATATGTTGGAGGAAGCTATTGATATCTCTGTCAATGCCCAATGGGTTTGGACAGAGTGTAATGAGACAGTATGTATTAAATTCAATGTAGTTAATATGTTTTTACTTCGATGGCCTGCACTGTCTCATCAGATAATATATATATATATATACACCAAAAGTGGCTTTACCTTTTGGCCTCAAACAATTAAATGCAATGCATCATTTTGCTGAGAAGATCAAGAGTGCAGATCATTCACATGGGGCTGCCTAGGCCAAATTGGCAATGCCCTCATTCCCTGGGTTATTTGTCACATTATAGATTGGAGAGATATGCCAAAAATGGCTTTACATTTTGGCCTCAAACAATTCAATGTTATGCATCCTTTAGCCAAGAAGATCATTCACATGAGGCTTGCTTGCCATCCTAGCTAGCCCTCCCAAACTAGTCTCTTCGCTCAGATGATCCAGAGAAGGTGGGTCTGGGTCATGTATGGAGGACAACCATTCACTCGAGTCCCATCATATATGATGGAGCTCTTACACCAATTGAATATATGATAATATGCCATCGCGAGGAGCTCTACATGTATGCATGTGTCTCATGTGAGTCCAATAAATGTAAAAATTATATTGGCCAAATCAATTTGTTATGATATTCCACTAATTTACTAACTGATTTACTGTCTAAAATGAAGTCCAAAAGAAGTGATCGTCTTGGAACACTATAATGAAAATGTGAAACACATTCATAGCTCAGGACCCCACGATTTTGATGGTTCACACCATGTAAATCTCCAATCTCAAAAGATATGGTTCACGATTTTGATGGTTCACACCATTTAAATCTCCAATCTCAAAAGATATGGTTCACGTGCTAACCCCCTTAATAAGATTTAATAAAAATCAGAATATATATATATATATATATGCTTTAATAAATTCACTCTATGTTTTCATAGAATCTAGCTACTTCTCATTGAGGAAATAACATCATATAAAAAATTGGGGGGACTAAGATAGTTAGATCATTCTAAAATTTGTGATCAATGAATTCTCATTGGTATTAGAATCGCATGCGTTGCAGGTTCCACGTATGGCCACGAGCATGAACTTGTGCTCTCAGATTTATATCCCTCTGTAATACTTTCTTTGTCAATATTAGTGGTCCATTTTAGATTTCTGTTCAACTTTTCATCTAGCTAGTGTTGCAAGAAAAAAAAAACCAAATTAAGTGAATGGCAGTACATAGAATGCAGAGATCAACAATAAAGAAAAAGAATAGAAACGAAGTTGGCCAAAGAAATTATATAGATGAAAGGAAGGAAAAAGTATATACGCATCCTTCTATCGGAGGGGGCACAAGAAAAAAATATTATTTACTAGTTGGACGGACTCATCAATCTCACCCTTCCACAAAATATTACAAATTATACCATTGAAGTTGGCCTCAACTCAACCCATATATATATATATATATATAATATATATATATATATTTCATGAATAAGACTTGATGAGGGAGACATGTGAACAGGAAGAGGGAAGAAACCAAAACGACTTTAGTGTTCACCCACCTTAAATTGGCCCTGGAGAATGTACCTTTTGTATCACCTTCTCTTTTATTTGTTCTTTTCTTTTCTTTGAATTCCCAATGGATTCTTTGCTTTTTATTGATGCAAGAGAAAGCCTAAAGCTTGTACATGTCCCATTTCCACTATCTCATTCGAGACCAATAAACTTTTACTTTTTTTTCCCTTTTTCTCTCTCTCCCGACTCTTTTATCATATGCTCATAATTATTGTTTGAAATAATTTGCCAATATTTCAACAGTATTTATTTGTATCGCAGGTTGTGGTGTTGTGCGTTTTGTGGGGAGAACATAGAGAGGCATACATGTCATAGCATGCCTTCACCCCAAGCAAAGAGCATCATCATTGTGTAAGACAATCAAGTGGCCATTCTCTCTGCTCAAGACAAACTTCATTATTTATGGTTTTTGGGAAGCCATGGCCATGGCCATGGCAATGACAATGGCAGAGCAGGGCAGAGATATCCCCTATATTTGTTCTTTAACTACAACAGAAAAATGGTGTTTGTGGGAGAAAAAAATTAAAGTTTTACAAATGCGTCTTGAATGCGTTTACAATATACTCGGCGTCAATGCATTAGGTGAATCTGCGTGTGTAAAAGAGAAAAAAAATGAAAGTTTTATCTCTACGTCTCGAGTACGTTTACAATATACTCGGCATGAATAAAGTAGGTGAATCTGAATCGTGCGTGTACAAAATGCACGATAAAACTTATTCTGAATATTATACACTTATACTTCAGATTCATCAAGTGTATTTTAAATCTTTTTCATGCATCTCTGTTACATGACATGTGGAGCTTTAATTATAACTGGTAATTTAGAAAATCCAAAACCTGCTTTATATTTATCACAATTGGGATGCACAAAGACAGATCGACAGTCACATATAGGGGCCCAAACCTCTTGTATTCTGTGGCATTAGCTGCATCTTACGCTGTAGAACTAAGTATATATAAGAGCCCAAAGACTAAGGAATTCAGATTAATATGAAGTGCAGTTAATTAATGTCTATTTGTTTCTTTGTTAATATAATCTTACTTGCCCAGAAAAAAAAAAAAAAAAGTTTGTCATTGGCCTGCTTGATGGACCTTCTTTGTTTGTGAATTAAGCAAAGGCACGGCCAATGTGGCCTACCTTAATTTAAATATCAATTGTGGAAGAAGCAAGTGTTTTTACAATTCTACCATCCAGTCAATTCTCTTCCGCTAATCTCGACTTTTTTATTTTATTTTATTTTATTTTATTTTATTTTTATAAAAAAATGTTGTGTATTCATACAATAAAATATGACGTTAAGTTGAATTCTTGTTGAGATTTTTTCAGAAAAATATTTATCCATCTATATAGAAGAGAAAAAATATAGATTACTAATTTAAATATCAATCACTCCTCTTTTAGAAGCCCACTAAGATTTATCATTTGCAAAAGAGAAATTACTACTAAGTCCTACTTTTGTCATCAAAAAATAAATAAGTCTTACAAATTTCTCTTTAACACTAATAAGTCCTACTTTTGAAAAAATTTAAATTTAAGTTCTAAATCATTGAAACAACCATTTATACCCTTACTAAAATAGATTAAAATTTAGGCTCAAACTTTCAATTGTACCTTTACAAAATTAAGATATAAAATTCACATAAAAAGAAAAGATAACATTTTATTGATTTTTTTAGAATATTTATTTTTTATGTATTTAAAGTTGTTGTAAATTCTACACAAGATTTTTTAATTATATCTAAATTATATTAATTATTATTGAAACTCATAATGCAATATTCATTAATCAACTAAATATTAAAGGATTTCATAATAAAAAAAACTATAATATATATCAAATTTTCAAATTATAATTATAAAATTTTACATATGTTTAGTAATTTAGAACTTAAATATAAAACGTTTTCAAAAGTAAAAAATTTGTAGTAGTTATCTGTCTTTTGATGGGAAAACTAGGACTTGATGGTAATTTTTCTTTTTGCAAATTATAGTAAAGTTAGGTGCTGTTTGATAAAACTAAAAATTTTCATAGCTGAATTTTAAGGCTGAAGTTATTAAGTGGTAATTAAAAAATAAATAATTTTTTATATCTTTTTGAATTTTCAATTCTCAGCATAAATAATGTCTCTGTAACTTAAAATTTTACATTATTTTAAGTAGTACACTTTATCATTTTTAGTGATATTCACATTAGGTTTGGCAACTCACTTAATTGAATAAGCAATTAATATTTTCAGAATTAAGCACTGAATTTTCTAAAATAAGAAAGTAATTAAGTCAATTAAGTGTGGTACCATCTGTTCCTTATTGGAATCTTCGTTATCATATTTATTGGCTTGTACTTTGTAGAGCCGACATGACTCTTTCAATCTATGTCCCGATCAATGTCCTTAGCAGGAGCACTAAAATTTGTATTTGATATGGTTCTCATCATTTTGAGTTTGAAGGGGATGGAAAAAAATCATATGACGAGGCAGGAGCGATGCTCTGCTTAAGTTGCAGTTGCATAGCAGATGCTAAGAGTTAGAGGATGGAATATTCAAATATTGTAACCAAATGGATGCCTAGGAAATGCAAAAGGATAGCTCATTATCTTGCTCAAGACCCTTTGAAAGATGGTTTCAATTCTGCTTTTGTTGATTAGCATATACCTCCTTGGCTTTTAAAGGTTGCTCACGAGGATGTATTACCATTTTGAGTTCTTCATCAGCTAAGCTAAGCAGCATGATACAAATTCAGGACACAGATACAACAACACGATAAATTATAAAAAAATTTAAGATACAGAAGTGACTGAGACACCACGAGTAATAAATATATCTTTCTATATATATGATCCTATATTTTAAGAGTAATATTATTTTTTATCAATCTAACATGAAAAATTTCACAAATCATAATAATTAATGAGTTATAAAATAATTAGTTTATCGTTTAAAAAACTGCACAACACCACAACAAATAATAATAGTTATTTTTTAAACAAACAAATTTCGATCAAATAAGTCATCATATTAACCCTTTAACCTATTTTTCTTTTTAAAACTTTCTTAAAACTCCCAAACGATACAACACGTGTTAATAGCGTATATATGTCGTGTCTGCAGTGTGTCAAAAAATGAAAAAGATTCAAACACATATTTTGACGGGTTCGACGAGTGTCAGTGTCCGATACGAATTATTTGAAATTTTAGAGGTAGCCCTACTTCTTAGTTCATTTGTAATAAAGTTTCATAACCTTTTGACAAAAATAAATAAATATATAACCAAAAAAAAAAACTATAGTTCTTTTTATAAGATCAATGAAGTTTCATCTCAAGTAGTTAATATTATCCATTCCATTTTAATTAAAATCTATATACTGTACAAAAAACTTTAGTTTTTTGCATATCAATGTCAAGAATTCTCAGAAAAAAAAATTACAACTTATCGAAGTAATCTAATGTTTGGTGCAGTCGATCTACAATGGAGAAAGTACTGTAGAGGATCGAACTTGATGGGGGGCAAGTTTTAGCACCGTCAAAAACTTAGATTTATTTATTTATTTATGTTTGATAGATAATTATCCCTAAATATTAGGATAAACTACCAAATTTCAGTTGATGTAAAAGGGCGGTTCTTATATTGGAAAGAAAACGGTTAATTTGACAGTTAACATTCAACGGTCAACTTGTGATGAAATAAGTCCACTCTCTCTTCTCTCATGCAAACCTATTTTCTTTATAACATTCATGCAGTTTAGTCTTTTGCGTAGTCTTTATAATGAAATATTTGAGACTCCTCGAAAAGGATTTCTAACAGAATATATATATATATATATATATATATATAGATATTGCAAGCTCATGAAGAATTCTGAGTCAAATGGATTCCGAGAAGTGGCAATAGTGTAGCTCACTTGTTTAAAGAGGGATTGTACGTAATTTTCCATTTTGGCTGTTGGAAGCAGCTGAGAAGGATTTGTTTTCTGGATTTGGTTAGTTGTGTTTGTGTGTTTCATATTACCAGGGAAAAGAAAATATATACATATGATTTCTGACAGTTTTCATTTTTTTTAGTATTTGAGTGTTACCTTGTTGGTCTGAAATTCTGAAACTACGTACCTTGCTTTCATTCTACTCCAAGTTCTAAATACACGAGTATTTGAAGTTATCAAGATTCATATATATATATATATATGAGAAAACTGGTCGTACTTCTTGATTTTGCATAGAAATATTTCACATATATTCCCTTTGAATTCTTGGTGCCTGCTGTTTGTATATCTTTTAATTCTTCTCCCATCTCAAACATCAATGCATTTCATTCTATTTCATTTGTTGTTTCATATATATATATGATATTTTAAATAAAAAATCATTTCGCGTTGAAGTGTTTGGTTTTATGTAATTATAAATATTTAATTTGATAGTAGAAAATCATGTAATAATTGATGTTTTCATTCAAATGCTTTTCAAATTTTTATCTGCATAATTCTTCTATTGTACGAGTTTCATCATCTGCAATCTAGTAGTAGTTTTGGTTTTAGAAAAAAGTTGTGTCTCATTTTCTTCAAAATTAAAGTAATTTAAAGAAAGGAAAATGATGTTAATTTTTTCAAAGATTTTGAGATGCCAAAGAGCAGTACATTTCCCTTTCCATTTTTCAGTTAGGAATTGGCACAAGGAAGTGGAACCCATTCAAGTGGCATGGAAAAAACCCGAAATTGGGTGGACAAAATTGAATTTTGATGGATCCTGCAAGTGTAAGACCGGAAAATCAAGCATCGGAGGGGTCTTTAGGAACCACAATGCCGAGTTTTTACTTGGTTATGCTGAATCCATAGGAAGAACAAACAGTGTCATTGCCGAATTGGCAGCGCTTCGAAGAGGCCTTGAATTGGTTCTGGAGAATGGCTGGCCTAATGTATGGCTTGAAGGAGACTCCAAGACATTGGTTGAATTTATTGCACAGAAGAGAACAGTATTTAGATGTGCAGAAGTACAAAGGCATGTTAGTAGTATAAATTTGATTATACCAGTGCTCAACAATTGTATTGTGACTCATATTTATAGAGAAGGCAACAGAGCTGCTGATAAGTTTGCACAGTTGGGGCATCATCTCAAGCACCCTCAAATTTGGCACAACATTCCACCTAATGAGGTATTGCGTATTGTGCATGAAGACGCAGAGGGTAAGATATTTCTTCGTAGAAGATAACCAGATTCTCGATTTTCTTTTTATAGTTTTCGTATGAGTAATTATAATCTTATGTATATCATAGGATTCAAGTGTAAATAAATGTAATAATATCATCAATTGGTCAGATGAAATGAGGAATAGTTATAAATCCCATTATTGCAATAATTGAGTCAACTGACAGTTGTTATTTTAAGATATGTTTGGTATGCGTTTTTGTTTTTACCTAAAACTAATCATCTATTTTGTTATAAGAGTGAAACATGTTTGGTAATGAAAATGTGTTTTAAGTTTTTTTTTTTTTTTTTTCTTCCATCCCTACAATAGCCGAAACACATAAAAACACCATTTTAGTGTTTCCAATTTAGGTCCTAATTTTTGAAACGTTTTGAAATTATTCAAAACACAACGAGCACTACCAAATATGCTTTGTTTCTATTATTCGCTACCAAAAAAAATAAAAAATAAAAACAAAATACATGCCAAACAAGCCCTTAGTCATTAAAAATGAAAAACGTGAACAAAGTATAGTATAGTGCACCTTTCAAATTATATATATATATATATATATATATATATATATATATATATATATTGTGTGTGTGTGTGTGTGTATGAACAAAATAAGTGTTATTGACAATTAAAAAAAATTTGTGAAAGGTAGAGTAGGAGACAAAGTGGGATGTTGGATTAAGTCGGAATAAATATGTAATGGAATTGTAATTATTGAAATAGTGCTTAATTGAAAATAAATAAGGTGTGTGTGTATCATGAGGCTAGTTATAGTAAAGTTCATTATGGCAAAACTTTGGAGATCCGATGGAAACTGCATTATCAATTCGAATTTTGTTGAATGTATCAGGGAAAAATTTACTGCACAATCCTGGCCAACACAATTGGCAAAAACTATACCGGTTAACAACATTAAATAATCATTTAAATCCACAAATTCTTTTGATTGATTATTTGACGAGTGTAGTTTTAGAAGTAGAGACAAACTAGCATTAGTTGCAAACTATGAAGTACGGACACAGATACGGGATACGGATACGACACGATATGGATACTGCAATACGATAAATCTCAAAAAAATAAGATACAGGTACGGCGGAATACGGCAAATATATATATATATATATATATATATATATATATATTATACAAAAAAATTAATAGAACACAAATTAAGTTTTAAGTTTTAACTTAAATAATCTTTTTTTTTCAACATTAAAGATCTTTTGATTTATTACAAATTAAGCCCCACATTTTAACTAAGCTTTTTAAATTTTAATATTATAATATGGCTACCATCTTTAAAAAAAATTAACCAAAAAAAAAAAAAATCATAACGTATCCGAGAAGTATCCTGACCATATTCCCAAATATCCTTGTCGTACCTGCCGTATCCGAAAATAAAAAAATTATTTTAAAAAAAATGAATACTTTTCTGGAGTATTCGATATGTGTCCAACCGTATCTTGGCCGTATCCATATCGAATACATATCCGATACGATCCGAGCGCCTCCAAAGAAATATCCTTGCTTCATAAGTTGTAAGGCCCTTGTTTTTTACCCCAGAAAAATGAGGGTTGTAGTACTAGTACATGCTTTCAGTACAATAATCAACAACTAGTACAATATCTAGAGACGAGAAGGAATATGTTCCAAGTATGGCAAGAGAAATGGCAGTACAAGTGAATGTACTTCGTTGTACTATCTTATGTTACATTCATATATATATATATATATATATAAACAGATGCACTGGGATGGTAAAGCTAATGTGGTAGAGAGAGAGAATATTGTTGATCTAATGCAATAGAGGCAAGGAGTCTTTATATATCCAGATTTAAGAAACATCATTGAGTGCAGCGTTGATGAACTCCTATCTCCACACTTTCTATTTTCTCGTTCAAATTTTCCTTTTTTTTTTTAATTATTTTGTGGGTTTGTTGATTTCTTCAGCGCTGCACCCAATAATGTTTTTGCTCTTCTGGCAGAAGAATTTTTTTTGTAAAGTACTTATTTCCGATGTTAACATCCTTTGCCTCCCACATTATTATTATTATGGATAACATACACTGACATTTTTTGTGATTTGCTCTAATTAAGCACAGTTGTTATATTTGTAAAAAAGTTACACTCACCTCCCTTTTTTTATGGATTACACAAGTATTTTTCTTTTGGTAAAATAGGGCCACTTGAGAATGTACAGTTTCTAATTTCATCTCACAAGGTAATTTCGAAATATGTGTGGTTCATGTACTTCCCCTTTTGCTTTTTGGTTAAGCAGGGCACGAAATAATTGAAATATCAGAATTTGCTGCAAAATGATTATAAATGGTTCAACTGTTGTTTTTAGCTGACCTAATAATCGAGATAATGCTTTGTTAATAGAAATAAAAATTGGTAACTAAAACTGGATTAATGTAGCCACAAGACTGACTCTGGTAAATTACCTAATTTAAGTTTTAGAGAGCCAATAATCCCATAAATGGGTCCGGCCCTTCTATTTGGGTCTTGATTAATATAGTTAAATATGATAGCTGAATCCGAAGGTTCAATGGGTAATGAAAGAATTACAGTAGCAAACTTGATGGATAAATATATAGGCCAAACTGGCAACTTCAGCTTCCATGCCATATCTAGAATAGAAATTGAAACTACGAATATATATCATTGATCGCAATGGATTACAACGATATGTCATTGCAAAATATGACATCTTCTACTACATCTTTCAGGCATTTACCTAAATAAAAAATCATCTTTTAGGATAAACAAGTACAAAAAGAATATAATGGCAATAAGTTCTGATACTATATTAGAACAATCTTTCTAGCTTCCTTTACATTCGTGACAATGACAACTAAACCTCAACTGATAGATGCAAGCAGTCGAACCGTCCCCCCTTCCAGTGCTCATTTAGGCTGCAAACTTCAATAACAACTGCTCTGTATAGCCTCTCGTGCAATATGCTACATCTTGTATCCAGAATGGCAAAAACAGCGTCAAGAAATAGATAAACTAGATTACGGAAACAAGCAAAACTTTATGCAGTATCCATCAGCCTCTAAAAAGAATCGAGATGACCAAGGCATGTGGATGTGGAATGATGGCAGCTATTGAATTGCAAGGTCACATACACAAACCACAAGACTTTGTTCCACAGATAAGATACACACAAACTGAAGACATCAACCGGAATTTCAACATCATCTAGATGAATGGTTATTTTTAGTTAAATCTTTTGGAAGAAATAAAATGAAATGTACACAAACGTCAAAAAGTTGCATCTTTATTTGTTTCTTTTGTTTCCCCTTTTAGTGTCTTTGCCTGTGAGTTGTGAGGCTTGAGTAAAAAGTAATTATCAGTGGAACAAACATAGGAATAAATACAGGACAAAATTCTCCTTTCTAAAAATTTATGAGAAGGCACACGATAAGAGCCAGCTGAAGAGATAAAAGCACAGACCCGAGATGCTCGATGTCTTTCTCAGCACAGATAAAAGTTTTTTTTGTGATTTTAAACTGTCAAAATTGGTATGCAGGAACAAAAAGGGCAAGAACCTTCTTATGGTGCCATGAGCCCTTCAATTGTGTACGAAAGTGACTTCGCCCAGTCAACTTTAAGTAACAGTGTTTGTAGTGTGTGCATCACATCATAATCAGGATCAAGCTTCCGCTGCCAACCCTAAAAAAGTAAGCACCAAGAACATGAATTAGTGAATTACATGGACAGTTCAGTTTAACTAAAACTTG
The DNA here is from genome assembly GCA_026545225.1 of Cornus controversa. Lineage (NCBI taxonomy): Eukaryota > Viridiplantae > Streptophyta > Magnoliopsida > Cornales > Cornaceae > Cornus > Cornus controversa. Next base: position 64,748,975 of record CM048849.1, on the reverse strand, counting down.
TGGCATCTTCAATGTAAGCAATACAATCTAAGCATATGACAAGGATCTGCTCTGAATCTTTTCCGTCTCAACTTTCATTGCACAACATGCATGATACTACTTCCAATAAAGACTCGGATTAAAAAAGGATTGAAGAGGATCTAAGTCCTTAAGCATAACATACTTGTCAAAACATATTTTATAAAATAACTGAATGTCAAGCAACTAAAAAACATTATACTCTTAAAATGAATATGGCTCAAATGTGAATATTGAGACGGATGCATAGGAACACAAGATAAATTAAAATTATAATTGAACACATTCATTAGACGGTTGAACACATTCTTGTACCTAACACACCAAATAGTTGGTAAAAGACTTATTTCAGTTGATTATATATGGTTTGACTGAGGTTATTAGCAATATAGGACTCTTGTACCTGACATGCCAAATAGTTGGTAAAAGACTTATTTCAGTTGATTATACTTGCCAACATAAATATGTATATGTAATTCTAGTACAACATATAAGACACTCATCCACAATTTTCATTGATATCTTGGACATCTGTAAAACACAACCACCATATTTGATACGGATTTGGTGAATAAAACAGTCCCACTCTTGTACCAAGTGTTGTACATTTTTTGTCAATGAAATAAAATTTAGCTATTAGTTTCATCATTGTTTCACTATTTGTCACACTTCTGCATGCACTCACACTTACAAATAGCCTATAGGTAAGAATATATGTTTAATACAGTGAACCTCCAAAAGCACGGCAACTTCTATAAGAGTGACATACTTGTATCATGTCCGTGTGAGGTACCAATACTCTTCGAATACTCGCGGATGCGTGTCTGATACTTCCTAAACGTATCCATAATTCTAAAATCATTTTTTTTTATTTCTAACATGTATCCGATACTGTTCAAACGCCCAACCACGTATCCAATACTTCAGATATTTCAAACATATATATAACAACATTAAAAAGTAAATTTTTCAAGAATAATACCATAGTATAAATATTTTGAGAAGTTCACACTTCTTCATTTTGAAGTATTTAGATATATATCATGACTAATGTAGTCCAACATTTATTATTTAAATGTATCCATATATATATATATATAGACATATCTATGTTTATATAATATATTACCATATCATTGTCATATTTGTATCCTATTTTTTAAGAATTTGTCATATAGCTGTATTCGTGTCATGTTGTATCTGTACCCCAGGTCTTTGTCCTTGCAACAGACATTTAAAGATTAAAACAGAAGTATGTACAACTATGTCCTCGATGTGTAGATAATGCAACAAACATTTTAAAGATAAAATATGAATATAATAATAAAAACAAAGCACGATATGAAAATATTAGGCATACGTATTATTTAAGGATTTTTATCATAATTTTCAAATTTCATCTTCATATTATACAATTCTTATTGGAAATTAAGAAAACTACCTAGAGGTTAGCTCTAATGGCATCTTCTATACTTTTTCAAGTGAAAGGTTCAAAGTTCAAGTACTCTTACAAGGCCATTGTGGGTGTGTATCTTATATAAAGAAAAAAATAAATAAAGAAATTGCCTCTTCTTCTTCCCACTTCCAAAATGAGGGCATCAGACTTTAGTTGACACTTATGAAAGAAGAAAAACAATTACCTCAAGAACCAAAGTTGTAACCATTACAGTGCAGACATTGCCATCAATGTTGACTTTATGACGCCTAACTTGCTCGAGTAAATGATGCATGCAGTCAGCAGGATGGACCAAATCACCTTGTGGAGTACCCCAAAAATCAAAGGAATCTTTCACTTCCTGTTAAAACAAGATAATTTAGAGAACAAAAAATGCACATAGATGTATATCACATGATAAAGTAAGCACGAAATGAGAAAAGAGACCTCGTGTACACCAAGCAATATACCAACAATGTATAAATATAAGCTGGTCTAAATTACTACTACATATACTTTCAAACAACCTAAATACACACACACACACACACACAAAACCTCAAATAAATTGTGAAATTCATTCATAGTAAGTTTTAAATATATTACACTAGTGAGTAATAAATCTTTCTTATAAATAAATAAAAAAATCTCCAACAAATACTATAAGATGCATTTTTGTTATTGTAGACTGGAAGCTCTTGCATATTATGCTTGAGGGTACAAAGCATCAACAAATGAGATTGTTCAAGAAAGGCAATTGTATTCACAAGCGTTCCACATATGAGTTAATCTCTTTGCCACATCTAGCACTGGAAACTCTTGCATATTATGCTTGAGGGTACAAAGCATCAACATTTGAGATTGTTCAAGAGAGGCAATTGTATTCACAAGTGTTCCACATATGAGTTAATCTCTTTGCCACATCTAGCACAGACGATAGCAAATGCAGCACAGCACATAATCTCAGCTCGAACAACTTTCAAGTACAAAACTTTAGAATCTTAGTCCATTTAATAAATAATAACAAGATAGACATCACTACTATGGGATGCTTTTTCAGTGGTAGAGAAGTAATATTGCAGGAAAAATGAAGATGCCCCAAGGTCAATAGATAAATATAAATTAGTTACTATATTTTGTATAAGTACATGGTTCAAAACAAGGGATCCTTCTGTTGGTAACCACAACTATAACATAAATTCATAGCGATCCTGCCAAAAGAATTAAACATAAAAAAGTCACATACAAGGGATCCTTCTGTTGGTAACCACAACTAAAACATAAATTCATAGCTATCCTGCCAAAAGAATTAAACATAAAAAAGTCACATACAAATTAACGAATCCAAAAATAATTGTGCTCCTAATTTACTACCTTGATGAAAGCCTCTGGATTAGGGCAGTTCTGTTGCTTCGATAATCTAAGCGCGCTCTCTGCTGCAGTGCGACCATCCCGACGGGCAACAGCCTTGAAGAACTCTAATAAATTTACTCGATCACTCTTAGAAAGTTCAGCAGTCATGCCTACATCAAGGAAAATGACATGAGGCTTTGATTTAAAAAGCCGTTTCCGAGAAGGCTTGCTCTGAGCTACCCGGACAAGGATATTTCCAGGGTGCATGTCTGCATGAATAAAGTTGTCCACCTGAAAGAAGAGGAGTCACATCTCAGAAGCCAGAACAATTTCTCATTCGTTTTTCAAAAATCAAGAACACTCAAACTTCTCACAACTCGTTACTAATTACTAGAAGTTCCAAAAACTACAGTGATAAATAAACCAAAATTTATAGTGCACTATGATATCAAGTGCGCACCATTACCAATGATGTCGCATGGTGACGATTACAAAGAAGTTAAGATTAGAATATAGAAGCCAATAACATTCGGAAAACATATTTGGAGAGACCATGTTAAATCACATCTCAAAACATAGTTCCTATCTTTTCTTTAAATTCTTTTAGTAGAAAAGGGAAGGTACTGTGGCATGCCTTTGGACCTGAGTTTATTAACTTGTCAAGGGATCTGACTTGGAAGTTTTCTAGTAAAACTTAATAGTTTAAATGTAATTCAATGATGATGCCATCTTTTGACAACAATGGGACATTTTTATATTGCTTTGCTGCCTTAGCTTACTATAAGAATTTACTTTCCTCAATGATACCTACAATGATTGAAGGCTTCTCCAAGGAAAGATCCACGATAAAAAAGTTGGGGATCACTAAACTAATTTACTAAATGGGAGTCCACAAAGGACCAATATACCACAAGCCTACCCATCAATAAAGGAATCCAAGTTGATGCATGAAGATTTGCTGGATCTTTTTAAAGTCAGCCAGTAGTTGGCTCCTCATTGATATTTTTCATATTTTAACTGCAGAAAATTTGTTTTAGCTCATCCAGTGGCCAAACATTAATATGATTTTAGGCATTTAGTTGGGAATATGCGGGTGGAAATCACATTATGTTGAAGCAGCATAGTTAAATGCCCAACAGTAGTTTAAAATAGTTTTATATTCAGATTTGGAAATCATGCTTAATACCAAATTCACAATGAAATTCTCTATGGAGCTTGAGTTGGAAATGGACATATATAACCAGACCAATATGCAATTGAAATTAAATCCAAGTACTCAAAATGTTGACCAAAGACACCACAACGCATTCAACACATGACACAATCAGAACCAAAAGAGGTAGCATTTCCGTCTATAACCTAAAACACCCCAAGCAAAGGTTTAAACGCACACCAGACATCCAACACTCATCCTATCCCTGCCTTACCCCAAAAAACTTATAAAAAATTTATCTCGACGAATATAAGTTTGACTAATCAAACTCGGAAAACCAACCCTCGTAAGTTAGATATTGTACATGCAAAATACTATATATATATACACACACACACACATTCATATTATAATACTCAATGAAACCTCCATACAATGTGTTATGTTGTCTTTATATTAGAAGGTCCCTTTAAGGTAATCATATAGGGAATTCATTTGGTATTGCTAGGTAAGTTAAAATAATGTTCAGTTTCTAGGATTTTTTATTATTTATTATTTGTGTGTGTGTGTGTGTCCAAGTAGTCAGTTTCTAGGTTAAGATAATTAAAATCCCAGCTCAGTTTAGAATGTGTTAAAATATATTTACAACTTTGATCAACAATTGAGAAAAACTCCCTTCTGCAAAAAGATTAAATGAATTTATTTAATTTCATCACTTTAAATAACGAACAGCAAACCAAAATTAGGGTTTAAACAGAGACCCATATCAGCAATGTTATACACCATAAAGTCAAGAACGACTATACCTGGCCAGACATCTAAGTTGGCATACCCATTCTAACAAAATATGACATGGATTTCATTCTCGTGCCCAACAATAAATAAGGTGTGAATGTGATCACTGAAGGCCCCTAGCTAGTTCATGTACCAACAGCCAATTAAATAGAACTCATTTCAGCCACTCTAGGAGCATAATATATATCATTTTATACTAATAATAATAAAAAAACAAGTTCATTTGACAATGCAGCCATATCAATTCTATACAAATATCACACATCAATAGAATCTAGGAATAGCAGCAAATGAACAATGCAACCACCAAATATCAGATGCAAAAATTACTGCAAGCATAAACAAAGTCAAAACTTAAATATGTTACCAGAAGCATCTTCAAAAGCGCATGAGTTCCAATGTGGGCAAGAGCACGTTTAACTCGATCATGTCCTTCAAGATCATCAACATAGTGTGCGACACTTTCCCCTTGCTCAAAAGTTTCCACCAAAACAGCAGGATGCACAAGTGGATATACAGGCTTAGGAAAAGAAACATCTTTCCAACTTCGAAAATTGTAAATAAAGCGGCTCAAATGGGCAGCTTCCCTTGCAAGGTCAACTTGAGACATCATAAAAACCGCAAACTGCTGTACGCTTTCATCCAACCTCAACCACTTCAGAGTAGGAATGAACTTTGAAACCTTTGCTGCTATATTAATTATCTCAAAATCTCTTCTGATTGATTCACCAACACCAGGATGCCTAACCTTTACCGCAACTACAATAGGCTTGATCTGTCGACCACGATATCTATACCTTAGAGAAGCTCGATGCACTTGAGCAATACTTCCAGATGCTACAGGTGCCTCTTCAAAATCATCAAAAATTTCAGAAAGCTTACGACCAAAAGCTTTTTCAATAGTCTTTTTTGTATAAGCGAAGCTGTGTTCAGGTGCTTTGGTATGAAGCTTTGCCAGCTCGGAGCATAAATCCCTAGGGAAGAGATCTGGCCGTGTGGCTGCCCATTGGCCCCATTTTATGAATGCTGGACCTGCTCTTTCCAGCGTATGATGAACTAGCTGAAGCCACATTTTCCTAAACTGAACTCCAAAAGAATCCGCAAATGGGGCCATTACTATGGTGGGTGAGAACAAGATCGATAAATAAAGAGCTCTTAGCAATAAGACAACACCTTCTAATACTGAAAGGAGTAATGCAGTCAAAAAAGCATGCCCATCTTCTGCATGCATGTAGAAAGTATTCTTTGGCTGGAAGAGATCCGTATTTGCTGATGCTTGTGCCCATGCTACATTCCCACATGTTAAAGCAACCATACCAGGAACAACCACATAAGATCTGGTCAAGGCCAAGCTGACTGCTTGGGCGATTCTACTTATATGGGGATGACTTCTGTCATTGCGAGAAGATATCTGTGAAAGCCTCTTCCAAGCAACTTGGGCATGATGTACTGCTGTTTTACTAGCTGGGATGAAAGAAAACTTATTTGGAAAACTATTATTGCAGAAACCATCCTTAATTCTGTGTGTCATGAATGAACCATTTCCCCCACTAGGAAACCTAAACCGCGAGTATAATCTATATTGGGGAGTATATAACCCAGCTGCAACGACCAACCCATACTTACTTCCTTCTGAATAGATGCTCCCCTGCTTTGCATGAATAAAATGTGCAACTCTCCTAATATTTCCAATTGTCAGAAATCTGCATTCCCGACAATAAGAGTCAATTACCACCATTAAGATTTCTTGTGAGATTGACACAATGGCTTAACTTTTATTTGACAAGTGTCAACTAGAAGATGCATCAATTATTTCATTTGAGAAGTCCAAGTGTCATGCTATGAAAACCAACTGTCAAGTCTGAATAAAACTTGCCGATTATATTCAAAATCAAAATGACCACGCTCTGCAAAATCCCAATTGTTCTGATTTGATGGTCATCATCATAACCAGGTATCTGCACAATGCTTAATTGAATTTGAGCTGAAGCTCTGTTGTTCCAAATGTGAAGCCTAATTTTTCCCATGGATTCAATATGGGAATTTCCAGATCATTTTTGAACATTATAAAATTGACCCACAGTAGATTTAGGTCTGAAGATACTTAATAAACGTTCAATAAACACAGTGCTTCAAAATAAATTAAATAGTAGATATAAAATCATGAAAACCTATATCCTTTATTCAAATTATGCAAAAATTCTACAATCCCAATCCATCAAAAGTACAAAAAAAAGTTTCAAGCAAAGCCTAATAACCCAACACAAGAACTACAGAAATACCTCAGAGAATCGCGGAAAGCAAAATAAAAAAATAAATAAAAACCCTAGAAGCTCGAGACTAGGGAAGAAAGTTACGGACCTTGACATGGCGATGATTGATCTTCACGCGTACTGGTTGATAGTATAGGAATCAGATGTTGTAGTAATATTGTTGTTTTCAGCATTTTCTATCGGAAGTGGACAACAATTGCTCATCTCATCTGAGAACAAAACTTGCGATCAACGTCTTTTCTCAGCCTCATCGGTCGGTGACTCTTGTGAGCGGTCTCAGACGAGCGCGTTTTGTTTAAAGGACCGAGGCGGCGGCGAGAGGGAGAGAGAGAGTAGTACGCAGGGTGTGACGACAGAGCCTGTAGCTGGATCCGGGAACTCGCAATGAGTTGGATCGCTGAACCTGTGGTGCGGTTCCTTTCTCTAGTGGGGCTTATGCAAAAGTGGACTTAGGCCTAATAACATATGAAAATATCTTGTTAATGAAGAAAGGAAAAAGTGATTTTGATTTTTTTTTTTTTTAAATGATATAGAAAAGAAAAGAATGAGCAAAAAATACAAAGTCATTTTTTTCTTCAATTATTTTTGTCTACATTTTTAGTTGTGTACAAACTTTTTTATTTTGTTTGTGCTAATGAAATATAAATGGGTCTAGATAAGAATTTTATCTCGATTTAATCAACTAATTATGCTGTTAATTTGTCGAATAATTCATACTGCACCCTTCTTTTTTAGTATAAGTTTTAAAAATATTTTAAAGTTAGTTCATTTAACAAGTCCAGCCAAAACAATCAGTTTATTAATGATGAACAAACTAACGCCTAAATCTAACCCTAATTTTATTTTAAGAATCCAGATCGCATTACTTTTTAGTATTATAAACATTAGTTCATGGCTACATTCAAAAACTTCCATCAATTCTTGGGAGGTTCATACTTCAAACCTATGTTGTGGGGTTGATGATCAAGGTTATTTCTATTATCTATAAAATTTTGTTAATAGGCTCTATCTTAGAAGTTTATAGAGAAAATTAGGTACTATTTGTAAAGAGTATGAATATCTGCATGTGTGTATATTTATATATTGTATTTCCTAATCCATCTGGGACTCCTAATTCTTCTAAGATTAGATTTTTTTTTTTCTCCTAACTAAACTTGACTTCCAAGACTGTATGCCTATAAATAGGCCTTATGTGCATTGTATAGATGTGAGATAATATATTAAAATAATAGGGATTTATCTTATTCTCTCTCCTCTTATTTTAACATGGTATTAGAGTTAGGGTTCATAAAATCCTTCTTTTCATCTTCTACTCATTAATTTTGTGGGATCACACAACTTCTGTCTGGTGTCGTAAACAGCACTTCCAAGTGTTATTCAATTATTCCGATCACATCAGGCAAAAGAACAGGCCGAGACGATTCCGTAGCCAAGAGAAATAAGCCCTCACACACTCCCACACGCCGCCAGAAGATTCTGGTCAACTGCACGCTCTGTCACGCGCCAATCACACGCCGCCTGCTTCCTTCACGCTCTTCCACGCGCCGGTATATCAGCCATGTCAACTTCTTTGCCTTGTCATCTGTCACGTTAATGCCAGATCCACCTTTTTACCTCGTCAGTCTGCTTTGTCATTTGCCACGTCAGCAACAGATCTACTATTGTGACACATCATCCAGCAACGACATCAGACACGTTAGCTACTACATCAAATTCTAGTATGCCATATCAGATTTCAGACCATCATTTTGTGCCACACAATCTGCCACGTCAACGCCACGTTATCATCTATACTGGAAAATTTAAAACAGGCCTATCCAACTCAATTTTTCACATTGGTCTCATATTTTTAGTCTATTTCATCATTCAAGATTCACAAATGGACAAAACAGAGATTGCTCAACCGATACACACCATACTCAATGGGTCAAACTATAATCTATGGGCTCAAGCCATGCGCAGCTTTCTAAAAGGACGTAGACTTTGGCGTATTGTTACGGGAGACATACAAGCCCCTACAAAAGATTACAAGGAAGATGAAACAAAGTATTTCGATCGTCTTGATGATTGGGATAGCAAAAATCATCACCTGGTTGCGCAATACTTCAGTACTCTCCATCCATCTTCAATTTGGTCGTTTTGAGACAACAAAAGAAATATAGGATTTATTGGCCCAACGATATACTACCGCCGATCTTGTTCATCAATATCAACTTTTGGGTACGTTTCATTGTATACACCAAGAGCCTAGACAATCTATCAGTGATTCTCTCCGGCACTCTCTTTGGGATCAACTTGCTCTCTCGGAACCTACGTGGGAGTGTAATGCTGATGCTGCTCAGTTCACTACCTATCGTGATCATATGCATCTTGTTCAGTTTCTCATGGCTCTTATTAGTGACTTTGAGCTTGTTAGGACTTCTCTTCTTCATCGACATTCTCTGTCTATGCTTGATTCTGCCAACTCTAAGCTCATTTCAGAGGAGACTCGACTTGGTACATTGAAATCTCAACACTCCAATGTTATTCTTACCACCTCTCCACGCATCTCGCACACTAGTCAATCTTCTATTGGACAGAAACTCTGCAAATTTTGTTATAAGATTGGTCATCTCTCTTCCAAAGTGCCCTGTTATTGTCTGTCAAAACTATCAAAATAATTGTCATATCGCAAGTAATTTCTCTACACAGTCTTCTTTGGAATGTCGATATTATCACACGCTTGGTCATGTCATTAGAGATTGTCCCAGGAGACTTCTACACGCTGATCAAGTTAGAGGTAATTCATTCAAATCAGCCATTTCATCTAGATTCAGTTCTCGTGTTGTTGTCACTGCTACAGTTAATGATGATCCTCATATTGAGAACTCATCTTCCACTATATCTACTAGTGAATTTGAGACCATTCTTTAATAGGTTTTATCTAAATCTGGTTCAACTACTGCTATATCTGTTATTCTAGGTACTTCTTTTTAGTTTTTTTATTCTAGACGTTGCAATCATATGACTTCCGATTCTACTCTTTTCTCCTTTAAAACACTTGATTCTCATGCTCCTACTATTCATAATGCTAATGGATCACACAGGGATGTTAGTCATGTAGGACATATTTTTACTTATACCTTATCACTTCCTCATACTTATCTTATTCCTGAACTTACTTTCGATCTTATTTTCATTGGTCAATTGTGTGAACTCGGTCTTGATTTACATTATTCTGCCACTGGTTGTTATGTGCAGGATCCACGGACGAGACAGATTCTTGGGATAGGTCATAAGGTTGGAAGACTGTTTGAGCTCACCTCACTCGAAGTTACATTTAGTTCCACATCTCCATTTTAGTCTGTTGTTTCTACATTATCCAACTCTCTTTCCTTGTGGCATTCTTGTCTGGGTCACATTTCTATTAGTCAAATTCGTCTTTTAATTTCTAGTGGTAAATTAAGACCTGTCAATAATAAAACTATTAATTGTTTACCATGTCAACTTGCTAAACAACCTGTTTTACCTTTTAATAAAAGTTAGTCCATCTCATTTGCACTTTTTGATTTGATTCATTATGATGAATGGGACCTTCACCAACTCCCACCATGGGTGGCTCTAATTATTTTGTTCTTTTTGTTGATGATTATTCTCGTTTTACTAGGATATATCTTATGCATTCTAGATATGAGTTACCACAACTTTATGTTACTTTTGCTAATATGATTAAAACTCAATTTTCTAAAATAATTAAAATTTTTCATACTGATAATGCCATGAAATATCAAGAATCAACTCTTCAAAAATTTCTTCAGCAACATGGTACAATTGTTCAACAATCATGCTCAGGGACCTCCCAACAAAATGGGTGTGTTGAACGTAAATATAGACATGTGTTAGACTCTATTCGTGCCATACTCATTTCTGCTTCTTGCCTGGAACATTTTTGGGGGGAAGATGCCTTTACTGTCATTTACACGATCAATCGTGTTCCCTCTACAATTATTCATTATCAGTCTCTTTGTGAACTTTTATGTAATACCCCGCTCCAACAGATGGTATGATATTGTCAGCTTTGGGTTTGAGCCCGCACGGTTTTGCTCTTGGGTTTCACCCCAAAAAGCCTCATACCATTTGAAGAGAACATACTACATATAAGCACATCCCCTTTTCCACACCCAAGCGATGTGGGATTGAGCACCCTGTACCCTATCAGTGTGGTAGCTCAACCCAGTGTCTATCTTCGCACCCTCCCACTCACACCCGTCCACAAGGGTTACTACAACCCACCCCCCTACGAGGCCCGACGTCCTCGTCGGCACACTTTCGGCTGGGTTCAGGCTCTAATACCAACTGTAATACCCCGCTCTAACACATGGTATGATATTGAGTGTTTTAAATGTTAAATATTTTACTTGTTTAAATTGGTATTCGGTGTCTTAAATGCTAAATGATTTAGATTATTTTATTTTATTTATTTTTTTGGTTGGACTAGACTTTTGTATTTTCTGTTTGCCTTCTTAAATTATTTTTCGGATGGGATTAGTGAGAGTTTGAGTTGGAGTACTGAGTTCAGGCTGAAGTATAGCGGACAATATCATACCATATGTTGGAGCGGGGTATTACAGTTGGTATCAGAGCCTGAACTCAACCGGAAGTGTGCTGACGAGGACGTCGGGCCTTGTAGGGGGTGGATTGTAGTAACCCTTGTGGATAGGTGTGAGTGGGCGGGTGCGAAGATAGACACTGAGCTAAGCTACCACACTGACAAGGTACAGGGTACTCTGACAAGGTATAGGGTGCTCAATCCCACATCGCCTGAGTGTGAAAAAGGGGATGTGCTTATATGTAGTATGTTCTCTTCAAATGGTATGAGGTCTTTTGGGATAAAATTCAAGAGCAAAATCGTGCAGGCTCAGGTCCAAAACGGACAATATCATACCATGTGTTGGAGCGGGGTATTACAATTGGTATCAGAGCCTGAACCCAGCCGAAAGTGTGCCGACGAGGACGTCGGGCCTCGTAGGGGGTGGATTGTAGTAACCCTTGTGGACGGGTGTGAGTGGGCGGGTGCGAAGACAGACACTGGGCTGAGGTACCACACTGACAAGGTATAGGGTGCTCTGACAAGGTACATGATGCTCAATCCCACATCGCCTAGGTGTGAAAAAGGGGATGTGCTTATATGTAGTATGTTCTCTTCAAATGGTATGAGGCCTTTTGGGATAAAATCCAAGAGCAAAAACGTGCGGGCTTAGGCCCAAAGCAAACAATATCATACCATGTGTTTGAACGGGGTATTACATTTTATATGGTACTTCCCCTAACTATTCTCTTCTTAAAGTATTTGGTTGTGCGTATTATCTTACTTCAACCACATGAGCATACAAAATTGGAACCATTGTTCATGATTATATTATTTTCTTGGGTATGGAATAGAACATAAAGGGTATCATTGTTGGGATCCTCTTTCCAATCGCCTTCAGATATCTCATCATGTTGTCTTCTGGGAACACACAATGTTCTTTTCTTATCTCCATTTCATCTTTTTGTTGGTCATAATTTTTCATTTTTTACTGACCCTTCTATTGAGTTGTTTCCTAGTGACTTTGTTGCAGGTACATCTGGTGAGTCATCTTCTGACAACCTTTTGGCCTCTCCTCCTGAATCTGTTTCTCCCACGAGTCCTATCACATACCAAACTGAGATTTCTTCATCGTCTTTTGACACTTCTGAATCTCCCACTTCTTCCTCTCTAGATCCTCATTTTCGACGTTCCACTCGGGTAAGAGAACCTTTTGTTCATCTTCAATATTTTCATTATTTCTCTGCTATTATTTCTTTGCATGAGCCTCAAACTTACAGAGAGGCTCAGTCTAACCCTCATTGGCTACAAGCCATTACAGAAGAACTACAGGTTTTGGAGAAGACTCATACTTGGGATTTGGTTGATCTACCTCACGGTAAGATAGCTGTGGGGTGTAAATGAGTCTATAAGATTAAAACTTTCTCTGATGGGTCTGTAGAGCCCTATAAGGCTCGTCTTGTCGCTAAAGGATTTACATAAGAGTATGGTATTGATTATAAGGAGACATTTGCTCCTATTGCTTGTCTTACTGCTGTTCGAAGTTTACTAGCGATTGCTGTTATCCGTAAATGGGAGCTTTTCCAGATGGACGTCAAAAATGCATTTCTTAATGGGGATTTACAAGAGGAAGTTTACATGCAACCTCCCACTGGGTTTCCTCATTCTTCACGTCAAGTTTGTAAACTTTGTCGTGTTTTGTATGGTCTCAAACAGGAACCTAGAGTTTGGTTTACAAAATTCAGTACTACAATTGGGCAGTTTGGTTTCACCTCAAGCCCACATGACTCTGCTCTTTTCATTCATAAGTCTGATAAAGGGATTTGTCTTCTCTTACTTTATGTGGATGACATGATTAGCATAAGTGATGATCTCTTTAGAATCTTAGATCTTAAGCAATTTATTCGCCAACATGTTAAGATGAAAGATCTTGGTCCTCTCAGTTATTTTCTAGGTCTTGAAGTCTCCTCTACTTCTGATGGTTACTATCTCTCCCAAACCAAGTATGCTTCTGATCTCTTATCTCGTGTCGGCCTAACTGATAGTAAGACTACATCTACTCATCTGAAATCTAATATTCGATTTACCCCGCTAGATGGCATACCGCTTCGTGATAATACTTTTTATTGCCAGCTAGTTGGCAGTTTGGTTTATCTTACAGTTACGCGCCCTGACATTGCCTATGTTGTTCATTTGGTCAGTCAGTTTATATCTACTCCTCGTTCTTCTCATTTTGCTACAGTACTTCACATTCTTCATTATATCAAGGGCACTTCATTTCATGGTTTTCACTTCTCAGCTCACTCTTCCCTTGAGCTTCATGTTTATTTTGATGTTAATTGGGCTGGAGACCCAATTGATCGTCGTTCTGTCATTGGGTATTGCTTCTTTCTAGGAGATTCTCTTATCTCCTGGCATAGCAAAAATAAATTGTTGTTGCACGGTCTAGTACTGAGGCTGAATACTGAGCGCTTGCTGACACCACATCTAAACTTCTTTGGTTACGTTGATTGTTAGAAGACATGGGTATTGCACATTCTTCTTCCACCACTCTTCATTGTGACAATCACAATGCCATCCAAATTGCTCGTAATGATATTTTTCACGAACACACCAAACACATTGAACTTGATTGTCATTTTGTTCGTCATCATTTGCTTCAGGGCACTCTTCAATTAGTTTCTGTTAGTTATACTGCTCAGACTGTTGATATCTTCACCAAAACACATTCACTGGAACGTTTTCACGATTTTATTTTCAAACTCAAGTTGATTTGTACAAAGTGTAAAGGTGTTCTTAACGGTGAGAGTTACTTCCACGTGAGAAGGGAAAAAAAAATAGGACTCATTTTGTTCAATTCTTTTAAATTAGCTTTTAAATTTTTGAAAATAGAAAAAATTTCCATTTTTTTTAAAATTTCATATATATAAATTTAACAATCAAATTTTTTTTCCAGATTGTTTCATATTTTTTAGTTTTCTAAAAACTAAAAATTGAATCAAATAAGTCCTTAAACTTTAATATATTTCGTATTCAACCATTTTCTTTTACTGTAGGATTTAGGATTTCAAAATAATGAGTTTGACTTAAACCTTGCATCCTTTTGTAAATGTAATATATTATATGTCCGCAACATGTGTTCCAGAGTTGGTTCGAAAAATCTTGCAAGAAATGATATATTTGATTAAATTAATGAAAAAATAAATAATATTAAAGTTGTAACATAGAGATATCATTTTTAGATTAATAAAAAAGGAAATAATATTTAAAGTTATCATCGAGATAGTGGGTTATGGGCCCTCACAGGCTGTGTCAATCTGTAATGGGCATGGACTATCAATATGGACCCAATACCTTCGTAAAGCCCACGATCTATCCTAAGTGGGCTCGACATAAGAATCACAAAATTAAAAGAATGTTTGGTTCAGTTTTGTATTTTCAGATAATGAAATTTTTTTAAATAAAACAAAATAGTTCAGAGTTTATGACCACTGACCAGATTCAATCATCTCTCTAACTAGCCAGTTAATATGAAGGAAAACCATAATGTATTCAATCCATGTTCTTTTGTTTCTCTTTTTCCTCAATTTTTGTTTTGTTTGATAGCCATGTCAGGGTGGGTTGGGAATTGGGATGATGATCCTAGCTTTGTTCTTTCTTGGGGTATACATGTTCATTGTAGATTATATAAATTCTTCATTTTATTTAATGATATATGATCTCTTTTTTTTTTTTTAATAAAAAAAAAGGAAAAAAAAACCATTTCGCCCTAATTTTAACATTATGAGAGAATAGAACAACTGAAGGAGTTTTAATTTTAACATTTTTGTTGTCTTATGTTTTGTGAAGGTATATACTTTACTTGTGATACGAAATTAATGACATTGAGAGAGGCAGGTGACTGAAAGCTGATTAATCTCTCTCTGTTTGTTTCGCATTTCAATGGATCTAGATAACCTAGCTGTATACAGCAAGTTTAATCTTCCAATTACAAGTCATTTTCCAAATAATAATGTCAAGACTTTGTACATTGAACGTAAGATGTTTCATCTCAATCACCAAAATTAAATCTCAATAATGATGGTATGAATTGATGGATATACCTTGTTGACACTACTAATAAATTAATGTATTATTTTTTGCTATCATATATATATATATATATATATATATATATATGACAAGTCATTGACTATGTATATTTGGCAATTCAACCATGACGTCAGAACATATATAGGTGATATTATAAATATTAATAATGTTTGCACAATATTGCTCGAAATAATGTTGAATATTTTTAATGAACTGGCAAAGATAATATATGTTATTCATAAATATAATTAATTATGAATTCCCTACATTATCTATGAATTAGATATGGTATTCTTAGTCGTATATAATCTTGGTTTGTGTATATATGGCTTGATAGTATTAGGGCTGCAACTCTGACGAATTGGGCGGGTTATAGGCACAATTCGGACTTAATCCCACATATAAAATGTTCAACTCTAGTATAATCCTAATCATACTTCCAACCATAACTACTTAACCCTAGTCCAATTCATTCTTAAAATTTTTAAATTCAGATTTGCAACTTGGGTTGAGATTTCAGATTAAAAAGTCAGGTTAATTCAGGTTATCTATATCACCAATCTCCATGTTAAAAATTTAAAGTGATCTTTAATAAGTTTCACATTAGATTACTCCTAAACACACACAAATTTAAGAACTCTAGTCTAATCTTAACCATACTTCCAACCATAACTACTTAACCCTAGCCCAATTCATTCTTAAAATTTTTAAACACGGATTTGCAACTTGGGTTGAGATTTCAGATTAAAACGTCAGGTTAATTCAAGTTATCTATATCACCAATTTTTATATTAAAAATTTAAAGTGATCTTTAATAAGTTTCACATTAGATTACTCTTAAACACACACAAAATTAAGAACTTAATGCAAATTTTCTAAAACATTACAAACAAATTTTTAAAAAATTAATTATCCAAAGTGTTAACATACAGTAAATTAAGATTTAAATAAAAGAAGTTGAAAAGAAAAAAATTATCATAATTTGAATATTATATATAATATATTTAAAATAAAAAATATGTAGAAAAATAATATTACAATTTTGATTCGGGTTCTTGGCACTTCAACCCAAGTTCAATCCTAATTAAGTTTGGGTTGAGATTTTTCAACCCAAACTCAACTCTAATTGTAAAAATAATTGTTCAAACCCAAAAAAAATTGAACTGGGCTCGAGTTAAATTCGAGTTGCCCAACTCAAATTTCACCCGTAGACAGGGGCGAAGCCAAAATTTGAATTCAGGGGGGGCAAAGTGTGATTGTTCAAAGTAAAAGACAAACAAGAAAAAAAAATCATATTTTAAAAATGATGCATAATTGTTTTATTATCTATGTCACATTGAATAGCTAGCAATGCATGATAATATTAATAGAAACAGTGAAAGAGTCAAAAATTTATTTTAGGAGAGGCATGTTGAACATGACAAATTGATATTTTTTTTCAACTAACAGTGCAGCAAGATAGTAATCTAAAAAATTAAAGTGCTCATTAATCAGTATGTCATTATTTGCAAAAAAAAAAAATTTATAGTAAAGAAAAATTCAAAAATAAAAAATACATGCATTGAGTTTATAAAATTATAATAATAAATTAAAATAAGAATTGGGAAAAAAAAAGAATAAGAAGAGACAAAATGGTTGCAATACGACAGTATACATGAGTGCAAAATGAAGAATTTTAAGGAAAGAAAAAAATACAAAAGAAGAAGAAAAAAAAAACAAAAGACAAATGAGAGAACTTTGATTAAAATAAATTAGATTTTTATTGAAGAAGAGGAATGTATATATATTTTTTAAAAGAGTAAAGGAGTTTGAAGAGCAAAAGAGAAAAAATTAAAAAAATTAAGAGGTATTTTGAGTAATTAAAAATTTAAGGACGGACGGTTTGTAAAATTTATGATATATATATACATAAAAAAAATTATATATATATATATATATATATATATGACCGGGCCGGGCCAGAGGGGCATGTGCCCCCTCTGGGCCTTAACTGGCTCCACCCCTACCCGTAGATAGTATACTTTTACCCTGCAGTGTCGACGTTAATGCCAGCCATTGAATTTACAGATGTTGCTTGAAAACCAGCAGCAAAAAGAGGCCAAATTAATAATTAAAGACCGGCCAGTTATTCTAATAAATATGAAAACTAATACTTGTATCCAAAAAAGCCTCCAATTCAAGAAGAGAAATGCGTGTCAATAAGGGAATCACCTAAAAGTAAACATGAAAAACAACATTTCAATGTCCTCATGAGGTCGCATTTCCTGTTACTATCTTTTTGTACACGACTTTTTTAGGTGGTGTTTTGTCATATATATATATATATATATATATATATATATATGCATCTATAAAGCTATGACCGACTATGAGGAAAGAAACAAAACAAACAAACAAACAAATACAACTTTATGGGATATTGCAGGAAATTAAGTTGGAGATCAATGAAAAACTCGTTCTCAGGCATGCAAAGACATAAACCCACTTTGGGGTTCCATGATCGATCTGCTTACTTATTCAAAACTTACGTTTCTTCTTTGGGCGGTGGATGTGTGAAAGAGATGTCCTTGAGCTAGCTAGGGCCCCTTTTAATTTAGTCATGGTCGGCTTGGCTGATAGTCAAACACTACTGTAGTAAGTACTCTTTGAATCTTTTTACACGTTACTATCATATTTTGATCTTTTAACGTTCATAGAATTCAAGATTATATATATATATATAAACACACATACACACAGTCTGTGTTTATGACATTATTATGTATTTGTAATTATCACAGTTAGATAAAGTGATTTTAAATTATAAATAGTAATAAATATTTCTGATCACAAATTTATTTTTTTAACCGCTCGTCCTTTTATCGTTATTCCAACTTACTTGCAGTACACATGTGTGTCTTTGTGAAAATAAGTTCTCATGCATGTATTAAATAATTAATATATATTGAGGTAGTGATCAAATTGTAAGCCTTAAACATGCAACTCGGGCTTGACATAAAGATCGAGTCGGTATCAAATACTGTGTCCAGTTGAACATATATGCTCAGTTGGTGATTCACTGGCGTTTATATAAGACATGTGGTGCTTCTTATTGACTTCTTGTAGGGTTGACTAGATTTTTTTTGGGAAGGTGTGCGATTGCTATATTTATTGTGTACCCATGTATTAATTTAACGTCACTTTTTGATAAAGTATAAGAAACACATATACTTGTACTTTTTAAATACATATTGGATATTTTATAAATGTATTTAGAATTTTAATATATATTTTATTATTTTTAACCCATATTTGATATTTTTAATATTTTGATTACGTATTTGATACATTTTATATATTTGAGAACATATTTTAAACCAGTTTTGAATATTAAAATTTAATTTTTTCAATAATAACATTATAATATAATTGTTAAGAAAAGTTTAAAATTTATTTTAAAAAGAAATGTTGAGATATAGATTACGATTTGGTACAAAAGTTATCTTTATAAATTATGCAATATGACTTTTAGCTCTTATTTTGTTTTTTAATCATATATAGATTACGATTTAGTACAAAAGTTATCTCTGTAAATTATACAATATGACTTTTAGCTCTTATTTTGTTTATTAATCATAATATTTTATAAAAAAATATTAATAACTCAATTTTCTGTATATATAAAATATAATTTATTATTTTTATATTAATGTAGGATATCTTACCATATTCGAATTTTATTTTTCTTTTTTCAGTTTATCACATGAATAGTGTATCTGTATTGATGCTTCCTAATCATCAACTATATTAATGAGTTTACTGCAAATTAATTACATGCAAAGGAAGACGAACACTGCGAATTAAGCGGCCACCAACCGGTCAGGAACACACGTTGCTTAATTGATTACTTCGTTCTTGTTAAATGACCACAATAACCATTGCTATTTTAATTAATGAACAGATGTCACTGGAATTAATTTGACTTCTTTTCGTCTATACTACTAGATACAAACTGTTTTAACCTATTGAAATTTCAAGAATATATATATTGACTTGGATTAGTTCTGACACCTCAGTTTATATTATGTAATTGATTAAATAACACTAGATTGGCTTATAAAAACAAATTAAGTACTCCTTTTGTGAATTATTTTAATTAAAGTCATGATATATATATTGGACAGCAATGAAAATTGTTAAAAGTTTCACCCTACTAATTAATTTTATAATTGCACTTTGCTTTAACAATAGAGCAATGCTACACGTCATGAAAATATTTCATGAATTTTTATTTTGAATGATGTGGCAATTAAATAGTGAGTTAGTATTGGTGAGATTCCCTTCATGTACGGAATTTCAATGGTATTATCACCTGCCACATCATTCATGAAGACAATTCATGATAAAATTTTATTACGTTTAGCATTTCCCATAACTAATATTGCTTCAATTAAAATATATCCCATTTGAATGGAGAAGTGAACTAACTTAAAATATAGGATTTTGTTAATATGAAAAAGGTAATTATCACTTTAAACAATATTTTGACAAGATGCCCTATGATTTCAATATTTTTAACCATATATCTCTCAATGACGTTCATCAAATTTTACTTTTTTATCCATAATTATTATATTGAATTTAATTAATAAAAGTTGGTGAGAAAGACAAAAATAACTATTTCTACACTTTTTTTTGTTATTAATGTCAGTAGATTTTGTTTGTACATTATAGTAATGGAGGGAGAAATCGATATTTGAACCAAAATTCAGAAGATATAATTGAGAATAAAAAAATTTGAGGAATGTCTAGTTGAGATTTTGTCTAAATTGAGAAAATGTAAATAATAATTATCCTATAAAAAAATATTAAATTATATCATCTCTAACAACGGTACAGTAAATAATTTCTAGCATGATATAAAAGTGAAAAACTACAATTAAACCATATAATACGCAGATGACAATTAATTTTAGATTATTTTTCAAAAAAAAATTGTCAGTGGAAGCTTCCCCGAACAATATTTAAAAGAAGTATGATTAGGAGGGGTTTGATCTCCAATTTCTAAATTCATGAAATTTCGAAACAGCCTTAATAATGAAATAATTCGAAAAAGTTCAATATTGGATCAGAATCATTGCATTACCGGATCCTCCGGTAAGAATAATAAGGGACCGACTTGTAGCATTATTGGTTCCACGTGTCGGTGATGGTGACGTAAGCCATTCCGGGCTAGGTTTGACTCGGAAGCATTAATTAATTTTGGAGATGAAAAGGAGAATAAAAAGCACAAGAGGCACGCAGCACCACGATTTTGAATAATGTGAACCTCTTTTAGTCATACCTAGACTTTTCCATACATTACATTACACGCACATACCGTGTACGTGAAAGGACGGTTACCTTACAGGTGGCAGGACACACGTCCGCTTCCGAACTACAGGTACCGTCGCCGGTATCTTACTGTTGGGATATATGAAACCATTTTGATTTCTCGATCTGTTCTTATACTATATTTTTGGGTAACTTTTCTAACTTCTTGTATGTGGAAGTAATTTACGTGGATTTTGTGCTTTTATATATAGATGATTAATTATTTCCCATTATGGGTAACCACAAAGTAAAATATTTGCTAGGTAAGTTGCAATTATTATTGATGTCACTATGGCAATAACATGTACATTAATTAATATTTAATGTCAGTTCATCTGTCTTATTTTTTATTTTTTAATTATCTTTTGATTGTCCGATATATAAAAGTCTTTGATACAGTATTGTCAATCACAAAGGTTAGTATATGACTTGACTACTTACGTTTCTCCATTTGATTACTTTTCTTACACAAAATGAGAAGAAAATTATTGTATAATAACATGCCCGCGGAGTATCAATTATGGAGACTTGAGATGATGACCAACAAATTAAACAAAGGGAGAAATGATGATTCTCTTTTTGATACAGTTAGCTCAAGAAATGGGAACAATTCTTTGAGAATTTTTATAAGAAACAACAACGAAACAAAAACCAAGAGGATTAAAAAGAAAAAACTCTCTGATCATAAGTTTGATTTAGAACTATTTACATATATGATTAACATCCAAAATATATGGGATTCAAATAGTTCAACATGTTGCTGCAATAGCTCTCTCTCTCATCTTCAGTGCTGCTGCTGTTGTTGTTGTTGATATACGTCGTCGTGGAGTTGGAACTCAATGGTGTAGCGCTTGATGAATGTGTTGTTGATAAAGTCGAAAAATCCGATGCAAAGCTGAAATTGTTGGTGTTGTTGGATTGGAAAGTTGAGTTCTCAGAAGGAGGAGGGTCCATGATTAATCTTCTTTGATCCGACTCGTAAATATAGCCATAATTTCGCATAAATTCATCATCTTCTGCTAAATTAATACAAGGCGGCATCTCATAGTTTTGCCAGTACTCATTTAGTTGACAACATTGGGGATTGAGCTGGTTTGTAACAGTAGATGAATGTTGGTCCACATTGGGTTGAATGAGTTGGGTTTCATTAGGAAATGGTACATAAGGTGTGGTGCTTAATTTGGTAGAATTATAAGCTGGAAATTCTTGAATTGGTGTTTGAAGTTGGTTAAGTTGAATCAATGGTGGCAATTGGTTTTGGACTTGGGCATTGCCATATTGGTTTTCTTCAACATTTTGTAGAACAAAGTTGTGATTTTCGTGTTTAGACGATAATGGACAAGTAGTACTGGCCAGCCTCAGGAATTCTGGATTAACTTGTGGTTGGACACCCTGCAACAGATTTAACCTTGAAATATTCATCTGAGATGAGCTTAGAATTGAGGACATGTCAAGAAGGTCGACGCGAGGAATGTGAGTCACTGGATCAATTCCCATTCGGAGAAGCAATTTTCTAATGTGGGTGTTCCAGTAGTTCTTGATTTCATTGTCGGTCCTGCCAGGCAAGCGAGCCGCAATTGCAGACCACCTGTGGCCAAAAACAATTAAACAAAGCAATACAAAATTGAACTTAATTTTGAGCTAGCATGGAAACTATAATTAATTAATTAATTAATACTCATAATTGTAAACACATTAATATAGTAATGTTCATATATATATATATATATATATACAAGTCCAAACAGACAAAAATTCTAAAAGGTGCATGTAAAGAAACAACTTACTTGTTCCCTAATATACTGTGCAGTTGAATTATGGTTTCCTCCTCTTCATAAGAGAATCTACCTCTTTTGATATCAGGCCTTAGATAGTTGGTCCATCGAAGTCGACAACTCTTTCCACATCTTTGTAGACCTAAATATATCAAACAAAATATATGCATACCAATTTAATTAACACAAATATATATATATATATATATACACACACACACACACACACACACACACACACACACACACCAGCGTTTGAATTAATTTATATATGTACTAATTAAGCAAAGAGTGACTCATAAAATGAATGAACAAACGTACCAGCATTCTTTGGGATTATCCTCCAGTTTCCGTACCCATTTTTCTGAATATAAGCAATCAGCTTCTGATCCTCTTCTGGGGTCCATGGTCCCTTCTTCAGTACTCCGTTTTTGTCACAAGCAGCTGGTGTTCTTCCCATGGTACCTTACTGTAGCCCTCTCGTGACCTTTACTTTCCGAGAAATTAATAAGTACTACTGTGCTTAATATATGTACAGATTGAATTTTGAGAGAGAGAGAGATATAGATATGCAACAGTGGAGACACAGAAGATGTAGGTCCGCAAGGAAAGTATTGTGTATAAATATTGTTTATATACTAGTTATGAGAAGAAGAGTAAGAAAAATAGGAATTCAAGTCTGTGATACGCGGTGCCGTCCTCCCTTCACCAAAAACCCTTCTTTTGGTGAAAGATGTGAAATCTCAATCTATAAAATCACTACAGAACCTACAAATAAAAGGAAAATGCATGTCCGCTCATTTCTCTCTCTCTCTCTCTATCTCTCTATATATATAGATATATATCACATCACATATACTTTATTATCATATTCCGACTTGGCCTCTTTTCCTTCTTTCTGGATTCATATTAGCTGTCATCAACATCAAAGTGACACGTATTCCTTTTTAGTGAAGCTTTCCTGTAGAAATTGAGTAGGGTCCGGATCAGGTAAGCGTTAGGCGTGTCAATAGATCAAAGATTAGGTTTGGTTCTGATACTAATGGTAACAAGATCAAATATTTGTTCTTTAATTAAAAGTCTAAATTATTAGATAGTGTTACATACCCATCCATCTATATACAATTACTTTTTTATCAGAATCTGATGTGAAACAAAACCCTCTAACACCAAGTTACTGTTGTATGTACTAACATTTTTAACTTCTTTTTTCCCATGGGGCAAATTGCATCAAACACTCTCCATTTTTTAATTTTTGGTGCAATATTTGTCTTCAAAAAATAAAAATAAAAATAAAAATTTAAAATTTCTTTAAATTATCCAATTGTTTCGAAGCCCTAATGTATCAAAATGAGACCCAAAAAGTCATCTAATCAGTCAGTCTTTTACTCAATTTGTTACACTTCGATTCTCCTTAACCTTTTTCATTCATGATTTTATGTTTCAACTTACTGGTCGATTCTTTCTCTCCTTCCTTTTCTTTTAGGCATCAAGAGTTGAAAAGACCAAATTATCCTTATAAATAAGGTAATATTGTAAAGAAAAAAATTAAAAGTTCTGAAAGGTTTTATGCAATTTGCTCTAAAAAATTATATAAAATTAAAATTTGTATAGAACATTAAAATTATGCCATTTTTTAAAATTATTTTTCAATAATAAGATTAAAATTAATACAAATAATCATTCATCATAGTATTGTTAAAAATCATTTTCAATTTTTTTTAAAATGGATTGTATTTGTATAAAAAAAAGCTATTAAATGCATCTATAAGAAAATGAAAATATCTTGAAATAATTTTCATAATTTTTTATTTTTTTAAAATTAAAAAGGAAGAGAAAACCTAACATAAAAATCATTTTTAAAAAAAAATTTAATTAAGGGGCTTTTTCATAATTATAACATCACTTTAATGGTGTGTAATTTTTATTTTTATTTTAAATTTCTATTTTTTAAAAATTAAAAAAAAAATCTAATTTTTCTTGAATCTATATTAAGAGACAAATATCCCTTTGCAGATGTAGAACTTATTGTTTCAAAATTCTGTGTTGGGCCTTGGGCCAAACTGTTTCCAAAGTGTCTTGTGTGTTTGGGCCAGTTTAAATTTAATCTTTGTTTGGGCCTGAACTCCGGCCGCCCTTGCGCTCCCTTCTTTTGCGTTAGTAAATTTATACAATATATACAATTTGCTTTACCTTCCGAAAAGAAAAAAAAAACCAGACATCTGGAAAAGCACATTAGCACAAACGAGTATCATGAGATATATATATATATATATATATATATATATATATATTTTCATGAGTCTCATGATATGATATGACATAGGCAAAACACAAAATACTTAAAGAATGACATCATTTTTATTTTTAAAATGATAGTTAGTAAAAATGAGTATCATATGCATAAAAAATATATACTCGTTTGTATGAAAAAATAAAAATAATTTTGTTTGTTATACAAGTTTTAAACCAACAAATAATAGTCATATTTTTTTTTAGTTGAATCGTATAATACAAATATTAAATGTTTTAGGTATCATACATTGTAAAAAATACTTAACTACATAAACATTTTAAAAAGATTTTGCTTACCATTAATTGTTTTGTTATAAGAAATATATAATGAGTCTTTAAATGTGTTAAATTTTATAATCAATAACTTTCTTAGGGTTAGTTGAGTGTACAATACTTTTCTTATTGTGAAATTTGAAAAAGAAAAAAAAGATATACATCGTCTTTCCTCCACCTACCAGAGATATTGTTTTCAATTTTGAATCTCACCTTCAAATCATAATGGACAAGTCCAACCCTCATGACCAATAAGTAATGGGGTGCTTAGGTTAGAAAGGGAGAGGTTGACTGGGACATTTAGCCCCCGTGGTTGTTGGATACTTGGATCCTTTGATGGATGACTGTGGTTCTCAGTTCGTTGATTAAGAAGATTTTCTTTGGTTGGTGTTAAAAAAGAAAAAAGGAACTCCTTGCCAAGTTTGCAACTAGGGCAGGAAGAAGATAAAAAAAAGAGAAAGGGGCGGCTATCTAGCATTTTTTTTTTCCTTTTAAAGACACAAGGTATCGACACTCTTAGGAGGGAAGTATCTCACTTGTGTGAGTTTCTCTTATTATGAGAAAATTCGAATCCTCTTTTACAATTTAAAAAAAGAGAAGATATTGTTGGGCATTAGGTCTTTGGTGGGCAGCTATCTAGCATGACCAATAAGTTTTTTAACTATTTTATTATCTCATGAACAGTAAATTCAATAATTTATACTTCATAATCCAAAACTAGTATATATGTAATGTTGTATATTTAGGATTTTTTTTCTTAAGGTTTGTAATGAATTATATAATTATACAAACTTGCCAAAAAAAAAAATTTGCAATTTGTAAAAGATATTTTGCACAACTTGCATTTGCATAATGCAAGTCGTTAGATGCATAAAAATCAACTCAATACTTTTTAGGAAAAAATAGATTTTGGTGACCAAATTTAAACAAAATTACTCTAAAGCAGCCATAAAGTCTGAAAAAGATGAATAATCACCAAAATTGAAACTTAATTGCTGATAAGTGACCATTTGATCACTTATTACGTAAATATCAATCCTTTAAAAAATTATTTATAATTGAACAAATTTACCCTTTACATTAATCTCAATTAAATATCATAATTAAATAAAAATAATTTAAGTAGTTACCCCATTAAATACCCATGTTTCCTATTATGCCGTCACTTACCCCATTCTAGTTTGCACATTTGTAACAAATACTCTTACGGTTAGTCACACTAATTGTCAGCAATGGTCAATGCTAAAGTGGCCAAATTTGAAGATTTATATGACGAAAATACCCTTTCAATTGTATAAATTATATACTTTGTTGACGTTGAGGGGCGATGTTTTAATGAAAAACTCTTGTATGGATATTTGTAAAATTCTTTATTATGATAGATTTTCAAATATAAATTGTTGAGGTACAACTTGATTAAATTGTAATTATGTGGGATGATCTTTAAATTCTCAGTGATTAATTTGACGGCATTTGTAAAACGAAGTTAGTTTACTGATTTATATAGACCCAACATTGTAGAAGTACAATTTTTATGTTAATCAATGAGGATGCTTTGGATTGATGGATTGATATTTCTCATATTTAAAGTCATGATGAAATTATATTCTTTTGAAAATTCTTTTATGATCAAGGATTCGGGTGTTCAGATTCAGGTCATGACAGGTTTAATGGCAAAGGTTCAATGGCTACAAAGAATAAAATTTGCAATTCATTTGCATTTAAATAGGATTTCATCTTCATTTTGGAGGGTCACATGCATTTGAATGAGATTTCAGTGTATAATTTTGTCGATCATGTCAAGGGCATTTCAGTCCATGTCTTTCTGGATTTTTTTTTTGTCATTTCATAATAATACATAAGGCTGTTATTGTGTTTTTATACCAGGGAAGGGCAAAATTACTAATTTTTTATAAAATTTGGTTATGACGAAAAGAAAATGCCAAATGTGTTATTGAGAACAAGTGTTAAATTTCAGGAGAAATCAAAATAATAATCTATCAAACTCTTCACCGGTTTATAATTTAACAAAATTTTAAAAAGGTCCGTGTAATTTACCCAAATGGAGTAAGTAAATTAGACCAAAATCAAGATGAGACATTTCGATATAATGAGAAGCAAGACTTGAATCATACATGATGTGAGAGTGAGTAGATAGCTTTAGATTTGTTCAACCTATCTTAGTGTTCTTTGTTTTGGGTTATATATCCTTGTATGATTGTATCTTAGTCTGGTTTTCGTTATTCTAATTATCTAACTTAAAAAAACAAAAGCGAAAAAAAGACTTGGGCCATACATGGTTCCAGAGCAGTAAGGTCCATTTTGGCGAATCATGGGTTTGAAATAATGCAATCAAAACATTAGCACACTTTTCTTAATAACTCAAACACACAAATACAACAGATATATGATCAACCAACAACAACAACAACAAAAAAAATGGGTGGAGTTCTTTTATTGGCAGCCTCAGAGGCATTACTACTACTGTCTGTTGTCACTTTGGTGGTGGACTTTTTGTCGGCCAAAGGCATTTACCTACGCACTGGCGTCGGCAACGTCTGGGGTTCCGATGGTTTGTAAGGAGACTTGGAGTCGGAGGCATGATCACCACTGTCACTATGTGTTGTTCCTTCTCCTTTAAGAAAATTCATGTACCACAGAGCCGAGGCTTTCGGGTGTCTTTCACAGTTATTCTTGTAATCCACATAGATGAGCCCGAAACGAGTAAGGTAACCATCACCCCATTCGAAATTGTCCATCAGAGACCAAACAAAGTATCCCTTTACGTTAACCTTAGCCCTGTACGAACGTACAAAAATCAAAGTCATATATACATATATAATATGTACTAAAATATAATAACTAAAACTATATATCACAATTAATTGCCACATCATTCAAGATAAAAATTCATGAAATATTTTCATGATATGTAGCATTGTTCTTATTATAAACTTAATTTTTATAAATATTGTACCAACGCAATTAAATCATTATAAACTATAAGCTTTCTCCCAAACTTACTTTATTGCTTCTTTAATTTGAATAAGATGAGTCTGGATGTAAATTTTCCTCAGCTTGTCATCGTAAACATCTGAAAGTAATGGTGAGGCATTCATAGCATACTTGTCGCTGACCCCTATAAGACAAGACAAATGGAAGTATTAAATTAACTTCATAGATATATATATATATATATATATATATATATATATTGTAGTAATAGCTAGTTCATTGATCTATTTCAAAATTATACAATTAAGTTCGATAACCTTGCCAAATATTGCCAACAACTTAAAATAAATAAATTTAAGACTTACCATTCTCCGTAATGTAAATAGGTACATCACCATACTTTTCCTTTACGTTGATCAAAACATTATGAATCCCTTCTGGGCAGACATGAAGCCATGAATTTGCCTGCAACAATATCACATTAATTAATTGTATGAGTAAAAAAAGTACTGATTAAATATATATTGTTAATTAATATTCTATTAATAAATAAAAACACACACATATATATGCTATTCATTGGTGGAGTTAAAATATCATCACTGATCTTAATTTCAAACAGTGAAACCGCCTTGCTTTTTATTATAATTCTGTTTGACTCAACTAAAATTTAGGCACTAAACTTGAAAGCTTACCTTTTCACCAATTAATTGACCATTCCACCAACCTACAAGCAATATATATCATTGATCATTTTAGCTAGTATGGAATTAAATTAGTTCAGAATTAAGTATTAACTAGAATTAATTTCGAACTAATTACCTGTATATAAAACATCATAACGCGGATGAAATTCAGTTGGTTCTTCGTAATCAGGTAAATCTTGAAAATCTTTATGATGTTCTTCATAATATTTCTTTTTGTCGAGTGCATAATATCCAGAATAGTAGTTTATTCCAAAGAAATCACATGATCCTTTTAACAACTTTTGCTCATCCTCAGTGAACTCTGGGAGATTTGGCACTCCATCTTTCATGCACTTTGGATATTCCCCTTTTGTCAATGGTTCCATAAACCTGAAGAACAAAATGGAAGAATCAAACTTAGAACCTACAATCATACAAGTAATTGAGCTACGGGTTGTTGTAAAAATGAAGCATGACCGTGTGTGTATTATATATATATTCACACACATACTCACCATCCTAACATGAATTCGGTTGCTCTTTCCCCAGCGTCTCCGTGACCTTTTGGAGTTTTAAACCAATGACAAATATTCACAATCCCGATCTTGCCATTTTGAACTTTCTATAAACATTCAATATTATTTAATTAATCACAACAGTTTTGGGACTGATATACATGAACATCATAATTATATGTATATTCTATTCATTTTGCACTGACGTAGATATATATTATATTAATGATAGTAGAGCTAGAAGACGAACACAAACTTTAATTAATTAAGTGGATGTTGCATGGAGACTGACCTGATAATTTTTCTTGTACAAAGCTGCCGCATTTGCATGAGCAACAAGAAGGTTATGCGTCACGGCATAAATGTTCAGTTGACTCCTCAATGACCATGGATAAGATCCACCCGGTGCATGAGTACATTTGCAATATGCCCATAAATACAATATGTCCATGGTTCATTAAGTGTGATCCAATTCTTTACTCGATCACCGAATTCCCAAAAGCAAAGGTTTGCATACTCACAAAAATCATTCCTGTTGATAGATCAATATTAATTATTTTATTTACTTAAAGATATGTAATCCATATTAATTGTTAATTAATTAAACACTAATACCCTCAAAATAAGAATAAGAAACAAAAGGCCATGTCATATTATTTACAATCTAATTCGATCTCATACATGCACTTTGAGTCTCAATTATTTTTGCCTTGCTTCGTAAGAATAGTATTGGTCAGTCACATAAATTTTTTTTGGTTATTTTCTATTATGCTGGTTTGCTATTAGATTTAATTTTTTTAAAATTCGTTTTTAATTTCATCCACCCAACTCATGAAGGTGTTTGTTTTAAAACTTAGGGAGTACATAAATCCCGTTTATGCCACTTACACAATTTGATCACTTGAGAAACCTCCGTACTCATCATTTAAGGCTTGAGGAAGATCCCAGTGGAAGAGAGTCACAAAAGGCGTTATACCTGTGCATGCGCGCGCGCACATATATATATATATATATACAAACATTATGAGATGACATAATTAAACTATATTAGCAACTTGAAGCAGTAAAAAAATTAGAAAGGAATTCAGGTTGATTCATGACCGTTTTCTAAGAGCTCGTTTATGAGATTATTGTAGTACTCGATTCCTTCCCTGTTGACTCCACCACTTATCTTTCCACCTGATAAATCACCACAATATTATCATATATATATATATATATATATATATATATATATATATATATATATATACACACACACATACATATGTATGGTCTCAAATTTTTAATCAGTTGATTTTTTTATGATGGAGTCATCAACTTCCTTCCATAAATACAAAAAGACAGGAAAGATCATTATTACTTAATCAGTTGATTTTTTTTATGATGGAGTCATCAACTTCCTTCCATAAATACAAAAAGACAGGAAAGATCATTATTACTTACTTGGCAATATTCTAGACCATGAAATTGATATTCTGTAGGCATTAAGACCCAGATTCTTCAATATTTGCACGTCTTCCTACAACATGGATAGAGATCGAAAAATGTTTAGGTTAAATCTTCTTGTAGAATTCAACCTTATTGTACGTATTAAATCATCTAGTATAAATAATATTCAGACTTAATGTATGACTGTACTTTGTGGTGAATTTTCTTAACTGATGATTGAATTAACTAGCTAATGACTTAATTACATGGTGTAAATTGCCAACTTGAAAAGAAGCATATATGTACCTTGTATAGATGATAAGAGTCGTTGGCCACATCTCCAGTACTACGGTCTGCAATCTTTTCTGTGATTTTATGATAAATATTGTCAAGACATGAAGATCTCACATGCTCAACTATAAATGTACATATATAATGTCTCAACAATTAAAAAAATAACAAACACACACCTGCGTGTGTATATGTATATTTCACCCAAAAAAAATTCACAATAGCAACCATATACTACGCGTGTGTTCTCAGTTACTTTCAAAAAATTATTGGATAAATAGATTTATGTACAGTGTCTGTGTGAATTTTTTTTCCAATTTAATTTACAAGCTTGTCTTCAAGCTAGCTGGGTGAATGTGGTGTTCTTGGCCATATTGGAGTTCTTTCACTAGCATCTATTTATATGCATGTTTTAATTGTCTTTCATTTTGTTTCATAGCTTCATCTGAAGATTCAGTGGTGGTTTGCTAGTGCATTGTAATTGTCACATATTTTAATTTTTAATTGCAGAGCTAGGCTCAGGAGTACTGGCTAGTCATGGAGGACTCTAATGCAATTCCATGTTAATTCTTTCAAATTTTAAATTTGAATGGGAAATAAAGATACCCTTTGCATGAAAAATTAATTTTATACTAGCTTCAGAGATTTATATGTGACTTTTAATGGGGTGGAGAGAGAGACCAGGGTGTTGATGCGTAAAAGTATCCCAGACACTAGGGCCTTTGCCACCTTCTCTTGCTGCACCTTCAACCTGAAAGAAAACATACGAAACAAAAATAGAACGACGCACATGCATGCATGATATGTGTGTATATTTATACACGAAAAACTTAATGCACAATGTTGTTTATGGTAAACACTAATTGACCTTTTCATTATTATATTTAACTATATCATAGAAAGTAACATAAATTTATTACAATAATATATATATATATATATATATATATATATATATATAGGTTAAGGTAAGCTTTGAATATTAATTAATTAGGAAGGTTTTATATATTTAAATACATACTTCACATAAACTGAAAAAGTAGTATAATCAAGTTAAAGGTGACGCAATATGCAAATACCTGATATGCAGCTGATCCTGCTCCAAAAATAAAATCTCTAGGAAATTCGCTACGTTTTATTTCAGGTGGTAAAATCTTTTCAGATGGAATAGAATTAGTGAAAGTTGTAGAACACACAGTCAGGACAGGACGAGTAATGGTTGAGTATCTCATAATTAGAGGGTTGATATAACTCTTCCTAGCAGTCGGGACAGGGCTGGTGGTGGTGGAATATCCCATTACAGAAGGGCAAGTTAAACTCCTCTGAGGAGCATTCGGGACAAGGCAGATTGGATGACTCGAAAGGGTTGCCATGACCTTACTGCTTGATAGATTGATTTTTTTTTTCAAATTTGATTTCTATGTACCCCAAAGCTTCTCCCTTGTGTTGGTTTATATAGTGCATGGGATCCCTAGATGACCCCCAACACTATTATTGGAAAGGAGGACCACCTTTAAAATAAATAATCGCCCACAACTTGAAAAAGACTACCCTTAACTTTTTCCTCTCTAAAAACAATTAGAGCAATGCTACACGTGATGAAATTATTTCATGAATTTGTATCATGAATAATGTGGCATGTAACGTGAAGAGTTAGTATTGGTGGGATTCCTCCCATACACAGAGTTCCATAATATTATCACCGAATTCCACCAATACTAACTCTTCACGTTACCTGCCACATCATTCATGATAAAATTCATGAAATAATTTCATGACGTTTAGCATTTCTCAAACAATTAATATTCTTTTTCTGTTTGTTGTGAAAGTGAGGCCCACACCATTAAATGCATTTATACCATAACATGTTTATCTCACAATGTGAATTCCAAATATGTCAGTGACCGACGAGAGATCCTTTAGTCTTGCTGCTATAATCAGCGGGTTCACAGTAGCCATTTGTTCTGATGCAAGTGTATTTACCTAACAATTGAAGGCATTTGTTGTGGTGTGTGCCAAGTGTTTACCTAACAATGAAAGGTATTTGTAGTGGTGTGTGTCAGTGTTTGTCTAAAACATAAAACAAAAAAATAAAAATAATGCTAGGCAGACTTACTTTACTAATCGGTAAAAATTAATTTCAAAAATTAAATACTTTCTTATAATAAATGTTCTATTTTTTTATCAATCAATATATCTTTTTACTTTTAAAGTATTTACACTGATACCATCAACAAATAAGTAAAATTATAAACATAAAGTATTAAAATATTTTTATGAATATTTTTTTTATATTGCTCTACTTATTAAATCTTTTTAATAATCTATATACTTATTATAATCATTTCCTTTATAATTTTTAAAATTTTGTAATTATGGTTAATTGAATTAAAGAACATATTTTTAAATTATTAAAATATTTTTATTAAATTTTTTGTTTATATTTCCTGCTTTTAAATACTTTTCGACTGCCCGCACTCCTCAACAAAAAAAAAAAAAAAAAAAGTGTGTCCAGTGTTTATGGAACCGTCTTTTTTTTATCTCCGGTGAGTGGTGTGTCAGGCACTAAATTGAGTGGCCTGCCTCACCATGAAGTTAGATAAATAACATGTCAGGCACTAAATTGAGTTGGTGTCGAGCACTAAATTGAGTGGCCTGCCTCACCATGAATTACTTATCTAACGCATCCTTTTGCTAAGAACATCTTTCACATGAGGCTAGGTAGTTGCCATCCTCTTCACTCCCAAAGTCTCGGTCCCATTTTCCAGAGGCACAAAACATTACCATACACCACAAGAAATATATAAAATCTAATTACAATTTCCCAAGCCAATGATTTTTATTTTCATGTCACAGAAGTAGGTACAGTACATACTTCTGTACTTTTACTGAACTACCGTGATACGAGGAAACAAAAAATACAGTAGATACTTAAATCCATAAAAATTAAAATGAAAAAGAATATGATACTTAAATCTCACCTAAGAAAAGTAAAAAACTCACATTAACATTCACACGCACCACACCTAATTAGTAATAATTACCTTTGATGTTGGGAATCCTTTTTTGTCTTTTTTTTTTTTTTTTCTGTTAAATACAATAGGCTAAAGTATTTGTACTCATGAACATTAAATTTGTTTTTTCCAAAAATGGGTTGTAAGCCCAAATAAATGTAGAAAAAAAAAAAATAAGACAATTTCGTAGGGTGTAAGATTCTAACTTCTTAACCGATTCTAATGCGAGCTAATGTAATTATCTATAATTGTTGTAGTATTTCAACTTTATTAGGTGAAATTTAATTAGAATTATTGGTGTCTTAATTTTCATGATGAGAAGAAATACTTGAAAGTAAGTTTGTTTATAGAGAAATCGTCCTTACTATTATTGTTATATATAAGGGTTTTATACCCTCTTCAGCCTAAGAACAACTCTAAAATTTCGTAATTGCTTGGTATGATTATTCCTAAAATAATTGTTGGATGCATATGAACACTTGTGGCGCATAACGGAGTGTTCTACTAGTTTTGACATCACTATGATTGAAAATAAATAATATAATATGTACTCGTTAAACACATTGATAGCTCACCAACTCATTAGATAATTCACACCCTTACAAACACTCACGGACCCACAGAGGGAGATGCCCCCACTAGAATAATTTTTTAATATTAAAATTTATTTCATATGATTCGAAATAGCATTAGCATTTTAAGAAAAAGTTAATCTTCGTAAGATATTTGAATTTAAGGTGTGGACTATGTGGAGTGACTAAGATCATTTTGAAAAGTCAATCAATATCAATATGAATGGACAATTTTGAAGTGTCGATCAATATCACTTTTTATATGATAATCAATAATTGGGTCTGTTTGGCAATCTTTATTTTTTTTATTTTGAAATGTCAATTAGTATTACTCTCTGTATAATAATAAATCATGATTTCGGTTGATTTAATACTCAAAAAACACTTTTCAAGAATTCATGTTTTTAGAGAATTATAAAAAGACAGTTTCTAAGAATAAAACATTTTATAATGAATTTCTGAACCAAATAGAATTTTCATACAGTTACAGAAAACTGAGACCGTTATTTATATCCAAAAGTAAGAAGAATACTTACCATTGCTAACCAAAAATAATGTAATTAATTAACTTTTTTGCTACTTAGTCCAAGAGTTAGGAAAGCTAAGATAGACATACCTGCTGCCCAAGAGTTTATGTAGCCTGATTATGAGATCATCCTCATCAACTCCATAGTCACCCTGCCTGATGTTTGGACGAAGATAGTTTAACCATCTTAGTCTACAGCTCTTAGGACAACGATTGAGCCCTGCCATAGTCAAAACCAGTCACTAATAATACTACAAATATATATATATATATAGTCTAAACATAATTTGAACGGTATTCAAATTAAAACTCCTGTAATTTTCAAATTGAAACTCTCACAATCTTTTTTTTAACAAAAATGATTTTATTTAAAAAGTTCATTTGTAATAAAAAGATAAAGACGAGAAAGAAAAAGAAAATAAAACACACATATATAATATAAATATAGATATACTAGATCAGCCGATTACTCAGTGAAAAATGACGAAGGGAAAGAATAGTTCTATAATACTCCGGAGATTCCTTAAAAGTAGGATTTCATATATCACTCATAAAATATAATTTTTTATTAGTGTAAAATACACTGACCTCCATTGAGATTTGGCCTAATTATACTCTCCATCAAACTAATGGATTTTGTTACAATGACCTCCCATAAGGTTTGCTCCGATAGACAAAGACCCCCTCAGTCCAAAATTTTATTAGTTTTGTCAAAAAAAATTATGGTAAATTACACTGACTTCCCCTGAGATTTGGCCTAATTACACCCGACATCAAATTAATTAATTTTACTACAATGATCTCTCCTGTAACATAAATAAACTAACCGACGTTAACTTTTGGATGAAATGTCTATTCTACCTTTAATATTATATTGATATAAAAACTAAAATATTTATATATATATATAATGACATTTTTGCCTATCTAATATAATAATATTTACTATATTATATATAGTAAATATTAAGGATAGAATAGAATTTCATCCAAAAGTTAACGTCAGTTAGTTCGTTGCTGTTACATAGGAGGTCATTATAATAAAATTAATTAATTTGATATCTGGTATAATTAAGTCAAACTTTAGGGGAGATCAGTGTAATTTACTCTAAATCTCAAGGGAGGTCATTGCAATTTACCATAATTTTTTTGACAAAATTAACAAAATTTTGGACAGATGGAGATTTTTGTGTAACGGAGCAAACCTCATGGGATGTCATTGTAACAAACTATGTCGAGTATAATTAGATCAAAACTTAGATAACGTCAGTGTATTTTATTTTTTTTATTATTATAAAAAATCATAAAATATAAAATTTTAATAGTTGTGGAATTCTTAATATACGAAATTTCATAAAATTAATAATTTTTTGTGGAGAAGGATGGGGAAAAAAAAAAGTTGATTGATCAGGTGGGACCCTTAACCGCACGCGGGATCTGGTCCTTTATTCAGACGGTCCTAAAGCATGTGAGAACGCAAACAAGGAATTTTCGGCTCCGTAATGATAACTGTTTGGCTTAGCAGATTATTCATATGCCAACAGTCCTGAATCACGTGACAGAAAAGACAAAAAAAAAAAAAAAGAGCAGTGAGAGGTAGATGGAATTTAGTCTGACAATAGTTTTAGTAGATTATGGAACTTAGTCTGACAATAATTTTATATCATTATTCATAAAATGACAAAAAAATTAAATAAATAATAATTTTATTTTCTGTCATCTTAAGTTGAAAACGCTGCATGAGAAGTCATCGAAGAAAACAAAAAGAAAATATGAAAAACAAATGTGAATATGTGCTGGAGACGGAGACAAGGAGGTCGACTCGTGGGTCAGCTGGGTTTGTGTGCAAATGGACGCGTGTTTATAACGGTGTGATCCTCCCCTCCATGTCACAATATTGAACACGACATTTCTGATGTTAGTGGGTAGGGGTGGCAATTCGTGTTTCCGTGTCGTATTCGTGTTGTGTCGATATATAAGTATTCTACTAAACAGCTTAACTCTAATCTGACCCATTTACTAATCGTGTCAGAGACCCTCAACACTAACCCAACTCATTTATTAAACGTGTTATCCGTGTCGACCCGTGTAACCCGTTTAATAAACATGTCTTATAATAGCATGACTTGTTTAATAACCTTTTTAATCCTTTTAACTTATATCATATGAGTTTCTCCACCCTTAAAAATTTCTCTAAGAATCATATAAAAATAAAGTACATATCAATACATAAATCCTAAAATCAAACTATATATATTATAAATTTTGTATCTATATATAAACTTAAAAATATACTAAGGTGATTCAACAACTGGGAAAACATCATAACAATCTCATCCTTGTGTTTTATGGCTACATCAATCCTGTAAATAAACAAATAGATTACAAACAATTGCAATATATATAACTATGTATATATATGTTTGTATCAAACCATAATATATGAATAACTCATGTTGTAATCGTGTCGTAATCGTGTCACGGGTTAGACAGCTTAAACCCAAATTCAACCCAATTTTTGCGTGTCGTGTTCGTGTCGACCCATTTATTAAACGTGTCGGCTTACCTCAAATTCAAACCCGTTTAATTCGTGTCGTGTTCGAGTCGTGTTATCGTGTCGTGTCCAATTTTGCCACCCCTATTAGTGGGTACAATTTTGGGACCACCAATATAAATTTGAATTGTCATTCTAACACTCGCTACATCTCTGTAAAAAAAAAAAAAAAAAAAAAAAGGCAACCGTGTTTATAACAGTGTGAACCTCCCCTCCATGGGAGACTATTGAATTATGACATTTCTGATGTTTAGTGGGTACAATTTTGGGACCGCAAAATATAAATTTGAATTGTCATTCCAGGACCGGAATCCTTTGACGCAATCCGCACTTGTAGTAATGGTCCGATAATTTTTTTTATCCGAAATAAATTATTCTTCCACATAATACCAACGAAAAAAAAACTAAATAATTAATAAAATAATATTATTTGTGATAAAGTACAAAAAAAAAAAAAACTATTAAATTATATACTATTTCTGTCCAAACATAAATAAAAAGAATAAATTATAATATTTGTACCTTATGCCATATATATATGGAAACATTACACTAATCTTCTCTCTTATTTCTCAAATTACACTGACCTATTTTATCAGAATTATTAGGTAAATACCGTTAGCGAAAGTAACAAAATTATTTTTTTGTCCTCATTTTTTTTAATATTATTTTATTTAATAAACAAATAAAGCGAAAAGATAAAATTACTCAATTATATTCTAACGTCTGATCACTCTTTGCTTTCACTTCACCACCATTAACAACACTGGTGAACTCAACAGTTTATTTAGAAAACAAAATCTAGAATTAATAAAAAATAAAATATTTTTAATAACTTAAACCCAATTATAGTTTAAATAAATAACTGAAGAATCTACTATTCACAAATTTAACAAACAAATCCATGAATTAAAATGATTTTGTATGTATGTATGTAACCAAGGAACATCAGTAATTTGTTAGAGATGTGTCCGTAAATTGAAAAGAATAATTGGGTTGGCTGGCTACTAGCTTTTAGATATGAGTTGGTTACTTGGCTTTGTAATTTTGTATACTAGTGTATGTGTATATATATTTATTTATTTATTTATTTATGTAATCAAAATAACGAACTTTTGTATTATGACTTTTAAAAATGTAAAAAAAGAATTAAAAGAAGAAAAAAAATTGTTACATAAACTGAACCCATAATCTCCAATTCAAATAATTTAACCATAATTATTATAAACACAATTCTGAAACCACATACATGTTCCACTAAAGCCAAACCACACAATTAAACTCTCTAATTTCAAGATCCTAACTCTTGAATAAATGAAGTGAAGACAGAGAAAGTAAGAAGATGGTGATAATGAAAAGAAAAATAAGACAGAAAAAAATATTTTATCACTTCTCTCTATTGCTACCAGAAATTATTGTCGACAACATTCATTAGAGATCAATTTTTGACTTTTTAAAATGATAAGAAGAAGAAAAGGATAATTTTGATAACTTTATTTAGTTAAAAAAGATATCTAAGCATTTTATGTAATTTCATAGGGATAATTACATCTTTACATGTTCTTTAAGGGCAAAATTGGAATTTAAAATATACAAATTGCTGACATCATCATTTTTCATCATTGACTGTATTAACCACTAACGGAAGAGAGGTTTGTGTTATCTCGTATTCAAATCTCAAGAGAGGTTAGTGTAATATGACAAACAAGAGGAGATATCAGTGTATATTAATTGAACCTCAGAAGAGGTCAGTGTAATTTACCCTATATATATATATATATATATATACTTTATTTATTTTCTGTGTATAAAAATTTATTTATTTTCTAAAAAAGTACTTTAACTGTATAAAAATTTGCTTTAAGTGTGTGGACATGAGTCACAATAATTTAAAAATCAAAACAAACATAAAAAAATTTATTTATTTTCAATGTGTGTATAATGACTTCAAATGTGTAAAAATCACTTTAATTGCTGATATAGCAAAAAACAACTTGCAATCCGAGTCAAACGCTAATCTGAAAAAGACAAACAAATGGTAACAGAGGAGATACCGGCGTGGTGCTGGCCGATTACGCTTCGATACTCAAGTCAGATATCTAAAAGGCTTTAGAAGATGTAAAGGTACTCAGAAGTTATTAATTGCATACATGGAATATAGATTGCCCTTGTATTCATAACAGTTGGACGATAATGTACCCAAGTAGGAGACTGGCCCTTTAATTCCTCAGTCTTATCCGAAGATAGAAGAGTCCTGATCAAAGTTCATCTTTCATCAACATCATACAAATTATAATCGCCTACGTCACCCAACTTATAATTGGAGTCAAATAACTTATCAATTGCGTATAAATGTTGCTAAAAAAATTGGAACGAGAAAAAATATTGAAATGTATATGTTTTAAGTGTGTGAAAAAAAAATTAATTGTGTAAAAATTGACTTTAAGTGTGTGGACACAAGTCATCAAAATGTAAAAATTAAATACAATGAGAATAATTTATTTTTTCCATTGTACCCATCACTTTAGTTTATTTTAAAATTGTGAATGGTCGTTCATCAAATAATTATTAAGACATAACATTTGAAGAAAGAACACTTTAATGAAAAGAAAAGTTTCAACATTTGAAAAGTGAAAAGGAAAAACAAGGCCATATTGAAAATTTTAATATAATAAATTACTATTCAAATTTTAAGATAAAATAAAGTGATGGGTACAATGGAAAAAATAAAATTTTCTCATAATATTTTATTTTCACATTTGAAGACTCATGCCCACACACTTAAAGTCAGTTTTCACACAATTAAAGTCAATTTTCACACAATTAAAGTCATTTTTCACATACTTAAAAAAAATAATTTTTTTCTCATTTTTGAGTCACATTTACACAAACTTAAAGAAGTCTTGACACAGTTAAAACACAACACTCGATTTTTACATTTTTGAAGACTCATGCCCACACACTTAAAGTCAGTTTTCACACAATTAAAGTCATTTTTCACACATTTAAAGTCATTTTTCACATACTTAAAAAAAATAATTTTTTTCTCATTTTTGAGTCACATTTACACAAACTTAAAGAAGTCTTGACACAGTTAAAACACAACAATCGATTTTTACATTTTTGAAGACTCATGCCCACACACTTAAAGTCAGTTTTCACACAATTAAAGTCATTTTTCACACATTTAAAGTCATTTTTCACATACTTAAAAAAAATAATTTTTTTCTCATTTTTGAGTCACATTTACACAAACTTAA
This sequence comes from Cornus controversa, assembly GCA_026545225.1. NCBI lineage: Eukaryota > Viridiplantae > Streptophyta > Magnoliopsida > Cornales > Cornaceae > Cornus > Cornus controversa. The sequence continues at coordinate 64,707,790 of CM048849.1, read as the reverse complement.
AGTAAGTTTTGACACAGTTAAAACACAACAATCGATTTTTACATTTTTGAAGACTCATGTCCACACACTTGAAGTCATTTTTCACACAATTCAAGTCATTTTATACACAATTAAAGTGTTTTTTGACACGCTTAAATAATTTTTTTCTCATTTTTGAGTCACATTTACACAAACTTAAAGTAAGTTTTGACACAGTTAAAACACAACAATCGATTTTTACATTTTTGAAGACTCATGTCCACACACTTGAAGTCATTTTTCACACAATTCAAGTCATTTTATACACAATTAAAGTGTTTTTTGACACACTTAAATTGTATATAAATGTTGTTCAAATTTTTGAAAGAAAAAAAAATGGTATATATTTTTTAAGTGTGTGAAAAATCACTTTAATTGCATATAAATGTTGCTAAAAATTTGAAAAGAGAAAAAACATTGAAATGTAGATTGTTTAAGTGTGTGAAAAATATTTTAATTGTGTGAAAATGACTTTAATTGTGTGAAAAGTGACTTTAAGTGTGTGGACACAAGTCTTTAAAATTTAAAAAGTAAATACAAATGAGAATAATTTATTTTTTTCAACGTACTCATTATTTTAGTTTATCTTAAAATTGTGATCATTAAAGTAAGTATTAAGAGATAACACTTGAAGAAGGAACACTATTATGAAAAGAAAAATTTTCACATTTGAAAAGTGAAGAGGAAAAAACAAGGACATATTGAAAATTTTAACATAATAAACTACCATTCAAATTTTAAGATAAAATAAAGTGAAGGGTACATTGAAAAAAAAATTATTCCCATAGTATTTGATTTTCACATTTTGAAGACTTATACTCACACACTTAAAGTCAATTTTCACACAATTAAAGTTATTTTCACTCAATTAAAAAAAATAAAATTTATTATTTTTTCTTTCCTCATTTTTGAGTCACATTTACACACACTTATAGTAAATTTTCACACAATTAAAACATAACACTCAATTTTCACATTTTTTAAGACTCATATCCACACACTTGAAGTCATTTTTCACACAATTAAAGTGTTTTTTTCACACTTAAATTGTATATAAATGTTGCTAAAAATTTTGGAAGGAAAATAAAATGTAGTTTATATGTTTTAAGTGTGTAAAAAATCACTTTAATCATGTGAAAAAGAACTCTATGTGTGTGGATATGAGTCTTCAAAATGTGAATCAATTGTTATGTTTTAATTGTGGGAAAAATTAATTTAAGAGTAAAATGCAAAAATCCCCCTATACTTTACCCATTTTGCAAAAAACCTCTCTGAAGTTCAAAAAAAGCCCTTAAACTTCATAAAATGGCAACAAATGCAATCAAAAATAAAAAATTACAAACTAGTTATTGGTGAAAATTGTCAAATTTTTTCTTTTTTTAATTTTTTTATTATATATTATTAAAATTTAAATTACAATATTATCATCCACTTATATTTTAATTGTCTGAAAAGTGATTCTAATTGATGTTCACATTTTAAAAAATTGGGCACACTTACATTTGAAATTTTTGTGCACATATATTAGATAAACTAAAGTTCTGGTTACAATAGTAAAAGCAAATCAATCTCACTTTGCTTTGATTTTCACAATATTGGGACTCATGTCCACACACTTAATGTAAATTATCATACACTTAAAGTATTTTTTCACACACTTAAAGTAATTTTTATAAGTAGAAAATAAATAATTTTTTATGTTTTTTATGTTCATTTTCTTAGTAATATTTAGACACACTTAAAAGATGTTTCCACACAAATAAATCATAACACTTGATGCTCACATTTTTAAACCTCACTTACACTTAAAATCACTTTTCACACATTTAAAGTATTCTTCCACATATTTAAAGTACTTTTTCACACACTTAAAGTAATTTTTCACACACTAAAACACCTCGTGGTCAAGAGGAAGTGTTCAACCATAGACACTCGTCTTTGAGAAATGTGATTGAGCGATGTTTTGGGATGTTGAAAATGAGATTCCCTATTTTGAATCAAATGCCTCCCTTTAAGTTTAAAACTCAAGTACTTATTGTAATGACATGTTGTACACTTCACAATTTCATAAGAATCCAAAGTCTGGTCGATCTTATCTTTAGTGGTCAAGCCACTGAGTCATCTTCTTCACAAAGTGAACATGCTCAAGATGTTGAAGTTGATGTTAATACAAATGTTTCGACACCTTTGCTTCAACAAATGAATCAGATGTGTGATTTTATTGCTAATAGAATCTGGCATAATGTACAACACTCTTAATTGATATGCCAATAGGTAGTAAATGGATAGCTGTATAACTGTAATTTTTTAAAATATGGATAACTGTAGTAAATAATTTCTAGACAAATGGATAACGGTAATAACTTAATGAGTTTGAACACTATTTAATGTGTTTAGTATTATAATGTATTAATGTATCAACTAAAAGGTGAAGGACCTTTATATGCATGTGGGAGAGGTCACATAAACCTATATCAGGCTCAAACTAACAAGAATAAGGGACGCTACTTCTATAGGTGTCCAGGTTGGGAGATAAATATGTCAATTGAAAATAATTGGTGTGTTATTTATATTATTTTCATATTCAAGTAAAAATATTTTTTAGAACAATTGTATTTATTATTGTAGTCACACATCAATGCTTTTATATGGTTGGATGAATTACACCAAGGTGCAGTGGTTCATGAAAATGTTCATAGTGATTTGGAGAATATCGTTGCAAATATGCAAGTTGAACAATATAAACAAAAAATTAGGAAATATGCAAGTTGAACAATATAAACAAAAAATTATCTTATATGGTGGTTGTGGATGTGTTGCTATTTGCATAATCTTTATATTGGTTGTGATATTCATGATGTTTATTGTATTGCTTGAGAAGAAATGATGGATTTGTAATATATTTGTAAATTAATTATGTTACTTATTTTGTTATGATTTATATTTTGGCATGTAATATTAATGATATTTGTTTTGTTATGATATATATTTGGGAATGTAATATTTAATTTTAGATGATAATAGATATGTAGAATATCATATTGTATATCACTTGTGGTTGAGGATTGATGATTGGGGAGTAAGCAATATTGAATGCTAGGAACGAATGATATTGAGAGAACTTGAAAAGTCTGAAAAAAGGTATTTGTTCTATGCTTCATCTCATTTCAAAAGTTTTAGAGTTAAACTAAAGATTTGAATATCTTTAATTGATTTCTAATGCACTTACTCTAATACACTTACTTTGCATGTGAGAGAATGTACACAAATTGATAAGGATAACAACGAAGTCTGAAAAAAAGTACATGTTCTATGTTTCTTCTCATTTCAAAAGTTTTAGTGTTAAACTGAATATAAACATATCTTTATTTGAATTCTAATGCACTTACTCTAATGCACTTGCTTTGCATGTGGGAGAATGTACACAAGTTAATATGGATAACAACGAAGTCTGAAGAAATGTATATGTTCTATGTTTCTTCTCATTTCAAAAGTTTTAGTGTTAAACTGAATATAAACATATCTTTATTTGAATTCTAATGCACTTGCTTTGCATGTAGGAGAATGTACATAAATTGATATAGATAATAACGAAGTTTGAAAAAAGGTATATGCTATATGTTTCCTCTCATTTCAAAAGTTTTAGTGTTAAACTGAATATAAACATATCTTTATTTGAATTGTAATGCACTTACTCTAATGCACTTGCTTTACATGTGGGAGAATATACACAAATTGATAAGAATAACAACAAAGTCTGAAAAAAGGTATATATTCTATGTTTCTTCTCATTTCAAAAGTTTTAGTGTTAAACTGAATATAAACATATCTTTATTTGAATTCTAATGCACTTACTCTAATGCACTTGCTTTGCATGTGGGAGAATGTACACAAATTGAGGTCGAAGTGTCAAAAATCTCAATGTCAATCTACCATATTTGAGTTCTTCTGTATTATGAGTATAACCTCAACGTTTTTAGAGAAATTGATTGGTAAAAAGTCATCTATCTCTCTACATATACACAACGCACCTTCAAGTTCAGAACTAATCTATGGTATAATTTCTCTCTCTCAACAATTTGCACAGGCGCACATGAAATTAGGCCCTTAAGGTTGAGTTCTTAATCTCTGTTCACTCACACTTGCACAGGCGCACGTTATGGTAACTTGTTGTCACTCACTTGCACAGGCGCACGTTATGGTAACTTGTTGTCACTCGCTTTCTCTTAAAATTTGCTTTGAAAAAATGTTTAATCTTGAATTTTATATATTTTTTAAGTGACTTGCTGCCTCAATTTTGTATTGATAAACTTATGAAGTAGCTTGTTGCCAATAATTATATATTGAGAATGAATGAATGCTGAAAGCCTGGTGATCTCCATTGGAGAAAGTGTTTAAGCTCTAGATTATCTGCCATTGATATAATTAGCAAATAGGTTTTGGGTTTTAAGGGGTAGTCCTTGGTGTATTGAAAATAAAAATGGCTGCTAACTATGAGAATGCATATTTGAGTTCAAAAGCGGCTACTATGTTAAAAATGTGAATTGCTAAGTTTATATATAGTCCACTTGTTGGACTAACACTAAAGTAATTGTCTTTTTCTTGTGTTGATTTTACTTTAATTTTTAAAATCACATACATTCCTTTTTTGTAGAATTTTTTTTGTAAAGGATGAGTACTTGTAATTGCAGTATGTTTTTTCTAAAAAAAAATAAAGTTGAAAAGTCAGTATACAAAAAAGTGGAAATTATTTTATTGTCTTTTTGATAATCTCTAGGGTCAGGTTTGCCAATATATTATTATGAAGAAGTATAACACATTTTTTGCTTAGAGCAAAGAGAAGATAAAAAAGGAAGTTATAATTTTTTTTTCCCTTTTCTACTGTTTGGTTTGTTTTGCTTTCCCACTTCAGGTAGCAACTCTAATGTACATGGCACCTGAACTCTTCAAATACTTCACTCAAACGATATGTGGTCTATGGGATGCATATTTGTTGAGATGTGAAACCAGGATCCTCTCTTTGAAACTTCATATCAATCTATCTGAACTTCCACACAAAATTTTCAAGTGGTATATTATTTGGACACTCCCATGTAGCCACTAATTGTTCGCATCTTAATGTCTTGCGCTAGCGTATCAGTAACTACATCTTGGTTCTAATGAAGCTTATTAGGCATACCAGATGAGCAAACCTAGCCTAGAGTGACTGAATTGTGTCAAAGTTTACAGATTGTTGAGAATAATCCTAAGGTAGTACAAGTTCTGGATGTGGTTTTGTTTTTCCTGCTTTAGAATCTTAGAAATATATTTACCGTTTTCATTTTTCTTCTACAAGATGCAGCTTTATATCTGTAATTTTTTGGTTATTTTTCGGTTGAGATTTCAATCCAACTTTTGTATTTTTATGGAAAGTAACTTTAATAAAGTTCAAAAAATATTTTGAATACATTTTTTTCTTTTCATTCATTTGGTTATTTTGTTGTCTATGTTTTGTATTGTCTTAATTTCTAGTAGTAGGCAAAATCCAGAATATCTAAAACTATAATTAATTGAGCAGCCAATTATGAATCAGAAATTACTTACCCCCATTAGAGACAAGTTTCCAACTTGCCAAAACTCATAATATCTCCCTGTGGTGTTACACTTGTCCAATAAGTGAAAATACATAAAAGAAAAGAAAAAAGGTTGAGTTTTAATAGATTGATAAGAAACCATAGTAGACAATATGATGAAACAATCATACATTATAAGCTACTGGTTGAACTTCCTCACAAGCATTATATACTATATTGTTACTTCATATCATCAATTTTATATAATCAAAGGCTTACAAACACATGTATGACATTTATCTTCAGGATGCACCATCTAGCCTACATGTGATCTGTCCTCACAATGATAAACGGAAAAAAAATATTATGTGTACAAATTTTGTCAATCAACTACTAAAATTATGTCTATTACATAAGTAATTAATTATAAAAATAAATTTTAAAAAGGAAATAACAAATTAAAAATAGTCAGTACCAAACATATTTTATGTTTTTGCTTCTTATATTTTTTGCAACATAAGACTTACCAAACATGTTTTAAGTGTTTTGTTTTCAAAAATTTTGACGTTACCAAACGTGTTTTGCATATTTCTGCTTCACTAAAACCCGCAACAAAATTTCATCACCAAACACACTTTCACTTTCAATTCAAAATACCATACAACAAAAACACTATTTCTGTTTTATCTAAAAACATAACATCTAAAACAAAACGCATGCCAAACGGGCCCTAAGTTTTCACACAATTAGAACATGGCATTTAAAAGTAAGTTTCTAAACAATTTAAACATAACACTCAAAGAGTGAAACGGAAAGAACAAGGCTACTAATAAAAAATTTAAATTACAATATTACCATGCACATATATTAGATAAACTAAAGTTATGGGTACAATGGTAAAAATAAAATATTCTCACATTGTTTTGATTTTCACATTATTGAGACTCATGTCCACACACTTAAAGTAAATTGTTACATAGTTAAAGTACTTTTTCACACACTTAAAAGTAAATTTTCACACACAGAAAATAAATAAATTTTTATTTTTTTTCTTTCCAAATTTTTAGTAACATTAAGGCACACTTAAAAGATGTTTTCACACAAATAAATCATAACAGTTGATATTCACATTTTTAAAGTCACTTCCACACACTTAAAATTACTTTCCACACACTTAAAGTATACTTCCACAAATTTAAAATAATTTTCCATACTTCAATTAATTTTTCCACATAGAGAAATTTTTTTTTAATAAATAATTTTTTTTTCATTTTAATTTTTTAGCAACATTCAGACACACTCAAAAGATGTTTCCGCACAAATAAATCATAACAATTGATGTTCATATTTTTAAGTCGTCACTTCCATACAATTAAAATAACTTTTCATATAATTAAAGTATACTTTCATATATTTAAAATACTTTTCCACACAGTTAAAGTCATTATCCACACATTCAAAATAAATAATTTATTATTTTTTTAGAAACATTTAGGCACACTTAAACTATCTTTCCACACAATGAATAACACTTAAAGTAAGTTTTCACACAATTATAACATAATATTTAAAAGTAAGTTTCCACACAATTAAAACATAACACTTTAAGAGTGCAAAGGAAAGAAGTAAAGTTACAATAAAAAATTTAAATTACAATATTACCATGCACATATATTAGATAAACTAAAGTTATGGGGTACAATGGTAAAAATAAATTATTCTCATTTTGCTTTGATTTTCACATTATTGAGACTCGTATCCACACACTTAAAGTAAATTTCTACACAGTTAAAGTATTTTTTCACACACAGAAAATAAATGTTTTTTTATGTTTTTTCTTTTCAATTTTTTAGCAACATTCAGGCACACTCAAAAGATGTTTTTTCACAAATAAATCATAACAGTTGATGATCACAATTTTAAATCTCCCTTGCATGCTCTTAAAATAGCTTTCACACAATTAAAATACAGTTACACACATTTAAAATAATTTTTCATAAACCAAAAATAAATAAATTGTTACATTTTTCTTTTCAATTTTTTAGCAACATTTAGGCACACGTAAAAGATGTTTTCACACAAATAAATCATAACAGTTGATATTCACATTTTAAAATCTCACTTACACACATTTAAAGTAATTTTTCACACACCTAAAGTAATTTTCCACACAATGAAAATAAATAATTTTTTTATTATTTTTCTTTCCAATTTTTTTGCAACATTTAAGTACATTTAAAAGATGTTTCTACACAAAAAAATCATAACATTTGATATTTACATTTTTAAGCCTCACTTTTTGCACACTGAACATCATTTTGAACACACTTAGATTACATTTTCGCACATTTAAAGTCATTTTACACACACTAAAAAGTCATTATCCACACGTTGAAAATAAATAATTTTTTATTTTTTTTCTTTCTAAGTTTTATAGAAACATTTTAGCACACTTAAAGTATCTTTCCATACAATAAAAATATAACTTTTAAAAGTAATTTTCACACAATTAGAATATAACATTTAAAAGTAAGTTTTCCACACAACTAAAACATAACACATGAAGAGTGGAAAGGAAATAAGCAAGGCTACAAGAAAAATTTTAAATTATAATATTACCATGTATATATAAACCACATGTGGCAATTATATTTGAGATCTACATACATCAATATAAATCAAATGTAAAGACAACATTTCTAAGAAACTAATCCATATGTCACAAGCCGACATGTACGTCTATACACATATATATGATCCAAAAGAAAGTCAAAGTGCACCCGAACACTCTAAGCCACGCCTCATCCTCTATCAAAGCTTTATCTGAAAAAGAGTTTTGGAGAATGAGGTGAGCATACAACTACGCCCAGTAGAAATGATCCACTCGACTCTACCTCGACTCAAGTAGTCATGCATGAATGCACATAAAATCTTTAAGTGTCTACGTTCCATGCGTTAATGGTTTTTCATGCTCAAAAATTTATCTTTTCTCACATTTCAACATAAAAATTGTTTATAAGGAATCCTAATTCTCAAATAAACTCACATCACGTATACCCGAAAATTACTTCAACTGGGGACTTTGGATTATCACAATTACATAGTAAGATTTTTTTCAAAATCACAAACTCTGCTTACGCTCTACGGGTTGCTAACATGACAGAAGCGGCATCTGTTTGGCCAAAATTTTTGGTCTTGCACCCTAGGACTCTGGGCCTTTTTTAATTCTCACACATGTCCCAAAAATCACAAATTCTCACATAATGCACGTTATCACATAAATGCACAATTTTCACCAAATGCATAACATATACCAAGTCAATTTATTTCAAAACTCAACTCATGCATATTCAATGCAGTCACCCTAAACTCATGAAAATCACAACACTTATGCATTATTAAGAAAATCTTCTTTTATGCATTTTACTCTAATCGTGGAATCAAAAGTCACATAATTCACAAATGAATATAACTTCACAATATGCATTCATAAATATCATTAAGCGATGTATAAACATAAATTCCATATATATATATGCAAGGAAATCATATTTTCACAAAATCTCCAAAGGCAAGTTTCATGTCACAAATATGTGACCTATAGAATCAAAGTAAAGTAATGATTCTCACCCCTACCTCAAATCCCAAGCTTGGAAGCTAAGTTCCAAAAATCTCAACCCTTTCTATCTTGCCAAAAGTGGACTTTGGTCGGTCCAATGCGTAGCCCACACCGAGTAGAACAATCTATTTGCCTTCGGCATTCACCAAATCCTAACCCAATATTTCTAAAATGTAGAGAGAAGGGAAAGAGATGAAATGGGAGAGTTACAAAGAGATAAAGTTGTATAAAAATGGCTGTACCTTAGCCCCTCTAGATATTTATAATATCTTAGGGTGCGAAATGATCGAAACGCTCCCGGGTTACTTAACGTACCCTCCCGAACTCCATTTTCAATTTCAAAAGCGTTTATGACTCCAAAATCACTTCCTTAACTCATTAAATGTCTTGTTTAGTTCATAACCAAAAATAATATCTTTTCAAAAAAAATTTAAATTTTTGGGCCTACCAGAACCACATCCCGGGGCCCGATTGACCCAAAAAGTCAAACTTTTTCAAATATTTAAAAAAAATTCCAAAACCCCATAACAACTTCTCAAACATGTTTCTCACATTCAAAATATGTTAAACATCATTTAAAATGCAATTAGGGCAAAAATTATGCTTAAAATAAAAATCAGTTAAAATTGGACCCGGTCTTTATAACTTTACAACTTTTAAGAAATTTCGTCCTCGAAATTAAAACATACCTCAAGTGGTGAACAACTTGGGATACTTGGAATTTACCTCTTTCTCCCGTTTCCACGTAGCTTCTTCTACTACTTGGTGTCTCCAAAATACCTTAACTAATTAATTGGTTTTACCTCAAAGTACTTGTTCTCTAATATCCAAAATCTGAATCGGCCTCTCCTTATATGACAAATCTTCATCCACCTCAAGGTCTGTCCAATCTAGCACATGTGAAGAATCCAATTTATACTTTCTCAACCTAGAAACATGAAAAGTGTTGTTTACATTTGACATTTGTAGTGGTAATGTCAAACGGTAAGCAACCTCTCCAACTCGATCCAAAATTTCAAATGGCCTGATAAATTATGGCGCTAGCTTGCCACAACAATCAAATTTCATCAAACCTCATCGTGGTGATTTCCACACTATTGGGACTTATGTCCACACACTTAAAATAAATTATCATACACTTAAAATGTTTTTCCACACACTTAAAGTAATTTTTTCACAAGTAGAAAATAAATAAATTTTTATGTTTTTCCTTTCCAATTTTTAGCAACATTTAGGTACACTTAACAAGATATTTTCACACAAATGAATCATAGCACTTGATGTTCACATTTTTAAACCTCACCTACACACTTAAATCACTTTTCAAACATTCAAAGTATTCTTCCACATATTTAAGCTATTTTTTCACACACTTCAAGTAATTTTCCACACATAATAAATAAATAAATTTTTATTGTTTTTCTTTCTAATTTTTTAGTAACATTTAGGCACACTTAAAAGATGTTTTCACACAAATAAATTATAATAGTTGATGTTCACAATTTTTAAATCTCACTTGCACACACTTAAAATCGCTTTCCACACACTTAAAGTATACTTCTACATATTTAAAGTGCTTTCCATACACCCGCAATAATTTCCACACACTAAAAATAAATAATTTTCTATGTTTTATTTTTCATTTTTTTAGAAACATTTAAGCACAATTTTTTTTATAAACATTTTTTTAAAAAAACATTAAAATGTATATGATTTAAGTGTATGAAGAATCATTTTAATTGTATGTAAAATGACTTTAAAGTTGTGAAAAATTACTTTAAGTGTATAGACATGAATTGAAAAAATCATAACTTTTATATCTAAGTCAAAACATAGCCTAAGCGATACTCAAATTGAAGATCTCATAATATTCTATTTAACAAAATTAGTTTCATCAAAAAATATTATTTGTAGTAAAATATATGGACTTTTAAGTGAAAAGAAAAAAATGAAAAGCATATATATAGACTAATGATGTGAATATTATTCTTTTTCTTTATGTTTGGACATAAATGGTTTTATAATTTACTAGTTTTTTTTGTACTGTATCACAAATAATATTATTTTATTAATTGTTTAGTTTTCTTTTGGTTTGTAATATGTGAAAGAATAGTTGATTTTCGGGTAAAAAATTTATCGCACAATTACTTCATACACCGATTACAACAGAGGATCTTGGTCCATCATTCTAATACACGGTACAACTCCAAAAAAAAAATATATTGGACCGTGCCAATCTTAAAACGCAAGAAATCCAAGAAATTTCAACTCCAAGAAATCCAAGACATCTTGTATGGAGTTGTCAAGTGATTTGGAATATGTACGTAAATATAACACACTAATAAACACAAAAAGAAATATTCTAGTTATATACTTAAACAATCAAACTCTCTCCGTATAGTGTCTAATATAAGCTAGAAAGTACGGATGCTTTACTGACGGGCACTCGTATGAGACACTCAGACATCGTGTCAAACATTCAGACACTTCGTAAAATTATCTTAACATTTTTCTTTTTAGATCAAATCGAGCTGAGACTAGATCTAAACAAAACATGAACAAAACCCGAAATAATATTAGATCTGATCTAGGCAGGGACAAAACCAAACATAAACAAAGACATCCACCCATGACAGGCTGAAATAATCAAAACACAAGCATATATATACATATATATATATATATATATATAGTGAAATGAAAAGAAAAATGATGTGAAAATACCAACAGGATAAAGTTATTGAGGCACTTCGAATTTACAGAATCCGTTGAAAGCTCCCCACTTCCATGGAAGAAAACAGAAAGAATAAGAGAGAACTGTGAAGAGAGATGCATTAGGATTTTCCAGCCGAGGAGTTAAAAAAAAATCCCAAGCGATGGTGTCGAGAGGATTTAATCTACAACCTCCAAGGTACAAGGTCAGAAAGCCTTACTATTATGTTATTCCTTTTATTCAAAATAGATAATATAATTTGATGGTGGTTCTTGCTAAGTAGCTAATTTTATTAGAATACTTACTCACTGCACTGAACTTTTTTTTATTTATATTATATTCCTATAAATTATGTAAAATCTTGAAAGTGACCCAATTAAAATTATGAAAAAATTTTAATATATAAATTTCCCCCCACTAGATATGACCAAATCAACTCTCTTTCCCCCTCTCTATAGTTGTTTTTCGTGTGTGTGTATTTTGAAAACTACCATGATCACATTTCAATGATATCTTTTAACAGATTCAATTTCACACCCGACAATAATATAACATAGTAGGGGTACACACGGTCTGATTCAATCTAATTTTAGTATTTTTTGAAACTAAATCGTACGATCCAGTTTCACTAAAAATGGAACCAAATCGAACTATTTGGACCAATAAAATTGAACTATGAAGTATCGATTTGGTTCGATTCGGTTCCATGGTTCCATTATTGGTGCCTTAGTTGGTTATTATATTATTATAAATTGTATAATATATATTATATAAAGTATAAACGATTCTCAGAGTACACAAAAATGATCTCTTGTTCATCGGTGAATAAAAAATTCTTCCACACCATGTATGGTAACCATTAAATATGATTGCAATGATTTTTAAAAGTTATCTTTTTTACACTTAAATTATATCCAACGGTTAGTATACTTAGAGTGTAGAAAAAAAAAAATTTCACCGGTGAGCAAGAAATCATTACTCTATTAATACATTAAATTATTAGTTACACACTTACACTTACAAGTTTACAACTTACTTATTTATATTAATTTATATAATATATTATATATATAAATATATATAAACGGTCCGGTCCAGTCCTGAAAGATCTAAAATCAGAACCGAATTGTTAATTCACAGTTCCAATATTAAAACTGTAACCAAATTGAACGTCCGATCCAATTTAATTTTTTGATTTGAACAAAATTTTCTGCACTCTACCTAATAGTAAGCATTTGTTGTGATGTGTGTAAGTGTTTTAGTAAGAAAGAAAAAAAAATTGTGTACAGTGTAATGACTTGTAATTTTTAAAAATTTCATGTTGTTCTAAAAGAAATTCACAAACAAATGTCAAAGTAGTATTCTCCATGTAAAGGTGAGTCAAATGAGTCTAATGTTGCATATGTTTTGACTTAGTGGTATTCATATTTTTATTGTTATTTTTATTATTATTAAAATATTTTTTACAAATTTATAATATAAGATAATTATATAAAGTTATAGATATGTATAAATTATACATATTACCGTGTGTATAGAAACTCAATGAGTACACTTAATGAGAAAAATTAAACTCACAACTCTTAGGGTTCTTCAACAGATGCCACTAACGTTCTTTAGGTTACAACATTTCATCTTTTTGAGTAATTATTAAAGCTTAGGTTACAACCTTTTATCTTACTTGAGTAATGATTAGAGCTTGGGATACAACCTTTCATCTTACTTGAGTAATAATTAGCACTTATGTTATAATCTCTTCATTGACTAAATTAATGAATAGTTGATTTGTATTATTCTAACAAGTTTAACATTCTATATAAATGGGTGCTTGAGAAGACTCACATGATAGTTTGTGATAACTTGTAATTTTTTTTTATTATTATGATTTTTTTTTATTATTTAAAAAAAATATATTGTTACAAATTTGTTATGAGACAGTTATATAAAAGTGTATATATATATATATATTTATATATGTGTGTGTGTGTGAAAAAATAATAATGTGAGGATGTGAAGGGGTTAGTAATGATGAGTTATTTATTGCAAAGGGTGTTACTTATTGTGTTATTAATAGGGAGTAAAGCACCAATTAATAGGAGACTTTACAGCTTCTCAACTAACGCAAAATTTATAGTTAATTATTACCTAAATTAATTGTCAGACCTTTCATTTTTCGTCAGTTATAAAAGGACTATGTATATATATATAACAATAGATCTCTCTTGTTTTGGACATAACATTCGCTCATTTAGAAATTAGAGAGAGAAGATAGAATGAGAGAAAAAGGCTGATTGACAGAGGAAAAGAGGTACAACAGGTAGGGGATTTAAGGGATACTCTATTTTTATATATATTAGTAGATGAAAGTTACAGAAGAAATATTTTTATTTTATATTCTGTTTTGATATATACGTTCTTATATATATACATATTTATGGAATTCATTTGCTAATGGGTCTATATAATTAACGATGTGGGTCTTGGAATAACTTGTTAGTATGGCAGTGGGTGATATACATATTGTAAACGGTTTGTAAGTCGTTGACTTTTTAGTTTATATATGTATTTTATTTGATTCTTAGTATATAATTAAAATAGTATATATATTGCATTGGTATTATTAGTTGTTTATATATATACACGTATGTATTGTTTGCATGGAATCAATGGACCCAAATTGTGGGCAAAGGTAACTTAATATATATATATATATATATATATATATATATATATATATACATATTTATTTTCTTTAAGATTGTAAACTCACTTTTGTTATGCTTTAGTTTTATAATTTGAAATTACTTGTTCTGAATTAAGTTTAGCCAAATTTATAGTTATAAGAAATAAGCCTATTGTTATTTTTGGGTGTTTTATTTGTTATTTAACTAATTATTGAGCAAGTGAAATTTTGTAAATGAATAGTGTTTTGAAGAGAGAAGTCCTATCTTTTGAATTTGGTGGTATATAAGTATTTGGTTTGAGAAATGGTACACAAATTATGTTCTGTTTATGACTGTGAATGAAATTTGATTGTGTGTGTTCGTACATGTATAACCGGATGAAAATAGGCAGAGTTGTAATCACTTCGGTCGAAAAATCGAGAATTGTTTGAAACTATAGTTGGGTTAAGCGGCCCGCTGTGAGAATGACAAAAAATCCGCGGTTCATATGTGCGGTGTACATGTCGAGGAGTTATATTATGATTAATTTATCAATAATTGATTTATACTTGCACTAGTTATTTATTGAACGATTATTTATACGGTATATATGAAGAGGCTATAATAGTTTAATAAGTATGCTCGAACTTGATTTTATGTTAAAATCTTGAATGGTGGTTGCATTTTACAATAGTTGTTTTATCATTTTTATTTTTATTTATGCGTAAATTTATGTATATTTAAATTATATATTCTTTTGTATGTTATTTCGTCTATATATGAACGTAGAGTTGTTGTTTTTCCTACTGGACGATTGTTGTGCTCACCCCAAAAATATTTCAGGTCTGGCTGAAGTATAGAGTAGCGAAGAATTTATCAATTGTTACTTAAGAACGTGTTTTGTCATAAAGGTTTTAAATGGAGGTTATTTTATTGTAATATTTTTAGAAATCGGAAAGAAAGATTTTGATTGTGGGTGTAAGATATTATTTTATTGAGATAAAATATTAAGAGAGAAAATTTATAGTTAAAATATTAAGTTCATAAGATTTTAATTAATTAATATGTCTATATTATTTAATTTAATTTTATCACGTCTCTAATATTCAAGGCTTGACATGCAGTGTATACGAACACGGCAATGTGAAATATCTCTAGGACAACTCAGAAATTAGACCATCTTCAATCATATTGAAGCATCTTTCTTATCTCCGGTGAGTGGTGTGTGACTATAACACGTCAGGCACTAAATTGAGTGCCTGACATATGCAGATCGAATGGCCTGCTCTGTGACTCTCACCATTGTCTCTCACCATGCATATTTTTAGCACCAGATATATACTACAAGTCGCTTTACATTTTGGCCTCTAAACAATATATTACTCGTGTAACGCATCCTTTTGCTAAACATCATTCACACTGGGCTAGCTTCCATCCTCTCTCTCCCAATGTCTCGGTCTCATTTTCCAAAGTCACAAAACCTTACTATAAACCACAAGAAATATATAAAATCTAATTACAATTTCCCAGGGCAATTATTTATATTTTCATGTCACAGAAGTACAGTAAATACTTCTGCACCTTTACTGTACTAATGTGATATGGAAAAAAAAAAAATACAGTAGATACCTAAACCCATAAAAATTAAAAAGAAAAAAAAGGCTATTATCATACTTGAATCTCACCTAAGAAAAGTAGAAAACTCACATTGAAATCCACTCACACCCTAATTGGTAATAATTACCGTTGATGTTGGGTTTTCCTTTTTTTTTTTTTTTTTTTTTGTGTAAATGCAATAGGCTAAATTGTTGAAATTTTTATCATGAACTTCAAATTTTTTCTTTTTGTCAAAATGAGTTATAGGCCCAAATAAATCTGAAAAAAAGAACAAAATAAGATGATTTCCTAGGATGTAAGATCCTAAAATATTCTAGGATTTTAACTCCGATCCTAGTTGAGACAATGTAATTATCTATAATTGATAGGTTAGGAGTTATATGTGTTGATTTAACTGACTTTTAGTATAATTTTGAGAAAATTAAATTTTGGTGACCAAAATTAAAAAATTTGTTTCACAATGATCTTAAACTTAATAAAAGATAAATAGTGACCAATCTTGAAAAATAATTGCCAACAAGTGACCATTTAACTTTAATGTCCAAAATGCTTTTTCTTTTATTTAGAGATTCTTAATCCCTATTTCATCTTCTTCAATTTCTCAGCACCCAAATATCAAAGCTTCAAAAAGTATAAAAATATTCTAGTAAAGAAAGTATATAGAGACATATATGTTCGTCTTACCATTAATACATGTGCATATATGATTTTTTTTTCTTTGGTAAGGTTTAGGACTCTAAAGATGCGGTAAGAGTTGTTGTTTTAAATAAATTAACTATTTGAGACGTGATGTAAGAAGAGGAAGATTCAAAAAAAAAGTTGATAATCATCCATTATGACGATAAGTAATAGGTTTATTAATCAAGTATATTCATATCCTCCAATATTCCTTACTAATAATTAATTACCCCCAAATTAGTATTTTTTTTGGGTTACTGAGATATTAATATACATGAATAAATTTATATAAATTATTATATTTTCTTTATAGTGTATATATGGCATACAAGTCATCAGTTTTTTGAAGTTTATGATATTTTGAGTTGAAGAAAATGAAAAAAGAATGGAGAACTATAGAAAAAAAGAATGGTATTCTGGACATTAAGATTAAATGGTTACCCATTTGTAATTATTCCTTAAATGTGATCACTATTTACCTTTTATTGGATAAGAATGAATGAGGGAAGAATATACTAGCCAACATTTTGCCTGGTAATCAACAGTGGAAAACAAGTTTTGTTTTAGTGCTAGTTTTCAAAGAGAAAATTTTGGCACTTGGATCACTTCCAAAGCTAGCCAAATCAAGACCAATCTTATTATATACAGATACTGAAATCATATAACAATTACAATGGAAGAAATTAAAAATATTAATTAGATTATTTTGAAACCTAACTTGGAATCAAGTTAGAAAACTAGCAATGATGTTCACTATATGTTAGAATTAAGAGTTTTTTAACTTAGTTTTCAGAATATTTTTAGTATAGAAAATGATTTGTAGTCTAGCAGAAAATTTTGACTGCTTTTATATGAGTAACCACTTATGTCGTGGTGATGTCATTAATAATTTCTCAATTCCTACCTAAAAGCAATCATACTCTATCAGCACTCTTGTAGTATTGATTCTTTCAGCACTATTTTTGGTGTCCATTTAGAACTCACATTAACATTCAAATTTTTTTTTTCAAAACATAAGACCTTATTTACATAGTGTAGCCTAATGATTGCATCAAATATTTTCTTAAAAATCATTGTGTTTGTGATTTTCTCCAAAATCATGAAAGCTAAGAATGCAAAAACAACTCTTCTGTTCTTTTTTCCCCCATTTATGTGCACTTTCCCTCCCAAATAAAGTAAGGGCAGCTTGTCAAAATCAAATAATTTTTTTTTTTTTTTTTTTTTTTATGATATGCGAAAGGATGGGATTTTGACAGCGGAGTTGTGGCCTACCCGTGTTGTAGTGGATTTGTTCATCTGTGTGTGCGCACGTTACAAAATCATAGAGATTCACTTCATTTTATTAATATTATAAAAGAGGGAGACAATATTTCACTCTCCTTTTTTACATTTATACTCTCATTTAAAAAAAATGACATGTCTAACCTTAATTTAACAAGTGAATGATTAATTTTTTTTTTTAAATTACACAACTATTTTTTCTGATATTCTTTCATTGTCTCAAATCTTTAATATTTTCGGTCTCTTTTCATAGAATTCAAAAAAAAAAAAAAAATATATATATATATATATAAAGACTCAAAAAATAGTTATCTCTTTCTCTTTTGACCGAACCCACAAAAAAAATTATCTATGTTGAATAAATTATCTTTTTTGACAAAACAAAAAAAAAAGTACCAAAAAAATATTATCTTTATTGAATAAATTATCTATTTTGACAAAAACCAAAGAAAAAAAAGAGTCAAAAAAATGTTATCTCATTTGAATAAATTCTCTTTTAACAAAACCCCCCAAAAAAAGTACTCAAAAAAATGTTCTCCTTTGAATAAAAATGCAAAAAAGAAAAAGGACCCACAAAAAATATCTCCTTTGACAGCACCTGGAGAAAAAAGTATGGTACGTCAAAAAAAAAAAAAAAAAGTTCTCTATGTTGAATAAATTATTTCTTAATTTTAACAAAACTAAAATAAAAAAATACAATACTCATTATCTCCTGATTCTCCTTTGACATGACAAAAAAAAAATTATCTATACTAAATAAATTATCTCTCTTGACATGATAAAAAAAGAAAAGAAAGAGTAACCCAAAAAATATTACTAAACGAAATAAAAATAAGGTAAAAAAAAAGTTATAGTGTAGTAATAATAGAGCGACAATTTTCTAATGATTTTTATGGGTAGAGAATGACATCATCAACATAATGACGTCATGATGATGTCACACCTCATTTATAAAAATTTATTCCAAAACAACCTAATTGGAAAAAATATTATTTTTTAAAAGTTTATAGTATAAATAGTAGTTATGGTATTATAATATAGGAGATGATGGATTAATTTATCATTTTATTTAAGAGAAATGGAGTGTCCTTGTGTATGTGATAGACAATTGTTTGGCTTAGGCTCCGTTTGAATAGATACGAGAGAAAAGAAATGAGATGATAACATTAATTATGAGAGAAAAGAAAAAAGAGTAGAGAATACTAACAAGCTTTATTCATATTTGGATAAATAAGAGAGAAAAGAAAGGAGAAAATATTATTGTTGTTTGGAGAAGATATGAGAGAGAAAGGATAACGACCAAATTACTATCATATCCTTTTATATTTATGGGACATGGGTGAAATGATAATTTTTTTTCTTCTAATTATTGAGGGCAGTTTTGAAATCATGAAAGTATTACTTAAACTTATCATTTCTTTCTAAATCTTCTTATTTTTGAAAGGATAAAATATGAGAAATAAAAAAAGATAATTATATCTTCTTATTCCTTTTATTATTATTATTATTATTTTTTAATAATATCTATTCAAATACAATATGACATACCTCTTTTTTTTTTTCTTCTCGTCGCTAAAGGGAGAGTTAGCATATTTAAGCACGTGCACGACAGAGATGATAATCAAGAAAATGACAAAAAAATGAAAAATGAAAAAGAGTGAAATGAACATAAAGTGATGCCTAGATAACGTTGTTTTACTCTCGTTATGAAAAGTAATCGAAGAAAACAAAAAGGAAATGTGAAAAAACAGATGTGAATATGCGGAGACGGAGAGAAGGAGCTGGACTGGTGGTCGGCTGGGTTGTCTGCAAATGGACACGTGTTTATTGTTTGGATCACGAGATTTGAGCGTTTGATAATCGTCATTTGTGATGTCATGTTCTTTGAAAAAGCTGGATCTTACTCGTTAGTCGTTACATTTTTGCGTCCAGTAATATAACTGAATTCACATTCTAGCACGGTACAAATCTAGCCATGCGATTGAGACAATTTTAAAAACAATTACAATGAAAGAAACTAAAAACTTTAATTAGATTATTTTGAAACCCAACTTGTAATCAAGTTGAAAACTAGCAATGATATTCACTATCATTTAGAATTAAAAACAAGTTTTCAAAATATTTTTAATATAGAAGATAATTTGTAATTCGATAATTACACAATTTTGATTGTTTTTATGTGAATGATCACTTAGGTCGTGATCATATCATTAGTAGATTTTTTTGACTCTTACATAAAAGTAATTGAAATTATCCAACTCTATATTGAATCTCTGAATAATATTTTTTGACTTCCATTTAAAATTCACATGAACATTCAAACTTTTTTTCAAAACATAAAACCTTATTTACATGGTGTAGCCTAATGATTGCACCAAATATTTTTTTAAAAATCATTATGTGTTTGTAATTTTCTCCCTAATCATGAAAGTTAAGAACGCACAAACAACTCTTTTGTTCTCTTCTCCCCATTTTATGTCCACTTTCCCTGGTAAATAAAGTAAGGGCAGCTTGTCAAAACTAAATGATTTTGTTTTTTATGGTGCGGGAAAGGACCGGATTTTAATAGCCAACTAATTATAGGCAAAATGACCCAAAACTCTTCTGTTGTTTTAAAAATGTGTAATAAATCTTTTGCCCTATATTTTACACCATATCACACACTCACGTTTGCAAAAGTGAACAAAATACCCTATTATATATATATTATCATTTCCTATGATTATTTTACTCTTTCCATTATTATAAAAAATAATAGAGAGAAGAGAGATTTTTTTATATTAAGTTTTTTTACCTCAATAAAAAAAGGGAGTTTTTTTTAGGAACAAAAAAACTAAAATGCACAATTATATTATAAAAATTTTTCAAATTTTTTTTTTTCGAAAAAAATTTCATTAGAAAGAGAGGGGTTTTTTTATATTAAGTTTTTTTTTGCCTTAATAAAAAAAATGAGTTTTTTTTCCGAGAAAAAAAAATCAGGAAATAATTTTCAGGGAAAAAAACTAAATCTGCACAATTACTTAATAAAAATTTGCGTTTTTTTTTTTCTTTTCTAAAATTTTTCCATTAGAAAGAGAGAAAATTTATGAAAATAAAACAATTTTTGAAAAAACAAAAAAAAATCCAAAATTTTCTATTATTGTGCATATTTAGTTTTTTCCCCAAAATTTATTTTCAGAATCTATTTTTCGAAAAAAAATACTCCTCTTTTTTTTTTTATTAAGGTGAAGAAAAACTTAATATAAAAAATCCCTCTCTTTCTAATTGAAATTTTTTTGGAAAAAATATTCAAAAAAATTTTAATATTTTTTATTATGTAATTGTGCATTTTTAGTTTTTTTTTTTGGAAAATTTTTTTCTTGAAAAAAAACTCCTATTTTTTTTATTAAGGTAAAAAAAAACCTAATATAAAAAAACTCCTCTTCTCTTTATTTTTTTTATTTTTTATAATAATGGAAAGGGTAAAATAGTCATAGAAAAAAGAAAATATGTGCAAAAGGGAGTAATTTTCTCACTTTTGCAAATGTGAGGGTGTGATATGATTCAAAATATAGCATAGAGGAGTTTATTGAACTATTTTAAAATCACAGAGGGGTTTTGGGGCCTTTTGTCCTAATTAAACGTAAAAAAATCTTGGTAAAGTGCACCATAATTGTTATATAGGAGTAGTCGGGTTTGGCTCTGATACTAAGAGATCAACTAAGAAGTAGGAAGCAATAAGTAGAAAGCACATGTAATTATAAAGCAATTAAATAAATAAAAATAATAAAGCAGATAAACATGAAATTATATAAATATACTTATAGCCAAACCGATTGAGTCATATTTTAGTTAATCCATTTTGATCTCTTAACTTGCACATACTTTCTTCTTTGTCTGTTCTGTTGGCGCCACCCCCCTATTAATTGAAGTTTCCATAGTATAAGTCCTGTCTTGAGCCAAGGTTAGGCATTTAGGGCATAAATGAAAAACAAGTTAGGTAAGGGCCTGTGTTACGAAATGCAACAAAACAGGACAAAAGAACCAAGTAAGTGTTAAGCTAAGATTTTAAAACATTTTGTTAAAAAATGATGAATAAGTTTCTCATATTTACCTCTTTCGCTAATTCTAGCTCTAGATCTACACAACCTACTATTCCTGATATAGTCAATGAAGAAGAACACACATATGAAGATGTTAGTTAATCAAATCTTAATTGGTTTGGATGGAATATTCCTAAGTCCCCACTAGGGAAATTTATAAGTCAACTTTTCGACAATCTACCTTCCTAAGTGATTATGGTTTTAAAACAATTGAGAAAATTTACGGTCTTAAGTCAGAACATGAAAAATGTCAATTATTAACTCATAAAACAATTAAAGCACACAAAGACAAATGTCATAATTTTATTCATATTGGTTTTGTCCAAGTTACAGTTAATCCTTTTACAATTTTAGGCATAAATGTCGTTGTTCTTCTATGCCTTAGAACTGCAAGATTTACAGACTATAATCTCAGCATTATAGGAGTTATCGAAACTACACTTGCCAATACACTTGCCAATGGGCCAGTACATTTCAACACTTACCCAAATCTTACCCTTAGTCTAAGTGATCCCCATCTCTTTAAAGCCTTAACATTAAATATTAAAACATCTGGTTATCCCATATTAGATGGAGGTTAACCCCTAGAATTAATCTATAGAATCTATTACAAATGTATGAGAACCAACCTTAATGTTGGAGCTTTTGTAAAAAGCCCTAGAAACCAAACATTACTCATACAAGGTAGCACAAAAAATGCTAATATTAAGATCCCAAAGACAATTGCTTGGAAAGACATTACTTTGCCTAATGAATGGCTTTTAGAAAATGAAAATCATTGTTCAAAATTTCAAAATGACACAAATGATCTTAGTCAGGTACAACAATTCTTTGATAGAACTGTTAGGATAAGTTTTGATAAATCTCGATTTAGTACTCAATCGAGAAATAGTCACCTAAAAAAAGATAAAAATCTCCTTAATAAGGCAGAAGCCTCTGAAAGATCCTTTATAAACTAGTTAACTAGGAAAACTGAAGGAAAAAACCTGAAATTAAAAGGTATAAAAATCAATAATCCAATTACAAACCCATGTTACGTCCCTAGACCTAAAGATAATATTGAATCCTCACCACCGAGATCTCCTACCCAAACAAATTTTGAAACACAAATACCTTTTGATCCCTAAATAAGTTATTTAAGCCAAGAATTTTAATTTGATTTACTCAAACCTCATGCAGAATTCAAGTCAAAAGAAAACAAGTCAAAAGATAGGCATATAGAAATAATTTTTCTAAAAAGGAAATGGAAAAGATAATTAGAAATTGGAAGTCATTCATGACAAATTACAGTCTCGAAATCAATTTCTTTGACTACTTAGAGAATTATTACAATAAAGTTAATGTTCTAACAAAAACCAAATGGACTAAACCCGATAAAACATCTGTCTCTTTGAGTCACCCTCCTTTCGAAACTCTAATTATCTATCATCTAGATCATGATTTAGCTGCCTCCCCTCTCAAGGTTAGTAAAGCCAACACACAACCTGATTTAAGAAAAATCATTAAACAAAACAATTTCACCAATAAAAGTCTACATATAATAAGTAAATAACTTGACAAAATTAAAAATAGAATAGAAACCCGCATTGAAAGCAGTACTAATCAACAAGAAAAACCTTTAATTAATCTTCTTGCTGAAAAAAAAGGATTAGCCTTAAAATCACTCGAGTCAACAACGCTCCAAATAGTAAATAAAATGTTAAAAGACCTAGAAAAAGCAAAAGGGAAAACAAAGGAAGAATAAAACACTATTACAGTTATTAATGAAAAAGATAGCTTTATTTCAAAATCAACTTCTTCGGAAGAAGAAAATGAGACACGTAATCTCGAACAAACCTTCACACAAATATGCAGTTAAAACCAATTTTTCATAGTAAAGTCAATTTCACTAGCCTCACAAAGAATTGGTATCCTAAACCGATACTCCTAGACATTCATATTGAAGAAAAACCTTTCCAAAGTCAATTTTCTGTCTCTTCGGATAAACTTTATGAATGGAACATAGATGATTTTTCTGAACAAGAAATTTTAAATAAACTAAACCATATTTCTATGGTTGCCAATAGTTACATTACTAACCACACAGTTAGCCAACCCGAGATTGTTGATCTTCTCACATCAGGTTTCACTGGTATGTTGAGATCTTGGTGGAAAAATCATCTCTCAGAAGAAGATAGACAACAGATTAAAAATGTTATTCAAAAAGATAATGATGAAAATCTCATTTTTGATGAAAGAGTAGACATGGGTATTCCAGATGGAGTTAATACCTTAATCTTTACAATCATCAATCATT
The DNA here is from genome assembly GCA_026545225.1 of Cornus controversa. Taxonomy (NCBI): domain Eukaryota; kingdom Viridiplantae; phylum Streptophyta; class Magnoliopsida; order Cornales; family Cornaceae; genus Cornus; species Cornus controversa. Next base: position 64,683,271 of record CM048849.1, on the reverse strand, counting down.
TTATAGGAACATTTAGTAATATTATGGCCAGTTAACCAATTTCAGCTACCCGACACTCTCGGGTTTTAGATGATGCAAAGATGTTTTTCTATCTCGAGTCATGATGACAAATGATAGTAATAGCCCTTTTTGGAAGGAAAAATTCATTAATGGATTACCTAGTCTCTTTGCACATAAGATTAGAGAAACCCTTGCTAGATCGGCTGGAATCATTTATTACAACCAACTTACCTATGAAAATATCATTAGTACAATCCAGAAGGAAAGATTAAAAATGTGCATTGATATGAAAATAAGTAATCAACTTAATAATAATAAAAAAAAGCTAACTATGAACTGGGTAATTTTTGCGAGCAATATGGCATTTCACCTATTGCACCTTCTCGTACAAGATTACATAAAAGTCGTAAACATCCTACCAAGTATAGAACTTATAAAAACTTTAATAAAAGTAAACCTAAATTTTAGAAGGAAGAATTTTATAATAAACCAAAAAAGAAATTTAAATAAAAAGGAACAAGTCATAATAAATTTGGTAAATGATTCAAATGTGGCAAACAGCGCCACTTTGCTAAAAATTGCCCTATAAAGAAAAAATTAACCAATTGCAAATTTCTGAAGAAAGTAAGAAACAAATATTTGAATTAAAAAACACTAGTGATGAAAATACAGCAACAAGTGATTCATCCTCTACTAATAGAGAATATAATTATACCTCCCCTGATATAACAATAGGTTGTAAAGATTCCTGTTGTAAGTCAATTAATGTCCTTACCAAATATGAAGAGCAAGAAACTCATCTTATAGAACTCATTAGTAAAATTAAAAATCCTAAAAATAAGTCTTTATATTTAAAAAAACTAAAAACTCTTTTAAAAAAATACAACAATGATACCCCTATAAGTTGTACTAGTAAACCTACTTTTAGTCTTCCCAAAACATTAGAAAGATTTAATCAACCACAGAAAGAAATCACTTTGCAAAAACTTCAAATAGAAATTAATCTTTTAAAAAATGAGATAAAACTATTAAAAAATGAAACTCGCGATTTAAAACAGAAGATGCTAATAATCCAAGTAAATAAAAGCCTAAAAGCTCACGAAAAATCTTCTTCTGATGAAGCTCTATTACTGCACCCACTAATAAACCTCCGGTCACTGACAATGAAGAAAACATTAACCAACATATCAACATTATATCTAAAATGGTCATTCAAAATTGGTTTTCCAAAGTTACCATCACAATTGATAAAGATTTTACCATTGAAGTTATTGCCTTAATAGACACAAGAGCCAATCTTAATTGTATTTAAAAATGATTAATTCTTTCTAAATATTTTGAGAAAACTTCTCAAAAGTTAAGCTCTGCTAATGGTAGTAAGATGGATATTAAGTATAAACTACCAAAAGCTCATATATGCCAAGACAACGTATGTTTTAAGATATCATTTGTCCTAGTTAAAAATATAACTGATAAAGTTATTTTGGGAGTATCATTTATTTATTTGTTATATTCATTTACAACAGATAATAATGGTCTTACCACTAAACCCTTTGGTCAAACTGTTACATTTTTGTAATCACCCGCGGGTTGGATTGCTGGGGCATATCAGGATTGCTCAATCCCATATCGCTTGGGTGTCGAGAAGGGGACGTGCTTATATGTAGTGTGTTCTCTCCAAATGGTATGAGGCATTTTGGGGTAAAACCCAAGAACAAAACTGTGCGGGCTTCGACCCAAAGCGGATAATATCATACCATGTGTTGGAGCGGGGTATTACAGTTGGTATTAGAGTCTGAACCCAGCCGGAAGTGTGCCGACGAGGACGTCAGGCCTCATAGGGGGGTGGATTGTATTCACCCGCGGGTGGATTGCCGGGGCATGTCAGGATTGCTCTATCCCACATCACCTTGGTGTGGAGAAGGGGACGTGCTTATATGTAGTGTGTTCTCTCCAAATGGTACGAGGCCTTTTAGGATAAAACCCAAGAACAAAATCGTGCTGGCTTAGGCCCAAAGTGAATAATATCATACCATGTGTTGGAGCGGCGTATTACAATTTCAATTTCTGAAAAAATCAGAATCTAAAGGGCTAAAATCACTCTTTGATTATTCAGTTTCTAAATCTTTAAAATTACTCAACATTAAACAAAAACGTTTAAAATCCTTTCAGGAAGAAGTCATTTATAAAAAGATAGAAAATAAGTTAAATATCGAAAGTTTTCAACAAACGGTAAAAACCTTTCAAGAGAAACTTGAACTTGGAATATGTTCCTTATTCCCTAATATTTTTTGGTATAGAAAGCAGTATATAGTCACCCTGCCTTACATACACTCATTTAATGAAAATTTCATTTTCACGAAAGCCAAACCGATACAGATGAACCCAAAACTTCTTGAAGCTTGTAAAGAATAAATTAATAACCTCTTTGTCAAAAAGATTATCAGAAAAAGTAAATCTCCTTGGTCTTGCCCAGCTTTCTATGTCAAAAAATAGGTTGAGTTAGAAAAAGGAGTCCCTAGACTTGTAGTTAATTATAAACCACTAAATGATGTTTCAGAATGGATCTGCTGTCCAATTCCTAATAAAAGAGATCTTATTAATAGACTTAGTAAATCTGTAATCTTTTCAAAATTCGATCTAAAGTTAGGATTTTGGCATATCCAGATACACGAAAAAGATAGGTATAAAATTGCTTTTATCACTCCATTCGGGCATTACGAATGAAATGTTAATCCCTTTGGTCTAAAGAATGCCCCTAGTGAATTTCAGAACGTCATGAATGACATTTTTAACTGATATAGTAAATTTCCTCTAGCCTATATTGATGATGTCCTTATTTTCTCCTAATCCATTGATGAACACTGGTAACATTTATTCACTTTCAGAGCTCTCATAAAAAAATGGTTTTGTTGTTTTTGCCTCCAAATTAAATTAGCCTTTTCCAAACCTAAGTTAGATTTCTTGATTTTCACATATACCAGGGAAAAAGAAGTCCAATAGACTGAGCCATCTAATTTGCAGATAATTCACTAATGTTATCACAGACAAAACCCAATTACAACATTTTCTTAGGTCTTTAAATTACATCTCTAATTTTTATCATGATCTGTGTAAACAATGTAAGCTTTTGTTTGACAGGCCTCAAAATAATCCTTCCCATTGGACAACAATTCACATTTTCACTGTTCAAGAAATTAAAACTCATGTCAAATCTTTACCTTAAGTTGGTATTCTTTCAGTCAAATCCTTTAAAATCATTGAAACTGATGCCTTGGATATTGGTTATGGTGGCATTCTCAAGCAACGAATTCATCCAGATTCACCTGAACAAATTGTTCATTTTTATTCTGGAGCCTGAAATAACACAGAGTAATTACAGTACTATTAAAAAAGAAATTCTTTCTATTATTTTATGTGTTTCAAAATTTCAAGATGATATTTTAAATCAAAAAATTTTGGTCAAAGTTGATTGCAAAATTGCTAAATATGTTCTTGAAAAAAATGTTAAAAACATTGCTGCTAAGCAAATTTTTGCCAGATGGCAAGCTATTTTAAGTATTTTTTATTTTGATATAGAATATATCAAAGGTAGTCAAAACTCTATTCCTAATTTCCTTACCAAGGAATTCTTACAGGGCAAACATGACAGACAAAACAAAGAACAAGGCCCCTCAAGGGATAGTAAAAGTTGATCCATCCTCCTTAACTCCTTTGTCAATGACCAACAGATTTGTCATCTTTGGTCAATCACCAAGACCCTCCTTTAGTTTTGCCTTGGCCTCTCCAAGCCCCAGTCACCTTCGCCTTCAATTCCCAAGTCATTTCTAGGCCTCTAACCCGTTTTTAGATCAACCAGACCAACCCATACAGTCAATCCGCCCCATCTTTTCTAGTCAATTTACCCAGAATCCCAAGTCTGAATACATACACAACTACACTTCTAACCTCTTTTATATTGAACCTTCTCATAGTCACTTTAAATACCCCATTGATTTAGTCAAAGCTTTTTTACCTCCCGCATGACTTTTGTTCTAAGCAATCTGGAAAAGTCATTATCATTTTATAAGGATATCTTGTTCACTACAGAATCAATTTGAATAAAAAGAAATTATGAGAGAAATGATTCCTCCAGAGTCATTTATCACTCCCTCTACATCCAGAAATTCATTTCAGTGAAAGAATGGGGTTCTCATCGCTTCATTCTCAAAGACTTGCCCAAACACCGAATCCAATTTAACTATTATGATTATAAGGATGTCTGGCTCAAGGTTTTCCTCCACTAGAATGAGTCATTCACTCACTCTTGGTTTATTAACTTTGATAATAAATTCAAAAGTCAAATCCCCTCTTGGTTTCTTAGATGATGGTCTCAATACGGCTCCATCCCACAAATCTTTCCAACTGCTTTTCTTGACTAAGACAAATATTTCTCATCAGTCTACAAAATTAATGCACACCAATCTCAATTTCCAGTTATCCTCCTATTCTCCAGTAAATACAAAGTTCCATGGATTTTCAAATTCTAATTTGATATCCAAGATAAAACAGTCATCCGAAGGTACTTCGTCAAATGGTGGGATTCTTTCAAAATTGAGAGAATTATTACCCAAGTTCAGACTGAATTTCCTGTTCTTCCAGCATCTCAACCTTCTCCGAATCAGAAGAAACATGAAGCTCCCTAAAAGTCAATAGATTCTATCATGTCTTCAAGCTCCAAGTCAAAACTGGCACATCTTCCCAAACAATTACTAAGTCACATCTCCAGCCTTTCAAGTTAGGCTCTCTAATATGCCCAAGATCCTTACGATCTTGGTGAAGATTGATCAAATCTACATGATATGATCACGAACAAAAAAGTCAACCAAAAGACAAAATTGCTACAGTAAGAAAGTCAAAATTATTGTTCACTATAGTCATTATCGACACTACAATAACCCTACAAGATACTGTTTATGAACAGTACTCTTCACTTTTACTATTCACTACAGTCAGATCTGATTTTTTCAAAAAATACATTCATTTTTTCTCTATAAAAGAGGAAGACCCTTTAGTAGAAGGGGCATTACCTAATTTCTGATTCTTCAGAACTACTCTCCACCCTCATTCTAAAGCATCTTTTATAATATATTTTATTTTATTTAAGTTATGTATCAAGTTTTTGTACCAAGAAGCTTGTACTAGTAAACTATCCAGCCATTTGTAAGTTAAACTTTTGTTCTAAATTTTGAAATACAAGTCAATTATTTTCTTCTGTATTTATTTCAATGATCGGTTAAACCTCCTCCTATAACTATATTTATATAATTTCATGTTTATCTGCTTTATTATTGTTATTTATTTAATTGTTTTATAGAAATATATATATTATACATATTACAAAGATTTAACTTTTTTTTCCACCGACTTCTAATTAGAGAGAGAGTGAAGGAACCAAAATTTTGTTATACATGTGCCTTTTTCCGACCATATGTTTTCCTCTTGCAATTCACAGCTCTGGCCAGTGATTTTGAAGTCTTTTTGTCAACATAAAGACTATCACGATGACACCTCTTAGTTGACTATGACAATAAGATGTTATGGATCTCCAAACAAATCTCTCAAGCGATTGAAGCCAAGTCCAAAGTCTCAATTTCGCCAATCGCAAATAACGGAGTTTAAGGGCCAAAATCTACATAAGGCGTTGATTGTGGACATGGGTGAAAGAGAGAGATTGGGGCATTTTTGTCTTGACAATATTAAGATTTTGTCTTTTTTTTTCTTCCTTTTAACATGATTTAATAAATAGAGGACAAATTTGTAAATGAACATTAAATGTTATAATTGTTTGACCTTTTAAATCTGAAAAGGGGTAAGTTTCATATGTGAGTAATTAGTCCAACCCTCAAGGGAGATGAGAGTAATTTACCTTATTATAAAATAAGGGATGATGCATTAATGATTTTAGGGACCTTCTTGTCATTTATTTAAAAGAAAAAAATAAGTGGAGTGCGAATATTACCTCCCTATATAAGACTACTAGGGTATGCCCGTATCTACGCCACTATCATGCACCCTTAATTGCAATAGTTAGATAGCGTTATTTTGAACTGTAAATAAGTAAAGACATTTTAACTCATATGATTGATTTTTTAACCACTTTTAACCGTTAGATTAACTTTTTGTCTTATTAGACCAAGCTTAAATGTAATATAGATATCCAAAAGTAATTGTGTGCTTGTGGGTCCACTGTGTTGGAGTGTGTACAATTAATATTATATTAACAAAATTACTTATAAGTCCTACGTTTTAGTTGTAAAGACCATTAAGTTCTAAAATAATTTTGTTACAACAACTAAATCTTACTTTTAGTTAATATTTTCAATTAAGTTCGTAATTCCACCCACATTGGTTTTCTTCCAATAATAGTCTTGTTTTATAGAAATATCATTGATGCAATTCTTATATAAAATTATTCAAAAAAATATTTATGCATCTTGATAAACTTTAAATATATGTGTGTATGTGTAACATAGTCTTAAATTTACATAAAAATACCTTTAATTCTTGATATTACATATTTGTAAAACAATATAAATAAAAAAAAGTGGAAAAAATTAAATAATTCATTAATTGTACATAAATACACCTCATTGAAAAAAATTGTGAAACTTTTTGGCTTGTTTTAATATTTATTTTTATTACAATTGATTGAATTTAAATAACTATTTTAAAAAAGTGCTAATTTTGGTGGTAAAAAAACTATGTGTTTTTTCTTTATTATTCTAAATTGATATTAATTATAAAAATTAAAGGTAAAAGTTATATTTAGTAGGTTAATTAAAAAAAACATTTAAGACATTTATGAGAAAGGGTAATGTTAGAAATTTTATTTTTTTAATAGAATTGTGAACTTAGTTAAAATATTTGTTAAAAGTATAACTTAACTATCCTAAAAAAAAAATTTAGGACTTATTAGTCCTTATTGAAAAATAGGACTTATAAGTAATTTTTCCTATTATATTACCTCTCACCTTTTCCCTTTTACTTTTAGTACTTACATTATTATTATTTTTCCTTTTACAATTTACCTTTCAATACTTATATTTTTTTCCTGAAAAAGTTATTATATTCATAGTAAATTATTATTATTATTTTAATAGTAATTATATTAATTTTTAATTATTATTATATATTTTTCCCAAAAATAGCTAGTTTTTTAACAATATTTATTTTTTTAATAATTAATTTCACTCATAAAAAAATAATATTAAGTTAAGATTAAATTATTGAACAAAATTAATATGGATTTTCACAAATTTAATAATTTTACCAAAAATTTTCAAGTTAATTTTTTTCCCCACAAACTTAACCTTGAATTCAACAGCCCTTAAATCTTGAAATATTTCAAGTTAATTTTTTTGTTAATACAGTTAATATAGGTTTCACTACTATTAAATCTACATTCACCACTCTTAAAATTTACATTTCAACACCCTTAAATCTTGAAAAACTTAAATTTCAACATAAATTTTTTTGTCAACACAATTATTCTAAATTTCACCACCCATACATACATACATAAATCTTGAAAAACTTGAAATATTTCAAGTTAATTTTTTTTGTCAATACAGTTAATCTACCCTTAAACATACCTTCACTACTCTTAAATCCACATTTCATGACCCTTGAATCTTGATAAACTTGAAATATTTTAAGTCAAATTTTTTGTCAACTCAATTAATCTAGATTTCACCACCCTTAATTTAAAATTTTTCAAGATTCTAGGATGGTGAAATGCGGAGGTAAAGGTGATGAATGTAGGTTTAAGGGTGGTGAAAGAAGATTTTGAAGATGAGTGAGTGGCAATATAATAATAATATAATATTAATATACTATTTGAACCAAACATAGAAGATATATTGAGAGTGACATTCTTTTCAAACTTTAAATATGAAGAGTGGGTCCCACTCTTTTCTTTCGTTACATTTGTCTCTTGAGATTAGTTACTTTACTAAAACAGTGCAGGACTTGAATACAATAAAGGATTTCAGCTCGATATATACTTCCTCTGTCTCATATCAAGTGTGCATATTTTATTTTTAATTGTCTCAAAATAATTGTTCAACTTCAAAAGTTAATGTACTATTTTTCATAACATTCTCAATTTACCCTTAAATTATAAAATGTCATGTGAACACATCATTGACCTTAAAACGATAGATTAAAAAATTCATTTACAACCAATACAATAAACAAATATTAAAAATTACTCTTTTAAAAAGTCAATTTTTTAAAGAGAGACATTTAAATTGAGGAGTATATATGTGTGTGTGGTGGAACCAGACAAGAAATATTCGCAATCAACCTTTATGTAAATTTGCCAACTTAAAAAGAGTTTCTTTTTTTCTTTTGGACAAGGTAAATGACTTTCATTTAACACTACAAAAACAGTTCAAGCGATACAATCCACCTTAATTACTTCCCCTAACCGTTTTTTTTCAAAGTGACAATGAATGAATAAATTAAATTATAAAATTAGGATGTTTGTATCGTAGTTTAAACACTTTTATATTAGATAATCTTAAAATGAAAGAAAAAGAAAGAAGTTTGCTTAAATTAAATGCATTTATAAATTACAAAGGCCAAAGTGCAATAAATCTGTCCTCTCGTTTCAAAATGGTGAACAATACCCTCCTCTTCCTTTTTTAGGTGCATTAAATATCCTTCAATTTATAATTTAGTGCACTTTGCCTCCATTTGGCACTATTTGAGTTAAGAATTGATGTAAAATGACATAATAGTCTCATAGATTAAAAAAAATAGAAATAAAAATTAAAAAGGAAAAAGAAAAAAAAGTGATTAATTTACCAAAACATACCCAAAAAATAAATAAAAACAACTTTAATTTGCCAAAATACCGAAACAAATTATCAAAAAATATCGAGAAAAAAAACTTTAATTTACCGAAAAATTTTGGTGAATTAAAGTTATTTTTTTGAGTAAATTTTTTCAACAAATTAAAGTTGTATTTTATTTTCTTTTTTTTTTTATTATAAATTAATCACTTTTTGCTATTGACTCGGTTATGCTACATCACTATCTATAATGGAATGGAATTCAAATGTAATATTAATCCTATACAGGTGACAGTTTATCAAAAAATATCGAGAAAAAAATTGTTAATTTACTGAAAAAAATTGGTGAATTAAAGTTTTTTTTTTGGATAAATTTTTTCGACAAATTAAAGTTGTATTTTATTTTCTTTTTTCGGTTTTTTTTTTGGTATTTTTGATAAATTAATCACTTTTTTTCTTTTTCTTTTTATTTATATTTTTTTATCTATGAGAGTATTTATGTTATTTTACATCAATTCTAAACACAAATAGCGCCAAAGAGAGGCAAACTGGACCAAATTATAAGTTGAAGGGTGTTTAATGCATTCAAAAAAGAAGAGGAAGGAATTGTGCACTATTTTAAAACCAAAAAATAGTTTATTGCACTTTAGCCAATTATAAAACATCCTTTACTTTTTCCTTTTTACCCCCAAGGTCACAATATTTCTGACTCTTGGTTCAGCTATTAATCAAATGACTAAAAGGATTCATATTATGCTTCCATGGATCAGAGTACAAGCAATACTAGCATGTCGCTTGTAGTTATAACTTATAAGTGATGTGTTATATAATCCCATGCATAGTTACGAGTTCTGTCTCTAGACTCTTGAATTTGGTAGGTTTTGCGGTACACATAATATAGAACTCTATCCGTCCAATAGAGTTGAAAGATATAAATTAACAGAATAGGTCATCTTAATTTCCTTGTCATGGCAGGGTGTTAGCTTAGGCGCTTTATGTCCTTGTGCAATTGGAAGCACTTCTCTTCAAATACACTGCAAATTAATATCTTTCAATTTATTTATTTTTGGCAATTATAAGTAAAAAAAAAAATCAAGACTTATGCATCGAAGAGTTATTGTCCAAGCTATTTTCAGTTAATAAAGATTGGTGGGAGGGTGGATTAGATACATATATATTTATGTGGACATAACCTTTGATATTATGTGCACAAAAATGACTTTTAATGCTTTTCTTCATGCTTTGATATTCTACATGGAAGCCTTCGCAGTATTTTTGAAAAAATTAAATTTTAGTGACCAAAATTATAAAAAAAAATAAATTGTTTTACAATGACCTTAAACTCAAGAAAATATAAATTAGTGACCAAATTTAAAAAAATAATTATTAACAAGTAACCATTTAACGTCTATTATATATATCTTCTATTTCTTTAATGAAATAGAGGAACAACAAATTTTCATATTTCTTTGATGAAATAGAGGTTCAAATTTTTTTAACACAAACAAAGATAAAAAAAGAAGAAAAACTTCATATATATAAATGATCTCTTACTCACCTGTAAATAATAAATTCTTTCACATCATGTATAGTAACCATTAGATATGATTGTTATGATATTTGATAACTACTTCTTTGCTATGCGAGTTGTGTAGAAAATTTCTTGCTCACCTATGAGCAAGAGATTATATATATATATATATATATATATATATATATATATATATATGCACTTTCTTTCCTAGAATATGAGTCCCATAGCAACTTTGGAATTAATGAAGCAAGATAAAAAAAAAAAAAATCTATGGGATTGACGGTCTACTATTAGCACATCCAAACCTCTAATATATATAATCTAGAAAAGGGTAAAGAACTACATATATACCATATGATCATAAGGTCCAAACCAAGATTAAACATCAAATAAATTCATATGAAAAATGATTCTCTCCAACCAAATCTCTCTTTCGAACTTTGTAGACCTTAATCCAGAGGTACAGATTCAACCACCCCATCATCTTGTTTAATTTTAACACTTATCAATTTTGTTGTAATAGAAATTTTAACTTTAAATTTAATAAGATGATGATGTGATTGAATCTAAACCAAATGATTGAGGTCTGCAGAATTCATGAGAGAGATTTGACTAGAGAGGATCCTTGTATATATTCATATCCAAATAGAGTCTCAAACTTAATCTTAAACAGGCATTTGCATTTATTAAGATTATTTTTTAAATAGTTAAATCTATTTGTAATTTGATTTAATCGACAAACAAAATCGATAGTAATTTCTGAATTTTGACTAAACTGTATCATAGTAACAAAGATGTTGATCGGTGGTGGAAGGTTGAAGTCTGACGACCAATTTCGGTGTGGCGAAGATGACCCAAAAGGCAGTGCTTCAGTAGTGGAGCTCGGCGCGGGAGTGAAATTTCTCATGGTGGTGATTTGTGCTAGGTCAGGCGACTTCAGTGGAGAAGAAGATGGTGGAGATATATGACACGGCAATGAGACGCAGACGGTGTTTCAATTAGTGGTGCTTAACTTCAATGGCGGAGACGTGGCTTCTGTCGACTCAGAAAGTTCGTAGGTATATACATACAGTATGTCGTGTTAGAGATATATATGTAAAGTGAGCGAGTATTAGATTTGACGAAGAACAAATAGAAATTTCATATTTTTAGTTTATAAGTCAGTTCCAATCTCTTTAAATATAAGTGGGATAATAAGGGTAAAAACACTTTAACAGTTAGAAACAAACTGTCCTTAAATTTGATGGAGTGGCAGAGCCATTTTTATACAAATATTTTCTTTTAACAATAACTGAAATGTGAATATGTGGTGGAGATGGAGACAAGGGGCTAGACTCATGGGTCGGCGCGAGTTTGTCTGCAAATGGACACGTGTTTACAACGGATGGTGAAGTGTGATCATCCATCAGACAATATTCTTTTTTGGTAAGTTCCATGAGACAATATTTGATAATTGACATTTCTAATGTTATATATATATATATATATGAAAAAGTGGATCTTAATTTTTGGGATGAGCAATATAATTGAATTAACATTCTAACACTACAAATTATTAAGTATTTTCGAAACCATTGATCTTGGGGTGAGTTGCGCGGTGCATAAGCGGTTGCTAAAAGTACTTTAAAACTTAGAGGGGGTGAATAGGATTACTTACTCATTTGCTTAATTTTTAATTAATTCAATTTTAAGTCCAATTAAAATTCTAAGCAATCCCACAAAGCAAATAAATAAATAAAGTGCAAGTAAAGTAAAGAATGAACTAGGTATACGTGAAACCCAAGGCGGGAAAAATCACAGAGAGAGGCAGAAAGCCTTAGGAAACCAATCTGCTATGATGAAGCAAAGTATAGCAGATTCTGTCTCAGACTCACACCCCTCTTCACTCTGTTAAGAATCTAATGCGGAACACCTCAGGCTTATGATTGCGACAACACGTCCAACTGTTGCAGACTTCCGGCTAACGTTACAATCCTTACAGAAAGGTTGCTTGAAAAACAAAAATACTAAGCAAGTATTTCGTTCCCTTCGTAGTGCGATCTGATCACCTTTCTTCCTCAGCAAGCAAGCCAAGAACCATCAATCCAATGTTCTGATCAGCAAATAGATTTGATGCAGTCACTGAGTAGCTAATCAGAAGTAAAACACCATCTTAAATATCACTCGTGAAGTATGGATGTGTGTTCTTAAAAATAGATAGCCCTAATTATATTGTATATACTTTATCTCTCTAAAAATATTAATTTTTCAGGCCACACTCTATAGAAAAAATATAGATACATATATATAGAGGCAAGGGAGTTCTAATTCTACTTAGAAAAGAAGTTAAATACTAAACTAGAATTCTCCTAGAAGTTTCAAACCCAATAGGAATCATAATTTTCGTAAAAAATTGTTTCCTATTTGGAACAGGCTAAGTGGGATCGGTGCCAAATAAATAGGACCGGTGGGAGTTTGTAAAAACCTGCAGAAACCAAACTACCGAGATAAGTTGGACCGGTCCTACTTTGAAAAACCCTAATAATTTCATTTAAACCCTAATTTTTCAAAATAGGCTCGGAACTGAAAAGTGCAGAGTGTCCTCACCATATTTACCTGTACTATATGGTATTCTTACTGATTTATCTGCATCCATGCATATTGTAGTAACCCTCGTGGACGGGTGTGAGTGGGCGGGTGCGAAGACAGACACTGGGCTGAGCTACCATACTGACAGGGTACAAGGTGCTCAATCCCACATCGCCTGGGTGTGGAAAAAGGGATGTGCTTATATGTATTATGTTCTCTTCAAATGGTATGAGGCCTTTGGGGTAAACCCAATAGCAAAACCGTGCGGGCTTAGGCCCAAAGCGGACAATATCATAGCATATGTTGGAGCGGGGTATTACACATTTGAATATCAGCTCGAAGTTGTCGACGATCGATACAAAGAATAATAAAAAAATTACAACTCGATCAATCAGGTTTTGATCACTAAAATATGTCAATTACAAATTTATATCTCACACTTGGTTTATCCGAACTTGACACACATAAAATTTAAAATAAAATTCACACATAGTTATTTGTTATGCTCTTAAGATCAATGATCCCAAACTATCTCAAGAAATTTCAACCGCAACATCTCATATGACCGGATTTGTCAGGTGGTTTGGACTGTGTAAATATAGCACACCAATAACCATAAAAAGGAATATTCTAGTTATATACGTATGAACAATCAAACTATTTTCATATAGTCTCTGATACAAGTGACATGGGTTTTCTATGAGAAAAGCAGCTTTAAACAATTGGCCTATTTTTTAGACTCAGCACCTAATATCCATCTAGTCATTGTGTGCCAAAGATGAACCTGTATACAGAAACAATATCATTTTGAACAAGTTACGTGCCAAAGATGAACCTGTATACAGAAACAATATCTTTTTTTACTTCAGTATATAGAGTTCGTTTTATCATATAAATGAAATTGGTTGAAGTTTATAAAATACATTAAAAAATTTAATTCTCAATTTTGTTTGTCTTTTTTTTTGTTATATATTTTATAATTTTCATTTACATGTAATAAAATGCATCAAAAAAAATTATGAAACCAACTTATGTCGGCTAAAAAACTTTCATCTTTTTTTCTATTAATCGGTCAAGCTCAAGGAAAAAACTAAGCCTAATTTAAACTTTCAAATTCAAATGAGACTTGTAATTAATTTGTTAAAAGATACATGATGTGAAAAAAATATTTTTTAATTTATTAATTTTGTAACTAATTTCTGTGGAAGTTGTATTTAATAACAAATTTCTTAAAAAAAAATTCAGGAAATGGAGAAATTATATCCTTCATTTTTTAATATAGGGAGCAAAAAATCATGACAACAACACAAAAGCAATTTGGCAAACGGAAAGGAAAATGGAGAGAATAACACACATACTCACCTAGAGGGAATTTAACATTACTCTTAGCTTGTGTTTGGCAAACGGAAAGGAAAATGGAGAGAATAGAGGATGGATAAAAACAAGTTAACATTATTTGGTCCAAGGAAGCGAAGAGAGAGAGAGAGAGAGAGAGAGAGAGAGAGAGCATAGGAGGCTAACCATTATGTTCTCATCCAAATATGGGAAGAAGTGGAGATTAGAAGAACGATACTTGGTTAATAAAAGTGAAAGACATTCTTAACTTTATATAAATATAAATGTATTTATAAAGGGTATAGTGGCAAAACAACAATGTTATCCCCTCTTCTTAAGTTCTTATAAAATCAGTCATGGTCTTCATGGGTATGTCCCTCAGCTAGCAGCCATATAGTGCTTGAAAGAAAAGGTGAAAATCACATCATCCAAGCAAATCATATCCAAATTTGTTTGCCTTTTTGAATTTGTTCCAAAGTGAAAGAGAAACGAGAGCAATTATCTTTGAATGGAGAAAACTATTAATAGGAATGTCTCAATTTTAGTGATTGTAGGTGTCAAGTCCCACTTGCCACGTCAGGTGTTGAAAAGTCAAAAAAGAATTGGTCAGCATGACAACCACATAGAATGTTAAAAAGTCAAGATAATGATCCTTTGACCCACCAATATCTAAAGACTTTGAGAGTCCTTTTCCAAAAATCATAGAGAGAGCCCTAACACCATTTCAGGCCACTTGAGCCTCGAGTCACAACTCAAGCACCACTTCAAACCTTCACACCAGGTCAGGTCGTTTAAGCCTCGAGTCACAACTCGAGCACCACTGTAGTCCTTGATACTTTGTCAGGCCTTTTAAATCTCAAGTCACAACTCAAGCACCACTACAAATCTTGACACCATGTCAGGGCGTTTAAGTCCCAAAGTCATAACTCGAGCACCACTGCAAATCCTGACACCATGTCAGGGCATTTAAGCCCCGAGTCACAACTCGAGCACCACTGTAAGTTCTGACACCATGTCTGGCCATTTAAGTCTCGAGTCACAACTTGAGTACCACTGCAAGTTCTGACACCATGTCAGGCCACTTGAGTATCGAGTCACAGTTTGAACACCATTAAAAGTTAGGCTACTTCAGGCTCGAGTCACAACTCGAGCACCATTGAAAACCTTGACACTATGTCAAGCCACTTGAGCCTTGAGTCACAACTTGAGCACCATTGAATCCTGATGCCACGTAAGGTCATCGAAATCCTGACTCACGTTTCAAGAAACGATAAAATCCCTGACACCTTGTTAGGATGCTTAAAATGTTCAAACTACTCCTCGAGTGCTACTATGAAATAATGAACTCTGTCGTATTTATCAAGAGATGAGAGAGACCTAGTAGGATCTCCTTACACTGATAAAACTACTTCCTTTAAGATACTTAGAAGAAATTTGGATTGGAGGATAATAACTAGGGAAAGCCTAACACGATTGATATGCCTAATTGATAATATGTTGAATACATGTTGCGACAAACCCTTACAATCACCATTAATGCTCTGCTACGAACCATTAATACCCTTAACCACTACCACTGTAGTATAGCTGAATGCATTTAATACCCACAAAAGCTCTTACGCCACGCCACCTGAGAACACGATGATGAGTGAGATTTGACCCCTTCAGTGTTTAGGGAATCATTACCTAAACATCTTAGAGTTTGGGTAATAGTCTAAATGAGTCAAGTCCATTGGATAATACCGAACAAAAACTGAAGGTTATCAATACGGTAGCCCTAGTAAATGCAAACGACAGGACAAAAAGGAAACAAGGGTAATTCCTATCTTTACCACAACTATTATGAATTAGCTCTACTTCTCCTCTTTCTTCCAAAACCACTTCTCTAGATCATTTATTACTTGTATTATTTGTTCATTAGTAAAGAACCCTACCATGATTAATAAAGAGAAAATGGGTTTTCTTGATACCTCCATTTTTAACAAGTCGTTTCCTCAAAGAGAAAAGGGCTCTCACAGTAAGTATGGTGAGAACACTTGGAATGTTCTATGTAAAGAATTCACACTCATTTTACTTATAATAATTTCTATATGGTGAGATCAAGAAAATACATTTGAATTACAATCCTTGGTCGTTACTACATGAACCACTCAGAATATTTTTGTAGGAGAGTAATTTGGTTTTGAAAAAGAAAGAAAATACAATTGAATTACAAAGCAATGCAAATCTTTTCAATGCATTCTAGTTCTGAAGTTGTCAACCAACATGAGGCCTATTTGTTTTTTTTTTTTTTGAAAAGAGAGGTCCAATTCTTAGACGAGGAGTGCTAGATGCGACTGATCCTGCACAGACACTCACTGTTCTCATTGGTTTAAAAACTAATTACACCAGTAATTAAATTCATTAATAAATTGTCTCCCAGTTTTTTTGGAACATTACAAATATAACATTTTATGACAAAACTGCCCTTTAAAATTTTATCTTTTTCATTGCCTTTCTTCCTTACACACACACACACACACACACACACACACACACACATATATATATATATAGACACACACACACAAACACTAATCTTTTGAATCGATTCTTTCCTTTTTCTTTTCTTTTTTAATTGTCTTTATATATATATATATATATAAACAATTAAAGATAATTGAAAAAAAGGAAAGGAAATAATCCATTCCAGTTAAAGACAATTGAAAAAAAAGAAGGAAATAATTCATTAGAAGGTTTGTTATATTTATATATATACACATGCAAATGGGGAGGGATGCTACTAACTAATAGATGGAAACTCATCCTTTGGGGAGAAAAAATGGAAATTATTTTAAAACTTGAATTTTTAAATAAATAAAAAATCTAAATTGGAAGTGCATAAGTATTGACAATGCCGTAGTGAGGGCCCATGTATATACCAGATTAGCCCACTGGGCATTGGCCTATGTTAAACAACATTCCTTGTTGGGTTAAGCTTGATCCGTAAGTTGAACGTGCATTAGCTTGTAACCCAAAGTCGTGTACAGTCCAGTCCAGTCCAGTCCATCTTCAGAGCACAAAATTAGGGCTAAAATATTCAATTATCAAGAGGTCCCATTGAACCCATCTTACCAGTTACTTAAAGTACTAAAATTTTAATTGATAAAAGTATTTGTTTAAGGCCCAAGCAATTTTTCACTTTAAATGACTTGAACAAGGCCTCTGGTAATTTCACTAACACCTTAGAGGCCCAATAATTGTGAAGTATATACATATACACCTTAGAGGCCCAATAATAGTAGAATTCGGCATCTTGTAGTAAAAACTATACAACTGTTATGAGTAGGGGTGGCAATTTCCTCAGCCCCGACGGGTTTCCGCCCCTTTCCGCTCCTAATAAAGGGGATTTGGTCCACCCCTAATAGGAGTAGGGGTGGGTATGATTTTTTTAAGAAAACTCGCCTAGTACCCGTCCCGCCCCGATTATATACATATATATATATATATATAGTGTCATAATTGTATGAAATGTGCCATTTCTTTTATTATTATATTACTTATATAAATATAGTATACTAGATATATGGCAGCCACTAGGTTAGCTTATTTTGCTCTATTCCTCTCTTTATTTTATAGCTAAAAGAGAACTCTCTTTATCTTGTGTACATAATAGATTTATAATAAAAAAAATTCTTGAAGACCAAAACTGTTTCTATCTCCATCTACATATGTATCTATGTTTGTGTCATTTTTTTTGGTCTTATATATTGGGGTTTTGACTGTAAGAGTGTTGTATCATCATTTGGGTACATTTAACCCAAATATCGAATTCAAAGCAAATAAAGTAAAGAATTTTAAGGATTTTATTATTCCTCTCTTTCTCTAAATAGGGCGGTGGTGGTATGCTTATCACAAACCCGTTAGGGTTCTTAACGGGAGATGGATTTAGTATTTCCTTGATGGGGCGGGGTAGGGTTTTGGCATACCCGCCCCGTTGCCATCCCTAGTTATGAGGCTCAAAGAAACTATCGTGTTGTTACTTGAATTTTATCAATGAATTTCTTTGTTTTGTCAGGAAAAAAAATGGTATTAGTTTTAGAAAAAAAGAAAAAAGAAAAAAAAAGGAATAAACTCTGTACAGCTAATAACAATTAATATTGGAAAAATTATACTTAAAAATAAAGTTAGAAAACCTAAATTACAAAGTAATTTATTTTAAAAGTTTATTTTTCACTTTGGTTGAATTAAGCAAAATAATTACATATGCATTAAAAATTATTATTCAAGTACAAAATACCTTTCAATCTTTTATTCCAAAATATCAAATTATCATTCTTAAATCAAATAATTCTTTCACTTATAAATATAAAAGTAATCTAGTAAAAGTGAACAAACTCATAAAGTAAAGCAAAATATACATTATACAAAGTAATCAGTAAAAGTGAACAAATACATAAAATATAGCAAAATATACGTTATACAAGCACTTGTGAGTATGTCATTATGTAGTAAAGTAATTAAAATTAGACTATCTGATATGGCCCTGAATGGCAGCCAACTTCTTTTCCCTCTTAGATTAATGCAAATGCATACACTTGTGGTATCACAACACATCAACTATAACTAGATAGGAATAAAGTAGATTTTCTAAATGTGTTTGGGTAACTTTTCAGTCTGATATGCCTAAAAAATATGAATACCAGAAAAGATATTACATTAAAACATGAGGCACAAAAATGAGAAAAATTCAAATTTCAATAGTAAACTCCTATAAATTTCAAGTATGCCTATAAATGCAAACAAAATTTGAGTTTTATTAGCAAATGAGTTATGGGTCATTCTATATAGAATATGTCAGTTCACTAAATCAAATTAAGAATATATTTAAACAAACAAATATGAATTAGATAGTTGATAATAACAACTTAAAAAAATGACTAGTGAAATCGTTCATCACATTTAAAAAATCTCAAAATTAAGAACCATTGGCACATGAATTTACCATACAATTCAAAAATTAGTTCACTAATTTTTTATTATTTTTTAAAGTAAAGTAAAACAGTTTACTGAAGTAAAATAAGAGATCATATTTTTGTGATAATAGATGATTAACGACCAATAATTTATCCAGACAGTGGTGCGTTGCAATGAATTTGATTTTCTTCTAGTGAGATGAAAATACAATGACATATTGAATTTTATTTAGTCACACACAACGCTCTTTCAGTCGTATAGGAACGGACATTTTGGATTTGAATAATAATTTTCAATGCATATGTGATTATTTTGTTTAATTCAACTACAGTGAAAAATTAACTTTTAAAATAGACCACTTAATAATTTAGGCCTCGTATCTTTATTTAAGTATAGTTGTTTCATTAATATTCTTAATTTAGTGTGCGTGTATGTGTGTCACTTAAAAGATGTGAATTGTAAAGTGACAAGTAGTGTTGTGAGTTTGTGAATAATGGATTGACCATGCATTAAAAATTCATGTGGTCCCTTGTTTTCCCAATTTTTGTCAATACCCTTATTTATGGTTATCTATTAATAGTTATTTATGATAAGTTCACAAATAAAAGTCACATGCCCCCTTCAAAGTCCATTTTTAGTCTAACTTTTAAAAATCCAAGTTTAGAACGAAAAAAAAGTGTCCATTATTCATATGAATGCTCCATTTACATATTTATAAATCATTTGTCATCTATATAAAGTCAGGAGAGAAAAAGAAATGTTCGACTTCACTTTATTTTTTTCCTCTTGTATCAATTTCCAATCTCTATGTATTAGTTAAGTCTTATTCTCTTTTTTATTTTATTTTAAAGTTGCATATATAAAAAAATTATGAGGAGGACGCCCCTTAATAAGTTCGTTCCTTTTAACCATTGAATTACATACATACGAGAAACTTCTTAGTATAACGGGCATAAAAATTGCAGTTTGGTAAAAGTATCTTATCATAGTATTTTAGAAACATACATTAAAAATTGAGTTGAAAAGAAAACTTATTACAATTATTTAAAAAAAATTATTTTATATTATGTATATTCTTGATGATGATGGTGTTGAGTTTTAGAGCAGCTCATAGTTGAAGAGACAAAAATTATTATATGATTCGGTGCAATGCGATGTTGTTATCAGAGTAATAAATGAAGTGGGAGAGAATTGTTAAATTCGACTAACAAAGCTATGTAATATTTTATTGTTAAGCTTCTCTTCGACCAACTTGAATAATTAAAAATAATATTTGTTACTTTTAAGAAAAAATAACAATATTTTTTTATCGAATCAAAATAAAGTGAGTTTTAAAAAAAATGGAGACAAATTTTTGTTCTTGAATTCCCTTCAATTTGGAAAAGTAGACTATTGTAACATTTAATTGATCTAAAGCTTTCTAGTGTCGAAGTAGGATTTTTGAAAAGTAAAGAACCAATGTGTCAAACAATTTTTTGAAACAGCAGGTCAACTCGTTTTTATGCTTTATTGGTGGAGACTACAATCGCAGCGCAATTTCCTCTTCAGAAAGTAGACCCTACCACTTACGATACGACCTCATTGACGTTGACCATAGTAACCACCAATACGACACCGTCCACCGGTGGACTTACCGTGTCCCCGCGCCAATCAAGTACGAAGACCATGCGCGGATGTGAACTCCACCAATCAACTAATTTTAATTTTGTTTTTCAGTTCCGAGCTGTGTCTCTCTCTCATTCAAGAGCACAAAGTCGTACGTTGCAATTTTTCTAAGCTCGAACTCGCTGTGAAACTTGAAAAGAAAAACTGTGTTAAAAGCCGTAAACAGAGCAAGAAAGTTCTCTGCGACGAAATACAAACTGCCGGTGATAGCTAACTGCTTTTCCCGATGGTCTGAAAACCACTGACAACTGAAGTGTCTGACGTTCCCGGTGATTCTTTGATGGCTCTTGCTGAACAAAAATCGCCGTCGGACGGAAAAGTGTGGGGTTTGTTTAAGATACCGTTTCGAAACTCGGGGAATAACCATCCTACTTCGTCGTCGCACAACACGCAGAGCAATCAACAGCAACAAAGTCAAGCAAACGCACAGGTCGAAGGATCGAATCCTCCCAACAATTCGAGCTCCGTCTCTTCCGTCGCCAGATCTCTTCTCCCTACACGGCGTCGTCTTCGCCTTGATCCGTCGAATAAGCTCTACTTTCCCTGTATTCTCGCTTTTTCTTGATAGTTTACTTTTATCTTTGTTGACTTGTGGAATTTTTTCTGGTTCTTACGATAGTTTTGCGATCTAACTAATCTGATCTTGATCTTTCTTTGTTTTTGCTGGAATATGCTTAAATTTTGTTTTTCCTTTTTCGGTATTAATTGACTAGTAATTTAAGTGATATTAATCTTGGTAATTTAACTAACTGCTAGTGGGTTTAGTTTTGCATAATTTAAAAAATTAAAAAGGAGAATGTGTTAATGTGCTTTTATTAAGGAAAGAAATGGCTACTAATGGACATGTTGACGTGATCAAAGCCCTAAAAGTAAATATGGGGACATAGAAAAAAACTAATAACTAGCGTGAGAACAATTGGAGAAGAGAGAAGTGGAAGTGGATTTTCAATTGCAAGCTTAATTAAGGTCAACATTATATGCAGAACCTTTGTCATGGATGAACTCAACTCACAAAGTTTTACGCAGATGGTATAGTTTTAGTTGATGAAACTAGCTTACGAATTAAAAAGTTTATTATAGGTTATAAATACAAAAAAAAAAAAAGAAAAGTAATTTGGGTAGGTTGAAAGGTATGAAATTGCTTTTAGTATTTTCAGGGAATGGTGACAATTAATGGTCAAGTGGTACTTAAAAGTGACTGTTCTTTTTATCTTCAGTCAATTGTTTCATAAGGATGATAAGTAGTTGTGAAACAAGGAGTGCATCTTGCCTGTTAAGGCTGTTATACAATTATAGAAAACCTAGATTTTTTTTTTTTTTTCATAAAACAAATGTAGGGCCAGCTATATTTTATCTTATAGAACGATAGGCATAGCTAACATGCAATAACAAAAAAGGGTAGCCTAATTGGAAAATTTTATTTGGATTATAAGTTCTATCTTGGCAGTTGGCAGTGGTACTTATGAAGTGAAGCCAAAGAGAATACGTGTCCAGATAGAGAAAAGGCTTGGTAATTTGTGATTTAATGGTGTAGATGGCATCAATGGAGCTCATTGAAGAAAGAAAAAAATAAAAATAAAATTGGGTAGCTGATCCCATACTCTTATGAATTTATAATTTGCTGACTCTGCCATTCCAATTCAATTTTGTGTTCAACACTTTGATAGCTAAAAATTATTGTGGCACTATTTTCGTCTGCCATTGATGCTTCCACAGCATAGTAACACACATGGTTTGAAGTGGCAAATGTGCTTTTGAAGTTTAACCCACCGAGTAATTTCTCTCTCTCTTGTCCCCAATCCTTTACCTCAACGCATTTCACTTCCTCTCCTTTCCTTTTTGAATGCCACTGTCATGACAGAGGAAGCCAAAACCATCACCACCTTGCCGACTATCTGGTGATACTAATGTTGTAATCACTATCTCCGTCACAAAAGGAAAATAGGGGATTGTTTTAATCCTATATTGACAAATTTATACTTAAAGCGAATCTTTCCTCTTTGCGTGTCTATCTCTCATCCTCCCTCAGAAGCACTTAGCTTCCATATATGCAAATCCACCCATGAAGTAAATACCTACATGTTAGTTCCTGTGATTTGTTTGCATATTTTCCCATTTCAAGAAAGCATGGTAAATTTCAAAGCTATTTGGGTGTTATGACCCATTTTTATTTCCACCTGACCTAAGAAAGGCACTGAGAATTGTAAGAAAGTAGTAGATAAAACAAGTTTCAGCAATGACTTTAGGATGTGGAGGACTGGAGGGTCATGTGCTCTCTGTGAAGCTCAAGTTCAGACTTCAGGTTCAAGCAATGTTAGGAATAATCAGCAAAGCCATTGTCAATACAACTGTTAATGAATGCCTTCTGCCATCTTCAAATAGTCTGACAAGTGTGATAGATAATTTAGTTATTCACAGTCCAATAGAACTGTAATACAATTATTGTGAATTATGGTGACAAGGAGTTGGAATTTCATTGTGAATTATGGTGGCAAGCCATTGTTCAATCCAACAGTTACCTGTGATGGCAATAGTTCCGGCACTAATGACACACACACACATACACACAGAGTATGATGCAGCAATATTGCTGCCTTATGGTGTTATGGGGGGAGGGCAATGGTGACAAGAAATGGAGGATGACGGAGGGAACAAAGAGACAAGGACAAGGAAAATGAGTAATTCTTGTGAATTCTGGTAACTTCTAAGGGCTTATTTGTCCTTTTAAAATAAAATGCTTTTGATTGCTGTGGAAGCATAAATAAGAGTTGGAATGTTAGTAGCAAGTTGAGAGAAACTGATGGTGGTTTTCCCTTATCTAATACCCATGATGGCAAAAGTTCTGGCATTGATAACACATGCACATATGCGCGCGCGCGCAGAGAGAGAGAGAGATACTGTGGTATGGCTATGAAGGATGAGGGAGGGAACAAAGAGACTGGGACAAAGAAAATGGATGATTCATGTGAATTCTGGATCTTCTATGGGCTTCTTTGTCCTTTTTTAGGAAAATGCTTTTGATTGCTATGGAAACGTCAATAAGTATTGTGGTGACAACCCTTTTTGACGGGCTACAAATAAAATATCAAGAGCAAAATGAAAAAATAGGATTCATGCATCCAACCCTAAGTACTTGGGAAAAGAAGATCCATAGAGAGTGCAACATTTGGAAGTTTAATAACATCATGCATAATTGTTTTGGCAATGTCAAAATCTTGGGTTCCCTTTATGCTCAACCACAATCAAAACTGATGTTCAAGCCAATCTTTATATATAGATGTGGTTTCATTTGGTTGTCGAGATGCCAGAGGTGTAATGGCTTTATTAGAACAAATGTTTTGGAAATGCATTATAGTTTTGATATCCTCATTGAGTGTTTGGACGAGGCTAGGGCTATTTGTTAGATTGCCATTTTCTCAGCAAGGGATTCTTCTTCTTCTTCTTCTCTACATATGATCAACAATATTATAGTCGAAAGTATCAAATAGTTGGAAGGATAGATTTTCTCATTCCCTAACTTGGCCCCGTTAGTGTAAGTTTTAAATAAACTCTCTCTTTTGACAAATAAGCTCCATCTTCCTTTCATAACATTTCCAGGTTATCTCCATTCTATTGATTTTGAATATTGAGTTGCATTACTGTTGTATGTTTTTCTATTTTGTAGTCTTGTTGAAGTTTCTTATTCTTAATCCAACTTGCATTTACTTGGTCTAAAGTTGATCTTCCCTTTTTGGTGCATTTAACTTTTATATATGAATATTCAGTCATTCTATCCATTGCCAGTTTATAAAGTTTATCTGTTTGAGTACTTTGTTCTATTTGATATTTTTGTCAATATGAAGAATTAAGTTCACTTTTCATTTGTTTGTCCCATAATTGCTTATTTGAGACGTTGTTGTTGTGGTTCCAGTAATACTCCGCTCCAACACATGGTATGATATTGTCCGCTTTGGGCCTAAGCCCGCATGGTTTTGCTCTTGGATTTTACCCCAAAATGCCTCATACCATTTGAAGAGGACATACTACATATGAGTATATCCCCTTTTTCACACCCAGGCGATGTGGGATTGAGCACCCTGTATCCTGTCAGTGTGGTAGCTCAGCTCAGTGTCTGTCTTCGCACCCGCCCACTCACACCCGTCCATAAGGGTTACTACAATCCACCCCCTACGTGGCCCGCCGTCCTAGTCGGCACACTTCTGGCTGGGTTCAGGCTCTGATACCAACTGTAATACCCCGCTCCAACACATGGTATGATATTATCTGATTTAGGCCTAAGTCCGCAAGGTTTTGCTCTTGGTTTTACCCCAAAAGGCCTCATACCATTTGAAGAGAACATACTACATATAAGCACATCCCCTTTTCCACACCCAGGCGATATGGGATTGAGCACCCTGTACCCTGTCAGTATGGTAGTTCAGGCTAGTGTCTGTCTTCGCACCCGCCCACTCACACCTGTCCACAAGGGTTACTACAGTTCCTTAGTCATTTTTCCGATTAATATTCACTTGTAATTAAGGGTGAGTGTTTGTGCGCAGATAAACATATGCATACATGGATAATGCTGACATTCCTTTATTTTTGTTATGGAAATGCTGAGATAATAAAATATGTCTGACTGCCTTTTACTTGTTGGAACTATTTAGTCTTGCCTAATTATAAATTGTTGTATATCTTTTCAAGATGAACCTGGTAAGCAAGTAAGGAGTGCTATCAGAATTAAAAACTCAAGCAAGTCTTATGTAGCTTTCAAGGTATGCCAAATAGTTTTTAGTTGTTTCTCTATTCATGGTGTTTGTTGTTTCTATTTCAATGCTGGGAGGTATTGGATGATAGAAATATGAAGTTGATTATGGATGTTCTCTGTATACTTCTTTTAATGTTTAGGCTATCTAAATGTCATTTTGTATCATGTTAACTATTTATGTTTATATCATTTACTGATTATTGAATTCTTTTAATTTAGTTTCAAACGACTGCACCAAAAAGCTGTTTCATGCGTCCTCCAGGGGCTATTCTTGCTCCTGGCGAGAGTCTCATAGCAACTGGTAATTACCCATCCATACTCTTCTGCACATCTTTTGTATTTTGGATAGGTGGTCTGTGGCGTGTTATGTGAATACAAACACATGCACACACATGTATATGTGTGCTCATATGTACAATATATTGACTGCCGTCCTTGGCTTCAAACCTGACTTCTACAAGTTCCTTTTCCTGGTTTTAAATAAATCTGCTAGTGTTCAAGTTTGTGGAGCATCCAGAGAACAATGAAAAACCAGTGGATCAGAAGCGCAAGGTGAAGTTTAAAATCATGAGCCTAAAAGTGAAAGGAATGATGGACTATGTGCCTGAGCTGGTGCGTTGTGAATCTGTTTTGACGGATGCTTCTTGTTATCATCTTATAATGTAACCACATTTTGGTGAACATGTTTTTAAGTTTATGACCTTGATGCTAACTATATTGTCAGTTGTCACCTTTTCCATATTGAGTTCAAAATTTACGTTAAAGTTTTTCAACTTAGTGATCAGTCTAATAGGGTCATTTATTCAAATCATTGCTCAGAATTGGTTTCTTACCAAATTTCTAAAGAGTACACCTGCCTTAAAAATATGGTGAACCTTAATTAAGCGATCTATGTGAAATACTGCAAGTCAGTTCAGTCAGCCTGCTGTCTGAACAGAAAAGTGACTATTGCATATCAAACTCGTTCTGTTGCTTTATGTCTCCACTTTTTTGAATCAAACTAGCACAAAATCCATACTTTTTGATAGTTAGAAATTTTGAGTTGGCAGCTGGCTGATTGTAGAAACTGCCAAGTTTCTTGATAGCAAGAAGTATATATGATTAAAACTGAAGGCATGAATTTTAGCTCCTTGCAGGTTGGTCCTGCACTTCCCCCAACGACCCCATTCCCTTGCCTTCCTCACTTTATTTTTTAACTCCATGGAATCCTCCACACTGAAGAATTTTTTTCCACTCTCTCTTTCATACAGTTTGATGAGCAGAAGGAACAAGTGGCAGTTGAGCAGATATTGCGGGTTGTATTTTTAGATGCGGAGCATCCTACCCCAGTAAGTACATATTGGCATGGAATTTTTTTGCTAGATAACTTCATAAAAAGGATAAAAAAAAGGTCATATCCAATGCACAAGGCAGAGCTTGAGCGGGGTCTAGGAGAGGTAGATGTAGGCTAATTTTACCCCATTTTTGGAGAGGCTGCTTTCAAGTCTCGAACCCGAGACCTATCGCTTTTGGGCGAAGGCACTTGCCATCGCACCAAGGTGCGACCTCTAACTTCATAAAAATGATGTTTTCAGAAAATTAATTTCCTCCAAGGAGAATTTCAATGTATCAAATTAGTCCTTATTTTCCAAAAGTAAATTCAACTTGGTTCAATAGCTTTGCATTGACTATTAAGATTCATTTAAATAATTTTTTATTCTCTGCAACCTGCAACACTAGGCCTCTCTCCACCTTTCTCATCCCTTTAACTTGTTTCAACGTATAGCCTTTTCATGTGACATTGTTGGAATTTTTCTTCCCCATGTCAGCTCTTAAATGGGGTAATAGGACGTACCATCTAATCAATCTGTATAACATTTCAATAATATCAAAAATCCAACTTTATTTGATACATTTATTCACTACATTCAAAACGCTTGGTAAATTTGATCAGGATAATGTGCTGGAGTAATCATTTGGAATGAATTTTTTACACTTTAACTAATCAAATGGTAAGGCAATTCTTGTCTCGACACCAATATGGCATGCTACTGTAAGAACTTGAATGGTACAGGAGAAGCTATATGTTGAGAGTTATTTGATATTGGCATGATTATATATGACGGCATTTGATCTCAAAGAGAAAGTTGTAACTGGCTGGCTTCAAAGATCCATATGAAATTATTTTCATAAATATAGAAGTCTCGTGAAATTTTGAGGGTCTCTTTCCTTTTCTGAAGTTTTTATTATTTTATTTAATACTTTTTGGTAATTGTACCTATATTTAAACATCAATATATGTGCATTTTGTAAGCCCAACCACCCACCCACCCACCAAAAACAAAAAAAACCAAAGAAAAGTGTATGTTTGCATCAGTGTTTGTTATGTCATGGTTGTGACCGTGTTTATTAATGTATTTGTTATTGACATGCATGAATTTATATACCTAGCTGATTCATGAAATTTTGCTTCTATATTCTTTTTGAGGCTCTGGAAAAGTTGAAACGCCAGTTAGCTGAGGCGGAAGCTGCACTTGAGGCACGCAAGAAACCTGCAGAAGATACAGGTCCAAAGATTGTTGGTGAAGGACTTGTTATAGATGAATGGGTGAGTGTTGTTGTTTAAACTTACAACTTTTCCCCTTCTAGTAGGATGATCACTTTTCGGTTTTTCTTTTTTAATAATTCTACTCTGTTCTGCTTTTTCAGAAAGAGCGAAGAGAAAGATACCTTGCTCGACAACAAGTTGAAGGGGTGGATTCGGTATAAATTGGAGGCCTGTTCAAATGTTTTACTGTGAATGGAGATTTTATAATCAACTGTTAATGAATGTATCATTGCCTGTCCTTTTATCTTTTGGTTTAATATGAAGGTTGTTGTGTTCAAAGAGTTGAGTGGGAAACCATTAACATCTATTCATGTCGAAACTGTGTTGAAGTATACAAGTGGAGGTTCTACATACTTGGCTGTAGATTACTCATTTTTATTTTTATTTTTCAGGAAGTGATTTGGCTTTCTGTGAGATGCAAGGTGCTAATTCCTAATGCTTCCCCTATAGTTGTTTTAAAGGGTTCGTTGTATTAAATTAATGATGAAATGGAAAATTTCATTTTATGGTGTGATATTCATCAAATGTTTTATTGATAGAGAGTGAAATTTTCTTTATTTTGCTTTTGAGTGTGATGTGAAGCAAAAGACCAAAATGGCCTGTTCCATGTGGGATGCATGACCCAAGGGACTGTTCGGAGTAGTTCTCAGAAACTTTAAAAACTGATGAAACCCTTTAAGGTCAAACACTATTCTTTGAAGATAGACTTGTGATTTTTTACTTAAAAAAATTGTTAACAGAATGGATTATATAGTTTTGTTTTCTGCATGGTTGAAAACGGTGCTGGAAAACTGAATTTAAACCTAAATGGCTCTTGTAGTAATGTTATGGTGGTTCTTTCGTGTGTGTGTGTGTGTGTTTTTGTTAACGCTAAAGTATCAAATCTGCACTCATTATTATCATTTGAGTACGTGCACCATTGAAATTTCAGGCTCCTGAATTATCATGGACTAGCTCCCACCATCTTGCATTTCTCTGACCAGAACTTTTTGTTGCATGCTAATGTTTGTTTCTGCTGAAATTGATGAGGTGAGAGGGACAACTGTGGTCTTTCCAATGTGATAAGGCTCATATTCTGAAAATCAAGAAACAAATGTATTGGTTAAAGGGAATAGAAGTAGAACTGAGCCTCCTATATGTGTGTGTGTGTGTATATATATATATATATATAGCCATCCTTACACATTACAGTAGGTAAATCAACATATCCATAGAATAAATGGGCGAAAACTGAAAACCATTGGCGATCTATGGGCTGGAGCGGGTGGTCCGGGCAACCTTGCTCTGCATACACTACTAGTACTACTACTACTGCTACTAACTCTAGCTGCAACATTATTGTATGCCCTTTTTTCGGGCAAGTAACGTTATTCTATGCCTTGTGGTCCTTCTGGACACAACAATTTTCTTGCTTCCATTTTGTTACTTAAAACCTTTTTGTTTTGCATTGTGTAACGTTCAACTAAGCCGGACAAAATTGCTGATCCGAAGAATATGACTTTTTTCAGACAAGCACTAATCCAGACCAAGCTATTATATGGCTAGCCAATGGTAAATTCAGAAACCATGGTTCTCTGGTGCCTTTGGTTTTGAAAAACTGTTGTCCTCCATTGCCAATTGATACAGTACTGTTCTTTCTCTCTCTCTCTCTATATATACATACCCACTTCCTGTCTTTCACAACACATTTGAACAGGCAAACTATTTATCCATCTTCTTTGTCACCTGAGCCTGAAAGTTCCTAGAGAAAGATGAGTTATCTTAGTAGAGTTTGTATGGCAGCTAGTGTTGCTATGGTGGAAGGCCACACTGACCAATGTTCCAAATGTAACTTTGGCTTAATTCGACCACTTACCCTTCGCAAAACAAGGTCTTCCTCTCGCAGTGGGATGCCAGAATCGAATTCTGGACTTCCTGTTGGGAGGGGTCAGGAAGGTGATAATCGAAAACAGGTGGACGAGTCTCTTCAGAAAGTCATGTTCTTGAATTGCTGGGCACAGAGCTAGACAATATTGGCAAGAAGCATAGGGAGATTATAGGGCTGCTGTTATCAACTCATACAGTGTCCAAGTTCTGAAAAGATACAACCATTATTAGCCATTCAATCATTTTGTATATATATGTAAAAGCTCCAAGTAATTAATCCTGCACTGCAGCTTTTGGAAACAGGACCAGACCAGTATGAGTTTTCTGCTCCAACCTTTTGTAAGAAGTGTGTCCTTAATAAAGAAAACCTATAAGCTTAAGTGCTTAACTAATCAAATCAACTATAATCTGTTAGTTTATATGCTCTTACTGTAATTGATTGAGAAAACTAATCTATTTTCTTTGGAAACCTTGGTGATGCACATAGTAGGCGCACCTTTGTTCTTAAAACTTTTTCATGGGTTGCAACTTGCTAGAAAGAACTTGAAACAAAATCTGATCGAACTGCATGTATCTATACCTACCTAGATTCTGTATAAAGTTACCAAAGAGATTTGGCAGTTGGAAAAATCAGAATTGCCTGAATTTTTCTTGTGTTCTTTATGTAATGAGTAATGACTATTACTACTTATGGTTTTATACTTCTATATGATTAATTGTGTTACTACATGGTGTCTAATCGAGGGAGACGAACTAGACAGTACGCCGAATCGATTGGACTTGCGAAAATTCTGTCCCTATATATTGTCACAAACATACGATTCATTGGGAGATGTTGGATAATTCTTAGCATATTCACTGATTAATACACATAAAACTCACAGCAATAATTTGTATTTAGAATGAGGAAGTTAGAATTGAAAATCAGAGGAAAAAGAGTGAACAGAGACAACAACCATTTCATATTTTTTCATTTCACTTCTTCTGAGAATACAAAAGAGGGCAAAAATACATATATAAAACATGTGATAAAAAGCCAAGAGACTTGTACACATATCAGCCACAAAAGATAACCAAGTATACATATATTTAACTATGGTTAAGAGATAGTAAGTTAGATATTACAACAATAATTTAAAGCACATTAACCTTAACATTCTGCCCCTTAATGTGCTACTCTTGAATTCCCAGCTGCTCTTTGAACTTCACATATTTTTCTTTTGTAAGAGCCTTTGTTAAAATGTCAGCAACTTGATCCTCTGACCAGCAAAATGTTAGATACACTTCACCTTCTTCAATGACTTCTCGAATGAAATGATGTATAAGAGCAATGTGATGAGTACGACTATGATAAACTGGATTTTTTGCCCTAGCAATAGCTGATTTGTTGTCACAACAAATTTTTGTACTTTCTTCTTACTTTTCTTGAACATCTTCTAAAATTCTTCTTAACCAAATTGCTTGTGAAGTTGCCATGGATGCCAAAACATATTTAGCTTCTGCAGAGGATTGAGCCACTGACTGTTGCTTTTTTGATGACCAAGAAAATGCACTTGAACCAAGAGAAAAAACATATCCAGATTTGCTCATCATATCTTCAACACAGCCGCCTCAATCAATATCACAAAATCCCTTTAATTTCACATCCAAGCCTCTGCAATACTTGATCCCAAAGTTGGTAGTACCTCGAATATACCTCAGCACTCTTTTTGCTGCACAAAAATGAATTTGACTAGGACTAGTCACGAATCGACAATAAACTAGCTGCGAACATGATGTCCGGTCTTGTGGTAATAAGATACAACAATTTTCCAACCAAGCTTCTATACAAAGTTGCATCAGCCTTCATTTCTCCATTATCTTTATGAGTTTCTCATTCACAACAAGAGGTGTGGCCATTGGTTTGCAACCACTCATACCAAATTTCTTCAATGTATCTTCGGCATACTTCATTTGAGAAATAAAAACTCCATCATCATCTTGATGTATTTCAATGACAAGAAAATGTTGTAACAGTCCTATGTCACTCATTTCATTCCTTT
The DNA here is from genome assembly GCA_026545225.1 of Cornus controversa. NCBI lineage: Eukaryota > Viridiplantae > Streptophyta > Magnoliopsida > Cornales > Cornaceae > Cornus > Cornus controversa. Next base: position 64,651,134 of record CM048849.1, on the reverse strand, counting down.
TCATCATTTCTTTCTTGAAATTTTGAACCATTTTTGAATTATTTTCAGAAAATAATAAATCATCAACATACAAAGCAACAATGAGAATGGAGTTACCTTGAGTCTTCACATACAAGGTTGGCTCACTCTTGCTTTTCGTGAAGCCTTTCTCCATAAAATAAGCATCAATTTGGCTATACCATGCCCGTGGAGCTTGCTTCAGTCCATACAAGGCTTTCTTCAACTTATACATTTTTTCTTCTTCTCCTTTCATAACAAACCCTTGGGGTTGTTCAATATAAACTTCCTCCTTGAGTTCTCCATTTAAAAATGCTGATTTCACATCAAGTTAGTATAAAAATCAACCTCTTTGGGCTGCCAAAGCAATAAGAGCTCTAATGGCGTCAAGGCGAGCAACCGGAGCAAAAGTTTCATGAAAATCAACTTCGGGCTGTTGTGAGTAACCTTTTGCCACCAGCCTTGCCTTGTTTCTTTGCCATTAACCATCTGAATTCAGCTTCACCTTATAAATCCATTTAACTCCAATGACTTCTTTATTTGATGGCCTTTCAACCAACTCCCATGTATGATTCTTTTCAATAACTTGAATTTCTTCTTCCATTGCTTTCTTCATGCTTTTTGTTTGATAGCTTCTTCAAAATTTTCAGGCTCTACCAAACAGAAGTTGCACCCTTCATACACTTCACTCAAAGTCATCATTTTCTTTGGAGATGATTGAGGTGAGTCTTCATCACTTTCATCTTCATGAACAAATTTTTCTTCTTCTTCTTCAATCAAACTAGTACCTTTTTCAACTTTGCCTTGATCCCAATTTCATGTAGCATCTTCATCAAATAAAACATCATGGTTGATAATAATTTTATTCTTCTTCAAGCTATATAATCTATAGCCTTTAGACTTTGTACTATAGCCCACAAATATGCATCTCTCACTTGTTTCATCCAATTTATATCTTTTTTCTTTCGGGATTTGAGCATAGCAAACACAACCAAAAACTTTGAGATGATTCACCGATGGTTTCCTCCCACTCCAAGCTTCTATGGGAGTTTGATTCCAAATAGCCTTTGTAGGACTTTTATTTATCAAGTACACTACTGTGTAAACAACTTCAGCCCAAAAAATTTTGGGTAGGCCTTTTCCATGTAGCATTGATTTAGCCATTTCTATCACCGTTTGATTTTTTCTTTCACACACCCCATTTTGTTGTGGAGTATATGCAACAGTAAGCTGCCTTTCTATGCCTTCATCTTCACAAAATTTATCAAACTCCTTAGAGTTATATTCCTTTCCTCTATCACTTCTCAAAATCTTGATGTACTGCCCACTTTGCTTTTCGACAAGATTTTTGAACTTCTTGAAAATAGATAAAACATTCAGATCGTTCCCTCATGAGATACACCTATGTCATTCTAGTAAAATCATCAATAAAGAGAATGAAATATTTGTTATCGGCATGTGAAAGAGTTCTCATTGGTCCACAAACATCGGTATGAATTAACTCCAGCACTTTTTTGGCTCTCCAAGTTACCCCTTTTGGAAAAGATTGTCGGTGATGCTTCCCAAGTGCACACCCTTCACAAACGCCATGAGATTCTTCAATGTTGGGAAGACCATGAACCATATTCTTTTGATGAAGTAACTTGAGGCTATGAAAGTTCAAATGCCCAAGTCTTCTATGCCACAACCATGAACTATCATCAACTTAAGCTTTCAAAGCAACATTCTCAGCATACTTGAATGTAAGTAGAAAGTTTATATTTTTTCCCATTTGTACTTGCGCCACAATCTGCCTCGGAGCACTTTTATTTTGAATTGTGCATCTTTTTCCTTCAAAGTGGACTGAATATCCGTGTTCAACAAGTTGCCCAACACTTAATAAGTTCTGCGCCAAATTCGGGACTAGCAACACATCACTAATAAATTTAGTCCCTCTTTTAGTTTCAACACAAATTGTTCATTTGCCTTTTGCATTCACCAATGCTCCATTGCCCAATCTTACTTGAGATTTTTTAGAAGTATCAATGTCAAGAAAAATAGCTTTAGCACCAATCATGTGGTTACTATAACCACTATCCAAGTACCAAACATTATTGTTGTACTCGGAAGCACTTTGACAAGCATAAAACAAGCTTCCTTCAGCTGTATTATCTTCAGAAAAATTAGCTTGTTGCTGATTTTTGAGTTTACAATCTTTTGAAAGATGCCCAAATTTTTTACAGTTAAAACACTGTGGTTTTCCTTTGAACCAACAATCTTTGTCAACATGGCTGCTCCTTTGGCAAATACTACATTTTTGTGAACTTCCTTCAAAATTTGATCTTCTATCATAGTTAAATCTACCTCTTCCTCTTAATGAATATCTTCCTTTTGATCTTCCTCTTCCTCTTCCATGTGATCCACCACCTCTAGATGGTTCTCCTTTAGATTGTTCAATTTTTGATGATTTTTTCACATTAAACTTGGAGCCAAGATTAACATTGAACTGAAAAGCACTTTCAATGAACTTTTCGGAGTGCTGTGCCAATCTTTGCTCGTGGGATTTCAAAGAACCCATCAACTCATGAACACTCAATGGAGAGATGTCCTTTGTTTTTTCAATTATACCAACAATTGAATCATATTTTTCAGGTAAACTCACCAAAATTTTCTTAACAATTCTTTTATCATCTATCTTTTCACCATAAGACTTCATTTGATTAGCAATCTCCATGATTTTGGAGAAATAATCTTTTAAAGTTTCTGATTCCTTCATCTTCAAATTCTCTAACTCTCTTCTAAGAGTTTGAAGTTTAACGGTGAGTACCTTTTTCTCCTTGAAACTCCTTCCAAAGAATGTTCCAAGCTTCCTTTGCTGTGGTAGCTTCCATGATTCTTGAAAACAACTCATCTGAAATTGCTTGTTATATGAACGTGAGAGCTTTCGCATCTCTTTTCCGGTTCTTTTTTAGTAGATCCATCTCAGCAATCGTTAACTCTGTTGTCGATTTGGGTTCTTCGTACCCAACTTCAACACAATCCCATAAATCTTGAGATTGAAAGATTGTCTTCATTTTGATATTCCAGTAATTATACCGATCTCCATCAAACTTAGGAATTAATGTTTGTTGAGTGCCCAGAATTTGATTGCTTGAGGTGGCCATGGAGAGATTTCAAGAGATGGAGAACTCTATTACTTCAATCTGCCGAACCCACGCTTTGATACCAGATTCTGTTGGATAATTCTTAGCATATACACTGATTAATACACATAAAACTCACAGCAATAATTTGTATTTGGAATGAAGAAGTTAGAATTGAAAATCAGAGGAAGAAAAGTGAACAGAGACAACAACCATTTCACATTTTTTCATTTCACTTCTTCTGAGAATACAAAAATGGCAAAAATACATATATAAAACGTGTAATAAAAAACCAAGAGACTTGTACACATATCAGCCACAAAAGATAACCAAGTATACATATATTTAACTATGGTTAAGATATAGTAAATTAGATATTACAGCAGTAATTTAAAGCATATTAACCTTAACAGGAGATAAAGAAATAAATTGAACCAAGCATTTTTGTTTCACACTAAAAAGGAAGGGGAAAGAGTGACATCATATATTATATATACAATATATTGTGATAGACGTGTGTATATATATATATACTCTGCATTATAAACCATCATGATCAGTACTTAGTTGTGAAATGATATATATAATATATCCATTAACTCTAGCCTCACAAATAAATTTGTCTATTTTGGAACTACGGTGGTCACGCCCCTCGAATCATTAGTTAAACAAGAAAGGATCTTAAAGCCGGCCTCTATCTGAATCTTAGATAATTAACTATACCTTGTGGTTCATATGTTGGCCTCTTTCGTGTCACTTTTACTATAAATAGGAGAGGTCTATTGAAGCCATGCATATCCCAGAAGAGAGAGTTAATTTATACATTTAAGCAAGAAGGGAAAAAAAAAGGTTACACCCACGGCCAAGACAAACAACAACAATACCACCATGTTTCTAAACATGTTCCTCATGCTCTCATCATCACCATGGCCGAAAGTAGGTCAATCATATAAGAGTGTTTTGAGCACACCTAGTACGTGTACATTATGGTGCTTTGAGATTCTATATTATATGGTTTTATGTTAGTTTGGTTGTGCATATATATATCTATACTATCTATAAAAGTACACACGGTGTTTCAAATCATTTAGTGATATGAAAAAAAATTTATTGATAAACTTTATTTATTAGATAAAAAAACTCTTTTATTATAGTTATATAAAAACTCTTTTATTAATAAACTTCATTTATTATATAAAATTTGTCTTTCAAATCATTCACTCCTATTAAAATTCTTTGGCTAATAAACTGACTTCTAAATTTTATCAATTATCTTATTTCATCAATCAAAATTTTTTTTACTAATAAACTTCTAAAAATTATATATCAACTCTTCCTAAACTCTGTCAATTATTTTTCATTATAATTAATGATAGATAAGTTGTGCTATGAATAACAGTCCAATTGAACATCACTTTTAATCCTATTTAACCAATATATATCAAAGAAATTAGAAATTTAAAAAGAGAACAGATGGTTTAAAACATTATTGCATGAGAGGTATGATTTATGAAATTATTCTCAGTAATGATGATTGTCTTTCTCTAACTCTCAGCTAATTAGGTTATAGTATCTCTGCACTGCTTCCAATTTCAACTCTCTCATAACTTTATAAACATAAATACTTATATGTGTGTGTATTGACTCTTATTTTTTAGTTTGATTTCTTTAGGTTACGCTGATTTCAATGTCCTAAGGCATATTTGGAACTCAAGGACAGTACTTACTTGAAATTATTATTTATTTTTCATTAAACTCATGGATAGTACTTACTTGAAATTACTTATTTATTTTTCATTATAATTGAAACTGAACGAACACTTTTTTTTTTTTTTTTTGAAGAAACGATTATTAGTTGCTACTCATACTCAATGCTCATCTCATGTTGGATGCTACTATATGTGTATTAAAAATCTTACTATTAGTTAGTAGAATGAACAAAATTGCATTTGAGTTTATACCAAACTAATATTTGGATTAATTTGGTAAATATTTAGTTGGGTATCATGGTAATTTTTTTTTTTTTATGATGATTGACTTGAATTAATGAGTTTTAGTCTCTATATTTATTTTTTATTGCTTTTCTTTCTCTTTTTTTCTTTATTATTCTTTTTGTTGACCATTTTCTCTTTTTATGTATAATTTTTCAATACAAAACTTCCATGAAATGATTTGTAGTTCTTCATATTAGTTATCTTTGGAGATGTATTTTCCTCTATCCTATGATTTAAAGGATGAATTTTGCTAGATTAAATAAATCAACTTGATTTATATAATATTTAATTTTATTGAAGTTTCTAGTATGCAATATGTTTTTGGTAAAAAAATTTACATACTAGAAACACTTACTTTTGTTAGTTCTTATGTAATTTCATTAACAGTTTCTGAATGTTTAAATTGTTAAAGTGGTTCCTAATAGATTTAATAAGAATTTTTGGAGCTATCTTATTCACAATATTATTAGACTACTAGGTATGCTATTCTTACCATTTTCTATCCCTAAAATTCAGAAAAAAATACTTATAATAGCTGTGGATTAGTTGGTAGGTTGAGGGGCCTAGGTTCTAAAATGACCAGATTTGAGCTCTGCCAGCTCCCTTTATTTCTCTAATTTAACTGATATAGTGATTGTGGGGTCGAGCGCGCTGTACCCTCGATTTGTAGCCTCAAGCTGTGAAAAAGGTTCGGGAAGAGAATATAAGGTATACAGTATCACATAATCTTTGACAATCTACTTGATCCATTTATTTTTCATTTTGTTTTTTGATGTGGTTGCTTGACATGGATTTTTCATTTCTACTATTTTGTACCAATATTTGATATGCATATATTTTGTTGACACCAATTACATTCAACTGATTTTTTGATTGATTTCTTGACTGATATTTTTAAATTATTTTTTCTTTCTTTTTTTAGTGAAAATGGTCGGTTTGAGTGGTGAAATAGAATAATTGATAAAGTTTAGGAGTCTATTAGCATATATATAAATTTTAGGAGTTTATTAGTCAAAGAATTTTGATAATAGTAAATGATTTGAAACACAATTTTTATATAATAAATTAAGTTTATTAATAAAAGAGTTTTTATATAATTAAAAAATCAATATCAATCATATATTAATACTTCTTTCTCTTGATGATAATGGTGTTAAAAAGCAACTAATGAACTACTATGAAAAAAATAAATTTACCAATAGAATTTTTTATTATAGAAAAATACAAAAACAACGCTGCATATACATAACTTTAGTAATCAATATTAGTCACTAATGAACTAATGAAAAACAATTTAGGAAAATGAATTAAAAATTATAAACTAATGAAATTGAACAATCAATTAAATCAAAAACGTTATTAACCAATTATATATATGTATTTATATTTGTATATAAATCCCCCAATTATATTTATGTATTTATATTTGTATATAAACCCCTAAAGAAATTAGAGTGAGGGTGTATATAAAAATAAAGGGGGTGCATGGACGAAAAAGAAAAAGAGAGATACATATCAAGAGAGAGAGAGAGAGTTGTTGAAATTGAGACCAAAGGAATAAAGAGGAGAAGAAAATAAAAAGTTTTTAACTAAATTATTGTCTTTCTTTGGTACTTAACTAAATATGAGATAAGGAGTTTGCTATATTTTTTATTTATTTATTAATATATATGTGTATATAGACTGATAAATCATAATTGTTATAAATTTTACCCAATATATATATATATATATATATATATATATATATATATATATAAGACAAACTTACTGATATTATACAAACATAAACATAGATAACATGATTACACTCTTATACTTACAATAGTTGCAGAGATTGAAAACAACCAACACTGGAAACCTGAAAGTAATTTTTTTAAAAACTGAAAGAAAACTTCAAACCAAGGTGCTTTACCACAAACTAGAGGTCACCTTTTATAGACACTCCTACGGATTTCAAATCCGGACTTAAGAAACGAAAATAAAAGTAGGTGGCAGTAGAGAGCCACATGTCCTTGAAGTGGTTGGGGTCGTTCAGAGCACTCCATTTTGCTTTCCAAAGGTATCTTGATTGGCGTGATATGGGGAACATTATTATTGCAGAAAAAACAAAATTCTTGAGTAGCATGGCTATTGATCTTGTCTTTGGTGATATTTTTGTCTTTGACTCTGCATTGACTTTGGTAATGTCCTTTCTTTCCACATTTGAAGCAAGTGGGGGATTTTTTCTTATGAAAAGATTTTCTTCTAAATTTCTTAGAAGATTGTTCTGGAGGTTTAGACTTTGTGGATTTGTGAGGATTTTTCTTAAATTTCTTAGCCTTTTTGCTGGATTTGGATAGAGAGAAAGGAGGTTTAAGAGAATCATATCCAAATTGGTAACAAAACTGTCCTAATTCTGTTTGACCAGATCTTCTCTCTTTTTTGAGTTGGTTTTGTAACTTGATATCTGTGCAAAGATTAAGACCTTCAGCACAAACTTCAGATATGATTTCACCAAAAGTGTATTGGTTATATGGAATTTCTCCATTGTGTTTATTTTTGATTCGGGTACGGACCTTTTCAGCAAAAAGGGTGGGTAACCCTGCTATGAATCTTTCTTTCCAGAAATCATGATTGGCATCATTCCTTTGGTAGAGTTTAGAAAGAAACACATCTCTGTACCAATTGAAATGGGTCAGAGTTGGACATCGAAGATTGATGAGGATTTCTTTTCCTCTTTCATATAGGGCAGGAGTATTTCCTAAGAAATGCTGAGTAATTGCAGTGATGAGAGTTGTTACTGCATCAGGAATCGGTTGATTGTTTTCATCAAAAATTATGGTGCCATCATGTCTTCTTTTGACCGCAAGAATTATTGTATTTTGTTGTTCAGTGGTAAGGTAATTATCCCACCATCCTCTTAATTGACCAGAGAACCCAGCAATGAGATATTTAGCAATGCCAATCTCAGAATTTTGGAGATTACGATTTCTGGCAGAATTGGCAGCCATCATCATATGTTGGAGGAAGGTAACGATTTGATAGTCAGTAAGGCCATCTAAATTCCATTCGTAAATGGCTGATCCATTATAAGAAGTCTTTGGGTAAGGTTTTTCCTCTAATTGAAGGTCTATAGGAGTTGGTCGGATGGTATTTCGAAACAATTCTGACATGTACTGGTTCAGCTATTATTGAACATAAAACCTCTTCAGAAGCCAAGTTTGAATATAATCCTTCTTCTAATTTTACTCAAATTGCATTTTCTCAATTAAAGATTCTCCGGATCCTTTCTCGAAAGGAATGGGGAGACCCTTCCAGATTAAAAAGGATTCCTCACTCTTCAAATATCTTCCCCAGAGATTTCAATTATTTTGATTACCAAAAAGCTTGGAAGTTTACCCTTTTCCTCCAAAATGAAAGGTTCAAGCATTCCTGGTTTATTACTTTTGTCAAAGGCCAATTTTCCCAAGAAATTCCATCATGGTTCTCTGTTTGGTGGAATCAATTTGGTCCTGACCCTGAAATTTTACCAATTCCCCTCCAAAAAGCATTTAATGCTTATGATCGAATGCTACGCACCAGCTCAGCATATCCAGATGATTCACTTCTTGACTTTATGGCAAAATTTTTCATTCCCTGGATTATAGCTTGGCAATATGTAGTAGATTCCTCTGATAGTCCTCCTTCCCTTTGCAGGCAAATTGCTTCAAAGTGGTGGGACAAGTTCAATTATGGACACATCAACCCTTCTCAAATAGAAAAAACTGTAGCCATGTGAATTGAACTGTACCCATGTGAGGAGGCTTTTGTCGGTAGGAAAAGACAGGCTTTTGTCGGTTGGAAAAGACAATTTGTCTTAAAAGATACGATCATTGCAAGAGAGAAAGATTCTGGAATTTGATAAGAAATGTTTTATGGGAATATAACCGCCGATCATTGTAAGGACTTTGAAGGGCGGATGAATTCCTTTCTCATATGCTCCTATGATTGGTTTCCATGACTTTTCATGATCAACAAGAACCTTGATTCCTTGATCAAAACATTCAGTTTTCCATTGGAAAAAGGGAATAAAGGTTTGAATTATTTGAAGATGATTATAGTAATCTTCTTTCATTTGACTTAATTCTTGAGCTGAATAAGTGGAGAATAATTCTTTTCTTTGCATTATGTATTGGTCCTTCATGAATATATATATATATGCATTTATAAATTTTTGTTAGATATTTTTATCAATAAAGAATGCAATATTATTTGTATAAGGATTTAAAATAAGATGTCAAGCTCAATGCAAAATTATTTGTATAAGAATTTCAATTAAGATTATAAATTCACTTATGTTAACGTGCATCACACATGCTCTTCAACTAGTATATCTATATATACACACATCAATTAATATAGAAGTATATATAGAGTACTAACATGACATATTTGACATGTTGCAGTTGCGTCAAAGAAGGCGGAATCTTCCCCGGTATGTGATTTCGTGTATGGTGTAAAAAGGGGAGACACTTGCTTCGACATTGCTGAGGACTTCAAATTGAGCACTGAATTCTTTGATTCCATCAACCCCAATCTCAACTGCACTGGGCTATTTGTGGGTCAGTGGCTTTGTGTTGATGGCACAGTCAATTAAGTTGTGGATCGAACTAAAATTTGTCCACCCATAGCATTGTTCTTGTTGTTCTTGTCATATGAATTCAATATGATAATTTCACAATATAAGTCTCTCTCTCTCTATATATATGTGTGTGTGTGTGTTTGTGTGGGTGCTGCCTTACTTGAAATCTAAGTAAATTGACTGAATGCATTCCACTAAATTGAGAATGGACAACGATATAATTGCAGCAATTCAAGAACGTACCTAGCTAGGTGAACATTATTAATTCAAGACTTCCAAGTCTTTTTCTAGGATCAAGCCAAATCCAACAGATGAAGCTTCAGTACTGCATTCACAATTGTGATCACAAGCGTATACATAATGAACTTGCCAAGTTTTCTCTCAATTAATCAAGCATTCTGACGAACATAGAAAATTATATATAATGGGCTGTGATTGCTCATAAAGCACAAAAAATTTTACACTTATTATTAACCCGCAAGAATGGAGCTAGGTTGGGCAGATATTAAGAGATCGATCATAACAACATTGTGATCTTTAATTTGCATGCAGTAGGGTTTCCAGAGAAGGAATCCAACCCACATTGTGATTGAGTGTTTAGTACTGTAACAAGTGGAGACACTTAATTGCTTTGGCATTACACAAATATATGTTTAACTCAACATACCAGCCACTGACTTCTTATTTGATTAGAACAATTAATCCAAATCTGAATAGCGATGTAATCTTTGTGGATCAGTGGCTATGTTGCTGTGAAACCTAATTAATTAATTAAATTGACTGAGCTTCTCATCATACCAAACAAAAAAGAGAAATTTAATGGACAACTTGACTTTAAAGAAGCAAGAGATTAAATGCATTGAATAACCAAGGAAATAAACTTCATATATCTCCATTTATTTATGCACTGTATTTTGTTTGTGGTCTGTCATTCACTGCTATTCGACTTGCGTTCATAATTAATGATTGTGTCACGGAAAATTATTAAATATCATAGAAAGTTTGTATATGTGGAAATCTCACTACTAATAAAACTTCATTTTCTATAATTTTTTATAATAATAAAAAATAATATTTTATCAGTAGTGAAATTCTTACATCTAAAAAATTTTCGTTAATATTGTAAAACTACTCGAGTGCATTGTGGTGAGTTCAGGCACATTATGTACTATTATTAGATCTCTAACTACCTACTTTCTTCCTTGCACTTTTAATTCTGGTTTTGTCTTTGCACATGTTGGTTTCATCCATAGATTATATATATATACACACACGCACAAAAGTATACACCATATATAAGAGATCGAGTTGTGAGTAAGAAACACACGGTGTATATAAGTTTGAACCTTATGGTGTTGCACTATACATATTATGGTGTACGTGTCGGTGGGTTTCTGTAGTGGGCTAGCTGGCCATTAAATAAACTATAACGGGCTGTCTTTTTCTACCACAACTTTATCATCACTTCCATTGGGCCCAAATCTCTTGATTTTATTCATGCGACTTTAATTGTTGTTTGTTGTACAAACTCTATCTAGAAAGAAAAAAAAGTACTTAGACGTGATCAAGCTTTAAAAAAGGTCTTATTGAAGTAGTACAGTTAAATCCACCAAGCATGCAAATTAATTCAACTGTATATGAATTGCTAGGCAGTAACAGAAATTCATACAGGATGGCGACACGTGCTATTACATCATGCAGCTGTTCAATATTAGCCCAATTATCACTTCTATGATATGAACCCTAATGTTGACAAAATCTGTATATATATATATATATATATATATATATATATAGGAAAGTTCATATTAAACTTGATAGTATATGATGTCGAGTTAAAGGCAAAGAAAAAAAAAATGTAGTTGATGCTGTGTTATGATTTTATATATATATTCTTCAAGTAATTGAAAAAAGTTTGATTGTTGAGATATATATATATATATATATATATATTGAATCAGTAGTGTTCATTCATCATGCTAATCAGCTAATGAATGTATAATAATAATGACAATCAATATATTCAAGTTATATTTTCCCGTCCTCTGTTCAATTGTTAAGTAGTCTAATTTTTAGCGTAACAAACAGAGTGATTCATATCACGTGTTTGGACTAACTACTTTTCCCCTTGTGGATATTGTCTACACTTTAGTAATATGATATATATATATATATATATATATATATATAGAGAGAGAGAGAGAGAGAGAGAGAGAGAGAGGAACAAGTACGTACCAACTTATCCATCTCTATCCAAAAATATATCCAAAACAAATGTTATATACTCTACTAGGATGCAAAGGGTGTTTCAATTGAATTAAAGTACGGTGCATATATCATGTGATTGATATCTCTACTTGTTTCATTAATTATTTGCAAAACTGTGACCAAATTGGCTTTCCCTTTTCTAAGCTATCAGAGGCAAAAAGTGATCCAATTGAATTGAAATTGTGGTGCTAATGCGAGATGGTCTTTTTCTTTGTTTGCAAGATCGACCACCAAGTTGATTTAACTCTTTCTCCTGAAACTTCCAGATAAATATATATATATATAAAAGATGAACTTGAACTCACTTTTGTTGTTCCTCACGAGAAAGCTCATTCAATCTCATTATTCTGGACAGCAAAAAGAAAAGGTGATTCTGAATTTAAAGAAAGAAAATATGCATGTGAAATTCGATTCGCAATTTAGATAAAAAGTTGTGATTTCAAAGTTGGTGGTTCATTGATTGGATGAAGTCTTCTTCGTAACAAAAGTGACATTAAATGCTTCCTTGTATAATGATGACAACGTTTCAATTATATTAATTGTTGATATATCATTTTAAAGAAAAGGGGACAACAAACCAGTACAAAAGGGAACAAAATATTACACTACTTTCAAGAAAATATATAATAATTGCGACACAAAAAATTATCAAGATAAAAATATGATTACTTTCTATATGTAGATTTTGGTCGGTGGTAGACTTTTTTTAATGCCAACCAAGATTAACTTAATTAAATCACCAAATGCTGTGTCCTTCACTGATTGTTTTAATATTTTCATATCTTCTTGTTTTAATCCACACAACTTATTTATTTATTTATTCTAATTTTGTATGTGTATTATTTTACAATTGTGACTTGACCTCTCCAAAATTTGTTTGAAAATTCTTCAGGTTTTCAATCCTTACTTCTACTAATTTTCCTCTTCCCTTCTTTTCCATATTCTATGAGCCTCTCATTCACATGACCAACCAAGTTTCATATCCTCCATTTCTCAATCGATTTGTCTCTTTCACTCTCTCACTTTCCACAAAGTAGAAGAATTATTATAATTTTTTTTAATAGATTTCTCGACCCTAAGCCGCCATGCAAGTAACATTGATCTCTAAACCAAAAACACAAATCAGAATTCATTTAACATCAATAGTTTGTTCAATTTCATATATTAAGAAAAATATTTTATGGCATTAATAATGAAGTTATCATGCAATGTTTCTAACAGATAAAAATTTATTAAGGATAACCGAGAAATTACGGACATTTCACCGAGAGTGTCGTACCACTTCTCGGACACGTGTCCGATACTTTGTAGAAGCGTCATGATATTTTTTTTTATGACACTTCTCAGACACATGTCCGACACTTCGTAGAAGCGTCCTGACATTTTTCTTTTTATGACACTTATCGGACACTCCTTAGACATTTCTTGAACACTCATCGAACACTTGTCGTGTCGGACACTTCGTAACAGTGATGTATATTCAAATATTTTAAAAGAAAATTATATGCTACTAAGTTATAATTAAAAATCTAAGCTATTAATGTAGATGACTAAATAAATCTAGTTTTTTAATCTATTTGTCTATTTTTGTTTATAAGTTTATTTGGTTCTCAAATACTTGATGATAAATTGAAGTATTTCGGTAATGTAGTCTCTTTTTTTTGTTGAATAATTAATATATATTAATATATTATATTATTATTTTATAATCGTATTCTTGTCATATTCGTGTCCTATTTTTTAAAATTACGTGCCACCCATACTTCCTTGACAATAATTATAAATGTATTTAACCGAAATATTATCCATCAATATTTAACTTTATTATTTGTTGTTTTGATTCAAAACTTTATTATTTGTTGTTTTGATTCAAAAATATATTTATCTTATTATATTGGTGGTCGCATCTGCTAAACATTTTTTTTACTCCGCTGCTGAGTTGTCATTTAAAAATTATAATTATATCGGCTAAACACTTGTTTAGAACCGTTAGAATCTTACTTAAAATAATGTGTTGATTTAAATGAGTGCATATTGATTTAAAGTTATTGATATTGATGGGGTTGAAGTTGAAGTTGCTAAAAAAATTTAAACCTTATTTTAATTATAGTTGAAGTTGATAATGATATGAATTTCAATACACTTGTTTGGAACCGTTACTTAAAATAACGTTTAATCTTTTTACCCTTGAATTGCGAAGTCCATGTAGACTTCCCCTTTTAGATAGTAAAGCTTAATACTACTTGCTACATTGGTTCTTCACTATAAATTCATTATTGATGCAAGTAGCTGCTGAAAATGCTGCCAAAAGGATAGATAAACAGATAATCAAAGCAAATTGGTAGTACAAATTCACACGCAGGAAAATATATATATATATATGATGAAATATCAGTTGAAATAAAGCAGAAGCTGCTTGTAAATTAAGCCATGGAGTAGAATTTATAACAGAAGATGTAATTGTTGAGACTTAAACCACTAGTTTGTACTACTACCACCAAAAGAATTGAACTGAGCAAAGCTAAGATTATCATCATATTACAATTTGAGTTATTTAAGAGAAAAACTGAAATCTTAAAAAGAAAAGAAGTAACTTAATTCCAACTGAGACCCACGAATCCTATACGTATGTTGCTGCAATACGGCAGTCAGACATTTTTAGGAGCTTGGCCTCTTCCTCCTTTGCGCATTTCAATGTTTGCATTAGGGGGATAATCAACCTCAGTCATGAACCTGGACCAGAACCAGTGTTGCTTCCATATAATGGCCATCTCTTCAATTGGGATACCCTTCGTCTCCGGCAAGAATATGAAGACAAATATGGTCATTATCACAACAAAGAAGGCGAAGAAGAGGAATAAACCAAACTTCAAGTGGCAGAGCATTGTCAAGAACACTTGAGCAATGATAAATGTGAAGATCATGTTCACGGAAACATTAATACTCTGTGCCGCTGAACGGATTTCAAGTGGGAAAATTTCACTGGGCACCAACCAGCCTAGAGGCCCCCATGACCAGGCAAATCCAGCAACGTAGATGCATATGAACAGCACCACAACAATAGCATACCACTTGGGCAATTCACCAGGTGTCCCATCTACTCCAAATTTTGCAGCAATGGAAATTGTAACAATGATCTGTTTCATAAACAAAAAAAAACAAAAAAAAAGTTAGTGATTTCACATAAAATTGTATCATCAAGTGAACCAAAGAAAAAAAAAAAAAACATTGTAATAATAAACTACACACACCTGGCAAATAAGCATTTGAGTACCACCCTCGAGGAAGAGAAATCTCCTACCCCACTTATCAACACCATAGATTGAAACCAAGGTTGCAATAACATTAACCAAACCAGTGATGACAGCAGACATGAGCGAAGCATCACTTCCGAAACCAATGGTTTTAAATAAAACAGGTGCATAAAACATAATGACATTAATGCCAGTAAGCTGCTGGAAGAAAGGAATGAGGATGGCCATTGTAAGGTGAGGCCTATACTTTCTTTGCAAGAGATTTCTCCAAGGGTGCTCCACTAGCTTAGATGCCTCACTGGCCGCAATCAGATCATTCAACTCGTCATCAACATCATCAACCCCGCGAATTCTTTTCAGTTTAGTCTTTGCTTTTTCAGTTTGGCCACGTTCAATCAATGAATTGGGAGTCTCAGGAAGAACAAGCGATCCAATTGTGATGATGAGGGCAGGTACCACAGCACCCCCCAAGCTCAAACGCCATCCCCATCCACCATTGATCTTAGCAAAGAAGTAATTCAACACATTGGCTACCAGTATACCAATTGTGATCGACAATTGAAACCCAATGTTGAGTGCACCTCTGTACTTATAGGGGGCCATCTCAGAGAGGTATAACGGCACAGACTGTAATTACAATTTACAAACTCTATATTAACAATTAATTCAATTGAAAGAAAGTCTTCATCTCCCAATTACTGTATTCAAGCCAAGTCAAAACATTGAAAAATTATCAAATAATACAAGCAATAAATAGTAAATTAGACAAGAGAAATAAAACATCACTCTCTGGGACCACATGCACTTGTCATACATGGACTTTTTGAATCAAACCAAGAAAAACAGAATACTTAAACCATCATAACATTGAAATTAATAACAAACCTCTTTCAGACGAATTTTTAACTTTTGTTTCTATTCAACGCCGTTGCATCCACGAGTAAACGATGGTGGAAGAGGGCACATGGAAACGGTCATGTGCAAAGAAAAACAAGCACGTATGACTTTATATATAATTTAGAAAGTGGCTAACTTTGTCTTATAAATTAATCTTTGTTTAAATTGTTTATTCAAACAAGGGTAATGGGTAATACAAGAGTTAATGTAATCAATAAACAATCAAACCCCCTTCATCAATATCAATTCAATGCACAAGATATATTATAATTCTATTTATTAGAGGTAATTCTCAAACTATTGATCTGAAAAAAAATCAAGTGAAAATTACATACACAGAAATCAGAGAAAGATGAATCAGAGAATCTGCAAAAGAGCATAGTTGGAGCAAAAAAAGACATTTTTGAAATCTTGGTAACAAACTTACCAAAATAAGTAGATCTGAACAGAAAATGTTTCGGGAAGCATATTAGAATACTCTTGGTTCTAAGAAGCAAAAACATTGCAAATTTTGGTTTGAAAAGTAACAAAGTAGTTTGAAATTGGTTACCGCATACATATGTGTTTGTGTTTGTATAAAAAGACATGAAACAAGACAAACACCAGCAAACATCTTGGAAGAATCAAACAAACCCAATATAAAAGCCCCTGTTGGCTCTGTAGTGTATTTAGAAAGAGACACTACTTTTGTTATCCACGAACACAACTTGTGTTAGATCAAAACAACACAAAAGGAATATTGAAACATGCGAACCAACTGATCCAAAATAAAAGACAGCCTTTCACCAAACCCAAACAAGATCAGAAAATATCCTAGAGAGAGAAAGAGAGACAGAAATCTATCTCCGAGAGAGAAAATATTTGACCTGATTAGCAAATCCGATACCCAACCCGAGCAAAATGCGACCGACGATGAGCATCCAGACCTCCTGAGCAAAGCCATTGATTAAAGCCCCAGCACAGAACAGCACTCCTCCAGAGAGCATTGACAACTTTCGACCGAATCTACGGGTCACGGTTGACGCCACAATAGACGACAACAGTGCCGCCAAGTAGAGCGACGACGTGAACATGGTCAGGGTCTGACTGTCAAATTTACAGTACTGATTCGTCGAATTATCGGCCTTTTGCTTCTCATATACAGATGGAAAGAACTTCTTCAAGAAAGAGTCCATAGACGTAACTCCACCTATAATAAGTCCAAACAACCCAATGATCAAAATCTAGATATAACATCAATATACACAACAATTACAAAATATGTGTGTGTGCGTGCGTGTATGAATTGGGATATATACCAGAAATTCCAATATCGTAACCAAAGATCAAACCACCCATAGCTGCAATAATGCATGTTACGGTGACATATAAAGTAAGCTTGCCCGGATATTCCTTTCCGTTACCGGGACCGGGAGCGAAACCACCGCCGGCCATTCTTGCTTTTCTATAACTTCAACTTGTGAGAGAATAAGAGAAGTTGAGAGAGAGAGAGAGAGAGAGAGAGATGAAGAGAGGAAAAAGTACGAAGGAGAGAGAGAGAGAGAGAGAGAGAGAGAGAGAGAGGAGAAATAAGGACTAAGAAGATAGAGGGCTGTATGGATATAGGAAGGGTATATATATATAAAAAAAAAGCGATAAAAGTTCCTGTAGTTGTCACGGCACTCATTAGTAGAAACACTTTATGATTAGAGATATAAATAAATCCAAATTTTAATTTTCATGAGATTTTAATCTATGTAATAGTAAATTTTAAAGGATCTAATTGGAGGGTTTTTTTTTTTTTTTGTTTTACAGGCTTATCTTAGCTGTCAAAAAGATAATATATCTAGTCCCATTCCGTTTGCATTAATTATTTTCCCTTTCAATACCAATAAGAGCATATCATAATAATAAAAGGTGTTTGTTTTTGGATAGGATTGGATAAAATTTTGAAGTGTAAAATATTAGAATGTCTTATTGAATTGAAAAACCACGAGAGAGTGAGTGAGTGTGGGAATGGGATCTGAAGAAAACCAACAACAAAGTGTTTGCTGGCAATCAGTCAAAGATGGAGGTTGCTGCACACACAAGAAAAAGTGGTCCACATCAGCGTCGACTCATATATTTTATCCTCATTTTTCTGGTTGACTTGTCATTGTAGTAAACTAATCTTCTTCCGAAGATTAAATGATATTAGGCTACTGAATCCGAAAATATGCAGAGATACCACTGTTACATTTCGACTCTTGACAAATAATAAATGTCTTACCCTTTTTTTTTTCTTTTCATTTTTTTGTTTGATAATAATATATTAGCTATTATATATATTGTCCCTCCAATTAATGTTTACTTATCAATCATTAAATTAAATGGTACAGAATTTATTGTTGCACTCTCCTTATTTTTTTAAGTTTATTTTTTAAAAGTAATTTCACACATTATTATTATTATTTTCATACTTGACTTTTTGAATAAAAGTGGTGGTGTGAATATTAATTGTGCAAATGACAGAAGAGCTCATATCACGGTGGATCATGAATTTTCGGTTTGTTCAGTGGCACCTAATTTTCACCTTATCGGTGTTTGGATAAGGGCGTAATTATGGTGCTGACTGTATGTATATGTATATGTATATGTATATGCATATGTATATATGTATACATCGGAATCAAAAGTAGAAACGTGATTTTCATAAAGGCTTCTACTTCTACCGCTACTGCAATTGGAATGGGAGGCCACTTAAATTTGCTTAGTATCAAAAAACTTAAAAAGTGGATGAGTGGTCATCTTGTGATAGCAAACAAAGTGGAGGACATTTAGGTATTCCGATCATTATGCCCTCAGTTTCCTCAACTTGCGGAGCACAGCAAAAAGTCAGAAATATAAAGGAATTTAAAACGGACCACGATTCTCTCTCTTACAATTTTTTTAAATCAATTAGTTTTATTTTTATTTTTATTTTTATTTTATTTTAAGACTCGATTAAAATACGGTCCAACAAAGACTCTTGTTAGATAAAAATTGTTGTATCAGTTGACAAAAAAATTTATCTTTTTTCAATTTTATTGAACATGTAACATTATGCAATAAGGAAGTAAAATGTTATACTTTTATATAAATTATTGAAAGAAAAAAAAAAATTACCTAATCAGTGTCTATTACTAGAACGACAATCCAATTGAAATAAATATTTAAGATTAGATATTATATTCTTCTCTAACTCTCTTTATTGGGCATTATTTATTGGAATTACACAAAAACTCTATCAATTATTATTACATTATTCAAAATTATTTTCTTCTCGATGCGAAGTAACTGATATGGATTTAAATGTATTGCATGGTGTTGTATGAATAGTTTTTTTTTACTTTTTGTGATAACTCAACTGAATATTTCTTTTTATCTCAACAGTAGATTTTATTAATAAGAATAAAGGGTACATCCCCATGAATTACATTCAAAAGTCATGAAGGCCAAACTTGCCGACGTAAATCACTCATCCCTTGATTAAGAGCTCACTTAGCTTACCCAATTCATGAGCAAACCTTATTGCAAAATCTAAGGAGTCCACAAGAGTTTCAATCCCAAATTACCTTGCAATAAAACCTCCTTGAATAATGGCCGTACAAAGAGGATGAGGATGAGAATGAGAAGGAGAAGGAGAAGGTCTAAAATAAACAGTTATTTTCTATATCAACAACATTAACATAGTTACATAGCCTCATTTGCCATTATGGTTCCAAAGTATCAACCCACTGCCACAACATCCAGAACAAATATTGAACGCAACATCCGTGTTCACTATGTTTTATCAATACTAACATTATGTTTTACTACACTTGTCTTGAGCTCTCTTTCAAATTAACATATTTTGAACAAAAAAATAATAATAATGCACAAATTAACTAATAGTAAAATAATTTCACTTGTAAAAAAATCAGTTCAAAATATCATAAACTAAAATTATAGGAGACACTTAAAGTTAATAGTTTAATTTGCTCAAATGAAATGAAAATAAAAAACTACGTAAAAGTTTGACCGATTCATGTGATCTATTATAAATAAATTTTAGTATGGATTTTTAATGAATAATTTTCATACAATCCTCTTTCCAATAGTTAAATTTGCACCTCAATATTTGTATACAATGAGCTCATGACAAGTGTCATGAGAGAGTTCTCATAGGAGCATTACTCTAAAAAGCAAACTACTTCTCTCCTTTTAAATTCGCCAAATCTGAAAAGAAGCAAAACTTACCAAGGAAAATCCTAATTTTATTAATATAATTCAAGAATTAGTAACCCGAATTAGATGGCTGATTATTTGGTATTACGTGGCTGATTATTTGACAGTTTTCTATATTTTAAAAGTAACTATTTTGAGATAATAAGGAAAGGACAAAAAAAATAGCAAAACTTATTATTATATAATTCAAATCCTAACATAATTCAAAAACGCAGAATTCAAATTAAATTTTATGCGCGTATCTTCTTTTGAAATATTTTTTCCATTAAATCTTCAAATAATTGAGACTAGATACTACAATTTGTTTTTCAAGATTTTTTTAACATAAACTTGGAACTCTTTTTCTTGAATAAAAACTCAAATTTTCTCCATTGTCTACATGTGTGAATAATTAGATAAACACATAATATACTTAAAACTTCTTATAATTTTATTTTGATTTGGTATTTTCTATCACAGTTGAATTTTAAAAAAAGACCCAGTAAAGATAGAGAGAAGTTGAGAGAGTGCAAAAGAGAATATATGTATATATAATAAAATAAAATAAAAATTAGAGAGAGAAACCCAATTTCATTACCGTTCTTACTTTCTTCTTCAATGGAATTCATTTAAATGATAAAATGTTAAAACTTATGAAAAAAGTAAGGGAAATGCTAAACGTCATGAAATTTTATCATGAATTGCCTTCATGAATGATGTGGCAAGTGATAATACCATTGACATTCCGTGTATGGGGGGAATCCCACCAATACTAACTCACCATTTAATTGCCACATCATTCAAGATAAAAATTCATGAAATATTTTCATGATGTGTAGTATTGCTCAAAAAGTAATATGTATCAAAGTAGATGATATTTATATTTTTTTATATTGTCACGTCATATTCGAGATGCTCGTTCAAAATGTGTAGCACTACTCTTTAATGGTTCTCTATGAAATTTTAAATAAAATAAAACCCCACATTATTAATCTGTATAATTTTTTAGGGAGCTGATATTGGCACTCCACCAATATCCTCTAGCACTCCACTTCTACTTTTTTGTAAAGTACAATTACAAAGGTATCCCTCTACTGTAAAATATTGAATCTTATATTTATAATACCCTAATTGCCCTTATTTGATAATGTTAGAATTCTTAACTCCAAATTACAACTTCTCTCTCACGTTCTTTTTTGGTGAGAAAATATGTCTTCGTTGATTTTAAAAATATTATTTTTTCATGTTGAATCAATTTATCAATATTTATTTTAAAAGTAAAAAAGTTTAGGATTCAATATAATGATTTAGAGAGTATCATCAAATGTATTTGATTCGAATAATAAAAGTTACGTGATTAGATAAGTTTGGGAAGAGGTTGTTAATAATAGATTACCTAGAGAAATATTAAAAATGTATTTGAGTTAGAAACAAACATTATATCAATGAATAAAACCTATTTGAAAAAAAATTAATTATATTTAAAATCAAAAGAAAGTTTAATTTCACTTGAATAAAAATTATGATATATAGTTCTTTAAGATAACTAAGGAAATCTTTTTTATTTTAATAGAGAACTTTTAGAAATTAAAAGATGAAAAGTGAAAAACATGACTCTATAAAATATTTTTTCAATTGTAGTTATCTTAATTTAACTAAGGAGCCTTTGCACCAAAATTTCAAAAGATAAAAATAAATAAATTAATATGATATTTTTCTTCATTTGCTTTTTATTTTCTCCTCCTTCCTTTCTATTTTGTTTGTTCACAAATTGATGGTATGTTTCAAAATTTTAATTTATGTTATTTTATAAATAAGACACATGGAAAATAAATTACATGTTTGGTGAGTAAAAATAGAATATTTCAAATTTTGGATTCTTTGAGTTATATAGGATAAGAACACTAACAACAAGTTTCAATTGAAAAACGTCTAAATTATAGTATTTGGGTGGTAATAAATGGATTGTTATATTGTAAACCTAAAGTAAAAAAGTTGAAATTTTTTTTTTTTAAGAAAAATAAAATAAAATTAAAATTGAGTCTTGAATTAAGGGCAATTAGGGTACTAAAAATATAAAAATCTAAAATGGTATAACATATGACCACTTTTGTAATTTTACTTTACAAAAATATAGGAGTGGAGTGCCAGAAGATATTGGTGGAGTGCTAATATCAGCTCCCATTTTTTAAGATCTTTTGTAAAGTTACAACTTACGAGGATCATTTATTTCACATCATTCCAAAACGGAAGGAGGAATATAACCTCCCTTCTAATGAGGCGGAAAAAAAGAAATAAAAGAAAAGGAAAACCGAAAAATAGACGGTAAATATCCTTTTAATGTGCTTGCATTCTAAATAATGATGGAATCATTAATTTGCATAATTTTTTATTGTTTTCTTGAAGTTAAGAAGGGAAGAATGTAAAATAACGATGG
Source organism: Cornus controversa (assembly GCA_026545225.1). Classification (NCBI taxonomy): domain Eukaryota; kingdom Viridiplantae; phylum Streptophyta; class Magnoliopsida; order Cornales; family Cornaceae; genus Cornus; species Cornus controversa. The sequence goes on along the minus strand of CM048849.1, from coordinate 64,628,359 downwards.
AATCATTAAATTGCATCTTTTTTTTATTATTTTGTTGAAGCTAAGAAGACAAGAATGTATAACTAACCAAAAAAAAAAAAAGTGAGCATTAAAATATGTTAAACTAACGAATTTTAATAGCTTATTCATTAACTTTTCTATTAAAAATAAACTTTGATTGTTAGGGATTATGTTTGAAAAATTCAGGGTTTAACTTCATAGATTTTTAAGAAAAAAATATATCTTTGGTGCTACAACTTTAAGATTTTGTAAGTTAACACGTGTGGCCAAAAACTAAGATTAGGTCATCCTTTTAAGGTTGATTGCATAGTTTCTCAAATTTCTTTTCCTAATTTATTAATTTTTAAGATTCAAAATTCAGACAGTCGGACTACTTCCCTATTTGAAGACCAATATAGTTTCATGGGTAATTTTGATTGACGCCTAACAGTTTTTTTAAGAACTATTTCATATATTGAAGGTGTTCGGCTGATTATAATATAGCTTATACAATTTTGTAATTTATTATCATTATTATTTTTTTTATCTGGGCAAAAAACTACCAGATTTTTACTTCTCTCTCTTTCCATTCTTCTCCTTGTTTCATTCAAGGGGCCGAATTAGTTTTTTAATTGTTAAATTATCTGTCTAGACTTTTATATATTATTCATCTCAATATCAAATCAATAAATACAATATTTTTTTCTTTATTTTTAACATGGTATGAGAGCCTATCAATCTCTAATAGTTTTCAGATTCTGTTGCGTCACCGTTGGAGATAGCACCATGACGAACAATCGACGGTCAATCGTAGAAAATATCTTTCAACCGTCGACTCTCACTAGCATATGTGTGTCAAAGTGCTGATTTCAACAAGCCCCATTTTTAATTTTCAAATCAGTTTTCACTCCAACAAATAGTTTTCGATTTTACCGTCACTTCAACGAGTTTGCTTTTTTGCAACTTTTTTATATGTATTCACAGCCACTGTTGGTAATATCACCAAATTGCTTTCACGAGTCGTAACATTTGTGTCAAAATGGTTTATTTCAACGAGCTCTTTTTCTGATTTTCAAATCAGTTTTTGCTCCAACGAACCGCTTTCGGTATTCCCGTCGCTCCAATGAGCTGCATTTGTCTACCGAGTCGCTCTTTTGCAGCTTCTTTATGTGTTCGCAGGTACAATTGGTAACATCACCAAATTGCTTTCGCGAGCTGCATTCAAGATTTTGTCTCCAAATTCAAATTAGTCCCATATAACTCACATTGAGTTTGCGGAACTGTTAGGTTATATATTTCTTATTATATCTGTTGTTAGATTATATATTTTTTCCTAAATCATATAAATACAATATCAAATCAATAAATATAATTCTCTTTCTAATATCAAATTAGAAATGACTGATTTATATCGAGATCAAATAAATAATTATAATCCTCTTTCTTTTTTTTCTAACGTTAATTAATCCACCTTTCCTCTCAAATGTTATACTTGAATTGCAATTAGTTTGGGAGATCCTCTCTCTTTTGAATTGGCATTTTGATTCCTATACACAACTTTATAAATAATCATATATAAATTATATCATTATACATATTTTCATATCTTTTAAGTTTAGACAATTGCCATCATCTTTTGAGCATTATACTCAAAAATTGAACTGAGCTCATATTGTTTTTAAAAAATGGTTTAATTTGAATATTAAGTAGAAAAAAAAAAGATAGAAAAACTATTTGTTTGACAAGGAAAAGTTTTTAAATATTTGATTTTATGATTTCCTGTATTTCTGAGAGTTCGATTTCCTATTATCATTTCAACTTTCGTTAGAGAGTTATAAAGTTAAACGCTTAAAAAAGAAAAAGAAAAAAAATACACAATATTTTTTTAGTGACTCTATGCTCTATAGTATTAAATTGTATATATTACACGAGTACCTTGAAATTACTACTAATTATGAAATAATAATTCACCGGATGTTGGAGGACGGTCCACTTCCAGTAGCTTGAACCGTATTAAACAGTATATTTTTCATTGTATAAATAAAGGGTAAAATATACTGACCTCTCATGTGATTTGCCATAATTATACACGGGTAGAAATGACAATTTGGTCCACCCCGTTGGGTTTTCGTCCCGTCCTGTCCCATATAGGACGGGTATGGGAGCCATTTTTTTTTCGTAGGGCCGGGTTTGGAAAAGAAAATCAGAATTCGTCGTTAGTCCGGGACGAGTTTGGGACTCTATAATAACCCACTCCGCCTATATATTTTATTATTATAAATATATTTATATGTATATATATATATATATACAAATTATAATTTTACTTTTGGGTTTATTAAGACTTATGTTTTCATTTTATATTTTGGTTGTATTAAGACTTCTTTAATTGTTGGATGAAACTTGTTACTAGGTTATTGAGTTGTGAAATGTATATTGTGTAATAGGCTATTTAATTATGGAATTTTGTCATTTTACTTCTTAAACAGGAGTTATACTATTTTGAATTTAATAATACCAAACTTGGTACTACTCACTAGGCTCGTATCTTTTGAAAAAATCAAATTTTGTTGATGTTTGATGTGGTTACAATTTTGTAGGGAGGGGCCCGTCTCGTCCCACCCCTTTTGAAATTTTAAATGGGGAGGGGATGGGGTGGGATTTCTCCAAACGGAGCGGGGATGGGTTTTGAAATTCCGACCCGTTCTAAATCCATGGCGGGTTTGGGAATAATGTTGAAGGCAACGGGGCGGGGACGGGTTTAGGCAAACTCGTATCGTACCCGCCCCATTGCCATTCCTATACACAGGTGTTATATTTGTAAAAAAAATATATTCACCTCTTTCTTGTTCAAATATTAACTAAAATGTCCTTAAATCCATTGAAATGATAAGAAACAACTATTTATAAATAATTGAGACATAATAATTATTTTAACGTGTTGAAGGAAGATGAGTATAACTATTTTACAAACTTAGCACTCAAGTATGTAATTAGAAGAAACTTAAGAAGAGATCAGTATATTTTATCCATAAATAAATGATACAATCATACAACACTTCTATTTTAACAATATAATAATAAGAGTGGAGACTGTTTGATTAAATCAAGATCAAATTGATTCTAATCGTTATTCGAAAAACATTAGAACGGTATGAACCCGTTTTACGCTTATAAACTTAAACGCTAAATCTCCCTTTTAAGAAGGAGAGATCATTGGTATAGTAGGTTATATTCTATAACACTAAAAATTGAACAATTGTATTACGGAGTATATAATTTATATTTATAACTAATGTTATGATTCGATTTAATTCAGTTTCTTGGACTCAAACTAGAACTTAAGTGTAATTAACAATTATAATCTACATTTAATAATTTACCGGTTATAATATTTCGTGGTACACTCCTATACAATATTACCAGAATCCAACATTTTTTTAGAATAATATATGCTCATTATTTCAAACTAGTTCACGTTTTCAACACAATATAATGATATTTACCTTTATTTTATTTTTTATTTTTGGAAAAAGCACTTTTAAAATATTGCACTTAATTTTTTTTTTTTTAAATGTTGCGCACTTTAATGACTCTTACACAAGGCAGTGGTTGTATTTGTATCGTCTTCCACAACGACTGGACCTTTTTGTAAGAGGTCGAGTTTGACCGCATAAAGTCCGCTAAGTGATCCCATATATCGTTTGCCATCTCGCAAGTCCATACTTACGGTTGATGGGTCGCATTCACACCAGATATGAAGCAGTTTCTGCTTTTTCTTTTAGTTTTTTTCTTTTTTCTGGTTTAGGGAAGACTTCACCCTTTTAATGGGCGTCGTGTGTGTGTGTATATATATATATATATATATATATATATATGTATTTCGTTTTCTTGGAATCAACAATTATGCTTTGTTTGACTTTAAAAAAAAAAAAAAAGGGGGCAAATTAGACTTTTTTTTTTTTTTTTCTGGATTGACTTTATTATAATTATCTCCTCTTTAGTTTGGTATATTACACTTACCCCCTCTCACTAACAAATATTAACAGTTATTAACGAAAAATGTAAAATTACCTTTATACCATTTACACTTACCTCTCCTCTAAATTAACTTATTACACTCACTACCTTTGTGTTTTGGAATATTACACTACTCTCCTCTAATTTGAACATTTATAACAAATATTCCATTATCGTCAGCAACACTAATTGTCAAATATGGTCAATGCTGGCGTGGCCAAATTTGAATATTTATATGACGAAAATGTACAATTATAATTGTGCCCTAATTATTATATAAATAATTTTAACTAAAAACTATTTTGTTACAATTACATTATATGTACCCTCGAACATATTTTCATAAATTTTAAAGACTGAAATGTTTCAAATGATCAAAAGTCATTACATTTTATTCGAAGTGTTTGTCAAACACTTAGAATAAAGATACATTTCAAAATCTATTAGCTTTCATCATTCATCATTATGATGTCATTATCTGAATTGATAATCGATATAATCGAAAGCGATCAAGGACCAAAACTAAAGGATATAATGACGGATATATAAATATAAAATTGGCAATAGATTTAGAGAATAAATAAAATATGAAAGATGAATATGTAGAAGGAAATGATCTATATATTTTCTTTAGTTGGGGTTAGATTTATTTTTTTGCATAGTGCAATATAAGGGGAAAGTGTAATATTCCAATCAATCTAGAAGGGAAGAAAGTGTAAGTGTTATAAAGGTAATTTTATATTTTTCGTTAACAACTGTTAATATCTATTACTGAGAGGGGGAAAGTGTAATATGTCAAATTAGAAAGGAGGTAACTATAATAAAGACAATCTAAAGAGAAGGTAAGTATAATTTATTCAAAAAAAAAATGGGGAGGAAATTGAAAGAAACAAAGGAATGAGAAAGAATAAAGAGAGAGGGAGGGAAATGAGTATACTTTGTTGAAATTTGAAAGAAAGGAAAGAGAGTGAAACAGAGAAGGGATGAAACATCATCCGAGACTACCTTTTGAAACATCATATGTTTTTTTTTTTTTTTTGGTTAGTGTAAAAATAGGAGAAGGGATGAGGAAAAAAGGAATAATTACTATTGTATATATTAAAATTACATTTTCACCCTTACTATCTATCAAATTACTTTATTGAAATGTCTCAAATGAATAAATTGGTAAAATAGCAATCTCTTTCCATCCGTTCATCCTCCCAAATAAAAAGAGTCACCTCGAATAGATGCCCACCCTCTTTTCTTTTAAAAAAAAAATTAATTACCCTCATTGTATAGTGCACGGGTATAATGGTGGATCTCGGCACGTGTACTACATTTAAGACTATAATTATTCCGGTGCACGATGCAATATTTAATTTGTTGATTGAAACATTTTAAATTTTTTAAGAAAGTTGAACAAATAATTTAAACCCAATTATTTTCATTTGAAAGAATGAGATCAAACTATTCGTAATTGAGATTTAAGAAAAATTACTTCATGCTTTAAACTAAATTTTATCCTATTTTATCAAACATAGCTTACATAGTGAACTATGTATTAGGGTCTAATGAAAATCTTAGTTTCATGGGTTGGACTAAATTTAAAGATTTAATGAATTATGTAACTGTATAGTTTTTTACCAAAAAAAAAATAAATAAAACAAAATAAAAACTTACCAATCACAAGTTAAAGAGTTATTTCATGACCAACTCAGCATTCGCTGTAGGGTAATGATGTTTTGCAATGGCAAACCGTTAAATAAAGATTCGGTTTTTATAAGCAACGACTCCAAAGTCTAACCATTGGAGATAGCTGAAGCATACCGTCATGGTGGACCCCAACATTGACGCATCAAACGACGACCTTTGTGACATTCATGTCACCATGCTATAATAAAGAATGCAAAGATATATGATTCTACTGTGCAAATTATTATTTCTTCAATTCAGATCTTATGTTGGTAAAAAAAAAAAATAAATCAGATCTTAAGTAATTTAAATCGCAAACTTAACACTCATTCACACGTAACCACTCAAACAACACATTTATTTCATATATCTACCGTGACAATTCAACACTGCAATATCATTAAAAAAAAAATTTCAATAATTTTTAATTGTTCTTGGATCTCTAATTTAATAATGTTACGTGATTTGCATTCTTAATTTAATTATATTTGTGTACTGAAATTCATACGTCTCTATGAAGTAGTATTTGAAGGACTTGAACTATTTATTTTTAATTTTAAAAATAAAAAAATACAACAAAACTATTATATTTTAATTTTCACTTATTTTCAGTTGAAATATTAATATATGAGATTCTGTAATCTTTTGGAGGCGGGTCTGTTGATAACAAGATAAGGGTGAGAGGCCCTATCCCGTTAATACAAAAAAAGTCAACGATAAACTTTCTGTGTTGAAGCCAACCTCCAGCCAATAAGCTGAGCTGGATCGATATGTGGGTGGGTGGTTGATTGTAAACCTAGTTTAAGTATATTATACTATCGTTTTTTCAGGTCACAGATAGGTAAAGAGCATTAAATATATTATATTTGAACTTTGTTTTTTTCTTTATATTATATAAAAAAGTAACTGCATATTTGTTAATAAAGTGAACTATTAAGGGCAGTCTTAAGCTTGTAAATAAAAAAATAATAATTATGTATTTGATCAAATTACAAACTGTTGAGAAGACACAGACTTTGACTTCTTGGTATTTGATTCCCACTGCATTTATTTAAAGTCTTCGTTTTTTTTTTAATTTTTCCAAATGGAGTTGTGGAAGCTATTAATTGTGACATGGACAATTCAAAAACTTGAATAGTGGAAGTCTTCTAATGGGTTCAATGTCTCCATCGACATTTCATTATTATGTGTTTCATTTGTAGCTTTCTATAATATCATGTCACACTCATATGTAGTAGTATATTTGGGTATCAACATACCACTAATTATTTGTTTTCAAGAAAATAACATACATTACATAACGAAAGCATAAAAAATCTCTAAACCGGACTTCATTAACAGACGTTGAAAATGAGCATACTAAAATCGGACTTCATTAACTGCTGAACATGCTCAATAAAATATATGATTATAATTTTAAATCGAATTTTATACTTAAATTAATTCTTTCAGTGTTGAGATTTTAATTATTGGACTTTGCCAACACTACCAATATAGCACTGCCATATTTCATATTTGGGTAAACCAAATCTTACAGTCTTATCAAGTAAGCTACTAGTCAAAATAATATTCGAATTTCAAATTAACTTGGGATTTGTTTGTTCTAATGGAAAAATATTACTGTAATGAATGTTGTGGGAAAGTGGAGACTTTTTATGCTCGGATCAGACAGTATCAACTACGTCGTTTTAGAGTATCTTACCTAATAAAAAAGTTAGAGCCAACTTTGGCTATGTTAAAGAATGATTGCAATCTTTGATTATAAATATGTGTATTTAGTCAATTGTTATCATCCAAAACCATTGTATTTCCTTGGAAAAGGAATACTAGGTTTTAATTTTATTAGGTTCATATCTGTTTTCTTTCATCAACCATGTGAATGCTTATTCTATAAATACACATATATACAATTGCTTACATTCACACACACACACACACACAGATATATATATATATATATATATATATATATATATATATATATATGGCCATCTATTTACCCAAAAAAAAAAAAACATGTGTGTGGCCACATTTTTATGTGCTTAATTGGTTGGCCACTTGGGCGGACTCCACTTAATTAAATAGTTTTCACATTGAATAGTTGAATGTTGCATATATATATTATTTATAACTAAGTTCTAGATGTGGATTAACGAAATGTATATTTTTCAACTTGTGCCACGTCCCACTGTTTTATCTTGATTAATTGAGATTACACTCTTCATTCCTTATTTTTTAGGAAAAGCTACATTTAAATATAGTTCGGATGTCTAAATCACAAAGTGGTCTATTTTAAAATTTTATTTCACTTTGGTTGAATTAAATAAAATAATCACATATGCATTGAAAATTATTATTCAATTCCAAAATGTCTTTCAATCTCTTATTCCAACCCACACTAAACTCCATTTGGTTCCTGTGCGACTGAAGGAGCGTTGTACGTGCGTGACTAAAGAAAATTCAACAAATTATTGTCTTTTTGTATTACTAGAAGAAAATTGAATTCATTGCAAAGCACCATTGTCTGGATAAATTATTGGTCGTTGATTATTTATCATCACAAAAATATGGTCTCTTATTTTACTTTAATGAACTGTATTTTTTACTTTTCAAAAAAAAAAATTAGTGAAACTAATTTTTGAATTGTATGACAAATTCATGTGCCATTGGTTCTTAATTTTGATGTTTTTTAAATGTGATAAACGGTTACACTAGTCACTTTTTTAAGTTGTTATTATCAACTGTCGAATTCATATTTGCTTGTTCAAATATGTTCTTAATTTGATTTAGTGAACAAACATATTCTATGTAAAATGACCCATAACTTATTTGCTAATAAAGCTTAAATTGAGGCATACTTGAAATTTATAGGAGTTTACTTATGAAATTTGAATTTTCTTTATCTTTCTGCCTTATATTTTGATGTAATATCTTTTCCTGATACTCATATATTTTTTAGATATATTAGCTAGACTGAAAAGTTACCAAACACATCTAGAAAATCTATTTCATTCCCATGGAGATATAGTTAATGTGTTGTGATATCACAAGTGAGTTTACTTATGAAATTTGAATTTTTCTTATCTTTGTGCCTCATATTTTGTGTAATATCTATTCCTGATGCTCATATTTTTTTGGGCATACTAGCTACACTGAAAAGTTACTCAAGCACATATGAAAAATTTATTTCATTTCCATCGAAATACAGTTAATGTGTTGTGATATCACAAGGGTATCCACTTGCATTAATCAAAGAGGGAAAAGAAGTTGACCTTCAGACCAAAAAAAAAAAACATGTGTGGCCACATTTTTATGTGCTTAATTGGTTGGCCACTTGGGCAGACTCCACTTAATTAAATAGTTTTCACATTGAATAGTTGAATGTTGTGTATATATATTGTATATAACTAAGTTCTTGATGTGGATTAACGAAATGTATATTTTTCAACTTGTGCCACGTCCCACTGTTTTATCTTGATTAATTGAGATTACACTAATAATTCCTTATTTTTATAGGAAAAACTACACTTAAATATCGGTCGGATGTCTAAATTATAAATTGGTCTATTTTAAAAGTTTATTTTTCACTTTGGTTGAATACAAAATAATCACATATGTATTTAAAATTATTATTCAATTCCAAAATACACTTCAATCTCTTATTCCAACCGACACTAAACTTCGTTTAATTTCTGTGCGACTGAAGGAGCGTTGTGCGTGCGTGACTAAAGAAAATTCAACAGATTATCTTTTTGTCTTATCGGAAGAAAATTGAATTCATTGCAAAGCACCATTGTCTGGATAAATTATTGGTCGTTGAACATCTATCATCACAAAAATATGATCTTTTATTTTACTTTAGTGAATTAACTTTTTTTTTACTTTTAAAAAAAAAAAAAATTAGTGAACTAATTTTTGAATTGTATAGCGAATTCATGTACCATTGGTTTTTAATTTTGAGATTTTTTAAATGTGATGAACGGTTTCACTAGTCACTTTTTAAAGTTGTCATTATCAACTGTCTAATTCATATTTACTTATTCAAATATGTTCTTAATTTGATTTAGTGAACAAACATATTCTATGCAAAATGACCCATAACTCATTTGCTAATAAAGTTCAAATTGAGGCATACTTGAAATTTATAGGAGTTTACTTATGAAATTTAGATTTTTCTTATCTTTGTGCCTCATATTTTGATGTAATATCTTTTCTTAATGCTCATATTTTTTAGACATACTAGCTAGACTGAAAAGTTACTAAGCACATCTGAAAAATCTATTTCATTCTCATCGAGATATAGTTAATGTGTTGTGATACCACAAGTGAGTTTACTTATGAAATTTGGATTTTTCTTATCTTTGTGCCTCATTTTTGATGTAATATCTATTCCTGATTCTAATATTTTTTTAGGCATACTAGCTAGACTGAAAAGTTACTCAAACACATCTGAAAAATTTATTTCATTCCTATCGAAATATAGTTGATGTGTTGTGATACCACAAGTGTATCCACTTGCATTAATCTAAGAAGGAAAAGAAGTTGACCGCTATCCAGGCCATATCAACTATTTAATTTTGATTACTTTACAACATAATATCATGTTTACAAGTATTTGTATAACTTATATTTTGCTTTTCGTTATGAGTTTGTTTAGTTTTGCTGGATTACTTTTATATTCTTACAAGTTTTCATAAACTAAACGATATTTCAGATATTTTCTTAATTTCTTGAGTGAAAAAATTATTTGATTTAAGAAGGATTATTTGATATTTTGGAATGAGAGATTAAATGACATTTTCGACCTGAATAATAATTTTCAATGCATATGTAATTATTTTGTTTAATTCAACCAAAGTAAAAAATAAAATTTTAAAATAGACCACTTTATAATTTAGGCCTCTTAACATTATTTAAGTGTAGTTTTCTCAATTTTTTAGATACATTAATATTTGTTGTCTTCTTTTATTTCCTACACCGTCTCCTCTCTCTATTGTATGACAAATATAGTTGTCGAATAGATGATATTTACTAATTTTTTTTAAAGCACTTCTGGCGCATTTTTAAGTATTTACTGTATTTGTAAATGATCTTGCGCTGCTAATTATATATACTGTATTTTTAAGTATGTATATATATATATATAGATTGCTTTCGAATTACCTTCCTTACTATGCTACCAAATTATGGATATTCACACACATATATTATAAGGTTGGTTTCGACGCGTCGAGGCTATATTGAAGTTATCTAGAAATGTATAGAGCAAAGCACATGCAATAATTAATGGCACAATTTTTTCTTTATCACAAATAGAATGATTTATTTTGTTACAGATGAATAGTTTGACTTTCATGGCCCCTTCTTCATGCACCTACATCAACAAATATAAAATGGCAATGCGCTCTTAACATGCAAACTTTTCTAATATATTAGAGATTGGTTTTATTTTTTTTCTTTTTATATATAATATTTTTTAAATTCAAAGTCAAAACTAAAAAAATTACTCTAAATACACCCAAAACAAAGCAATTTCAAACTGATATTATCAATCATTCAAATTAATGTGTGTCTGTAAATGAACCAAATTTACTCGATGCACAGTGCATGGTATTTGTACTCCGACAAATTGTCACTGTGAAGTAACCCAGTGGAGCAAAGTTCATTTAGGTCATGGAGCAACAGGCCCACAATGAAGATTTAATCCTGGCCATTTATTCTGTGGACCACCTATCAAATTTGACCCATTTGTTGGAAGCCTCTCTATCCAATTATCAAGTGCCAGAGGCTGAGATAAATATATACTAAAGTTAAAAATCAAGATTGAGAGGAATCAGACCTCCATAAGATAACCCTTTAAATTGGCACAATTCTCTTGGCTGGAAACAATTTTTTAAAGTGAGTGTGTATACTAATTAGAAAGAAAAAAAAAAAAGTGTGGATACCAACTAAAAAAAAAAAAAGAGACATTTTATCACCAGAAAGAAAATCAAATTAATTTATAAAATGGTAAGGAAACCCATATGAAATTCATAATTGTTTCTTTCCCTTTCTCTTTTAGTTTCCTTTTCTTTTTTCCACATTATTTCCAAGAATCAAATGAATCCACGTTGATATTTTCTTTTGACCAAACTTAGGAATAGAACGGTTGTACAGATTACTTAATCACTATATCACAACCACTTTTACAATACCAAACACATCTTAAGAAATTTAAAACTAAAAGTAGTGTTGGAGTTCATCAAATATTAAAGTAGTATTGGAGTCCTCCCTCATGACCATTAGATCCTTGGATGGTGTGACTGACGTCATCAGATATGTGATGAAACGGTGATGAGGGCAAAAGTATATTGAAAATGTCTATTGTCACAATAATTTTTGGCATATTTATTTTTTTAGAACCATGCTACTGAAAGCCTAAAAAGACGGGTTGAAATGGTTAGCTTACTTCACTGCATCCTTTAGATGCAATGCATTGGAACCCACATCCTTTGCATCTAACGGATGCAAGGGGGCTTTGGCCCAAATATCATTTTCCTATTTCTTAACCACTACACAGTGACCACTTCTTCAAAATCAAATTGCGATGAGAGTAACAACTAAGAAACGAATGAGAATGACAACTGATGGTGGCATTGTTACCACAATCCATCCGACTGTGACAAAGCATAATTGTAAGTAAAACCAGTCCGGACTTCATACTGGACATTAAGGATGACAACTCAGAGACTAGAAAAAGTAAGAATGTAAACTTGGACCCCCTATCAAATAGAAAGAAAATGACAGATCAGCAGCTTAATAATTAACACCATATATAAATATATATATATATATATTTGTTCTCTATATTGATATTGGTGGGTCTGTTGCCAGCAAAATTGATCTAATCGCGACAATTCATATGCAATGTACATATAGAACTTTATTCTCCACTTTCCTTGGAGTTGCGTTATATATATATATATACACTCCTTTGGTACTAGATTTCTATATTATCTCTTGGTGATTGTACAAATATTTATTGTGTTTTGTCACACTGCAGCAGCATAACCTAGACTGTTAGTGCAAAGGAGATTGGCAAATAAATATCTTGGCATACTGGTGATTGCGACCATTCAACATGTATATATATATATATATATATATATATACTATTCAATTCATTATGAACCATCTTTTTAAATGTATACCAAACACCCAGAAAAAAGACAAGTGGGTTGCTCTTTTCAATCGGGCTGTTAAGGTGTCATATAATATTCAAATTGTGGGTTTTCATTTAGCATGGTGTAGGATAAAATAGATTTTTTTTTTTTAACAGCACCAAAGGAAGGAAAAAAAAATACAGAGCTAAACACCGAAACAAGCATCCGAAAACAGAGCCCTTGAAACAACAGCAGGAATTAACTCCCAACACAAAAGAGGGCCAAAAGAACAAGGAGCTGCACGGCATGCCTCGTGCGCCACTTTGTTCGCGGATCTTGGAACCCATTGAAGATGAGTTGAAGAGCAGTAGCTGAGAAGAGCCTTACAATCCTCCACGATTGGGAAAAGAGCTTCCTCGGCAGGAGCGAGCTTTAAAACTGCTTGGCAGTCTCCTTCAATAAAAACATGAGATAGATTTCTATCTAAACAAAACTGGATAGCTGCCCTAAGGAGTAAGGATAAAACCCTCTGCCACCATGGCTGAAGAAACAAAACAAAAAGCAGTAGATGCAACCTTCAACATAACTCCCTTATGATCACGAAGGACCACAACACCTTTACTTTCCTTCATCATCGGATCAAAAGTGGCATCAAAATTTAGTTTGAAACTCCCTTCCAAAAGAGGAGTCCATTGCCGAGAAGGAACGTTAAAGGCAAAGGAAGGAAAAACAAACTGCTCAAGCTGTCTTCGAATCTCATGTGCATCAAAAAAATCACGAGTGGCCCTCTCAACAACCACATGGGGCTCCACCCTTTTAGAATTAAAATTCCATTCATTTCTATTCTTCCAAATATGCCAACATAAAAAAGAAGCCAGACCTGCACACTCCAAAAAGCACTAACCCTCCTTCCCGCCATCAACAAGATTTAACCATCTTCTCTGCCATGGCATCGGAGAGGATTTTCATGGTGGATTTGACTTGTTTTCTTAATTAGAAAAATGTTTATATAACTGCAAACATGACGATGAGAATTAAGCAATAAACAGATGTACTTTTGAAATGCATCATTCGCTTTTAGACAACTCATAAAGTAATGCTTCAAATTGCAATTATTGAAAGCAATAATCACATTGAAATCAGATAAATAGAACATGAAAACCAGCTCAAAGAAAGCATATTAAAACCTAGAAATGTAATATATATGCATCCACAATATGTAAAACAATATCAAATGTGGCAATTTGATGAAGCACCATATGAATAATATATAATTGGAGAACATAGTACGTGTATAATTATATATGCATAATTATATATATATATATATATATATATATAGGAAAATTTTGATTTTTGTCTAGTTATGAAAGCAATACTACAAATACATCAAATACTAAAAATTATTACAATATTTTTCAACTTAACAAAAAGTAATTACAAATACATCAATATATACTATTTTGGTCCAAAATGCCTAACAATTTTTTTATGAAATTACATGATTACCCCCATCCTACAACCACCATTGCCACAGTACCCACCCCTACAACCACCACAACAGTCCCCACCACCACCACAGTCCCCACCCACCCCTAAAACCACCACCACCACAGCCCCCACCCACCCCTACAACCACCACCACCACCACAGTGTCGAGAAGAGCCCCAACTGTTAAAGGAAGGTAGAGAATTCGGCGAACAAGTCATCGATGAACAATGAGAAGAAGAAGAGCTCTCAGACGGTGGTTTATTGGGCAGAGGTAGGTACAAGTTCTGGGATTTGGCCGCTATTCTCTTACTCGCCTTTTGGTCCATGTTCACTTGCACTGTCACTTTCAAATGGTCCACCGGTAATCTCAACCCCGTCTCCAACGACTTCAATTCTCTCATCCCCGATGATCTCGACGTCCTGATCAGTACCCCCTTCTTTCTCTCTAAATTCTCTCTGTCTCTATATATGTCTTCTTTTTGTTGAATGGATCTTGATGGTTATAGATCTGACGAGATTGTGGGTTTTTTTATTTTCCAGTGGCAGGAGCTGGAGGAGAGAGAGAAAGTGGTGAGGCAGATGTGGATGTGTACACTCATATCAATTTTCGTCTGAAGTTACTCCATTATCAATTTCTGGCTTCAATTCTGGTAAGGAATCTCGGACCTCTCATCTCTGATTTTTGTTTTCGGGTTTGATAATACTCAACAAACAGATTTACGTCTCTTCGAGAAGCCACCATCTCCGGCAAGCACCATCTCTGATGACCACCATTTCAACTGAGGTTTAGGAGGAGGTCAATGGTGGTGGCAGTTTAGGGGGTGGGGACTGTGGTGGTGGTGGTGGTTCTAGGGTGGGGTAATTATGTAATTTAATAAAAAGGAGTTTGGGGGTATTTTGGACCAAAATAGTATATATTGATGTATTTGTAATTATTTTTGTTAAGTTGACAAATGATGCAATACCTTTTGATATTTGATGTATTTGTAGTATTGACTCCATAACTAGACAAAAATCAAATTTTTCCTAATATGCAGTGGAATGAAAGAACAGACACACTCGGAGCAAACAATGTTTAATCAAGATCAACATGAAGCGCTTGACCACAGTCATTGTATTAAAACCATCCAACTTTATTAATATTATCTTTGGATCAAAGATTGTGAAAATGTTCCAAGCTAGTGGTCTCAATATGTCACAATTTCTCATAAATTTTAGACTTACTTTGACTGCAAAAGGTCATTACTTGAATACCAAAACCTATTATAGGAATTCACATTTCTGCCTTTCCAAACTATTTCCTAACAGTAAACCATCTAAAGGATTGCAATTGCAAACTAGAAATGACTGTTACAAGAATTTAAAGTTTTGTCATTTTCAAATGCGTGTGTGAGTATTTACCTAACAAAAAGAAAAAAAAAAGTAAATATCATCTATCTCCTATGAGGTTTGTCTAAATAATACATATATCCCCTCTACGTTTCATAATCTCACCTACTTTCCCTATCAATAACAATAATTTAAGTAACTAACGGTAATGGGTGAAATTACCATTATACTCGTAAGTTACTGTTTCCTTTTTTGTATTCTTTTCTCTCTTCCTTATTCTCTCTTTATACTGTTATAATAAAAACGTTTTTAAACAGAGAGGAAAGATATATTCATATTCAGATATATATTAGGAATACCAGAAAGAAGAACTAGTTAACAATGCTAAAACAAATGATATATTCACACTCACATATATATTAGGAATACCAAAAAGAAGAACTAGTTAACAATGTTAAAATAAATGATATATTCACACTCACATATATATTAGGAATACCAGAAAGAAGAACTAATTAACAATGCTAAAACAAATTATATAATTAGTCAAAAAATTAGCAACAAATATTAGAAAAATCAGCTTCACTATTGAATAATTCAAGAGGTTGGGATACCTTAGTATACGCTCAACATATACACCATTTGTCTCTTATTTGTCCTCACTCTCCCTTTTTCGCAAGGTTGCCCAGTGGTGACAAAAGGTGGTCGGTAATGGGTATTCGTTGGAATGCTCATGGGGACTCTGGCAGTGTGGAGATTCTTCAATGGTGATCGGCAAAGATGATACATGAGACTCTATGGTAGAACTACTACGACATTGGGCACTTCAGGTGTTGATCGGTTTCAATGGAGACCCAACTTGGCAGTGGTGGTGTCATGCATAGTAATGGCTAAAGCTTGTTTGACTAGAAAAAATTGATGATGGGTCTTCGGTTATATTGCTTGACGAAGAAGATGACCCGACAATAGTCCGATGAGGCGTGTCTTGGTGATGGAAACATAGTAGAAGGTGGTGGGATGGAGTTTGGTTCAGGTGAAGCTTCGTCGAACGGCGAACTGGAGCTTGGCATAATGTTTATTGGGCCTTGGCAATGAGTGAACTGGTGCTCTGGTGAATATTGACTATGCAAGGTCAGTGGGGAAGACCATGCATGCACTTCATTGTCCAAAGCATCTTTCAATTTCCACCAGCCACCTTTGCGTCTCCTCCATCTTCATCCTCCACCGAGGCCATCACTAGAATCAAAAGCCACTATCGAAGCAAACCCATTTCCATTGGCTCACAATATCTTCTATGGTGTTGTCAGCATAGAACTCTGGTGGGTTTATAGTGGAGGTTCGGTAGGTGCTCACAGTAAGGAGGTAGGGATCGAAGCTCCGGCCATGGTGAAAACGGAGACTTGGCTCTTTATAAAGGAGATGGTTTCCATGGTGGTTTATGGTGGAGAGATGTTAGAGATGGAGATGAGGTGCTCGGGTAGTGGTGGTGTTTCAGTGTGGGTTTTCAATGGCGGTGAGTAGAAATGGTGGAGATAGTAGTGCAATTGGTGATGGTGGTTGAGCATGGAGCATGGGCGGTGCTTGGTTGGAAAAACACTGGGCGGAAAAGATAATCGGAGCATCAGGTCTGACAGCCACCATGGTAGTCTCCACTAGTCGAAGCACACCTATATGAGGAGGGAGAAAGAATCGGGAGAAAGAAGAGAGAGAGAAGGGGGGAGAATGGAGGAAGAAAAGAGAGGGAGAGGAGAGAGATGAAGATAGCATTGGAAGGGAAGAGAGAGAGAGAAAAAGAAATAAAAAAAAGTCAATAAGGTTAAAAGAGATATTTTATGCGTTAGAGGGGTAAAATAAACCTTTTATCCATTTATTGTGGCTAACATTAATAGATTCTCTTTGTATGAGTCAGCTATCGTAACGAGAGAGGGGAGTGTATTACACGGATCAAAACTTCAGAAAAGATAAATTGAATTATAAAACGTAGAAAAAAAGTAAGTGTTATTTCAAAATATAAGGTGATAATATTTACCAACAAAAAAAAAAAAAAAATACTACAAACTAGCATTCAGCTGCAACTGAGATAGTATTCAAACTAAATTCGTAGAAAAGAGATTCAAACACCCAACTTGACAGCGTTGTCATCTCGACATGATCTTCCCATATACATGATGATGTAATAAGGAAAAGAACTGAACTATTTGGAAGGGATTTAGAAAATTCTCATCTGACCCTACAATTGATGTGAGACAAGAAAGAAGGGCATTCTTGTTTTAATTGCCAGGAAGTCAGTGAATCTATGACCCACTAAACTTAATTGAAAAGACGTATATATTTATATATATGGCCCTCTTCAGTACACAGAATGAGAACCTAACATTTTCATACCAGCACAGCATGTGAGAGGCTTAGATGGGTCAAAGCTATCATGATATGCAATCAAACCAAATATGATGAAGATATATTCACATCCATTTTATATGACTTACCCTTGCCTAAATTTCTAAAGGTTTAAGTTCAAAAAACCTGTATACGAAATGTGAAAAAAAAAAAAAAAAAAAAATACTATTATAATTTAGTATGTTTATAACCTCTCAGTGGTTGTCTTTAATAAGCAAATATTTCTTTGTAACAAATTTTCGATCAAAAATAACCGTTGACTATCATTTTTGGTTATTTTTTTAAAATTTTGAAACTTGTACTTTACCTTATAAACTGCAAAAAAATTGCTCGCTATATAAAAATTGTGCAAATAGATCAATGTTTTTCTTCTAACATTGTAAATCTGTAAGGATATTTTGTCATTTTTTAATTTCAGTACTACAAATTGATGATTTATCTTTATTTGTACAATTTAAAAGCTGTAGGAGGTTAATTGAATATAAGAGAGTATTTGCACGTTCTGCGTATACAAGGAGTTTGTTTTACACTTGACCTATTTCTCAACCGATCAATAAGATCGAGCAAGGCTAGTAATAAGATTGTAGAGAAAGATATCATCTACTGTAACCAAACTATGTGAAGAATACATTTGCAAGAGAGGTGAAAGGAATTTGGTGGGAAAATGAGAACTCCATTGATTTCGTATCCCTTAATTGGATTAAAGCGGGAACATTTTAACGATAAAGGGAATGTAAGAGTTTGGTTATCCTCATTTTATTTGAAAACAAATGAGTGAATATGATTATTAAGTAACAATAGAAATTTCAGCTTTGATTTTCCCCATTTTAATAAGTCTATAATAAAATAAGAAAACACAAGACAGAGTTTAGGCCAAAGAAAACGAAAATACACAATATCCAGTGGTGAAAAAGGCCGGGCAGAGCAATAATGATATTTGGACCGAACCATGAAAACAGGTCTTACATCCAATATCAAGATTCAAAAGGCCTCGGGCCCAACTAGAGGCCCACAAAAACCACGATAACAAGTCAAAACACTTGAGTAACTTCTTCTTATATAGATAGTCCTCAGGCCCAACTAGAGGCCCACATAAACCAAACTGATTTTAGTCCACCATCACAAGTAAACCAATATATATAGTTCAGAAAATTTGCTTTGTCTTTTTGTACATTACAACTTTTAAATTAAATTTGGTATATGCCATTGCATCCTATTCCGTTCTTCTGCAACAAACAGTGTTGTTCAATAATTCAACTCTACATAAACCAATATGGTGTCCAACTCTAACTACAACAGTTTCATAGTGCATATTGAAATTCCATCGAGATCATTATAAAACACAAAGAAAAAGAAAAACTTGAGAAATTAGACAAATCTTATTGTTTTCTTTTGCTGATATAATGGTTCTTATATATATATATATATATATATATATATATAAACTCCCTCCATCCCAAAATGATTGGGCACTATGGTTCCCAAAGTCCCTAGAATTTTGGGATGGAGGGAGTATTTCCTTGCAGATTATATATATCAGCCGATTTAATCAACAACAATTTAGAACAAATATAATTCAAGTTTCTAAAAGTGAAAATTCTCTATAACATATCATAATATAATTCCAGAAAAAATAAAATAGAATTTATCGGAAAACTTACAAGCTACATAAATGACTATTTTGTTATATTTGAAAGTTAAAATTAGCTCGTTATCCTTGTAAATATTATTTTAATAATTTTTTAACAAAACAAAAATTATTGAGAATGAGTACTGATGTTCATAGAAAAAGTTTCAATCAAATTGGATGGTGCATGTGAGATCCAAACACAAGTTCTACTTTCACCATTCATTAAATGGGAAGCTGTTGAATACTTACTATCTTGATTATTTTTCATTTTTCAAAGAAAATACAACTCTTCATTTGCTTGCAGAAGAACAAGCGACAAAGTCAACCCATTAATTTATATGAACACGAAAAAAATAAAATTGTGGTGATGTATGCATGTTTGGAACAGAGAATGTCGGATCCATTCATGTGATCATGAAATAAAAGACAATGATTTTTTTTTTTTTTTATCAGAAACATGAATATATTAAGAAACCAACAAGCTATTACAATCCAAAGAAACAAGACTCAGCAACCAGTTTGGCCAAACATCCCAAACTAAATCAGACTCTCTACAACGTAGAGCCCACCTGCTCAGTTCATGAGCAACATGATTTCCCATTCTGGGAATCCAACATAACTTCAGACCTTGGTTGTGGGCCACAAGCTCTTCGATGTCCTGGATCACCACGTATGACATAGCATCAACAGGTTGAAGATTCAAGATTGATTTACAATCTCCTTCTATGTCAAAATTCTCATAACCCCAACTATGAGCCAACTTCACTGCTTCCCTCAGAACCAACGATTCTGCGACTAAAGGATTGGCTACAATTGGCCAAAACATGGACGCCACTCTCACTGGGTGACCATCCCAATTCCGTAAGACCAAGCCGCCACCACACTCCCTCGAAGAAGGGTGAAAAGATGCATCAAAGTTGAGTTTCCACCTACCACGATTTGGAGCATGCCAACGCACCTTTGGAGGAGTTGGAGGGGAAGAAAAAGGAGATTCTCTCAACTTATCCAACTTAATCTGTTGAAACTCCAGGAAAAAGAAAACAGCTTTAGACACAATGTCAGGTGGGTCAAACGGTACACCTTGAAACACCCAGCAGTTTCTCCCTTTCCAAATTTGCCAACTTAAATAAGCGGCCAAGCTGGAGAGAGAAAAAAATTCAGCATGATTCTTCCATAAGCCTTGCATCCAAAGCCATTTTTGAGACCAAGAGAGACCATCATCCAAGAAATTGAGTCTGAGAGGACTCATCTTCTAAACAAGTTTAATGATTGGACAATCAAAAATAATATGAAGAGTAGATTCCTCTGCCTTGCCACAAACAGCACATAAAGGAACAGCAGTACACTTGCGCTTATAAAGATTAAGTCGCACAGGTAATCTATCATGAACACACTGCCAGAGGAACAAAATGATTTTTCGTTGTGCTTTCACCTTCCAAATACTAGACCATATATCCATATCTGCAGATAGGCTACACGAGGGATGGTCATTCCTCTTGGAGGAATTTTGAGACAAATGTAAGGCAATCTTGTAAGCAGATTTAACAGAGAACTTTCCATCAGCAGTGCAACCCCATAAATTCTTATCAACCCCACCAGCCACCCGCAGAGGTAGTTGGAAAATAAGATCACAGTCACGAGCATTAAAACTCCTCTTGATCAAATCAACTTTCCATGAGGCAGATTCCAAATCAATAAGATCAGACACCAATTTTAGCTCAGAGTTTGATTTGGGAGTAGAAATTCTAGGATTGTGAAGATCTAGGAGCCATTTATCCTCCCAAATATCGATGTTGAGCCCATTTGCAACCCTCCATGACATGCCTTCTTTGACAATGTCTTTTGCAGCTTGTACACTTTGCCACCCCCAAGAAGTGTTGGTGCCACTAGAAGAATTCAAGAAACTAGAAGAAGGAAAATACTTGTGCTTGAAAACCTTAACCAACAAAGAAGCATCTCCAATTTCAAAACGCCAAGCAAGTTTAGCGAGCAAAGACAGATTAAACTCCTCAATACTCTTAAATCCCAGGCCTTTCTGCTTCTTATGCTTGCACATTTTAACCCAACTAACCCATTTAATTTGTGACGAAAACTCCTTGCCACTCCACCAGAAGTGCATGATTTTACTGTTCAAAGAATTACAGAGGGAAGAAGGAATCTTAAAGCATTGTAAGGAGAAAGTTGGTAGCGCAGAGAGGACAGATCGAATCATAACCTCTTGACCAGCTTTTGACATCAAGTCCCCTTTTATAGCCTTCACTCGTGCTGAAATTCTTTCAATTAAAAAATTGAAGGTCTGTTTTTTTGATCTACAAATCACAGAGGGGAGGCCCAAATAAGCATTCTTCCAACCTGTTGCCACAATTGTTAGGGTCCTTTGAAGATGGACTTGATCAGCAAAAATAGTATTACGACTGAAGAGAAAGTCAGATTTATCGTAGTTCACAAGTTGTCCAGTAAGCTTACCATACCGATCCAGGATTTGTTTCAACTTATTGGCTTCCAGCACTGTTGCTCTCCCAAAGAGGAGAGCATCATCAGCAAAGAGAAGGTGAGAAATTGGAGCAATGCCTCTAGCAATAGGCAGGCCCTTTAGAAGTCTAGAGGCCACAGCTTCTTTGAGCAGGATTGACAACCCCTCTGTGCAAAATAAGAAGAGATAAGGGGACAAAGGGTCCCCTTGTCTCAAACCCCTATAAGGCCTGAAAGCCACCCCATCTTCCCCGTTAATACGAATGAAAAAAGAAACAGTTTAGACACACATCATAACAATATCTACCCATTTAGAACTGAACCCCAATCTAGTTAATATTTCTCTCAAAAAGCTCTAATTAACATGATCATAAGCCTTAGCCATATCAAGCTTTAGAGTAAAATAACTTTTTTTGTACCTTCCTCTGGATTTCAGAAAGTGCATACATTCATGAGCAATGAGGATATTGTCATGGATAAGTCTAGAAGGAACGAAAGCACTTTGATTTTCACTAATCAAAGTGTTAAGAAGAGGTTTCAACTGATTAGCAATAACTTTCGAGAAGATTTTATACGACACATTGCAGAGAGAAATGGGACGAAAATGGGACATTTTAGAGGGACTTCTAACCTTTGGGATGAGGATAATGTTTGTATGGTTGAGGCTTTGGAGAAGATGACCAGATGAAATAAAAGAGTTAAAAGCCAATATGAGGTCACCTTTAACTTCCTCCCAATTATTTTGGTAAAAGATAGGTGTAAAGCCGTCTGGACCGGAAGCCTTTAGAGGACCCATACTTACCAAAGCAACTTTAATCTCCTCTTCTGTTTCTTCTCGCAAGAGATCATCGCACATTTCAGCCGTCACTTTCCTTTCCACCTTTCTCCAAAAATCAGAGTCGAAAACAGTATCAGAGTAAGAAAATAAGTCTTCAAAGTAACTTTCTGCAATTCTTCGAATTTCAATTTTAGATTCACACCAAACCCCATTGGCGTCCTCTAAACCAGAAATTTCATTCTTTCTCCTCCGGATCTGTGATTTCCTATGAAAAAATTTTGTATTTGCATCACCATGTTGAAGCCAGGCAATCCTAGATTTTTGCTTCCAAAATAATTCCTCCTCCCTCCAAGCAGCTCCAAGCTCTAGTTCCACCTGTAGAAATTCTGATTTGCTGTACTGGCGATCCTCATATTGTATTTTGGCCAATCTTCCCTGTAAAGATCTAATCTTTTTACAAGCATTCCACTGCTTTGATTTACTCCACACTTTAAGACGTTTCTTGCACCTTGATAATTTCTGATTCATCTGAAATTGGGCTGAGCCAGTAAATGTAGACCCCCAAACTGACTTAATCAGATCAGGACATTCCCTATCCCTCAACCATCTAGCATCAAAATGAAATTGCTTCCTAATGCCACACAATTCCACATTTGAATTAAGTAAGATGACTTTATGGTCAGACCCCAACACCTCCAAGTGTTGAATAGAATACCGAGGGAAAGCCCTCACCCAATCAAGAGATCCCAGAGCTCTATCAAGCCTTGCCCAAATGGTGTGTCCTTCCTCTCTATTATTACACCATGTGAATTTTGGACCCTTGAAGCCCAAATCAATTAACCCACACCTATCCAAAAATTTTTGAAAATTACGTAACATCCACCCTTGTTTGGACTTACCCCCTTTCTTCTCTCCTACATGTAAAATGGAGTTGAAATCCCCCATCAGAATCCAATTCGCACCCAATCGAGACTTTAAATTGTCAAGATACAGTCATTGTGAAGATTTTGTAATCTCGTCGCAAGAGGCATAAACCCCAGTGAAAAACCACAGACCCACACCCCTTCCACCATCAATTCGGCATGTAATCTGAATTCATTCCAATCCATTACCTGTAACCCACAATCAGGCTGAAAAAATAAAGCTATACCCCCAGCAAGCCCTTGCGAATCCACAATATGTACATCATAACCCCCCAACACTCGTCTGACCTTTTGAACAAACGCCTCTTTGTTCTTCGTTTCAAGTAAACAGAAAAATAAAGGAGAATGAAGGTTAACAAGCCTTCTTAACTGGAAAACTGTCAGGGGTGTCCCCAAACCCTGACAATTCCACACCATAGCTCTCATTGGTGATTTGGGGCCCAGTTATGGCTGGCCACCTCCACCACTGAGTCATAAGAAATACCTGTGTTCTCGTCGTATCTGTCCACTGCTGAAGAAGCATGAACTGAGGACCCATCTCTCAATTTCTTTACTAAATTTTTAGCAATCTCCTCAGTCACAGGCTTCTTTCTTTTTGTCAGCACAAAGTCCTTGTCTGTGGATGAACCGAGATGATGTATTTGTCTTGCTTTACGCTTCCATCCCCGTTGAACAGAGATCCCTTTCTCCCTAATTTTTGGGCCCAGTCTCGCATGTGACCGAGCCTTTGGAAGAGAAATTTTTGGATTCAGGCTTTTGACATGAGGCCCAAGTCCAGTGTAGAAGTTGTCAACCAACCCGTCCTTGTGACTCGTGAATAGACTTGGATTAATTGGCCCACATGACTCACCATTTAAAAATTTAGAGATTTGAGGGAAGTGGATCTCGGGGGCACAGTGAGCTTGCTTCTGAAAATGGACTGATGTGACTGTCTCTGGCACAACCATGATGGTTTCTTGCACGTTATTGGCTAATAGGCTCTGTGCATTGTCAATCAAAGGGGTTGCTTGCACGTAATTGGCTAACAGGTTCTGTGCATTGTCAGTCGAAAGGGCGATACTTACCTCTCCCACCTCAGAACGAGCAGTTTCCGATGGTGGAAGTCCATTCCGACGAGAGGACCAAATTTTTCGACCAATAGGACCCTCAGCTTTGCTCCATGGGCCGTACAGAAAGCCCCCAACAAGATCCTTTTGTCTCTCACAAGGAGAGTTGCAATGCTTGAGAATATGGCCTATTATGCCGCAATTATAGCAAAAGGACGGAAGTCTTTCATACTTAAAGAAAATCCAAACATCCTTACAATTTAGACATAGATACTTGGTTCGGCGGAGGGAGTCAGCAATGTCCACACTTGCTCGAAAGCGAATAAATCGTCCACCATCAACTTCATTTTCTCGAATTTCTACCACCTCAAGATCATTAAACGTCTCTGCAATTTTAGTCGCAACCTCTTTAGTGACACACTCAAGTGGTAGATTGGTCACTTGGATCCAGAAAGAAGTTTTAGTGAACAAGAGGTCCTCTATAATCAAACCCAGAGTCCAAGGTAAGAGAACTAACAACTGCCCTTTGTAATTCCATGGACCAGAGGAGAGGACTCTATTTTTGATCTTGTCGTCAGCAAATTGAAATTGGAAAACCTTGTTACCGAACGTGATGATCTTGAGAGGGTGTTGGCATTTCCACAGGTTGCTCATGAGATTTCTCAGACCGCCAGTATGGATATCCTTGTCAAAAAATACCTTGCCGATGAGACTGCGTGAGCACCATTAGATTCCTTCTCTGATGTCCGCAGAGGTTATTTCCAGAGAACTTGATTCTACTGCCGACAAAGAACAGTTTTGGATCTGTTGAATAAGTTCCTCATTCATTGTGCTACTTAAGAGAAGAAAGAGATATAGAGGAGAAAAAGAAAAGAGAAGAGAGTGCTGTCAGGAAAAGCTAAAAAGAAGAGAAAAAATGAAGGAGAAGGGGTGAGAAAGCACAACGGGGGTGCACAAGCAAGGGAAAAACCCTACTCTCTGCGTAACCAGAGAAAAAGACAATGATGAAGAACGTGCTATTGAAGCCGAAAACGCACACTCGACTTATTTGCTCAATGAGATACGATTGTTAATCCTAAAACAAAAACACATTCTTATTTAACAAATAAAAACTTTCATGTGTCTTTTTTATCATTTTACATGAGATGTGTGCATTCACTTACCATAGAAGCTCTAGGACAATATATCACATAAAGAGTATTCTCCACCTCTAAATTTGTATCTTCAAATTTAAATTTTGTCCATGTACGTCATTATTTTAACTAATTATCTCATCATTTTAGCTAATCATATCATCATATTTTACTTTCATATTTTTACTCCGCCGCAGCTTTTCGAGATTTGACTACTCAAAAATAATAATATTTTAATAAATCTCATTTTAAAAAAAATTTAAGTCGGAACATGGCTAAGTGTTACTCAAATTAAAACTCTCAAAATTTTATATTTAACAAAAATAGTTTCATTAAAAATTTAAATTTGTAATAAAAGTTATACAAGTTTAAGTGAAAAAAATACAAGAAATATACAATTATGTATATATATATATATATATATATATATATAGAGGTATGTGTGTGTATATGCGCGCATATAGAGAGAAGATTTTGATAAAAAAAATTGTTTTTAAATGAGGGCCGAGACACTTGCATAGCCGGATGAGTAGCTAAATCATTGCTAAGCAAACTGTGGGACTCATATTTTAGCTATGCCATTGGAGAGGTTTTTCACACATCGCTTAGCCAAACATGCCTTCCCCTAAGCCGTGCGAGATGCTCTAACATATGCTTAAAGATTTCCACGTAGCTATGAATCACAAATTTTGCATATATATATATATATGGTCCTCAACCAACCATTCTCCAATATGGCCAAAACCTCCAAGATAACAACTCTCTCACTCAAACACGCTCAGAGAAAGTGGAGAGTGGAGAATCTTTAGATAAACTTTCAAGTTCCGCAAGTTACCCCAGCAGCAATGGCACTGGCACACACAAAAAGCACTTCACATTCGCAAGTGGCACACAAAAGTTACTTTGAATGTTTCACAAAAGTTGAGGGTATCTTGGTCATTTCATTCTTACATTTAAATTTTTGGATTTAGTGATTAATAATGTACATAAACGTTGATGCAACTGCAACTGCAACTGTAATATTCTCTATTATATACTCGTACGTACTTTCAAAACCCAAAACCCCAATACTAAAATCTAATTTTGTCTCCACACAAAACACACTAATCCTCTATCTTATCTTCCATTAATCAAGTTTAACTGTATCTAACCCTCACCTGCAAATTCACCATTTCTCGAAGGTGATATGTTGATCTCGATCAGATTGTCTTCTTCAAAATGAAACACTTCACTTGTTCTCTTACCATCCAATTCAATCTCGATCAACCCTTCTCTGTCCTCCTCGTCCCACCTGAAACACAGACCCTCCGGCAGTTCCCACCCTCCGATTGCCGGCAATCCGCCGTCCGACGAGCTATCCGTGTCAGATTCCGGGTAATACAGCGACAACGAGTTATATCTTTCCAGACCCATTAAGCATGTTTCTTTTTTCTCCTTCGGGACGTCATCTCTTTCTTCTTCTTCATCTTCTTCGCCCTCGTAATCTTCGTATATGACCTCCAGTGGTGCTCTCAGGTTCCATTCAACGAAGGAGTCTGCGTAAAACGGGTTTGGATCCAAATCGAAACCAAAATCCGTTGCGGTGGTGAATTCTGAACTTGTTTCGTATGAGACATCAAACTCAAATGAATCAAGGGTTTGTTGTGCTTGGGTGGAATTGAATTCCTTTTCGATCCTCTGGAATGCACCCAACCGAAGAAGGGAGAGTAAAAGAATTCCAGTTGATATCAGAACTGGTGAGAAAACAATTTCCAGGAAATGTGTAGGGAAATAGAGAAGAATTAAAGTGCAGAGAGTGACAATGCTTGAGAAGAGAGGGTCTGAGGATAGACGGGAAAGTGTTTTCTCGAGAAAGTTGATGGCTTCAGCCAAGAATTTGGCCCATGGCTTTTCCGCCATGAAGGATGAGATTTGGAAAAGAAAACTGAGGAATTTATATAGAGGACGAGAGATGCTTTGGGTTTTTAGTCTCGTGGGTGCCTATAAGATGGTTTACAGATTTTTCTAACTACTACATTCAAATATAAATTAATCTTAATTTGGAGAGATATCGGGACTATTGTAGTTATTAGTATCTGTTGTTTTTAGGCCATTACACTCCATTTTCTTTTTTGTGGGGATATTTAATTGACTCATTATATTATGTTGCATTTCGTGTACGCAAGAATGAAATGAAACGTAACTAAAAATGAAATTAGAATGATCATTCTCATTTTATTATTCGGTTATAAATATGAAATAAAATAAAAATAAAAAAAAATTAAATAAAAAATTCTTCCAAATATCATTCTTAATGACAAATAAATTAAACCAACAAATGTGTAATGGTGGGGTGGCGATAGAGGTGGTGGAGGAAGGTGGCGATGTGGAGGTTGTGACAGTGAAGGTGGTGGTATGGTGATGAAGGAAGGTGGTGGAGTGGAGTGGTGAGAGTGGTGGTGGAGGTGGTGTGATGGGAGTGAGGATGAAGGTGATGATGTGGTAGTAGAGGAAGGTGGCGGTGGAGGTGGTGGAGATGTGATATGGTGGTGGTGAAGGTGGCAATATGGAGGTGGTGGTGTGGTGGAGTAGGAAGGTGGTGATGTGGAGGTGGGGGTGGTGGTGGTGGTAGAGCTAGTGTGGTGATGAAAGTGGTGGTGGTGGTGGGTTTTTCGGTAATATGATTTTTTATTTTTTTATTTTTGGAATGCTCATTTCATAGGTTTAAGTGTTTAACTATGAAATAAATTTTTATTTTTGAAAATGAATTTTTATTCAAAGGGAATGACCATTTTCAATTTAAAATTGATACCAAAGAAAGAAATGATTGGAATGAACATTCTATTTCATTTCATTCATACATACCAAATCGATCGGATCCTTCCTTAATTCAATGGTTATACAGTTGACTGTTGATTAGTGACATTGGTTCTGGGTAAGTCAAAACAATCACTTTATAAAATATTAAAGGTTAAGTTTGTCTCAAATTTTCCTCTGGGACTAAAACTGGTTAATGTCTCTGATTTGCTTGAAATATTATATCTTAACAAAGATGCATGTCTATAGTCTATATATGCATTACATCTAAGAAAGTAAGAATACCAATAGGCTCACGTATCGGAGTTTATTGGAGCTAAATATATTCAGTTTGATTTGCTTTGTTTACAAGCCTAGTTATCAACTTCAGTTAGTCTTTTGTAAATTGCAATTGTTGTAGTGGGGTTGGGGGCTACATTAGTTTCGTGGGCACTATCATAATCTCTCTGAGAATAATTTCTCCATTTTCTTTCACAATGGACTTTTTGCTAAACTCTTTCTTTCCCCACCTTTCTTTTCAATTCCTCACAAGTTCCAATCTCTTTTTTTGAGATGTGGAAGTTGTCTCTCTTTTTAAAAATACCTTAAAAAGGCATTTTCATAAACACAAAGAAGCATTACAAGGACTAATTTAATTGAGAAACATTTTCAGTTTTATGTACCTAATTAGCTAGATACTAGTCATCATTCACATAACACTAGAATTGGCACAATGTGTCCATTACCACAAATTCATAAAGCCTGGTAAATCTACCCAGGTTATCACTAAATTAAAAGTACAACGACTGCATATATTTATATTAGTTGTTTTTACTGGCTCACATTATCGAGAACCATCTAATAATTTATCTACGTGGAGATGTCCTACAAATTGTCTATGCTTTGTTATTAGTGTAACCAAAAGCTCAATGAATTAAGATTGCAGTAATGAAAGCAAATTTATTGCATTTCTACTTCTTGCTTTCAAATACAAGTATGAAACTTTTCTGATCGAACAGATTTATATTAACTATATATTGTGGTTGGCATAGTTGCTAATCCGAAGCCCTATTTTATTCTCCATCTTTTTATTGACAATTTAAAGGTGCTCTAGTGTTGAAATTGGGAGTACTAGGGAATTACAAATCAATATGATTTTGACCAAGTCCAATCCAGCGATCTAATAGAGCTCAAGACCAATAATTGTTTGATTCAATTTAAATAATGAATGTCGCTTTAAAGATTTAAATGATAACCAGAATGTCATATATATATATATATATAGATCGATGCCTTTGTCATTTCTGCCTAAGGGTGATCATATCAAATACATATTCCTCATTGTGTGGTTGATCTGCTGACAGTGTTTTCAACTAGTGATATTGGCTAGCTGATTGTACCAACATCCCCTGCATAAAGAGGAAAGGTGTTTCATATATATATATATATATTGAAAATTAACTTCCACAGAAATGTATAATACTTGAACTTTCAGTCTCTACTTTCTGGTTTTTGTTTGAAAAGGAGAGGACCTCTCTCTCTCTCTCTCCTTGCGTGTGTATGTGTGTGAAGTAAAGGATTTTATCTTATCAAGACGAAACATTATGCTTTTAACCCATACACGTATAAAGTTGCTAGAGAAACCTATGGTTCAGATTCATTGTTCCATGATTTCGATTCAATCCGTTCAATATCTGCACTATTTTTCTTGGAAATCAAGTTAGGATTTAGTGGTACTCATAACATACTCTGAAGTCTGAATGACTTACCTAAAAAAGCTTACATACTCTGAATGTGCATTCAAGTCCATCATATCTTCAATACAGATAGATAAGATAACCCAGTACCGCACCTAATTGGAATTAGTGTTCAATCCCATTCTGGTTTAACAAAGTATTAAGTAAATCCACATCTCGTTTAACAAAGTAGATCCATAGACATAGACAAAGATGCCAATCATGTGATCGATGTATGTTTTTGTAATTGAAATTTATTTCCATTCAACTTTAAATGCTTCTACGCCACAATCCATATTATGATAGACCACAAAAATTTTGGTATATGAAAAAGGAATGGCATTTGGGCTTCTTGTTAGGGGAAGCCATGCTTTAATATGAAGTGGATTTTTCTTTTAGCCTTTTATTGTGGCAGACAACAAATCTGAACCGTCAATTCAATGTTGCACCTAAAGGCCACGGTGGACCTTGAGCTTCATGTGGGATATGTCCTAAGAAGCTTATCGCATTCTACTGTTTTGGCCCCTTATATATATATATATATATATATATATATAGAGATAATATATATATACATATACATATATAATTATGCATGTATTTAGTTATGTAAATTTTTATAAAGCTCAAGATAATATAGAATATCAAGACAATATAGTGTAGAGAGAATGCTCTCTCAAACTTATTCCATTCATCATGTTGTCAAGTCCTTATAGAGGCTTACAGTAAAAAAGCGAAAAGACTACAATCATTTAGGGCTTGTTTGGATAACCAGGAGAGAAAAGAAAAGAAAGGATAACTTAAGTTATGAGAGAAAAGAAAAGAAAAGAAAGGAGAGGATAATATGTATTTGTGTTTGGATAAATTATGACAGAAAAGAAAAGAAATAATAACATTGTTGTTTGGATAAGCTAAAGGAGAGAAAAGAAAAGAAACTATTCTAACCAATTTACTCATATGCCCTAATGTCTTAAGTTAGGATTCAGATGTCATAAAAAGTTTTCTAAAATGTTGTGGGCAATTTCGGTATTATGAAAGTATCACTTATCAGTTATCATTTCTCTCCAAATCTTCTCATTTTTGAAGGAATAAGAAATGAGAGATTTGGAGGGATTTGGAGGGATAAGCTATCCCTCCAAATCTCTCCCAATCCTTTCTTTTCTCTCCACATTAGTTATCCAAACACAAAAACTATTATCCTTTCTTTTCTTTTCTCTCCTAATCCTTTCAAATCCATCAATCCAAACGAAGCCTTAGTATTGTACACCAAGAGACAAGAGTAAGGGGAATTATGGTGGTCCATCCACTAATACATGTATTCATGCATGTATATACAACATAAATGACTCTTTCTTTTTTCTTTTTTTGGGGGTATGTAAATGACATTGTTTCACTGTATATCTAATCTTCAGAATTTTGCAGTCCAATATAAACATAGCTTACCATATGTTGTCTCCTCTGTCAAAAGAAATTCCAATGCCTTGAATCCAAGGAAATTAGAAGGCAGAAGAAAACAAGGGACTATAGAGGAATTCTATAGTTAGGGACAAAGTTAGGAAAAGGAAACGTCATATGAAAAGAGAGAAAAAGCATTATAGCTTTTACACTTTTGTTGACCATATATAGTATATATTAGTATGTCAATTAAGTTGAGTTCAATACTTTTTTGGATGCCAATTTCCTGTGTTAAAGTTGTTGCTTCTGATGCCATTTGCAAGATGTTACCCATGTAATGATATCC
The DNA here is from genome assembly GCA_026545225.1 of Cornus controversa. Taxonomy (NCBI): domain Eukaryota; kingdom Viridiplantae; phylum Streptophyta; class Magnoliopsida; order Cornales; family Cornaceae; genus Cornus; species Cornus controversa. The sequence continues at coordinate 64,596,093 of CM048849.1, read as the reverse complement.
TTTATGACTTAATCCTCGTGACCCCATGGTACGTGTGTTGTCTGAGATTGTATCGATGCATCTACACCCGACGCAATATAATTCTTCTCACATTTGACACGATGTAGACATGCCTGTTCACTACTATCTTAAACATAATCAAGTCATCTACCATTAAAAGGGGAAAGAAAAAACAGCTTTTAGGGCTTCCAATTTTTCTTGCTTAATTCCTCAACGATGAATAATAAGATTTCATGCAGTTGATACAACAAAAGTAAAGTAAGCCTCAATCATAGTGCAATTACCACCATTGGTCCAAACCTCTGCTTCAACTTTCATGAAGAATCAATCTCAAGTTATAATACCATAGAAGGAACAAAAAGATTTTCACATCAACTAATGTTATGCATATCTAGTAACTATAACAAAGAAATTTACAAGTTTGATTTCACAGATCTTAAATCGACATTTCCAGGAACCATTGCACTACATGTTGCCACATTAGCTTACTTAGCCTATTGTTGTAATGCCCTGTGTATTTATTATTTACTTCTCTTAATTCAGTTCATTTTCTAGGCACAAACCATACCAAATATAACAAGCAGGCAGCAGAGTCGCAACCCAAACCACATCTAATATCACTACAACCGATGTAGGGCTGTCAATTGAATCTTCCACCTATTCTAGTCACCAAATACAATCAGTACAGCACAGCACAACTCATGCTCCACACGCAAAATGCCAGCTATTTCTGGTGAAATGCCATATTTTCCCCGCTTTAAACACGATTTTAGATTTTAGTTTATGTTACTCATCATCTGTACATCACAACTCATGCTCCACTTTCTCAATAATAGCCCTCTTTTATGGTTTTCCTATATCTTAGCAGGAACCAATAGCAACAACAAACTGTATCAAGCACACAACATTAAACATAAAGAAAGGAAGTAAACACTCCTGGTTAAAAAATCACATAGGGAAGTAAATAGAAAAATAATCAATTTATTGATTTAGATCAAAATAGAACATAAGTGTATGCAGGTCATCTGTACACTATAATCTTTATTAGAAGAGAAGGGCCAGCATAGCCATTCAACAAAATCTCTTTCCTCCACATGTACAAACGAATACAAGCAAGCCAACCCATCTTCAATGAAAGGCTTGAAGAAATGGCTTGTAATGCAAAAGATTGTGGACATGTACACAAGCAAATGAAATCTAAAAATCAGATCTCAATCCTCAACTAACCAACTGCGTGAACGGCTACTAATATTACAACAACAATGCCGCCTATACAAAACCCCAATAATTTATATAACTCATATCTCTTTTTCCATCTCCATAAATAACTCTTTCCTTGGCCACCGCTCTTCTTCCTCTCCCGGTGAAGCAAACAAGGCCACTGAGATGTTGGCCAGCTTCTTCCCACTCATTCGAGGGCGATAACACCGCAACTGTTTTGGAGCATTTGGAGCTTCAACCTCATCAGACTCACTTGAATCAATAGAATTTCTGAAAGCTAAACTCTTTGTAGGCGTACTATAAGCAAAATGCCATTTTTTTGCAATCACAGTCTGTTGTTTCACAGAAACACAAATCATCAATACAAACTAAAAATCAAATCAAAGTTCCAAACTTTTTTTTTTTTCGTTAAAACAATATAAACTCACCGCTTCTTTAATCAATTTTGACACATGAACAAGTTGCTTCAAGTCATCATGAGTCACCCCACACAATATCCTAATCTGCAAAACCAAAAACCCCAAATTTACCAATACTGATTCAATCCAAACTGCAAAAGCACAAATATGTCTATATAGTTAGAGAATCGGTACTAACCAGAATATCCTGAGGCAGAGCTTCAAGAAGAGATTTCTCAGAATTCAGAACTGTAAATGCACTGCACAGCTTCTTCGTCGGTGTGGAGACAGTGGAATCAACCTCCATATTGTTGCAAATAACAATCCTTTTCCTACTAAACGATCGCGTGTACTGTACAAACCCTAACCCTGATCCATCCGAACAACGTTTCTTCCCCAAAGCCATAATTTTTTCTAATTCCTCACAATCCCAATCCCAATCCAAATATCCAATAACTCCCAACAAAATCTGATTTTCCATCAAAACAAAAAACAATAATCTCGATCAGGATATGATTCCAAAAAAGCTAATCCGACAAAAATCAACAAAACATGTATCTATAAGTCAATCTCTGATAATCTAAAACAGATCATCAAAATATAAACATATATATATATATATATATATATATAAGAGATAAAAACAAACCTGGTGTATAAGAAACCCTAATTTGTAGTCTGCAGTAATGGTTGATTTGTGTAACGGGTGTTCCGAAGAAGGAAACAAGAACTGCCTTCAATTACAGTGTCTTTTATAAAAGTCAAGTTTTATAAATTACCGTACAAATATATAAGAGAAATTTTTTTTGTTTAAAATTAGAGAAATAAAAAATCTAGGTGAACTGCGAAGTTTCTATATTTACTGGAAAGGACTCGAATTTTCTCCTATCAATATCTTTGCTCCTTTCCTGTATCTCTTTATATTCAATAGATAGATACGCGAAAACTAGCCGTTAGAGGACTGCACGTGTCAGGATGTGGTGGGTGGGAAGAAACAACGTGGTTGGTTCCTCTGACGTGGCCAATTTGGTCGGTCTAAGTCGGTAGCTTACCCAACACGTTCCGTGTTTTTAGAGGACTCTTATATGAGTTGTATCTAAATGTTATCGTGACCGAACACGTTGCAGTGAATCCATTTGTCATTAAGATGGTGACTCTTGTCAAGCATCTGATGGGATCAGACGGTCAATATTTAGTGACGATGTACGCATGAGTTGTACGTTGTTGTTTTTTTAGCCCGAACTAGGCGGCTGACGGCTGTTGCGGTGTTTACACGGTGGTTTTTTGGTCAACGGCAGTCAACATACACGGCTACTAAAATGGCCCATCAAAAGCAAAAACACGGCATTGGAAATACTTTCATTTTTTAGGGTTGGTTTGCTTCTTTCTGATTTTTTATTTTTGTTGCAGTCTAAGAAACAAATTAGCAGGTTTGGTAACGTTTTTTTATTTTACATAATATAAATTAAAAAAATTAGTCATATCTTGAAGCAAAAATATATATTTTTTTCTTTATTTTTATTACTATAGCATAAAAAACGTTGAGAACACTTTTTTTAAAAAACTAATGTAATATAAATATCATATTTTTGCTTACAATCATCCAAATTCTTTTTTTTGCCTTTTTGAAATATTGTGTAATAAATTTAAGTTACCAAAGATGTCTTTCAGAATAGATCAAACACCTACTTAGAATCTTAAAATGAAAGTAAAACACAAATCGGAAGCATTCCCAAGCCCATGAAAATTACTACTTAAAAATGACTATTATCACCTTAAAGTAATTAAAGTGTCAAATAAAATCATCTTATTATAGTAACAATAATCACTATGTTCATAAAATAAATAAATAAAAACTATAATCACTATAATTACAAGCTTATGTTTTCGTCTTTTTGTTGTAAATTACATATGTGAAAGTATATATTATTAATTAGTATCACTAAAACATATCGTCCAGTTATATCGCATCTCTCATCAATAAAAGTAGAGTTTTCACATGTAAAATGTTATTTCACAAGAGAGAAAAACAAATATGTTCTCCATTCCTTTTTTATGTCATCTACACACTGTATATTTGAAAATGCATAGGTAAATTAGATATATAGAAGCTCATACACACGTAGACATACAAAAAACCTATGGATATATATATACACATAGACACATTGAATCTTGAAATTTTTAATTTTTTAATGGTAGAATATTCACAAAATACACAATTATTTATGTGAAATGAATCCTCCATTTCGAATTGATATTATATTTTTTTTTCTTCAAAATATTTCAAGTCTCAATGACTTATAAGTCATAAGTAATTACATTATTAGATTATAAAAATAGGTCTGGACTTTGATTAGCAAAGCACAATGCAATGAGTAACTTTAAAGTAAGAATGAGAAGTACGGCAAGACTTTCAACAGTTGGGCCGGCCCAGAATCCCTTTCTTTTTTTAGTTTACTGGCTCTACGGTATAATTCAAAGCCCATCCATTTATCTTTCACTCCGAGGTATAATTAGGATAAAGTTGATTTATGTTAGCTGGAAATTTTATGATTTTTTTAATATATTTATCTTGCATCCATAATTTTCCCAAATTTATTTTAAATAATTACTGGTGTAAATTTGCAAAATAAAAATGTGATCATAAAATAAAAATGTCATATGAGCCGTTATAATTAACATTCTACGTTAAATGTCCCATTACAGTACTCAAATTCTCCTGGAGAATAGAAAATAAGGTCGTGTTTTGATTATGTTATATGAAAATCTTTTCACAAAATAGAATCAAACACTATTATAAATAACCATAAATAACCAAATTGCTTGTCACGCCTCAAAATTCAAGTCACCGAATTTTTTCCAATTCAAGCCTGAACTCCGAGAAATGAGGTGTCATGATCGCCCGATCACCATTCCATAACTCAGACAACCATGACAAACTACCATTTATCACCCTCTGATATCCCCATTGATATCAAGTTATCACACCCCAAATCCCGGGTCATAACTTGTCACAGAAGCCTTTACATTTTCAATACATCCATTCCTCACCGAAATGTCACATATAGTCAATAATCCAAGTCATTGTCTCATAAATTAGTGGAAGCATTCTTCATACATCAATTCCTCACCAGAATATTAAATGGATCAATCAATCTAAAATGTGATCTCAAAATCTAGCGAAAGCATAATCATCACCATTACTACAATATAAACATGCATGTATACGCAATTTAAGTCCACTACGTGACTACGTGAGTCTATCATTGAAAAGCATGCATACACAAGTCCCTCTGAAAAGCACTGTTTTTATGCCCTGGGTGATTAATTGAAATGCCCTCTTCGATTAATCGCAGCCCTCACTTCGATTAATCGAAGTGGAGGCTTCGATCAATAGAAGTTGCACTTAATCTTTGTATCGTAAGTACCATCGGAACACTCTATAATTGATCATCCATTTTTGTCAAAAAGCTTCAATTAATCGAAAAGGTGAATTCAATTGATCGCTAGTCTTCGCTTAATTGAAGCTAGGCCTTTGATCAATCGAAGGTCCTCGAATATGTCTTCCTGCAAAATTCCCTAAGTGTCAATTCTCATGTTTTGTTCTTCATTCTTACTATATACACTCCTCATTTTACCAATTCATCAAAACAACCATTCTCACAAGTTTATACATTTGAAAACGAATATAAATGTAATAACATCGTTCATATTGTCTATCATGCACCATGCTCAAAACATACATGTATAGTATGAAATCATAAAGACATAATAACATATATTCTCGAAACATAGTAAGTTTTATACATGTTCATCACATGCATACAGTCCACAATCTGGACATGCATTCAAATAAATTATTTAAAAGTCTTTAAATGAAACCAATCTTGCTCCACGTCAACTCACTGTTGGGGAGACTCCGTCACTTCTTTTTCATTTTCTGAAAAGAGTTAATACTCGTGGAATGAACTACAACACGCTCAATAGGAATGTCTAAAACACAATTTCGCAAATTTTGTGAATACTGAATACCACATAAAGATACATTTGCATTTAATCATGCTAAGCAAATATTCGTATATCTCAACCATATCATAAGCAACATATAATGCAACATGATATACATAGCTCCCTCATACTTTTCACACATCCATTGGACTCCAGTTTTACGGATCATCCAATCCCACCTAACTGAGGCTTCAAATCGGATTACCTTATCGTAGGACTCCGTGTTAGGGAGTATCCTCTTCCATCTAGTCCAAAGCTCTTTATTGAATCACTCCACAGGGTTCCTTCCTAGATTGCCCCACAAAGCTCCAAATCAGATTACCTTGCCACTCGTCAAGAAAACATTCTGCCCAATTGAGTTCACCACCTCACCATACCAATGAATGAAGATGAATTCCCACATACTCATGTTAATCATGCACATACAATTCAAAGTAATGTAATATTATTTGTCATACTTGCACATTTTCCAAATAAACCACATATGCATTCACATCGAACATGTTTCACATTTTCTACATTTCACATCACTTGTATGGACAATTAAACATGTGTCACATCCTAACATGCTTTCAAGATAATTTATCAAACACATAAGTGTCATCTTCACAAATACACATGAAATTACATAATTATTTCACATTTCACCTTCAACATGCTTCATAATTATCTAAGGCAATTATAAACATGTAATCATCACATTTTATATTGAAAACTCATTAAATTGTATAATCTAACATACTTTAACTTTAAAAGACATCTAATTACACCTACATAACCAATTGGTTGCCATAGACAACCAATATACTTACACAAACCTTGAATTTCATGGGTTATCCCTATATACTTATACAAACCTCGAATTTCATGGGTTAGACATCCCTACCTCAATTTGGAAGAGCTTGCAAATGAAATTCTCAAATTTCTCACCGAAATCAACTTTTTCTGAATTTGATTCTGAATAGATTAAACTTGAGCCCTCAATGTGTAAACCAACTCTCTCTTCTTTGGTACCTTCCAATTCTAGCCCCAAGCCTCTCAAAATCAATGGAGAAGGAAGAAAATGAATGTAGAGAGATATATCTATATCTATTGCTTTCTCAATTAGGCTAGTAGAGAATGAGAATGAATTCTGTATTCTCCCCCTCTCTATTTATAGACTTAGCTCTTTCTATTTACAAAAATGTCACTAGTCACTTGCCAAACCTTCCAAGGCTCCGTTTTCACTTTCGATAACTTCTACGGACCCGAAATCGATTACATAACTCATCAAATATTTTATTTAATTTAATCTTAAAATTTGGTGTCATTCTGACACTTTTGAGTTTTCCGGCCCATCAGACCCGTGTTCCGGGCCCACCTGACCCAAAAATCTCAACTTTTGTCAAACGCTTCCAAAACTTCTCCGAACACTTATACAAGTTCTCAAACATTTATTTCACATTTAAAACATATATATAATCATTTAAAGTATTTATATGACAATAAATAAAGAAAAAAAATTGGCCAAAAATGATCACGATTGTTACATTGCTTCTCTGTTCCACTAACTACAATTATTAGGCACACGCTTATCTAAATACCAAATGTGTCTATCAATACTTTGAATGCTTTGGATTAACAGAACTTTGGTCCTTTAGATACTCATAAATATGTATTTTAGTGTTTAAATAGGCTGATATCCATGTATTTTGTTGTGAAAAATATTTAGTAGTATCGTTCTTGGATAGTACTAGAACTAAACTATCCAAACACCTGGCCTTGTCCAGAAAAAACTTCACCATCTCCAACTCAAGCCTTCCGAATTTGAAATCTTTCAATTTAATAAACCTAACACTATCAAAAAATGGGCTGCACTTCTCAAATTTATCCTTCCCATGCAACTCCCAGTATAATCCATGCTCGAACGAAAATTCACCAAACTGCAAAAATTAAGAAAAAAAAATTAAAAAATCATGATATATAAAGAATTATAAAAGAATTGAACATTAAACTTTTGTGAACAGAAAATGAATTTCAAAGAATAGAATTAATTTCTCACATCAATGAAAATTCTCTCCAAGTATGGAGAATTCTTGAGCACAGAAGCAATGTCGCAAGGATTAATATAGCTGAACTTATCTATAAATAAGTGAATCTCCTTCATGTTATACAAATAGATTTGTGGTTCTTTAAGTTTGCCATCCACAAATTTTTGAGACAATCCCTGAATTAATACATATGATCAATAAATAATCATATAAGAATTAATACAAGATTATTTTACCTCAAGAAATGTACCTACTACTAACTGTAAGATTTTGATATATATATATATATATATATATATATACATATACATATCCAATTACAAAATATAAAACTAATTTTATACGATATATAGAATGACTAAAAAAGAATGAATGAAAATTACCTCAAGAAATGTACTACTAACTGTTAGAACATTAACATTACTGAAAGCCATTAAGAGGTTATTGGTTTGAAAAAACTGTGGAAAACCTCTTGCTGCAGGCTCGAAATTGATTGTCAAATCATTCAACTTTGGCATTGAGTTATTGAAATTGATGCTACGAACAACCCCCAAGTAATGTAATGAGCAAAGAGTTGGAGCATCAATGTTGATACCAGAAATATCATAGCAGTTCCTCACTGTCAACACCTTAAACCTTGTCGAGTTTTGACCAAAAATTTCAAGAACAAAAATTTTAGAGCACTGTACCAATTTTAAAAACTCGATGAGCAAACAGTTGGAGAACACTGTCTTGATCAGAATTGGCTTGGCATCAACCTTGTCAAGAACAAGAGTTTTCAAGTAGGACAGACCTTTCAGCTTTTGAGGCAAATCAAATCCACAAAAAGATAGCTTCAAAATTCTTATAGATTCAACATCTAAGAGATGAGAAGAAAGCTTTAAAACCTCATTTCCTTGAGTGAAGTCTAAATCAAGCTCTTCAACACCTTTAATGGTCACCCATTTGATCCAATACTCCACTAGAGCCTCCACATTGGTAGCATCAAAATATAACCAAAAGCTTTGGATTTTGGAACCAATATGGGAATTTAGAACATGATTAACTATTTTCATGAATTCTCCTCTAGACCGACGTTGTCTAGCAAAATGAAAATCGAAGTGAAGATTCCGGTTGAGACACCATGAATTCTTGAATCTTGTTGAGAGAAGCGAAAGCCACACCGCCTTTTTGATGGGTAAGAAAGAGAAAATGTTTTCAACAACATCATCTGAAAGATGATTGAGATTAGGAGTAGTAGTAGTAGTACTAGTACCACTACCATTGTCATGATCAAATCTCTTGATTCTCTTATGGGGTACTGTCTGATTCTTCACCCTTTGAGAGGCCATTAATCAATCATGAGAGAGAGAGAGAATTTTCTCATGAACTTTGCATGATCATCATATAAGAAATTTTGAATGGAAAACTACATGGGGGAAAAACTTGTGATGCCTATCATGTAATGAGTGTGAGAAAATATAGTAGTGTTTTAGGGTTTTAATGCAGGGAAGGATTTTCCTTTCATGTTATATATATATATATATACACATATACATATACGTAATCATGTATACCACTCCTACTGGTGAGATATTTCAGCTTAGACTGGTTTACTTTTCCCGGCTTTTCTAATTAAACATTAGAACTACCAGTCAGTGATATAAATATATAATTATGTATTAATTACAAGGGTTCTTTTTTAACAATATATATTTAATTAAATGTGATTATGATAAGTCTTGATTATCGTTGGCCTAATAATTAATACACAATTTGCTTATTCTGTCATCCTCAGTAAAGTAAAGTGTCCAGTGCAAGAATAATCCAAGTCTAACATGCATCTTTTGAATCAGTTTTATATTTATCAATGAAGTAAATTTTATTTAAATCCGGATTCTTTGGATAATAAAAATTAAATGGAATGTGTTTCTAGAAGGTCATAGCGAGACAAGTTTTTGTTTGCATTCCCTTTTCAGTCGTTTGTTTTTTACATTCCCTTCTCGGTCGTTTGTTTTTTTACAATTATGAGCTTTCCATTTTTATTTTTTATTTTTGAATTTGAGCCACAGATTTGCCAAGTTAAGTTTTCTTTTGAAATAAAAAGAAAAAGATTTAATATGAAGTTTGTTTGAAATTTAGACTACTGATATTCGCACTCTACTAATAATGTCAGGCACTCCACTCCTTTTTTTTCTTAAAATTAAATGTCAAAAGAGTGCATAAACTACAAACACTTAAATTTTTACATTTTTAATGTCATAATTGTCCTTTTTTTTTTATTAAGTTTATGACTTTATTTGTCTCTCATATTAAAATTTGACAACCCAACGTGTATTTATAATATATATACACACACTATAAATATGTATATTATATTATATAATAGTTAAAAGTAGTTAATTTAATTACATAATAATATAATTTCTAAAAGTTTCATTCGTAAATCAAACGATATTTTCTTGAGTTGCTTATACTAGAGTTTCTATTCAAGTAAAACTAGATTTTTCTTTTATTTTTAATTAAATTTATATTAGTTTATATGTAGAGATTGGTTTGCCTTTAATTAATGTTTGCCTATAAAAATTGTTTTATTCGTTGATATAAAGTTTGCTTCCAACTCAAATATTTTTTTATCCTAATCACCTGTCTTTTTATTCTAGTTACATACAAATACTTTCTCAAATCATTATTTTGATAGCCAACTCAAAAAATATATATTCTAAAAAAACCTTACCTAATCCACAAGAATTCAAAGCGTAGAGAGAGGGGGGGAGAAAAAACTTGGGAGAGAAAATGAATAAATTTGTATTTTACTGCCAAGAGTCTTAACTTTAAGAAGGCAATTATGTCATTAAAAATGTAAAAATCGTGTGGTATTAGGACTCTTATGTAATTTTATTTTTAAAAAAATAGAGAGGGGAGCGCCCGAGGATGTTGGTGGAGCACTAATATCCGCTCCCTAAATTTATAATGACAATAATTTTTCTAAAGAAGGGCTACCATTAAGTTTAAATTATGAACTCTTATGTCCTTATTGGCATTTGTCTTTTAGGCTCTGTTTGGTTGGAAAGAAATGAAAGGAAAAGAAAGGGAATGAAATGGAGGGATATATGTTTTTATGTTTGGTATGAATTTTTTAATGAAGATGAAAGGAAATTGAATGATTTGGAGGAATAAAATAAGGAAGAACGGTAGCTTTAAGCTTTTGTTCTCCTTTCAAAAATGAGAAGAAATAGAAGAAAAGAGAAGGAAATGTTACAATTTTTTAATGAAACTTTATTAATACCAACTTTGCCCTTATTTTGATAAAAACTAAAATTTATTCTTTAAAATATAAAAGGGTATAATAGTAAAAAAATTAAATAATTTTATTTCCTTTCTTTAACCAAACATATTAACTATCATTCCCTTTCTTTACTTTCACTAATCAACCAAACATGATAAAAATTTAACACCATGTTCATTTCTTTTCTCTCATTTCTTATCATTTCTTTTATTTTTCATTGTACCCAACAATAGCCTCAAGGAGGGAGCGGGATTCAACTTTTTTAAAATATGCATACAAACACCAATTTTTTTTTAAAATATTTACGTCGAAAGGATCTTAATATATTATTTTGTCTATATTACAATGAATTTTATTTTTACATCATTGTCATTTTCTAATAATAATTCATAAATTCAACGTACTTCAAGATTACAATATTCAACTGGATCTCAACTTTAACGCCGCGCTAAAAAAATATCAAGAAAAGTCTTCATTAATGTAAATATATTTTTTTCACGTAAAACATTTTACAACCAATCAGTAAACCTAAATCTTTTTGGAAATTGCTTTTTCTGCAGCAATCTGATAACATATTCCACTGTCATATGAAAAACTAAAAACTCCCCTGTCCAATGCTTAACTTTAAATTTGTTTAAACTGCCAGAACCAAGGCAAATTTGCTATCTCCAGCAACATACCACCTTCTCCAACCTGCAAGCATCTTTCTGAAAGTAAAGCTCTGGTGGACCATGTGACTTTAGTGCAATAGCTGTAATCTTCGTCCTAGGGCTGAACATACACACAGTGCAAGCAGTGTCTGATTTAGTTTCTGCATTTTTCAATGGATACCAATATAGTAAAATTAAAATAGCAAAAACTCCAACATCTGCTCTGGAAACAGCAACTATTTCATATAACTTAAAGGAACGCTTCAACTGCTGAATAGGGGCACTCAATGGTCTATAACTAACAAGTGAAACAGTAGAGCGGAGATATATACAGGCAATTGTGTAGCCAAGGATACTAACAAAGCTTCTCATGTTCAGGTTGACCGTTAAAATCCCCCAAATCAATGCTAGCAGCATTGTCCATCATTGAAGCGTAAGAGAAACTCCACACTGAAGCACAGTTTTCATCACCTGGAAAAAGAAAAAAAAGAACATCATTTGTGAATATCATATTCTTTAGTTTCATTCCCATGTACTCGTCTAAAACAAGTACATAACAAATTTAAAATAAGAATAACCTTTAAAGCAAAACTAAAATAAGTCAAGAAACAGCCTAGTGTGAGGGACAACAAATTTCTTCTAATAAAGCCATTTGCCTTGAAGCACAAGGTGCATTGTTCAAAGGAATAAGTTTCTCTCTAGTCTGACATCTGTTACCAAATTCATCACACATCCTACGCTATAGAAAACTTCATTTTTTCTTCTAATGTTTAAATTCTTTATTTCATCTGGATTCGCAATTGCATTTTCTTACTTTAAATACAATCTAACAAAGAACAAAGTATCTAAACTTCAGTTGAAACATAAACGCAACTGTCATTCTTAATAAAGCTTTGACTTCCTACTATGTTGCCCACGTACATATAAAGATTTGCACAAGTCATACAATGTATAATCAACATGTACAACGGTGTAAACTTCATGATCACTCATCTTTCTAAATCACATTGACTGAAGAAGGGAAAAATCAAAATGCCAGTAAAATAGTATGATTCTCCAAAATGTTTTTGAATCCTGCTATATACCACCTCAATTGTCACACTTATACAAGTATACGGGAAGTAGAGAACTAATATATACTCTTGGTTAAACTCAAGGGAGAGAGCTAAACCACAACTCTACAACAGAAAGACTGCCTTAAAATCCAATTTGACCACATGTACTACCAATTAAGGAAAGCCTTCATGTTTAACCTGTCTGCCTATGTACTTCCAGAGCCTTGTAGATAGAAATGTGTGTTAGTGTGTGTTTGTAATTATGCATGTAATGTACATATTTATATCGACATGGTATCAACATTGAAAGCTGCATGCAGCAACCAAGAACATCCAAATAATCAGAACTGCAATGCAACATAAGACCCTAAACAGACTCTTTGGAAATTAGTGAGCACGCATCAAAGGAGAAAGGCACAGGAAAATTTATCACAGTGAATGCAGAAAACCATGAATTGTTCCGACTGAGATCCATAATCCCTAATACATGGTTTTGCATCATTAGACTCAGAAATACCAGTCAAGCCCAAATCCTCCTCAGACTCATCAAGAATTCCATATCTTCGATGCCCTGATGAAGAGGCTGCCATTGGCAGAAATGGATGGAAAGAGAAACCATTAACAGTGTCTGTATGGAAAGCAAATGAACTAATTAGAAACAGAGGAAAACAAGGATAATGACAAACTAAATATTCTTTGACTATAAAGATATGAAATCTTATTACCCAATGCCGCTTGGAAGCTTGACTCCCACTGCCCTGTTTGAAGATCATATATATGAACCAAACCATCCTGGAATCAAGATTGCAAGAATATTAAGGTATGTTTATTTTTGGCTAAATAGAAAAGGATAAAAGCCAAAAATGATACCTGACCACCCGTACCAAGATGTCGACCAAAGGGCTCAATATCAAACGATATCCGCTGGTTGGTACTTTCTGATGATCTGTATAGCCTAGTTACAGAATGAACACAAGGTAACACAAACTGTGTAATGTAATCTCTATGCATCAGGCTGTCCGTATTATCCATTACATTCCTCATGCTATTTCTAATTACCTTTGAATTGTCACATATCTTTCTCATTAAATTAGAAACATGCTCTTGTTACACTTGTAGCAATATTGATTATTGAATCATTGTCGGTCACGAGACCAAGACTCATGGTCAAAACTATGGATGAAGTACCCCAACTACAGATCATTGAATCTTAAGATAACAACCGCCTGTTCTGGAAACAAAAACAAAAACACCAGACTTACTTGTACAAAATATCAACAGCCTTGCGTATGTCCCAGCATAGTATATAAGGGTCCTACAACAAATTTTAGGTTAGAACTTAGTCAAATGCATGTATGATTCAGAAATACATGTAAACTTGATGCTGACATATAATAACCGACTATAGATAGAACGATACAGTTCGTAAGAAGAAAATATTGTAGGGTAAGGTACTACCAAAATGCTAATAGAAATTAGAAAATGAATGTTATAAGAGCAGTTTTGCTGCACAATCACAAGGATATGTGCTCGGGGAAGCAAAAATATTAGCATGCGGAAAAGATCAACGACGGTCACATAATGTAGATGGCAGCAATGATGCACATCATGCAAAAATTTAAACAATACAAATATTTATGATACAATGAACTAAAGTACTAAAAATCCCCTGAAGATCTACCTAGATAGACCTCTCATCATATTTTTTTTCCCCTAGTTGGTTCACACACACACACCCACCCAAAGAATTGTTTGCACCCAAGAGGACTTGATCCTTAGACTTAACCTCTCATCATATCATAACATAGCACTTGCAGTTTTTTTTGGTATGTGAAGGGATTCCACAGAAAATCTCATACCCTGTGACCCAGTTCTAAACCTCCCTTAATATTTGCTATAAGTCTCAAACATTGAATTTATAATCCAAATTCGCATAAGAAAGAGATGTGGCTTCTTTCATCACTGAAATATCCTTTAAAAAATTATAGCATGTCAACTGGATGATCATGAAAACTTTTGAAGAACTAAATTACTAAAGAAAGATAAGAATAATAATAAGAAAACGGAGGGAATATCCTCTTAGAAAAGCAGAATAAACCCAAATACAATTAAGATTATTAAAGAGATTCACCACCAAAAAGACTTGACAGCAATAGTACTCTTCTCCTAGATAAAAAGTTCACCTCTGAATAGTTGAATGCCAACAATAAATGCAACCTAAATTCCAAAGATAAATCATGATCTCAAAAATTGAATGGGCATGTCTCCAGGGCTCACTCATAATCAAACTAGCAAATTCACCTTTCAAAATGTATGTAGAAATTCAAAGCTTGGGATGCCAAAATAAATAACAATAATGTAACCAAGAAAAAAAAATATAACCACAAAATATAAGTAACCAAATAAAGTATTAAAAGCGAAAACTTACTTCAGCTGCTGATGGTGGCGGTAATGCAAGTTTCTCATGACCATTTCATGAATCTAGTTTCCCGTAGTACCAAGCAGAACTTATAGTATGACATTTTTGAATTTTACAAAAATCAATATTTTATGTTATCAGTCCTTACAAGCTAGTTTGGTTTTGGAGTTTATTTGTACTCTAACCCTTTGGACAGGGTTTGAGGACTGGTATCTTACATGTTGATGAAAAAAAAAAAATTCATGTTACATGAACTTGGGTAAGTGTGTTGGATGTGGATGTTTGTCTAATTTTGTCTAATCCGTATCTACTTTCCAATTTTCAATAAAGATTCCTTATTTTGAGGTGTTAGGGACATGGACATCCCGTGTTGACACATGTAGTCTAGTGAAAAGCAAAGAGAAAACCTAACTTATTTATTACCCACTAGACAACTTTTTAAAACAAATATTCACTGATACTACATAAACAAAATTGTAGATATTGCTTAGATTCAGATGGTCAAGTACCATTTATGGCTTGTACTTAATTTGGCCTATCTTTGACTGGCTGTAAATAAAGTTTGTCATGTGGGAAACAATTAGACAACATAAAGCTAAACATTTTATCACATGAAGCAAAACCATTTGATCCACCCCAAATCCCAAACAAAGGGAAAGAGAGAGGGGGGGAGGGGGGGGAGGGGATGTTTACAGAAAAGAAAAAACTCATGAAAGACAGGAGATAAGTACAAATGAACCAGATGGAAGAAAGGAATATGTAAAAAAATTGTACCTTTCGCCCTCCTGTATATAAATAGTTACCATCTTTTGAGAATTGTACCTGAAAAAAAAAATTGTACTTGAAAGAGTTATTTGCAAATTTTATAAATAGAATTAAAAGTAAATGACAACCAAGGGCTGTAGCCTAGTGGTACTTCCTAACCTTCCAAAGTAAAAGATCGAGAGTTCAAGTCCACATAGGGGCAAAGTGGGTGCATAAGTTTCAAATTGGAGAAAGAAAAAAAATTGAATTGAATGACAACATGTGCCACTTACATGTGTAACCCCACCTTCTTGGCCATGTAAGACGTACAAGAGTTCCATATTATCTTCTCTATAGATTGCAGTGGTTTGGTCATAGGAACCCGTAGCAAGCATACCGGTGTGACTTGGACAAAAAGCAATTGCAGATATAATACCTAAAGATAAGGAAGAAACTCAGGACATACAAACTCATGTTACTATTTCCTAGAGGTATATAGTTTTAGGATGAAACTTTAGATAAGTACCACACGAAACTATGAAAGGCATTATAGTGTAGGTCATAGAAAGTTGCCGAAACAGCTTTCAAGCACAAAAACAAAAAGAAGAAGTAAAAATTCATAAACACGGCTTTACTAGGAAGATCTGTTAATATACCAAAACCCTAATGGAGGCACATAACAGAATCATAATACCACATAAATTCTTAAAAGTAAAGAGATTTTAGCCCCTGGCATACATAAAAAAAGTATAACACTCAACTTATATTAATGTCCAAACATAATTTATGACTAGCTAAGGGCTGAAATCTATAATTATTCTATTGCCAAATTCTGTTTAATTGAATTGCCAACAAAAGGCTACAAAGGCAAGACAGGATGTCTTCATCAACCACAAATTCTAGCTAATTGCCATGGTAAAGTGTATTATAGTCTTTCTGCAAATATCTGCTATAATGAGTGATCATAGACAACTTTATTCTAACCTTCAAGTATGTCACTTCCCCCACCAGCGCCGCAGATCAACCATTTTTTTACCTTCTTGCTTCACTATCATCATTGACTCTATCAACCCTACAATGTACAAAAACTGACATGCTGTCGGCAGCTATGTCACCACTATCACCATATTCTTCTGATTGTCAAGGCCAATAGCACCATAAGTTTGTCATCACTATTGAACCACCATTGTTGCACTTTCATCACCATGAAAACTACTATTACTAGTACTGACGCAAAGACTGGTACGCAAAAACAAACTAGTAACAGAGCATTGATAGTCAAAACAACTTGCTCCTAGAATGAACTGAAGGAGGGCTAAGAGAGGACCGGTCAGCTGGCAAGTAACCAGTCTGACAAATGTCATAATTCGAGACTGATGAGCAATTATATTCAAGTTGATGAAGCATTATCAAGACAGGAGTAAGGTTAGAACAGAAGCTGAGTCAGTGAAGGGGAAAAATACCTTAAAATTTAACATAGAATTTAACCTTTAATAGAGTGCTAGTGATAAAGGGGTGATTGCTTAGTACACTGGCAAAATGCTAATATATATTTCTATATATATATATATTCAAGAATGAAGAATTTAATAGCATTTTATATTTAACAATCAAGAAAAAATGCATCTAAATTAACATATTTCATTCTAAAATATAAACAACAAAGTGTAGATCTATAGAATAACACATCCAAACAACAAGCACACAATACAATTATCATCAAAATAATAGAAAGTGGTAATGTAAGAAAACTATATAACAGAACAAAACAAAATTTAGAGCTTAAATCTCACAAATTCAATAATTTGTGGCATGCGAAAACAAAACCCTAAACCAAACTGAGGCTGACATCAACGTTTAACTAATACATAAGAGAAAATTCAATTGAAAATTCACAACAACCAAACAGAGGTTTAATATTAGCCCTAAAAATTGACATTTACTTTAAAGAAAAATTTGGATTAAGTAAAGGGGTGGGTAAGATTAATAATTTTGTAACTAAAAAAGGGCATATTTGTTAACTAGTGGGCCATTTTGTAAAATTATATATATATATATATATATAAAATAAGAAGAAAAAAAATCAGAGAGGGCATTTGCCCCTTGTGGGCCTATGCTGCCTTTGTCCCTTATGGGCCTATTCTGCCTCTGCCCGACCCTCCTGACACCTTCAATTAATGGGAACTACGCTGGGTAATGACCCCCTTTTTTTGGGAGTCCAAGTGATATAAAATTTGTTTAGCCATCCCAAAAATTTGGTCTGATAGGGCTTCACTAAATTGAAAAGAAAGTGGAGGTTAATGCCAGCAAACCTAAACCAATGCTGTTGAGCAACTTATAAGTTGGCACCTCATTATGTAACTGGAAGCCAAAGGTTTTTTCCAATTTTAATTTCAAAAAAAAAAAATTACAATAATTGTCATAATCTTCTAGAAATGTTCTAGTTTTGCAAAAAAGTGGTAGTCATTTTTCCTTTAATTACGGAAGAGTTTACAAATATTTTTAAGCATTTGATGTAGTGCATTAATAATGGGCCCTGAATAACATTAAGAAAGACAAAGTGAAAGCATTAAAATGACAAGAGGTAGGAGAAATGAATTTTTGGCTTAAAACAGAAGAGAAAATAGCCCTTGTTCCTTGTAGAGTAAAAATATATGTAGCTAGGAAAAAGTATGACAACAAAATCTAATGATAACACAGAATGGATGGACAATTGCACACGCCTTTACATTGACAGCAACAATGGAGTGCCTTTAGTGATCCTAGCTGTAATTCTTTACAAGTCCAAACCATTTTGCTTCTTTGCTTTGTCACCTATAAAGTCTACTCAAATTTTCCAAATACATTCAAGCCAGAGAGAATACAACCTCTCTACAAACATCTAAGAATTATTAAAGAAAAGTTATAACAAAATAGCAGTTTGGGTGTCCTCCATGGATGCTTAAGATAGTACAAAGTCATCATTAGTTAGCTTACATCAAAATTTTCTTCTTTAATCAGTACAAACTCATCATTAGGTAGCTTATATCAAAATTTTCTTCTTTGATCCATGGCTAAAAGGTTATTTACCCAATGTGATTCCCATTAATTGATGTGACTATGTTGCAGAAAAATGCTTGTCCTAAGTAATCCTAGCTTTTACCATTGCACCAAGCAATGTCCCCTTATTCCAGCATGGCTAGACATGTAAAACTTATGGAATAAGAACCGAATGCAGATGGCAGACTCTTGATTGATAGTATTTTGGCAATGAATTAGGTAATTTTACATAACTAGTTTGTTCATTATTCCTCCATGGCTACACACCTTCGATGGTGCTAAAGCATTACAAATAGTATTTCTGAAATAAAAAGAGTAGAACTCACAGCTGACAGCTCTATACAAGACATATAAAGCATAACTCTGATTTGCTTTTTAGTCCATTTAAGTTATACTACAATATTTTATTATTTATGAAATAGATCCGACTTGTATAGAATTTCTGAACAGCTACCTGACTGCCCTTCCTTATTTCCTTGAAGAGTTGAATACTGCACAAAATCTCTACCAGGGCGATGAATATCAAATACTCTTAGAGATTTGTTATATCCAGCTAATATCCTGCAACACAATTCATGGGGAAAATATTACTCAGTTTCGATTGCGATTTAATATTTAAATTATATTAAAACCTACTCAAACAAATATAAAAGGAGAAACAGTTGAAAGTGCAGTTGATACGCATAGAGAACAAACAAAAAGAGTCATTACCCAGTGCGATCCCCATTAATTGGGTAGATTAGATACAGACCTAACATTTGGCATTTTTTGCACAATGTGACTGCACTCAGGATTCAAACCCGTAATAGAGAACAATTATAAACAGCATATTGTGATGCAGTCCAACTTCATCATAATTTATCAGCATTCGACAAGCTATGGGATATTAACTAGTTTCAGAAATCATTGTGATAGAAAGTGGTTGATATAGTAGCATAATAAAAAAAAGAATACTCAACAGTTACAGCATAAAAGTACTTACAACTGTAATAATGATCGTGTGAAGTAGGGTACCGATCCTATTATTAGCCAAGACAAACTTAATTAAACAAGATTTAGTTCAGTGGTAATTTGCATGTTTCTAAGGAAAATTAGCTGGAACACAAAGCATTTGTGTGCTTTGAAAGGACAATCATATTCTTGTCTTATGTGTGGATAATTGCATCTTGATGGCGCTGCCCTGATATCTTGATCAAAAAGATCATACAACAGCTTTCTAGAAATTAGAGATCCTTATGTTAGATCTCGTGTAGTATTCTCTTGTCAGTAAAAGCACGAAAAAACATGGCAGTCAAAAGACTGTATAAAAGAATTATCGTATATTTCATGTTGACCTCCATGGGGTAGCAGAGTTAGCATAAGGCCTCTGGGCATGACCTAGAGATCTATGTTACATGGACTCACCATGTTACCCCAAGGTGTACATGTCGATACAGACATGGACATGAGGTATGGGTTGAACACTCTTTTGACAGCTATCGGACACAGCAGATGAAAAGATGCTCGTGGAAGGTTGTTCCGGTCGATGTCTGTGAGGATTTTGAATTTTTTTTCTATGTTTCTTTGTTAGACCAGTCATCTGTGATGTGTATCATAGTTTCTGGTTCGAAATTAGGATTACCAGTTCAAAATTAGAGTCACTTTGCAGGTTGAAGACGATGGTGTCATCCACGCATTGTTTTTATTGTATAATTTTAGAAATGGATGAATCCGACTTCTAGACACGTACCTGTAGCCGACACACGTACCTAAATCCCAGTAACATAGCTAAAGACCTTGTTGTCAATCCTTGGGGTAGGGAAAAAAAAAACTCCTCCATCCCTGAGTTTACTCAATATTTGTGGTTTGGGGGTTATTGCGGCTTTACAAAGAGATTAGTCCTGTCCACGAAGGGGTTAGGGATATTTCATCTTGATAAATGATATATTTCATCTCAATAAATCATGAAACACCTATTTGTAGGATTACTTAAGTGCAAGAATTTTATGCCATATTCAATATATGATGCATCTGTCGTAGCTCAAAGTATGATACCACCAAGTTTTAGGCAGGATTTAAAATAAATGGAAATGTGAGAAACCAGCACTATTTTACAACAGAAGGTGATAATCAAATATAACACCTACCTTGCAACGAACTGTCCGTATCGTTCCTTTTAATTTTTTAAAGTTTCTATTCTAAAATATGTAAACTTTGACATCCAAAAAGTTTAGAACAACAAAAGCCAAACTATGAGCCATTCAAGGTAATGCTTACTTAGTCCCAGACAGGTTGAAACCAACTGAAAATGCAGCAGTTATTTCATCCATGGCATCGTACGCCCGATATGTGCATCGCAGCTGTCATTTTCAGTTTAAACCAACAGTTACTATATTGATATAGTCATAGAGAAACCATAATGGAGGGTTAAAGATGTTAAAAAACATCATTCCAGCAGCAAAGTAAACTCAAGGAACAGCCACTGAGCATAAAGAGGCATTTTAAGGGGTGGATGGAGCCATTAGACCATCACAATGAACATGAAGGCATTGGTGCATCATAAGATGGCTATCAACTTTCAATGCATAACAAAGCTACTAATAAACATGTATCAGAGCTAACAAGACACTTGTCTCCAATATAAAAGCTTTTAAGCAATAATGATTCAAAACCTGGCCTGAAGTAGCATCCCATAGATGAATAGGATGGTCACGCGAGGTACTTGCAAACACACAGGTCACAGGATCTGAAATGTCAGCCAGCATTCTAGTCAAACTTAAGTTTTTACATCATTAGTTCCTGTAAATCACTCCTAGTATAATCAAGATTTTATGTTTTATGGCAGGTGGAAGATAATATCCCTTTGTCAAGGCAGTTAAGAGATGCACCTGAAGCAGACATGTAAGGGTACCAGCAATAGTCATAAATAGATTCTCCCTCACTCACAACAAGATCTGCAGTATATGAATCTGCAGCTATTTGTAAACACTGTCAGGAGTAGTATAATGAATAAAATTGAAAGATTAACGGCTGAAAGTATCTCAACCCAAAACAGCTTAATGATAGCACAGAAATAAATCTGCAGCTATTTGTAAACACAGTAAGGAGTAGTATAGTGAATAAAATTGAAAGATTAACAGCTGAACCTAACTCAAAGCAAAACAGCTTAAATATAGCATAGAAATAAATCATTGCGAAGGATAATGGGAGATAATAACAAAACAGATAATAACATCGTAGAACTAAACCATTAGTAGAAAATTTTCAAATAAGATGAATCAGAGACACAAAAGCATATTAGAATCAATCAATCTGCAAAAGTCTTTAATCCAAAATCAAGAAACATAGGAGTACAAACTAACCTGCATCAGCAGCTAGAGAGCAAGCATCTAGATGATTCCCACTATCACTATCTGGTCTAAAGAAGAGCAAAGTACAAATTAATCAGACTCCTACCCATGAGAAGAACTATGAAGTCATCAAACGTCCATGTAGCTAACAATCCGTATTATCAATTTGAATCCCACATTTGGATAAATCCGATTGGTGAATCCACATGTTACTTCCATGGCACAGCTTCATGTGTACTAAATTATCTTAGACTAATATCAGGTTAAGGTTGATATATGATATTACATTGTAGTGTATTACAATTATACAAATACATATTCCTATGTAACGGAGACTTACAATGTGAATAAACGAAAGGCGTTGTCGTTGGAGCTTGTAAGGAAGCGAGAACCGTCCGGCGACCTAGGAATAACAAGTGATCGTTAAACAAACTTAATAATCGATAGTAAAAAGAAGTGTAATTAAGTGAGGAGAAAGAGGAGAGCAAAAAGACTACCATTTGACGCATTTGAGAAAATTGTTAGGGTTTGAAGGGGTCCTGAACTGGTGGTAGAAGTGGTAGGTTCTGGCTGGAGCTACATCGAAACGAATCGACGGCCAAGAGTACACTTGCTCGCTTGCTTCTTCTGCAACTTCCGTGCCCGAAGTCGGCTGTTGCTGCGCTTCTTCTTCCCCCATTGGCTTTGTGAGTTGTGAATGTTTCGAGATTGCCGTTACCGCCAAAATAATAATAATTGCTGGGGTTTTCTGCAGATAGGATTAATAATTTGAAGTGTTATGCTATATAATACAGGGTATACAGACATTAGTGTATGCTACGCAACTGCCAGTATAAAAGGAATTGCCACCCTTAGATAGATTGCAGATAAAAAGTTTTACTGTGAATCTATTTAACGATTCCTTCTGCATAGGGATGGCAACGGGGCGGGGCGGGGCGGGGCGGGTTTTGCCTTTCCCATAACCGAAACTGTTTAACTTTCCCCGCCCCGCAACCGTGTATAAACGGGGCAGGTTTTGACTTCCCCATTCCCATAACCGTTTAACTTTCCCCGCCCCGCCCCGTTTATACATTTTTTTTTAATGCAAATTTTTTTATAATAATAAATATAATATTTTGATACATATACACCAAAAATACACATTTAGGTACTTGCAACACAATGGATAATATTGAGTCATCCATTACTGATATAATAAACTTGTATAGTTGTATGATATATATAATATTAATATTTTCTTTATACATTATTAATATTTTCTCTATATATTATATATATAAGTATAAATATATATATACTTAAACGGGGCGGGTACCCGTCGGGGTAAGGTCTTACCCCCGTCCCCGCCTCTTTTAAACGCGGGTTATTTTCTCTAACCCCATTCCCACCCCGTTTCCTTAAACGATTCCGTAAACGGGTTTTAAACGAGGCGGAGCGGAGCGGGTACCCGACAGAGCGGGGCAAATTGCCATCCCTACTTCTGCATTGATAATGTAGGGTAAACACGGATATATACTAGAGCGTCTATATATTATATATATATACTACATGTATGTAGTTAAGTGGAGCTCAAAGCCAACCTCGTATGTAATTACATATTAGGTCAAAGTAACCATTTTTTTTACCAAGGAAAAATGTCCAAGCTAAATTTGCCAACATACATAGGCGAAACTTAACTCTGAAACATGAATCTGCTTAACATATAAATATTACTTAATACCTATGTGCTCAATGTATAACAAGTGGACCTTCTCCATCACTCCATTAAGGGATAAATACAATCATCTAGCTGAAGTTTAATTACATTCAATTAAAAAAAATTAAAAATCTTGCACAGACTTTCTCACTAACATAATGGAGCTGACGAACGTGAATTTTTGAAGTGATGTTACTTATATACCCCTAATATTTTAACCTAAAAAATAACAAAAATATATTTCAAGGTGAAATAACCAAATTATTCACTTTTATATTCTTTTCTCTTTCATTCTCTCTCTCACCTGAGTTCCCTCTTTTTCCTCTCTCATCTCTTTACTTTTCACTTCCTTTCCTCTCTCGCCGCCACCCACTGCCCAAGCCATTCAATACCGTCACCTCCATACTCTAACCATGGCTACTGTTAAACCACCACCATGGTAGCCACGACCAGTTATTTTGTCATGGCTTCAACCTCATCCTCTTCATCAAATTTCAATCCACTATCCCCACGGCTAGAAGACCCACTTCAGTCCACAAGCTCCACCCATGGAACCTCACCCTCTCAAAACCGTGACCACTGTCGGAATTGTCATGTGAAGACCTACCATGGCTACCACCACCTCAAACCACCATCTCCCCCACAAACCAGCCGTGAACCCAGCCGAGCTCTATAATTCAAAGTCGGCACCACCATCTTCCTAACCTCAAACTCATCCTCACACCACCATGGTCAACTGAAACCATCTCTATTTCAGGCCAACCTACAAGCTACCATTAAAGACCCAGGGACACCAGCCAAGCCCCAACTAAAAAGCAGCCATCATCTCCCATTGGCTGTCAACCACCATGAAAAAGATCATCCTTCATCATACCACCACTGTGAGCAAACCGCCACCACCTCTTCCACGAAGACCCACCATGGGAGAACCCATTCAAACCACAACTAACACCTAACAAAAAATAGACCCACCATCTCTGCAATATATATCCGGCCGCCACCAAGGTTGGGCCGAGGCACCACCACCACCTCTTCCACGAAAACCCACCATGGGAGAACCCATTCTTCAAACCACAACCAACACCTAACTAAAAACAGACCCACCATCTCTGCAATATCCGACCGCCACCAAGGTTGGGCCGAGGCACCACCACGACACCCAAATCGTGACCACCATAGGTAGCCCACTAGCTCCACTCGAAGCTCACCAAGGCCACCTACTGTCGTGGCCCCAAACAGCCCATCAGCTAGCCTCACACCGTCGAAACAGAGAACATCAAACCCAATCAAACCACAACGAACCTTACAAACCTAACATACATATGAATATGTTTCCTCAAATATTAGAGAACTGGGGATTTTTTTTTGTGTTTGAGTACTCACATACACATATATATACACACTTTATTTATCTATATATGTAGAAAGAGAGAGTTGGAATTGAGTAGTTGAAACCACAACCAACACCCAACCGCCACCAAGGTTGGGCCGCGGCACCACCACGGCACCCAAATCGTGACCACCATAGGTTGCCCACCAGCTCCACCCGAAGCTCACCAAGGCCACCTACTATCGTGGCCCCAAACAGCCCATCAGCCTCACATCGCCGAAACAGAGAACATCGAACCCAATTAAACCGACAACGAACCTTACAAACCTAACATCCATATGAATATGTTTGTTGATATAGCTAGTCAAATATTTCAGTCAACATTTTGACGCCACATCAGTAAAAATGACCTTTTTAGCTTGGTCAAACGATCAACAGCCAAGTTACGTAGCACATGCCATGTCATCAATAAAACGTCAAATGAAGGACAAAAATCTCTGATCTTTTTGAGGACCTCCTCCTCTTCCTCCACTGAGGACCCTCGATATACCTATCGAGGTGGTCCTCATCTTCCTCCGAGCACTATTTTCTATTGGCCGAGCTCCTCCTCCACCGAGGACCCTCGATATACCTATCGAGGTGGTCCTCATCTTCCTCCGAGCACTCTTTTCTATCAGCCGAGCTCCTCCTCCTCTTCCAATGAGGACCCTTGATCTACCTATCAAGGTGGTCATCGTCTTCCTCTAAGCACTCTTCTATCGATCGAGCTCTTTCTCCTCCTCCACCGAGAACCCTCGATATACCTATCGAGGTGGTCCTCATCTTCCTCCGAGCACTCTCTTCTATCAGCCAAGCTCCTACTCCTCCTCCTCCACAGAGGACCCTTGATCTACCTATCAAGGTGATCCTCGTCTTCCTCCGATCACTCTTCTATCAGTCGAGCTCCTCATCCTCCTCTATATACCATGGTCCTCCTCCAAGGACCCTCCTCTACCCTGTCGAGATCCTCATTTTCTTCCTCTTCCAAGGACCTCCTCTACGTCAAGGTCCTCCTCCTCCTCTTCTTCCAAGGACCTCATCTACCTTATCGAGGTCATATTTCTCTTCCTCTTCCAAGGACCTCCTCTACCCTGTCGAGGTCATCTTTCTCTTTCTCTTCCAAGGACCTCATCTACCTCAAGGTCCTCCTCCTCTTCCAAATACTTCATCTACCCTGTCGAGGTCCTCCTTCTCTTCCTCTTCTAAGGACCTCCTCTACCTCGAGGTTCTCCTCCTCCTCCTCTTCCAAGGACCTCCTTTACCCTGTCAAAGTCCTCTTTCTTTTCCTCTTCCAAGGACCTCCTATACCTCGAGGTCCTCCTTCTCTTCCTCTTCCAAGGACCTCCTCTACCTGTCGAGGTGGTCCTCGTTCTCTTCCGAGGACCTTCATTTAAATACCAAGGACCCTCCTCTACCTGTCGAGGTCATCCTCTTTGGAGGACCCTCATCTACCTATCGAGGTCCTATGATTCTATTATCTAAATAACTCTTTTCATGAAAGATTGACGACTTGAAGACTTGAGTTGGGAGCATGATTTAGGATTATTTGGGATCCAAGGAGGTACTTGGTTTGGTGGCTGAAATTCAGGGTCCGTCGAGCCTATCCTTGACCTAACTTGTAAAGAAAGAAATATCATTTGACTCCCATATATCATATTCTCACCCTACCTGGCCATATTAATATTATATTATAAATATTTACCTCTGTTACATCTGCCAATATACACCTTGTTATTGTTTACCATCACTTAATATTCTTTTCTTTTTTAATTGTTGTTATATATATCCATATTTATTACCTCATTGTGATATCACCCCATCTTCAATTCTTAGATTATAAAAAAACATCGCCAGGGGAACAAAAAGGGGGGATTAGAATAAGGAGATATTTTTAGACTTTTCAACTTTCAGTTCTCTCGGACCCACAAACATTCAAAACTTCACCAAGGGAGTCAATGGTGTATTGTGCCAACTGTAATCTTTTTTTCTCTCTCTCTAGTTTGCCTGGATTTTCACCTCTCTGTCCACTCTGGATCTCTATTAAGTTGCAAGTAACACCTCATTAATTTTCAAAACCCCACTACAAACAATGTTTCTTCAAATATTAGAGAACTGGGATTTTTTTTGTGTTTGAGTATTTATTTATATATGTAGAGAGATAGAGTTGAAATTGAGTAGTTGAAGCATGCACATTTGTGTGTGTGTGTATATATATACACACATATCTATGTATATGATTCCCCCAACAAATTCAATTTATGGGTTTTGTGTGAATTGATATTTTTTTTTTGGTAATTTAATGATATTTTAAGGGTAATAACATCCATTTAGATGGGCTAAGGATATTTTGGACGGATCATATAATTTTTAGGATGAAATTTACCATTTTTTTGATAGAAGAATGTATTTGTCAAACATCTGCAAACTTCAGGAGAACACGATGTAAGAAATTAAAAAAGTTTTATCCGAATGTAATTAGACCAAATTTCTGGAGAGGTCATTGTATTTAACCATAATTCTAATATGTGATCTAGTTCAAAATTGTCATTTTGATTGATTCAAAGTAATACAATTTTTTGTTTACTTTTTAATATACAATCAACTATTTTTTAATTTTGTCAAATATATATTTTAAAGTAGAATGTGAATTGTTAAATTCGCATAAAAGGTAATGTGAGTTTCAAATATGAAAAAAAATACATAAATTTAGTAAACAAAATTATATTCTCTTTTATTAAATTTTTTTTCCAAGTCGTCTCTAGCAGTAAACTTAGGAAGATTGTGTTGCTCAATGAAACTAAAGATTCTTGTAGGTATCCGTTCAACATATTAACAAGCAAGTCGTTGTAGTATAGTGGTGAGTATTCCCGCCTGTCACGCGGGTGACCCGGGTTCGATCCCCGGCAACGGCGATATTCTTTTTATTCTGTTTCTTTTTCCCCCCTCAAATAAGCAGCAACTGGTAATAATTGGGATCAATGATAGAGTAAACTGATAAAATAATGAAAATTTATTTCAAAATGCCCAAATATGAATGAAGGATATATAATTTTTTTTTCGCAATTATAAACTAAATAATTTCAAAACCAGTTAAAAATATATAAAAAGGAACCATATTTTCTTCTACCCACCCCTGTCACTAATTTAACGAACCAAAAAATATAATTAAATGATATTATTTAGCATATTAATAACATAATTTGAAGAATGAGCACGGGTCATCTTGCCATGTAACTCAAGTTAAGAAAATCAGGTTTAGTCAAAATTTAATTCTCAACTTGTGCCCCATAGCATTTTAAAATTTTAAAAATTACTATTTAAATTGCTTTCCTTTTCCGGTACATAAAATGCAAATAGTTTTTAACTTGCAGAATTTTAGTCTTGCTTGTTGAAGTAAAATGACATTGATACAGAGGGAGTTTGTACTCCAGTAATAAAACATTCATATTACTTTGGTGTAATTGTAAAGTTATTTTATTGTGATTTAAATGTCACAAGTTTAAAACAAGAGGAAATAACCTTTCCACATGTAAAGTGACGGAAGTTTTGGGCATATGAATGACAAAATACTCTGTCTGGTCGAATATTCGCCTACCTTGCCTAGCCTTGGTTAGTTGTGGGAAATGTTAAATGATTTTGGGTGAGGAGAAAACTCGCATGGTTGTAAAACGGGAATGGAGAAAAGTCGCCCTACCCCATTTATATTAAAAAATAACAATTTTGTCTTTATAATATATTTTATAATAAAAAATATTAGGTATATATTAAACAAAATGTTATCATATTCCAATCACTATACATACATTTTGTCTCGCCACCCAATCCACCTCTCTCAAATCACATATATCTCTTTTCATATCACATTTTTTGCGTTTGAGAACCAACTATTAAATCTCAAGTTACAATTAAGAATTTAAATCTTGTTTTTATCCGCATAAGAGAAAAAAAAATTATTATCATGATTGAAAATTTGTTTCATTGTTTATACTTGTTAGATTCATAATACCACTACAAAAGTACTCTCCTAGATTCTTTCTTGTCCTGTCTTATTTAATAACCAGTTTAGAACAAAATAAGGAGAGCTTTGATGAAGTTGGACTCCTCGGCCTGTTACTATCCCTAACTGGCTGGGCTAGCCCACTGTTAATATATTGCGTAAAGATCCTGCTACTCTCTTTTATTTATTTTTCCCTTCACCTTCACCAAAAAAAAAAAAAATGTACTTCATTAATATGGAACCAACATGGATTACCTTTGGACCAATGACGCCAAGCTTTATAATTATTATTTAATAGTTAGACTGTTAAAATAAAGATTGTTTATATTATTGGTATTCAATTTATATATATATATATATATTTTTTTTTTTTTTGCACATATTCAATTTATATGTTGCAAATCCAAAATTATTATTTAATATGAGCAGTGTTACATTGACTTGGAATGAGTATAATTTTTCTTAACAAAATGAATTTACTGATGTTGTTAAAATAATAATAATAATAATACTGATGCAAAGAGAATTTCCAAATATCATATAATGTGACGATTTTGAGAGCATGGTGAGAGTAACAATTTACCTTAAGATTCAGTTTTTACTTGCATCACTTTGCAAACTCCAATTGAATGCGAGTCGGGCATAAACATGTGATTATTGAGATCAATTTTGAAATATTATTAGAAAAAATGTTTTCTGTGGGCTGTGTCTATACATTTTTATTTTGTAACGAAATACACCTCTTTTTGTCTACTTTGATTATACTTGTAGCAATTATTATACAATAATATAATTTATTCATGGTCTACAATTATATGCAGGGTACTCTTATATCACTCCAGTTTTAAAGGAATAAATGTGTTATTTCATTTATTAAAAACCAAATAAAAGTATATTATAAAGCCTTATTTCTTATATAACAGTAGCTTGGATCCTATCAATATTTAAAATTAAACAGAAAATCAAAGTAGTGCGAAGTTAACTCTGATTCAGAATCTCATGGACATTTTTTAAAGACAAACGAGAAGATCACCTAATTCCAATATGACCCATCTCTATTGAAAATTTTTAAATTTTGTAGAGAAAGAATGCTTATCTAAAAGTATTTTCATTGAAAATTATATTATTATTTTTAAAAGAAAATTTTGAATCGCTCTCCTTGTTAATTTAGTTAACATAAAAATGTCCTACGATTCTTTTTAAGTGTACTAATTTTGTAGAGAGGCAAGAACTAAGAGATATATATATATATATTGCAAGCAAGAATCACAGGCAAGTCCATTACAATGCTCCTCCACTCCATCCATCAGATCACTGGGAGGAACGAAAGATGAAAATACAGTATCAACCTTAACATGCATAGCATACTTTGTCAAAGTGTGAGAGGTGCGGTATTAGCACTCCGAGGAATAAAATTAAAATACTCCGTTTGGATAGACATGAGAAAAAAAAAAGAAGAGAAATGATAACATTAGTTATGAGAGAAAAAAAAGAGTGGAGATGATAGTAATAAACCTTATTCATTATTATATTTTTTTATATTTATGAAATATGGGTGGAATAACAATTTTCTCTTTCTAATTGTTGAGGGTACTTTCAAAATATTGAAAGTACTACTTAAATAATATCATTTTCCCGTCTTTCCATTTTTGGGAGGATAGGATTTGAGGAATAAAGAGGGATAATTATTCCTTCTTATCTCTCCTTATCCTTTCTTTTTTTTTAGCCTCCGTTTGGATAGATACGAGAAAAAAGAAAAGATAGAATTGAGAAGAAAAAGAAAAAGAGAGGATAGCAACAAACTATATTTATTCATGTTTGAATAAATAAGAGAGAAAAAAAAAAAAAGGAGAAGATAATATTTTTGTTTTGATAAGATATGAGAGAGAAATGATAATGACCAAATTACTGTCGTATCCATTTATATTTATGAAACGTGGGTGGAATAATAATTTTCTCTTTCTAATTGTTGAAGACAAATTTTAAATTATTAAAGTACTACTTAAACACTATTTTTTTCTTCCTAATCTTTCTATTTTTGAAAGGATAAGATATGATGGATGGTTATCCCTCCTTATCCTTTATTTTATTTTAATGATACATATTTAAACACAACATGACATATTATATATTTTTTTTTTTTTTCTTATCCTTCCAAATCTCTCAATCCAAACGGAACCTTAATGATGTCTATCCAAATAACATGACATATCTTTTTTTTCTTTTTTCTTCTTACCCTTTCAA
Source organism: Cornus controversa (assembly GCA_026545225.1). Taxonomy (NCBI): domain Eukaryota; kingdom Viridiplantae; phylum Streptophyta; class Magnoliopsida; order Cornales; family Cornaceae; genus Cornus; species Cornus controversa. The sequence continues at coordinate 64,564,623 of CM048849.1, read as the reverse complement.
AACCCTCAATTCAAATGGAGCCTAAGCACCACACCACGAGCAGCTCCACAAGAATGGGAGTTAAAAGAATCTCCTGAAGAGACATTGAGAGGGGATGACTGTGCATTAAAGAAGTCCCAAAATAGGCCAACTGCCACCTCAATGATCCCATGTTCTGACCACGCTGCACCCCCAAAAAAAAAAAAACAACTTCATTACGTGACTTCCAAATATACCAACACAAATTTGCATTTTGCAACCCCACCAGAAAATCATTGTTCATCACCACGTCCGTCCCAGGAGTGAACCAAATTCATCCACCACTCAGGCCATGAACATCCCAAAATGGAACCCACATCAACCTTTAATGGACAATCTCTCCAAACTTTTAACTGCATTAGGACAATCACACAAGACATACTTCAAAGTCTCCGCTTCTAAAATCTAAATCACAAACCTTACAACGGCAATCCCATCCAGGACCCAACTCTCCTAACCAACTGTTCCAAAACAACTCACTCTACCATGCATACAATGCTAAATAAAATGTTCTATTTTTGGCTCAACCCTTCATTTTCCATACCCGCCGCCAAAATCTCGCCCTTTCCCTTACCCAACTACTTCTTCCAAATTAGACCCAGCACTTGAACCTCCTCTCTTCAGATGTAAGGCCACATGGTAGAGTTAATTGCACAAAAATAAATAAATTAAACTTACTTCTATTATTCTATACCATACGAGTAAGTTTTGTAAGTTGTTTCCTTTAAGTGAAACTAAAAAAAAAGGACAAATTACAAAAAAACCTCTGTTCACTTTCAAATTTTGGTGCAAGACTTTCTTACAAAAAAATATTTGACCTAAAACCTTTTTCAACTGTTCAATTGTTGTAAAGTGATATTATAATGACAAAAATGTCACTTAATATAAATTTAAGACAATGATGTCTCTTAATATAATATTAAAATTAATTCAAATAACTTATTCGTTATAATGTTGTTAAAAATTATTTCTTAAATAAAATTAATGTTAAGTCTATAAAAAAATGAAAATACATTGGAATGGTTTTCAAGATTTTCTTAAATTCATATTTTTTTTAAAAAAAATTGAAAAGGAAAAGAAAACCTAAAATGAAAATTATTTTAAGGAAAATTTAATTTTTTTTAGAATTTATATTAAGAGATATTCCCGTCGTTATAACATTACTTTGTAACAATTAAATAATTCAAGAGTTTTATATCAAAAAATTTAAGAGAATTTTGTGCCAAAAAATAAAACTTTTATGTAATTTTGTCCAACCAAAATATTGCAAGATATTGTCATGACACATGAGTGGGTGATACGCTGTAGTTTTAATTTAAGGAAACAACTTGAACAGTAGAGTTTGTTACAATTAGCCCTTGTTCTTAGTAGTAATTGCTTTAACGCTCAAACTTACCCTCACGAAAAGAGACTCGTCTAAGTATCGACAGGTCAACCGGCGGCCAAGACAAAACCTCCTAGCGGATCTAGGCCCACCAAACATCCGAAAGCAAACAAACACCAACTTCACTTGGCGTACCACTCGAAGCAAGCATCGTCGAACTCGGGTTGACTAATAAACCCGGTCCATCGGAATTATTCTTTATCTGGTAACTTCAATCGCCGGCGTTCAACTACCGCAAATACAACCAGAAATTCCTGCTGCGAATCCGAATGGATCAGGCGGAAGGTGGAGAGCCCATACTCTCGGATTCTCTTCTGGTCAATGGAACTGTAACACCAGTGACGCTCAACATCGCCGGCGAATTACGGTGGTCGGAGGGTGGCAGCCACCGGTGCTTGGCGGTGGAGAAGGAGGTTCTCGGTTTCTCCATTGAAGGTTCTAGAATTAAAATCAGAGCTGTTGTTAAAGGTGAGGATGAGATCTGCTGTGTCGCGAGCAGAGAAGCTCTGATGATGAGGAAGAGCTTTGTTTTCGAGCCCTCATCAGAGGATTCGCTGCGACTCTGGTGCCAAAAGCTTCAACAATTCATCGATTCTCTTGGTAATAACCAACTCATTTGATTTTGTTTCTTAATTATTTTCCAACACACATATCTATGTATGTATGTGAATGCATATGCAGATATACTCAACTACATAAACCCTTATCCTAATTTTCTATGTATTAGAATTCGAACTCTTATTCCAGCTAGGAGTGGTGATAACATTTGGTGTGATTCATTTTCACTACACTAGCAAGTTGCTAGGTTTTCATTTCTTTCTTAATGTAATTAACAGTGCATGTTATTCCCCTCCAAAATAACAGGTCGGCCGAAGAGGCTATTTGTACTCATGAATCCATTTGGAGGAAAGAAATCTGCATCCAAGATTTTTCTTGATGATGTGAAACCACTGCTTCAGGATGCTAATGTTGAATTTACAGTGGAAGGTTTGTATTACTTGATTCAGTTCTATATAATTGTCATTGGTCTTCACAACTCTGCGATTTTTACTCACGGTTTCTTATGTTATTTTAACTCTCAGTTTGTTTCAGTTCTATATAGTTGTCATTGGTCTTCACAACTCTAGATTTTTGCTCACGGTTTCTTATGTTATTTTAACTCTCAGAAACTAAATACCAGCTTCATGCAAAGGATGTCGCTAAAACATTGGATATGTCGAAGTATGATGGAATAATTTGTGTTAGCGGGGATGGAATCTTGGTTGAGGTTGGTTGTAGTTATGTTTTATATTCAAATTTGGTTGTAGTTATGTTTTGTATTCACATCAATTGTATGTTTTTTTTCACCACTATTAAGCTGAAGGCATGTCATTCAGTATTTTGGGAAGCAACTTCTGTGAATAATGCCAGTAAAATATAGTTTAAAAGTGTCACAACACTTCTCTTTAAATGTTGATATTGTACCTTTTAATATCTAGCAAGCAGCTAATCCATTAGACATTTCCAGGGAACTTTGACAATGAAATTTATTGAACCAATTCAGTTGTGAAGTGACCTATATAAGATTGTTGTGAAAATTTAATTATAGGTCATGCTTCCTTAAAATTGCTTCTTACGCCCTGTGAAGAAAAAAGTTGTTCCTTTAACTCCTTTCATGAATCTAAGTACCTGTTGAATAAACCATTAGTACATTGTAGTATTGTACAAAAGGAATATTATTATATATACACATGTTTGTGAACTGGCTTCTTCATTCATGAGTCATTAGTGTGACCTTTTTTCATGAATCCTATAATGCTGACGCTTTCCATGGTAGAGGATTCTTCAAGATTCACCTAACAATTCCTTGGTCTTCCTAAAGATGCCTATATGCATGCCCTAGTATTAACCTATCAGTGATGAATTTTTGGTTGGTATAAAATTCCTTAGCTTATGTATATAACACCTTTGGATTACATAAAGATTAACATCTGTTGCATGCGGTCTATTTTAAATGTACTCTTCTTAATGTGGAACGTACCCATGTCACGCACATGTGACATGTGTATAGATAGAGAATATGTGTTCGACATATAGGCAACAACAAGCATATTTGGTTGTTCAAATTTACCATGTAATTATATGTAATACTCTATTATTATTATTATTATTATTATGATCTTTTATACATGGTTGCTTCAAATGAGTGAAATGCGGGTAAAAAAAACACTTATTTTACATAAAACACTATATTCCCAAGGAATAAAAAAATAATATAAAACAAGTTCAATACTAATATTCTTTTCTCTGTCTGTTTATCTTGGATTAGATAAACCTTATGCTTTTACTAATATCCACACCCGACACACACACAAGTCTGTGTAAGAAAGCATGTGGTATCTAAATCATACAGGTCAACTTGTTGACTTTGCAGTTTCCTTTTTATCACAACTAGTTCTAATCTTTATTTGTGTGCTCAATGTGGCACATGATTATGACCTCTATTCTATTTCTTACACAGTTGCAAATGTTAGTAGGTAGTAAATGGACTGCTTGAAAGAGAGGATTGGGAATCTGCAATAAGGATGCCTCTTGGAGTAGTACCTGCAGGTTTTGTTAATGCATTTCTTTGTGATACTTCCCCTTTAAATGAACATAAACTTTTCTCAAAAAATATGTTGAGGCATGATAATAACCATAGTAAGTAGATGAAGTTTTATCTTATGAATGCAGTAACACACTTACTTAGATTCACCAAGTTTATTTCTCAATTGATGAGTAATCCAGATTTAGGAATTAATAAGGAGTGTCTATCTCCACGAGTCAAGTACTCATGATAATCCTATCAAAGGAAAAGTTTGCTTTTCACTTCTCACTAGTAGAATATGAACATGCTTGTACTCTTCATCTTTTAATGATGTTTGGTATGTTGTTACTTTTTGTGACATATTTAACACAAAGCCTCTCTTTAGGATGGAAAGCACATGCCCTCTCCCTTTTTACATATGTTTGGTACATTGTTAAATTTTTTTTTTTTGAAACCGGGTATCCGGGGCTTTGCCCCTGACTAATCCCAGGACACCGGGCAAAACGCCCTCCACACAGGTCGGTAAAGCTCTGCTTGGGCCGCGGGCGTTGCCCTTAAGAAATTGTTTGCACTCGAGAGGATTCGAACCTGAGACCTGATGCTTCATGAGGCACCAGGGCCCAGGAACTTCACCACTAGAGCCAACCCCTTGGGGTTAGTACATTGTTATTTTGTATCTCACTTATTTATCACAAAGGCTCTTTTCCTAGTTTGAGACAAGTCCTCTGTAGTAATCGCCTTTGGTTGGGTTGCTTTTCTTCTTATAGTTTTTGATATTTGTACATCCCTTCATTTTCTTTTTGTAATTATTATTAGTCATAACATAACCAGTGTAACATGTATTTTGGTATGTATGTTGGGTGTGGGTATATGTTTTAGGTGTTGGATTTATCAAATCCCCAAACACGGGGACATTGGTTTTTTTTTTTTAATTAAGAATTATTTTACTGTTCTTTCAAACTCATCATCATCATCATCATCATCATCATTGTTGCCTTTATCCCGTACAAATAGGGTCAATCACATGAATTCTCTTTTTCCACTCTTTTCTACCGCAAGCCATGTCTCCGACTAGATTAATTTTTAGAATCATTTCTTATCACGGGTGCATCTTTATGTCAGCGTTGAATATCCATACCACCTAAGTATACTCTCCTTTGTTTTCTCGCTAAAAGCAAACCCACCCCCCCCCCCCCCCCCCCCCCCAATTTTTTTTCAAACACTTATGCATTGGTACCAAAATAGAGAATTTGAAAATAAATTTAACTTATGTCCCCTTGAAAATTATATAAATTTTCAGCATAGGCCTTTTAACCATACTTTTGAAAGCCCAAATACGATGACAAAAATTTAATTTCATTAACATAAAATATTGTTATCTGATTTACGTATACACATGTACAATATCCGTTATATTAATTCAAGAGAGAAAAATATACTAATGTCCTCTCATGTTTAATAAAAATGCACGAAGCTTTTTTGTTAAACATTTTTGTAAATTGGCGTTTACAAGAAAAATATCTAAAATTATATATCAATCTCCATTGGTGAGTCCTGGGAGAGCATTTGGAAGGAGGAGAAACAACTGCTGAGAGATTTACAACAACAACAATGATATCACATATGCTAATACTTTTAATTTATCACTTGCTAAATGACAAATTCTATGACTACTTCCCGTATAAGTTACTAAAGTAATAATCATTTTTTTACGGTAAATAATGTTACTAAAGTAATTATCTTGTTTTGTTAAAACTTGAGAATTTTTTTTTATTTAAAATCATTATTTTATTTAAAAAAATTTCATCTAGGTAATAATGATATATATTTTCCGAAGTGGAATCAAAGTACTCAAAACTTTTTGAAACAATTAATTATTGAAGGAAAATTGATTATCTAACAATATTTTTTTCTTTACCTCGTCTCTTTTCAGTTGTAACTTATCGTTACCTCTTTTATATATTTTTCTTTCTCAGATCAATTTTTCGTCTATTTATTTAAGTTGCATTTTTTGCAATTTTGGATTTTCTCAAGGTATATTCACTATGACTAATATTTAAAAAAAAAATTATATTACAATTGGTTTATAATTTTTTTCAATTTTATTTATATAGTACAAATTTGCAACCCCCGCCCCCACCCCCCCCCCCCCCCCCCCCCAAATTTTAATTCTTGCCTCTGCCCCTGGCCACACCTAATTTCTCCATAATCCTTTTATTATTTTTCTTAGTTATTCCTAACATCCATTTTAACATTCGCATTTCCGCCACATGGATGCGTTTTCGTGTTTGTTTTTTAATGCCTAACATTCTGCCCGCACCGTATAAAATAACCGGTCTAATGACAGTTCTATAAACTTTCTCTTTTAACTTATTTGATATTCGTTTATCGCATAGAACCCACTAGCGTTCCTCCACTTTGTCCAACCTATTCCAATTCTACTACTTACATCATCATCAATCTTTCCATCTTTTTTGTACAATTGATCCTAAGTATCGAAAATAATTACTTTGAGTAATGCTTTGGTCTTGAATTCTTATTGCTATAGTATCATTTCCCATAACACTACTAAATTTACATTCCATGTATTTCGTTTAGTTCTACTAATTTTTAAGCCTTGTGACTCTAGTGTTGTTCTCCAAGCCTCTGATTTTATTGCTAAGGCTTCCTTAGAGTTATCCAATAGAACTATGTTATCTGCAAATAACATGCACCATGGAAGGTCTCTTGCAAGTCTTTTGTTATTTCATCCAAAATTATCTAAATAAATATGGACTTAGTGCCGAATCTTGGTTTAAACCTATTCTTATAGGAAAATCATTCGTCTCCCCACATATAATACGGACCCTAGTCTTAGTATACTTATACTGAATAATTTCTACCGAAATATGTTTTCTTTGTAAAGCCCTCCAAATCATGGTTATTGAAACTCTATCATATGCCTTATCTAAATCTATAAGAACCATGTGTAGATCTTTTTGCTTACTTATACAATCCTCTACTAATTGCCTTAATAGGTAAATGGCCTCTGTAGTGGATCTCCCTGACATAAATCCAAATTGATTTTCAGACACTGTACATTCTTTCCTTAGTCTTTGTTCAATTACCCTTTACCATACTTTCATAGTATGACTCATTAATTTAATTCATCGATAATTGCTACAATTTTGTATATCTCCTTTATTCTTGGAAATTGGTGTTATATTATATTTTCCTTTCAAACTGAATCTCAGATTACTTTTTATACTTAGTTTCAATGAAACTCTGAATGTTGTTTGTTATTTTGTTTACTTCTGAATGTGAAAGCCATACTAACAATTTGAGTCATTTGACATTTTGACTTTTGTCATCCCTTGAACCTTTCCAATGCCTTGCACATGGAATTGGTAAAGATACTTCAAAAAATAGGTGGAAGTAGACTAGTGTATTTTGTACACATTGTCCAATAATATATGGATTTTATTTTATAAAATTTTATTCATTTTTATTATTTTCTAGCATGTTGTCAAATTTATAAGTAAGAAAGAGAAATAAGAGTCATCTTTTGCTACTTTTCTCTGACTGCATTCATTACAGGTGTTCTTATACTGTGGGCATCATTATAAATTTTTTAACGACTTATTTCTATTGATTTGAGATTTGACATGAAATGTTTTGAATTCAGGTACTGGAAATGGCATGATAAAATCTCTTCTGGATTCTGTTGGCGAGCCCTGTACTGCATCTAATGCTACTCTTGCTATTATTCGAGGTTATGTATTGTTTCTATAAGTATTTTCTTGTTTGAATATATCAAATTGTTCATTTTATTTCTGATGGTTTCTTTTTGTTTTTTATCCAAGAACTTTTGTACTGTATGCTTTGAATACTGGCAGGGCATAGGTGTTCACTGGATGTCGCTACTATCTTGCAAGGGGAGACCAGATTTTTTAGTGTGTTGATGCTTGCATGGGGTATGCCATAAATGCCATCCACTTTGGTACTGGATTCTGCATTTCAAGCACAGTTTAAAATGCTTTTTCTTAAAATACTGTGTTTGGTTTTTCGTGGAATAAATTTGATGACAAAGTAGCATATTTAAATTAGACAATGGCATATGGTGCAGTCATATTTTCAGTATTGCCAACATTATGTTATTGAATTCCAGGTCTGGTGGCAGATATTGATATTGAGTCTGAGAAGTATAGGTGGATGGGAAGTGCTCGTCTAGATTTCTACGTAAGTTTTATGATTTCGATTTGTTATATTCTACAACTTCCATAATGTTAGTTCTTCGAAAATGAAATGCTGTTATTTTGATGGGTAGATATTTTAGGTGCTTCTGACCATATAGAAATCCCTTTCATATCTGCTCATTTTTTGGTTTATGACTTGTTATACTCCTGTCTAACTTGCAAAAACATTTCAAATCGGGTGTAAGAATTAGTATTCTTACACCAGCTGCATGCAGGACTTGCCCAAGAAAAAGGTGAGAAATTCATCTGGGTTCCACATTTTGTGTAGTCCATCTCTTGGATTCTCTTTTCCTTTCTTACATAAATGCATGCTAAACATCACATCGATCACATATCAAAAGTTGGCCATAGATGAGGAGCTCAGCAAGCTGCAAACCAAGGGGCAGCCTATTTATACATATTCCTTTTAAGCGCTGATGACTGATGTGGGGTGGTAGGAGCCATAAATCTTGTACATATAAATTTTATGGTCAACATCTTGCTAACTATTCCCAAAAAGCTTTAAATACATGTGTGCCATTAAGATTTTCAGTTATATTATTGCCATACTATTGTTAATATTGCTGGTGCTGCCACTGCCACTACTGTTGTTTCTGTTCTTGTTAAACATGTCTATCATTATATTTGTTACTATCGGAATTTGAAATGTTGCTGTTATATGTTAAAAAATGAATTCACTATGCATGCCCTTCCTATGCTTGGTGCCGCTGTTATATGTTACTGTTATGGTTATTGTAATTATTGTTTTTATTGATACGTATTCTTCTAAGTTTTATTAGTTGTACTATTGAATTACTACTTGATAAATGTGTTTAGAGATAAACTATGTTCAATCAATGCAAGATTTCATGGGCAACTTTGATGGCCCTCTATTAGATTTATGGACATAACTGTTTAAACTTTTCAATAAATATTTGGCCTTTACTTGTCAAAAAAAATGAAAATAAATATTTGGCCTTCATATTGTTCCATATGAAGAAACCACTGTTTAACTATCAACTCTGGCTTCCTTATATGTTAGCTCAGAATATTCCCTGTAAAATATGTGAACTGCCTGCATCATTGGTATCAATTGAATGATCTCGTTATCATTTATTTAAGATGCATATAAAGAATCATTTGTTGATATTGTGAGATATTACAATCTGACTATTTTGACAGTGATAGTGGCATATGATTTCATCCCATGGTATTGTTGTGTAATGCTGGTTAGGAGACAGCTTGGAAAGCATGAAATGCGGTTGTGAAAACTAATTAGTAAAGTTTTGTGACATCAAAGTTATGTTAAATAAGCTGCTACTGTTTTTCCAGGCTCTTCAACGGATATTTCATCTTAGGAAATATAATGGTCGTATATCTTTTGTGCCTGCTCCTGGGTTTGAAGCTTATGGAGAGCCAAGCTGCCAAAAGGGTGAATCTAGAGGTGAAGTCAACATCTGTAATCCAAGTCGAGAGGAGAATATAAATATTCAGAAAGGTGGCTACTGTGGTCCTAATGTTGATGTTGAGAGTTTAAGTTGGAGGAAGCTTGATGGGCCGTTTGTTTCAATCTGGCTTCATAATGTACCATGGGGTGCTGAAGACACCATGGCAGCACCTGATGCTAAGGTTAGTCCTTTCCCATCCTCTGTTAACTTCATATCTTGGTCCTTGTTTAGTTTTTCTTTATTACTAGTAGACCTGATGTCATTAACTTGCATGGTAATCTTAAGTTGTGTAGCACGTCTGAGCAATAAGATAAACCCGTGACAATTGATTCCTATCACGTGCACAGAAAGCAGTAGAGAAACAATTATGAAACTAATTCTTTGTATGTTGACATACGTGTGTCTTAGTATTATTACCAAGCAACGTAATCATGGAACACAAGACAGACAAAAGTATTTCTGCCATGTTTGTTTGGTACCAAGTTCAAGAATGCCTTCAAAGGGCCGCTAAATTTATAAACAATGCATTTGGAAAAAATTAGTATTGAAGTCCATTGTAAAACCTGAAGAGTACAATTAATTTGGCTTCTAGCAAATGTTAACTGCAAGAATGAAGAAAAGCCAGAGGGGGAATTAATAAATAAATTGTATATCCCCTCAAATTTAATGGCCATTAGAAGTCATTCTTCTGTGAGGTTCCTTCCTTTCATGCAATTTACTTAGTTTTTTTGCATGTTTGAGATATGGGGCCGGATTGGATTTGTATTTTTCTTCTATTTTAAACTGCAGTATTTTCTGATGCATTTGAAACATGTTCTTTTCTCCTGGAAAAATGAGTTTTGTCCATCAATATTTGCCCCAAATGACCACTGAAATTCCTTCCATTAGGATACGTCCATGGCATCCTTTTGCGAAATTGCTGTGGTTGTAATGTCTGTTTTAGATATGGGGCTGGCTTGGATATGTAGCTTTCCACGAAAATTTAGTTTTGATGAAAATTAGTTTTTTCTGTCTCACTTTAGGCTTTTACTTTTTTCAAAATTCTTCTTCCTCTGGTAGATGCTTGGAGAAATGGACAACCGAAAAAAAAAAAGCTCTGGTGTTTGCCATTTTGAGTTAAATGTCTCACCATTTTAACTGTGTTGAGTTTGAGATTTTGCAGAATAGGAGCTCATTTTGTTGATACATTTAGACAGCTTTAAACCTCTTCATTTTGTACCTGAACATGGTTTATCTTCAAGAAATGAACCTAAATTCATTTTATTACGCATGATGTGCAAAATGAGTAGTCCCTTGTGGTTAATGAGCTCAACTAGGAGATAGTATCTTTGCATTTGAACTTCGAAAGTTCTTATTCTTCATCTGCCTCCGATAGTCTCTCCGATAAACACTGAACTGGGAATTTCCATTTTTTTTCTTTCTTAAATTGTTATTTTGGGGCATAGCTGATTTTGTGTATTCTTTTTGCTGGTTGATTTGCAGTTCTCAGATGGTTATTTGGATTTGGTCATGATTAGGAATTGCCCAAAGTTATCCTTGCTAGCATTGATGTCTGAATTGAATAATGGAGGTCATGTCAAATCTCCACATGTCCTGTACATTAAGGTGAGGTAACTGTTACTTGTGTTGGTCGCTGTAAATGTTCTTTTGCCCTCTAGTATTAGATCTAATTTTTAAAAGTACTCAGGATCTTTTAATTTGGAGGAATAGTATGTTCCTGAGAAACATGGAAACTATAACTTCTTGGTTATTCGTTAGCTGTGCCAATTGCCATACATGTGAAGGGGTGGTCTGATGGTAGTTCTATTTTTGTTCACTTCCATAGTGTGGGGGGGAATGGGAGAGAGTCTCATTCTCCATCAACTGTCTCTGCAACTTCTGCAGGTTCCAACATCTCCCTTCTCCCCCCAGATTTGTGGTTATGACTCTTATCTCCCACTGACATTTCTTGCAACAATTACAGGTGAAAGCATTTGTGTTGGAGCCTGGCCCACGAACTGAGGACCCAACCAAGGAAGGGATCATAGACGCAGATGGTGAGGTCTTGGCCAGAGGGAAAGGAACATTCAAGTGTGATCAGAAGACCCTGATGGCATATGACAAGCTCCAAATTACAGTAGATCAAGGTTTAGCTACTCTATTTACCCCAATTTAGAATTCTATCTTGATTTTTTATGGATCTGATTTTGTGATTTTATGGTTTTTTACCAAAAAGAATAAGTACTTCCCCACTGGTTGGTGATAAATTCTGTTTGTAACTTTGTACAGAATCACAAAAGGAGAGAGAGAGGAAAAAAAAAAACATTTTTAGATTTCGGAAGTTAATTGTAGCATGCTTTTTGGGCAATGCTAGTTCCTCTTTTGCTTCAAGTTTAAAGTTGACTTCCAAAGTTTTGATTAAACTATATTTACCTGCGACGCAATTCCTCAGTATGTATTTGCTTCAATCAACTTAAGATGGATTAGCATACTTATTGCAGCCTAAAAATTTGTGCCTCGCTACTTCAAATTTGGGTTTTGCAAAAGCTTGTATTTGTTTGTATTCTAATCAATAGTCCAAATGTAAGGTGCAGAAGATCCATCTGCTTTGACAGTGCTTGAAGAGCTGAGAAAATTCTAAAATGGTGTAATTGGATTTTGGTAGTGGTCCTTCTCAGCTTGATTGAATTGTTTTTTATCCGTTTTCTTTTCCGGATCCCACATTAGAGTCCTTGCAGATAAATGTTATGATTTGATTTAGGTTCAGTTTACAAACCTTGTATTACTGTGACCTTTTGACTCGCTGGGTTTTTAACTAGTTGTGACTGGTTATTACTTACTAGACAAGCTTGTTGAAGTTGCAATCTGAAGTCTGAAGGAATTGAATTTAATCATGAATTCTACTAGTTCGGTTGTGTGACAATTGTGGTTAGCTAATTATTAAGCTTGGTTTTATTAGCTAGGGGTTGGTGTGATACAATAAGTTGCTTGGATAAATAAACTAACAACTAATTAATATAATATTAAGGTTAGGGGTAGAGTAGCTGTTAGCTTGTCTTGATGTCCCCAAGCAATCGTCTCACAGTCATGAACAGATTACACTTTTGAGGTTGATTAAATTGATCTAAAAATGCAATTTTATTGGCCCATTGGTAAAGCTCAGCTGGGTTCACTTTTGTAATTAATTATCCTATTTCTATCCAAGAATATGGATTATATGAAAATTACGTACCTGGCCTTTTCTTTGAGGGATTGCATTAGCATGACAAACAAATACAACAAACTCAGGCTCACATGAAGCAGGTGGGAAATAGTGTATTTGTATTATTTTGCAAAAAATAAAAATAAATAATGGGTTTATTTTAATATACATGGCTATGAAAACTAGTTAACATGTATCTTGTTTAACATTAGGTTGTATTTTTGTTGTTTTCTAGTTATAAATAAATTAAACCCTATCGATTCTCAAAATGGCATAAATTTATTATTAACCAACAAAATGCTTCAACTTATTGGCTATAGATTTTATGCAATATTCCTCGTTATATGCCTTAAAAACGGTTTGACATGAATGAAAATTAATTAACAAAGAACCACTAAGGGAACATAGGAGGCATGGTTTTCACGTTTTCATTAAGGGTTTTTTGCACTAACAATCTAACAAAAGAATAATAAATAAGGAAATTATATATATAGACAGAAACAATCTCTTATTCATAGGTGAGTAAGAAATTTTTTCACATCATGTATGATAACTATTGGATATGATTGTAATAATTTTTAAAAATTACTTTTTTTACATTTATTCAACTGTTACTATATAACAATTTTTTTGCTAATCGATGGCTAAGAGATCCCACTCTGAATATAGATATGGTTTCTAACGTTTTGCCCAGTCTTGCGATCAAATAAAAGAGTAGACCTCCGAGAATGACAGATTTAGAAAGTAGATACCATACTCTCCCTGCAAGTTTTTGACCAGAATTAGTTGTACGGAGACGTGTGAATATTAAGCATACTACCCATGTGTTTCCATTCTCATTTCTGTTAGTCATATTTTAATAAAAATAGTGATTATTTTATTTAGTGTTATATAATGTGAGTTTATTGCACTTTATGATGATAGTTATATTTTATTTTAATTTTTATATTTATGATGCAAAACTCCATCAATATGCAAGAATAGAATAGAATGAAACGCTCATTTCAACTAATTTTTTGTTTGATATGAATTTTAAAGTGAGAATGGTCATTCCCTTAAAATGAAAATTTATTCCCATGAATGAAAATTCATTCCATAGTTAAACTTATGGAAGGAGCATTCTATTCCCAGTAATTTTTTTTAAAAAATTCACAAATTACTAAAAATAAAACTTTCACTTCCACCACCACCAGAACCACCACCACTACCATCGGCTCTACGACCGACGCCTCCACCACCATCACCCCCATCACCTCCACATCGCCACCTTCCCACTCCATCACACCACCATCTCCACATCGCCACCTTCTTCCACCATCATCACCTTCCTCTACCACCACACCACCTCCACATCACCACCACCACCCCCCATCACACCATCACCACATCGCCACCTTTCTCCACTACCACTGCCACTTCCACCACATCACTCTACCACCTCCACATCATCACATTTCTTCACCACCTCCACATCGCCACCTTCTGACACCACCTCCACCGTCACCACCACTTCCACCTCCACCACCACCCCACCACAACCACCACCTCCACATCGCCACTTTTCTCCACCACCAAACATTTGTTAGTTTAATTTATTTGTCACTAAAAGGGGTATTTTGAATAATTTGATTCAAAATTTATTTCATTCCTACCTCTCATTTCCTATTTGCAACCAAACAATAGATTAAGAATGATCATTCCATTCTATTTTTATTCTCATTCTATTTTAACTCCATTCTATTTCATTCTCGCATAGCAAAAACAACGACTTAAATTTTATATAAAGGGGCTCACTATTATACATGGTGGAGGGATACGAGTGTCCTACATAATCTATCCTTCTCTCTCTCTCTTTTGTCTCTATTCTCTCTCTTCTCAACTAATGCTATCACATATACACGTGATACATGTGTGTTACTATTTTATATTGTGTTTGGGGTAACTTTGAAAACAAGACCAATACACTTGTCTTTCTTTGAACGCGTTGAAGAAGATTACATGCAGATATGAGATGTATCTTGAGCCGTACAAAACCATCACATATACACAATGCCTACCATGCCTCTCAGGCCGGTTCTTTCCTACTTATTTTATTATTGTCTTTTTATTATATTATTTCATAAAATACGTGTTATTTTGTGTTGTCTCTCCATTATGAAATTTGTTACTGTAATGCTCTCATATTATTTGTAACTAAGTGATAATGTCTTTTACTATTACTCATGTTTCTAAGTGTATATTTTTGAACGTGTTAGGTTATGAAAATTATTGAATCGGGCATTTCGGTGGTCCCAAACATAGCATCAAAGTATTGCGACATATTTATGTATTCTATTGTGATGAATAAAATATATGTACAAAAATTCCATAATAATTTCAAGTTGTGTTTTTACATTTCTTACAATTGCTAGTTGTGTTTTTACTAAATCATAGAGGCCCACAATTCGAATCTAGAAATAGAAAGAGATCATGAAATTGTGATGAAGTGCACCAAATTAGAAGAGAGAGAAATTTATGGTAATTAGCGTAAGAAGTTAATTGCTCAACTTTCTTTCCAAGAGAGGAAAATGAAGTCAATGAACCCAAAGACTTTAGTTTGGGACCTTTTTAAACTGTAATACAACGTGCATGAATGGAATGATTGAAGGGCTAGCGACGATCCAATCCTCACGTAAATGTCATTTTCACACTTCTTCACGTCGGCCCGTCAAAACTCACGAGCCTCACATGCACTTCCCGTGTGTCCATTTTCAACGCATGCATACAAACATGCCTTCAATTTGGAACTTTGTGGCTACAAGGATAAGGATTGGCTTGTAAACTAAAATTATGTTATGATGTTACTATTTAAGATTTTGAGAAAGATAAATAAGAAATTTATATAAATCAAATAAAGAACTAAATCGAACAGTAATAACATTCCAACTATTTTTGCACCATTTCAACTGTTCACCCCATCTGACTTGAAACTCAAGACTAAGACTCGTCTTGAGTACAAATAATTTTTTGAGACGAAATCTCGAATGAACTGATTAATTTAAATAATAAAAAAAAATTCATTGATTCTGATATCTTGCTACATTATAAGACTGTCGGGGTCAAATCAAAATTTTCTGCTTCGTCCATCAATTTGATAAACACATGCAACTTAAATACAATAAAATTAATTTAGGAAAAAAAATACCATATAATTTGTATTTAATTAATAGGAATCGGACACAATTAATGGACATTAATCCTAAGTGTTTAGCTTAACATATAGATACATAGGCCACCAGATGTCTTGAAAAACAAAAGGTGCCTCCATTAACATTTTTCTCCAAAAATTAAAATACCTAGGTGTACGTGCTCGATCATCATATTACTTCAATTGGAAATTTGATTTCACGTGTGCTCCCTAGTCCATTACTTTTAATCTGCGCACTTATGATAATATGATATGGTCATGAACTACAGTCCAAAGTGGTGAAAAGACACATACATGTATATATATACGTTGGTCTACGCCCATCTCCCTTGTTTATAAGGCAATGCCATTATTGTATTTCTCACGTATCTTGTGCCGGTAATTCGGACAAAGACACATAAACCTACAATCGTTGTGTTCACACGGTCTTGTTCACTATGGTGTACCCAACAGCTACCCTGACGAACTATTTTCCTAACTTTTGTCTCCTTTTGGATGCAAAGAAAATATATAAGAGAAAATGAATATAACTTAATTGAATCTTCTTAAAATTTTCTTTCATGTTACACAAAATGAGCAAAAAAAAGAACCAAGGCATTCACTGACAATTTAATTGTATACAGTTAATTGTCAATTGATAAGATTTACATATATATATATATATATATATATATATAATCTCTTATTCACTGATGAGTAAATTTTTTTTTTTTTTCACATCATGTATAATAATCATTGTATATGATTGTAATGATTTTTAAAAGTTATCTTTTTCACACTTAGATCAAATCTAACAGTTACTATACTTGGTGTAAAAAAAAATTTATTCATCGGTGAGCAAAAGATTATTACTGTATATATATATATTAGTATTTTGCATAGATGACCGGTACGGAGTTACACGTATGTGTGTGTGTATAAATAATCAAAAGGAAAGTACAGCAATCCTCAAATCACTTTAATTTTTTTCCCTCTCTATTTTTTGCAATATTAAACGATTACCTAATGAAGAGGAGACTAAGCTTGGCCAGTACTACGTGTATGTTCATATGTATTTTTTTCTTTTTAAAAGCTGATTTCGTCCTAAAGGGTATATATATCATTATCACAAAAATTAAAAATTAAAAATGGAAATGGTTATTGTCACCAACATGAAACTTATTGTGCATGTGGCTTTCCGTCAACGCTAAACTAGCTACATCGTTAATTGTTTCCCTTGGTGACTAGTTAGCATCGTCTTAGGAAGGAAACAAGAGAATGAACATAGTTAGATGTAGTCGAGATTAGACATGCACTGTATGAGTTTAGTACTTATCATAAACCAAAGTATCTTAATTCCATGTTTGTCTTCATTAAGTACGCTAATACTCCATTATGTCTTTAATCTTGCTGAGTTCTCCAAGCTTCTAACATATATAAAAACTAATAGTATTTGATCTGCCTGCATGCCACATATTTATCAACTCCTCCTCAACCATATCATTCATTTAACATCTTCCCAATTAATGTGGAGAAGAAGAAGAAGACAATACATAAAAAAAAATATAATTCATTGCATGCTTCCCTTAATATATATATATATATATACACTCACACACACACACACACACACATATAGGAATTCATTGCATGCATGCCCTTCAAGTTTCAAACAAAATCACAAGTTACCACAGTTCAATCCAAGCCACCAACAGCATGAAACATTGTGTATATATATGTTAAGTTATGGTGCACACTATATATGCTCAAATCAGAATTAAGTACAACCTAATATTAATTAGCGGGCTTTGTTTTTTGTTTTTCTTTCTTAAATCAAGCATATATATATATGCATATTGTAGGTAGTGGATTCTAGATACAGTAACAAAGATAATAATATAGGTAGTATCTATGAGGGACTCAAAGAGAGATCTAGTTCGAGGAAGAAGAAGTAGACCAACTAAAGGAATTTATGATAAAGGTATGAATGTTCTTGTGCCAAAGACATAGAGTAAATGCCCTAAGGTTGTTGCGATTCTCAATTCCTTCCGTTCTAATCTTTAATGCTCAATAGACTCCTCTATTTATAGTGTTCAATTGATTGAATAGTACACAGAGGTTTAAAGACTAGATGGTCATTACCAAAAACCTAGATCATAGATTATGATCAAATTGTCAATGTTATAATTGGCTAAGGAGTCAAGTCCATTTGCCTGTTACACTCAATCATGACAGCAAAACATTAAATGGTTAATGCTAGACTTAACTTCAAACTGCGGTTGTGGTTGAGCATTTAAAGATCTAGTTTTATCACATTAAATGTGATGGTAAAAGTTTCTATATTGGCACATTTTTCATCATTCCCTTAGTCGAGCCCATAACAAAAGGCTTGCTTTAACTTCTCATCCACCGATCCAATATCTTTTAAAGTGTCCTAGAGGTCTTGAACTGACGTCAAAATGAGTCTTACCTGTGTTCATTTAGATATTAGTTCATGTGAGTCTTCGAGAAACATCACGAGTGATGTCTTGAAGTTTTCTTTTGATAAAGCTTGACTTAGGATCTCGAGGAGCGCTAGGTGTTGCTTTCAAGACTTCACTTGCTCTGATTTTGTTTCAAGGTTTCTAAAGCTCAAGGAGCACTTGGTGCGTTTTGTCAAAGTTTTGTTTATCTTGAGTTTGAATTGAGACTTCAAGAGGAACTTGGTGTAGTCTTCAAGGTTTTGTTGACTTAAGGTTTTGAGACTCAACAAACACTTGGTGTCGGTTTTGTTTGACCTGAGTTGGACTCATGATTTTTAAGACTTGACGAGCATTTGATGCTGCTTTTCAAGGTTTTATTTTGACTTGAGTTGGATTCAGGGTTTTGAGACTCGACGATCACTTGGTATTGTTTTCGATATTTTGTTTGACCTGAGTTTGACTCAGGGTTTTGAGGCTCGATGAGCACTTGGTGCTGCTTTCGAGCTTTTGTTTGACCTAAGTTTGACTCAGAATTTGAGACTCGACGAGTGCTTGGTGCTGCTTTTGAAGTTTATTTGACCTGATTTTGACTCAAAGTTTTGAGGCTCTACGAACACTTGGTGTTGCTTTCGAGGCTTTATTTGATTTGAGTTTGATTTTGGGTTTTGAAGCTCGATGAGCACTTGGTGCTGTTTTCAAGGTTTGTTTGACGTGAATTTGACTCAAAATTTTGAGATTCGATAAACATTGGGTGGTGCTTTTGAGATTTTATTTGACTTAAGTTTGACTTAGTATTTTGATACTCCAATAAGTACTTGATCCGGATTTGGAGATTTCATATTTCTTTACTTTGAGTCGGGTTTCAAGAAAAACTTTAATGTTTTTAGAATATTTTGAAAGATTTATTTAAACAGCTGATTTGACTTTTGTACTGAGCTTCCACGTGGTGGGCATGAAAAGCATGACGTGAATGACTACGTGGCCACACCCACATAATCTCCCCCACCCCAATTGACGTGGTATCATAATGAATAGAAATAAACCCAATGTATATAAAAAAAAAAGGGTAGAATATTGAAATTAATGGTATATATATATATATATATGGTAGTTAAAAAGGTTTAGTTCTTTCCTTTCGGTGACACTCAAAAAGTAAAACAAACAAATCCAATGTATTTTTGCCTACATCTTGTATAACGTCTTAATCTAATACAACTGATTTCAAGTCTAAAAATATATACCAAAAACCATTGCTTTAGCTGCATAACTATAATGGGAGTATTTTCACGTAACTCTTAGGAAGAATATTAATTTCAGTGTATGAGTCTTGCGAACAATGCCTGTTGAATTGAGTAGAATTTTAAACGAATTAATTGCATGGTCATTAGTCACGTATAAACATCCAACAACGTACCACCATTTATTATCTCCTTATTTTACATGATGGTCACAATCGTTGATTTTCTTGAACTACAATGTGGCCCATTCATGACCGTACGATGTAGCCACTTTCTGACTTGGATTTTTGCAGAGTTGTTAGACATATATTTGGTTTTGATTTTTAAACATTACTTTAACTCCCCACTGTTGTTACCAAAAGTACACACATCAAACCACATCCCCAAAACACCCTCGTTTTACTGTCAAGCCATAAGGCGCGTGTTTAAACTTTCAGGCGCCTACGTAAATATTGCATGACCTTCGCAGGCAAAACAAACCATCATATTTTTGTACTCTCTCGCGTGCTTAAAGCTGTATACTCGCTAATATCTGTCGACTCTTTTACACGTGGAATATTTTGGTCTTTCACATATTAGATAAAACTTCTCATTTTCTCAAAATGTCCTCCACTCTATCTCTATAGCCTACAGGCGTGTCATATACACTTAGGAGTGTGTGTGTATATATATATATATATTCAGATAATGTGGATTTCACCCAGTGACGGCCACG
Organism: Cornus controversa; assembly: GCA_026545225.1. Lineage (NCBI taxonomy): Eukaryota > Viridiplantae > Streptophyta > Magnoliopsida > Cornales > Cornaceae > Cornus > Cornus controversa. The sequence goes on along the minus strand of CM048849.1, from coordinate 64,544,231 downwards.
AGGACGACAAATTGACAATAGAGAGAGTGAAACTAAACCAACTCAACAAGAAAGAGAAAGAAACGACGACGCTAAAAAAATAAGGCACGACTCGACGTGTTTTCAAAGCCTTATATATATATATATATATATATACACACATATACATATACATATACAAATTTGTATATCAATATGTACTGCCCTTTTTTCTCTCACTTCTGCGTTACTATTATTCCTCTCTCTCTCTCTTAAAACCCTCTGCGAGTCGTCTGTCTTTGCAGATCGGGGTATTAGTGCACGATTACTACCTACGCCATTTTTACGCTTTCCCTATCTAGTTTCTTCGCATGGGGTTTACACTAGTCTAGTTTTGTTTTAGTACGCTGTCGTATTGGTCGGCGAAGTTTTGGTTGGTTCAATTGGAACCGTAGACAGAGAGGCAAAATCTTTATTTATCATACTCGCTTTTTCTCTCTCCACTTTCTCTTTCAGTTTATGGTTTTTATGTTACGGCAGTTTTGTTGGTTGTGAGGTTCGATGTCATCTTCTTTGACGAAATTCTGCTTCAACACGAACTGTAAAGATGTATTGGAACGATCGAGAAAAGGTTGGCGTCGTCGGACCGGCGAGTTCGCTGACCTCTGTGATCGATGCGCGTAAGCAATTTTAACTCTCTTATTTTAGTGTTGTTGACTGATTCAGTGGTTTTTGTTCAGATTCTCTTTGTTGTAGCTAGTTCTGGTTTTTTTGTGTTTGGAGATTTGTGGATTGATTTAACTGGAGTTTTAGTGTGTGTTCTTAGGGTTTTGTGTGTTTTTTTTTTACTTGACTTACTTGATTGGCTACTTAGTTGAGCATTAATTACGATGTTCTGAACTAATTCGTAGTGAAAGATTGGGTCTTTTAGAATTAATTGGAGAAATTACGGTTGCTTTTATGTATTTAGTGATTTGAAGTTTGATAGAATAATTTGGAAAAGCAACAATAACTGAATGATTCTATTAGAGCTGTCATTTCTCCTCCTAATGCATTGGTCTTTTAGATGCGAAATGGAATTGATGGAACTTGCTCTATCTCTGTTTAATTTGATGAAAAATACTTTCAATGAACTATTTCTTACAAAAGGAACATGTATAAATTTATTTTTCCCCAAAACTAAATCGAAAATTTGTTTTAAATACTGATCAAACTTCAATAACTCCATTTATTATTTAAAGAAAAGGAATTTCTAGAACTGTGATATATATATATATATATATTTTTTTTTTCTTTTTTCTGGCAGAAGTATTCTCCAATTAAACAAAAATAAAAAGCCCCAAGGAAATACTCTCTCACACACACGTGATTCTGGGAAGCGAATTGGAAAGGCCTTGCATTATATCTTCCTTACTTTCAGGCTGATTATAGAAGATTTAACTTTCAGATGGCAGCATTGATTTTAATTATTGCAATAATGGAATTTAAAAGTCATTTAGAAAATCTTGAAAATTGACCAATTACTGTTAAGTAGACAGGTTAGACTTTTATTTAGTTTGATTAGTTGAGAATAGTTGTGTGATTGTTCAGCTTCATCCCAATTTTTAGATGTACATCTGGCAGTTTTTCAAACCAACGCAAGTTGGTCTTTGCTAACCTGATAGCAGATTCCATGTTGGTCCAATTTGATCCCATCCATAATATTGCCAGTACCTTAGGCAAAAGTTTATATTACCTTGAAGCTGGAAGTTGCATGGACACAAATATCGATATAGTTATAAACATGACACACTCAGACCTCTTCAACAGATGGAATATCACTAGATATTAGGGCACAAACAGGGGAGGCGTGTCTAAGAAGTTCATCCACATATCTGAATTAATAATATTAAGAAATTATGTGTGTGTAGGATCTCTTGGATGTGTTAAGCAGTGTTCTCCTTTTTTTTTTTACCTTATACGTAAAAGTATCTATTCTACTTAGGCTTGAAGTAAAGCAGATTACCGTCATTGTTGTATAAAGCAGCATAAAATATGCAAATGGTAAAAAATAATTTCTTGAATTTTGTCACCGCTCGATAGCTTATATTTTAGGCCTTGTGTAGGCATTATATGATCCTTGATAACTGAACACTGGTAGGTGCATGTAAAAAGCTCAAAGATCATCTAATAGTTATAGAAGATCTAAATCAAACTTCATCCAATGCAAATTTCTGTTCCCATTCTCATTTTCAGTAATTTTGAATTTAGTGGTACTTGAAATTGAATTCTCATATCGTCTAGCAAATTACATAAAATCTGTCCATTTCTCTTTTGATTATTACTCAAGTATAGCAGGTGCAATGTTAGGCGTTGTTCTTCCTATTGAAATCAGAAATTATGCTTTTCAATATATGTCAGAGTTCGAGCAGACTTTAGGAGGATAAATAGTGTGGTTCTAGTGTGGTTCAACTTTCCATATGTTGTGCATATGCTATTGCCTTTTGGTGGTATCCATAACTGAAATTGATTTTTATCTTGTCAGACTTTGAAAATTTCCTGATTATCATTTCCCATCTGGCATGTCACATCTGGAGCCAATTTTTTAATCTATATTTACTGGACTTGAGCATTGTGAGCAAGGTCTGTACTAAAAATCAGATGCTTATTGGTTCAATGGTGTGCATACCATCTTGAATGTGCTTCTTTGTATATCTTGTGACTTTTAGACTTCTGGATGGTCAATATCTGGGCTTGTCATTATAAGCTCCAGTAGTGCATAAGCAGCCCCAAAATTCTCACGCTTCCCCCAGGACAAACATTACATGATTTTAGTTATCTTGCCTGCTGTGAACTTGATCTTTCAAAATATTTGCAGCTTTGTTTATATTAACTATGGGAAATTTCATGAGCTAAAGTTCTTTATCTAGATGGAGTTTAACTGAATTATGTTTTTCCTTGTTACAGTATTGAATTAGTTGTTTTAATGACCTATTACATGTGAGGTGACTGTTGAATTATTGTTTTGCCAGTAATGACAAATGCTAATTTGTAGCATCTTTATGTTGCATTTGGGACTGATTATGCTTTATAAAGTAAGAATGGAATAATATTTTATTGGCTAAACAAACAAGTACAGACAGGACATACACAAGGAACAACCAAAATCGGCAAGTACAGAATTGGGACTCGATTATGCTTGTTTATTTTTGTAAAGTGTTTTTATGTTCTTTCGTGTGATGGGAGGGGATGGGGCAATGAGGAAGCTTGTGGTGTTGTGTTCAGCACCCCCCACACCAACCCCCTCCCCCCCACCCGGCGTAAAAAAAAAAAAAAAAGAAGAGAGATAGCAAGTAAGAGTAGTTTGCATGCAATTTGAATCATATCCTAACCTTATGATATGTTTGGTAACTAAAATTAATACTTATGTTACATTACATCTTCAGTGATATCTCGAAAGATCACTTTATATTGTGTTTTTATATGTTCTCATTTTTTTCTTAGTTGTTTTAAACTGCTGACTTTAGTTCTATGGTGACTCTAGTTCTGCTTATGAGGAGGGAAAATTCTGCGAGACTTTCCACATGAATGCTTCTGGTTGGAGGTGTTGCGAGTCTTGTGGGAAGGTGAGCTGAAGATTCATATTTTCAGGCTAGTGGATATGAAATTAGATCATTACATCTTCCAGACTATTTTTTAAAAAGAAAAAAAAGATCCATGTAATTTGTTATCTGAGTTTTCTACTGGTGTATTTTCTCTCTGCAGCAAATTCATTGTGGATGTATTGTTTCATTCCATACGTTTGTACTGTTGGATGCTGGAGGAATTGAGTGTATAAACTGCGCGAGAAAAAGTTTCATTTTGGTGAGTTGTTCCATGTTCTTAATGTTTAGTTTTGCATTTTTATTGCAACATGGGTTGTTCTTCGTGCCATTATTTAGTTGCTTGCAAATCCAAATTCCATGTGTTAACACTGATTTCTCAATTACGGAATTGGCTTGAGATTTTTCTAGTTTTGCAACTAAAATCTAAGCTAATCCTCGAACCGTTCTCATACGGGGATGGGACAAGATGAGACAATAGCCCGATCCGAGTGAAGGTACCATCAGCTCAATCTCGTTCAGTCCCAACTCCAGCCCCAAATCCACCCTTAACAAGTGCAAGGATACGTTTCAAGTCTAAGAGCAGCCACTTTACCCTGAGTCATGCAGTTGACCCTCATATACTTTGAACATATATGTTGTTTATTTAAAATCATGTAAAAACATAAAGTAATGAAACTTATATTATCGCTTAGAGTTCTCTTATCATTTTCTGAGAAAATATTGGAACAATTTTAATTTCGTTATTAGTACATAACTTCTTTTTCCTTCTCTCCAGTGATGGTCTACTGTAACTTTACCTCATTATATATTGTGTTCCTTTGTCCAAAGATTGTGCTATAATTATAGTTAATTTTTAATGTTTCAGACACCAAATCCTGCATGGCCACCACCTTCTCTCTTCCTTCCTGCAGTGCCTGAAAGAATTAAAGACCTCTCTAACAAAAATTGGAGTCAGATAGCAGCATCAGGTCCTGTACCATGGCGACAAGCGCCCAGTTTGTTCAATACTTCTTCCACTCTGTCAGAGTTGCATTTAAGGATGCCCTTTGAAGTTGATATACCAATTGGCACTGATAGACTTATTGCCACTGAACGATTATCTACCTTTTCTTCAGAAAGGAAGAAAATAGAGGATTCGTCTGAAAGGCCAATGAATGGAAGCCTGAAGATTGGTGCATCAGCAGTACTTCAGAATGGAAATTCAGGTATTGATCATTTCCTGCATATATTTTCCGCATAGAAAAAGAATATTTATTTCTAGTCAGGTTCTCACTGCCATGCAGGTGAAGATGTTCTATTATATACGTTGAGTGGTTTCTTAACCTGATGCGTATGTTTTGTTGCAGGAACGAACCGTGAGGAGCAACCTAATGCAAGTGTGAATATTCCTCAGCAGTCATCCTTCTCAAAAAATGACGCATCTACTCCACACTTCAGTTTGGCTGTAAATTCAGCATCAACAATTGACTCAAATGATCATACCCAAGTTTGTGGAACTCATGCACAGCAACCGACCCTTCCACCTCGAGTGGGAAAGCAATGCTGTGGGCATAATGGAGTTGAGTCATCTATTGAAACTCAGACACGCAATGGAAGGCCTCGAGGAGATGCCCGGGGACGAAACCAGTTACTTCCTCGGTACTGGCCCAGAATAACTGATCAAGAGTTGCAGCAAATCTCTGGAGAGTATCCTATAGTTCAATGTTTTTTCTTGATTTCTAAAGACATATTTGATGAATAACATGTTACTGATAATCTAAATCTGAATTTAGATTTATTCAAAAAAAAAAAAAAAGTACTGTTTAATCTATATGATAATTTTCACAAAATAAGCAAAGCTTTAATGGGAGGCTTGTGTAATTTTAATATGCAATTAGGCAGTTCAGCATCTTACTACTAACCTTCCAAACCCCACCCCACACCCGCCCCCCCCCCCCCCCCCCCCCCCCACCCCTCCTTTTCTTTTTGGTGCAATGAGCAATTGAGCATCTTAATAACCTTAATGAATGTAAGTTCAAACTCTGTAATTACTCCTTTGTTTGAGAAGATGTTAAGTGCTAGTGATGCTGGACGGATAGGGCGTCTAGTGCTGCCAAAAAAATGTGCAGAGGTAAGTCATTATGCTTTCCCAGCTTAGCCTTTCATTTTGTTCAGCTTTTTTATTTTCGTATTCTCTGTATTAGGAAGTTGAAAGCATTCTGTTTATGATATAGTTTACTTATATGGTATGTATATGTATAAAAATAAATTGACTTGTCAAAAAAAATGTATAAAAATAAATAAATTTATTATGCACGCACATACAGTTAGATAAAATATGCCCACACATATGTTTAATTATATGAAAATTTTCAACGAGATATTCTCTTAGCCAAGTAAGAAATTAACAATTTCTTATTTGTTGTGTTCTTGCTGTTCATTTAGAGGCATTCTCTGTCATGTATATTCTACTCGGTGAAGTGGACAGAGCCCTCCTCCCTCTCCCCAAGATGATTGAATGCAGAGACGTGTATTAGGATAGATCTACTTTTTAAAAATCGCATGTTTTTTCTTTGATCGTTGATTGTTCTACTGCTTGTAGTTTCTCCTTTTTCCTGTTCTTATTTCTGTAAATGGTTTGAGATGACATTAGTTATGATTGTAGTGGTGATGGGGTTTGGTAACAGGTTACAACTGTAGTTAGCTGGTAATTGGAAGAATAATTTAGAATTGAATGAATAAATATATATTATACTTGATATTAATCAAGTGAATAAGTAAAAATTATATTTAATTCATTAAATATAATCGATTGCAACTGCAGAAATTAATGGGTATTTGCTTAACGACAAAAAATACTTGAAAACTTTAGTTACAGTTTTGTTTCCATACTTAAATTTGAATATTTGATGCAACAATTTGTTGCCTTTTAACCTTGATAACCATTACAATCACTATAATGCCTTTTTTAAAGCATAATATCTGGCATATTCATGTGCTATAGTGTCAAATAGCTTTGGTGAATGTAAGTGCAGTTTTGACTAATATAAACTTGTCTTTGGTATGAGATTTTGCTACTATGTACATTAATGGTCTTCTCTTTTTATTTTTCCTTCTAACTTTGGGTTTTTTCCATTGTACATTAGAAGTAAATTCTCTTTGAATTCTTCATTTAAATGTTACTTTTACATTTTCATAGACCATCTTGATGGATTTATTACATGTGTTTACTTGAAACAGGCCTACTTTCCACCAATTTCTCAGCCAGAAGGATTACCTCTCAAAGTACAAGATTTGAAGGGGAAGGAATGGATATTTCAATTTCGATTCTGGCCCAATAATAACAGCAGAATGTATGTTTTAGAGGGGGTCACTCCTTGTATACAGTCAATGCAGTTACAAGCTGGTGACATAGGTAACTAACCAATATCATTTGGAAACAATGCTTGGGTAGTTCTTTTTGTCTTAGTTATGCCGGGTTAAGATGTTGTTTGTGTTAATTCAGCGGTTCCTTTTCCATTCTCCACTTTTGGGAGGTAGGATTCACATGTAAAATAGCAACATCATTGCTATCATTTTTTGTTGCCTGGTCAGATATCTCTCAATCTTTGCTCCCTTTCGACCACCAGATCTGTAAATGAACCGAGCTGAGCTGAGTAGCAGTGATTTGGTTGGCTGGCTGACTCAATATCATGTTCAAGCATGGCCTATATTTGTCAGGAGCTCAGCCAACCCTGTTCAAGCTCTGCTCAGATTGGTTTTGACTAGCCTGAACTCGACACGGTTAAAATAAAAAGGTCCTAATTTTATTTTGAAAGGAAGATGAATAGAGTACCGGGAGCTCCATTTGAATGTGGATTACGGAGCTAATAATCACCACCCAGAAATAAATGAAAACTCAGGATACAGATTTATTTTGGCAAAAAAAGAATTTAAATCAAGGGTTTACGAGAAAAAAAAAAGTGAAGAAACACTAATTCTAATAAATTTGGGATAAATAATTGGAAGAAAAAAAGTGATTGTGATTTTAAATACCCACTTTAAAAAGGGAAAAAAAGTTATATATATAAAATCCTAAAATAAATATTGAGTCCTCAAAACTGGAGTCCCTCATTGCCAAACCAAGTGAAAAAAATTGAACAAATTATATGAATTGGATGAAATTTATTCAAGAGAGAGAAGATAGCAAACTTCTGTATTGTTGTAAGAGATACTTCGCTAGAAAAGGGAAAGAGGAAGAGAGAGGTTTCTCTTTGTTGGACTTCCATTAGAGGGGAGAATAAGAGCAATAGTGTGCCTTTGATGGGCTCTGCAAAGGGCACATCATCTGTGGATTCTGGCCATAATGCATTACAATTCATTTTACTCTGTTGTCTACATTATAATGGCTCTTAAAGGTTGACATGGAAGAACATAGCTGTCAATATATAAGGAAGTAATGTTCACGGGTCTGCTGATGCCTCTTGTTGCTCAAGCTTGGCTCGTTGCAGTAGTTTGAAGGAACTCCTATAGGAACCAATCCTGAACTATTCTTGAAGTGTTAGAGGTTCTTTTCAGTACCACCCACCTACCACCTTTTTCATCCTGGCATACTTCTAGGCATGGTTTTGTTGCTTCCTAAATTTTTATTGGTTTTAACTGTTCACCTATCTGTCTGTCTAACACTTTATCTGCATTTTCTTCTCGATTCATTTTGCATTTTCTTTTGCATTTCAGTGGCAAAACATACAAAGTTATTCTTGTGTATTCTTGTTATCTACTAATTGTTATTCACGTGCTCTATTTCATTCCCTCTCCCAAGCGAATTGGGACTCACAAATGAGTTTCTTTTGAGTTCTCTGATTTCAGACTGAGATTTGATTTTATTTCTTCAGTAACATTCAGTCGGTTAGAACCAGAAGGAAAGTTGGTCATGGGGTTCAGAAAGGCTTCAACTGCTCCGCCATCTGATCAGGTTTGGTCTTGTACAATAAAGCTGTACTCAATTGTTTATTAGTAAATTAGTATAGGGGAGTGTCCCAAAGTGATGTGGGTATCTCCAATGGATTATGTAAATACTTCTTTTTATCCATGCTTAATCATCACAAATGCAAGAAGACATGAAGAATTGTTGCTGGCTATTAGATATAGTTAGGTGTTTTATCATGTCACAGGTTTACTTTTTATACATTCAAGTAATATCCATTACGAATTTGTCCTTGACATTTCTGAAAGGCTTGGAAAAATTATTATGCCTTTGATTTATCTCCATTTTTTTCCCCAAGTGATTTATCTCCATTTTTTTTCCCCAAGTGATTTATCTCCATGTGATATAGTAACTTTTGATGTCTTCAATATCAGGAAAGGAAATTACACCTGGTGTATTCCTCAATAACTTTATGTATGAATTGTGTTATGTCAATTGACCCGTTGGATAAAATATCTTTATCCTATGTCTCTGGGATGCCAAACGCATGCAACTCTATGGGATACAAGTAATTGTCAGAACCATGAATGCATTTTTCTCTTAAATAAAATGTCATAATAAAGTTCTAACTTAGAGCATGAATTCATTAATAAAAGCTGCAATTTTTTGTGTTTACAATGTCATAGTATTAATGATAAAGTTCTGGTTTGTGTAAAAATTCTTCAACTATTCATCCTGTTTTCTGATATGCAGTGCAATGAAACCATTGATACCGGTGATGGAGTTTCTACACATGGAGATGTTAGTACCAGGAAAACTAAACCCGGTGAAACTGTTTCAACTCATCGTCATTTAAAAGGTAATTCGGTATCACCTAGCTTTTCATCAGTCAACCAGGCTAACTCGGCAGATCCAGCAAGTACGTGGTCCAAAGTTGATAAATCTGGGTACATTGCAAAGGAAGCAATCGGTGCTAAATCTTCTTTCCGTATTAAGAGAAAGAGCAGCACCTTAGGTTCAAAGAGCAAACGACTTAGAATCGAAAATGAGGATGTGATAGAGCTGAAGGTAACATTGGAACAAGCTCAAGGACTGCTTCGCCCACCCCCTAACCATGTCCCCACTGTTGTGGTAATTGAAGGATTTGAGTTTGAGGAATACGAGGTATTATACTTTATGCTAGTGTTCTTTTCGATTGAAATTGTGCTCTATTTATCCCTCTATGAATGTTCATAGCAATCTCTGATTCCTCGCAACCAGTAAAGAATGATGTCGCCTTTATCCCTAATTCTGGAGTTAGTAACATTCGAGAAAGGACCTTATAATTTATCATTACGTAATTGAAATCATTCAAATCATCCAAGAGAAATCTTATCATAGCTGGGTTTCCCCCTCCCCCCTTAATATATGGTGATCGAGATATATCTAGCAATCAAATCTTGTGAAAATTTGAAAGTTTAGGTGCAAGGTCAATGTAACTCGTCAAGTTATCAGGTCAATGTAACTCGCCAAATCATCAGTGGACATATTGCTTTCAATCAAGATATCATTTTGTTTTTATAATGTTTTGCTCTAGCTTAATAATAAATCTGTGAGCTTCTGCCTCACATTCATAAATTCTTTTTGGATACTAAAATCCACATGCTAGGCTGTGCCTATATGGACATGTATATCACATTATTTAAATTTTGAATCATTTTTTTCTAGTAACGGTGTTTTAAATTTTGGTTGAATTCTGTTAGTCTTTAGACCTATTGTTCTATCGCAATATTCGTAATCCTTAACAACTGATAAGCATGACCTGGCATGGCTTTCTTTAGCAGGATGCACCGATCATTGGAAGGCCTATGATTTTTGCAACAAATCCTTTGGGGTAAATCACTTATAGTTCTGACTTATAGTCAACTTTTCTGTTTTCATCTAGTTATCTAGTTGCTAATGTTATCTGTACAATAAGTTTATTTTTCTTTCCTCTGTTTTTGCACTAAAACTAATAATAGCCATTTGAGAAACACAAAATAATCTTGCTTCATTTTTATTGTCTACATGATTAGTGCTTATTTTGTTTGAAAAAAATATTGTTGTCATAATATTATATGAATACAATTTTGCTTCTGAAAGATATATTTTACTCTACATGGTATTGGAAGTTCCTAAAAGATTTTGAAGAGTTAGTATACATGGGTTACACATACTTGCCTTCTTAGGTAATCCTGAAATGTTTCCTGAACTCCATCCAGGATATAAATTAGGTTCTGTTCATTCAAATCTTCAGTTCCATTTCACTCGCATATTTGGTTCCTTCAAGTTTTCTCTATAATTTACTGAGCCTCGTGATTTTTCCTATTTTTCTGATGAAATTTTGTTCAATTTTACATCTCTTTGGGGTCAAGTGAATGCTAATGCTATGTTTCATCTTTGCCAGTGAAAAGACCCAGTGGGCGCAATGTGAAAACTGTTTTAAGTGGCGCAAGGTTCCTGCTGATAATACCCTTCTTCCCTCAAGATGGACGTGTTCTCAGAACTCATGGGATCCAGAAAGGTAAAATAGGCCACTTAAAGGAAGGCACTTTGTCCTGCTCAAAATAAAAAAATGAAAAAAGGAAGGCACTTTGCCAGATATGTTGTTCTTGTTGGTTCTAGGACTTGTAGGGTTGCCCTCAAACAAGCAGTAAAACATGTCTACACCCTCATCTCCCTTGTGGGATGGGCTTCTTTAAAGAGTTTTATAGCGAAAATGGGATGATTGTCTTTTTGGCTGCTGGGTCGAATGATTTGGATTTTAGGGTAATCATATCAAGCTGTGTGGATCTTAGGGCTATCTCTTATTCTGGGATGGCTTCAAATCTCCCCGTGCTTTTTAATGAAGAGAAGGCTTAACTTTGGCACCTCAGATACATTTAATTTCAGTAATCCTGTTCGTGTGGGTGCTATGGCAACTTCTCATGTTTCCCTGCTAGAAAGTAGTTGAACATGCTCCTCTTTGCAATGAGGTCCTTTTCATTTCATTTTATTTATTTTGTTTTGTCTTTAGAATTTTCTTAGAGAAATGTCTCAGGCAATCTCGACAAGTTAAATCATGGTGAAAATCAAGCATCCTCAATCACTCTGTTTTTCCGTTTCTTAATTGATCTTTGTGCACTTCAGCTCTCCCTCTCTCATTCACTCACTCATAATAAAACATTATAGCCTTACCAGTCTATCTGAGGTCGGCTGCATACTTTTTTGTCGGTTCCCTCTTTTGATGATCACATCTTATAATCCGGGTTTCTTCCCAACCTTTTAGGTCAATCTAAGTCTTTAACACGTTTTTTTGGTTTTTTATATACTTCTCTATATTTTCTTGCTGCCTCAACTTTCAATATAAAAAAGTAATTGGTCTTTTGTTGATTCGTAATGTTTTCCCTCAATTTGATTGATATGGGCAGATCAGAGAAGTGTTGGAAGCTCCTGTTTCACATTTATTAGTGCTACTTAACATCATCAGCATGTCAATTGGGAGCTCTAGCATTGCTATTTGCATTAAACTCTCTCTCTCTCTCTCACTCTCTCTCTCTCTCTCTGTAATAAGGTCCTTTTCATTTCATAATAGTTCTCTATTTTGTTTCTAAAATTTGCTCAGGAAATTTCTCAAACAGTTCCTTTCTGGATATTCGATCATGGTAAAATTATAGCCCTCTCAACCACTCTCTTTTTCTGTTTTTTAGTTGGTCTTCATGCACTTCACCTCTATTCTCCTCCCATCCCCACCTCCCCCTCCCCCCGCCCCGGGGGGGCATAGCTTTACCCAGCTATCTTGAGGCTGGCTGTATAATTTTCATAACTTCCCTCTTTTTATGACAACTTCTTATTCAAATCATAATTCTAGTTTTTCTCCCTTAAAATAAGAGTGCCCAACTTTCAATATCAAAAAAGATGTCTGGTCTTTTGTTGTTTCATGATGTTTTCACCCAATTTGACCAAAATGGGTGAGCACCTATTTTCACATTCACAAGTGCCACTGAGCTTCATCAGCATGTAAATTGGGAATTTTAGCACCATTATTTGATGAATCTCTCTCTCTCTGACATAGTAACTAACTTTTCTCAATGCTGAGACTAATGGTATAAAACTATCTGAATTCATGCTAGCACTTCTGCAGTTCTATTAATATTTTCAATACCTTTCTGCTGCCAGATCTTTGTGTTCTGCGACTCAAGAATTAACAGCAGAAGAGCTTGAAGATCTGCTACACTCAAGTAATCGAGGTATGAATGCTTGAACCATTTTTTGGATCCTGTGTTGTTATCCAGAGTTCACTTAGTTGATGTATGATACTTGAAGAGCCTGAAAAAGCTAATTGTCACGGATGGCTGTGCCTTGCAGAACAACACATTTTGGTTCTACACTTCTCACTTCATTTCTCTCTCTCTCTCTCTCTCTCTCTCTCTCTCATGAATTTCTATGAATACTGTTTTGTTCACCTGAAAAGCCTCATTGTCACGGTCTCACAGATGGATGCACCTAGTAGAATACCACAGTTGGGTTCTGTAATTTTTCTTTTCCTGCTCTCTCTCTCACATGAACTCATATGAATCCTATGTTACATAGACAATGCTTTCATTTCAACCATGATTTGTCAAATTCGCACTTGGTCATGTCGCACGTCATTGTGATTGTGCAGTTGCTTCCAAGAAATTGAAAGCTGCCAAACAGGATCCAGATTTGGTTGAAGCTTTGGAGGGGCTTGACACACTTGCCAACTTAGCTATTCAGGAAGAGGGTGAGTCCCTCCCATCGTCATCCCAGGCCACAACAAAGCATCCCCGCCACAGACCTGGCTGTTCGTGCATTGTCTGCATTCAGCCCCCAAGTGGAAAGGGGCCTAAACACAAGCAAACATGCACATGTAATGTCTGTTTAACAGTAAAGCGCCGTTTCCGCACGCTTATGTTGCGGCGTGAGAAGAAACAATCAGAAAAAGAAGCAGAAACTGCACGCCAAAAGCAGCAGCAGCAGCAACAGCAGCAGCAGCTGCTACAGTTACCTGACCAATTGCCTGATGAAGACGTCCAGATCAGTAATACAGGAAATAGTAGTCCCAATGAGAAAATGATGGCCGATGAGGATCCTGAGGATGAACTAAGCCAGAGAAAATCCTCCCTTTCACCTTTTAAAGGCCAAATTGACCTGAATATCCAGCCAGAGCGGGAGGAAGAGCTGTCACCAGGTTCAGATTCTGGCGGCGTGATGAGGTTGCTCCAAGATGCCACCGAGAGATGTCTTAGGCAGCAGAGATTGTCAAGCTCAGTAGGTGATCAGATGCAGCAGGTTGGAGTTGGAGGTGGAAACTTTGGCAACGGTGTTGCTCTTGGAAGCAATCATGAGGATGCTGAAGCAAAACATCCAGTAACTTTGTCTATGAACCCACCAGCATCCATGTCAGCTACTGATAGATGAAAACGTACTGTTTTCCCCCATGCTATAGTGAAATCATCAGAGCGGGATTTTTCTTTGAAGGATGGGATAGCTCTTGTTGTACATTCATCGTCATCGGCATCCTGCTTCTTCATGTCTGTACATAAAGAAGAGAGGTAGGAGGTGGACCATATGGTCGAGAAATCGATAATTTTGCTGATTAATATGCTATGTTTGTCGTCTTCTATACAGTAATTTATGTGAAACCAAAGTTTGAGGAAAAACATCTGGAGCGGCTAGTGGGTTGTAGCTAGTTACTTTTCCTTTCCAGAAGCTCACTTTGTTGCCCTATAGTTGTACACTTGGGATATAATTCAACAGTGTCTCTCTCTCTCTCTCTCTCTTTTTTCTTCTCTTTCCGGTGAAAGGAAAATGCTTGGGGCAATCTTCCAAATCCTCATGTTGCTTGTGATATGATTGAATGGCTCTACAAGTTAGCTATTGGTTTGAGTCGAATTAATTTGATAGCATTAAGCCAAAATGCCCTCTTTTTAACTTTATGATTAGATTCGAAGTAATTGTTCAATTAGATATTGTTTTGAATCTTATTTTATTTTGAAATACTTGATTTAAATTCTATCAATTTTAGTGGTTGAGAACTAGTGAATAGTTCCTGAATTTGGTTAATGATTGTTGAATTCTTGCCTTGGAATAAAAGGATTCATATTGGTGCAATGTGATCCAATTTCAGAAATTGTTTCTAAATCATTCTTGAACCTGATGAACTAACATCCAATTAAATGAGAATAAAGAAGGGAGAGAGCAATATTTTTTTCTAGGCGCAAATTGACAGATTGGATCCTGAGTGACTCATTGAATGAAAATTTATATATGTATGTATATATTTTTCAGTTCATTATTCACCACTTGAAATGTGCACTACCCCAATCCCACATGCAACAAGCAATTTCCAAGTTTAAAATTGATGTGAGGTGGCAGGAATAGCTACAGTTCTAGAACCGAGTAGCAATAGCAATAGCATTGTTCATCTAAATGCACCCGGTGACAATAATAAACAATTAATTGTACCTACAAGTAGCGCAACAATTTGCAACAAGAAAAGGTTCAAATATAGAAACTTTTTGATGGGGAGAATTTATTAAAGAAAATGAGGTTTCAAAACATTACATCAATCAAAATGTAATATGTTTTTTCCTGAACATGATATGAATTGCAGTTTTCTCAAAGGCTTCAGAAATATCATGGATGTGATGTGCTGTAGCTGTAGCTGTACCCAGACTAAATTTGAAATCTAAATTGTAATAACATAAAAATAGATGGCTACTCTTAGAATTGATGACAAGGATGATGGTCAAGTCAACTAAATTGTTGTCATTTCTAATGATGGAGTACCAACCAATTAAGTCGGAAATTAAGAACATCCTTTGGTACGATCCCAATTTTAGACAAATTCTTAGTTTAGTTTTATAGCACTTTTAGTTTGGTTTGTCTGTCCTTTACCTCAACACACCTCTAATAAGTCCATTCCCACCGTGAATAAGGAACCTGAAACATAAACCATTTTTTATTGGTGAGAGTTTATGTTTCAATTTTCATCTCTCTGCTCCTCCTTCTCATCAGACAGTAGTAGATGATGATGATGATGATGATGAAGAGGGGGCTGAAACCCCAAAGCCCCTTCAGAATCTTATTAGTAATAGGGAAAAACAAAGACATATTAGATTAGTTTAAGCATTATTTTCTTATATAGAGAAATAATCCATTTAAAAGAGAAAATCGATATAAATTATATATTCAGCCAAGATGAATGATTTGTTCTCAAATTCGTTTAAGAGGTACACGGAATTGAAACGCCAGGCATACCAGGACGACCTCGAGTCTGGAGGAGGAGCTGGAAACAATGCTGCTAATCTTGATAATTTCTTTGAGGACGTTGAGAATGTCAGGGAAGACATGAGGAACGTCGAAAAGCTCTACAAGAGATTACAAGAATCAAATGAAGAGAGCAAAACTGTCCACAATGCCAAAACCATGAAAGAACTCCGTGCCCGGATGGACTCAGATGTTGCACAGGTCTTAAAACAGGTCAAGGTCATCAAGACGAAGCTAGAAAATCTAGACAAGTCCAATGTCGCTCACCGGAACCTCCCCGGCTGTGGACCAGGGTCATCTGCAGACCGAACCCGGGTTTCAGTGGTTAGTGGATTGGGAAAGAAACTCAAGGACATGATGGATGATTTTCAAGGGTTAAGAAACAAAATGACACAAGAATACAAAGAAACAGTTGAACGCAGATACTTCACTATTACAGGAGAGAGAGCCAGTGAAGACACCATTGAGAACTTGATAGCAAGTGGAGAAAGTGAGAGTTTCTTGCAAAAGGCCATTCAGGATCAGGGTAGAGGTCAGATTATGGACACAATATCAGAAATTCAAGAAAGACACGACGCTGTAAAAGAGATAGAGAAGAACCTGATTGAGCTTCATCAGGTGTTCCTGGACATGGCTGCTCTGGTAGAAGCACAGGGTCACCAGCTCAATGACATTGAAAGTCATGTAGCACAGGCAAGCTCGTTTGTGAAACGAGGGACTGAGCAGCTTCAGGAAGCCAGAGAAACTCAGAAGAGCTCGAGGAAGTGGAGATGTCTAGCTGTAGTCCTTGTTATTATTGTCGTCATCATCCTCATTTTCCCACTCTTGCGTTTTCTGCCTAAGCAGCAGCAGCAGCAGCAGCCGCCTCCACAGCCACCGCCTCAACCATTACCAATTATCAATGCTACTACTTCCCTACCAAATTTCAATGCTACTTCCCTAGATCCCACTCAACTCACTACTAACAATGTTACTTCCGTCATAGGCTAAAACATGTACTTTCTTTTTTCAATCATACAGTCATATCTTTTCCTTTTCAAATGACAATTAATTGACACATTTTCATATCATAACACAATCATATTGTATAAAGCATACTGTGTCTATTACTAACCATGTTTGATTTTCAGAATTCATGAGTTTGGGCTAATTACTCGCAATCCAATGTGCTTACTACGTGATTGAATCTAAAAATCCAATATAGTAAAATTTAGTTGATGGAATATGCATGATATCTAAGAAAAACCACCTAAAAAAATGTACATGTAGATCTAAGGCGTACAAGGTCTAGGAGACTTTAACACCTTAGCACACCTTAGTGTCACGGCGTCACGCAAGCCCCCGAGCAGGACAATACACGGCGTCTGCATGGCATATGTGTGTAGAAATTGTGAAGTATTGAAGAGAGAGTTGGAAATTGCATCTAGAATTTTCCAGAGTTTGTGTAGAGATTGTGAAGTATTGAAGAGATAGTTGAGAATATTATAGGCAACTCAAATGAGAATATTCTACTAAGCCACAAATATGACATCCCCCCTCAATTTTATTTAGGGGTGTTCAAATAATTCGTCAATTCCTGAATCTAGATCGAATCGGATTTTCAATCCAACATATTGGTGGCAAATTCATAAAATAGGAATCCGTAATTCACATATTGGATTATTGATTAGGATCTCAGAAATCCGATCCAATCCGTGAATCAGATCCATGACAATTCTAATAATAATAATAATAATAACAATATCTTATATCTTTTAACCCTAAACCTAAAAGACTCCTTCTCTTATTGCAAACCAAACAAGTTGGATTTTGCTTCTGAGCACCTGTTCCAACTATTTTATTTATTGATTATTTTAGTTAATTGAGGCACAGAGAAGGAGGCGAAGGCATTGCTTATGGTTCTGATGCCTGATTCGTTCACATGTTCCCGCCAATCTCCTCTGCAACTAATAATCTCCTCAGTGTATTGCTTATGGTTATTGTGCTGAATTGCAAATAACTCGTGCTCTAATTATAGGCAACTCAATGAGAATATTCTGCTTACTAAGCCACAAATATGACTATCCCTCAGTGTTATCCTTCTCTATACATACATGATACATTCCTCCCTCCCACTAATATTGTCTGAACTAGGGAAATGAATAACAGGGCTCCCACCTCACTCTTTTTTCTTCAATTTCTAAATCCAATCCCACTCGATGTGCTTTTTCTTATGTTGGGCAATAACTTACTTGTAGGAGAGAACTTTTCCTCCAATGTTTTATTAAGGTAAAAAAGCTCCATAACACATCCGCAAAATGCTGATAAAATAGATTGTTCCTCATAAGCGATTGGAAAGAGAGAGTATCATCTGGTAAGCGATTAGATGCCCCCTGTGAAGGGATTATCATCTGGTAAAGCGATTCACATAGAGATTGGGAAGCGTCCAAGAAAAAGAGAGAAAATAATTGAGGAGGAAAGACAATATAGAGAAATGTACAATTCACATTTCAGACTATAGACATACAAAGTTCCAGCCAAAATGTTATAATTAAATCAAGTGAAATGTCTAGATTCGATTAACATGTGAAATTTCTTATTCAAAAACAGTAAAAATACGATGTGCTTTCCAGTATTAAAACTAAACATAGTCGATTTCAACCGAACCAGATTATATGAGCAAAATTCTAGGTTTTAGAGCAATTGCACAAGCAACAAGAATTAAGGGACTAGTGTTTACATGACAACTGTCCGACGATAGGACTTTAAAAATGTCAACCATAATATCAAGAATTTAATCAAAATCTATCGATCACCATTCTCTTAACTGGATGATGGAGAGTGTGGCTTCACTGGTAAAAAAAAACAAAATAATTGCCACCATGTCCTCCATAAGAAAAGGAAAGAAACAAGGGAAATAAAAAACAAGTGCACATTATCATAAACAAGCAACCATGAAACCACAAGCTGAAATTGATATATAATGGTTTTGAACTGTTAACCATTTCCATTAATAATATGGAATATTAAGATAAAAATCAAGAAGCCATTTTCGTGATATAATAATATGAAAACAATATCTTTCCCAATCAGCACATGATATATTAAGAATCAACAAGCAGCCATTCCTGAAGCATAAGAAAATATTACAAACCATGGTTCATGCCTTCCAAGAAATCATTAAGGATCTACAGGTTGTAGAAATCACAAGACACTATATATAAGAGTCACCACCTACACAAAACTCAAAACAACAGTTTGTTCCCTTATTTACAAGCTTACCACCACCAATTAAGTCCCTGCAGTGGGCAATGCTGCCATGAAAGAGTTGTAAGAGGACTCGAGGTCAAAGTGAAGCTGCCGAGCCTGCTGCTCGGTTAACTCATCTGCTGCTCCCATCTTGGACAGCCTTGCAATCCACTCCTTCATCTTTGTCTTCCCCTCGAAATCAGGTGGCAAAATGGTAAGCTTGTTGAGCGAAGTCAACAGGTCCGAAAGCAGCGGGTGGACCTGATCAACAGCAAACATGTTCAGCTTCAACGAGTCCATAGCCGTAATAAAGTTCTGCACACATTCGGCCACAAAGGCTGCCGAAGTAGTGGCTGACATTGCGTTTGCTGCCCTGTGCTCAATTGTAGCTGGCACACCCGATGTCACAAGGCGGTTTAAGGCCGCCTGGCAATCCATTTTGTACGTGTCATGGAAGCGCTCAATGCTAGGAACAGTGTCTTTGAGTGTGGAAGCTAGGGTTTTGAAGTGGGCAATCAATTTTTGGCATTCAGCCTCATATTCCACAGCCGAGACAATATCACGAACATAAGCCTTTTCAAGCTTCTCGGTGGCTTTTATAATGGCGAAGAGTTCAGCAAAATTGTCGTACATCTCTCTTTCGCGCTTGTCATTCCAAAGCTTAACCTCCATTACAGAGTATAAACAGAGGTCTTGACCAATTGAACCTTTATGCTATATGGAATGGAGAAGAGCTCGGGACACGCGCAAAGAGGACCACCTTCTTCACTGTACAGATAATCAAATTACACACACATCAGGTTAGTAACATTATATAATTACATAAATTGTATAAGATCACATATGCATTAACGAGTATATGTGTGTGCGGGTGTTCTCTGTATGTTCAAGAGTCAAAGCATTAATTAAAATGGCCGAAAATTAATTAAAATCACGTAAATTGGAAAGCATTAACAAAAAATTTAACGGAGAAGACAAACCAGAACAGAACATTGCGATCCACTGAATAGAGAAATAAACCTAATCGAAACCCAATTTCTAAATAAATAAACGATTTTCATAAACCCTAAATCATACCTCAATAGAAAGGACACTTAATGTGTTCTGAAATATTAGCTGAATAATATGTACAATCACATGATATATAGTCTATAGATGTATTTATATGAGAGAGAGGACTTACGGAGTACTAAAACTAAAGCTTGAATAATTTGAAGCTGTTGCAGCAGGTGGAGAAGAAGAGGAGGGGAACAAGATGTACGCTTGCGGACAGAGGTTGCGTGTGAGGTTGTTCGCATATTATAATACTACCCAGCTTACGTATGTTTAATTAATGATGATTGAGTAAATCTACGGTGGTTACGTTCTACTGTGAGCTCGTGATCATAATAGTAAATTCGATCTCCACTCTCTCTCAAAGCCGTAAAAGAGGAACAATGAATTGAGCTGATGAATTGGTTAGGTTTGTTCATTTAGCTTAGGTTTGTTGGTTAAGTAAACGAGTGGAGTGGAGTTTGAGTTTAATTTCAATATTCGTTTAGGAAATGAGTCGATTCTAAATGTTATTGGACTCAACTTGTAAATATAAGTTTGTGTAAATTTCATAAACATAGATTCGTATGGAGTTCGTGAATACATTCATTAACATAAACTTGTATAGGTTCATGAAAATAAGTTCATAAACATAAACTTGTATAAGAAGTTCATAAATAAGTTAAAACAATATTGAACACGAATATAAATTGAGTTGGAACGATTTTTGTTATTAAACAAGTCAAGTTTGAGCTTTTCAAAACAATGACAAGCCAAAACCGAACAGACTCAAGATCAGTTCGACTCAATTCATTTGCAACCTTAACGATGACAACACTCTATGATAATTTATTTTTGGTTTATATTTATGCTTTTGGACTAGAGGTGACAATACTTGACACGACACTATAATACGATTGGAAACATAACATAGAATTAGTCCGGTCTCATCCATTCCTTCTTTTCTCCATTCCATCCAATTTTCTTCTTTCCTACCAAACAGAGCATTAATGGTTTGGTGTCAAGTTTTGATTCCGTGTTTGTGTTGACTCATATAACAGGATTTCAATGTTTTGACAGGCCAACACGAGCCCTTATTTTGGATCGGAGTGTACTAGGGAGCCCATGCTCAATTCTAATGCTTTGTTTGTTAAGAAATAATGGAATATAATACTCCTTTGAGCATTTATTATGTTACAAGTCTTGTTTTTCTTTTGTCCATATTTGGAGGGATGAGAATTTGTAAAAGAGAAAGAATGACTCATTTAAATTATTTGAGTTGACCACTACTTAGATTTTTTCTTGGTCCAAAATGCCCATATGCATTTTTTCATTCAATTACCTAATTACCCTCTACCACAAAATTTACCAAAATGTCTCAACCCGCCCAAACAATATATATACTAATAGTGCACCAACGCAACTTTTGTCACATCAGTGCACTATTAGTATACTAACCTCTCGGTGCAACAAAAGATGCACCATAGTAGCTGATTTTAAAAAAGTTAAAAAAAAGTGCCAACAATGCACCGGTGCTAAATATTCTACATTGGTGCACTGTGTCATCAAATTTTTCTTTCTTTCTTGAGCTTCAATTAGTGTTTTTTGTTTGACATGATTGTCACCGCAGAACTTTAATAGACTTGGAAAATTATTATATATGCACATTATAGTAAATAACTTAATTTAAATTTTCATTTTTTTTGTGATTGTGAATTTTACTATACAAACATTCAGTGACGGACCCAGGAATTTTTTTGAGGGGGGCAACTTTTAACACTAAATTTTTTTTTCAAGTCATCATAATAATTTTATTGAATAAATTTATTATTGTTCATCGATAACATTTACTTTATTATTAAAAATTTTCAAAAAAAATATTTATTTCATTATTTTTTTAATTTATCTATTAAAAATTAAATAAAATTTATTAATTTAATTATTTTTTAAAGATATAGAGAGAGGGGACAGACTCAAAGAGAGAGAGAGGGTAAAAAAGATAGAAATAGATAAGATAGAGAGAGGGGACAAAGAGAGAGAAAAAGAGAGAGAAAGAAAGAGAAGGATAGAGAGAGAAATATTGGGGAGAGAGAGGGGACGAAAAGAGAGAAAGAGAAGGGAAAAGAGAGACAGATTAAAAAAAAATTAGGAGGGGGGGCCTAGTGGAGTTTTTTTTGTAATTTTAGGGGGGGCAAAGTGTTATATATAAGTATATAATTTGAAAAATATAGATATATAAGTGAAGGAAAAAAAATTTCAGGGGGGGCATATGCCCCCACTGGACCCTTCATGGGTCCGTCCCTGCAAACATTACACTTTCACGGTACTAATGTGACACTTTCATTTCATAAGTATAACTAAAATATTTTAGTTATGGCAGATGACACTTTTTTTATTATTATTTCATTGTTCTTTAGACTTTGAGAGGACATCAAAAATATGTAAATGGATTAAGAACTTTATTATAAAAGTCAAGACTTATTGAGTGGTAAAAGTGACACTTCCACTACTACTTGAAACGCTTAATGGTAAATGTGACACTTATACATCATGTAAAAATTTTACTGTATGTGTATAACACTCTCACTAAATGTACGTGACATTTTTACTACTCATGCAAATATAGAGATAAATATGACACTTCCACTACTATAAAAAAAAAAAAAAATTCCAGATTATAATTAAGTGACATATGTGACAATTTCACTACATGAAGTGCACATCCTTGACCCTTTTATACCCTTTCTCGTTCTATGACATTAACTCTTATATGTTAGAGGTTGAGTCATTTTGCTTCATGTTTAATTAAATGTTTTACTTATTTTATACAATTCATCAAATCATGAATTAACCTCTCTCTATTCATTCTTACTCTTAAATAAATCTCTCTCTGTACACATATATAATCTATAGATATATATATATACACACACAAAGAGAAATACAAAAGTTTTAATATATATATACACACACACTAACTATGCACCGGTGCAACTTTTGTTGCACCGGTGCACTATTAGTATATTAACCTCTCGGTGCAACATAGTATAGCTGATTTGGAAAAAGTGAAAAAAAAATGCTAGCAATGCACCGGTGTAAGAGTAATAGAATAATTAAATAAAAAGTGTAGAGGGATCTTTTGGCTTCTTGAGGGATAATTCTAGAACTTTGGACCAATGCAACCATGTTAGATCACATGTTTACCAGTTGTAGCTCCCTACACAATTGCGCACACGCGCACTTGCACTACCAAACAAGACCTAATATAGGTTGTTAGTATGTATACCATATATATGTATTTAGTTGAGCTAAAATCACAGTATAATCCATTTAGCTAACTTAAAGTGCACATGGCATCACCAAAAAATAGCCAAACAAACCCCTAGTCATTGAAATGATATAAATGCCCTTAAATGGGCTTTTAGGGCAAATTGATAAAAATATGAAGCTGCTATAATGTAAATATTCTAATGAAGATCCAACAAGGATAACATGCTAAAATATTCACATAAATTCATCCAAAACATTGCTTGAAAAGTGAAATGGCCATTCTGTCTGCCTTTGCTATAGATATGTGAACAATGTAATGTACAGGATAGACTATAATGCCCCTATGAGATCCTTTTGACACTAATGCTCCATTTGGCTAGAGGGATGGAAAAATGGATGGAAGGGATGGATGAGGCATCCCTAGGAAAGGTAAGGTATCTTCCTCACTTTTTGTTTGGTTGAATGGAATGGGTAATAGAAAAGATGGATGGAATGATCAACTCCGTTTAGTTAGAGGGATGAAAAAATGAATGGAAGGGAGAGGGGGAGAGATGGATGAGGGAAAGGAATGTGTCTCCCTCACTTTTTTGTTTAGTTAAATGGAAGGGATAGTAGAAAGGATACATAGGGTAAGACATTTTTTTTGTTTATTTAGAAGGAAGCACATGAGAGTTTTTATATATTTTTACCAATATACCCTCATTATACATAATTATAAAAAATAAAAAATTGAAATTATATTTTTGCATTCTATCATTTGCCCAATTTTGAAAATTTGAAACTTTTTTAGAAAGGATAAATTAGAAATTATATATTTGTAAGTAATTATCCTATCTTTCCCTCATCTCTTCCGCCCAATTTTGGGAGGATAAAAAAACTCAAAGGAAGGAAGGATACTTCATCCCTCCTTACTTCCTCACTCTCTTCCCTTCCTTCCAACCAAACACAAGAAATTTCTTCTATCATTCATCTCTTCCATCATTCCTCAATTCTTCCTTCCAACCAAACAGAGCAAAAAATAAAAAGGGATACATCATCCCTCATTACTTTCTCCATCTCTTCCCTTCACTCCAACCAAACATGAGAAGTATCATCTATCCCCTCCTTAATCCTTTGTTCCAACCAAATATAGCATAAAACTTGGCAAATATCTTTATGGACCATCATATGCCTATAAAGAGAACACTCGCGGGGGAAGGAGACAATTTTTAGAATTGTAGGCGTTGACAAAATATTAAAGACATATATATGCTCAAACATTTTGTATATAATCAATTATTTTAAGTACTAAAGAACATAAATAAAACTTGATTACAAAAGGCTAAAACATTCATGGTCCCTCCCAAATTGATTTTACATATGGCTTCTGGCATTGTTATCTTTAGCCAAATATAGAGTAGTTGATAGAATTTAGCAGTCTAGTTGATACTGAGTGGAGGTATTTATTAATAGAAGAATAAGAGTCCAAAACAATTAAAATTAAATTTTCTATATAATCAATTTTTTTCGTTATATTAGGAATTTAGGAGGCTATATAATTGGTACTGAAACTCAAAAAAACTCATTTGTATTTTTAATAATAGTATAAATATAGGGAGGCGATATTCGCACTCCCATTCTCTCCTATTGCACTCCACTTACCTTAGTATAAATATAGGATCATAGTGTCATTTCATTTAAAATGGAAGTGCAAATGTATAAAAGGGGAGTGCGAATATCGCCTTCCTAAATATATAGTATGTTCAATATAATATAGATATATAGTATGTTCAACTGCTCCCGGTGAGCACAGAGCAGTTGTACTCAGAACTAATGTAATTGGATCACAGAGTAGTTGTACTCAGAATTAATATCACTTCCATTATAATTGGTTTAAGAAGCATTCTCTTGCACACTTCCATTGGAATATGGACATATTATAATACAAGTATATACAGATTTCGGTCTCTTCAAATATACGCTATATATTTGTATTTATCTAGTAATATATATATATATATATATATATATATGCCGTATAATTGGTCTCTTCAAACATTGTCAATCGTGCTCCTCAACGGTGAATGATCTAGGTTTGTTTGATTTACAAAGCTCTGTAAATGTCTGCTGGGAGTTATGATGAACAATCACCATTGGTATTACCTATTGGTGCACTGATTAAAAGAAAACCAACATATTACAGGACCTAATTGCCAAAAGAACACAAAAAAATCGCATAAAACCTAATCAATTATTAATCTGATTGAACTGTGATGAGATAGTAAGATCAATGCACAAACACTCGAACATCAAGTATCGGTGATGGTGTTATATAACTTACAGGTGAATGGAGATACCAGAAGGTAGTTTGAAAAACATGCAAACTCGAGCACTAGGGTTAGATAGAATTTTTCATTTTATAAACATGGGAGAATGTCAGAAACATCCTTTGCAGACATCTGTAGTTATAATGTATTCCTTCAATGAATTAATGGAGCTAATTCCCTGGATTTTGTGATGGTTGTTGAATCAACTCAGATCCCTCTTCCTCCTGGCCGGTATTTGTATATCCTGCTAAGGTGAAAAACAGAGTCAGTCTTGGCTTAGCTCTAAAGAACAACAACGCTACAGAAATGGAGAACTTGTGACTTGTGAGAGAAGCCTAAACACAAGGCATCATCCCTTGGCTTTACAATGAAATAACCACCATAATCACACCATTAATAATGAGAGCAATTTTAAATGAAAACATGCAATTTATATTTCATAATGATGAGTTTTTAAGTGTTGACTAAGCACCCTTGGTACTAGGTAATAACAAAATACAAAATTTGGTAAAAGTGGAACTAAAAATACATACATACATGTGTGTGTATAAAACCAATAAAAAGACATGCCACCCTAACCATCAAACATAACGAAAATTATTTTTAACATACCATTTCTCCAAGACACACTTCACCCATTTAATTCTTATCTGTTCTCAACTAAAAAAGATGTAAATATTGAGGGGTGGGGGATAAACAATGCAGATTCATACCATTTCCCAAGTGTAAATGGACCAATGATTTTGATTTTCAACTTGTGCAGTGCAATGGAAGTGCAAGTCTTCACTAACTAACAAAACTATCCTGTGTGTATCCTGCAGCCAGGAAATGCCATGTGTTTCCTGTCCAACACTCTAAAGGGATGTATGGCTTTTATTCAAGAGAGACATGTCTTGCTGGACCCCCATAAAAAATCTTATCCAGGGGAAATTGTGATGCCTGACTTGGCTAATTCTTGATGTGTCCCTAACTGTAGAGACCGTGACAAATTTTGGCCGATTTTATATTTTTCGCATTATAATTGCCATAAATGTATTTTGAGTGGTGCTTAATATGTTTTGGGTGTGGAAAATATTTTGGGAAGTGTTTTAAAGGTTTTTAGAAGATTTGAAGAAGTTTGACTTTTTGGTCAAACCGGGGCTCGGGATGCGACTTAAGTGGGTCCAAAAATTTGAAAAATTTTTAAAAATAATTATTTTGGGAAATGATTTAGATGAAATATTTAGAGAGTAGAGGAAGTGATTTCGAGGCGGTAGGAGTTTTCAAAAGTGAAAACAGAGTCCGGGAAAGTGCGTTAAGTGGCCCAGGGGCGTTTTGGTCTTTTCGCGCCCTAGATGCCATTTTAAAACATGTGGCTGAGGGAGAAGCAACCATTCTCATAGTTTATCTTCCCTCTCTTCTTCTTCCCTTTTCATTCTCCCTAGATTTCGGAAGCCTTCAAGTGTGATTCAAGTTCCACCGAAGAAAGGAGATACGTAGGGGACGGCTAGGGCTTCCCTTTGAATCGATCAAAGTTGCGGTTCGGAAAGGTTGCATTGCTGGGATTTTGAGAAGTGCTTGGAAGGCCTTCATTTTCGAGGTAGAGGTTCTCCTTCTCATTTACTTGTCGATTCTAGGGTCTCGGGTGAAACAGTGAGAGCCAGGGTTGTGTATTGCATGTTTTAGAGTGGTAAAAGGGTTGGGATGTGAGTGTTTTCTACTCTCTTTAGTCTCTTATGTGCAATGAGAATGTATATGGTGTTATACATGATAAGAAGGGTGAATGAGTGAGAGAAATGAGCATGCACACTTATATGCTAGGTTTTATGCACTTTTGTGAAAAATATGTTAAATGAGCATATTTGTGTTATGTGATATTGTATGAATTAAAATGCATGCCCTTTTTATTGAAAATGTATGTATTGGTGAAACATGATTAAAATGTGTTTAAGTGATAGTTGTGAGCATATGCGATTTATGCTAGGATTTGCATATGTAGGAATTTATATATGTGGATTGGTGAATATGAAATGCATGCTATGTTCCTTTATAACTAGCTTATGTGAAACATGAAATTTAAATGCTTGATGTTTATACGTTCGAAATGCATATGTGTGTCTGTTGTGAGGAGAACGGAAAAATGTGGTTGTGTAACTTGTTCACTTGGAGCAACAGTGTTCAGTGATGGTCATGTTTCCGGATTAATCACCTCGGAGTAGAGAATACTCGGTGACAGGTTTTGAAGTGGTCCGATCACTCGGAGTAGAGAATACTCGGTGGCGGATTCTGCAACGGTCTAATTACCTCATAGTAGAGAATACTTGGTGATGGATTTTGTAATTGTGTGGAAATTGTCTCGGTCACATGGTTGGTCAAGAATTATGTTAGGGTATTAGGTTGAGTTTGTGTGAGAAAGACAAGCGTGTGATATTACTTTCATTTTAAATCATGAAACATGACGTATGTTTAATGCATTCTTATATATATGCATTGCTTGTGAATGAACATGGTATATGTTGGATGATACATATAATGTAGTGACATGCATTCATGTAGGTCGTGTCGAGTCGCCACTTAGGTGGGTTGGGGTATCTCTATTGAGCCGCAGTGGTGCTCACCCCTTTATTTCAAACTCTTTTACAAATACGGCGCCGATGACAGATGGGACTTGAGTGTCCAAGTAGAACTCTTGTAATATATTGATACATTTTGGATATTGTATATTTTGTGGCTATCCATGCCGGTTTGTGGCATGAGATATTTCTCTCTAAGTTGTAGTTATATTTTAGACAAATGTAACTTGTGTATATGCTTAGACTATGAACTTGTTAAATATGATAAGACAATGGACTTGTTTATGTAATGCTTGTTAAGAGTATCTCGTTTCATTTGATGGACTAAAGTAGTTGCTGGATAGTTTCATTTTGGATAAAATGTGTTTATGAGGGAGAATGACTCATATTGGAGCATGATTTGATTATGAGCATGATTTAGGACTTGTGAATGATGTAAACTCCTTTCTTATATGATTTGGAGATTGTTGGAATGGATTATGTTGGTAGAAATGGCCTAGAAGGTTAAAAATGACCATTTACAATTTTTTAGCTTTTGGGCAGTTCGATGCATCGAAGCATCCAGTTCAATGCATTGAAAAAATCTGCAAGATTTTGGAAATGTAAAATTCCCAAGAGCTATTTTTGTTCGATACTTGTTTGATGCATTGAACTCGTCACTTCGATGCATCGAACTTGTCACTTCGATGCATCGAAGTCACTTTTTACAGCATACCCTGAACATTGTCTCAAACTTCAAACGAACATAACTTCTTTGTTTTGAATCAGAATTGAGTGTGATTTTTTTTGAAATTGAGCTTTTTTGGATTCTCTATCTAATGGGGCAAGTCTTAGCTTTGGATTCTAAACACATGAAGTGTTGAGTCCTGAAAGTGAGTGATTCATGAGAGTGTGAATAAATAAAATCTCCACTAAGGTGATATAATTTGAGGTAAGGCCCATTGGGATTAGATAAAGTGGAGTTGTACACATTTATGTACAGGAGATTGAGTTGAGCTTCTGAGATAATTGAGGGTAAGGATGATCCATTGAGCGTAATGGAAAGAAGTCACCTCCGGTTCTCCGGGAGTCAAAAATCAGGGCATGACAGCGTGGTATCAGAATTTGATACTATTGTATGAGTGTGATTAAGGTCGTTCACGGGGTTGAGTGAACGGGTTCATGATAAGTGCACAAAACATGTTATTTTATATTCTAAAATAAGTCTTTAATTACTCTTTTACTTTATTTAAATATTCTTATCTTTGCATTTTGTGTTTTATAGGGGTTGATTTCCAAATAAGAAAAAAAGCAGCGAAAAAGGCCTAAAAAGGATATATATAGCCAAACATAAATATAAGAAGAATTGTAGAAGAGATGGTATTCTGCGTAATTTACTTTACAAGAGGTCTCAAGTTCAAAACTTTGCATAATACTTTTTGTACGACCACGTCCGTAGTCTAGAATTCAAATTAAAGAGATGGAGATCAAATATTTAAATTCAAAATTTTGTATTTTGAAATTTTGTATTTTAAATTTTTTCACCTAAACTATTCCCCTCTGACTCTATAAATAGGGGGTCTTAGGGGATGGTGAAAGGAGTTAGAAATTGTAGAAAAAAATAAAGTGTAGTTGTAAATATTTTTTTGTATTCATTTTCTTTTCTTATAAACACACCTCTCAAGGGAGTGATGAAGCCACTACGATGAAATATAAGTAAAATCTTTTATTTTCTTTTCTAATTTTTCCTCCCAAGAGCATTCTTCTATTCTTCTATTGTGGATTTTTATTTTCTAAAATTAGAGGGAGGATTCTTCGTGTTTGCCAAATAATGGTAATTCAAAGAATGCCTACCTCTGTTTACCTAGCCAATGTGCATCAGATTAAGTAAAAAAATGTCTCTCTCATATATAATCAAGTTTATTTTTTTATGTCATATTTTCCTTCATCTTTTCAAGTTGTAATTGGATTGGTGAAGTGTATTGATTATTGGAGGAAAAACTAGATAAGAATAGTAAAAAAATTATTTATGTGGATTTGTGGTGGTGGATTCCCTTCCCTTGAGATTATTTTATTATTATAGTTTTATTAATTCATTATAATTCCAAAATAAAAAATATTTTTAAAAAAAATAATTTTCATTCCATAAATTAGTGTGTAAATTTGAGCACTTTCAGAATCTCACTTGAGAGTGGTTCGACCCTGCTTATTACTATACAATTTTTAGTAGAGTTTTTGCAGGTTTTATTATTTTTTGTACGAAGTGTAGACAAGCAACGACAAACATCCACTATTCTACACCCGTCAGTTCACACTCGAAATTCGAGCTAGTCTGAGAAAGTCCTGACGATCTAAATTCCGGGGCGTGACACTAACTATGATAAGGACAGTCTTTCTTGTCAAAAAAGAGGATAAGGACAGTCTTCCAAACAAAACAAAAAAAAAGTGGGTTAATTTGCATGCCATTTATGTTCTGTGGAGAATAGGCATCTCTCAAGTGGGGGTGTTTCTAGGTATGTCTCTTAACCTTTAAATGAAATGAAAGGTCCAAGTAAAAAGCATATCCACATATAAAATTTACTCTACTAGAATTATCTGCATATTGCATTGGAATCAGTAGAAAACATGACCTCTATATATTTTCAGCCACATCATCTGTCTGTTCAGAAGTGGATGTTTAGAAGCATTATCTATACCCATAATGATGTCATATTCTGTCCCATATGAATATTTTGAACAAGTGTCCATCTCATATAACAAGCCACGTGTAGGGCCAAGATTCAGGCAAGTTGGGCAGGTAAAGGGGTCAGCCCGCAATAGGCCTAAGGTACTGATAAGTGTACAAAACATGTTATTTTATATCCTAAAATAAGTTTTTAATTCATCTTTTATTTTATTTAAAGGTTCTTATCTTTGCATTTTATGTTTTATAGAGGTTGATTTTCAAATAAGAAGAAAAGCAGCAAAAGAGGGCTAAAAAGGATATATATAACCAAAGATGAACATAAGAAGAATTGTACGAGAGATGGTATTCTGTGCAATCTACTTCACAAGAGGTCTTAAGTTCAAAACTTTGCCAAATATTTTGTACACGGCCACGTCTGCAGTCCAGAATTGAAATCAAATTTTAGATATTTAAATTCAAAATTTTGTATTTTGAATTTTTAATTTGGTATTTCAAATTTGTATTTTGAATTTTGTATTTTAAATTTTCCCCACCTAAACCATGCCCCTCTAACTCTGTAAATAGGGGGTCTTAGGGGATGGTGAAGGGAATTAGAAATTATAGAAAAAAATAAAGTGTAGTTGTAAATATATTTTTTTTGTATTCATTTTCTTTTTCTTATAAACACAATTCTCAAGGGAGTGATGAAGCCACTATGATGAAATACAAGTAAGTTATTTTATTTTCTTATCTAATTTTTCCTCCCAAGAGCATTCTTCTACTCTTCTATTCTGGATTTTTATTTTCTAAAATTAGAGGGAGGATTCTTCGTGTTTGCCAAATAATGGTAATTCGAAGAATGCCTACCTCTATTTACCTAGCCAATGTGCATCAGATTAAGTAAAGAAATGTCTCTCTTATATATAATCAAGTCATTCTTTTTTATTCCATATTTTCCTTCATCTTTCTAAGTTCTAATTGGATTGGTGAAGTGTATTGATTATTGGAGGAAAAACTAGATAAGAATATTAGAAAATTTATTTATGTAGATTCATGGTGGTGGATTCCCTTCCCTTGAGATTTATTTTATTGTTATAGTTTCATTTATTCATTATAATTTCAAAATAAAAAATGTTTTTAAAAAAATAATTTTCATTTCATAAATTAGTGTGTGAATTTGAGTTCATTCGAAATCTCACTTGAGAGTGGTTCGACCCTGCTTACTACTATACAGTTTTTAGTAAAGTTATTGCATGTTTTATTACTTTTTATACGAAGTGTAAAAAAGTAACGACAAACATCCAATTATTCTACACTTATCAGGTACTGACCCCTTAACCTGCACCAGGCCCAAGATACCTCAACCTGTTCCAATCCATACAGGTTCCTTGAGTTCAATGGACTGCTCTGTTGTCCAAAGTTTCAAATCTTAACAGATTGATTGATTTCCCGGAGAATAGATCATGCTAATAAATAGAACATTACAAAGATATACACAGACCAAGGCCTATACATTAAACATTGAAACCATATCCATATGACCTAAACTGTAATAAATCCGTTCATACCATGTCATAATAACTTGTAACAAAATCAACCAAGTTACGTATAAAAAAGACTAAGTTATAACTGTAGTAAAACCTATGACATCATTAAATGTTCCAAAAATGAGTATTTATGTAACAAAAGAGAGTGTGTAAAACATGTTGCTTTATGCTTAACTTATGTATCTAGCACATTAACCTCAGATTCGGCTCAGAAATTTAGAAACTGATAAGTGCACAAAACATGTTATTTTATATCTCAAAATAAGTCTTTAATTACTCTTTTACTTTATTTAAATATTCTTATCTTTGCATTTTGTGTTTTATAGGGGTTGATTTCCAAATAAGAAGAAAAACAACAGAAAAGGCTTAAAAAGGATATATATAGCCAAAGATGAACATAAGAAGAATTGTAGGAGAGATGGTATTCTGTGCAATCTACTTTACAAGAGGTCTCAAGTTCAAAACTTTGCCAAATATTTTGTACACGGCCACGTCTGCAGTCCAGAATTGAAATTAAAGATATGGAAATCAAATTTTAGATATTTAAATTCAAAATTTTGTATTTTGAATTTTTGTTTTTGAATTTTGAATTTTGTATTTCAAATTTATATTTTGAATTTTGTATTTTAAAATTTTCCCACCTAAACCATTCCCCTCTAACTCTATAAATAGGGGGTCTTAGGGGATGGTGAAGGGGGTTAGAAATTGTAGAAAAAAATAAAGTGTAATTGTAAATATATTTTTTGTATTCATTTTCTTTTTCTTATAAACATAATTCTCAAGGGAGTGATGAAGCCACTATGATGAAATATAAGTAAGTTCTTTTATTTTCTTTTCTAATTTTTCCTCCCAAGAGCATTCTTCTACTCTTCTATTCTGGATTTTTATTTTCTAAAATTAGAGGGAGGATTCTTCGTGTTTGCCAAATAATGATAATTCGAAGAATGCCTTCATCTGTTTACCTAGCCAATGTGCATCAGATTAAGTAAAGAAATGTCTCTATCATATATAATCAAGTCATTCTTTTTTATTCCATATTTTTCTTCATCTTTCCAAGTTCTAATTGGATTGGTGAAGTGTATTGATTATTGGAGAAAAAACTAGATAAGAATATAAAAAAAAAAAAACTTTATTTATATGGATCCATGGTGGTGAATTCTCTTTCCTTGAGATTTGTCCCTTCATTTGATCTAAGACATTTAATATTAGTTTTTATTATTAAATAAAAAATCAGAATTTTATTTTTTTAAATATTCATTTTTCATCTCAAGAGATTTTAGTTTTGAATTTTAGACTTGTTACTGATTCTCACTTGAGAGTGGTTCGACCCTGCTTACTACTATACAGTTTTTAGTAAAGTTTTTGCAGGTTTTATTATTTTTTGCACGAAGTGTAGAAAAGTAACGACAAACATCCACTAATCTACATTCGTCAGAAACTTGTGATTTTTTTCTTATACTTTGGATTCCTCAGTTGGAGGAAGTAATCCCTTATCCCGTACAAAATGAATGCGGAATCTGAAATTTGAATCTGAGGAACTCAAAGCAGGAAGCGGCGGAACCGTTTGCCACACTCTTCCAATCCTGAGATCCCAAATACGTCCAAGGTCACGAATTTTCAAGTGGTTGGGGGCTTAGGTTACTCAGATAAGGTCAGCGAAAGTCCCACTCCTAGCCACGTATCCCACAACAAGATGACAAAAAATGGAACCTCTTCAATTTAACTTGTGCAACTTTTGCATGTGAGTTGTTGGATGTTTGACTCCAGATCCTCAAACAACTATTCCACAAATACCCTAGTGTAAATAATGGTGCAGTTGAGTGATGTTGTTTTAAAAGTGTAAAATAGCTCGCAAGTGTACGAATCTATTGAAGTATAGATCGGCAAGAACGAGGTCGAACCCAAGGGAATGCTTTGAGAAGAAAAACTAACACAAATTCAAATTAATTTAAAACTAATCTAATTTAAACAAAGTTTGGTTGATTTGAGAAAAAATTAAACTAACATGAAAATAAAATATTACTATTGAAATCAAACAGAGAAAATAACTAAGGTTTCGGATTCCACCATCGTTAAATCTATGAAGCTTCTAATATTCATTTATTAATTTCCAAATTTGGAGTAGCAATCAAGAAATTAATCTATTGCTTACTCAAGATTTAACAATAAAGCACTATGAAAAATATATTAAAAAGGTAGATTTTTCTTCGTTTTACTAGTGTAAAATTCTAAGCATCCTATGTATCCAATTTAATGAAAAATATAAGATCAAAGATTATCACTTTTAAGAAATACAAACCCAAGCTTAGATTAATTATAATACTTTCTAACTACCACATATACATGATATAGATGGTGAAAGAATTATAAAATAATTAATCACAAGAAGCAAAAATCAGAAGCAATTAAATCACACACATGATAATCAATTAATGAACAAAAGAACTTCACTTCATTAATGGAGGTTTCCTCCTCAACCCTAGTTGAGGAGTTTAGTTACACATAGTAGAAGAAGAAGATAACAAAATAATAAAAGACATAATGAATAAATAAAACCCGGATTGTCTCTGTCTTCTCTGCCCTGGCCTCCACTTCTTTTCTCCCCCAAAACAGCCTCCAATTCACTTCTTTATACTCCAAGAAAATACATAAAGTCCTAATCCAATTAGGAGATAAAGTCCTAGTCCAATTAGGAGATAATTAGGATTTTTCCGCAGCCCTAAATAGGTATATTTTTCTGCTGACATTCGGCCCAAGTTTTGACCGAGTAGAAGTCCGATTCATGAAATTTACGTGAAATATAAAAGTGTCCAGAATCGAATTTCGTTCAACTAACGCGAGAATTAAGTCGAATTGATGCTCAAAAATAATACTTTTGATCCACTTTCCAAAACGGGATTAAAACTGAATTAAGTGCAGAATTGGGCTTTAGGCCCGTAATCTTCTTAAGCAGTTATAATTCTCTTGAACCTCTTCCTTGGGCTGATTTGAGTTGAAATATGGAGTTGAATGGACCCATTAGATGCAGGCTTCATATAACCTTCTTGGATATCATCTTTAAAAGCCCAAAATTATGGTTTTATCTGAAATAATCATTAAAAAGACAGAAAATACAAAAACATAGCAAAATCACATATAACCTATCACTAAGAGAATAAAATATGCAAATTAAGAGGTTAGAATGCGTAACATTCAACGCCGATCATTGAGCAAGAAGGAAAGTTGGTGCATACTAATTCCATTTCTAAAATCTGTTTCCTAGGAATGAAGGGAAAAAGAGAGAGGAAATAATAGATTTCTTTTAAGATAGAGTGCTTGCTGAGAACATCATAACAATTTGAATAGTTTTTTTTTTTTTTTGCATACTTTTGTAATTAGTTTAAAAAATTTAGTAGTCAAACCAAATACTTTGAAAAGTTGAGAGATTCAAAAATATGCACACTTGACTGGTGCTTTTTTAAATAAACCCAAACAACAATATCTTAACGTTAATAGAGGTATGAAATTGATGATTCTAGAATTTGTCTTTCACGAATTCTAGTATCAAAATGTCGATCCCGTGTTATAAAAATTAGCTTAAAAGAAATACAAAAATAAATAAAAGAAAATCGTAATAACTTAACGAAATGGGAGGGGTCAAGAAAAAAAAGTTTCAACAAGGAAAGATGTGAAATAGAAAGAAAAATAAAGTGAAAGAGAAAGGGTAGACGGAGAAAAAAACTACTCCTGTGCTTTCACTATTTCTTCCTCTGTCCAGGAATAGGACAACATAGTATTGTAACCAAACATTTTATTTTCCTTTGGTTCTCAAACAGAGTCGGTCTCGGATTTGATCCAACCCTTCCTGTAATAAAATAATGAAGGACGAGGAAGATTGAGAGAAGCTCTATTATGAAAAAGTAAGAGCATCCAAGTATGGGTTGGCTAAATTTAGTCATTTAAATTTGAATTTTAGTGCCGTTTTAGCATCTTAGTCAGCCACATCATCATATCAGAATCTTCAAATTTTAGCTCTACAATAGGTTCTTCAGATTTTTGCCAACCAATAATAATAATTTTTTAATAAATTTTTTTTTAAAATTAAAATTTAAAATTATTAAATATTTTAATGAATGTAAAGGGTGGTGTATTTATAGGGATGGAAAAAAGTAAAAAAAAATATATATATATTATTTTAAAACCAAAAAGAGTTGATTTAGGCACTATTTGGCTCTGTCAAACAGTGTCACAGTGTCTTAACAGCTTTTTGACATACCTTAAATTTAAAAAAATAAAAATAAAAAAAAGGCAAAAAAGGGTAAAAAAAACACATTTTTGGGCAATTAATCAGGCCCTAGGCGCTGCATGTTTTTTTTATTATTTAACTTACTTATCGAAATGACGTCGTTTCGATAAATAAAACTTTTTTTAAAAAAATATAAGTCTGCATTCAAGGTAGGGCTGTAACTTGGGTGGGTTCAACCCGACCCAGCCCGAAAATTTTCGGGCCTGGGTTGTAAATATTGAACCTCGGGACGGGCCTGGGCTGGAATTTTAGAACCCGATTTTAATTCGGTTCGGGCCCGGGCTGGTATGAATTCCAACCCGAACTCGGCCCGTAATACGAACCCGAAGCTAATATGTATAAAAAGTTCGCTGCTATGGAGAATCGAACTTACACTCAAACCATTTTGTCTTGGCACTCAAACCATAATGCCAACAGCTTCTTTATGTTATAATAGACCAATAATTATATTTAATGGATTTCTTGAAGAAGCTAAGCACTCTAACCAAATTACAAAATACTAGTATAATGCTATAAGCTTTTTATTTTACTTATAATACTTTAGCATTAATATTTATTAATTCATTTTAAAATATAAAAAATATAAAGCTTAATATTGTAAATTTGTTTTAAAATGTTAAAAACATTTAAACATATATGAGAAGAGTTCTTTTACCACTTTTTCACACTACTTGTTCTGACGTGTATTATATATAATTTTTTTATCTTCTAATATATTATATATAGTATAAATTTTCATATATTTCATTCTTAAATCTATTAGTATTCATTGATTTAGTAAAAAAATAACTACTCACTTTTTAAATAAAGACATGGACATGCAATTTATAAATGAATCATTACTTATGCTAAATGGCCTCCAATAATAAATTTCCCTAAATTAATTAAAATTCACTAAAAACTTATTTCTATCAAAAAATCACTAAAAACTTATTACTTTTGCTAAATGTGATTGGTGAGCCAGTTATATATTATATATTTTTCTATTTTATCACAATTTGATTAATTAGTCAACTATCTAAAAAATCAATTAGATTAATTGATGAGTTTAAATCATTTAATCTAAACATCTAGTTTAATTGAAGATTAATATAAAACTTACAATTCAAATTATTAGTACAACCAAGATTTACACTAGCTTGCATGATTTATACATCAATTAATAGAAATCCCCAATTGAAATGTAAATAATCTACATAACATACTTATACACATTTTCTATTTCACAAATTTGGAAGATAACCAAATGGGACTGAAATGTAAATAATCTACATAACATACTTATACACATTTTATTCCTAACTTTATAATACATCCGTGTATCTATCTCACAAATCTGGAAGATAACCAAATGGGACTGACTGATGATCATCCTAAAAGTGTGGATCTTGTTTCCGACAATCCGACCAACTTTCTAACTTTTCAAGATTTTTTTCTTCTTACCGTCAATATATATATATATATATATATATATATATATGTATGTATATCTTGTATCTCCCTTCTAATGTCCTATCTCTATTTTTTATTCACTCTATGTGAATACACAACATCCAATTACCATTATGATTGGAACTGACTTTGCCCATAAAAGTAATAAGTAATAACTTATCGTACAATAGTTACAGTGTCCCAAGATATATAATATATTATTCTAATTAGTTAGTCATATGTCTAAAAACTCAATTAGATTAATTGATAGGTTTAAACCATTTAATCTAAATATTTAATTTTATGAAATTAATTTTTTCTTTAGTGTCCTGAGATATATAGTGTAGCACACTAATTAAAGTAATATAAGTTATACCACTCCTTTATTTTTTGTCAATAATATTTCAACATTAATATATATTAGAATGTTAATATTGTAATAATGTTGAGAAATATTAATGAGGATCTAAAAAATATGTTAATTCAATAAGATCTATACTTAATGTTTGTTCTCAATGCTTTATTATTTGAGTGAGATTATTGTTTTTATTTGATTTTAAGATAGTGAAAATTGGGTCATTGATTTAGTTAATAATATAATTTATAATTTTTTTTGTTATATTTAAATGGAGGAAATATTATTGTAATTTAATTAATATTTTAAACTTAGTCCAAACTTTCAGTTTGATATATTAAATATTATTATTACATCATATATTTGTATTGTACAGTGATGGAAAGGTGGTTAGAGTGTAGGACTAATTTAAAGAGGGAGGAGGCTCGATTCCTTGTGGCAGCAACATGAATTTATTTTTTGATAAGAAGACCCGAATTCAGCCCGATTTGTAGCCCGAAATTTCTAACCCGATTTTAACTCGAGCTTTTGAAAATAAAAAACGGGTTGAGTTCGGGTTCACATAATCGGGTTCGGGCCGGGCTAGGATTGACCAATTTATAGTTAGGGTTGAACCCGAATTGAGTCCCAACCCGCCCAATATGAACAAAATTAGCTAAATCATTCGTCCAATCCAACAAACCTGGCCTAACCAACCAATGGGCTGGCCCACACTTTTGGCCGAACCATTGGGACTACAGTGGGATTTGGATCGCCAGGTTGGGCTCTGGCGATCCCATTGCTCTTGCCCTAATATACATATATATATATATATATATGCATATGCAAAATAGATGTATACTTGAAATCGGTTTCTGAGTCACAAACCTGTAAATTCCTCTATCTCCTCAAAATAGATGTATAAATCGGTTTCTGGAGTCACAAACCTGTAAATTCCTCTATCTCCTCAAAATAGATGTATACTTGAAATCGGTTTCTGGAGTCACAAACCTGTAAATTCCTCTATCTCCTCTCTGTGTTCCTCTCTGTGTTTTAGGGTTTAAATTTTAGGGTTTAAGTTTTAGGTTTTGAACTCAAGAAATCGGCCATGTCAATACCACAAGAGCTCTACCCAAGCCAAGATGACCTCCTCTACGAAGAAGAGCTGCTCCGCAATCCCTTCAGCTTGAAGCTATGGTGGCGCTACCTAATTGCTCGAACCGAGGCACCCTTCAAGAAACGAGCGGTGATCTACGAACGAGCCCTCAAAGCCCTCCCCGGAAGCTACAAGCTCTGGTACGCTTATCTCCGCGAACGCCTCGAACTCGTTCGCAACCTTCCCATCACACACTCACAGTACCAAACACTTAACAACACGTTTGAAAGAGCTCTGGTCACAATGCACAAAATGCCTCGCATTTGGATCATGTATTTACAAACCCTCACCGATCAGAAGCTCCTAACTCGCACCCGCCGCACTTTCGATCGCGCTCTGTGTGCACTGCCCGTGACCCAACACGATCGAATTTGGGATCCCTATTTAGTATTTGTGAGCCAAAAGGGTGTCCCAATCGAAACTTCACTCAGGGTTTACCGAAGATATTTGAAATATGATCCTTCTCATATTGAAGATTTCATTGAATTTTTGGTGAATTCGAGTCTTTGGCAAGAGGCGGCGGAGAGATTAGCTGGGGTTTTGAATGATGACCAGTTTTATTCAATAAAGGGAAAAACGAAACACAGGTTGTGGCTTGAGCTTTGTGATTTGCTCACTCAACATGCGAAGGAAGTCTCGGGCTTGAATGTGGATGCCATAATTCGCGGAGGAATTAGGAAGTTCACGGATCAGGTTGGGCGGCTTTGGACTTCACTAGCAGATTACTATATTAGGAGGAATTTGGTGGAGAAAGCAAGGGATATATTTGAGGAAGGCATGAATACAGTGGTTACTGTAAGGGATTTTAGTGTGATTTTTGATGCGTACTCGCAGTTTGAAGAGAGTATGCTTGCTTTGAAGATGGAGGAAATGAGTGAGAGTGAGGAGGACGATGGCGGTGAAGAAAGTGCTGTTGAGGACGATGATGAAGATGACCGTTTAAATGTGGCCAAGCTTGAAGAGAAGCTTACAAGATTCTGGTTGTGTGATGACAAAGATGTCGACTTGAGGTTGGCACGATTGGAACATCTCATGGATAGGAGGCCAGAACTGGCTAATAGTGTCCTTCTTCGACAAAACCCACATAATGTGGAACAGTGGCACCGGCGAGTAAAGCTTTTCGAGGGTAATCCTACGAAGCAGATTTTGACCTACACCGAGGCAGTGAGGACTGTTGATCCCATGAAAGCTGTGGGGAAGCCTCATACACTGTGGGTTGCTTTTGCTAAGTTATATGAGAACCACAAAGATATTGTGAATGCAAGAGTTATTTTTGATAAAGCTGTACAAGTCAACTATAAAACGGTGGATAATCTGGCTAGTATTTGGTGTGAATGGGCGGAGATGGAACTGAGGCACAAGAATTTTAAAGGGGCATTGGAGCTTATGAGACGTGCCACGGCAGAGCCATCAGTAGAGGTGAAACGAAGAGGTAATTATTTCCTTTTTAAGTGGTTCTCTATTAGAGTTACTTGTCATTCTCCTAACTGAGGTAGCATGATAAATTTGGTTTTTTACGAGAGAGCACCAAATTTGGCGTGCATGTATTATAATATCATATTATCATCCAATAGTTGTGGAAACAAAGTGGCTCATGCAATTTTATAAATTTGGCATTTTGAGTCGAGCTGAAATAAAATCATAAAATACAAAACATGCTGCTAGTAGGGCATTTGTGAAACCATAACTAACTTTTGGTCTATGTTTTTTCATACAGTGGCTGCTGATGGCAACGAACCAGTGCAAATAAAGCTGCACAAGTCCTTGAGGCTTTGGACGTTCTACGTTGATTTGGAGGAAAGCCTAGCTAATTTGGAGTCAACTCGAGCGGTGTATGAGCGGATATTGGATCTTAGAATAGCCACACCGCAAATTATTATTAATTATGCAATGCTTTTGGAGGTAAAACATTGCTTTCACTTTCTTGCTATTGTCTCTCTGGTTTATGTGGTTTGAGAACTAATGTTTCATTATTTTGATTTTTCTAGGAACATAAATACTTTGAGGATGCCTTCAAGGTATATGAAAGAGGCGTCAAGATTTTTAAATATCCGCATGTGAAGGACATATGGGTCACATATCTTTCCAAGTTTGTCAAAAGATACGGGAAATCAAAATTGGAACGCGCGAGGGAGTTGTTTGAGCATGCTGTTGAAATGGTATGTACTCAGATTTTTTATTTTTTGGTAGGTAAGACACACACACACAATTACCCCTCACGAGTGCTTGAATCCTCAACCTTCCACTTGGAAAGTAGAGGAGACACTAATAGAGCTCTCTTGGTGGTGTACTTTTCAGATCACCATCCTTCTTGATCCTTTTGATGGTAATCAATGTTACCGAGGTGTTTTGGCCTCCTCTCCATTTTATTAGCTGCTTATAAAGTGTACAATCTGCATTATTGATTGAGATTAAATTGGAATATAAGAGGAGACATGGCATATAATAAAATAGAATGGGAAAAAAAGAATTCATCTGGTGAGTACCATTCATTTGGAAAAAAAGACAAGGATGAGGAGGAGGAGGAGGAGATTGTATTGGAACTTAAAACATCACTTATCAAACAATGTAGTCTGTAGATATATACACACACACATATATATTGAAACTTAAAACATTGTCCATTGAGAACATTAAGGCAATGGCTGAGTAAAATGATTTAGCACAATTTTAAACTCTATGTATTTTGTTACATCTTTTTTTATAAGTAATAAATTATATCACTAAGAGGCACATATGAGGACACAACCCGTGTAGATGTGTCACTTACAAAGCAAACACCAATACAGAAAGAGAATCCAAACCCCTATGTACTCGGGAAAGAATATAATTTCTTCATAAAATCAAAAACAGTTCTTGGAGATTGATTCACCCACGAAATTTCCAATATATATTTTTTCAGCTTCTAGATTGGATTCTCCATCTACCTCCATCTTGAAATCTTTGATTCCGCTTACTCCATATTGAAGCCTTCTTTCTACTTCACTATTCCTCCGCTTTACAGGAAGAACAAGTTAGCACATATCTAGGAAGAACTGGATACATATCAAACTAGGACAAAGCCAAAATCTGCATATCCCTTGTCACTCTACAGGAAGAGAAGATCTGCCGACTTGCCTGATTCTTTGCTCATATAAAATAGCTCATGGGATACTTTCCCTTCATTTTCAAGTTGTCAATGGTGAGGATCTTTATATCAGCTGCCGGCCACACAAAGAATCCCAGGTTTGATGGATTAGATGTCCAAATGCCTTACCAAAGAAAATAAGTATCCAAGTTGGATCTAATCTCAAAGTTTCTGCTTTACAGGGTCCCGATTTCACCTCATCCTTCCTTTTCCTTGAACAGTTGTCAGTTGGTAGTTATGAACAGCAGAATCACCACCTTAATCTCCAAATAACAACACATATTCCTTTGA
This sequence comes from Cornus controversa, assembly GCA_026545225.1. NCBI lineage: Eukaryota > Viridiplantae > Streptophyta > Magnoliopsida > Cornales > Cornaceae > Cornus > Cornus controversa. The sequence continues at coordinate 64,501,311 of CM048849.1, read as the reverse complement.
GATCTGATGTACCAAACCATTTCTTCTTTTACAAAGCTAAAGTATTTTTACCAATTATTCACTGGTTAGAACTTAGAAGGAGTTTGATAAGGCCATATCCTCCATACACTTGGCTTGAACTTAAATGAGCAATTGAGGCTCATTTAAGATGTTCTGCAGATGATTTAAAAGAAGAGTTTGGGTGACATAACCTTCATTCACCATCCCATGGACCTTTCATGAAACATTGAATTTTGACGTTGGACTGTGCTTACATGTTTGGCTGTTTCTTATGTTCTCCTTAGTTGCTTGTCTCATTGGTCTACCGGAATTATTCTTTTGGTAACATGATTTGAGTAGTTCTTTTGGTTCATCATTTAGGTGGATGATGATGAGTACATGTTTTGAGCCAAAGTTGTCAGGCATACAAGGAGCTTCCCACTATTGGCATAGCCTTAAAGGTCAAAAGGCAACAGAATGCCCTAGGATATGGGAGGCGGCTCCATTACCTTCCCTTTTCATAATAACTATATAGGTTGCAGGAGGTGGGCTTTATTGGAACTAATCTGATGAATTATGGTTTGTGTAGGAGGAATAGGATGTGGTTGATCATGATTACCTAATCAGTAATGGCGTGTAATTTATAAAATTGTTTTCAGTTCTGAGATCCTTAAGGATCCATAGCTCGACGAATCTGAGGTGTCAAGGAGCTTTACATGTAGTCCCTTTAAAAAAAAAAGTCTTTTCATGTATTGACGGTCATTTTAGTTTTAAACCTTCAAAATTAGCTGATGAGTTAGCTCAGCAAGGTTGAGGAGCCATCTTGATAAAATTTGTATAAATGCAAAAATAATCTAAAAGTACTAGCATAGCTAGAGAATTAAGTGATCTAAAAAAGTACTAGCATAACAAAAGAATCATCATTAAGCTGATTCTATGGGAATAACAAGGAATGCTGTAGCATCACTAATGATGCAGAAACAAATATTATCTTAAATGCCATGAACCAGTTTTATTGTGTCTGTTTCAAAACTTGATAATTTATTTTTGCTCAGTATTACTGATTTAAAAAAAAAATTACTCCTCTCACTGATCGCTGTCTTCTTGGCTTTCTATTTTTTTTTACTTTTTCTGAGGAAGAAATTATTCTTTTTTGTCAAGGTCAATAGATATTTTCTGCAATCTGTGGTTTTGAGTTGAGTGATTTTTATTCTTTTTTTAATTTTTTGTGATAATTGTGGATGATGATTATATATATATATTCGGCAAGTATGGTAAATTACACACTTTCTTTTCTTTTATATTGTCCTTAATCTGCTTATTGTCTATCAGGCCCCTGCCGAAGCTGTGAAGCCGTTGTACCTACAATATGCTAAACTAGAGGAGGACTATGGTCTAGCAAAGCGAGCCATGAGGGTTTATGATCAAGCTACGAAGGCTGTCCCTGCCACTGAAAAATTAAGCATGTATGAGATTTATATAGCTCGCGCTGCTGAGATTTTTGGGGTTCCAAAAACAAGGGAGATATATGAGCAGGCGATAGAATCTGGTCTTCCTGAGAAAGATGTGAAGACCATGTGCATGAGATATGCTGAGCTGGAAAAAAGCCTTGGAGAAATTGATCGTGCTCGTGCAGTATATGTATATGCATCTCAGTTTGCAGATCCGCGATCTGATCCTGATATCTGGAACAAATGGCATGAGTTTGAGGTGCAGCATGGAAATGAAGACACCTTCCGAGAAATGCTTCGAATTAAACGGAGTGTTTCTGCGAGCTACAGCCAGGTATTATACTTTCTTTTGCTCTTCAATCTATTTTTTCTGATCAAGTTGATTCTATTTATCATGCCCATATTTGACCTTCACTTAAGAATTTTGACAGTGTAGCAGTGTTCCTGCATGTTTGGGTCTTGATACTTTTTCTGCCTTCATTTACTTTAGAATATATAGGAAACCGCCCCCAAGGTTTTTCATAGTATTGTTGAGCTTATGATACCGTATATAATTTCCCTCTTCTCGAAAAGAAGAAGAAGAAGAAGAAGTGTTACCTAAGCATGAATGAAAACTTTTTAGTACTTCGGATTTTTCCATTTTTTTTTTCGCTTGCATTGCTTTGGATATTAATTCAATATTCAAAACAATGCAAGGAAAAAAAAGGTTTAAAGGACACAATAAATGACATGTAAGATGGATATCTAACTATAGTTAGAACAACTATGGAGAAATAATTGAATTTCCAATTATTGTAGGCTTACATCAAAGGTCAAAAATATATTTTTCCCTTAGTTATGGATGAACTGACAATACATGTTCAGGATGAGACGATTAGTTTTCAATGTGTGTTATTCGTGCTTAGTATTGTTTTAATTGATGAAACTAGAAAAGTAAGTATTAAATTGGAATTTCGGAGGGAAACTCTAGAATTAAAGGGATTTATAATAAGTGAATAAAATTAGATATATGGAGTGTAACTTTAGTGAATGTAGAGATACAAATAGAGATATAGTGAAGATACTTATAAAAGAAAAAAATAGAGATATAGTGAAGATTGAGGATCAAGAGGTAGAAAAAGTTAGCATTTCTGTTATTTAAGCTCAATTATTCATAATGAAGGGTTAATGTTGCGTTTGGTACGCAACAATGGAATGGAATGAGCGTTCTATTAAAGTGAGAATGGAATGAGAATGAGAATGGAATGGAATGGGCATTCCCATTCTATTGTTTGGTTTCAAACATGAAATGATGCAGGAATAGGATGATGATTACATTATTTTTGGTAACTAGATTTTTATTTTTTAATGTTTATTGGGAATGGAATGACCATTCCATAGGTTGAGTAGTGGAATGAATTTTCATTCTTTTTCATTCCAAAGGAATGACACGGAATGATCATTCCCACTTTAGTTTTTCTTACCAAACAAAGGATTGGATCCAAAAAGGTAATATTGGCATTCCATTCCATTCCATTATTGCATACCAAACGCAGCATAAGTTAAATGGAGAAACGCATCAAGCATATTGTGTGGTCAATTTAACCCACTAAGATTGAAAGAGAACCTATAAAATAGGAGAAATTATTATATGGTCTTGGACCATGTGGTCCAGTCCAATTAAAACTTTCAAACTAAGAAAACCGGAATCAACGGGTTAAAATACCTCCCTAAAAAGGTATTGTTAGCAATTAGAATAATCATGCCAATCCTATACAAGGTGGTATCAATCCGAAGGATAATTATGCAGTAGGAGTAGCTGGAATAAATATAGATGAAGTCGTTGTTATAGCATAAAAACATCTTGGTGCCACATGTTTTGAATGCTAAAAATATAGCTGAAGATAAGATTGCCGTAAATTAGGTGTTAGATGAGTTTGATGTCAGCAGGCACATGGGAATTGTAGCTACAGTTCTTGATGGGAACAAGGATGGTGGATTGGAAGCACCTTCATGTGGTCTCTCTCCGATTAAGTGGAAAGTCTTCACCTAGTAGTCAGCATTCTATAAGTGACTTGTCGGCCCGTAATACTTCCCTTCATTTGCTTGCCTTAGGGCGCCAACCAGAATTAGAGTTGGACTTTCCTCTGATTTTGTTAGAAGGGGGCTCAACAAATTCTTCTTCCAGGGATGATTTGTTATGATTATTATTACGCTAAAGTTGGCGGAAAGCTTGACCACTGAACCTTGAGACAGTTTGGTAATTTTTGATAGTATGAGAAACATGTTTTGTATATCTTTCCTAAAGTTCTAAAAGTTTAATAAGATAGTATGAAGAAATATGAACATGAGTTTGATTGGATTGGACCATCAAGTGGTTTACGGTCCAGCTTCATCTAATAATTTCTCATAAAATAACTATTAAACGAGCTAATATTTATGGGACAAAATGTTGGGTATTTAAGAATCTAACATGTGCATAAAAATAGTTTTGAGTCCCGGCGTGGGCAAAAAGTGTGAGTACTTACCTGATAAAAATATCATAGGTATAATGAGGAAAGATATGGTAACATTTGGTTTGACTAAGGATATGACTTTAGAGCGGAATAGAAAAATAGGATTTATTTATGTAGCCAATCCCAAGTAATTGGGAAAATGGTTTGTTAAAAGGTTACACGTCTTACCTTCCCTAGACCTTGCAGTGGTGGGAGACTCGTGCACTGTTTATTTTTTTCTTGAATGTGATTGATTTGATTCTTTTGAATATTAAGATGTTAGATCCACAGTTTGCGTGTTTCTTATTTTTTATTTCAGTTCTAACTAATTCTCCTCCTTGCAGACACACTTCATTCTTCCCGAGTATTTGATGCAAAAGGATCAGAAGCAAAATGTTGACGAAGCGATGGACACATTGAAAAAGGCTGGGATTCCTGAAGATGAAATGGCTGCTCTAGAGCGTCATTTGGTGCCTGCAGCCAATAGCACTAAGCCAACTACTGGAGATAGTGGCAGGAAAGTTGGCTTTGTGAGTGCTGGTGTGGAATCTCAGAGTGCAAATCACGAGGATATTGAGCTGCCAGAGGAAAGTGACTCAGAAGATGATGAAAGAGTTGAGATTGCACAAAAAGATGTCCCTGCTGCAGTGTTTGGTGGGTTGGTCCGGACTAGGGAGGAAACTGAGAAGGATGGGGAGGGAGATGATTCCGCTGATACCAAGGATAAAGATGGCGATGGCCATCTTGGCGCCCTTGAGAGAATAAAAAGGCAAAGACGAGGCTTATAGGATGTTGGTTTGAGGACTTCCAACAAATGTTTGTATAATGTACTACATTACGTATACAGTTTTGTTTAGTTATTTTGTTAGGACTTGTCACTTCTTATTTTGACCATAAAATTTGTTTTTAATCTCTCTTCAATCATCAATCATAACTGATTTCTTGTTTAGTCAACAAGAGAGCATCACTCAACCTTTGCTTTTCATTTATTCAATCAGACATAGGCAGATAAGCTGTCCTCAGGACTTGATCAAACAAAGTCATCATGAAGCATGGCACTTGGCAAGCCATGCTAGAGTGCCATGTTGTACACTATGACATAAAATGGACTGACCCATCAGCAAACATATGGTGGTGGTGGTATAACAAAAAAAAAAAAAAAATATATATATATATATATATATATATATATATATAAGGAAAAAAATAAAATCATATTGTGGTAGGGACGTAATGTGAAATATAAAGAGTTTCCAAAATGAAAAGAAATGCCATGTTTGTATATCAGTAGATGCAGTTCCATCCTTGGGAAGTGTTCTAAATCAGAGTTTGCAATATTCGTAATATTTTTTGAAATAACAGGAAATAAGAAATTCATTTGACTGTTTTTTTTAACAGGTTTTAAATGTTTTCTTGACTTTTCAAGTTCTTAATGAGAATTTTCAACAAATAATATTCCTTAACTAAGAGAATCTACTTCGTTTTCAACTCAAGAAGTCTCATGAGATGGATAAATTTAGACTTGTAAACTCCAATGAACCAATTGCATTGTGTCCGTTGTATGATTCTAACTCCACGATCTTCGGCAATCCAACTGCACAAAATCGAATCGAAATGGCACAATCTTTAAATCATATGCATAAAACTATTTTAAGCATTTAGCACTAAAGCTTTTACAATAAGAATTCCATATAAAAGAAGTAAAACTTTGGTAGGATTCTATTAATATATCCAACCAATTACAAGCATATATACATCCAACCAATTACAATCATATCAGTCTTTCGATTTGAAACAAATAGAAGAACAAACAAAAATATAATACTTTACACCCTTCCTATAATTCTTTTCAATTTCATGTATATATTGAAATTGGAATGGACTCCAAAAACAAAAACAAAAAAGTCTTAAATCAGATTCAAGTTTTGACCTTCTTTTAACTTTCTAAACCCCAACCTTTTAACTTTTTATAAAGGAAAAAAAAAGAAGAGATCAATTCATACTACAAATTATATATATATATATATATAAACCATTTTTTTTCAACCTAGATGTGGAGCTGTACTGAATTAATGTGCCTCACGATTGATCATTTCCATGTACCGATTGAACGACTCTTGTCTCTGCAATCTAATGTCCTCGTTGAACTTCTTTATGAACGCTTCAACTCGGCGGTTCAACTCGTCCTGACTCGGCGACGGCTCTTTCCGAAGCTTGCCTGATGATGATGGTGGGTCATAGTTAGCATGGTCGACCTTGGACGTCTCTGATTTGTTAGGGGACGAATCATGTGGGCCAGCTGCGTTCAAATGACGATCATGATTCTCCCACCCGTCGGACCTCCTCAGGTGCCTCGTGAGTGGTATGTGACGGCCGTCCGTTATCATCTTCCATGTGGTTTCCAACGTTTCGTTCCGCTTTGGCTTCGCCACCTTCAAAGCCCTTCCACCTGAAAATCAACACAGACCATCAAATTACTATTTTGTCCTTCTACTTAGTATGGGAAATTTCGCTTATGATGAATCGATGATGAGGTTAGCTTAGACTTTACACCCAACTTGAACCTCTCTGAGTCTCTGTGAATTAGATAATATATAAATAAATAAGACAACTACACAAGCCAAGCAAACGACATCGTAGAAAGGTAAAAATGAGAATATATGTATGTATATTTACTATTTATACCTTCAAGACTAGCTTTAACAGGTTTCCGGTGACCGAGCCTTGAAGAAACCGGAGGTTTCTCCGTCGCCGGGAAAAGATACTCCGTCTGAATCTCCGACGAATTCAACCTCTGTGGAGGCGTCGACGTGGAATTCGAGATCACAAACTGGTCTTCATCTTGAATATCATCAACCTCCGAATTGTTCATCACCTCCGGCAAAGTAGCTTCATCTTCATACACCGCCGGATATTCCATAACGCGAAACTCAGACTGAGTCGAGATCACAAACTTATCTTCATCTTGATCTCCAACCTCCAAGCCGTTCAGCACGTCATGATTCACCTCCGAAACCCTAGCTTCGTACTCATATACTACCGGAGATTTGAGAACACGAAACTCAGACCGAGTCGAGACGGCGGCGAAATCTGATCTTACATCTGATGATGGAGGCTTAGACGAAACCGACGGCTCTGAGTGAGTGTGGTGATCGAGCTTTTGGTAGAAGCGTGAGGAGGCAGCGATGGTTATGATGATGCCGTTGATGATGAGGTAGAGATATGGAGGTTTGAGCCAGGAGAGGAGAGTCGACCACATCAGAGGGACTTCATAGAATGCGAAGTGGATGATTAACGGAAGAGAGAACTTGGTAGCCACAGCTATGGACACAATACCAGCTGAAATCAGCACAACTTTCATAGAGAGAATCCAAGTACTGCTCGACGACGCCATTCTTTTCGGTCAGAATTTTACCTCGCCGGGGAATATTCCCGATGAAGAAGTGGTTTAGAATCTTTGGAGTGAATGTGCAAGTGACACAGAAATGTTTGTGGATGGATATATAGGCACACGAGGGTCCCACCCCAATCGGCGTAAAACATAATTTTCATATAAATATATATATATACTATTATTTAGGTGGGACACTAGGGGGACGCGGTTTGTGATTAAATGTGGGCCGTTGGATTTGGAGAAAAAATGATATAAAGTGAAAGATTGTGATGTGGATTTTTTTTTTTTTTCTTATCAGTAAGCGAAATCATCGATAAGTGAGAACGTGTGTGTATATATATAAATGCAATACTATTAGTAACGAATAAATATTTAAAAATATATTTCAAATTATCGATAAGTGATAATATATATATATATATATACATATATATGAACAATACTACACGTCTCGAATAAATATCTCAAAATATATTTTGATTCTATGTGGCAGGTGACGTAATACATTATTTTTAAAGATAAAATTAAATGATAAGTTAGTATTGGTGAGATTCTCTCATACACAAAGTTTCGGTGATCTAATATGCTTATTGATATTTATTTTCTGATTAATTAATTAATTATCATATCATCTGACACATAAATTCAAGATATATTTTAAAATATTTATTCGGGACATATAATATTCTTATATATTTATATATATATGATTTTTGTACATCGTAGTAATCAAATTTGCATCCCGTTCTGAATGCCAGCAGATTAGGAAATGGGTCGTGACCATACTCTTTTTCTTTTGGATGGCTTCCCACATAACATGACTACCTCAAGATTGCATTGTTTGCCTTTATGAAGAACGCACAAATTACATTAACGAGGTTTGGGGTTTCAAAGTAAGCACAAATTATATAGTTATATAATTTGAAAAAAAAATTAGTGTACGAAATCTTACTTTTGTAAATAAAGAGATTATTACTTTATAATTTATTTACGAGAAAATAACACTTTTATCCAATATTCATCAAATGACACAAAATGTATCATTCAATTTTTGCATTAAACCTTACCTCTGCACGTATAAAAAAAAATTATTTACTTTCAAGTGTAAAAAAAACAACACTTTTATTCAATATTCACCTAATGGTACATATCTTGTCATTCAATTATTGCATTAGTGGTAGTAGTTTTTTTTATTATTGATTAACTCTTACTTTCTAAGGTTATAAAACTAACCCTCCTGGATCCTTCAATGAAGAAAATAACACAAATATTAAAGTAGAGTTTATGAGTACTTTTAAAAACAATTATAAATTGTGAAAGTCTTTTTCAACTTAATTATAAAAGAGTTGAATTAATGAAATGACCAGCTTAATTTGCAAGAAGATAGAAAGCAACTTGCGCAAGAAAAAGAGAATGCAATTTGCAGCATCAATGGAAGAAAATGGATATTGTTGGCAGATTCCTTAGCCTTGCTCCCATGTCACTCTCAATTTTTTTGACACATTGGTACTACTCTGACATTTGACCTGTTCATTCGTACTTGTTGATATCAGCTTTTATTACTTTTATTATTAAACTAAACCAGTTTTGACGTTACACCAATTATTCTAAAATTCTACTATTTTATAGTCAAAACAGGTATAATTTTAGTGATTAAACATTTATCTCCTAAACTCAGTTCATACCGGTTTGAAGTTTCAAAGGACTCATCACAATGATCAATAACCTTAGCCACGGAGGCTGTACCAGGATCCTGAACCGTTGGTTCAGTGGGTGCACCCCTCTCTCTTAACCGACCTAGACTGATTTAAAAAGGATTTTTAAATAAAAGAAAGGCTTCAACCGAAAGAGACATCTTACGAACACCATTCCTATGTCAAACATTATTTAAGAAAAGAGATCCAAGAAAAGCTTAGCCCCTCCTAAAGGGTCCTACACTTTATTAAGATTTCCTAATATTTAATTGTTCCTACAAAAAAATAACCAAAATCACACTATATTAAGATTTTCTATTATTTAATACCTCTTTTCACGATGAACCAACTTAATTCTTACAAATAATTCTTGCTTTATTATCATCATATGAATTTTTTTATCCTGTATTTTTCTATTACATTCAATGCTAGCTAATATTTCTCTTTTTACTAACGCATTCATAAGGCATCATTGTATGTGTTCATACAATGTAAGTCTATTCTTTCTTATTTTTTTAACTAATGGGTGTTACTTCTATTTTTTTTTTTCTTTTCTTCATACTATCATTTATAACCTTATCTCTTTTAATCACTAGGATCAATTTTTTTTTCTTCTTTTTGAAATGAATAACTATTCTCTCGACATTTCAAAAGTTCCCTACTATCCTTGAATTAGTTGCTATAATTGATAATGTACAAATAATGAGATGATTTCACTAAGCAAGTAATTATCATGAGCACTCTCACCCTTGTCTCACTAAGAAGTCAAGTCTTCAACTATGGGCTTAACAGACAAAATCTAATTAACTTTTGATTTATATATTAGTGCAAGTTGGTGTGAAAGCAATCTCATGACAAAATAAATTTTTTCTTTCCTATGTCGGTTTACTTCAATAAGATGAATTTATTTGTGAAACGAGATTTGTTAGATGTGACCCGTCATTAGATAATCTTATATTAAATGATGCTTTGTGGACTTGTCAACAGTGAAGATAATTATCTCACAATTAGGTGATCAACGTATGTGATCACATTTATTATTATTATATATATGTAACCATCTTAATCGTGACAGAAATCATCGTACAAATTCAACCTAACACTAATTCCACAATTGACAAAAATGATCCAAAACATTTTGATATATTGAATGACAACCGTTGATTTATCATCTGGGAATGAACTGGAAACCAGACAATAATATCATAAGATAGCGAAATTGAAAATTGTCCTTAATGGTGTTTTCCCAAAGACATTATAATAACAACGGTCTACATTTGTTTACTGTTACCAACTAATAATTATTTCAACTAATTTAATATAGGGAACTTATCCAGTTGTAACTTAAAAGCTTAAAAGTTGTAACAACTCGTGAAAACAACGTTAACTTGTTGAACTAATTCAACTAACTAGATAATATTGAATTTTATTTATTTATTTTTTTCTCTAGTGGTTGTACTACAACTTTGTTTGAAGGGATAACATTGGATTAATTCTAGGGGGGTAAAACGAGTTACTGGAGATTATTAACAGTAAAGCAAAAGCCAATACTAGTTCAAGGGAATTCTTATCAGATCTCTAGTTATGATATATAATTTGGACCAAACACCAAATCCACACCCTACATATACATATACATATACATATATATTCAACAACTTTGAGGTGTTTTTGCATATATTATGCTTCAGATGGATAAAATTAGGGGTGCAATTTGAGTCGGACAATCCAACCTCAATTCAAGCACAATTCGATTTTTTACGGACTTGGACAATTATTTTTACAATTAGGGTTGAGTTTGGGTTGAAAAATCTCAATCTAAACTTAATTAAGATTAGACTTGGATTGAAGTGCCAACAACCCGAACCCAACCCAAACCCGAATTGTAATATTATTTTTATACATATTTTTTTATTTTAAATATATTATATATAATATTCAAATTATATAACTTTTTTATTTTCAACTTCCTTTATTTAAATCTTAATTTATTGTACGTTAATACTTTGGATAATTAATTTCCTAAAAAATTGTTTTGTAATTTTTTAAAAATTTGCATTAAATTCTTAATTTTTTTTGTATTTAGGAGTAATCTAATGTGAAACTTATTAAAGATCACTTTCAATGTTTAACATGTAAATTAGTAATATAGATAACTTGAATTAACCTGACTTTCTAACCTGAAATCTTAATTTGAGTTTAAAAATTTAAAGATGGATTGGATTACGGTTGAGTAATTAGGGTTGAAAGTTAGGTTAGAATTCAGTTATAATTGAACATTTCATATATAGAATTGAGTTTTAATTGTACCTCTAATTCGCTCTAACATGTTGGAATTGTGATATAAGAATAAATGGCAAATGAAATTTAAACCTAGTAGTTGGAACAATCGGAAAGCTCCCAAATTCCCAATGCTTCTAACAACAGGTGTAGAACTAGCTAGGCATTAAAAACTAACCTTGACTTCGACTCATTTTATCCTTAAAAGATATGATTCTTAATTAGTACTCCAGAAGATGGAGCAAGTCTGGTCCAGATTTGTGCAATAAATTGTCCACAGTTGGGTGGCTAAATTTAGGATAATGAGTGGTCCCACTCAGATGATGGGAGTTTAGTACTTTTTGAAACGTCCTAACCACCATAGATAAAAGGGTATTTTCGTCTTTAAAAATCCATGTACATTGTATTTGCGCATTTTGTAAATGAAGTAAGGATAATGACATTGACATAACCAGTTTTTTTTTTTTTTACAAGACAACCAGTTTTGGCTTTGGCCTTTTAGTTGAGAGTTTTTTCCAAAATGTTTTTTTTTCTAAAACACCGGTGATATTAATCATATGGATAATGGTACTTAGGCAGAATTGTTAGGTAAATTTTTTTACATCCATTGAATGTATGTGGTGAGGCTTACCACATGCATTCAATGAATTTAAAAGTTTCTGCCTAACAATTCTACCTGAGTAGCATTACCCTAATCATATATATGGTATCACCGACTAAATACAATGCTGACACCTAACCATGAATCCTTTTTTTTTTTTTTAAAAAAAAAAAGCATTTTTACTTGATAATATTATGTTTGGAATCTCAGAATTTCATAGGAATTGAATTTTAAAAAAAAAATTGACTTATTTGGAACTATGGATTTTAAAAAGGAATGAAATTTGAAAAGATTTCACGAGAAATATTATAATCATGAGAAATCTGAAAAAAAATTGAAGGAATTTGATGGGATTTGATAAGTAACAGATTAAATTATCAAAATTACCCTTATATTTTTTATGAATTGATAAGGTTGTGTTATATTCTTAATTTGTCTTTTATTTTTTCATTATCATTGCCATCATCGCCACCACCACCGCTACAGCTGTCACCTTCCACCACCGCCACTTCCACCACCATCTTCACTGCCACCACCACTGTTGTCATCTCTTTCCACTGGCTTGGTCGCTTTCCATCACCACCACCTCTACACCATTCCATCATTGTCACCGTTGCCTTTGTACTTTTTTTCTCTTATTTTAAAAATAAATTATTTATTTCTTGTACAAGGCAATAATTAACAAAGTTATTGTAAATATTTGATGCTGGATACACATATTTATAGGGGAAAATGGTATAAATTTTATTTCCTTTCAATTTTTTATTTATTTACAAATTCTCCTTTTTTTTCCAAACGTCCAAATGAAATTTCATTTTAATTACAAGCCAATTCAAATTTCAAATTCAAAAGAATTTGGTTTCAAACACAGCAAAATCACATCATTTTTATTTATTGTGACTTGTTAACCCACTTTGTATATATATATATACACGCGCACACTCTTTCAGTAACCCCACTCTCTCTCACCATTCTCTCTCTCTAACTGCACTCTTTCTCTCATCCGTTCTCTCTTTAACCACACACTCTCTAACTATTCTCTCTCTCTAAACTCCACTCTCTCTTTCTCTCACTGCACTCTCTGTAAGTATGTCAATGGTGATGGTAAAGTCCAAGATTTTTGCAATATAATAATCATTGTTTATGTATATGTGTATATATAATTGATGAGGAGGAAGATGAATTTTAGAGACAAACCATTTGAGGGAGAGGGAGACATGTGGGGCCCACTGATGCCAGCTTTTTTGTTTTAAGCCAATATTATATATATAATATTGTGTGTCCTTTTTCGTCATTTTACTAAAATTTTTATTTTTTTATTTTATTTTTACGGATGGGCATTTTGGTAAATTCATCATTCCGTTAACGGTGTAATGACGGAATGGACTTATTCGTACGAAAATTAAACTTTGGAAGTGTTTTAAGAATGAGAGGGGGATAATACGCACAATATGCATACCACAGGGGTGTTTTCTGAATTTTACTCTTACAAGGCACAATAAATAAAAGGGTATTTCTGACATTTTAAATTTAAAAGACTCACGTGCCCAACACGTGAGCTACTTAATGGACAAAAACAAACGGCTAGTTAACAGAGGGTTCCAACTTGCACACTTTTTTCAAACTTATGGAGGTTATCTGTACAATTGAAACTAGAGGGGTGACAAACGCACAAAACCTATATAACAGAGGTGTTTTTTGAACTTAACATTTTTTCTAAATTAGTCTCGCCCTTGCTTTGCACAATCTCCCATTTTTTAAATTTTCGAGTGCTTTCACTCCGTCACTTTTTATGTAGTATAACATAAATTTATCGCTCTGATGCTTTTATCGCTTCTATTCTCACCCTGTGTGAATTAGGAGGTTATACCACGGGACATGGTATGATTGGTGGGTTGTACAGTTTTCCTTTAGATTTGAATCGCTGACGTAAAGCTTGGGAGGAAGCTGCCTTGAACTGCCATGGATGAGTTGTCAATAGCCTTTCTAGTTAAGTAATGACTAATGACTACTACTAATTACTGTCTTTTTCCCTTTTTAGCCCTGGGTCATGGACGGTGGGTGCAAAACAAATAAAATAGTCTCCATCCAACTGGTAGCACGTAGAGGAGTAGAGGTAGTGGCGTTTGTTTGACGCGTTGTGATCTTTTTCTATAGTGGTCAAAGAAGGAGAGTAACCAGTGACGCCGTAGGAAAAAGAGGGGTATAAAAGGAAGCCGTTATGTGCTCTTCAGGTCAAGCTCCAAGTCAATGTCGACTTCTGACCATGCACCGTCCATTCTTTAGTTGATTGCCCGGTGTCCTCATCGCATTGAATGTTCCTGGTTGTTATTAGAATATTCCTGCATGGATAGCTTTCCCTTGATTATCTCCAACAACACTTTCTTTGTAAAGATGAGCGGAAATTATATCCATATTTTACTATTCTTCATACTCATAATTTACAAATTATATAAAAATTACTCAAATCCACCTTTCAAATATATATATATATATACACACGCACTTGAATCAAGGTTAAGACTAGACAAAACATACATAGGACCATATCATGCAGGTTGCAGGCCACTCTTCAATTCAAAGCTTATCGGGCCAAATTCAAGGACCAATATAACAATCCATAGGACCACAGCGGCCCATCTTCACTCCTTGCCCAAACAAAGGAAGGTCATGATTTCGATCGTATTTTTTCAGCAAAAACCAACCAATATTTCCTCAACTGGATTTACATGCTGCAATAGAAGTTTTGGCAATAATTTCGGGTGTAAAAAAAAAAAAAATGGTATTTATGTGTATATGCCCGACATAAATATCTTTAACGTTTAATGAATGTGTTCATATTTTGTTATCCAGTAACAAAATATTTACATGTACATAATGTACAATCATTTGAGATCCTACAAAATCTGTGAGACTCACCTTGAACTCATATGACTCGAACAGGGTTGTACATATTACGTGTTGCTACTAAATTGTTCTAATTCCAAGATTTTATAATAAGTAATAGTTCTAAAACATGAAAAATAATATGTTTAATAACTGTTTTGTAATATTTTGAATAAATTGCAAAAGGACTTTATTTTTTCTCTGAATTTTTGCACTGCCATAAACCCAATAATTTTTTTTTAATAAACTGAAGAAGTTCGGTGACAGATGCTCTCATTCTGTGGTAGCTAACATTGTTTAAAAAGTTTCCGCACCACCATGATCATAGGGGAGAAAGAGACTTCTTTGCATCCACAAATTATCAGGTATTCTCCATGTTCTCTAATGAGACTGGAATTACATCAAAACATCCTGCCAATTTGTTCAAGTTGCCACAGTGATGCACGGCAAAGGAAAAACTCATCAATTTACCAACACAAACATTAATATTATATTATACATAATTAATCACGCTGTTGAAATAGGAAAAGTAGCAATAGCTGTGATACACCAATTATACCAGTAGCCAGCAGCAGTAGCAATTTCATCAGTTGATTTTCTTTGCATGTACCATTTAAGAGATTGTAGTCGAAAAAGTATCTCCCTGGTGTTATTGGTATGAGGGGATCCCAAAACGCATTCCTAAGTATGTTATAGTGTTCATCACTTGCAAATTCTTCCCATTTCACATCACTCATTCTTTTTGTGTAATTTCATTTTCCTCTCAACATCCCCACTGTAAGGAGCAACATGGAACGCATACTGCTGGAGAACTGAGAAGACGACCATCTCAAGACCCACCAAGACATTCTGAAGAGCTTGCTGAATGTGCTCCACATCCAACCAGAAATGATGAGATCTGATGATGCCCATTGCAACTAGAATGTCAAGGACTACACCCTGCATGCAATCAAAATTAATCATATTCTAAAACTGATTTAAGCAAACAATTCTTTGTTTCTAAGAACAAGAAAAGAAGATAAAGGGAAAAGATAAAAGAAAAACAGTAAGCGAGAGAAAAGTAAAAGGAAAAAAGTTAAGAAAATCAACTAGTATAGACCATCATGCAGGATATTGTAACTTGAAGACACTCAAACCCAAAGTTCAAAATGTTGTATAAATATGAGGAGGATTTTCAAACTCTACAGAAGGTTTTATTTATTTATTTGTCCCATCAAATAACTCCCACAATGTTCTTGGGGAGACTTGAACCCACTACCTTTTGCTTTGAAAGAAGAGGAGATACCACTAGGCCACATGCCTTGGCAAACCCTGCAGAAGTTAAAACTTTTGCATGATGATTAAACATTGCAGGTGATTGGCAACTTTATTGTGCGATGAAGTTGATTTAAACCACCATTAAATATGTTACAATGTCAATTAGACAAATGAAAATGGTTTGAACAACTTCTTGAATCAATATTATCTTTAGCAAAATATCTTCTCAGGCCAACTGAATTTCCTTGTCCATAACTCATAAGCATTTGGTTTGCTTCCTTATCTAAAGAAGGATAGGTCACCATGCCAACTACAATTCTGAGGAAAATGCAAGATGATCAATAATGCCAATGTTATTAAATGGTTCAATGTCATTTGCAGAAATTACAAAACATTATGTTATGTTTCTGTTTTTTAATAGCCAAGTGATGAAGACGCTCCTCCAAAGTCGAAGTATTGTTACTTGTTCAGGATTGTTCATTCATATTACATGTAATTCACTGTGCTAATGGAAAAATAAATGGGTAACAGGACTTCCCGTCCATGGAATTTGTTATTATTGCTTATAAGCTTTCAAGGAATGTTTGATATTTTAAATTCTCTACAGGGAATTCCAAAATTTGGTAATACACGCTGCTAACTAGGGTGAAACAAACTGCTGTTATATTTTGGGTGGAAAGTTGGAAGGGCAAATAGAAAAATATGGAAAAGACATCCTTGGGGAAAGGAAGGGGTCTTTTCCTCATTTTGTTTGGTTTAATAGGAATAACATGATGAAGGGAACAGATATTTCATGATCTTACCGTTAGACACTTAAATTTTAAAGGAATGATTTATTTCTAGAGGTAAAAACATAAAAGAGGCAGAGGAGTCCTGACCCTTCTCCTTGTCTCCCTCTTTTAAGAGGAAAGAATATGGTAAGCCTAGGGGAAAAGCCCTCCCCTACCTCTCTTTCTTTCCCTTCCCCTTCCCTCCTACCAAATCATAGAAAACCTAGTCAACCTTTCAATTTCCCCCATTCCCATTTCTCCTAATCAAATGGACCATCAGTGCAGGGACATAGCCTTTTCTTGACTCTGTTCTACATATTCCTTCTTTGTTTCTAACAAATTTTTGTTTCATATCAAATAAACACAACAAATACATAAATGGACAGTTGGACACGCTATTGTGGAACTTACATGCCATTTCCTGAAGATGGCCAATAAGAATTTCAATCATTTCAAATGATCAAACACTCAAACAAATGCATGCAGATATGTTTGTCTTCCCTTGCCTGGAGAAGATCCAATTTCAGTTTTTTCATCTTCAAGTTATCAAGTGCTTTTATGTACCTTTCACTTGTCAATAAAAAATTAAATGAAGAAGAAGAAATTGTAGAAGAAGAAAACGAACTGTTATATAACTTCCCAAAATATTCTAAAACTTTTACCTGCCAGAAGCAGAAAAAAACTATCCCTTTGATGCACATGAATTTTGAAAGTGGCTTGTGTGGTTCCAACTCCTTTGCAAACACATGGTAAAAGACCACCAAGGAATACAAAGCCAAAGAAACTGAAATGTTGAGAATAATGGTGAATGTCCAGCTGACCCAACTGGGATACATTCCGAGAATTCTTAATGCTATCATCAACACAGAACATATCGGGCGAATAATGACAAACTGCCAAGTCCAGTATTTGAGAAGCTTCAGCGTACGGTGGTCTAGACGAACAGTATGAGGCTGCAGTTTGTAGATAAACGATAGGTCAGATATATACATTTAATGAACAACCATCCAGATTGACAAACCCACTGACCCTAGGTTTTTCAAGACAGTTGACCGGTGGCATATCAGTCAAATGGTATCAGGATCAGCAGGCGTTGCATTCAGGTCACACTGATATATTGGTGTGAATTCAAATCACATAAGACTTGGCTGATACAAAGCCAGCTTGCCCGAGTCAGTGCCATAATGGACCATTATGCCCCTCACTCAGGCAAGTCAGCTCCATAACAGTCAGTTTGGAACCTGGAGTACTGATCAATAACCCCACAAAAATACAGGAAAACAAAACAGAGAGATGGAGGAAATAAAAAACGAAAACAGTCAGAGAGATGATGAAGAAACAGAGAGGAACAAAAAGAACAGGGCTATGTTGAAGGAAAAAAGAGAATGTGAGGGGGGGAAAAGGAGAGGGGGAATCTGTTGAAGCAAAAAACAGAGAAAGGAATGAGGAACAAAACACAAAGAAAAAACCATAAGGAGAGAGATTATTGTTATTTATTCAACTAAGTTTCATTACAGTAGGCTTGCAGCCCTATATAGAACATTTTTTTTTTTGATAAATAGCCCTATATAGAACATTTAGCAACAGGAAGAAATTGCACTTGATGAATTTGTCCCAATATCCAACCAACTCAATTTTAAACTTTTCCCAAGTCAACTACATAACAACAAGAAGGTGCAGGGATCTCCTGATCTTTTAGTATTCCTTAACGTCAGACCGTCTTTCCTTTTTTTTTCAAATGTCTTTTGAATAATTTTCAACCAATTCTATAAAATTAGGAAATTGAATAGAGCAAGTTCTTCTGCACCTGGAAAAGAGTTATTGGGAATGAATGGTGAATTTCCCTTCCTTTGATTTCATCTGGCACTATGTTTTTGCTAATTGATATGTTCAAGTAACTATACATCAGTGCTAAAAACTTAGCAATCACCTGCAAATAAATGTGCAGAGAGGGAAGTTTAGCCTTGCTTATGTGAATAGAACCATCTGAGTAAGTCAAATCATGACTAATAGACAATACTTACCAAAGCCTCATAGCATTCCTTGATTGAGTCCAAAAACATGAAAAATTCTTTGCTTCCCCGGAAATCCAACAAACCCACAAATGAGTCAATAGCATAAATGGGAGCCATAAGGATTATAATAATTATAGCCTTTTGCTCCTTTGGGTTCTTCCAGTAAAAAAAATGCTGTGACAGAAGTTGTACTGTAAAATGCATTGTGAGCATCACACAAGATGCAGATCCTAACAGAGTAATTTCCACACGATTCATCGTAGTTATATCCATCATGTAGAAAGTGATCCTAGAACCCTGAGGTTCAATCTGCATAATATGTTAAAAATGTTCAGGAACTTTAAACTCAATAATGATTTGGGGAAATAATTCATGTTAAAATGGAAGAGATGCTATAAGTTGTATAGGATTTGGAAGAGAGAGAGAGAGAGAGAGAGCTGAGAGGCTTCACTGATTCAGTATTTCTATCAAGAGTATATGTTACCTTAATTAGTTTCCACAACTGTTATCATAGAACTGATAGTTGACTTTATCTTCCCTAATCTAATGTCAAAATTCTTAACAAGAAGAGTTGTGTATAAAAAAGGGCATTACCTAATAGAATGTTAAAAATCTTTGTGTGCATGAATATGTTATTCTATTGAATCTCATAAGCATAAAGGTGTATAAACACATGCCAAATATAAATATTTAAGAACACACATAAATACACAATTATTACATCAAATTGATAATTGATAGAAAAAAATAACAGTGACCCTGTGAATATTCTCTCCTTCCAAGAAAAAAGTGCCTAGTAATAGCCTTTTAGAAAATTATGTATAAATTTCAAATCAATACTTATCGTAGCACATTCTAGATATGATGTGAATCAAGATTTAGTCATGTCATCCAGATTTCATTTTAAAAGTGACTATCACAATTCATGCAATTTAAAGTAAAGGCCATTCAAACTCCAAAAGCAACAGAACAACACTAGTAAAATAAAAAGTAGTAACTACAAGAAAAAATCACACCAAGCATGAGAATAAAGGCACAAGGTATACCAACACCAGACTATTCCCATGTTGCCTTTACCTCATAAGATAAGATGATAAAATTGATCCATCTATTAATCTTATTTAATTAAAGTATTTATGCATGCAAATAGTTCACTCAACTATCTAGCATTAGTTTATTGTCCCTCCTAAAATTTTACACCGTTCATAAACTTAGGATCAGGAACAACTATTATAATGCATCAAGCTACAATAATGGTAACCAATATTTGCTTATACTTCTGAAGTAATACTAATATGGATCTTCAATGAGTGATAGACACAACATTATGCATCTGATTTAAAACATAACTAGTTCTCCAGCAGAATCGTAAATACAACTTATATATATATGCTTAAAACAGTTCATTGTTTAATAAGACAGTATATACTATATAGGAGCAAATTAGAGCATGAATCTTCACTCAAGATGTACACAAGGAAAATAAAATCAAGCTAAAAGCTCTATAATTTTACTCCGTTCAGCTGCTGAGAAACTGGTTGGAAAGGAAAATGAAACGAAAAGAAAATCCAAACCTTAAACTTTCAACTGATTGATCCCAGAAGTGACTAAATCAAAGATCAGCTTTACTTATTATCGGGAGCAAGGTCAACCTCAAATCTGTATTTTCCTCTCTTTTTTGCTAGATTTTCTCGCGAAACAAACGCACCAAAACCTGATCATAGGATGGAAAAAGAAAAGACAAATTAAGATGATCAGAGAAATAAGATTAATCAATTTCAAACGAGTAACTTCAAAGCATCATAGATTCGATTCTTACAGTTTCTGGCTATAGTGAACGCACACTCGCACAGACTTGGCGCCTCGGTGAAATGGATTGAACAATATCAGGTTTGTCGATCCAAATAATATGTTAGTATTGCAGTTGAGTTCTCCTGCAATCGTATCAGAATAGCTTCAGTGTTGGACCAATATCAGGAAGACACGTTATGCTAGTATATAACATGGACCGACAACCGAGTTGGCGATTAACTTGGACCGACTACCGAGTTGGCCATGGTGACTTTCTCACACTGAGCCGGTGAGCCCCCTACTGGCCCACCCCACTGTGATGATTTGGAAGCTAAATTCGGACTATCCAAATGAGAAGTCATGCGAAAGAGTGGCCCGTTACGTGAGAGTGCGTGAGGTCCATTAGACCCAAATACAACTCTACTTTATATTTTTTTTAAAGGTAAATATCATTGATATCAGATGTAATGTCCCGCAATTACAATTTCGTAAATTTTCATTACAAACATTTTTTGAGATTTATTCCATATATTACAAATATTCCTTTTTGTCAAAAGTATACGGTGTTATAGTACTTTTTCACAGTGAAACGAATTTTCTGTTCTTTGACTTCTAACTTAATATTTTTGAAAACTAAATTTACTCATTTAACCTTATGTAACGGACTATAATACCCCTCTAAATAACCCTACATATATACTATAATATATATACCATAAAGTCCACAATAAGAGTTGCCACATCATTAAAAATTGGATATATATGCAATTTCAAAATCCTACCATTCCCATCTTCTCTCTCTATCATTTTAGCCTCATCTAATGTCCACTCCAACCATCCTACATCATCACCGGCCACCACAAAACCCACCACCCAATCCAGCAGTGCCACCACCACCCCAACCATCCTAGCCCCACACCTGGCGACGCCACCACAACCATATTCAACAACACCACCACAATTCCAACCCACACTAATGCCACCACAAATCCCCAGCCCCACACAGGCAATGCCACCATAACCACGGTCCACACCACCACCACCATCCCAACCCACATCGGTGGCACCACAACCCCCATCCCCGCATCGGCGGTGGCACCACAACCATTGTCGACACCACCACCATTCCAACCCATATCAACGACAACAAATCTCCATATTCTCTTTATATATATGTACACACTTACATACTGTGTGTAATAGAGAGAGAGAATAAAATTGTTGTCTCATCCAACCATCGGAGCAACAGCTTCAAAGGGGGGTTGGCACTGTCGGATTCCTCCATTGACGACGCCATCACCATCCCAACCCACGTTGGCGGCAACAAATCTCAACATTCTCTCTCTACATATATGTACACACATACATATTGTGTGTAACAGAGAGAGAGAATGAAATTGCTGTCTCATCGAACCATCGGAGCAACAACTTCAGAGGGTCAGCGCTATCGGATTCCTCCAACGACGATGCCATCAAATTATTGGAGGTAATCTTTTGGCTACTCATCCACTGCCTCATCATCGGCTTCACAAAAAGTGGGTTAGAGAGAGACGGCTTAGAGAGAATTAGGTTTAGATTTATTTTGATTTCTAATTACACCAATAGAATTGGGTTTTTACTTGTTCAACACGGATTTTGGGTTTTTTTTTATATATATACAACAAGTAGAGAATGAGATTTAAATTTTTTTGTGATTAGGGATGGTGGTTGTGGTTGGTGGCAGTGGTTGTGGTTGTCGTTGGTGGCAGTGGTGGTGGTTAGAGGAGGAGATGAGAGAGAAAGAACAGTGATAATCATGAGGGACATTTTTGTCATTTCTCGATTTTGATATTTTTGTATTAAAATTCATTTAAATAATGAAGGACAGTCAGAACATTTCACTTATTAAAAAATTAAAAATTCAGACAGAGTGTTAGTGACGAAATTATATAAAGTTGTAGTCGTGTGAAAATACATCAAACCTTAGAAATTAGTGATATTTACCATTTTTTTTTAAAAAGTAATGCAATCAAAATCCGTCGTCTCATCTTACCAATTCTCAAAAAAAAAATCTCAATCCAACGATCACCGAAGAGAATTCATGACTATTGTGCAGAGGAGTGATCTCCTTATAGTCTTTTCCTAAATAGTGCTTGCTCAAACTAATCAACTTTACATGATATCGTCTCTTCAGTCTCTATTGATTATTTTGAATTTCCATTGCTTTGTCGGTTAAATATTTCGGATTGCAAAAATAAATAAAAACTCCCTTGACAGAGACGACTTCGGAAATATTTTTACTTCCTTTGATTTTTTCTCTTCCCTTTTACCTTAATAAACCATTATAACCATTAGATTTGCATAACCCATTCTAAAAGATTCTTAAACCATATTGACAGAGCCTAATATTTTTGTGCTTGATCTCAATGGAAGCCTCCATGAGGCATCCGAACTTTTTTCTTTCCTCACTAAGAAGTTTCAAGTCTCCATACGGTGATGGAATGTAGGGCAATAGTTTGGCAACTTAACACCATTGGCTAAGAAAAGTCTTCACAAACCAAATTTAACCAAATCCCAACAATATAAAACGTTTGTTAAATCTCCACTTCGTTGCAGACTACAGATTGAGAGAGCTTGTTTTGAATTCTTGTGGTACCTACTCTTATTGTTAGTCCTATATAAACCCCAAGAGGTTGGCCAATTCTATTGTATCATTTACATTTTGGCTTTTCTTGTTTAGAGTACGTCTTCTGTTTGGCTCCAAAGAAAAAACATGAAGCTGGTAAGCATTCAATGCATAGTGATCCTTCTGCTCTTGTATGCCTCCTTGGAGGTCGCAGAATCAAAAGACAAAAAAGTTACACGTCAAACTGTTACTTGCTCAAACCGCAGGAGCAAATGCTTTCTGAAGCAAGTAAAATGCCCAATTCAATGCCCAGAGGTCAAGCCAAAAGACCCCAATGCTAAAGAATGCTTTCTTGATTGTTACTCACCCAAATGCGAGGCAGTGTGTAGAAGTAAGAAATCCAGTTCCAATATTTAATTTATTAATTATATTTCTTTACTCTTTTTGTTTCTTATGAATGTTGCTTAATTGATCGAAGCTTGAAAGTCTGGTATGGCTTTTTAGTTCTTTTCACTTCACATGAATTCTTGTTATGTTTATGGTAAAAAATTGGAACTTAATTCCAATTATATTAATCTTAAGTGAACAATGACATTGCTGCTAAAATACAATATATATATGTTTTATGTAACAGCGCGTAAACCAAACTGTAATGGCCCTGGAGCTGCGTGTTATGATCCCAGGTTCATTGGTGGAGACGGCATTGTTTTCTACTTTCATGGCAAGAGCAATGAGCACTTTGCCTTGATATCCGATGTCAATCTCCAAATCAATGGACGTTTCATTGGCCTTCGACCTGGTGGTAGAACCCGGGACTATACATGGATCCAAGCATTAGGTCTAATGTTTGGCTCTCACAATTTCACTCTTGAAGCCACAAAGGCAGAGAAATGGGATAGTGAAGTTGATCACTTACACTTCTCTTATGATGGGAAGGCTATAACAATACCACAAGGCCATTCCTCTGAATGGAGTTCACCAGATAATGGTCTTAAAGCAGAGAGGACTTGGAGCAAAAACAGTGTCACAGTCACCATATCAGGAATTGCGGAGATATTTGTCAATGTTGTTCCAGTGACAGAAGAAGATAACAAGAAACACAATTACCAGATACCATCTGATGACAGTTTTGCCCACTTGGAAGTGCAGTTCAGGTTTGTTGGCTTATCCCCTCAAGTTGAAGGAGTTCTTGGCAAGACTTACCAGCCGGACTTCAAAAATCCAGCAAAACCAGGTGTTGCAATGCCAGTGGTTGGTGGGGAAGACAAGTACAAAACTAGTTCGCTTCTCTCCGCAGACTGTCGCTCTTGTGTGTTCTCTCCTGGAGAAGTTGTGGCCGGCGAGAGCTCACTTGCGATGGAATATAGCACAGTTGACTGCACTAGTGTGAGTGGTGGTGGAAATGGCTTAGTCTGCAGGAAATGATCATTGAAATACTAAATTTGGTTGTGGAATAATTTGGTTGCTCTTTAATAAAGAATCAAAGTGACTAGCTATTTTGGTTCTCTACATGGGTACTGTAATACTAAATTTGTGTGAAGAATGTTTTAATTTGTTCAAGTCATCTTGATTTGAAGATAATAATGTTGTCTGTCATCTATTACCTTAGCATCCATTCTTAAATGTGAGATTGTTTTCTTCTCTATTAATTTCTTGGTATCATTATATATTTGTATGGCCTAAAACTGAAATTAATATAACCTATGAGCTGAACCATGAACTTAATGCCTACACTGGCTAAATGTGAGATTATTTTCTTTTCTATTTCTTGGTATCATTGTATGGCCTAAACATGAATTTATCAATTTAATATAACCTATGAACTGAACAATGGACTTAATTAAATGTTATAAACACTGGCTTTCACCTCCAAGTTAATTACTAGGTTGGTTGGCAAGATGGGAAGTTGCAGAAGAATACAATGCATCTATTTGATTTTTATCATACCTCTTAAGCCCTCCTATTAGATGATGCATTTTATATGTAGTAGAATTCTTTTTAAGTTAGTTTACGCTTATTCAGTTGGATATCCCATACATTTTATTTTTTTGTGTCAAATGATAGGAGCTCGTAATTAATTGATATTGTTTTCATTTTTTTATAATAAAAAAATAAAAAAGAAATTTTGTGTCATATATTTTAATGGGTATAAGGTTTCTAAAATATTTTATTAACAACTTTTACTTTTTTGTTAGAAGGGGCCCTTTACACTATTTTTGAGAAAACGATAAGATAATATAACTACGCGTTGAACTTGGATTTGTAGCATTGAAACTCAGATACTACTCACTACTTGTAAAGTGTTTTTCAAGGGTTCTATCCAGGTTCAATACACAGGAGCCAGGTTCAATACACAGGCTTTGTTTGTTGTTGCTGAATCATTGATGATTTCTGTAATTGATAGGATCTAAGGGTTTCATAAATTTTAAAGAGCAAGTATTTGTGAATTTATGCATATTGGTATTTTGGATGTGCTCTGTTAACTGTCTTGTTCACTAACTAGTAGATATGTTTTGGAACGAGCTATTTTGGATTGGGAGGGCAATAGTTGTTCTGCAGTTGATTCCAGGAATTCTAGGTTGGGGAAAGGATGGACACTACGCGGTTTGTAAAATTGCTGAGGTAAAGTAGCTTCATTTTTTCCCCCCTAATTAAAGTACCTTCATTTTTGAGAAATTGAGTTTCTGAAATTGGGTGATTCTGGCCTTTTTGTTTATCCTATAATTTCATAACGGTTCAGACTTAAAAATTGTATTTTAATGATTTCTGAATGGTTCAGACTTCAAAATTGTATTTTATGGTTTTGTATAGAAATGTTGTGGAATAACATCTGTAACCCCAAATTTAAGCAATACCAAAACTTGATTCTCAGATACTGTGGTTCTTTTTCACAATAGCTTGCTGAATATCTTGAGATCTTAAATCATAGGCTTAAAAGTTGTTTGTAGTGGAAGTGCTATTTATGAATATAACAATATTGGGAATGGGAATGAGTTACTTTAGTTTATAAATGTGCTCTCATCTTTTTACATTTCAGACTAGCAAGAATTTTTCTAGAATGTCTTTGGGCTTTATAGTCATAAATAGATACAAAGTCATGGGCAGATGAAGCACTTACAGTAGCATATGACTATAGTGAGGTTGGAAGGAGTACCGGATGTAGTCATTTGTAAATTCTGTGTTTCACACAAGACTGGATGCTGTGGGGTTGGAACTGAGAAATTTGTTGTGTCTTATGACAGTTGACAGATGGAGGGTAAAAGTTTACAAATTGGATTGTAATAGTAACCATGAACAGCCATCTTTCTTTAATTATTTCACATACGACTTTGTCTCCAAAAGGCCCAATGAATTAGATATTTTAGACAATTTCATTAGCTTTCAATCGGTAGCAAGAATTTCTAACCTGGGTTCATTGAGTAAGAAAATTGGCGGGACCTTGGGGACAGAGGGGCACTGCCATATTTATTTTTGGCTAAACTTGAATAGAAGTGTCATGACCATTGACCAGTCCAGCTTTAGTACTGCTCAACAAAACAACTTTCTTTTTTTAACCATTCTTTGGGAAATTTATGTGTAACTTTTGGGGTGTTTCAGGGATATCTTACTGAAGATGCTTCGGCTGCAGTGAAAGTACTGCTTTCAGATGCTAATGGTGACCTTGCTTCTATGTGCTCCTGGCCTGATGAGATTAAGCACAACTTCCACTGGCGTTGGAGTGGACCTTTACACTATGTTGACACACCTGATTTCAGGTGTAAGTATGATTACTGCCGTAAGTTCAGCTTATTGCTTGGTTTCCTATGTTCATTTATGCCAGTCATCAGAAAATCTGTCGTTACAAATTTTCCTCGGATGTTAATATTATGAGCATCATATATAACATACTTCATAGCCTGCATACCATTAGTTGCTTCATTATTTAAAATCTGAAATACACACCGCAGATGATCTTAATAGGTGACCAAAGGTCCATTATTGAATCTAACATATCATTTGGTGAAGGATTCTGATATATGTGCATCCAATTCAATTTATTGACAAGCCTAATCTAGTTGCTATTTTTTCTAAGTTCTAACACTGTTCTCGAAATGATCTCCCTTCACTTTTCTCGTAGGAGACTGCCATGACACCTTTGGCCATGAAGATAGGTGTGTAACAGGAGCCATTTACAACTATACAATGCAGCTTTTGTCAGCTTATAGTGATTCCAATTCTAAAATGAAATGTAAGCACCATTACTTAACTGGGTTTTATGTTGGCGGCTTGCTTAAATTATGGTTACTCATCCTCTGTCTATGACAGACAATTTGACAGAGGCACTCCTGTTCCTGTCACATTTTATTGGAGATGTTCATCAGGTAAGCTCTTCTTACTTCCACTTTAGAAATTTGAAGTGCTAAGATCAACCTTCAATGACTAATTGAAAATGTAAAGGGATCCATTTCTATATCATTTTCTGATTTTTGTATTGTGGGTATAAATAAAATTTTGTTCAGGATGTGAGAAGTCACTGTCTCTAGAGTACATCATGTAGGGGTGGCTACCCCATGCATTCTCACTGAACATAAAAGTGGGTGGCAACCTCTTATATGAAATTCAAAATTATTTATAAAAAGTGGGGGTGAATTTGCACCAGAAGGATTGATAACTTGAGAATAGTTACTTTAGCGTATTCCCTGACATGCAATACCTGCATATTTTTTTTGGAAAATATGCCTTCAGGCTCCATTCCATGTTCATGAAAAAATGGATCCTCGAAATGGCTTTGATGAACATCATACTCACTGTAGTTGTGATATAAGAAGATAGGTACTTTGTTAATGAAAATAGTAATTTCTTTCTTATCTTCTATAGAACTTTTTAGATGATAGGTTGTAGTCTAATTCTTCTCAAGTATGCAGATTACTCAGTAACATAGCTAACCAGTATTACAATCACAGTAAGATGCAGACAATTCTAGTAGAGTGCTTACATTATTTTTCCCGATTTTGTTACCCATCAAGACATAAGGAGGCTTAGTGAATGGGATGGATTCATTTCATAAAGTACCATTTTTTTGCTTTAGCAAACTGGAAAGTGATTATTTCTTTCCTACAACACAATTCTCTTGCTTTTGTAGACTAGTCTTCTGCCATGTCAGATATCTTCTTCTTTTATAAATATGACTTATAAACTATTGCATTTGTAGCTTATCAATTTGGATGTTATAATGTCTTTCTTGTCCTATATGGCTTAATTGACGTCCATGTTTGACAAGAAATACTGCAGAGCAATGTATTACATTATAAATTGCCCATCTACTGAAAGACAAAATCAATGATCTTCTGTTCTCCTCATTTTAGTTTCTCTCTTGCCTACTTCCTGGAAGAAATACATTTGTGTCATATTTATAAAAAATGAACAAAATGGAAATGTACATTTATTCTTAACTTCTTGGTTTTTCATGACAGCCACTGCATGCCGGATTCACTGGAGATGAAGGTGGGAACACAATAACAGTCCGTTGGTATCGGAGGAAGACAAATCTGCATCATGTAGGTGCTTAAATTTAGTTATTTTTCTTTTCCTCTCTTTCTTTCTTTCTTGTTCATCTTGTGAATGCAAGAATTAAGATTCTATGGACCATGACAAAGTAGGTTCTCCTGTCCAAATAAAATACAACTTTGGCTACTGTAGACTCTAGATGAAATTCCTCAGTTAAAGAATTTATTTATTTCTTCCCTTTCTCTTTTCTTTTTCTTTTTTATTTATGAAATTTTTTTTTTTGGGTGGGGGTACATAGTAAGCTTGGGAGGAGATATGGTAATTGATAAAATAAATCTTTAATCTTTAACACTAAAGACATCCTATATTGATCATAATGAGTGATGCTTATCCTATAGTTTTGAATTAGAAATATGTTCTTGTGTATAATGGTGTTTGTCATTTATCAAAATTTGCATCATATATTCAACTGTTTTACTTGTTCCAGGTGTGGGATAATATGATCATTGAATCTGCCCTCAAGACATTCTATGGTTCAGATCTTGCAATCATGATAAAAGCCATCCAGCGGAATATAACTGTATGCTTTTGTTTTATACTTCTATGTTTGTGAATATATTACTAAAATGTTTCAGAGGTTTTGCTAACTTGGGAGAAAACCTTATATCAAGATAATTTCTTATGGACATATGTGTTTATTCTCTTTATAGAGTTTTTGGACGTATTCAGTGGAAAGATTGTAATTATTATTATGAAGATGGTAATTATTATTCTGCATATGCTCCAAAAAGAAAAATCATGGTCCATGCAGTAATGAACCTTTTCTATACGTTCTTTAAACACATTTTGATGTGAAAAAACAGTAAGAAGCAGAAGAAACTATAAATTTTTGTAGGAGAAACTTCTAATTTACACCAGTTTACTGTGTGAACTGAATGAAAATCGAATCCTAAAGTTGGTCAGATATCTGACAAAGTTTAAGTATATCTTCAAATGAACAAGTTATACTGAAATGATTTTTCTAGTGTAGACCTACGCTACGCATTCCTATCTAAAGCGGGAAAGAAAAAGAATTTATAGTGACTTCTGTCACTTGAGTAGGAAATTCTTGCAGTACTTTTGGATTTTAAGAGTCCTGGTGGAGCTGAGTTCCTAGTTTTCTGTTGTCCCTGCATCTCTATTATCTTTAAAATTTTGTCTCTGAGTTTGATTCAGTTGATGACAAAAACTGAGTGCTTGTTTTGGACAATCAGTTCTTAATGTTTTCCCATAAGTTTGTTTCAGCAAAGCTTTTGGATCCTTCTTTCATGGTTGTTCTCTTAGTAACTTTGAAGCTGTATATGACTCCAGGAATTCTGATAAAATTCTACCTGGAATCTTCGATTATGAAAACATTGGAGGGGTGGGGGTGGCTATTTCCTATGCTTTCCTGTAGCTTCTCTATTTTTCTGAACATTCTTTTATGTGTTTGATTTAGTCAAAAACTAATGCTTGTTAAGAAGCGGATCAATTTTATAACTTGGTCATTGTCATCTTGTTTGCAAGTCTTTTTGTACAGTGTGATATGTACCATCATCAGTCACTTATTCATTTTTTTTCCCTAATGTTGTTTTTCTCTTACTGTAATAGGATAGTTGGTTCAATGAAATCTCATCATGGAAAAGTTGCGCATCTGATCGCACAGTTTGTCCAGACCCGTAAGCATATCTCCTCTCTTCTTCCTTTCGGGCATTTTATTGTGTGCGTGCGCGCGCGCCCGCGCATGCATGTGTCACTGATGCTTTAAGATACTTTGAGAATGGATCTGGTACATGCTTTCACAAAGAAATGCAAGTCTAATAAATGAAGAACAATGCTGAGAATATATGAAATTTTACAATATAGAAGTGGTTAGTTCTTGACATGCAAATGATGTATGAATTTGGATTCCAAATCGCTTGTTTATTTAACTTAATTAATTTTTATTAGCTAGACCAAAGTAGATTAAAAAGGCAAAGAAAAGGCAATCCCTAATTGCTAATCATTCCTCCAAAAACACATCGGCATCCTCATCTTCCTCTGGCCCACACACTCTCAGAAAACTCAAGCAAAACCATCATCCTTTCATTTAAATTACAAGATAAAGAAAAGAGCCTTCCTTCCTGTCCAGTTCTGTAATAGATCTTTTGTATGTCAAGATAAGACCCGCCATTCTTTTCATGCTGAGAAAATCCCGTTCCATGTATCTACCTCCCCAAACGCTACTCACCTTCTCGACAAGAATTCATCCTTTTAGTTTCTTTGACCTCTTCCTTCACAATTTATGGAAGCAGTCAGTCTCTTAAGTTCCCTAACGTTAGGTGCTCTGAGCTCTCCACCCTTCTAACTTGGTCCAACTCCACCACTTCTTAGGCTTCTGCCTGTTACTAAATCCACTGATCTCCTCCATCGCCCAATCAATAATATCAGTCTGCTCTGCTTCTTTCCCTTAAAACCTATATTTTCCAGGCACCATATTGCATGGTCCTTATAACAGCCACCAAAGGCCATTTCTCAGGCACTGCCAGGTCAAGTACCTTTCCTTTCATGAACAGGACTAAAGCCAGCGACCAGCACCCGTATTTGTCGATTCAACCACAGCCCTTCTTGCTCATACACTTGCAGAAACCCATCTCCTTTTTAGGCACTGTGCCCCTTCTAATCTGGATCAATTCTGCAACCACTCTTTTCAAGCACCCAAAAGGAGAAAGAGATAAAGCCTTTTCCAGAACTCACTTTAGGAGCTCCACTCTCACCCTTTTTACAAATTCCAGAAACAGAGACCCCTTCTTGTGTCTATCTCTGATCCACCCCTTTTGGCCCTCCAATTGATCCTCTTTAGCCTTCTGTTCAACTATCATTTTACAATCTACAGCAATCATCGATCTTTGGTGCTTGATTTCTATCTCTCATCCTAATCCTCCT
Organism: Cornus controversa; assembly: GCA_026545225.1. NCBI lineage: Eukaryota > Viridiplantae > Streptophyta > Magnoliopsida > Cornales > Cornaceae > Cornus > Cornus controversa. The sequence continues at coordinate 64,469,684 of CM048849.1, read as the reverse complement.
TTGCAATATTCTCGATGCTGGAGGATCCTACCTCCCAAAACCCTGATTGCATGCATGTCTTAGTTGTCTTTCTTGCTGCTTAAGAACTGATTTCTGTGTTGAGTTATTCCATGGTTGAAACTGCTGGAGCCAAAGTATTGGTAGATTCTCGAGGCATAAAATGCAAATGTGGTCTTGGTTGATCTTAGTAGCAATTTTATCTCGCCACTAGTTTTAATAGCATATAAGAAATTAACTCTCTACCTGTTATTCAAAAGGTTGTGTAGGTAGACGTGACTTGAATCCTCTAACTTTTCAGGTATGCTTCTGAAAGCGTTAATTTGGCCTGTAAGTTTGCCTACAGAAATGCCACACCAGGAATCACTCTAGGAGGTAATTTATTCTCTATATTATTCCTCTCATTTTAAAGAAAAAATGTTCTTTATGATTCATGTCATTCATTCATAATCATACAAGTGCTATTCCATTATATGTTTTTGGGTGTACTTGAGATAAGATGTGTTAGAAATAGAACTAAAACTTGTCCTGAAATTCTGTAATGTTGCCCAGTTTATTTCAATGAAAGTTATTTATAGACATTTTTATAAGTAAAAGTTTGTTATAAGCAAAAGGAGATGGCAATCTGTGTACTTGCACAGTATACAGGTGTGATAATTATGTTCCTCCTATACAACCAAAATTGCCTTGAAAATCAACAAAAGAATGTTATGAAATATGGAAAATTTCCACAAATTTAAAACAGAAAGAGATGTAACATAAAATGCTTTCGGCTTATGGATAGGCATCTCCATGTTTTAGAAGTTATACCTTATTTTTCCAGCCCAATGCTCCACGTGAGACAGGGGTGCTGCCTGCTATGCTTCATGAGCCTCCATGCACAAACCCAATGCCAACAAACAAACAACTCCTAGGTTGAGCATGTCATGACCCAACAGATCCTGAAACAAGAAAATAATGTGCTCTGAATATCCCAAGCCACCTCACGATGTAATAATCATGTTGCAAGCAACCTCATTATTCAATTGAAGATGATTATGCTATCATCTGTCCTATTACACATACATCACCAATTGGGAGTCAACGTTTCTCTTCATCTCAGGTTCTTCTTCTGCCCCCCTCATACACATAATATTCTTTCTCAAAGTCACTGGTAAATTTTCCGGAGCTTTCCTTGACATATTAATTATACTGACGGTGCCTTGAAAAATAAAATACATTCTGGAAAAAAGTTTCCCTTGAACTACTATGGTACAAAATTTACAAGTTGTAACTGGCATATTGTTTTTAAATTAAAAATGAAGGAGAGCTGAATACTTTGCTAAAATGAAAAGAATTACCATCTTTCCTGCCTATGCTATGATAGTGCATAAGCCATTGTTGCATGTTTGTGGTTATTGTTTGGATTCATTTAGCAAAGAAATGATATACGTCATAGAATCTATAATAACTAAAGATGGAACTTGGAAAATAATTCAGAAGATATCAGAGAACAATTTCCTAATATATCTAGAATTATGTCACATGAAGCTATCATTTCTTAATGCTCTGACCACTTTGTCAAACTGTTCCAAGAGACAAACCATTTCACTTGATTGGCCAGTTCAGTCTCTAGTGGTCAACACTGCTTCCTATGGTTTCTTGGTCTGCCTTTGAGTAATTGTAGCTCCTCACATGGCCAGTTCAATCCAGCTATTCATGCAATGTTGCCAATTATTGGCAATGGCCTGCAATTGAGCACAACGATGTTAACTATTCATCTTTCACCTGCATTTTAAATTAAAGAAATGTTGTTCCCTAAATCCATATCTGTTTTTTTATCCTAATATTTTTCACCGTTCCGTTTTTATGTAGATGATTATTTCCTCTCTCGGCTGCCTGTCGTGGAGAAGAGACTAGCCCAAGGCGGTGTTCGTTTGGCTGCCCTCCTCAACCGTATCTTTGTTTCACAGACATTAATCTCACAAGAATGAAGATGAAGGATGGATAAGCAATTGAAGGTTATCAGTTAAGTATGGGAGTATTGGACCACCTGCCACACCATCTATGAGATTAAAATTCCCCACACATCAAGGTCTCATCTACCATATTAAGTATTCATTCTCCTTCAACTCAACTTGTGAAGAAAACCCCAGAAAATGTACTTTATGGTTATGCCCAAATCCCATTATTTTTTAATTGCTGGGATGCCCTACCATTATGGAATATGCCAATCTTGCTTGTGGCAATAGAAAACTTTTGGGGCACTCAAAAAAGGAAATATGTTGAACTTGCACTCAATGGGAACTAATGTTGAACTTGCACTCAATGGGAACGTTTTAGTTGTATATATAGAATAAGCTTGTCATGGTGGGTCATTTCTCCTATGTGTTCATAATTGAGAAACAAAGAAAATAAAATCAACGAAGAGAAGCTCATTTATAACAATGGGAGAATCGAGAGGTTTGTTGGGATTGTCTCTATTATGCCTCGTTTTCTTTCTCGGTTTTGCGCTCTTTTTGGAGTCTGGGGTCCAAGCCTGGAGCAAAGAGGGTCATATAATGACATGCAGAGTCGCGCAGGTACAGATTATTCCCTTCTTTCAAGATGCAATCTGCAGTTCGAGGCATACATACTGTTTATCTGTATAGAATATATTAATGATGAAGCAAAGCTAGATCTGCAAAATCATACTTAAACGAGTAGAAAATCACTTTTCAAATAAAATTTTTGAGCTCTATTTGGCTCTCGAAACAATGATAAAAAACAGCTTCCTTTCCAAATAGATTTTTCTGAAACTTTCATTTTCCATATTCTTTTTTCCTTTTGTTTTTGGTAGATGGATTATCCTTTTCGATTTGTTGGTATGGTGGAAGTTTATTTTCTACGTAATGGGTTCAGTATACACTAGGAAGGTATCCTGCACAATACTTCGGTGACGCTAGTATATTGTCAATATTTCACGACTATACATATATGTATGTATGTACTCCTAACCCAGAATAAACTCTCTGTTTCCATCTAAACAAACAGTGTCTTCTGGTGCAAGGGTAATTGAATATGGAAAATGTGATGACTTCATCGATCAACTAGTCTTAGATCTTAAGACAACTCAAGCCCGTCAATTAGTCTGTAATTTTCAAGCAGGTTGCTTTGGGGTAACGCACAAGGAAATGATCACAATTCCACTCTAGTTTAATTGTCTATTACATGGCCATGGCTATAAGTAGAAATAATTGAAATTAAAGCTATTTTGGGAGTATTGAATAAATCGATACCTTAAGATCAAAAGCATGCTCAGAAGGTCATATGACTTTGGATTGTGACTACAGTGATGCTGCTGATGAATGAAATTGCCTCGTACCAAAGCTCATGACATGTGCTCACTGCTCAGAAAGTTTTGCATAAATGCTTGTTTAAACTGCCTACTAATCTAATGGGTATTGCGAATAACAGGAACTTTTGGAACCGGAGGCGGCGCATGCTGTTCGGATGTTGTTACCTGACTATGTCGATGGCGACTTGTCAGCCCTCTGCGTGTGGCCTGACCAAATACGGCACTGGTACAAATACCGGTGGACAAGCTCTCTTCATTTCATTGACACACCTGATGAAGCTTGCACCTTTCAGTACAAAAGTAGAGTTACAAATGCTTAGAATTAATCGCAATGTCTATATATATATATATATGATCAAATAGATTATATGTCGTATTGATGCTAATTAAATTGGTTTAGGGGATTGCCATGATCCACATGGAGTGGAAGACATGTGCGTAGCTGGTGCCATCCAAAATTTTACCACTCAACTTTCACATTACCGAGAGGGAACTTCTGATCGCCGTTGTAAGGAAGCCAGCTTCGAAAATCTTCAATATTTTGATGATTCATTGTTGCATTTCAAGTCCTAATATATATGGTGGTGGTGATGGTTGTTTTGTGCAGATAATTTAACTGAGGCTTTGTTATTCTTGTCACACTTCATGGGAGATATTCATCAGGCATGCATGTGGTTCAAATTTAGCACCTCTATTCATTGATCTTTTAGTGTTCTCTTGCTTATGGAATGTTTATGTTCTCTCTTTTTATTTATTTCAGCCAATGCATGTTGGATTCACGAGCGATGAAGGAGGAAACACCATAAACTTGCGCTGGTTTAGGCACAAGTCTAATCTTCACCATGTGGGTATCAACAGCTACCACTTTGTGTTTCTTTAATTGCTTCTCATGCTAGCTCACAAACTGATGATAGACACTCAATATATATATATATATATATTTGGGAAAAATAATCTAGAAACCCTGGCAATGGTGAATTATTATTTTCTATTATTAAGGAAAATGAGGAGTTTTTGGGTATTGACTATTTTCTCCTTAGCAAAGGCAATTAATCCTTAACTTCCCAAAATACTCGTCAATATTTAAGATGCATTTTCAACCAAGAACACAAATCCAACTTTAAGTTATATATATTTATATTCTTAAATACAACTGCTCAAGCAGCAATCTGTTTAGTGAAGTTGTAAAGTTGGTCGATCATAATTGTAATTCGCCTTGGTTTGCAACGTATAGGTGTGGGATAGAGAAATCATTCTTACCGCTGCTGCAGATTACTATGGAAAGGACATGAACCTCCTCCAGGAAGACATAAAGAAGAACTTCACCGATGTAAGCAAGACCAACAGTTGGTTAGCTTTCTGCAAGTTTATTGAAACCAAAAATGGCTATTAATGGAGTATTACACTTGTATAATTAATTCTACTAATTTATTGACTACCCTAGGAGCAAATTATCTCATTACTATATATATTCCATTACTACACAGGGAATCTGGTCTGATGATCTTGCAGCATGGAAGGATTGTAATGATCTCTTTACCTGTGTAAATAAGTGAGTTCTCTCTCTCTCTCCACATATTTTCCTTTCTTTACTATGTTTTTTTTACCCGAGTTAAGACATTTCTTCAAATACATATACGCAGTTATGCTGCAGAGAGTATAAAATTAGCTTGCAAATGGGGTTACAAAGATGTTGAATCTGGTGCTACTTTGGCAGGTAAGTAACTTTTTGTTAGAGATAGTGTAATTTTAATATTTAAATCCTCTAGCACGTCCATTCACGTGTGGTCTTCTTTTGGTCTAACACGTATTTTAATTTTAATTATTAAGGTAACGGTAAGGTCTAAACACAACACGATACTAATAACAGAATCTGTGTTTGATTTACAGATGATTACTTCAATTCAAGGTTTCCAATTGTCATGAAACGGATTGGTCAGGGTGCAGTCCGATTAGCCATGATACTAAACCAGGTTTTTGGCGACTCCAATGAAGATTTGGTGGCAGCAACTTGATTAACCAACCAACAAAAATACCTAACAAATGTTTGATCACATTCATTTGTATAACACCACCAACATTTAACTCTGGATTATTTATTAAACTATGTTTGATTACACCCCTTGCCTCTTTTATGTTTACCATTTTCAGTTCATACTCCTAAGTTTCTGTTCTCAGCTCTACTCGGGACTAGCCCTCCGAAGACTTCTCCAGCGGACCCATTTTTGAATGTCTCTTGCCTAGCGGGCTTCTTTCGGGTGCTTCCCCGATACGAGAAAAAGGAAAGTCTAAATTTTATGATTTTATTTAATATTATCGGGACTTCGTGTACGGGAGAATTTCACCAATACTAATTTATCATTTAATTTTATCTTCTAAAATAATAAAAAATAATAATAATAAATAGAGATTTATTGTTGGCGGGATTCCTATAAATATAGAATTGTTACTTGTCACATCATTCATGATACAAAATCATAAAATAATTTCATGTTGTGTCATTGCTCTATTTCGCATTTGTTAATTATCACAAGAAGCATATTATTAATTAAAGGGAAAATTACATAAAACTCTCCTCCACACTCCACTTTCAATCTTTGGCAGAATACTCCCTAAAAAAAACAAATCTAAAACCTCGTGTATTATCCAATTGTTGCAGCATGCCCCCAATATCAGTTAGCCGTTACAATTTAACAGTTAAAAAGCGCTTGAATTTCACGTGCCATTAAAGTTATGTTATAACGATAAAAATGTCCCTTAATAAAAAATTAAGTTTTCTTTAAAATAATTTTCATTTTAGATTTTCTTTTTCATTTTAATTTTTTGAAAATAGAAATTTAAGAAAATTATGCACCATTAAAGTGATGTTATAATGACAAAAAAATGCCCCTTAATATAAATTTAAGAAAAATTAGGTTTTCTTTAAAATGATTTTCATTGTAGATTTTTTTTTTTCTTTTTAATTTTTTTAATAATATAAATTTAAGAAAATTTTGAAAATTACGCATCATTAAAATGATGTTATAATGATGAAAATACCCCTTAATATAAATTTAAGAAAATTTAGGTTTTCTTTAAAATGATTTTCATTTTAAGTTTTCTTTTTCTTTTTTAATTTTTTTTAAAATATAAATTTAAGAAAATTTTGAAAATTACACACCATTAAAGTGATGTTATAATGATGAAAATACCCCTTAATATAAATATAAAAAAATTTAGGTTTTCTTTAAAATGATTTTCATTTTAGGTTTTCTTTAAAATGATTTTCATTTTAAGTTTTCTTTTTCTTTTTTAATTTTTAAAAATATAATTTTGAAAATTGTTCCAAAGTACTTTCTTTTTCTTATAGACACATCTAATATATTTTTTTATACAAATAATAATGCATTTAAATACTTTTTTGGAAATAATTTTTAACAATACTATGTTGAATGAGTTATTTACATTAATTTTAATGTTATCATTGAAAAATAATTCTAAAAAATGACGTAATTTTGTCCATAGATATTTAAGTCCTTGCAAATTGAATTTTATACATTTTTTAGGACAAATTGAATTAAACCACATTGAACTTTCAATTTTTTTCTCAATACCCCCTTAACTATAAAGGTCGTTTGATTCTTTCAAATCAATGTTAACTCTAAACTTGACACTGAAAGGCCCGGCAATAATAATTGAATAATTCAAGAGAATTTTAGGTCAAATTCTTTTAGCAAGTGGAAGAAGATTTTATGCAATTTGTCCTTAATTATAAGGATGCTCGATCAAAATATCAGGCAAGAGGTCCAGTATATCAGAGCATATCAAGTTATGCTGAAGAACTAGGGGTGACTACGGTTCGGATTAGGTACTAAACCTAATTCGAACCGTGGTTCACGGATTGGTTAAATTCCAATTCGAACCGAACCGTGGTCAAACCTAATCCGAACCGAACCGAACAGTTAGAAAACGGATTGGTTCGGTTCAGATTGACGGATTGGGCCTACTCAATATTCAATAATAAATATAATTTCAATAATTTGATTAATGAGCAAAACTATAATAAAAACTTAAAAGAATAACATATTTAAATTTAAAACTAGTGTATAAATGTATTATATATATATTTATATATCATTATATCATATAAATTATAAAATATATTAATAAATATTCGGATTAGCCACGGTTCTGTTTCACGGTTCGGATTGAATTTTTCAGGCACCAATCCGTGAACCGAATCATTGCCAACGGATTTGCAATTTTAAATCCACAACCAAACCATTACCAACGGATTAGCCATGGTTCGGATCGGTTCGGTTCGGATTCATGGATTTTTTGAACACCCCTATGAAGAACATGGTATTTGAAAATTAGTACATGGATGCGATCCTGTTTAATATAACGCCAATTATATATATATATATATATATATGTGCGCGCGCGCGCGCGCGCGTGTGTCTGTGACAACGCAAATAAATAATTTATATCAACGTCATACAGTAATAAATGCAATGCTTAGAAATAATAAATAAAGAACCTAAAATACTTTAGTAACAAATGTTGTAAACTATTGAATCATGCAACTTGCGGAAGCAAAAAATAAAATCTCTTAGTCTTTAAGAGTAGGAAGAGGAATTTTGTGTTTCGGATAAGGGTGCACATGGTTCGGTTTGAATTCGAATCGTTTGGTTTTGTCTAATTTAGTTTTATTTGATTTTCATGTTCCTCTTCCACTTCATTAAAAAGCTCGATTCCACTACTTTTTAAATTGTAATTTTTCAGATTTTTACACACCCCTAATTTTGAATGAGTCAAGTCTAGGGATGGCAACGGGGCGGGACAGGTTTTACCTTCCCCATAACCGAAACCGTTTAACTTTCTCCGCTCCGTCCCCACCCCGCAACCGTGTATAAACGAGGTGGGACAGGGTGGGTTTTGACTTCCCCATTCCCATAACCGTTTAACTTTCCTCGCCCCGCCCCGCCCGTTTATACATTTTTTTTTAATGCAAAATTTTTTATAATAATAAATCTGATATTTTGATACATATACACCAAGAACACACATTTAGGTACTTGCAACACAATGAATAATATTGAGTCATCCATTACTGATATAATAAACTTGTATAGTTGTATGATACATATAACATTAATATTTTCTTTATACATTATTAATATTTTCTCTATATATTATATATATAAGTATAAATATATATATATATATACTTAAACGGGGCGGGTACCCGTCGGGGTAGGGTCTTACCCTCGTCCCCGCCCCGTTTAAATGCGGGTTATTTTCTCTAACCCCATCCCCACCCCGTTTTCTTAAACGGTTCCGTAAACGGATTTTAAACGGGGCGGGTACCCAACGGGGCGGGATAAATTGCCATCCCTAGTCAAGCCTAACCTAAACTAGACTCACTATGTCACTTGATTGCGATACCTTATTTTCACCTTATACACACACACACACACACGCAAGTGTTAGTTAAACTTTTAATGTGGGACAAGTTTAATGTAATAACAAACTCATTTTTAATACGAGATGCTAAGATCAAACACTTCACTTTGAATTTAATTTCTCATTTATCTAGAAATGAATTTCAACAAGTAAATATATCACGTTCATCTATTTTCGACGAAGAATTCATTTCAACATGGAGCTGCTTCAAAAATTCAGTGGATTCCAAAGTTAGCTTGATCAAAACCTAGTTTACTACTCATAGTTGCAAGAGGGTGAGCAGCTTGACTAGTTTCTCTAGGAGAAAAAAGAAGAGGAGCACAGTAAATACACCAGGTGAATTTATATTACACCCGGTATAAATACACCAGGTGAATTTAAATTATGCGTGTAAAGGAGAGTACCCATTAACTACCGCCACTACCACATTCACATCCATCCCAAAAACAATAGGCAACCAGAGTACCCACAATTGTATTTCTAGAATAATTAACCATAACAATCAATATTATTAATCAATTGATTAGATTTTCTAAGAGAGTTCAAGTACAATGTGATTTTTTTTTTAAAGAATAAGCAAATGAGGGATGAAAATGGAATTTAATTTACTTTTTTATTTTTTTTGGGTTTAGAATAAGGAATGAAAATGGTATTTAATAAAGTTTCTTTGGAACACAAATTAAGACATAAGATCTACCAACCAAATTAAAATTTTTTTTTGTCCTTGACAAAAAATTCACACCCATTTATTTTCAGGAACACTTAAATTTTCATCTTTCACTCTGAAACATAGATAATATATATAATATCTAGTTAGTAGGTAACATAAAAAATTATGGTACCTTCAATTTGTACAATAGAAATGCAAGTTAGATGGGGTGTTAACCCGAATTGAATTCGATGTATACCAAATTCTGAGTCCAAACAACTGGTGCTCGTGCCAACTCTGCAACAAGTGGAAGATGGGCTCCCAAAAAGCACGAGACAACAATAGAACATGTGAAAACTCATTGGATTTGAGAGCACATGTGATAACCGAGGACAGTTGGAAAGTATTGAAGAACAAAGAAAAATTAGAATTTGATATGACTGGAAACGTTTTGGAACGTGTTGTGTGCTGGAGATTTTTTTTTTTTGAATTTGACGTGACAGAAACCGTTTTTTAATTGGGCAATATTTAGGTATTCACAATTGAATGAGTATTTACCATTAGGAGTGCATAAAAATTTGTTCAAATTGGGAAATCAAATTGGACCAAACCGGATAATTCGGTCTCTTTTTACGGTTCAGTTTAGTCACGGTTTCAAAATTTTAGAACCGTGAATTAACGGTCTGATTCCGGTTTCACGTCCCTCAGATCGAATCGAACCGTTTATATATAAAATATATTATATAAATTAATATAAATAAGTAAGTTGTAAACTTGTAAGTGTAAGTGTATAACTAGTAATGTAATATACTAGTAATCTTATTGTCAGAACAATTTGTATTTTATATAATATATATTATAGAATTTATAATAATATAATAATCCATCAAGACACTAATAATAGAACTGAACCGAATCAAACTGGTTCTTTACGATTTGATTCGATTCGATTTTATTGCTCCAAACAATTCGGTTCAGTTCGATTTTATTTTTAATAGAACCAAATCATATGATTTGGTTTCAAAAAATATCAAAATTGAATCAAATTGGACCTTGTGCACTCCTACTTGCCATGTCTTAATTGTCGATTAGAATTAAACATATAATTTTTAAGTTATGGGAAGAGAAAAAGTAATCCTACTTACCATGTTCTAATTGTCAATTAGAATTAAACATAGAATTTTTAAGTTATGGGGAGCGAAAAAGTAATGTGTCTGATTGTGATCAATGATCAGACATAATAATTGCTCATCCATCGATAAGTATAGTTAAGTATTGTCTTTGTGAACATGTTTGTTGGAAAAATTATTACAATAAGTCCGACTAATCACAAGTTTTTATTCATTTTGTGACAGCACGGGGATTGGCCAAAATCATATAATTCGTACTATGGTCATGGTAAACTTGAATTCGTACTACTGTACTATTCTTTCCACAGCAAGTGGCCCTCCTCGAAGACTGATGCACATTTTCTCCAAACTCCCACAACAATTGTATAGTATTTGGCAAATCATTTAGATGCTTTCTCACTCGCATGCTTATGCTTCCTAAGAGCATCACCAATGGGATAGCCAAAGGCACATTTAGAGATCAAATTGACACTGTAGCAATACAATGTGATGACTAAATTTGCGAGTCCCACTTGAGGTTAGCTAAGTGGATAGCCGGATCCGGCTATCCACTTAGCTAACCAAAACTTTGTATATATTTTTTTTTTGTCTTTGCTTTTCTCGAACTCCGTGCCATGTATATATATATATATATGTATCATTTACTTAAATGTCAATAACTTTCACTACAAATTAAATTTTTTGATGAAACTAATTATGTTATAAAGATAATTTCGAGAGCTTTAATTTGAGTACTACTTAGACTATTTTTTGACTTAAAACGAAAAAATTATGAATTTTTTAAGTTAAAAAAGTATAAAAAAATTTAATATAAATATGTATATACATAAAATTTTAAGATTAATTTAATTGTGTAAGATTATTTAATTGTGTGGGTAATAAAAATTTGAATAACATGTTGTGGAGTTAAAATTAGAAATTATGATGTGGTTGGCTAAAATTTAAATTTGGAGAACCTGTTGTGGAGTCAAAATTTAGAGATCCTGATATGATGATGTGGCTGGCTAAATTGTTGAGGTGGCTAGCTAAAATTCAAATTTGGAGAACCAAATTTGGAGATCCCATAGTGGATGCTCTAAACATGGACAATTTCAAAAAGCAACGGACTGTATCCGTGTTCATATCAAATATGATACTCTTTAAATATTTACAAATAAATGTCTAATAATTCTTAAATATATTCATAATTTTAAAATATATATATTTTTATTTTTAACATTTATATAGTTTTACAACGTATTCGATACTTTTCATATATTTCATAACACATTTAAACTAATTTTAAATATTAAAATATAATTTTTTTCAACAATAATATTATAATATAATTGTTAAGAAAAATTTATTTAGAAAAGAAGTATTGAAATACATATTACTGTAGGAATTAATACAAAATTTATTCATACAAATTATGTAATATTATTCTTAACTCTTATTTGTTTGTTAATCATAATATTTTATATAGAAATGTTAATAACAATATATATATATATTAGATTTGTCATATTGCTGCATTCGTATCGTAGGTCGTATCTTTATCCTGTACTAGTACTTCCTAAGTTACAGAATAAAAAACACTGAGAATCTTGGATTAAAACGAAATAAAATCATTTCGAATGCAAAATACACGAGATGGTTGGGATGAATTCAATAATAGATTGAGTCCCTTGTTAGATTGATTCCAACTGTTGTGAAGCACCGTGACCGAAGAGAACATCTACAATTTTGAATGATAAAAATCTTATGTTGAGAGAATTTGAAAAAGTAAAATTTTACAGTTTTTTTTTTAATTTTTTAAATGAGGAATTTTGTAGTTCCACAGTCATTATGAGAACATTTTGAGATTTTAATATTTTAAATGAGAATGTTGAATAGAATTCGATCCAAATTGATTCATAGTTGAGATGTTTCAAAGCAAATCCCATTGCATCATGTGAATGGCAACATTCGGTTCTTCATTAGTCTTGATCATTTCTTAATTTCTTAAAAAAATAATATTGCACAAGTCAAGCACAATGCGTTAGTGTTCAGTTTGTTTGTCAAGAGTGGACAAAGAAGAGAGAGGCACAAAACACGAATGTTTTTTTAAACTTTCAAAGTAGAAAGTTAAAGTTCAGGTCCTTAATTTTAAGAAAAAGGCAGTGTGTGAAGAATTTCTTGGCAATGTGAAAAATATAGTAGTATAAATTTGTAATTGTTAGACGCTCACCAGAACATCCTGTGCTCCTCCTTATATCATGGACATGGACATGTGCATTCTTCGAGCTTAGAACAAGCAGACACTCTCTCACACATATGCTTCAAAAGTAGTGTTCTTCAACTTTCTTCGTCTTCCATACATATATATATACACACGCGCATACACGCATGTATAGGCAGTTTTTCTCTTTTCTGTGCAGATTGTTAGTAGATTTGTGATCTGGATTGATGACAACTAGCTATAAATATGCTACATGTATCTGCTATTTATATGTAACAGTTGATGTTATTATTCATTCACATGTATCTGAATTTCTGTAAATCTTTGTTCATTGTCATTTTCCAGATCTATCACATTACCTTTTGTTCCCCCCTAATATTAGCTCTAGCCTTATAAATTGACACTTGGTTGGAAAATTGGCACTTCTTACAAAACATCAGCTTAATTTCCTCAAATTTTGTAGCTCTGTTGGTAGTTGTCAATTAGATTGTGATATCAGTGGTTTGTCAGAGAGTTTAAAATTAGTCCTTCAATTGTTTGTTCTAAACCATAAAAGTGACTTGGATCAATGACTCTGGTTCGATCAAATTAGCTTTTCTTGTCATTGTTCAATATATATATATATATATATATATATATATATATATATATATATATATATATATTTCAGTAAATTTTGTCATTGTTCAATTGTTACTTTTAATTTCATCAAATTGGTATGTAAATGGTCTGAAGCTTGATTTCTGATCATGGCAGGGGATTGTGGTGCTGTGCCAAAAGAAACGTGTGAAGCTTCTGCTATTTGGCTTAAAAGTGCAGGTAAACCATATGCATTGGTAGGTAATTCTAGCTGAGGGATGCTAAATTTTAAGTTTTAAAGCAACGTTTTTCTACATGTGAATTTGCATGTTTCAGTTATATATGCATACGTTAGAACAGGAAGAAGCTGCCAGGCTAACCCGTCCTGAGTCTGGAAGTGGTGCTTATGAATTGTGGTTTTGGAGGCTTCCAATTGACCAAGAATGAGAAAGTCTCAATTTCTCTGGGTCACGCTCACCATATTTCTCTTTCGCACTAAGATGACCAAATTGAATTGGATTTGCCAGCTGCAGTCCAGACGATAGTTTGGTAATATAAGAATGAGAATATATATATATATATATATATATATTGGTTTCCTTTAGCTTTTGTTGGAACCCATCATCTAATGAGCAAAGCAAGTTGGATACTAGTTTACAAGCTCCCAGGACCATTACCACATGGTCTCGGGACTTTCTAATAATCTCACTTAGGCTAGCTTTCCGCAATATTAACCAACTGTCTTTTGTGAGAATTGGGGATTTTATATTTAAATATGTGACACAACTGAAGCTAATTAACGTTCACAAAAGAAGGAGATAACAACTTTGAATTACAAAGTCAATTATCTACCTCTGCAATAAATTTATTTCAAATTTCTCTAAAAAAATATAGTAACAATAATAACTATAAACTAATGAATATCAAATTGCAAACAATCCGAGTTCATCTAGACATCTAACAAAATTACTGAAATTTGCCAAAAATGGAAGAATGCAATTTAGGCGCCTTGGATGGATGAATTTGACTGAAAAGCAATGTACATCAGTGGTGAAGCTACTAACTTGCGAATTGGGCCGTTTCTAGTCAAACAAACAGGAGTCTTTCCAAGTCAAAACCAGACCGAAAAATTGTATGAACCCACCGGTTTGTCCTTCTGGCGATCTTAAGAAATCAGTTGTACATCACAATGCAGCACATAGCTCAATTTGTCTCATTTTTCTTTTATCAGGGTCAATTCAAAAGATCAAACCAGCTGAATTTGAGAGGTCCAGGGGGTATAAGCTTTTGCGCTAGAATTGCTACTCAGTGTATATATATGGCATTGGCACGGATAGCAAGGAGTGGATTGAGGCGTTCAGGAGGAGCCATTGGCAATACACACACAAGTGAGATGGACATGGGCATACTATGCGAGGGAATATCCACACACAAGTATTCTTTACCTTGTGTTGAAACTTATACAGCAGTCAGAAGTTTTTCATACCTCTCCAGTATCAGGATGGTGGATCACATGAGTTCAGGGAACAGGGGAATCAGGATAACCCCACATTATCAGTTTGAGAAGACAATGGAGATGGTTTTTTCAGAGAAGGAACAACAAAGGCATCCTAGTCTGGAAGCTACCAGGCCAGGCGAAAAGCCGAGGGTTGTTGTCCTTGGCACTGGCTGGGCAGCTTATCGATTCCTCAAGGGTCTTGACACCAAAATTTATGATATCGTTTGCATATCACCAAGGAATCACATGGTCTTCACTCCATTGCTTGCTTCAACTTGTGTTGGAACCTTGGAATTCCGCTCAGTAGCTGAGCCAGTTGGTCGGATACAATCTGCAATAGCGAAAGATCCCAATTCCTTCTTTTACCTGGCCTCTTGCACTAGTATCGACACAGAGAAACATGAAGTGAGTAACTCTACAGTTAATGGCTTAACAGATATATAAACAACTGGTTCCTCCGTATGATCATAAGCACAGACACATGCATGCCTTTACAATTACAAGCACTGTCACAATATGCAGGAACATCATTTAAACAAATTAATCTCTTCTTGCATGTACACAAGTAAAATGAATTATGAGCATCATCTCTGCATCACATATTTGGTTTAAAACCAGACCAGTGTCGCAATATGCAGGATTAATCATTTGAACAGAAAAAAGAAGGGCATAGAGTGCTGGCTCCGCCTATGGACATCACTTAAATACTCATAGATGGATTCTATTCTTGGATATGTAATCTATAAATTTAATAATGTTGCTTCTTTGAATCAGGTGTACTGTGAATCGATTGGCAATGTGGGACTTCCTCATGAGCCCTACAGATTCAGAGTTTCATATGACAAGCTTGTCATTGCTGTTGGAGCTGAGCCCTTGACCTTTGGTATAAAGGGAGTTAAAGAACATGCATTTTTTCTTCGTGAAGTAAATCATGCCCAAGAAATAAGGAAGAAGCTTCTGTTAAATCTGATGCTATCTGAAAACCCAGGTGACTTGTGTTTTCTCCCTCAAAAAATTTCTACTTCTTGAGTGTTAATATAAATTCCTTAATATCCGATGAGTAGTGCATTCATTAGTCAGTCATGGAAATGTTTAGGTGTTATGGGTATTAAATCATGGCATTTGTTTCTCCTTCACCTAATTCATCTGAAAATAGTTTTTCAGGGTAAGCTGCTAATTACCTGCTTCGATCATTTCTAAAATTGATCTGTTTTGTTGAATAAATTTGATCTACAATTGCAGGTATATCAGAAGAAGAAAAGGAACGCCTGTTGCACTGTGTTATAATTGGAGGTGGCCCTACTGGGGTAGAGTTTAGTGGTGAATTGAGTGATTTTATTAAGAGAGATGTCCGTCAGCGGTATAGTCATGTGAAAAATTATGTCCGTGTCACACTCATTGAGGTACTGATATGTTGTGCATTTACATTTATTTCAAGTAAGAAGATTGTATATGAATGATCACATCAATAACACTATAGTTTGTGTGTGTGTATATATATATATATATATATATATATATATATTTCTCATATGTACAGGCAAATGAGATATTGTCATCATTTGATGTTAGACTACGGCAATATGCCACAAAACACTTAACCAAGGTAATTTAATTTGGTTTGTAAATGCTGCAGGCTTATTTTTTTCTTGCATAGTTTATTGAATTGAATTGTGAGTGACAAAAAAAGGTTGTATCAGTGTGGCGTTCGGCTTGTCCGAGGTGTTGTGAAAGAGGTGCATCCCAAAAAGCTAGTTCTGAGTGATGGGAGTGATGTTCCTTATGGCCTATTGGTGTGGTCTACTGGGGTTGGTCCTTCTGAGTTTGTAAAATCAATAGATCTTCCCAAGTCTCCCGGTGGAAGGTATATTTATTCATTCACGGTACCTATTTAATTTAATTTAATTTAATTTAATTTAATTATGGTACTGTAGGATTGGAGTTGATGAATGGTTGCGAGTTCCTTGTGTGGAAGATGTGTTTGCAGTTGGAGATTGTGCTGGTTTTCTTGATCAGACTGGAATGCAGGTGCTTCCAGCTCTAGCTCAGGTTAGATGGTATAGATGTGGATCTTGAGTTTTTACAATTTACTCATAATTGGAATTTAATTTTCCGATATATGGATTTGGTTTTCTTGAAAATTGAAACGTCGACAGGTTGCAGAAAGGGAAGGAAAATATCTTGTGGAGTTGTTCAACAAGATTGGGAAGCAGAATGGGGGGAAGGCTTTGTGTGCAAAGGACATCCCTCTGGGAGACCCTTTCTCCTACAAGCATCTTGGAAGCATGGCATCAGTAGGGCGTTATAAAGCACTGGTTGATTTAAAACACTCCAAGGTAAGTATGTATGTATGTATGTACTGTAATTAATTATTAATTATTAATGTCAACTGTTAACCCAATTAAAGTAAATGAGACATATGCAATTATATATGCATGCTCACAAATACACATATTTGTTGTTACATTATGATTCAAGCCAATTTGATAATGGATGATTGTGATTGAACGTACAGGA
Source organism: Cornus controversa (assembly GCA_026545225.1). Lineage (NCBI taxonomy): Eukaryota > Viridiplantae > Streptophyta > Magnoliopsida > Cornales > Cornaceae > Cornus > Cornus controversa. The sequence goes on along the minus strand of CM048849.1, from coordinate 64,452,353 downwards.
GGGGACGGGGATTTCGCTTGCTGGGTTCGTTAGTTGGGTGATTTGGCGGTCTGCTTACCTAACACGTGTCATCAGCTGGAGAAACAGGTTCTACGTGTTGGTGAACTGGGGTACAACACTAGTGTTTGGCAGAGATAACTCAAGAATAGGATAGCTATTAGCTAGCCCAGCCCAGCCCAGTTGTATCCAACCTTGATATTTTTGTTTGAGTTTTTATGTAATTGTAATTTGAATAATCTAACATTTTCAGGATGAATTGAAGAGATTGATTTATTGTAATACCTCTTTAATTAAGAGAGAAGAGTTAGCTTCTACATTTAAAGCCGAAAACATAAAGATCAAAATAGATGCCGTTATGAGATTTTCTTATACTCAGTTTAATGTGCAGTATGTATGTGTGTGTGTGTGTGTATTTTCAGAGTACATATATATGTATATATATTTAAGGGAGTATGTATACAGCAGATGGGCTATATGGCACATGACTACTATAAGAGTAACATCAGTGCTTTAAAATTAAGGGATAGTTTGAAGGACATTTAAACACCAGAGCAAGTGGCATGCACATGCCAATTCTTGTATAAGAGTGTTTTATGAGAATTTTTTTATAGTATTGAGGGTTTTATAAATTTAATCGAAAATAAAATATTTCTCTTAAAAATGGGACCCATCAATCGGGTGATTGTTACTGTTACTGAAATTACAACGCGGTATGAAAATAATCACAATTGTGCTATGTAAGTATTAGCACGATGCAATAGTTGGGATTATAACGATGTGTAGGGAAGTTTTTATCCACAAAAGGGACACATCCCTACCGTATCAGACAAACAAGGCCTGCCTACTTTGTATGGGCTGGCCAGTCCAGAAACAAAGAAATTACTAGTAAGATTTTTAGAAAGAAAGAATGCAAAATATCCACCATCCCCGGAAGAAAAGGTAAAAATACACCCAGAGGGCGATACCTATAGCTAAACCTGTACTCACATTATGCTCCAAGTGTGATTCACTTCTGTTTAAGAAATACATAGGTGGTATATATGGTAGAGAACAGACCCAATGTAAGAGCCACACAGTACTCCAACAAAACCCTCAGCATAACCCACACACTACAACTTTTACTTTTTTCATCATCATCCATCATCACCACCATCCAATCCTTCTCTATACTACAACTACAAGCAAAGCCAAGCCACCACTACCACTCCAAATAAGAGAGATACTATGCCATGTGGAAGGAACCCTAAATATATACAAAATCTTGTCATTTTTTATTTTTTAAGCCTTGCGCCAGTCACCTAGAATTTTATTTTCTTAACTAGAGTTTCTAAAATCTTTATTTCTTTTTTTAATATTCTTAGACTTTCTATAATTTTAGTTCCCAGTCTCAATTAATAATAGTAAAGATTTAATAGTGGACCCAAATAATTCAATTAATTATAAACTCTTAATTTCTATATTATCTCACCACCTCCCTTTTTTGTCTCTCTTTTTATAAAATTTTCCTTTTCCTCCTATTAACTTTATCTTTTTTCTTCCTCTCTCATTACAACTTTATTTTTTTATATAATTAATAATTAAGCAACAAGAAATTTAGGTAAAAATTCAACAAATGAACAAGAAAATCATCTAAAAGAATTAGAAGATAATATAATAATAAATAAATAATATATTAATGACTTAGATGATAATCAAATCCATGATAAGAAAATTATTTAAGAAGAAGGAAGAAAGTGAACCACATAAAATCATATCCAATTCCCACAAATATCTATGCACCGATAATGGAAAATATTGATAAAAAATTAAAATATTTATTAGTAAAATATGGATCAATTAAATATAATAATTTCAATATGAATGGTTTTTAAATAAGCATTATCAACTAGATTTTGATATTAATATATTTCATGTTAAAAGACCATTTTTATATTTTTTTGCCTAAAGCCTCAAATTATATTGAGTCACCCCTGTTTGTCTGTCGGGGCTCCTCACAGCTAAACCTTACTTTCTGCATGAACAGAATAGGGGATTCAAATAATGGCTTGTTCAACAGATTCATATTTGGTTTCATTTATGCTTCGTTTGGGAGGAATGAAGGAGGGGGGTGGAAGAAAAATAAGAGGAAATCAGCAAAATTTTTTTTTTCAAGGAGGGGAGAGAGGATTGTGAATGAGTAATACTTCATATTTCACAAATTTTTATCTTTTCAAATTTGGAGGGAAAACATAATAATAAAAAGACAAGATTATTATGAATGTTTTAAATTATAAAACTTTCTTTATTTCTCTTTCCTTCTTCCTAACAACAAAGTAATGTATAATTTCATTCTCTTTTCTTATATTCAATCAAACGAAAAGAGAGAAGATCATAATTTCTTCTCTAGAAATGTCTCATATATCCAGGGCCGGCCCTGAGCCTAGGCGGCCCAAACGGTCGCCTAAGGCCCCAAAATTTTTTAATTTTTTGAGGGCCCCGAGCCCACTAGATGTTATTTAAAAAATATATATAGTAACTAATAGCCCAATACACTAGTCTAGGCCAATAACAAAGTGGATCTCATTTAAAAAAATGATAATGGTCCAATATAATGGTCTGGACCTCATTTAAAAAATAAATAAATAAATTACTACTAACTATTTGTTTTAGGCATTTTTTTTTTTTTAAACTCCTTCCCAATACATTAGTCTGGGCAATAACAAAGTGGGTCTCATTTAAAAAATAATGATAATTACTAATAACTATTTGTCTTAGATATTTTTTTTTTCTTCTATTTTCACAATGGCAATGCAACGACTTTCCTTTAGGGATTGTGAGCACTTTAATTGATAATTTTGCAGCTCAAAAATGCAAGACGATTATATCACATTTACTTTGATATTAATTTCAATTTTGATTTTTGTGATTAAAGTGTGTTGAATATTTCTTTTAATTTTTTTATGTGAACTGGATCGTGCTATTTATAAAGCACCAAGATCAGGATTTTTTTTTCAATATTAATTTATTTTATTTGTTTATTGTCTTATTTTAATAAAAATTTTGCACTCCTATAAAATTTATCCGCACGTGAAAATTTAGGTAGAAAGGGCCCCATTTGAAAGTCCACCTAGGGCCTCTCAACATTTTTCGAATCTCAGGGCCGGCCCTGCATATATCTCTCTCTTTCTCTCCCTTCCATCTAATTTTTTTTCCTCCTACCAAACAGAGCATTAGTGCAAGTTATTTTATTTATTTTTTTGCACATCAGAAATGCAACGAACCAAAGCCAAAATCCAAATACTAGGACTGGAAGGAAACTAAACCTGTACTTTTCATTTCTCAAACGGGTTGTTCGTGACAGTGGATCTAAAAGGGCTTCTATGAACAGACTTCTAAACGGACAAACATTTTTAGTGATTCTTGCATCTAAGAAAGTAATTTTGTAGTGAATTCAATCTCATTATCACCCACCAAAATGCATATAAACCTCTATTCATAATCACAGGCATTTGTCTCTTGAATTTGGCTGCAAAAGCTCAATTAATTTTCTTGAAACAAATAAACCTAGTCCGGTTCATGTGAGACGAAGGACATTTGCAGATTGACGGAGGACGCTGCAGATTGGTCAGGGAGGAGTTAAATGAATCGTCCTAATTAATGGTGCAATCTCCATCCAGTTGATGTTGAGTGCTTCTATTTACTTCGATTAAAAAAAAATTAAAATATAACCGACTTTATATAATTATTGTCACAATTGCAAATTATAAAAGTGGTCTCTTTATATCTCATTTTTACAAATATCACAATTGCAAATTATAAAAGTGGGTCTCTCTATGTCTCATTTTTACGATTCTCTTTCTATATCAAGAATAATTTTAAAATATCTCGGGGTTCATATTCCGGAGTCATTCCAGTCGTGCGTATGCGTACGATTAGATGTGCCACGGGACATATGCACATTTACATAAAAGTTTTTCACTTCAGCTGGATGAAAAAATATAGTCAATTATATCATTTTCTGTTTGACCTCAATTGGTGTAGTCATAACAGCAAAAAATAAAAGATAAAAGAAAAATCAAAATGAAGCAAAAACGTGATAATTGAAGACTTCATTGAATAATTTCTTGTGATAATTCAAAGTTCTCATTTGAAGACTTCAATCATTTATCAAAGTGGAGTGAAAGGTTGAAAGTTCAAATTTTTTATTTATCTGGCAAAGAGAGAGCAAAAATTATTATCATAATGATGAACTGTATATCAAAGCATATCAAGTTATGTTGAAGAACGTCAACTGCAATAGAGCGATCAAATTGGTTAGTATTTCTAGAAAACTCAAATAACAACATAATCTCTACCAGAAGGTTTTTTTTTAAAAAAAAACAGTCACACACTCGTTTGTCTCAAAATAAAAAATTGATTTCGGTTTTAAAACATAAAAGAGATATAGATGAATTGAATAGATATTATATAGGAATATATAATATCTAGTTAACATAAAATTTTATGCTATCTATACAATTTGTACAATAGAAAAAGCAAAATTAGATGAGTTTTTAAGCTGAATTGAGTTGGTGGTATACCTAATTCTGAACCAACCAAGTGGAGCTTCTTGTGCCAACGTTGCAACAGGTTGAAAATGGGCTCCCAAAAAACAGGAGAGAAATATGGAAGAACAGTGAGAGCACGTGTGATAAATGAGGACCGTTGGAAACTTGTGATGAAAGAAAAAAATTAAAAGTTTGACACGAAACGTTTGGAACATCGTGTTGTGGGTAGGCAATAGGCATGACGTTTGACTACAGTACTATTGTTTCCACCGTTGATGCTGGAGCAAGTGGGTCCCCGTCTTCCTTGAAAACTGGAAGGCCACCTGCTCAATTTTCTAAGACTCAGATGCACATCTTTATTTTTTTCCAAAACTCTGCAATTGAATATTCGGCGAATCATTCTGGTGCTTTTCACAAGTCAAAAATAAGGAGAATCTCCAGACAAGGAAGCAAATCATCTCCAATGCAATACACAAGAGACAGACAGGATTAATTAATAGTAACAGGTGGACTCCATTGTAACTCTCTATCACTAAATAGGAACGTCTACAATTTTGAATGAAAAGATCTTTATGTTTGAGAAATTTCAAAAAAGTGATAAATTAGATCAATCTTTTCTCGGGTTTCGTGGATATACACTTATTTCTTTTTTTATTTACAAAATTATATTAACTTTTTCTATTAGAACTATTCAAATAATATCGTAAATAAATTTTGTGTAATTACGTTTATATCCTTACAACATCATACAAATGAATAATGTGTGTGTATACATTGATTCTTAATGACCTTTAACGAAAGGGAACACAGTATTATAAAAATATAAACTTTAAAGGAGGTCAGTATAATTTTGTAAACAAGATGAGAAGTCAGTATTACAAAAATACAAACCTCAAATAAGGCCAATGTAATTTTGCAAACAATAGAAAAAATAAGTGTATATTGACTAAACTTCAAGAAAGAACAGTGTAATTTATTTATTTTATTTTTTGTTAGAAGATGAAGAAATTTGTAGTTCCACATTAATTACCAGAACATTTTGAGATTTTAAATTTTCAATTGAGATTATTGAATAAAATTCAATACAATCAATTTATAGTTGAGATGTTTTAACGGAAACTCTATTCTAATTAATATTTGTCTCTCGCCATCAATAATAAAATGACACATATTTATTTTGAATTTTAAATACGCAAGGAAGAAAAGATTTAACTTTTCTTCTCTTATATACTCTCTTCGTCTCATAATTTGTTTTGGGAGTGAATTTTATGAAAGAAAAAACAATTAATGTACTTTACTCTTTTTTAAATTATCAAATTATTTTTAAAGTTTGAATAGATATACAATTAAATTAGAAATTTTTAAAAACTTTAATGGCATTTATGAAAAGATTTATTTATTTTACTTGTGTTTTTTAATTGAAATAAGTAATTCAGAACGAATATATATATATAGAATTAAATTGGGATGGAGGAGTCGAGCACAAAGGGTTAATGTATTATGTGTATATGTATATATACACACGCGCACAAAATATAGGGCAACAAGATTACTTAAGTTCGTGTATCTTTATGATATTATCTACAAAGCATGGATACTCCAAATATAGTGCCGTGGCCGTATCGGACACGTATCCGATACGGATAATGCCGGGTACGTGTCCGATACGGCTAAGAAGTATCCCATTTTTTTTAATTTTTTTTTAAATATCGGATACGGCTAGGATACGCGGGGGATACGGCTAGGATACGCGGGGGATACGGACAGGATACGCGGGATATGCTAGGATACGTCTGAGATACGGCTAGGATACTTTTGAAGACAAATTTGTAATTTTTTGCTTTATAAAATGGGGTTGGAATTGTAATATTAAAAACTTTATAGATAAGAAAATAAGGCTCATTTAATAATAAAACAAAAATATTTTTAAAACCCTCAAGTAAGTGAGTCATTGTAAAAAATATTAAAAAAAATAGTAAATTTCTAGATTTTAACTTCTTATATTTTGTATAATTACTTTAACTATATTTATTGTATGGTTGAAAAATAAAAATTAATATTCTATGTATAATATTATATTTTTATTTATTTATTTAGCGTATCCTTGCCATGTCGTATCCGTATCGTATCGTGTCCGTATCCCGTGTCCGTATTCGTGCTTCCTAGGGTACTATAAATTTATAATTGTTGAAAGAATAGAGAGGCTCACCAGGCAGTCACCAAAACATTCTTGCACCTCAAGTTTTAGTTTGTCTATACTACATAAAAGTGCTCCTTCTTATGTCATGGACATGTTCATCCTTCCAGCTTAGAAGAAACAAATACTCTCTCACACATATGCTTCAAAAGTAATGTTCTTCAACTTTCTCCATGTTTCATACATATATACATATTCACGCATGTATCGGCAGTTTTTCAATTTTCTATGTAGATTGTTATTAGATTTGTGATCTGGATTGATGACAACTAGCTATAAAGACTCAATCAGTTACAAATGACGATGTTGTATATTGAGTAGATCAAATAAAAGTTGCTTTTTTGCGTGTGTGTGTGTATACATGTATCTGTTATTTATATGTAATAGTTCATTTTATTGTTCATTCACATTGTTGCTGTGTGTCCGAGTTTGGTGGCTACAAATATCTTGGAGCTTTTTCTGATGTAGGGTTTAATTTTGCTTTGGCCTCTGTAAATCTTTGTTCTAATGATATTCATTATCATTTTCCAGATCTATCACATTACTTCTTTTTTCCCCCTAATATTAGCTCTTGCGTTATAATAAATCTTCGTTTGTTGCTTTATAGATTTTAATAATCCAATTTTCTCACTATTTTATTACACATTAGCAAGTGCTTATAAAATAATACTATGACTATTTTTTATTGCGGGCAGATCTTTTGATAGCTAGGATTGTTTTTCGTAAAGACACTGTTTTTACTTACACATTGATGCTTGATTTCTCCAAAATCCGATTTAAGGGACTTTTTTGGAAAATTGGCACTTCTTACGAAACATCAGCTTAATTTCCACTTTTTTGGTAGCGCTGTTGGCAGATGTTTGTGTAGAGATGGCAATGAATTTTCTTTTCTTTTCTTTCTTTGTGTGCGTGGCTGGGGTTTTATCAATCAGATTGTGATCAGTGGTTTGACAGGGAGAGTTTAAAATTTGTCCATCAATTGTTTGTTCTAAAGCCTAAAAAAAGTGACTTGGATCAATGACTCTGGTTCTCTCAAATTAGCTTTCCTTGTCATTGTTCAAAAATTTTTTTTTTGGTGGGTAAATCTTTTCATTGTTCAATTGTTACTTTTAGTTTCATCAAATTGGTTCGTAAATGGACTAAAGCTTGATTTCTGATCATGGCAGGGGATTGTGGTACTGTGCCACGAGAAACATGTGAAGCTTCTGCTATTTGTCTTAAAAGTGCAGGTAAACCATATGCATTGGTAGGTAATTCTAGCTGAGGGATGCTAAATTTTAAGTTTTAAATTAGCATTCTTCTACATGTGAATTGCATGTTTTTAGGGCCTAGCATCTTAGGTTGCTCAAGTATTTTAGATATTTTTCTCAACTTATGGATACGTTAGAACAGGAAGAAGCCGCCAGGCTCACCAGTCTGGGCCTGCTGCTTTTGAATTGTGGTTTTGGCAGCTTCCAAACTGTCACCATGACCAAGTTGAATTGGATCTGCCAGCTGCAGTCCAGATGATAGTTTGGTTATATAAGAATGAGAATATTTTTGTTTCCTTGAAGCTTCTGGAATATTACATAGAGTTTTTTTCTTGTATCCACCATCAGCTAATGAGCAAAGCTAAGTTGGATGCTTTTTTTCTAATCGGTTAGTCTTAAAAACTATCGTTATCTATCAGGGTAAACTTAGTCATGTTCTTTGGACTAGAGCTCCAGCTGTTTTGATATTGGCTCTCTTGTCTTTGTGAGAATTGGGGACTTTCTATATAATAGCGCAGCACATAGCTCAATTTGTCTCATTTTTCTTTATCAGCGTCAATTCAAAAGATCAAACCAGCTGAATTTGAGAGATCCAGAGGGTATAAGCTCTTGTGCTAGAATTGCTACTCAGTGGATATGGCATTGGCACGGATAGTAAGGAGCAGCTTGAGGCGTTCAGGAGGATCCATTGGCAATTACACAAGTGACAAGGACATAATATGCGAGGGAATATCCACACACAAGTATTCTTTACCTTGTGTTGAAACTAATAGAGCAGTCAGAAGTTTTTCATGCCTCTCGAGTATCAGGAAGTTGGATCACATGAGTTCAAAGAGCAGAGGAATCCGGATAACCCCACATTATCAGTTTCCTCAATCAGAGAGGGTCATGGAGTTGTCTGATTCAGAGTATGAACAACCAAGGTATCCTAGTCTGGAAGCTACCAAGCTAGGCGAAAAGCCGAGGGTGGTTGTCCTAGGCACTGGGTGGGCGGCTTGTCGATTCCTCAAAGGGCTTGACACCAAAATTTATGATATTGTTTGCATATCACCAAGGAATCATATGGTCTTCACTCCATTGCTTGCTTCAACTTGTGTTGGAACCTTGGAATTCCGCTCAGTAGCTGAGCCAGTTAGTCAGATACAGTCTGCTATAGCAAAAGATCCCAATTCCTACTTTTACCTGGCGTCTTGCACTGGTATTGACACAGAGAATCATGAAGTGAGTAACTCCACGGTTCTGTTTTCTTATCTTAGTCATTCTATATGATCACATGCAGATTCTTCAATGGCATAACAGATATATAAACAACTGGTTCCTCCGTATGATCATAAGCACAGAGACATGCCTTTACAATTACAAGCATTGTTACAATATGCAGGATCATCATTTAAACAAATTAAATCGGTTCTTGCATGTACACATGTAAAATGAATTATGAGTATCTCTGCATCACATTTTTTATTTTTTGATTTATAACCACAATTTTGGTTTAAACCAGACCAGTGTCACAATATGCAGGAACGTCATTTGAACAGAAAAAAGAAGGGCATGCCCAGTGCTGGCCCAGCGTATGGACATCATTTAAATAGATCAATTCTATTCTAGGATATGTAATCTATAAAATCAAACATTAGGAATTTCTCCATCACATTTTATTTGCTCTATAACCAGAAAGAATGGAACATATAAAGAAAATATATAAAATTAGGTTATGGAAGAAAAAATGAAAAACTTACTGTTCTACATGTCTTTCTGGATTCATATATAGTTAGTACAAATTTAATAATGTTGCTTCTTTGAATCAGGTGTACTGTGAAACAATTGGAAATGTCGGACTTCCTCACGAGCCCTACAGATTCAGAGTTGCATACGACAAGCTTGTCATTGCTGTTGGAGCTGAGCCCTTGACCTTTGGTATAAAGGGAGTTAAAGAACATGCATTTTTTCTTCGTGAAGTAAATCATGCCCAGGAAATAAGGAAGAAGCTTCTGTTAAATCTGATGCTCTCTGAAAATCCAGGTGACTTATGTTTTCTCCGTCACAAATTTTCTTCTTCCCAAGTGTTGAAAAAATTACTTAATTTCCAATGAGTGCCAACTGCATTCATTAGTCACTCAAGTTTGGGAATTGTTTGTTAAAGTTCCTCTATTTAATCTAAGTTTGCTACTTTGCAATTCTTTTTAATTGGAGCTATTATGATATATTTTCCTGGTGGTCCAGCTTGCTTAATAAAATACAACTTGAGTTGTGGGTTGAACTTTTCTTTTTGGATCTTTTTTATTTTTCCTTCATTGGTATCTTTATTTCCAATGGACTTGTCCTCCCAAGGACCCCCAGTTACCCTCATTATTATTTCATAGTCATTTATCTCCGAAGCTAGTTTCATGACTAAAATTGATCTGCTTTGTTGAATATTTTTGATCTACAATTGCAGGTGTATCAGAAGAAGAAAAGGAACGCCTGTTACACTGTGTTGTAATTGGAGGTGGCCCTACTGGGGTAGAGTTTAGTGGTGAATTGAGTGATTTTATTATGAGAGATGTCCGTCAGCGGTATACTCATGTGAAAAATTACATCCGTGTCACACTCATTGAGGTACTGAAATGTTCTGCATTTATTTCCAAGTAAGATTGTATATAAGAACAATAATGTCAATAACTATAGTTTTCTATATTTGTTTCATGCAGGCAAATGAGATATTGTCATCATTTGATGTTGGACTACGGCAATATGCCACAAAACACTTAACCAAGGTGATTTAATTTGCTTTCTAAATCCTGCAGGCTTTTTCTTCCATAGTTTCTTGAATTGTCAGTGACATAAAACGTTGTATCAGTGTGGTGTTCGCCTTGTCCGGGGTGTTGTGAAAGAGGTGCATCCCAAAAAAATAATTCTCAGCGATGGGAGTGATGTTCCTTATGGCCTTTTGGTCTGGTCTACTGGGGTTGGTCCCTCTGAGTTTGTAAAATCAATAGATCTTCCCAAGTCTCCGGGTGGAAGGTATGGTCACCAGCATTTCTCCTACATTTTACAATTTTAGTATTGAATCCCATCAATTTATTTTGCTGAGTGTTACAGGATTGGAGTTGATGAATGGTTGCGAGTTCCTTCTGTGGAAGATGTGTTTGCACTTGGAGATTGTGCTGGTTTTCTTGATCAGACTGGAAGGCAGGTGCTTCCAGCTCTAGCACAGGTTAGATTCTTGAGTTTTTACAATTTACTCGTAATTTTAAATTCTAATATATGTGTCTCTTGCTTTCTGATATTTGGTTCTGTTAATTTACTTTTCCAATACAGATCCTGTTTCTCTCTCTGTTTTTTTTTTCTTTTTTGTGCTGTGAGTGCATAACTATAACATGCTTCTCAGCTCAGAATTGTGAAGGATTGTCGTCTGAATAGTGAGCTGCATTTCATTGAGAAGGTCAAGTGACTTTTAAGTCGGTGTGCGTTAGAAAATTGATGAAATAACAGAACAAAAAGCATGAAGTCTATAGCGTCTTCAATCAGAAATTAATTGAGGAATTCATAACATGAGGGTTGTATTGTAGTAATGGAAATAATGCTATCATAGTATGTCTATTCTATCTAAATAATGCAATATGAGGCTTTTTTGGCTCTTCGTCTAACTGAAAAGTGGTTGTGGAGTGCCAATTGAATTTAGAAGGCTTGTTTTGCAGTGACGGTTATAGTGATAGTATATGATGGCAATTTCATTGAAGTAAAGCATTAAGGTGAAGTGAATGTGGAGAGCCTGCAAACTCTGTATGGATGAGAAATTCTGTAGGACGAAATTGAATGTTTGTTGTTGAGAAAGGATCAAGTGATTTTCAAGTCCACTTCGCCAAAAAAAGAATGATGAATTAACAGAACAGGATTAAGCATGTTGTTGGTCGCTTTAATAGAAGATAAAAGAAGCAGAAGGAATATATCAATACTGTTGAATGAGCTATTTATTTATCTATGTGATAATTATCATAATAATTGTAATAACTAGCATGCCATTTTTTTGGATGTATTGCCTTAAAAATATTAGCCTTTGAGAATTCCTTTTTCCTTTTTCTGCCAATTGGCTTTTTGAGAATATTGAAGAACTAAGCCTCCTATACATATAATAACAATCACAAAATGTCATGTCAACATATAATAGTTTTTGTTGTGCTGTAGTCCTGAAACAAGGTGTTATTTTGTGCCGTCATTATTTCAGTAGAACACTATATGAGATTGGCTGAAATGCATTAAGCAAACTAATTTTTTTAATATATATAATTTTTTTCACAGAATCATTGTTTACAAAGTAGTGTCTAAAGTAATGAATTCCTCAAATTTGAAACAGGTTGCAGAAAGGGAAGGAAAATTTCTTGTGGAGTTGTTCAACAATATTGGGAAGCAGAATGGGGGCAAAGCTTCATCTTCAAAGGACATCCCTTTGGGAGACCCTTTCTCCTACAAGCATCTTGGAAGCATGGCATCAGTAGGGCGTTATAAGGCACTTGTTGATCTGCGCCAGTCCAAGGTACTGTGAACTGTTTCATGATGCCCATTCCAAACCCATTAAAGCAACAGGTTAAAATAATTTTAGAAATAGCATGGTCAACACGACATGGCCAATGCATCATCTGCCAAAATATAATTATACCGCGAACTAAAGTGAATCGAAGCAAGAGTATAAAAGTAATTACAACTTTTAGATCTTTTTCAATGAAAATTATTCATATAATAATAAGGGCATAAGAATAATTTAACATCATTAGTTAACCGACACTAATGTGAAGGAGATAACTATAAAAAAAAAAATAGCAAATCTATTGCATGAGACTCCGGCTATGTCATTGCGGAGTCGGGAGAAATTTAGATGTATGCAATCTTACTTCTAAATAAAAAAAGAGTAACTGTAATATTTCAAAACAGGAAAGACAAGTGTAATTAATTTTCGACGGAATAAAAAAAACATGGTATAACTATAGAATACGGTTATAAAAATGCATACATTTGTTACCCTTGTTTCTTGTAAGAAGTAGTTATCCTAAAATAAAAAAAAAAATAGCATAAGCTCTTCTATATTGATAAGATAATAACTTCTTGAGTACTACACTACTACTATTTAGCGACAGGAAAAAAAAACAATATATAGCCGACTATAAAAAAGAAAGTGGATGGCCACGTTTGCAAAAGTCACAATTTTGAAATTTCTGACTTTCACTTGGGAAAGTTCTGACACTTCTTGGTGGAAAAAAAATACTTTGATTACAAAATACCTGATAGGTAAATGTCTTTCAAGTTAAGTTGAGATCGAGATGAGAAACCAAGTTTTTTTTATTTTTCCTTATAGGTAAATGTGACACACACACACCCATTTGTTACATTGATTGAACCATGAATGAATTGATTGTGATTGAACAGGACGCCAAGGGCATCTCGCTTGCGGGGTTCGGCAGTTGGCTGATTTGGCGATCTGCTTACCTGACACGTGTCGTCAGCTGGAGAAACAGGTTTTACGTGGCGATGAACTGGGCTACCACACTAGTCTTTGGCAGAGACAACTCAAGAATAGGATAGCTATATCATTATCCAGTTGTAGTGTGGCAGTTTCTTATCCCCAAAAAGAAAATAGATATATGTAGTTGGGCACAGGCAGATAGCTTCAATAAGGTGGAAGTTTTAATATCTGTCTGGATTAAGTTGCTTGTTTTGCATTGGCTTCAATTTTGGTTCATCAAATTCTACAGCTATTCAAACTGGCGATTGATTACTTTACGTATTATGGGAGCTAGAGAGTTAGGCACAAATCATCAGAAATCACATTTAAAGTACCAAATGGATGTGTTGTGTATGCATACTAAAATTGTTTGTAGTAAAATGTCTTGTTTTCACAAGTTCACAACCCCACCTAATCACCGTTTAATTTAACCAGAATACAAACGCAAGTGCAACAACTTGAATCTTCACTCTTACGGATAAAAAAACTTCACTATAAACACATACTACAACCTCTCAACACACACACTCACATATATATATATATATATATATATATATATATATATATATGCCAAATACACAAGACGTCCTCAGAACTTTACAAGGACAGCAACACCTTGAATCTCTCTCTTATATTAGCAGAATTGGGCTCGTTTTCCTCTCTCTGTGTAAAAATTATGAGAACTCAAGTGGGTTCGGTGGGCGGTACGATCGAGAACGAAAGGCAAAAGAGAAGATGGAAGCGAAAGAGTGAGCCAGGAACAGCAGAGCAGCCACCTTCACTTGGCCTCGCTTGGGCATCGGACGGCCAGAATAAATCCTCCTAGACAAACTTACGGCGTTGATCATTTCTTTCCTCGCACCTGCCATCTTGTCTTTGGGTTGAAGTAGCTAAGTGATGGTGCTAATTGTTGTTTACTGGGTTGAACTCTGAAACCGCGTGGGCTGATCTGGTGTATATAAAGGTAAAATTATAAAAATACCCCTACTTTTGGGGATAATTGCTTCACAGTGGTTGCTTATCTATCCATGCCCCACACAATCTTTTGAATTTGATGTCCTTCTTTTTGACCATCTTCAACTCAACATGTTCGCAGTGCCATTTGTGTTGGAATCACTAATCACATTGAGAATAAGGAAAAGGTAATGACATAAAAGTGAACCAAACAATGGAATGTTAACCAAAGTTTCTTGTTACAGTATACAAATGGATTCCATACATCTTTATCACATGCCGTGTTAAAAGTATTAGAAACTTCGGCTACTCTTTCATGTATTTGATTCGATTTTCAAATCATTTTTCATAAATAAATAAATAACACAAATTATGATGTTACAAATTTCTTCAATTTTGGTCTTTCCTTCTTTTGCACTCATCGCTCTCACTTGAACCTGAGACTCTGATACTAGTTGTTACGAAAATTAACAGAAAAAAAGATCAAACACGCAAGCAAAGACACACAAAGGTTTACCCAAAATCTAAGGTTACGTCCTTGGTATTGTCGGATTTTTACTATGATGAGAAAAACGAAATACAATTACAGAGTTTAGACTGTATATATAGGCACCTCCTAGGCTACATAACAAAGTGTGAAATTACCAAAATACCCCTCTAAAAGATTTGGGTCGGGGGCAACCCCCCGAACCCCCACGTTCCGAGCAATCTCCACATTTGGGGACTGATAATATCAATCTACAAACTCCCTCATGCTCATGCCCCAAACCATAGAAAAACATCGTAACAATTATCTTCTCTGTCCTCAAGCTCGAACACCAACTGAAGCTAAGCACAACTTCAGTTTCTCAATAGTCACTGCCTTGGTTAACATATCTACTGGATTCTGACTTCCATAGATCTTCTCAAGTGATAACACCTTGTCATCCAAAAGCGAACGAATGAAGTGGTACCTCAACTGTATATGATTCGTTCTGGAATGATACGCCCGATTCTTAGCAAGATGAATAGCATTCTGACTGTCACTGTATAGAATACTATTCTCTCACTCCTTACCCAACTCTTCTAAGAACCTCTATAGCCAAACCATCTCCTTGCTCACTTATGTAACTACAACATATTCAGCTTCTATGGTTGAGAGAGCCACAATCTTCTGCAACTGAGAGACCTAACTCACTGTCATACCACCCAAAGTATACACATACCCAGTAGTACTAATCAACATAACCCTGCAACGCAATACCCGACCCAAGAAAATATAATGATGTATCTGTGATACCCTTCAAGTATCTAAGGATCCATTTTACTACCTCCCAATATTGTTTGCCTAGATTACTCATGTACCTGTTCACAACTCCCACTGCATATGCTATGTCTGGCCTAGTACAAACCATGGCATATATCAAACTGTCAATAGTTGAAGCATATGGAACATTTTTCATGTGTACTCATTCCTCTTCTATCTTAGGTGACTGTTCCTTAGTTAGTCTACAATGACTAGCTAATAGGGTGCTCACTGATTTTGCATCTTGCATGCTAAACCGGTTAAGAACCTTTTTAACATACTCTGATTGTGACAACTTTAAAGTACCACCCACTCCGTCCCTGCAAATCCTCATACCAAGAATCTGTTTTGCATCACCCAGATCTTTTATTGCAAAGTGCTCAAACAACTGTCTCTTTAGATTATTAATATCATCAAGGCTTGAACCTGCAATCAAAATATCATCCACATATAAAAGCAAAATAATATAACTTATGTCAAACCTCTTCACATAACAACAGTGATCTACCTGGCACCTTTTGTAACCACTACTGCACATGAATCCATCGAACTTCTTGTACCATTGTCTCGGGGCCTGCTTCAAACCATACAAGATTTTTTTTTAGCTTGCATACCAAACCCTCCTTGCCAGTCACTATGAATCTCTGTGGCTGTCTCATGTAGATGTCCTCCTCTAAATCACCATAAAGAAAAGCAATATTCACATCTAACTGCTCAAGATACAAGTCTTCTGCAGCCACGATTCCTAGTACCAATCTGATTGTAGTCAGTTTCATAACTTGAGAGAAAATCTCAGTGTAGTCAACACCTTCCTTCTGTTGAAATTCCTTCACAACCAATCTGGCTTTGTAGCGTTTGCTGCTATCATGTTCTTCCTTAATTCGGTAAACTCATTTGTTATGTAAAGCCTTTTTGCCTTTTAGTAGCTCAGTTAGCTCCCAATTCTGATTTGACATGAGTGAGTCCATCTCTTCCTGCATAGCTGACTCCCACTTGGTTGAATCATCAATTTGCACTGCTTCATCATAACACTCTGGCTCACCACCATTAGACAACAACAAATAGTGTAAAGAGGGTGAATACCATTGTGTAGGTCTAGAGATTCTGGAGGATCATCTCACCGTAATCATAGGTGTGCTTTGTTCCACTTGTGGAACTATATTTTTTAAATTATTTTGAACTCTCCTCTGCACATCATCCCCAGCGATCTCCTCCAACTTAACAAACCCATCATTTTCAGCATGAGCATCTGCATCAGTAAATTTTGCTATTGATCTATCCTTATACATTACTTTCTCATTGAATATGACATCTCTACTTCTAAAATCTTTCGATTTTGATCATCACAGAACCAATAACCAAACTCATCAGTGTCATACCCAATAAAAATACACTTTTTGAATTTTGGATCAAGCTTGCTTTTAGCATAAAAACTTATGTGCACATATGAAACACAGCCAAACACTTTCAGGTGTGAAAGGTTTATCTTTTTTTCACTCCAAGCCTCCTTTGGTAAGTCTTCATCTAAAGGAACAGAAAGTCCCCAATTGATCAAGTATGTTATAGTGTTAACTGTATCAGCCCAAAACATTTTAGGCAACCCAACATGTATCCTCATACTCTGAGCACGCTCATTCAAGGTTCTGTTCATGCGCTCTGCGACACCGTTTTGCTGCGTTGTTTCAGGAACAGTCTTCTCCATTCTGATCCCACTAGTAGCACATAACTCTTTGAAGCCTCTGTCGTCATACTAACCCTCATTATCAGACCTCAAACACTTTATCTTCAATCCTGTTTCATTCTCCACCATGGCTTTCTACTTCTTAAAAATGTCAAATATATCAGATTTATTTTTTAGAAAATAAATCCATACTTTTCTTGTCGAATCATCGATAAAGGTAACATAATATGATGAGCTGCCAAGAGATGAAATTGAAGAAGGTCCCCACATGTCTGTATGAACTAACTCTAATATTTCTGTCTTAAGTTTCCTACCAACCTTTGAAAAATTGACATTTTTCTGTTTTTCGAAGATGCAATCCTCGCATAAACCAATTTTCACTTATTTAATTCCCAACAGTTTTTCCTTTGACAGAAGTGTCTTCATCCCTTTCTCACTCATATGACCCAGCCTATGGTGCCATAGGTTTGAATCAACACCTGAATCAGAAACTGCAACGGTATTCCTGGTGTTTGTCGTCATGTAGAGAGTACCAATCTTGCTTCCACGAGCCACAGCCATAGCTCATTTGGTGATTTTCCACAAACCATGCACGAAGTTTACTGCATGCCTTTCATCTTCAAGTTGTCCCACAAAAATCAAGTTTCTCTTCAAACCAGGAACATGTCTCACATTCTGAATCTTTCAAACGGTCTCGTTAGATTGCTTGCCCATTAGATTGCTTGATCCGAATATCTCTCTTACCCATAATATTCAAAGGTTCATCATCAGCCAAATAAACCTTTCCGAAATCACCACTAACATAGTTTTCCATGATTTTACGATGTAGAGTAGAGTGAAACGATGCACCCAAGTCCAGAACCCATGACTCAACTGGACTATCCACGCTCAAAATTAGAGTATCAGCAATATCTTCTGTGGCTGCGTTTATAGATTCCTGCTCCCCTTTGCCATTCTTCCTTGGTGCCCAACAGTCTTTCTTTAAATGTCCCTTCTTTCCGCATTCAACAATTGCCAGGAAATTTTTCAATACTCGACTTGCCTTTACTTTTGGATTTCAATTTACTGCGATCCATGCCTGTTCTTTCAGAAGTTCTTCCTCTACTCTCTGTATTTAGAGTATATCCAGATGGTTCGCCTATTTTTCTCCTACGAATTTTTTCACTGATCATCAAGTCCTGAATATCATCAAACTTCAACTTCCCTTTTCTAGAAGAACTGCTCACTGCCGTAACAGTACCATTCCAATTTCCTGGTAAAGACGATAATAGAATCAACGCCCTGATCTCATCATTAAAATTGATTTTCACAGAGCTCAACTGAGTCGTAATTGTGTTAAACTCGTTCAGATGGTTTGCCACTGACGCACCTTCTAACATCCTCAGATTGAATAAACGCCACATCAAATATACCTTGTTGGACGCAGAGAGTTTCTCATATACATCTGCAAGGGTTGCCATCAAACCTGTTGTTGTCTTCTCCTTCGCTATGTTGAAGGCGACGTTGCGAGACAGAGTCAATCGAATAACTCCTAGAGCCTGCCGATCAAGAATAGCCCAATCAACATCTTTCATGTCTTCTGGTTTCGTTCCTGAAAGAGGCTGATACAGATTTTTCTGATACAGATAATCTTCAATTTGCAAATTCTAAAACCCAAAATCTGTTCCGTTGAACTTTTCTTCGATCTTGATCTTTCCTTCTTCTGCACCCATTGCTCCCATTCGAACCTAAGGCTCTGATAATAGTTGTTGCGAAAATTAATAGAAAAGAAGATCAAACACGCAAGCAAAGACACACAAATTTATAAGGTTCACCCAAAATCTAGGGTTACGTCCTAGGTGTTGTAGAGTTTTCATTATGATGAAAAAATATGATACAATTACAGAGAGTTTAGACTGTATATATATGCAAAGAGATGGTAAAACATAAAGTTATAAAATAGTTATTATTATCTTAGCTTATCTAATTCATTTGACTACTTTTTTCTTTAGACTTTCTGCCATCTCAATTTCCTGTATCAGTGACTCTCTTTTTTTGGCAACATACAATATAATGTTTGGAAAAAGGAAACGGATCCTTAGAAGAAGAAAAAAGTTGACAAAAGAGTAAAGAAATAATTATTCTAAGTGGTACGATTAAATAAGAAATTTGCTCAATACAAAAAATATGAACAAAATAATTAACCATTAAATCCTCTATGGTATTTGTGTTTTATCTTATTTTTGGTAAGACAGAAAAAGATATTTAAAGGATGAAACTATCCTTCTCTTTTTTTTACTTAACCTTTTCTTCCTCAATTCTAAATGGAATGTAATTTAAGATATCCTTCTTTATTCTCACCTCTCCTTTAAACATGAAGATTAAGTTATGATTTGTTGCCAAGAAAATGACAATATAGTATGTCTAGTTTATTTTTTATATTTATCACACAAGTATTTGTACACACGTTCATGTCGAGACTCAATCTCTCCCCCTCCTCTCTGAGATCGAGAAGGTTATACTAGAGGCCTTTATGATCCGATCCCAACTTCCATTCACTCAGTTGGGTTGAATTTCATTTGAATTTAGAAGAATGTTTTTTAACAACTGTTATCTTATTTTCAAAGGATGGTCCAAATGTATATTATATATAAAATTACCTCGTGACAACATTTGATTCTCTTCTTCTTAACCTCCATTGAACAAACTTACACTCCAGAAGTTTGTTGTGAGGCATCAGACAAAGGACCTTAATTGTAAATGTGGCCATGCTTATATATGATATGATACATAGTTGTATAAGCTATACGTCACTTAGAGTCCCTATCATTCCATCGGATGTTAAATCATTTTCTCATCTAGACAAGAAAGGTGATTTGTGAGTTTCTTTCAAACATTAAATTCAGTTGCAAAAGCATTTACGATTCAGTAAGTCGTTATTAATTCCACTATATATAAGTGAGTGTGACAACTGATAAATTAAAATCCAATCCAAGATTATGACATCCACCAACTAAAGCCTACTTTTTTTAGTGCAGAGCGTTTGAGACGGTAGTATTAATTAGTGAATGACTTCTGTGTGCCCCTCATAATGCCAAGAGTTCCGAGACACGAATTTATGGGACTATAACTCGATTCTGTGGCTTATCTGGACTAACAAGTACTTTTTGCAAGACTAGGGAATGATATCATACTTGACGTTTGTCTTATCTAATAACTCTATTTTGGTTTGAGACATGTATATATATATATATATATATATATATATATAAAAGGAGGGTGTTTTTCTTGAATTTGTTTTTTATTTACACAGTATATAATTATTGAATATGATTTTGTGTACACGGGAGAATTCTAGCACGGGTAATTTTTTATTTATTATTATTTTTTAAAATAAATATAAAATAGACATTTATTATTAATATAAAATTTTCGAATAGTCAATAATTACTCAATCAAAATACTCCTGATCTGCCAGCTGGGGCACGACCTAAATAAATGCGTATTCCAGTGATAGACTTGTAAGTAGTATTTATTAAGAAAAATTACAAAAAAATCCCTGAAGTATCAATTTTTGACAATTTACCCACATGTAGTTTTAATTTGGCAACAAATCCTTATGGGCTTGTCCCAAACATTTGCAATCTCCACCCTCACATAACGTCTCTGATTATATCGTAATTGAAGTATTAAATTGAGGTAATTAGGGTTCGAGACTGTGTGCAGCTATCATTAACCCAACAGGTGTGACATATCATATGATGAATATTTGGTTGGGCGTAGCTTAGACCTATTTGTTGAATAACCTTTGAATCTTAGATGTTTAACCAACTGACGTGTCCAAAGTTAGAATTATAGAATTGATTTTGGTTCAGTGCATCTGGCTATCAGGACAGCCCAACATCAAGCCCATTACTTTGACAGGACTATATATATATATATATAAGCCCATGAAGCAAAAACGGGAAGATCATTTAAAAAAAAAAAAAAAACTATTGAAGGAATGAAGATGACACAGTCAGAGCTTCTTTTCTTATTTCTATAGAAAATTTACGTCCTCATAACTTCCTATGCAATTAATTATTTAACGGGACATGGATGTCATCTTATTTGCAAGATATTCCAATTTTACTTATATATATATATATATATATATATATATATATATATATATATATATATATATACTTGGTGTAAGAACCATTTTAAAACCAAGGCCCTTGTACCATTCCATTATACTGCAGTTGTTAAATGCCAGCATGATAAGAAAAAGAGAGGAGTGTGGTTACAGATTCACTTCTTACAATAAATAAATAAATAAGAGAGAGAGAATCTATGATCATCATAAATATTATAAAAATTGGGAGTATTTTGTTGCTTTTTAAAGTATTTTATTGTTTAGTATTGTTAATTTTCTCATCAATCGTCATCATCCCAACCAATGGTTAAAAAAGAATTCTCTCTCAAACTCGAATTATGTTGCTTGCAGAGACCACACTCTCTATGTAAGTTAATAGGGTGAAGTTTATTTATATCATACTATGATACTGTCAAAAACTATAGTTTAATGGTATTTTTTCTCTCTCCACGTGAGAGGAAATGCATAATTCGAATCCCTATAAAGGAAAAAAAAAAAACGAAAGTGAATTTCTTGCGAATGAAAAAGAAATTTTCATTTACATCCTAATCTTTGGATGAATGGATTCCCTTCAATCTAATCACTTTCTCATAAATCAATTTATTATTTCATGTACAAGTGCCATTATTATATTATCCGATTTTCCAACTTTAGCTTTACATTCTTTTAGAATTTAGATTCAAAAACACATTATTACAAATGAGTGATTTATCAAGTGATAGTAGATGGTGGATTGGTTCAAAACCTATATCCTTTTTCGGCAAAAAGATAAAGGATAAAAAAAGTAATAAGTGGGAAGACTTGAAACACTATAAGCAACAAAGCGGAATTGTTTTATTTTCTAGTATTTATTGTGATAATTTGATTAATTAATTAATTAATTGGCTTGATTGAAGTAATCATTTAACCTAGAATTTACCCAAAGGAAGATAATGAGTCGATGAAATTAAGCGATGACGAGATAATGATGGAAGAATTGCATCATAGAACATCTTTTAATTACTAGCATGTGAAAGCAATGTATACTACACCAATAAATGTGTATGTTTTCTTATCCAACCATGTTGTAACAAAGAATCGTTTGCAAGGGGGTATAGTGCATACATACTGTTCACACGCATGATATATATATATATATATATATATATATATATATATATATATATATATGTTGGCCTGGCAGTGGCACTGCCAAGCCAACATTGAAAGCAGGAACGTGTCACTGCCAGGCCAACATAATTAAGTGGGGGTGTGTCATGAGACTCATTTTTATCCGTCAGTTTATTTTATAGCCGATCAAACTCTATAATCATAATCATTGATGTTGAATTTTCTCTTGTCGAAATTTGAAAGTGGAAGAGATTCATAAAGACAATGAAATTCACCACACCACTTCATCCAGAAAAAAAGGTAATCATTTACTAGCTCTTTAGATAAACATCGGCATATATAAACAAAGCTTGTGAATGGACCACTTTTCTCTACTCCTCTGCCCCTGCGCACGCAAGTGTACCATCCAGCAATGACGTAATACCATTGCAACAACAACGCCAAAATGTGACACTTATCCAACATATTAGATCAAGATCAAATATTACAACAACCATTAAATCAAGAATTCAACTATTTTCACCCTTACTTCATCCTGATTTAATGATGTTGCGTGTTAAAGGATAAAGTAGAGAAGGTCGGTCGGGTTAGTGTTGAGAGAGAAATAGAGAAAGGGACAGAGGAATGGATCCGATTCATTTGGATTAAATTTATGTTGTGTTTTCAATATGGTCTCCATGGGCGTCATCCTGATGAAATTATGATGTCCATATTAAGAACTCATCTTGAGGGTTTCAACTTCTGTTTCAAGTTTGTCCATGGAGAGTCTCTATCACCAGATTAGGCAAAGTTCCTCATCTTATTCCCCCATATGTATTTGGAAAATGATAAATATCATGAATTCGAATTAGATTATTTTTATATTTTAAAAGTAATTATTTTACAAGAATACAAGAAAGGAAAAAAACAAAAAACAAAAAAACAACACTTATCATTATATAATTAAAATTCTAACATAATTCGATAACATAGAATTCAAATTAAATTTTATTTTCGTATCTTCCTTTGAAAGATCATTTCCGTTAAATTTTCTAATAATTGAGACAAGAAACTAATTTATTTGACATAAGTTTGGAACTCTTTCTCTTAAATAAAAGTTTTATTTTTTTTCCATTATCTACGCGTGTGAATAATTAAATAAACACATAATATACTTAAAGTTTTTTATAATTTTATTTTGATTTGATATTTTCAATCACAGTTAAATTTTAAAGAAAGACCTAGTAAAGATGGAGATAAGTGGGGGAAGTGCAAAAGAAAAATATATGTATATATAATAAAGAAAAAATTTAGAGAGAGAAATCCAATTTGATTATGATTCTTACTTTCTTTTTTAATTGGATTCATTTCATTTGATAAAATATTAAAAGTTATAAAAAGTGTAATATGTATCAAAATATATGGTATTTATGTATTTTTTTTATTGTCTCAAAATATATATTCAAGATGTGTAGCGTTGCTCACATGTGCTATAATTGTATCACCTTAAAAATTCAAGTCTTTTAAGTTGAAAATAGAAGAAATATTTAAATATATTAGAACACTTTTTAGATTAGTGAACTAATTCATTTGACTTACTCTGAAGTTTAACATTTTTTTTGACTTACTCTAAAGTTTAGCATTTTTTTTAAAGAATGAAAGAGAAATCAAATAATTGGGGAGTAGGAAGAAGGGTGTCCACTCTCGTGAAAAAGACTCTCAATGGGCAATTTTTTAATTTTTTTATTAATAAATGAATTAGTCCACTAATCTAAAAAGTGTTCTAAAATATTTAAATATTTTTTCTATTTTCAGCTTAAAAGACTTTAATCTTTAAGGCGATAGAATTACAGCCCCCGGTAGATAGTATAATATTTAATATATTAAAGTAGACTTCCAGTGATGTCAATTGGTCAATTAATTCCTTTCGACATAATTTTATTGATCATTTATACAATTGGGTCTGCGTTGCGACTATTCAACATTGATGGGCCAAATTAATTAAGATGCGCATGTACATTGTGGGCAGCTATAGGGTCGGCCCTAACTATTTCCCTCAAATAATCTTTTTTATTCCTTCCATGTTAGCACAAGCCCACTATTGCTCTGTTTAACAGAATTTTTGTTTCAACTTTTATACATAAATTAATATCCTTCAACTTTTTTTAAATACTCTTTTTGAATTCTAAAATTATTCCGTTTCATCAATTCAAATATTTTCTAAAACGACTTTTAAATTTAAAAAATAGAAAACCATTTTTCAAAAACAAATTAAAGTCGAAATCAAACTCTATTCAAGACCTCTGTTGGAGACCCACGGAGAGATTTTTTTTTTTTGGAAAGGTGGCTAGAGAGAGAGACACACACAGATGCCTTTATTTTGTGCGAGTTTCGGGACAAAAGTCCCACATGCGTTGGTCCAGAGTAGGAGGAGTAACTTCTTCGCACCCAACCATGTACGAAGTTTCTTGTGTTGCTTCTTTCACAGGAAAAGCCGCCAATCCTCATTAAAACCCATTGTTTTTCTCTCTAGGAGTAATCAGACCCATCCTTCTTCAACAATGGAGACCCAGAACAAGTTTGTGCTTACATCTTCAGAACCAGAACAAGAATATTATGGCAAAGAAATAGAGGTTGCTGTCAGAGCTGTACAGATGGCATGTTTGCTATCTCAGAAAGTGCAAGAAAGTCTGCTTTCTAAAAGCAGCGATCATGTCCAATCCAAGGATGACAATTCTCCTGTTACAATTGCAGGTAATTCAATTCCTAAATACTGAATTACTGATTTGTTACTTTACTTTAGTTGGATATTGTTTTACGGTTCAATTCGATTGTGATTTTAGAGTAAGCGTAAGATATTGTTCCTTCATTTTACTTTGGGTTTGAAATGTCTATTGCTAAACAATTAACCTTTTTTATGTGGAGTAAGAATGTGGGTTTGATAATTGTAGTGAACTAAGCAAATTTGCACTTTCTGGATGGGTAGCTTTAGGGTTAGGACTTAGAGGTTAATGTTTTTTCAGTTATCCAAATCCAAGAAAAAGTGTAAAAAGACAGTTCTTACTACTTTACCTTTGTCTTTTAAGATTAGATTATAATATTGAACCTTGCAAGATTCCGGGAAAAATAAAAAATTGACAAGATTGCTTTGGGCAGGGAAGCTTTCATTAGGGTGCACAAACAACCATTGGAACCAATAAACCTGGATGAACCGAACCAGTTAAGACAGTTTGGTTCTGGTTTCAAAAATAAAGAACCGTTAGTTTACTGTTAGGTTCTAGTTTGGGGTTCATTAGGATAGAACCGAACTGATTACTAAATATATATTTTTGGTATTTCTCTCTCTCTTTCCCATCCAATGAACTTGTGGAAGTAAGTAACTGGAAATCCAATGAACTTGTGGAAGCTATGCGTACATAACAGTATTTTGTATAGATAGGAGATACTTGATAGTTTTCTCACAAGTCTAAATTCTCTTACGAATAGTAATCAGCGTGTTTGGAAGGGAGAAGCAAAATTCTAAGTTATTTTATCGTGTTTTTGTATAGAAATAGCAAGTGTTTGATGTTAATCTTGTGAGACATGCACTTCTTTTTGTTTAATAGTGTCTTTTAAGAACGGTTCGATTCGGTTCCGGTTCTAATTTTATACTAACTGTTGTGATCGGTTTGGTTCCGTTTAGTTGAACCATACCAAACAGAATCAAACCATGTGCACCTCTATTCATAAACAATCAATTCTGCAGATTGAAGTAAAATTTGTAAATACAATATCCACTTATACATCAATTTATGATTTTTGTGACATGGGTAGCAGTTGTTCTGGAATTCTGCAATAATAATTACATAGTACTATATGACTTATCAACAATATATATATATATATATATATATATATATATATATATATGATTACACCATGAGTGTTCCTTTAAAAAAAGAAAAGACTGTTCCTTCCCAAATTCAGCTGGAAAATAGTTTGTTATGAATTGGAATATTAAAAGATCAGCGTAAGGATCTTTTAGCTTTATGAGTTTTGAATAGTTCATGTATGAAATGAATGGCTAAATAAAATGAAATATTATCTTTCGTGCAAGTATTTGTTTGTTTTGTTGAAAAAGAATGACATATATTAGGTTTTTGATGATTTAGGGAATCTCTAGATTTTGTTGTCCTCTTAATCTTCCATGGGTTAAATTTAGGTTTCTCATTTCATGATTTGACATCATATAATTTCATTTCATGCTAGATTTGCTAATTCTCTTGATCATACCATGGAAACAGATTGGAGTGTCCAAGCAACTGTCAGCTGGGTACTCTCTGAGACTTTTGGGAGTGCAAATGTATCAATTGTTGCTGAAGAAGATGTTCAGGCACTGTCCAAGGATGATGCAGCAGGCCTACTAGAAGCCGTGGTGAAAACAGTGAATGAATGCCTAGCTGAAGCACCTCGTTTCGGGCTTAAAGGTCCTGCAAAGGCTCTTGGAACTACAGAGGTTCTTGAGGCCATTAGTCGATGCAATTCAACTGGGGGTCCCACTGGAAGATTTTGGGTCCTGGATCCCGTTGATGGGACATTAGGATTTGTACGCGGGGATCAATATGCTATTGCTCTGGCATTAATAGAAAATGGAGAACCTGTGCTTGGAGTTCTTGGGTGTCCAAATTACCCAATGAAGAAGGAATTGCTAAGTTATCATCATGGCTACCGTAGAATTATATCTAAGTTGACCCCACCAACATCTGATTCTTGGAACAATGGTTGTGTTATTTATGCAAGGAGAGGTAGTGGCAAGGCTTGGATGCAGCCATTGCTCTATGGAGAAAAGAAGTTTGTCTGGCCGAACTCTGCAAGGCAAATCTATGTTTCCACAATTGATGAGCCTGCACTGGCAACATTTTGTGAACCAGTTGAGAAGGCGAATACAAGCCATTCCTTCACAGCTGGACTAGCTTACAGTGTTGGGCTCAGGTTAATATTATTTTCTTTCTTTTACAAGAACTTCACCATTCATTACACTTGAACAATCAAAATATATAGATGAAAATCAAAACAAGCTGGATGATAATAAGGGAAATTACAAAAGAAAAAAAAAAAAAAAAAGGGAAGTGAAGTGAAAAAATGATTTTGACAAGCATACATTTGTTCAATAAAAAGGAGACATTTTTTCAATAAACATACTATGTTTCAACTGCAGGAACCAACCATTACGTGTATACAGCATGGTGAAGTATGCAGCCATAGGCTGCGGTGATGCTGAGATTTTCATGAAGTTTGCTCGGGCTGGCTACAAGGAGAAGATATGGGATCATGCTGCGGGTGTTGTCATCATTCAAGAGGCCGGCGGTGTCGTAACTGATGCTGGAGGCCATCCACTTGACTTCTCAAAGGGTATGTACTTAGAAGGTCTTGACCGGGGCATAATTGCTTGTGCTGGAGCAAAACTACACAACAGGATTATCAGAGCTGTTGATGCTAGCTGGAACTCTTCTAGTCTATGAGGTATTGCAGCAGAAAATCAATGAGCTTATATTGCAAAATTTTGGCAGAAAGTAAAAGTAAAACCATTGCTCTGACTGCTTGTCAACATTGGTTTAGCCAACATCGTAAATATGAGCATGCTTCAACGATAACAAGGAATAAAACTCCTCTTACTGAAGCCAATGATTCTTGATGTTTGCACAATGCAAGGAAATGAAATTATAATAATAATTTTTTAATTAATACATCCCAATGTTACGTCCAAAAGCGATCGGTCTCGGGTTCAAAACTTGGAAGCAGCCTCTCCAAAAATAGGGGTAAGGCTAGCTGACATCTACCTCTCCCAAACATGCACTGGGTACGACCTTTTTTATTTCTTTTTACATCTCAAAGTTACGTGTATTTGTGTCTTTAACATTCTTGTTTCTTTTTGATCTTACCTTGTTCATGAGCATATCATCATCAGTGGTTCTTTATTCTTTAAAATTGGATGTGATTATGTTGAAACTTCATTTTTAATAGAAAACTCTCCATTGGTGTCAAAAGGTCCCAAGTTTGAACCATGACAACTCCCTTCTGACGGTTCAGACGAGTAAAGTACTGAAATAAATTAAATTAAATTCCTTTTGTTGGGGACTTTAACTTTCAACCCTTCATTTTGGGAGGTAAATTAGATCTCACTGTGTTACAACCCCAAGTGGTAACAAAATTGGCTATTGAATAAAGCTAATTTGCATACTGTAGTGTACTTTGCTTAGTTCGAACTATTGGGAGTTTGGTGGGTTTTGAGTTAGGTGGGCGTTGATGAATCATGGTTCTCTCGAGCCTATGGTATGGCCAAATAGTTTGTGGTGGTCCAAGAGAAAATCCCACTGATTTGAGATTTTAGTGACTAAGGCCAATTTTTTCTGATTAACTAGAAAGTGACTAGTTTAGCACATTATGTATGCTTCACTGTCACTCTGTAAAATGTTTTTATTATTGTCAAGCGTTTTGATTTCTTATAAAAATGTTATACACAATTTTTAGAGTGGTTGAAACTTGAAAGTATTTTACAGAACTGAAAATGACTTTACTGTTAATGCACCTTACCAAAGACTAGAGATATATATATGTGCAAATGTATAAGCAAATTAAGCACAAGCAGTTATGGGACTTGTACACATAAATCACATATATATTCTTTCTTCCATAGATGTCTATTTATATCCCAAAGCAAAAATGGCTATACAATTCGTGTCTATATACAAATAATTTATATGAAATTCTTCAATAGAAGGTAAAAAAATTCTCTTAATTGAAATATATTTCTTGATATAAAATATTTTATAGTGAAACAAGAGCTGCTGATGAGACAAGTAATTTTGGTTATGGATAGAGCTAATTAGGCCGCTAATCTACAAACACCAATTCTCAACAAAGTAGATATTTTTTGATTTGCATTGGATAGCCCATGTTCAGATGAAGTACAAACTTTGACTACTTCAGTTATTGTCACGTGAAAATTGGCTTTCCCTATCTACAGAGTAGGTGTATCAAAATCATGACCATAATTTCAATGAAATAATAAGTGGTTGGAAATGTAATGATCCATGTTTATGATTTTCCTATAGATTTTGATGTCAAATTAGTCAGTGGTCGGCCCTTTCTTTAAATGCTTCAGATTCTCGTCCATTACTTTTTACTTTTTAGGGCCTATTCGGCCCAGTCATACTCATACAGAAGCAAGGAGAGAGAGAGAGAGTGTGTGTGTGTGTGTGTGTGTGTGAGAGAGAGAGAGAGAGAGAGAGAGAGAGAGCGAGGAAAAGAAAAAAAAATAGGATTTTAAAATGTTTAGATCAAATAAATCTCAAGCTTATTATCAAGCCTGAAGTAATTGATTGTAACATAGTAAGTATGCGATTGTGTTTCTTATATCATCAAATGTTCTGTAATGTTTTATTTGTTTGTCTTTTTTTGTTTTTATTTTTGTATTTTTGGGTGCTTCCTTCATTCTTTTGACACTATCATTATTATTACTTTTTTCAAATTATATACATGATCGTAATAATTCTGTATTTTGTATAATATAAACTTCTCTGTTCAGTCACAGTAAGTTATTATAATATATTAAAGTCCTGGATTCATGTATATAGCAATATTGTCCTCTCTCTTTCGTAACTATAGTATCAAAAGAGGAAAATGTACCCTTTACGTAATAGTTTATGGGTAGGGGCGGACTAATATGGTACTCATGATCAGTTTTGGTTATATATATATATATATATATGATATCTAACCGATACTATAAATATTAATACTGTAATATTTTGACACGAACATTAAACAATATATAGAACATTGTTAGTGAAAAATTGAAAATATTGGTTTGCATTATGAATTTATCATGCAAATTAAATTCAAATAAATTGACTTGATCTCATATCGAGTCTAGTTAGAGTGTGAGTCAAACATGGTCTCCCCTAAACCTTACCCCCACTCTGGTGTGTTCATCCCCTTTTTCTGCCAAAAGATCCACTGCGCCACCTCACAATGTGGGTGGGAATCACTTACCTCACAATGTGGGTGGGAATCACTTTATGCCTTCGTGTATATCCATGTGTATACGTGTATGACTAACCAAAAAAAAATTGTGTATGCGTGTGTGTAAAAATATACGGAAACTTAAAGAAATTAAATTCTTTAATGTGCAATAATTGCATCCAACCTACTTGCACCCTTATGGAGGTGAGGTCCCTTCAACTACCATCCACCTTCTCTCTCTTAAACTCCCTCTCTCTCTTAAATGCTTTTGTCACCGTCTGCCCACACTACTTAAGTGTCCTCAAACTCTTTCTTCTCACCTCATCACACTCGATCTCCATAATCTTTTCTGTCAAAAACAAACACCATGAACTTTATAATAACTTTTCTCATAGTCTTTTTGCTCACCACAGTCTCCCTCTCCATTGCCACCCGACCCGATCCATCCTCATCCCCCAAATCTCCGCCAAAGACCAAAGACACAGCCCACAACCACAACCACAACAGCAATAAAGGTGGCGGAGCAAATGGCGGTGGAGGAAATGGTGGTGGGACGGGCGGGTTCTTCGGTCCCGGAGGAGGTTTCAACGTACCCGGGTTTGGAAACATAGGCGGCGGGTATGGATTCGGATACGGAGGTCCGAATGGAGGGTACTCCAAGGGTGGGGTGACAAGGCCCACCGTGGTGTGTCAAGAGAAGGGTCCGTGTTACCAGAAGAAGTTGACGTGTCCGTCCAAGTGCTTCAGCTCTTACAGCCGATCCGGTAAGAACTACGGGTCCGGTGGCGGCGGCGGTGGTTGCACCATGGACTGCAAGAAGAAATGCGTTGCTTACTGTTGAGAAGAGCAGCAGGTAGATGGTTGAAGCTAGCTTCTCTCATATACACACATATAATATATATATATATATATATATAGATATAGTAGTATTAACTATGTATGCGATCCTTATTAGAAAAAAAAAAACTATGTATGCCTTGCTGTTCTAGTTTTTGTACTTGCTATTTAGTTAGCGATCTAAACTTAATCAGTATAATAATGTATGATTTTGTGTGTGATTCTGCGAAGGTTATTTATATGGGTGTTTCTCTTAGTTTTTTTTTCTGTTTTCAAATATATATAAATATAATACTTATAATAATAATAATCAATAAGAGAGAAGATTTTATTGAATAGTGGGTGTGTGACCTGGTGGTGATTATGATGATGAGTACCGAGGAATGGGAGAATCTTAATTAAAGCCAAGAGAAAATTTTATAGGGCGCAAACTTGCATAAATAAAATAATTCCCAAGTTATATGAAGTCCTTTTAGTGATTGTGGATCTTGATATAGAGCTAATGAATTATATATATATATATATAATCATCAATTTGCATTAAGTTTATATAACAAAGTTTGATAGGGTTGTGAACGATTTTTTGAGTTCCAACATATCACGGAAGTCTTTGATAACCTACAAGAGATAGAATGTAGGGAAAAAGAGAAGGAAAAGGACTTGGATTAGTTGGTTGCACATGGTGGCAACATTTACATGTTGCATTAAAGTAACATAAAAGATTGAACATAAATCATCCATCACCAACTATTTGTAATTGTTTGTCCATCTTGGTTCATAAACCATGTGCAATCGAAGCAAATTCCATTTTAACTTCCAAGTAACTTGATCTTTAATGCAAAAATGTTAAACCTTTTGTGGGCTCTTGGGCCAAACAATCCACCAAATAGGATAACTGGGCGAGTCTAATGTGTGACCTGCTTTGCTCTGCCTAGCCAGTAGCCATATTGAGAGTCTGCACCACCTTTTACCTTTCGCCTAAATGGAACTCCCAAGTCCTTTTCAAACCATTTCATAAAATTAAAGTTGTGCAATGAACTTTTAACAGTTTATACGAAACCAAATCAAACACAACAATCAAACTGCCAAGGATCAGATTTACAAAAGGCAACATCTCTAGTTCACAGTAGATATGCTTCTATCTCGGTTCTACATGATGGCATTGCCTCAAAAGTCTTCTAATAAACCCTAGTAAAAAGAAAGTAAAAAAGAAAAAATAATACATAAATCCCATATGAAACACAAGTAACAAATAGCCAACTGAAGCAACCAAATCCACATGCAAGATAACTCTCTCGCTTCACTCATGTAGCTCAGTGTCACATGTCATATTGCTGCTCTCAAGGCTCCTCTAGCCGCCTCACGCTTCATTTCTGCAGCTTTGCCACTGCCTCGGAAATACATGTATACTTGCTGCATTGCATTATGAGATACAACACATACAATTAACAAACCAAAAGAAATGAGTGCTGCATGGAGTATGCAACAAATTTGCCTCGAGTTTCTTAGATGGTATTTGACGGAATTGAAAGTACAGAACTATACCTGAATAACCCAAACGCTGATCACTGTTTCAACGCAGAACATTCCAAACCCAATGAAGTAGAATATCTAGCAAAATAAATTAATAAATTATTACAAGCCCATTACTTCATGTGTGCATCTCATTCGAGGGCACATCTCCTGCCATTTTGCAACATATATCACACCATGAAAAAAAATTGTAAAAAGAACATGGACTCAACTTATCTCAACCAAATAGATTGTAATTGGAACAACAACCCAGGGAAAAATAATAATAATAATAATAATATTAATAATAGTACATGCCAAACAATAAATGGTGTCACAGGGATCAAACTTACCCCGACCAAAGCATTCTTGCTTATGACATCTACAGCAGGCAGGATACCTCTGCTCCAAAAAAACGCACAAGGCCGAGCATTAGCAAAGCATGAAAAACCTAATCACTCATATATGACATACCATTTCAAGGGATATTTAACACCTCAAATAACATTAAACACTAATAACCTAATTAACCCCTTATAAACATTTACCATACAGGAAATTACCAATTTAAAAAATGAGAACAAATGAAATAATTAAACATATGGACAAAAAAATGCTAACAATGTCCATCTTCTCCAGATTATATCTGCTTCATAGTGATTGGATCAGAAGGTTAACTGGCAGTGAAACTTGACTAAGCTGGATACAACTTCAGACTAAAAGGGTTGAAACATATGAACTTACGTGAGAGATTTCCCTCTGAAAACTATAGGAGGAGCAACAGCAGCAAAGATGCAGAAGCCAATGTGAAGCTGTTGGCAGAGGGCAAAAATGAAGCATCCTCCATGACAAATCAAAGTAGACAACAGTTCCACAACAAAAATACAGGAAGGCTTACCAAATAAAAAAGGAAAAACCATCCGAACTTCATTGCACTTTCAGTCCTGCAACAAGTATTTTGATGTTAAAGTATATATTGTCAAGCATGACAACTAAACTAACAGCATTAGCAAAGGTGGTAAGAGAAACTAAATAGGTCTCATTAAGAAGGATCCCTGAAATATCACCAAGGATTGGCTTGAGTGGTATCTCCTCCGCCTCCCAACAAGGAGGTTAAGGGTTCGAGTCCCAGTTGGGACAGTGGGTGTGTTTCTTATCTATTCCAAAAAAAATAAAAGAAAAAAATCCATGAAACATATAGATCCAATCTAGTAATAATGATAATAAGATTTTTCTCCTATAATTTATCCAAAGATCTATCCTGACAACAAAAAAATTTCAGCCATCTTAGAAAACTAATCTGCAACCCAGGTACCAATATAATGGTTCGGTTTCAACCTTACTAGTCCATTACTGGACATTTTCTTCCAGTTATTGGATCTCCCACATGGAATATAAAATTCAGACAGAATAAATCTGTTTGCCCTATGTGGACAAATTAAATTTGCAAAATATTTAAACTTTAGTACCTAAACGCACGATAAAGTGGCCGATACCACAACACATAGGCTCCTGGAACCCCTGCTATGAAGTAGATAATAGCAAGGAACCAGATTTTCACGCCTACAGCAACACAAGTAAAATCAAGTGAAATTGAATTAGGATATCGGATCAATAGTTAAAGAGCATAAATAAGGATCAGAAATCTTTCCATACTAACCTTCCCCTTTAATCCATGCTGTAGTAGTGGCAATAATATTCCACAGAAGACACGATGCCAATCCTGCAAACCATCAGCACTTATACACTGTGAACGTGGGCCATTTTAAGTAGCTTTAGGTATACGAAGGCAATGATGTTCATGGCATGGATATCACTATTGACTTAATTTTTAGCAACTATGATACAATGAGCATGATTTTTGTCCCTTTTTCCAGACACATCCACTATACCAACACAAAAAGGAATTCAGCATGTCATGCTACTGGCCTAGTCATCAAAGATAGGCTTAATTTTAGGGTAATAAGGTTTCACTTGCCTTTTTTCTAATGTGTAATTAAAACCATATGAGAAAAATGCTTCCTTTGGTAAGATGATGACTTAGGAGCAAAAGGGACATTTTGTTTAACTCTTTTGTTACAGAATTTGCCAAAACACAAGTACAACCTCTAAACAAAGTTTTCAGTAAAACAAAGGTTCATTTAAGATGTTTATGATAGTCCTCAATAAGATAATAT
This sequence comes from Cornus controversa, assembly GCA_026545225.1. Lineage (NCBI taxonomy): Eukaryota > Viridiplantae > Streptophyta > Magnoliopsida > Cornales > Cornaceae > Cornus > Cornus controversa. The sequence continues at coordinate 64,417,242 of CM048849.1, read as the reverse complement.
AAGACTATATATATATATATATAGATAGATAGATAAAATAACAGATGCAGGTGAACAAATCAATCAACTGAAGAAGGAAAGTCATTCTACCACATCTTCACTCATGACCAAAAAACTTGGATATTGCAACATAATTTGCCATTAAAACCCATTTTAGCAAGTCCAATAACTTAAATAGTTAAATGTATACACCATTCTGCATGCAAGTAGAATTCCAACACTTCATAAATGAGAGAAAATAAAATTTATGTACAACCAAGCAGAAGTATACATACCCAACAATGTTGTAAATGCAACATACTGCAACCTTTGTAGATGAATTGGTATTTCATTTGCAATATCATGATGGATAATTGGGAAAAATGGCGGGTAGAATTCCAACACTTCATAAATGAGAAAAAATAAAATTTATGTACAACCAAGCAGAAGTATACATACCCAACAATGTTGTAAATGCAACATACTGCAACCTTTGTAGATGAATTGGTATTTCATTTGCAATATCGTGATGGATAATTGGGAAAAATGGCGGCCAATTTTTCTCCTCGAGTACAATTCCAGCTGCAAAGCAAAAAGAAGATGTCAGCTTGTCAATCACAAGGCAGAATTAATGCGACATTTTGGATGTCAAAGAACCTTAACATATAAGAAGGCATATTTGTGATTAAAACATAAATAAGAGAGTAAGTGCAGAAATTGAAACCCTGAAATGCCTTCATATTTGTTTTAATCCTACAGACAGACAATGTACTCTTCACAATCCATGTAAAATGCAATGGAAAACTAGGGCCTGTTTGGTTCAACTTTGTGTTTCCAGAAAACTGAAAATCAGAAAACAGTACAAAAAAGTTGTTTGGTAGACACAGTTTTATAAAACTCAGTTAAAAAAAAGTCTATTTTTAGAGAGCAATCTTTTATATTTCTCTTAAAACAGTCTTGAGATCTGTTTCCAGAAAACTGAACCAAACAGGCTCTAGATTCCTACTATTGGTCTAAAAGGCCACAATTGCTTAACCTTAATATGTACAACAACAAGAAGCCTTTTTCCCAACTGCTTCCGCTCTATCTAAGGTCATAGCCTCAGCCAAACCACATGCTATCATATCCTCTTAACCTTAATATGTGATGGACAAAAATTAAAAAGAAATAAATATAATAAGAGAGCCAAGCACCTCTTGCCGCAGCATCTTCTTTCCGTTTCACCTCCTACATAGCATCAAGAATACAAATAAGAAACATCAACAAGGATGCATCTCACCAATAAGCAAAGTTGCTATAAACAGAAATAGTTTTCATAATAAAGCCACCCACTGAATATCTTTTTGATATATTTTTGGACTTCAACACCAATGTTTCGTTTCAATTTATTTTGTTGTGATTTTTGGCCACCTCAGGTCAGTGTCAGGCAACTGCATTAATGTCTACTTTCACATAACAAAGGAAATAAACAAATTGATTGGATGCAAAATTATATTTTGTGCAAAAGAGAGAGAGGGAGAGAAGTTTATAACATGATATATTGCAAATGAGAATTCCACATCTTTCCAAAGAAAAAACAGTCATCCATGTAAGATATCCAACAATGGCGAACATTCACATATATTATAAACATCAAATGAGACTGTTTTCCCATTAAAAGGATTGCTCATTATTAATGGTTTTCCCACTCTCATGCATAACAACTTCATGTATATTTGACCTTTACTGATTCACACCAACCACAAAATGCCATCATTGTGGCACTACTCACTAGAAATAGTTATAAACAGCATTCAGGTAAGATGCATCAAACTAAAATTTACTCACAAGAAAAAATGAGGAAAGGGAGAAACAACAATTCAACGAAGTACGACCATATCCCAAAATAAATGTGCACCAATTCATAAAATCAAGATATCTGTCAGTAAGTACCTGTTCCCTCTTTCTCAATTCAGCCTCCTTAGCTTGCAGTTCCTTCTCTTTCCTTCTTAAATCCTAAATTTGAAAACAGATTTCAATTAGAGAAACTGAGAGTTACACATATGGAGAATATACAAATGGCAAATATAGACTAGTCATCTTCGTAGTCTCAAAATTTTGCACAAACCTTGGATGTAGTTGTATCAAGAGGAATATCAATTGGGGCACCACGGTCATAGTTGAAATCTACAGGTTCAGGTGGAAGAGGTGAAAGCCTTGAATTTGTGGCAGAAGGAACGCTCCCAGGCTTCTGGAAATCCCAGAAAAATAATAATACAAGAGCTTAGAGAAAGGGGACATGAAAATTGAATATATATATATACATATATGATAACATACTGAAGGATAACAAAAATGTATAAAATATCACAATATACACAAACACACCATTGAAATAGCATTGAAAAGAAGTATGTCAATTAGAAAGTTAAAAGATCACATCCAAATAAAACCACCAACTATGAGCTTGAGTGGTATCTCCTACCACCCAGAAGAGGGAGATGCAGAGTTCAAATCCCTGTAGAGACACAGATGTATATGGGTATACGACATGTCTGGGGAAATAAAAAAGAAAAAGAAACTATCCTACTGGACAGATTTCATTTGTTTACCAACATCTATTGACTTGTAAATGCATCCAATATCTCGACACCCCTAGTGAACCAAGAATATGTTCCCTTGATCCTTTGTTAAACACTCTTATTAGGCATGTATGTGTTTGAGAGGTGTCTTGAACATATATCCCATAAACACGCCCATGTTGTCGTGTATTAAGAACAGTATCTATATTTTTTTAAGTACTAATGGCACATGAACATAAACATATTAATTTCAAAACAAAAAATCCACAACTTGAAGAACCACCAGCAGAAAAGGCAGAGACCTCCCACCTATGTCAAGCAACTTCTTTGAAATTATACCCTATAATTCTTATATAATTGAAAGAATTTGAAATCCTTCTTTATATGGTATATACTAAATCTCTCGTCATAAATTTATACTATAATCCTATAAATAATTGAGCATAAATCCATTTATTTCAAATCCTTCAATCCAAATGGAGCCTAGAACAATTTCAAATACTACTCTATATATCATACAAATAAGGCAATAGGATCCAATTGACTGTAAAAACTATACTACGAAAGGAAGATTCAGTTTCAGTAATAACAGCGAGTGTCAAGCAAACAAATGCACTTCATAACCTAACCAACAAGAGAGAGCGAGAACTATATAATAAGACCAACAAAAAAAAGAGAAGAACAATATAATTTACGAACGAAAAGCAAGAATTACATATTCATCATCTATCCGCACGGATAAATATATCAGATATACCAATTCGAACAACTAAAAAGAATCCACTTGAACAGCTACATCGATCTTGTAATCAAACAAATCAACCAAGTATACACACAAAAATTGAAAAAACTTAAATTTGAAAATTTTCAGAACCCAGAATAAATATTTTAAATTATATAAAGACTTTCAAACTACCAATATACATAGAAATAATCGTGCACTGTGTGTGTAGAGAGAGAGAGAAGATGGTAGCTGAGACACTTACAGCAAAGGGATTAACTTCTTCTTCAGCAAACGGGTTGTCATAACGCCCGGCCATGAGTAAGGTTTAGTGTAGACACCAATTTCACCGAAAAAACGGAAATCTAAGATCTGAATATAACTTCAGATTTGAGGGAAAGATTGAAGGAGAAGAAATTCAAAAAAAAAACGAATTCAAAATTTGAGGCCCCCTCTAACATGTGAAGGAAAAGCAGAAAGTCTAGAGAGAGAAAGTGTGGACTTGTCTACGGTCAGCTAATGATCTTCGGAATAGACGACTTTGTCCGAGAGAGAGAGAGAGAGATTGCATTACAACGGACACGGACACGGGACACGAGTACGACACGACACCGATACGGCGATATGAGAAATTTTAAAAAAAATAGGACACGGACACGGCTAGGATACAGCTATAAAATAATAATATAATATATTAATATATATTAATTATTCAATAAAAAAAATACTACATTACATAAATACTTCAATTCATCATCAAACAATTAAAAACCAAACAAACTTATAAACAAAAATAGACAAATATATTAAAATAAATTAAAGAACCAAACTTATGGCGTTTTCTATATATATTTAGCTTAGATTTTAATCATAATTTAGTATCATTTAATTTCCATTCGAAATATTTGAATATACATCACTGCTATGAAGTGTCCGATACGTCTTCGAGGAGTGTCCGAGAAGTGTCCAAGAAGTGTCCGAAAAGTGTCCTAAAAAGAAAAATGTCAGGACACGGGTACGAAGTGTCCGACACGTGTCCGCGGAGTGTCCGAGTGTCCGACACGGGTACGGCACCCTCGGTGAAGTGTCCGTACTTTCTAGCATTACAATTTACATGTGACCCCACCAAAAAAAATTCGCGTGAATTTTATATTTCCTGAATTCTTTTTGCCAATTTAATTTTGGAAAAAATAAAAAACCGTTCTTAGAAAAGGCAACTGAGCAATTTTAGAGTCTTTGTAAACATCGGATTGTAAATAATTTTGAACACTAGTTGAAACCGAGCATGAATAAATTTAATTAGCGAGTTATATTTTTTTGAAATATTAATGAGGCGAGTCCGAGCTTAACTTTTTGAACTCATCACAATCTCGAGTCAATTTTGAATAGCCTCAAACTCAACTCAGTTCATTTCCAACCTTATCTCTCATTGGTATAACATCCTTTTAGAAGAGCAACTCATATCATATCCAAAAAAACTGTTAGAAGAGAGTACCATTTTTTTCCCCTACTCTGTCCGTTTAAATTATCTTTAATTATTTTTCTTCAAAAAATATTTTTAATATTCTAACTTCTCTAAAATTATTAATGACATAAAATCCAACATGAAAAGCAACGTGTGAAATTAACAAAGAGAATTAAGAAGTTCTATGTTTAAAAGAGTAGTGATAGACATCAACGTGATTTGCAATATTTTTAGTTTCTCATTCTAGAATATATAATAAAGTCTAGAGCAATGTATTATAGTTATTTTGGCATAAACGGGACTGACCCCGAAGGTTCTTAAATCTTACTCCCTCCTCCATCCCCACCCAAACACTTCATGTGTTTAGAGATTCTAACTTTAAAAGATGTAAACTAAAGCAATGTCATTTGTGATTTCAACTTTAAATAAAGAATAAATCCGGTTGGATATGGATCATAATTTAATTCAATGAAATTCAAGTTAATAGAGAAAGGTAAAATATAAATTTCATAATTGATTAAGTCACTTTTTTAAGTTTAGCAAACTGTAAGGAAGGATTGCAATTTTTCGGATAAGTTCAAGGGGTTTATACCCAAACTAAAAGTATAAAAAACTAAGTTGCCAAAATCTGATAGTTCAAGGAGTTTTTGCATTTTGCCCATTTAATTATGTGAATAAATCTTTCTTTACATGTTAAGAACTACACCGAGTCACATTCTAAATTAAGTTTTTAAATTAAAATTTTATTTTAATATTTTATAAAAAAAAATGTAAGAAGAGTACAAATATTAAATTAAACAGTATTGCTTATGATATATAGTAACTTCATAACAACACAGTGTTTTATTGAATACAAATCTACTGAGTTTCTTTATAAAATACAAATGGGACAAAAGAATCCATTTCTTCCTACCCCATCTTATAATTTTATCATACTTCAATTAATACTAATACTAAGTTTTTATCAAAAATTGTGCTCTTGTGGTACTTATTTATCTTTCAAAAGTAAAAATTTCAATGATTCAAATTTTTATAAAAATAAAGTGAACGTGTGAATGTGTTTCTTAACAAGGTAAAAAAATAATAAAAAAAAATACTCAGCTGTTAACTTTATAAATTAGATACTTTCACTTCCTTAACATGTATCAATAATCTTCATTTTATTTAAATCATTTAGGTCAAATTGATTCTAAATTAATTATTATTACAATTTATATCATATTACATTTATGTAAGGTGTGTACCATCATCTATATATAGTGTGTGTATATATATTACTGTATGTTTATAGTATTGTAATGAGTACGTATAAAGTTTTGAATTTGACCTATAGAGCCTAGAGGTGACGTACGGACTGACTTGGTAAGTTTTGTCTTGTACTCTTGTCTACGTGTATATTTGTGATTGCAGAGAGGGCTGCCAACAACCATTGGTGAAGCGAGCCAAACCCCAATTTTCTCCAATGAAATGTAATAAATATAATAAAAGTGACAATACATTATTCGGAAATGTAATAAAATAATAAAAGTAATAACATGTATAATTTTTTCGATTACATGGATTCGACTACCAACCAAGGTTGACCTTCTAGACCAATTTTGCTGTGAGCAGTTAGTTGTATAGAAATTTCTTATACTGGTGTAGGTACAGCATTGAAATTTCTAAAGAGACTGAAATTGAATTTTCCTAAGCTGAGCTATCCCACAAAATTCAAAACACTTATATCTATGTCGCACCAAATGAATGTTTTGCCTGACTAATCTCCGTGCAATGCACCCCCATATATACGTGACACTTCGAAAATTTGTACTTTAAAAGGGTCAAACCTTAAACCTAATTAATAACATAAGTTTTCTTCTTCATTTGTCAACCCGAAACAATAGGGCTTAAAACAATAGAAAAGAAATCATGCTGAAGGAGGGAGAGGGGGAGGGGGTTGGAAATAGAGAGGAAAAAAAGAACAGCTGAAATTAGGAACATTCTGTACCAAATATGACATCTGTAGATAAATATTCATCTGTCTCGGATCAAATAATGAAATAATGATGAAATTAAATGGGCATAAACAAATTAAATTACAATGCATGTTGGCTACTGGCTGCTAATATTATCAAACCACTTGTGTCAATTAACGTCTTTGGTTAATTTTTTTCTTGCGTCTTCTGTTAATTTGTTGCTTGCGTCTTTGGTTAATTTGCTGCTTGCGTCTTCGGTTAATTTTAAATGGATCAATCCAACCTTCCTTCACAGCTCGTTCCCAGCGCTCAGCCCAGTCCTTGTCTTCCTTCACAGCTCGTTCCCACCGCTTTTCAAATTTTCGAAGCTCTAACCATGATTCCCTCCTAATCTGCTCGGTCCAATTCCAACATAAGAAGAAAGAAGTTCCATTGTATTACTGGTGAAGATGATAAATGGTTCTATAGTGTGTTAAGCATTTCACCATCTAAAGCATCAGAAAACAATGCCACATGCATGCAAAACCTCCAAATCGGAGACCAAGATCAAACTTAAACAAAACCTAACTCTGCAACCTAAAACTTAATAGATAAATATGGGTCAACAAACAAGAAAACAGCACGCATTCGAAGAAATCATTTAATAACATACTTCCATAGTAAGAACTGTTCTGAAATTAGAATCACCCCATTTATGATTTCATGATAAATGATCCTCGTGCAATATGTCCCCATACCAAAGTCTTCGCCAATTCTTCAAATCCAAGAATAAATAAGATGTTTGCCTGAAAAAACATCAACAACAATCCAAGTTTTTGCCTCTTTTCTCTCTCTCTCTCTCTCTCTCTCTCTCTCTCTCTCTCTCTCTTTTCCTCATCTGAGCTGCTAAGTAGGGAAATGGTAGATATTTAGTCACATCAACCCAAGACGTAAGAATAGATGCCTGATCCATGGTATGCCGGCCCTATGTTCAGCTGAAGACAACTATTTAGACTGCTACCCAGGTTACCAGGGCTATGATCATTTTAGTTATAGGCAATTTATGCCCAATTTATTAACGGATATTCAAGAGAAAACCGACTAAAAATGACAGTTACAACACATTACAGTTCTAGTTGTCTCTTACCTCCAATCGCATATCAACAGCACGGCTCTGAAATCAAAAGGAAAAAAATTTAAGAATAAATAGAGCATTAGCAATATTTGAGTGAAGGAAGAACTCATGGTAAAATACATATTCATTTTCTTAAAAAAAATATAAAAAAACAGAGGGAAGACAGAAATAAAATCTTGAAGGAGCAAAAGGTATTATACCTTCACTGAATTTTTAGGATTTGAATCCTACACCAAGAAGAGGTTAATTAGTACCAAGTGGAGAGTATATGACGCAACAACAACAAAAATTAGAAACAATAATTGTTCCTAGGAATCTCTTGCTTCTGCACTGAAGAGAGATGAATATATGGGAGGAGATGCAAATTAAGAGACAAATCTGAACAGAATTTTTCCTCAGTAATTCCCTCACCTGCTGTTTATACAAGTATAAGCCTTATTTTTCTTTTTTGTAGTTCAACACCATAGTTCCAATTATTCCTCAGATAAGTACATTGGCTAAAGCAAAACTTTGCATGGTTCTAACCATGTATGCGTATTTAGTTAACCTAATAGTTGTTAGCATAGTCCCACATCGCCTGAGTACCTTTGGGATGTGTAGTGTATATACACATGGGCACCCTCTCCTTGTAAGCCGGTTTTCAAGGATGAGTTCTACCCATGGGTTTATCATGATATCAGAGTAGGTGTACCGCAGGGATGGATCGGGTTCGTATCTCCTGCCCTGCGTGGAGGGGGAGAGCCAAGCCATACCTTTGGAATGTGTAGTGTATATATACATGGACACCCTCTCCTTGTAAGCCGGTTTTCAAGGATGAGTCCTACCCATGATGAGTTTATCAATAGTGATAGCCAAACAACTTTAAGCACTACGCATTGGATCCAGTGAACCAACCTGCTCAAAGACCAAGCATCATCAGATAAGATGGAAGTGCAAGGCAAACTCCATAACATTTGACATTATTGAACCACATATGAAGATATCTCGACCTAATTTTTGCAGATGCTGATATTCTATTTTAGTGAAGACCAAAATTTTCAATTATCACACTTCAAATATCTGATCTACACGCATTTTCATATATATATAATATATATATAGTGTCTGACTGAAAAATAAAAAATTGGGAAATCTGTTGACATTCTGAAGAAGTAAAAAAGGATGCAACTCGGGAACTTTTTAACAGAGCATGTGGTAGATAATTGCATAGACAGAAAGAAAGAACTCCACGTCATTATCAACTCAAAAAGAGCACGAGTCCTAGGGAGGCAACATGGCAAACATTGAAAAAAGAACCAATACCAATTAGACATACCAAAGAAAACTTTACTGTTTGTCATTTGCGAATATAGTTTTAACTGATAAAACAAGAGTAGTTATAAAGCAGAACTGTGGAAATGCACTTAAAGAAAACTTTATAAAGGCAATTGAAAACTCCCAACATGCCCATTAAAGTCACCTCCTATATATGTACTCTTGTGGCTTGGTATATTTTGTACCATTGCATCTAGTGACTCCCAAAATGCCTTTTTTATATTCTCATCTAACGCTACTTGTAGAGCATATGAGCTTATTATATTGAAAATATTTTGCTATTAATCTATCCCCTTGTCTTGTAATTTCTACAATTTTATCAAAATAATTATGTAAATAAAAATGAAGGGTAGAACAATTACTCTTAAAAATCTATATATCACTAGTTAACAAGAGTAATTCGGACAAAAACATGTAATAATGCCATCTAAAGATAGCACACAAAATTGATGGAGGAAATGATGAATACAGGAAAAAGTTGAACAAAAATAAAAGGAATAATTAGGGAAATGACCTTTCTTGTAGGTGTTCCACCCAAAGTTTGTATGCCCTGATGAACTATAAATTCACTGTCAATAACTCCCACCCTCTTTGTTCGGTCCCCCTGCAAAGACATAGTTTTATCCGAAACCATACGAACACTATTTGACATATATAAACAGTATTCAGACCTAAGAATATTTAACAATAAACAAAAAATGCACACAACAAAGTATTTAATGAATTAGTTGATGCAAAGTAATTTGTCCTGTTGTTCATAGCTTGATAGAGAAGTAATACAATGAAAAAAGCATATAAAAACCTAGAGCCAAATGCTTTGAATTGGAAGAGTTCAAAATTTCAAATGATAATACTTTCACACCCAAATGCCTTGAGAACATAATACGATGTGCATTTAGGTGATAATACATAATGAGACATAAAAGTTGTAACTTTGGATTTATGTATTTAAGAAAATCACTCACACTACAAGAGAATCCAAAGCAAGCAATTGGTTTACCATTTTAGCTCTATAGCTTCTTGGTGCAAACTAAAAGTAAAGGAGGCAGGCTTAATGCTATTCAAAAGAATATTACAAGATAGTAGAAAGCAAAGATTAGCATGGCGTTTATGGTGATGGAAAAAATGATAGTGTTAGAAGCCATGGTGATTGTAACACCCCAAAATACACATGGCATAAATTATTAATTGCACATGTATTCCAAGGAGTACACAAAGATTCATTCAACCTATATAGATACACACACAGATAGATATAGATAATATAATAATTCAAGTTAATCCAATGGTATTTATTGAACATTAAATTTACTCGGTTCTTCAATTTCTTAACTAAATGTTAAGAGAAGTATAATAAATCACAGGCAGTAATTGATCATGAAAATGATGCACATATATCAAAAAGTGAAATGCACTAGCACATATAATCAAAGTGGCACACATAAAAAAATTGGTATGCTAATGCATGCCTAATTAATTGAATGATGGTGTAGTATGCGTGAATGTATCATGGATTGACAATCAGGGTCAGCTCAATATAATTTGAGGCACTAGTCAATATATATTTTTCCCTTTTAATATTTTTCTCTTTTTTTTTTTTTTTGAAGTTTTGATTATTAATTGTAACAAATTTATCAAGAGCTCCTTTTTGAGATTGAATTAGTTTATCTATTTTTTCTCTTCTTTTTTTAAGTTTTTCATACTCGATTCATACTTTCTAGTAGTCATATTCAATAAATAAATAAAAATGGTCACAAACAAAATATACACTTTTATGATAACAAATAATAATAAGACTACAAAAAAATTAAGTTAAAGATGTTAGAAAAATCTGATCTAATGCTCCAATAAATTCTTCAATCCTTTTATACCTAGCTATTTTGTAGCTTCCAATAAAGTTATGGCACCAAAGTAGAAAATTGCTACCTTCAAACAATTGAAGAGTCCCAAAATACCAAAATATGTGAGAGAATAAAGAAAATAGAAGATGGAGTGAGATAGTGAGTTCAAATGGAGACACTGTAATGAGAATAAAGAAAATAGGAGATGTAGTGAGATAATGAGTTCAGACGGAGAGATTGTAATGAGTGGAGGAGAGAAAAAAAACGTTTGTAATGAGAGAGGAGAAAAAAAGAAAGATAAAAGTTAGGAGTTTAATAGAAAAAGTAGGAAAAGGGGAAAAAACTAGGAGAATATGGAAAGTTTTATCAATTTCCAATACAATTATCCGTTAGATATGTACTTGACATTAATTGCAGTAATGATAAGAGGAGAAAAAAAAGAAAGCGAGGTGAGATAAGGATACAAATTAAGAGTTCTAATAGAAAAAGTAAGAAAGTGAAATGAAAAGTTTTAGTATGAACTAAATTGTACCCACTATTACTACATGCTATTGGTTGGGGCCTAAGAAGGTAATGATAAATAAAAATTTATGCATTCCATTAGCTGGGGCCTTAGGCGACAGCCTAAGGCTAAAGATGGCATGGCACAGGCAGGATATGGATTAACCACTCTTGTTGTCAAACCCAACCCGAAACTGTCACTGGGTGGGTTGACACTAGTATAATATGACTCAAGCTGATATCAATATTGGAAAACCTTCAGTGTATATATCCCCTTGAAGCTGGCACTGGCAGGATATGTGCAGCCAAGACAATCCAATCTTAAATTTTTCTCAAGATGGACCATTTAGTCACTTATACCCACCCTGAAGTTGTATAGACGTGGATACGTACACTAAATACCATCCATAGACCCTTTTCAATTTCCCATATCCACCCTCCAACTGTCACCGACATGGATCTGCATAGCTAAATTGATTCAACCCAGTACTACCACCTATGGAATAAGGTGTAATTGCAAGTTCATTAGGTCCATGCATATACAAGTTGTGTTGAGATTATGATTAGTTCAATTATTAATTACCAGGATACCTCCTCAAAATATCCAACTGTTTGACAGAAGTCAGTCTACTAATAGTATCATTACATTTTTCATATATCAATATCTTATCAACTTACCGAAAAAGATATATTATCATTATTCTTTTGATCTTAGCATAATATTTACACGAGTTAAATTCTGTATTCATAAAAACCTTCAAGATGTAAGGCTAGTGCTAAATTACAATCTGATAGTATATTAGTAACATATAGTAATATATGGTATTAGTACATATGAGTTCGTGTTTATTGTTTAACTATACACATTAATATTCAGTCTTTCCACTCACGTATGTTATTTATTTCTTAAGTCCTTTTCACGAAGGAAGTGATACACAAGTTTAGTTAATTACTCATTTGATCTCACTATATTTCTTTATTCATTGTCACTGATTCTCATTTATTAAATTATATATTTATTCGAGTCTTTTTTTCCCATTTTTTAATGACTCATATCTCTAGCAAGGGCTGGCAGCTACGACTCCGGTCAATACATCTTTCTTTCAACTCAATGAACGACCATTCACCACCGACTAAGGTTATTCAACCTGATTGAAACCTGCTGTCCTCACAGTATCATTATTCAAGTCAGTCATGAATGTACAATGCATGTAAACTCAATCTATGGTTACCAAGCATTTGAGCCCACCCATTAAATCATTTCCACCATGTGTAGATTAATTAGATATTTATGTATACTACAACACAATATATTATAATTTCAATTACTGATTTTATATTTACGGTTTGCTAGAATGTACAAATTCAGTACACATGTTAAGATGATTTACTAACTCGATCAACTGATATTATGATCTACTATATACTAACAACAAATCAAATCCTAATTTAAAGAGAGGAATTCCCTTCACAAAATTGAACTCTATATTAAAAATAAAGTATATCTATTTACACAATAATATTGCACTGATTTACATAGAAATTAAATCCTAGGTTAAGAATAAGTTTATCTACTTACCTCTAATATTTCAATTGGAATCCTAGGTTAAGAATAAGGATTAATGTGCAACACTTTTTTTTTTTTTTTTTGGTTGGAAGGGAAGGAGGGATTTTATATTTTTATACCAATATACCCTTCCATTGTATAAATTTATGTGTGAGAGAATTTCAGTAGGTTCTACCTAGTGATTTTGTAAATAATTGAAGGTTAAATTTGGTATTACATATTTATAGGGTAGTTTTTCTTTCTTTCCCTCCTCCCTTCCTTCCAACCAAACAAGGGAAGCTACTTTTAAACTTTCACTTGCATTAAATCTTGAGCACTTATTTATTTACTTATTATTTAAATTTGGGATTATGTGTGAACAAGTGCATGAAACTACCGTGTGTCTGCCAATGGAAACTTAGATTGATTGACTAGTTGTTCGGGTTATTACAATGATTTGTGGTGGAGCTGGTGAAGCAAGGAGGGGCAGCGATAACAAAGCTAGTAGTGAGGGAGGAGGTAGAAATGCTGCAACTAGAGGTGCTTATGACAAAAGTTAAGAGGGGTGGATTGTGGACATTACATTTATGCCCATGCAGGAAAGTTTTGGGTGGTGGTGGTGTTGGATCTGTTGGTAATGACAACCCATATCTTGCACCATTAGCAGGGGAGCTTAATGCTGACCCTTGAGGGTAATACTAGGGAAAGAGGAAGACCAAAGTTACCATGGATAGAGTTAGTAAGGAAAGATCTGATAACATGTGGTTTGACTGAGGCCATGACCTTAGATAGAGTGGAATGAAAAAATAGAATTCATGTAGCCAACTCCAAGCAGTTGGAAAAAAGGCTTTGGTGGTGGTTGTTGTAGTATTTAACGCATTATTGTTTTAAATGAATAATCATAAATGTAAGTGAAGATGTCTGTAGAACACAAAAACCGAGGAAATATTGTCTCCCATGCAACCTATTCTAACTCCCAAGAGTAGTGAAAGATACAAACTCAAGCAAACTGCACTGAAATCCCGTGTTCAACCAGACTAGCAGAGCAAAAAGATTTATATTGTAACAGAGTCTCATAAAGTACCATATTTATAGAAACGTCCCAAATCATTCAGCAGTGCTGGACAGAAAAGTACAAGTGAATCTCACCTGTGCACAATACCCAAGTTTCATGTCCATTCCCCATCCATGAACAAGATCGTTCTGAAAGAAGCAACTCTGTATAAATTCATCGAATTGAAAAATAAAATGATAAAGAGAAAGTGTCAAGAGAGCAGAAATTTCTTCAAAGTCATAGATATCAACAACTGAGCAACCGCCATCAGAGCCGAAAGTCAATCCAAAGTAGCATAAATATTACGTAGATCAAAACATCACTGTACTAAAGCTGATGCAACTTCATAGATTATTAGCCAGATTTTTCACATTCCCTCCTTATTTAACATTTTATCAATTAGGATCCAAAATACTCTGGTTAGGCACGACCCTTCAGTAGATGGTAAGGTGAAACTACATGCAAAGAACACTTCTGAATTATACTCCCAAATAACAAATTGCATGTAAAGAAACACAACCTCATATTAAATGAAATTTTGTTATTATATTTGGTAAGAAGTCGAGCATTATGTATGATTAGTGTATCAATCCTGTAGTTACTATGTCAACGCCCAATATTTAGCATCCAGAAGAAGCAACAGGAGTAGAAATAGTTTCAGGATGTTGGGGAAAAAGGACAATACTTGGGGTCCAGTGAACCAACTAGCTGATGTGGCCCAATAAACCTTCAACACCTGGTTAAAGAAAGGGGATGAGAGAAAGAATAGTCCGGATCTTTTGTTTTACCCGTGACGAACGAGTAAAGGTTATTTTTAATTTTCTTTTTCTTTTTAAACAGGTGTTGAAGGTTTATTGGGCCACATCAGCTAGGTGAACCAAGTTGGTTCACCCAGGTTGGACCCAAGTATTGTCTGGAAAAAAATAACTCTATTCGGCACAGCAGAAGCAAATCACAAACAAACATGGAGATCCAATCACAAAAATAATAACACAATATTTAACATGGTTTGGCCAACTCAACCTACACATTGGAGAGAAGCAATTCCACTATCATAAATGAAGAGAATATACAACTGTAGAGAATGCCCACTCACTTACTGCCTCATTAGAAATTACATCATGTAGAAACTTTGAACACTAGACTGTACACACTCTCTGCTCAGGGTATGGTGTTGGATACCTTAGGCTTTCACGATCTACCGCTCCACGAGAACCCTACTCACCATCGGTGTTCTACCCATTCACTCATCATCTCTACCCCACACACTCACCGATTTCTATGAGGCTACATCTCTCTACTCTTAGTGCCCCTTTGCACCCACTCTCTTATCTATTGGAGAATATATTATTGGAGTGATTTAAGCTTTGATAGAAGATTGATAGGAGTGATTTAAGGGATTGATTTTAGGAATCTTTCATCAATGTATTTTTCATGTTTATCACGTGTATTCTTTCACCTATAAATAGAGGTGGTCATTGTAAACAAAATTAAGAGAGAATACAATAAAAGTGATGTAGCCCTTTGGGCTTTGTGTGACGTGGATGTTGGCCATAGTGGCCGAACCACGTTATATTATTCTGTTCTTCTTGTTTAATTTCTCTCTTCAATTCTATTTTATTTTATCAACATGGTATCAAAGCAGGTTTATCACACCCTACTCTAGCTTCATCTCGGATTTTCGGATCAACTAGTTTTGTATCTCCAGATCAACTCAACTCGGATCCCCTGAAACTTCGTACTTAGTTTCAATTTGGACACTTGAGTTAAAATCTCCGTGTACCAACTTGAGGGGGGGTGTTGGAGAATATATTATTGGAGTGATTTAAGCCTTGATAGAAGATTGATGGGAGTGATTTAAGGGATTGATTTTAGGAATCTTCCATTAATGTATTTTCTATGTTTATCACGTGTATTCTTTCACCTATAAATAGAGGTGGTCATTGTAAACAAAACTAAGAAGGAATACAATAAAAATGATGTAGCCCTTTGGGCTTTGTGTGCCGTGGATGTTGGCTGTAATGGCCGAACCACATTATATTCTTCTGTTCTTCTTGTTTAATTTCTCTCTTCAATTCTATTTTATTTTATCAACATTATCTTCTCACTAACTCCTCCATTCTCTTTTCTCCTCTACTCTCTCCACTCTCTATTTATAGAATTCCTTAGCTTGGTGAGCAAGTAAAACAAATCCTTGTCGGGCAAAGAATGCAGCTACTTGGGGCTCAAGTACAATTAGTTTGGGCCCAAGTCCAACAAAACATTCCCACACCATTACAATTCAAAGCCAAACCAAATAAGAATTTGAGACATAAATAACACAGGAAAACTAACTCGTTCTTCTTCTTTTTTCAACATTCAGGGAAACTAACAAGACAAGTAATGTTTTGCTGATTAATGAAAAACTAAGCATTAGACATCTATAAAAAAGCATTCCTAACATAGAGCAATAGTCGCTTAGAAAATGCCGGATGATGAGAATTGAACTTCATGATAACTATAACTTGTCATGGGCTGATTCCAGATCAGGCTCTCACCCAATATAGAACATTCCAGCAATTAAGCACAAATAGTATCCATTTTCTAACATCAAGATAATTTTAATACTTTTGAGCAAGGTGTACTAATTTACCTTCATACAAAACCAAAGATTTGACATAAAACCTGAACAATTATTTTATGGGAAAATGTAACCCTAGAATAGTAAAAAGTTACAACATGTTCTAATAAAACTGGTATTAGAAACAGATTGTTCAAATAAGATATGTCATCAATGATGGGGTTCATATAATCATTGGACAAAAGTCATATTCTCTTTAATAATAGGGCGAATTGCATAAAACCACCTTGACTTGTAACGATTTGAATTAAACCCCCTTTTAAATTTTTTTGGCACAACCCCCCTTTCTCCCAATTAACTGGGGGTTCCTTTAAAGGGACAATTACTAAAATATCCACCAAGTCAAGGGGGGGTTTTATGCAATTCCAATTGTGCGAATATAGTTAAAAGATTCTGCTTTTTTTTGTGTTTCTTGAATAGTAAGATTTGAACTTATATTTTCTACTACATGCATCACCATACTTTTAATTAAATAAAAACATAAAAAAATAAAAGTAAAATTAATGTTTATGAGTGTTACTACATGTTCTCTTTAGCATATATCTACATATTATTTCTTTAACATATATCTAGCATAGTTAAATCCTGCAATGCATATATCTACATATTATTTCTTTAACATATATCTAGCATAGTTAAATCCTGCAATATCCTTTCTCCTCATTTTTTTCTATTCAACCAAACAAAATGAGAGAAAAGTGTACTCCATTTTCTTTTGTTTATGTGATAGAAAGCCTACTACATTAAAAAGGTAAATTATAAAAGATCATGTGGTCAAGTTAACACTTTACATCAATAATCTAATATAAAATTTACATTCTTCTTTTTTCAACCATAAGAACAAATAACACACACATATACATATATATGGTACAATAAAGTTAAACTAGTGTAAGATTAATAGCTATTTTATGTTGTTCAATTACTTTTTGTAATTAAGATTCATTTTTGTTGATCTAATTGTTTTGATCAAATGTCCATATCATATACTTATGTATATACGCATTGTATAAAATAAAAAATATAATATAATAATGGTATATATAATATATAATGAGTAAACGAAAATGCAAAAAAAAAATGTAACCCCCTTTGACTTGGTGGGTATTTTAGTAATTGTTCCTTGATAATAACCCCCTTGGTTAATTTGGGGGGTTGTGCCAAAAATTTTAAAAGGTGGGTTTAATGCAAATTGTTACAAGTCAAGGGGTGTTTTTGCAGTTCGCCCTTAATAATATCTTAAATATGTTAGCTGAAGTGATATGAGTTATGAAGAGTAGAAAAATCTAAATTCACCTGTATTAGATGCCAAGCACAATGCCAAGCAGATCTTGAAAAGACAGGAGCCATTCCTTCCACAAATCTGCAAATATAATGTTCTAGTGATATTTATAAACAATGATAAGTACATTTTCAATTGAATTTCATAAACAGTCAACTTGGAAATCATATTCCTTCTTAATACTTAAGAATTTCCCTATAACTATGAGATGAAGTACTAAGATGAGAAATGACAATGCTTTAGTGACACAGCTTTGTAGCTTTGTGACAGATGGAAATGAGAAGAAATGAGAGAATAACATGATAATTGATCGACTCCATACACACACAAAAACATTAAAGAAGTGGAAGATAATTATTTCCACAACATAATTATGGTACTTACCCAGTGCATGGTGGCTCCTCACTGGCATCTGAACATTTTACACTGCCTCTGGTATCATAAACTCTTCTGCATAAAGTTAAAATTGTTAGTATTAGTATCAGAATAGTCCAAAATAGATAATTTTATCAGAAAATCACAAAAACCACCCCCATTCACCTGTGGAACTCATCTGTTCTCCTCCGTACTGTAATCCTGTGATGTATACCAGTCGAATTTGGGTCTAAAGCTGGCTGAGATATCTCCAGTCCTTCTAATTTCACAATATCCAAATATCTGAAAAGAGAAAAGCTTCAAATCAATCAATATTTAAGTGGAGAGAATTACAAACCCAGTGTGCATGAAAAATAAAATTTCGACACCAAAGAAACTGAATTTCAAAACTGTAATTGATCATATCCTGAATGTGCATAGATATTTGAAGAAGTTAAATAGGATTGCCTTCAGATGCTAAAAATCTGTAACAATGACAGACACAAAAGAGAGTCCCAGAGAGAGAGAGAATCATCATACCAAAAGAAATATACTTTAAATTATAAGTATATTGGGAGAACCACTGTTTCAGCTATTTGTTACCTTGCGTGCTAATTTCTCTGACAAGTAAACACACTTTAACCCTTAAATTTACAATGTCCAGTGCATCTCACAAAAAAAATATTTGTATCAACATAAATTCCAGAGGAGGACAATATTACAATAAAACAGAGAGAATGTCCCACAAGCAAATAAACTCTACCTTCCTGGATGAAAATTGTTCACTCCCAGATCTTCATCCCAGAGAAATATATAGTCATAAATGGACACAACAGCTGGATGTAGAAAGCGTTTTGCAAACCACCTGAAATAAAATTAGAAAAAAAAAAACAATTGACATGCCATTTAAGGATTAAAATGGTTGTTACATATCAAGTTGAATTAACCAAGAGAAGAAAAGAAAAAATTAAAAGAACATGTCAATAAAGGAGTAGTAGGAGCTGTCATTTGATGAGCTCACCAGATAGATCTCATGGTAAGAAAAATGGGTCTACACCATTCAATTTCCACTTTTTAGCCAGTTCAAACTTCAAGACTCATTGTACATTATATCTCAGCTTAAAGTCCCAGAAAAAAAAAAAGAAGAAAGAAAGGAAAAAGAAGAAAGTATAAAGAAACACCAATACCAAAAGTCACCAATTAGTTGTTGCGGGTCTCATCTACTCGCAAAGCTAGTCCCAAGAACGGAGATAAAGTGGGGGTTGTATTATGCAAATCTTAAGTAATAACTTTGAAATTGCTCCCATGGCCTGATTAAATCAAACTTTAATACAAGAGATATCATAAGCTGAACTTATCAATTCTGGCCTCTCAAAAGATTTCTGATTCAGATCATGTGTTTGGATCCCTCCAAAAGGTCACATAAACCTCTTATTCTAATTAACTATTGTCAAGAACATAGGCTAAGTTGAGAGAGAAATCTTAGATAAAGAGGAGAGAAACAAACTCTTTTATTATGTATTCAAAGTGTGACTACAATCGGAATTTATAATGATCTAAAGAACAAAAAATAAGGAAAGCAACAATATATGAAAAGTAGTGTATATGAAAAGTAGTGATTCTGCCCCTAATTAAGGAATAATTGATATATCCCTAATTAAGGAATAGTTGACTGACGACACTCCCCCTCAAGCTGGAGAGTAAATGTCAACAACTCCTAGCTTGCTGCAGATAGAATCAATGGCATGCTTTGGAAGTGTCTTAGTAAAGATATATGCTAACTGATTACCAAATGATACAAACGAAGTCACAATTTCTTTGGAAGTATCCTTAAACGAATAAAATGACAATCAACTTCAATATGCTTGGGTCGCTCATGAAAAACTGGATTACTGGCAATGTGAATAGCTGCCTGGTTATCACAATAGAGAAGAGACGGGTCTTGAACTGAAAACCCAAATTCTTGTAACAGAGTTCTCAACCAAGTTAGCTCATAAGAAGTATGAGCCATGGCATGATACTCAGCATCAACACTAGACCGTGCCACAACCGACTGCTTCTTACTTTTCTAAGTTACTAGATTGCCTCCTATAAAAGTACATGAGCCAGTCGTTGATCGTCTGTCTAAGGGAGAATCTGCCCAATCAACATCAGTATAACCTTCGATGCACAAATGTTCAGACGACTGATAGAAAAAACCACGACCTGAAGCCCCCTTAAGATACTTCAAAATCTGTATAACCGCGTCCATGTGAGGAATTCGTAGGCTAGTCATAAATTAACTCACAACATTGACTGCATAGGCAATATCTGGACGAGTAATGGTTAGATAAATCAACTTGCTTACAAGACGTCTGTACATCTATGGATCATCAACCAAGTCACCAACCTTAGACAGTAGCTTCAGATTAGTCTCTATGGGGGTTGTTGCAGGTTTAGAGCCAAGATAACTCGTATCCCTTAAGAGATCAAGAGTATATTTTCTCTGAGATAAACAAATCTCTTTCTTTGATTTAGCAACCTCAATACCAAGAAAATAACGAAGCTTGCCCAAATCTTTAGTGAGAAAATTCAAACCCAAATGATGAATCAAGGTCTGAATCCCCTCCTTGTCACTCCCAGTAATAACGATGTCATCCACATAGACCACCAAAATTACAATGCCACACTGTCTTTTTAAAGAAAACTGAATGATCAACTTGACTTCTAGTCATACCATGAGCACCCACCACCTTGCTAAACTTATCAAACCATGCACGAGGTGACTGTTTGAGTCCATAAATAGATTTCTTGAAATGACAAACACACTCCCCCTTGGACTCAAATCCAGGAGGTTGAGCCATGTACACTGTCTCGGTAAGATCACTGTGAAGAAAAATATTTTTGACATCGAGTTGATAAAAAGGCTAGTCAAGATTGGCAGCAAGTGAGATAATTATACGAACAAAGTCGAGCTTAGCCACAGGTGAGAAAGACTCAGTGTAGTCAATGCCATAGGTCTGAGTGAAATCCTTAGCAACAAGACGAGCCTTTAAACGATCAACAGTGCCATCGGGATTTTGTTTCACTATGAAAACCCAACGACAACCAACAACATAAACACCTGCAGGCTTTGGAAGAAGATCCCAAGTATGATTCAATTGTAAGGCATGCATTTCCTATTCCATAGCTTTCCACCGGCCAGGATGGTTAAAAACTTCCTTGTATGACTTAGGAACAGTAACAGATAACAATGATAAAGGGAAAGCTCGAAAAAAAGATGATAAATGGTCATAAGAAACAAAATAAGATATGGGATAATCAGTAGAAACCCGTCTACCTTTGCGAAGTGCAACGGAAAGATCAAGATCAGACTCGGAAAGATGAACAACTGGATCTGTAGGCGACGAGGAAGATGATGGAGGATGCAAGGAAGGCTCTATATGTTCAATCGCTAGAGCAAGTGGCACAAGAGATTCGTCCTGAGCAGTGGTAGGAGCAGAAGCGGTATTTTTGCAAGCACGTCGAGTATAAACCCTAGGAACAAGAAGAGTATCAAGAACAGGAGATGGGAGAACAATGTCTGGAAAAATAGGTTCCTCCACTTGGCTACTCTCCTTAGAATAATATGAAATATGCTCAAAGAATGTCCTATTAGCACACACAAAAGGTTTTCTCAAATATGGACTGTAACACTCATATCTTTTCTGAGTACGAGAACAGCCCAAAAATATGCATTTGTAAGCTCAAGGATCAAGCTTGTCTCGTCTTGGATTTAAATTATAAACAAAACAAATGCACCCAAACACTTTTGGAGGAAGAGAAAATGGATCTTTATCAAGAAACGTCATCTGAAAAGGTGATTTTTCTTTAAGGACCCGAGATGACATTCTAATAATAGATATGCTGCAATAAGAACTATGTCTCCCCAAAAATGCTTAGGCACATTCATTTGAATCATCAAAGCCCGAGCAATAGCAACAATTGGTCCATTCTTTCTTTCAGCAATTCCACTTTGTTGGGGGAGTATCAACACAGGAAGTTTGATAGGTGACACATTTAAACTCAAGAAATTGCTAAAATAGACCATCTTTATATTCAAAAGCATTATCAGTTCGAAGAATTTGTAACTTAGTATTCAACTGATTAGTTATCTCAGCATAAAAAGATTTAAACACATGAAAGACTTGAGATCGATCTTTAAGAATATATAACCAAGTCAAACGAGAATAATCATCAATAAAGGAAATAAAATAACGGGCACCAAGTAACCAGTAGTTAAGGCTGGATCCCAAACTTCAGAGTGAACAAGCTCAAAAGGGCATAAACAAGGCCCATTAGTTCTAAGCTTAAAAGTAGCCCTATGATACATGCTAAGTTCACACGTTTCACAATTAAAACTAGAAAAATTTGGTAAAGCAGGAACTAAACACCGAAGATTGTCAGATGAAGGATGTCCAAGATGACAATGCCACTGATACGGAGAAATCGAGGTATGGAGTGCAGATGCAATAGGTGAACAAGATAACTGAAAGTAGTAGAGCCCATCCTTCTCAAATCCCCCACCAATCATCTTCTTCATCTTTAGATCCTGAAAGATACAGTGAGTAGGATAGAATGTTACCGAGCAATTTAGAGCAAAAGGAATTTTAGAACTGATAACAAGTTAAAAGGAAACTGAGGTAGATACAAGACGGAAGAGAAGGTTAGACTAGATGTACTAACGGTACCAATTCCTTAAACTGGAGACTTGGTACCATTAGCTATTGTAACAAACGAGGGAGAAGATACACGAGCAATGTTAGACAAAAGAGAGGAGTTACCTGTCATATGATCTGAGGCCCCAGAATCAATAATCCAAGGTGTATTGAAGGAAGAATAAAGACAAGTATTACCTGAATCACCAAAAGTAGCTATGGAAGTGGATGGAGGATTGGCATGCTTGACAATTGAATCATACTCAGCTTAAAGTAGCTATGGAAGTGGATGGAGGATTGGCACACTTGACAATTGAATCATACTCAGCTTTGGAGATAAGAACCTGTTCTTCAGCAACAAGATTAGGGTTTTTCCCCTCAATCACAGCCTGATTTGCCCATGCAGGCTTGCCGTGAAGTTCCCAACAATAATCAACAAAGTGATTAGTGCGACCATAGTGTGTACAAGTCCTACCATCACGACCACCTCTTCCACCACAACCACCTCTACTAGTATAAGGAGGACCGTGTCCCCCTCGGCCACCACGTGAAGTATCTAATCACTCAGCTGGAGCAGCAAGGGCAGAACGATCCTCCTTCTCTGTAGTAGAAGAGTGGATAGAGGCACGTCGAACAAGGGCAAAAGTCTCACTAGCAGTTGGCAAATCTTTGCCTGAGAGAATTTGAGAACTGATGGGAGCAAGTTTTGGCCGAAGTCCTAATAAAAATTTTGCTACCCAAAATTCTTCTCTGTATTGTTTCTGAGTTTCTAAATCCGTAGTCAAACGCCGATAAACATTAAGTTCTTCCCACTTGCCTTTCAATCGAGTAGTACTCTTCAATCGATCAGTCACCTTATTAAAGATAAAAGATATCGTGGTACAACTGGTAGATGCAAGAAATATTCTTTTCTGACGAGTACATTTCTTTGAGTGTGTCCCAAATCTCCTTAGCAGACTCCAGAAACGAAACATTATTAAACATTTTTGGTTCTATACTATTCCATAGCCAAGTCATAATATGTGCATCCTCTTGTTCCCATACATCAATCTGTTTTTCCTCCTTGGGTTTAGGTGACAAAATGTAAGAAAGTTTCCCACGAGCTTTCAGAAAAACTTGGACTGCTCGAAACCATTGAAGGTAATTGGAACCCTTCAATTTGGTAGTAGTTATAGAGCCGAAAAAGAGAGAGTCCTTGTTTTTCGATTTGTCACCCATGATAGTCGAGACTTGAGACGAGACAATCCGAGTACAAGAGAGAGAACTATAGAAGATTGAACATGAAAGAGAACTATAGAGTATTGAACAAGAAATAGAGAAAGAACATTATACTTTCTTTTTTTTAAGTCATCTCTGCCAGAATTACAAAGAACAACTTTCTGTTTTTTTTTTTTTTTTTTTGGAGACCTAGGGTTCTAGGTCATTTTGCTAGAGAAACAGAATATACAGAGAAAGACTAGAGAAACTAAGAAAGAAGAAATTGAAAAAGAAAAAAAAAAGAAGAAAAAAGAAAAGAGAAGAAGAAGAAGCTTCTTACGTTATGTCTTCAACATGGATCTTGATGCTCTGATACCATGTCAAGAATATAAGCTAAGTTGAGAGAGAAATCTTAGAGAAATATGAGAGAAATAGACTCTTTTATTATGTATTCAAAGTGTGACTACAATTTGAATTTATAATGATCTAAAGAACAAAAAATAAGGAAAGCAACAATATATGGAAAGCAGTGATTCTACCCCTAATTAAGGAATAATTGATATATCCCTAATTAAAGAATAGTTGACTGACAACAACTATTAATTTCAAACCGAAAATTATCCGGGACAAAAAGCTCAATTACTAGTTGTTAACCTTACCATTTTGTTTGATTCTGAGCAACTATATGTATGGCCTTCTTACTCCACTCAAGATCCCACCATGCATCAACATTGCCATCATAATGGAATAAAATAACTGTAAAATTCTCTGAAAGAAACTGAATACACTGAAATTAGACAGAGAATGTTCACCTTGATGGTATGTCAAACATTATTGAAATGTTATAGCTCTTAAATGTAGAACACTAATAAACTGTGATACCTTTTGAACAATAGCATCGACATTATGCTTCTGTTTGATACCAACTGGAATTGCCAGCAAGTTATGGAGGCTAGAAACGTTGACCTGAAAATTGAAAGGAACCACATGTTGCCAATACACAGACACACGTATATATTTGATAGATAATATTTTGCTAATTTAAAAAACTCAATTGAACAGCTTTAGCAGAGTGTACAGAGCATATATATATTTTAAAAAAACCACTGATAGAATGTTATGGAAATATCAAAATTCAACCAATTGCAAATACATTTTTATCAGAGGATAAGTGCTTGATCCAGGAGAAGTCCACATTTTAATGAACCAGAGTACAACAGGACCAGAATCTAACCTTTGACCTACTCTTCGTCGACCATAGAGGCTTTAACTCCAAATCTGATCTAGCTTGAATGATACCACGAGGCAAAGCATTCACACTTGTGGAAGCCACACCAGGATTCTATACCAGAGCATCAGAAGCACCTTAAGACTAACAATTAATATAAGGAACATTTGGATTGAATTATCAACCCCATGCAAGTAGAGTAATCAGCTACACATTCCAAAAACTTGTAAATTAATTATCATACATTGATCAAAACAAGTGAGATTGTTAAGTTCATATCGATGCAAAAAGAAAAAAAGGTTAAAATAAACAATAAAAGCTGAATATCTTAAATAAAACTGATATGACATCCAGATTCTAGTACCGTGATTGTTACCTTTATTGTGTAAAAGGGAAGCAACTTTGACTCCATCTGATGATGAAAAAAAATAAAGAATAAGCAGATGCACCAGGCAGGGGAAAGATAAAAGTATAAAAACCAAGGCCCAACTTTATAAGCACTCTGAAGTACAAACTGGAGACTATTAAATTATGTAAAACAATTGTTGATTAGCCACAGGGATGATCTAGTATCAGGAAATCTTTCTGCACAACAAATTAGCAGGTGATAAGAACATTAACTGATCAGGGTCCAAAATGAAGATTTACTCAAGAAAAGCATAAAAACCATATGGGCCAAACTATATTTTTTACTGAATTTTTTTTAAAATTATTCTTATTAACCGAAGAATGCCGTCATTGAAGTGTTTCTGGAATTAACTGGTAAAATAACATCAGAAAATCCTCAAATTGACCCCTAGAACGTGTGATATCATCAATACAGCAAGCAGTCTACCCAGTTTTGTACATAATCACCCAAATGTATAATATCTGACTACTGAAAAACGCCGCCATACCTCAGTTTGTTGATACTGATAGTTTGTGGTTCTATATACAATGAACAACATTACCAAACAAACAATTCCCATAAACGGCAGCTGTTTCATCTTAACTCCGCATGACCCCTGCACTCCCAACTTTATATGATTAGGAACTCCAAAACAGTTTCAACCAAACCTCTTGAATATGGAACACAGTACTCATACCTTCTTCCTTAGTAAAATTACACAAACTGCAACATACCTCATCAAATAGGACATGTCTTTTCTTCAACACCCACCTCCATGACTTAAATGTACTCATAGAGAACAGCAAGTTCTATATCTTCTCATAACAAACTGCAATGAACATATGAAGAGAAGAGATTAACATCAATAACAATACAGAGTGAAATGCTGCTTGTAGAAGATAATATTTTCAAGCAAGGGACTTGAAGGAGGTGATAAATACATTGGAAAAGTTCCAATGAGAAGAAACAACACAACAACAACAATAATAAATCCAACCAAATATGGAATATGCAAAAAAATTGGTACCAAATTTTAAGAGTTTGAGGCTTAATTTTATCCACAAACAGCGCTTGAAAAAATAACTTGCAGGTTTTTATTTTTTTCTGTTTAGCAATTAAAATTTTGTTTTTGTTTGTGAGTTAAGTGATTCAGGATTTGAAAAAAGAAAATGACATGTAGGTTGTGCGCCGTTTGGTTTCTATTTATGTCTCTCTCTGTTTGAGAGAGAGAAAGGGGTGTAAAACCATGCTCTAGGTATTATTTCCACAGCAGATATATGTTCTAGATTTTCAAATATAAACAGATACGCCACAGCAAACTAACAATTGAAAATAACCAATACTATGAATCATTTTCTTTTGTTTTCGAGAACCCCAACTCCTACCTTTGCCGCCACCAATATATATGTGTGTATTAATTATTATCAGGCAGTGAAAATCACACAAGATTAGTGAAATTCCAGCTGAAAATAAAGTGCATTTATGTGTCTGGTCTGCGTTTTGTGTGTATAAATATAAACATACATATACACACGTGTATTTATGTGTGTACCCAAGTATTATGTGGAAATAAGAAAGGATTTGTGTGTGTGTGTGTGGAGATTTTCATCGAATCCAAATTAACTGAAAATCTTGATTTCAATATTTGAAATGAAAAAATAGATAAGCATTAACCATTAAGCATTGATAATGCAATTGATAATAATCCCTCACTAAAACAGAATTCGATATAAAATCACAGCTTATCAACCAGAAAAATTGTTGCTGTTCATAGTTAGAACACTGATTCTTGGACTAACTCATTCATTTCACAAACAATAAAAGAAGCCGGAAATCGAAACAACCGTATCACCTCAGACGATTTCTAATCCCAAAAGGCAATTAGAGGAAAACAGAGATTGAAGAACACGAACCTGTGCGATTCGATTATTAGAAGGTACATACACTCACTTTGTAAAATGAGTAGCAAGTGAATGCAGCTAAAACAACTTCCACCTAATCGGAATCCAAGTCCGGCGAAAACGGCGATATATGTATATATACAAACGGATTTTCAGGTGTATAGAGCAATTCTTTGACTGAATTATAGCTCCAGCAATATGACGATATAACCAAGAGAGAAGAGAGGAAAGAGTCGACACACGGAGGTGTCGGAGGCGCCACGTTTTGTGGGGAGAGAGAAATTTGCATGCATTCCCTCGCCAACTGGTATCACTTACAAAGTTACACACATTTTTTAAACATGTGTGATGTGTCCCTATTTATATTTTCTGTGCATTTCTGTAAATATATGCTATTATTGAAAAACCTACCATCAGGCTTGCTGCCTCCAAAATACTATATATATATATATATATATATATATATATATATAGATCGCCCAAATTAGTGTTGTATTTCTAGTTGCCTTTTCAACTACGGTGTCTGCAAATTCATTAACGTTTATCTTCTCAATGCATACCTTGTGTTATCATGGTTTTCACGCGTGTACGTACGTGCATGTTTTTTATATAAAAAAAAAAAACCACATTGTTAAAGCCACAAGTTAGTTAATCCCAATATTACCGACTGCGATATCCCTTGATGCTTGTTTTGGTGTACAACTTGGAAAAGTGATTGTCCTTGAACTAATCCCTAGATGCTTGTTTTGGTGCAGAACTTGGAAAAGTGATTGTCCTTGAATTAATCCACTTTAGTAAGACTGGTAATCGCTGATACGCGGCAAGAGATTAACATATATGTTTGGCAGAAAAGAAAAAATAATAATAATAATAATATTACTAATGAGAGAGAAGAAATAAAGAAAAGAAAATGATAGTGTTAAATTTTTATTGTGTTTGGTTGATTAATAAAGGAAAAGATGGTTAACATGTTTGGGAGAAAGAACGGAAAGGAAACAATTTAAAAATTTTATCATTATACCCTTTTATATTTAAAAGAACAAATTTTAACTTCTATCAAAATAAAGACAAAATTGATATTAACAAAGTTTCATTAAAAATGTAATCTTTCCTTTCAATTCTTCTCATTTTTGGAAGGATAACAAAAGCTACTATTCATCCTTAATTTATTTCTCCAAATCCTTCCATTTTCTTTCCTTTCCATTAAAAATTTCATACCAAAAACACAAAACTCATATCCCTCCATCACCCTTCTTTTCTTTTCCTTCTATTTCTTTCTTACCAAACTCACCCTAAGGGCCTGTTTCATCATCCACGTATGTCTCATTGCAGATATAGCCCCTTTCCACACGCATATATATATATATATATATATATATATATATACACACACACACAAGTATTTATGTAATATAATATATATGAAATTTGAATTGTTTAAGCCAACATATTCTAGAATCTAAATTCAGTTGAATTATTGCAACTTGAGACTCGAAAACACAGCATGTATATATACACTGGCCAAGTTGGCCTTTATTGCCTAAATATAGCAAGCCTAACCCACCCAAAGATAAGTGCGCTTAATATTGATGGGCGTTGAATGTTACGCATTCTAGCCTCTTAATTTGCATATTTTATTCTCTTAGTGATAGGTTATATGTGATTTTACTCTGTTTTTGTATTTTCTGTCTTTTTTAGGGCCTTAATGATTATTTCAGATAAAACCATGATTTTGGGTTTTTAAAGATGATATCCAAGAAGGTTATATGAAGCCTACATCTAATGGGTCCATTCAACTCCATATTTCAACTCAAATCAGCCCAAGGAAGAGGTTATAGAGAATTACAACTGCTTAAGAAGATTACGGGCCTGAAGCCCAATTCTATACTTAATCCAGTTTTAATCCCGTTTTGGAAAGTGGACTGAAAATCTTATTTCTGAGCGTCAATTCGACTTAATTCCCGCGTAGGTTGAACGAAATTCGATTCTGGACACTTTTGTATTTCACGTAAATTTTGTGAATCGGACTTCTACTGGGTCAAAACTTGGGCCGAAAGTTAGCAGAAAAATCTACCTATTTTGGGTTGCGGGAAAACCCTAATATTCTCCTAATTGGATTAGGACTTTATCTCCTAATTGGATTAGAACTTTATGTATTCTCTTGGGGTATAAAAAGGTGAACTGGAGGCTATTTTGGGGGAGGAAAAGAAGTGGAGGCCAGGGCAGAGAAGACAGAGACAATCCGGGTTTTATTTATTCATTATGTCTTTTATTATTTTGTTATCTTCTTCTTCTACCATGGGTAACTAAATTCCTCAACTAAGGTTGAGAAGGAAACCTCCATTAATGAAGTGAAGTTCTTTTGTTCATTAATTGATTCTCATGTGTATGATTTAAATTCTTATGATTTTCGCTTATTGTGATTAATTATTTTATAGTTCTTTCACCATCTATATCATGTATATGTGGTAGTTAGAATGTATTATAATTAATCTAAGCTTGAGTTTGTATTTCTTAAAAGTGATAATCTTTGATCTTATGTTTTTCATTAAATTGGATACATAGGATGCTTAGAATTTTACACTAGTGAAGCGAAGGAAAATCTACCTTTTTAATATATTTTTCATAATGCTTTATTGTTAAATCTTGAGTAAACAATAGATTGATTTCTTGATTGCTACTCCAAATTTGGGAATTAATAAATGAATATTAGAAGCTTCATGGATTTAATGGTGGTGGAATCCGAAACCTTACTTATTTTCTTTATTTGATTTCAATAGTGTTATTTTATTTTCATGTTAGTTTACTTTCTCTCAAATCAACTAAACTTGTGTTTAAACTAGATTAGTTTTAAATTAATTTGAATTTGTATTAGTTTTTCTTCTCAAAGCATTCCCTTGGGTTCGACCTCGTTCTTGCCGAACTATACTTTAATAGATTCGTACACTTGCGAGTTATTTAACAATTTTAAAACAACATCAAATATCTTAGCTCACATTCATGCTTGGGCCTTGATAGCAAGAAAACTTAGCACTTCAGAAGAAATGGGCCTACTAAACTGGACCAGAAAGTTCGTTAATGAATACCTACTGTTTCTTTGTTTTTGGTTCAACACACTGCTCACCATATTTCTTTGAAATACATGTGTTCAGGTTTCCTCTGAATGGAATTTTTTTGAATTTTGTCATTATCAGTGTAACAAAGGAAGATGAACATCATGAACACAGAATTACACAGAAAAAAAAAAGTAAGATAACTGAGTATTCACTGAAAACCGTGGCACTTGCAAGAATATAGCCTGTAAATCACAATGGAAAATCTACAATTACTGTTGCCTTTGCAGGAAACAGTATGTACTCTCTCATTTTCATAACATCATTTTCCAAGAACTAGAATCCACGCATGTGCCTTGCTAATCTTACAATCTCAGTGATGCCAGCCTCATAATCTGTACAAGTATTTCTTTTCCTGATCTCTTCTTGAACCTAAACAAAGCCTAACTGATTTTAAAACCAAAAGGGAGACTTCTTACACCAAAAGATCATGCAAACGACTCAATTTACCGAAAGAAGAGCCTAGGAATTTGACAACAAAAGAAAAAAAAAAAAGATAATAAACCACAACATTTTCACCTTCGCCAAGGTCTCTTTCTTTCCTTCATTGGAATTTTAGGTCGTCGATTAGATGTTGTAAGTGCAACCTTCCCTGCCCGACTGAAGCCTTTGTTTGCCATCATCAAAGACACCATTAAAGGAGTGGAATCAGCAACACTTTGTTTCGTACATCCTTGTTGAGTCCCAGTGGTAAAATTCTCAGCACTGAGAACATGTGCTGACAATTTGCGTTTATATGGGCGAATGCTCCTGGGTTTCACAGGAAGGTTACACATTGATGATATAGAGAAGATAACAGGGGTTGCTTTGTTGCCGGAATCCTTGTAATGCTGCTGATATGCTTTTGTGACATGATCTCTAAGTAACAATGCAGACTTGTATTCACGTGTTCTTCTGGAATAAAAGACCAGGGCATTGTTTGCAAGCAAAAGTAGATCTCGGAAGAGTTCTTTGACAGACATGATGGAGCAGTTGGCAATTCTTGATCTTATGGTGTCAAAATCCAAGTGCTGCCGGATTATTTTCTTGTACCTTGCTCTCTTCTGTTAAAGAACATTGTTATGAGATGTTTTCCACAAATAACTACTATGGTTGCCTAACTGCAATATAGAGATGGTAAAATGCGAAGCATCTTGTATTTGTCATTACCTGGCTATCAAGCCGACGCCGAAAGACCAAGGCGTTTTCATTCTTTGCAATAGAATCAAATATCAACATCAAATCAACATTTCCAACCCCACTTGAACCTTTATTGTGATCATTTACACCGGAAGATCTGACCGTCTGACCGGAGTCACTGATCGAATTTTCCTTGCATTGAGAGGCAATTAAAACATTGGTTGAACCCAAATTCTCACTGTCTCCAATGCTCCCTTCTTTGGACTCCCTATTACAATCCTTCCTTTTTCTCTTCCCTCTCCTCTTCCGAAAAGTCCTTTCTTGTTCATTGCTAATCTGTACCAGTTTATCAACACTTGAAAGTTTTTCTTGCTCCATAGGCTTTGAAACATCGGGAGTTGCACCCATCTCTGCAGCTGATGCTGATGCTGTTGCAGGAATATGATATTCAGGGGACCAGTTCCTGGTATCCTGTGTGAAACTACCAGCAGATAGTCCATCCTTAGATGTCTCTTTACCAAAAGATTCAGCTCCTGCTGATTTTAGTGAAGGTACAGGGAATTCTGTCTGGCTAAAGCCACACTCAACCCGACTATAATCTCCTTTGTCGGCCTTAAGACTTCCAAGCTTTGACTCAAGAGACCTGAAACAGTAAGAACTGAGTAAACCTTTTCTTCAATGAAATAGTGAATTCTGCAAGGCTATAAAAGATGCATGGTTCAACACAGGAACATTATCAAATCAATAGGACCTCCATGCCATGGGTCAAATCATTAAAGACTGAGCATGTGACAATTATAGGAATCTGCAGTCTGCATATCAGATATATCCAGTTTTTCAAATAGTAACCTCAAACTATTGTGACCATTTGTCAAAAGGAAAAAAAGAAAGAAAAGGATTTAGAATAGTTCCCCTTCATCTCTCCTCTTAACTTTTCCTGATGAAACCAGTCACATTCTCCCAGCCCACTAAATTTCAACTGGTATGGACATTCTATGGAGAAAATATGATTAACACAGACAACCACATGATTCCTCAAGGTTCTTGAGAATATTATTCTGTTGTAAAACTTGAAGCTACAAGCTGCTTATTTTCAGTGGCTTCATTGACCTTTCTCCCAAATTCAAGTCTCAAATAAAGAAAAAAGGGAAATGGGAAGAGTTAGAATGCATCAAACTCATCAGAATTGTTCTTAGGAAGAGACGGATGCAGATTGTTCATGAAATAATAACTAAACAATTAATGGGGTTCTACATTGCAATAACAACTTAAATGAAAAGATAACATATATACTCACCCAATCAAATCTTCAGATTTCTCCAATTCTTGCCTCAACTCAGCCACTCGTTGTTTTCGTAGCTCTTCAAACCAAGCTCTAAGGAATGAAACAGTACTTGAATGAGAGATTTGTCAGTGCAAGGTTCATTTCTGAACATAGTATGTCTGAAAAATACTAAATTCTATGTTGATTATGCTTAACCTTCATTAAACTAAACAAGCCCCAAAACAAAACAAAAAATTGTAGTAGCAGCAATGGAAATTTCTGAACTCCAGGTTTCCAAATCTGTTCTAAAGAAAGATGTGTACAGAAATCAACACACGCATAGAGATTTTTTTTCATAAGTATGCAAAAAGACACAAAAACGCTTCCTAATTGGGGCTTGAACCATGTTATTTCAAATGTGAAAGGAGATACCAGTCAAGCTAACAGCTGCTGGTATAAATAACAAAATTAATATATATATAAACAAAAAAAAACAAAAGCTTTATATCAAGATGCGCCAAAGTAAACATATTGTTAACTGTTACCATGGAACTTGTTCTTCAAACTCCATCCTAATCTTTCAAGAGTACATACTCTAGCTAGCTGAAATGCTAAAGATTCAGGAGGAAAGGGAAAAAGCGAGAAGAAAAATAAGATGTCGTGAATAAATTGCACTAAAATCTCAATATAGTTTTGATAAATGAGGATAGTGCTTTTGGCAAAATTAGACCCTCCACTAATGGTATTGATGAAAATAAAAAAGAATGAATCATGGTTACTACTGGCCACAGCATGTGCATGGCACGCAGCTCAGCAAACTTTGAAATTAAATTTGGTAAGGCGAATACCTCAAGCTCATTTGGCAATGGATTTAAAAACAAATCTGTAAGGTGGACTTTTAGGCAGGCCCACCATTTGGACTTTGGAGCAAAATACCCCTTCCCCATATCATACTTCCAACAAAATAAGTCTTACAACGCCTTATTCAGTGCCTATACTGTTGAGGCAGTGTTGTACATACTAGTGTAGACATTAAACTAAAACCCCAGATTAGCACTATATATGTACCATTAGGATATACTAAGAGTCATTTAAGAAAAAGAGAGTAAGAGTAAAGCCCATAAAATAAGTTTTCCATTCGCATTAATTAACTTACAAAAAATAAAGAGTTCTACTCACGTGCACCCAGCATAACGTTGTTGCAAGTCCTCATACTTGGATTTACAAGCCTGAGATCAGATACAACTTTGTCACTTCAAATATAAAATATTGTGAAACAAAAATTTAATCAAAGAATACCTTTGATTACTGCACACCAATGCAAGAATGTAATTAGATGGAGACAGCAGGCAAGACACACTAATGCAGAACAAGTACAATGTGACATCCATCAAGAATGAATAAATACATAAGCAGTGGAACAGACCATAATAAGCCACTGGCTAACAGAGTTGAGTGATTGGTGATTTGCTAATGGATAAATCCAAGGTTGAATATATACAGACCAAATAAATACTTATTTAATGTATTTATCCTTACAGGGACGAGTCCGAAAAGAGAGAAGCGTTGCATTAAGTTACCAACAGCCAGCACAAAACCTTTGTCAAACCCCTTGTAAATATAAATACTCAGAAAATTCAAGTGAACAACAAGATGTTTGTGTACTCATACATAATTAGATATAGTGTGTGAAACTGAAATTATGGCCCTAGAAATGTAACAGGATTCATGCAGATAACTTCATAATAGTTGGAAGTAGACTGTAAACAAACAATCATGATTCAGAATTATGTGTATTGTTTGGGACTAGGCTTTGTGAATTAAGAATTACAATAAGTACTAAGAGAAATGCATAAACTAAATATTAAGAAGATATTCATAAACTAGAGTTTTGTTTGTTTTATCATTAAGTCGGGAATAAATTAGGAATCCCAAAATCATTTGAAATATTGTGAACAGGATAATAGCAATTATTTTAAACAATTGTGTGTTAAACACCCATCAAATTCCTACATTTCAGTAAGATGAAAATATATGCATATAGAATTGACACTTTTGAGATCTTTACTATTTTATATTATTGTATTAAGGAAAATAAACCCTTTCTTCTTACCAGGAAAAGGAAAAAAAAATTAACAAGAAGAAGAAGAAAGATAGCTCTTTTCCAGTGTGATGTCACAAAACATCATGCAAACATATGTAATAAAGGCAGAAAAATTAAATGAGAACAGATTAATTATCAGACCACCTCCTTATTGGCAGATAATACATGCAACCAGACCATATCAATTGCCCTCTTCAACAGAAACTAAAATTATAATGTAATATGAAAATAATAAAAGCCAAGATTTCAAATACAAATCAGCAGACTAAGGCATTGTTAGTTAACCTCAATAAATTGCTGAAAAATCTGATGCCCATTGGGTGCAGTTGATAATGCATTAGTCTTCACCTTAAATGGGCCTGAATTCTAACTCAGCATTTTGGTGCTATTTGATGGCCAAATTAAGAGATTCGGTACTCTCTAGTTTCTATATATAGCAAGTGCACTGAAAAGAGTGGATTTTAAGTCAAAGAGACCTCACTTTCCAGTGAAAGCTACATCTGCATAATGAGACATGCTTTAAAGTTTTCATATAAATTTATAAGTTTGACCTTAAATTTTTGAAGTATTATTTCTTAAATTACTTGCAGGATTGGAGTAATATTGGACAAAATGGAGAAAGGCTAGTGATATCCTATGTGATAAAAAAATACCAAATAAGTTTAAGGAAAAAATTGATAGAGCAATGCATATCCTATGCAGTCATTAAGCCAACTATCCCGTGCGGGGTTGAGTGCTAGGGTCTAAGAATGAAACAATAGCAATGCCTTCAGATTGAGGTAGCTGAATTAAGAATCTTGAGATGTGTTAGATTTTATATTTTCTATTATATCTATTGTTAGATTATATATCTTTCCCTAAACCACATAGGTTTCTTACACCTCTCCTAAACCATCTAGGAGTAGGATTTCTTGTCTCCTAAATTTACTTAGCCTCCAAGATTATATGCCTATAAATAGACCTTTATATATTGTTAAATCAATATCAATTCAATCATATACAATTATATTTCTTTATTTTCTAACATGGTATCACTTATCAGAGCCTACCAATTCTTAGTAGTCTTCATATTTCACTGCATCACCGTCGGGAATGGCACAGTCGGTTTCATCTTTGGCGGATAATCGTCAAAATAACTTCCGCATTATATATATATATATATATATATATATATATATTTTATGCTGATAATAAAAGAAGAAAAAATATGACAGCTCAGCTCAAGTTTAATCCATCGGCTCCCACTAAAATTTGTGTGTCAAAGTCATTGATTTCAACGAGTTCCTTTTCTAATTTTCAAATCAATTTGCTCTCCAATGAGCAGCTTTCGGTCTTACCATCGTTCTAACGAGTTCGCTCTTTTGCAGCTTCTTTGTATGTGTTTGCAGCCATTGTTAGTAACATCACCAGATTGCTTTTACAAGCTGTAGCATATGTGTATCAAAGTCGCTGATTTTAACGAGCTCATTTTTTGATTTTCGAATCAGTTTTCGCTCCAACGAGCTGCTTTCGGTCTTCCCGTCGTTCTAATGAGCTGCATTTGTCTACCGAGCCGCTCTTTTGCAGCTTCTTTGTATGTGTTTGCAACCACAGTTGATAACATTACTAGATTGCTTTCGCGAGCCGCATTCAATATTTTGTCTCCAAACTCAAGTTAGTTTCATCTAACTCACCTTGAGCTTGCGAGGCTATTAAATTATATATTTTCTATTATATCTGTGGTTAAATTACATATCTTTTCCTAAACCACATTGGTTTCTTACACCTCTCCTAAACCATCTAAGAATAGAATTTTTTGTCTCATAAGTTTACTTAGCCTCCAAAATTATGTGTCTATAAAAAGGCAGGCATGACTAGAAGAGGCAAGCTTACTGATCACAGTGCGAGGGACATACTAGGAATAACACCTACTACTGACAAAACAAGAAAAAGTAGCCTTAGGTGATTTGGACACATACAACATAGATCCATCCATTGATGCACCAGTGAGAAAAGAAAAAGGTCCAAAATTAACTTGTTGGACTAGCTCGAAAGGATAGCAAATGTGGATTTAGGAAAGGAATAAGTAGTTAAATTTGACACTCATGAGTGCAACTATGAGTCATAAAATCGTTTCCATATCACTACATCTAGTTGGTAAAAAAAATGTCCCCTTTCCGGTTAGAGTAATTAAAAATAACTTAGATTAAATATTAAAGGAATGTGACATGTAATAGAATAGAATAAAAAATGAAAATTCATCTAACCGACCATATTGGTGAGTATTATGAGATTATTTTATACTCAGTTTAGTAAAAAGGATGGATAAATGAACCAAACGCATCTTAATAAGTCATTCATTGAGAAATGGGACAAGGCACCTTATAAGGTACACCATTAACGTAAGATATGCCTAAGTAACTACCCATTCTATGTTTGTCTTGGTCTAGAAAGCACGAACACTTCCCCGAAAGTGTCGTACTCATGTCGAACACCGTGTCGGACACTTCGTAGAAGTGTCCTGACATTTTTCTTTTTAGGACACTTTTCGAACACTCCTTGGACACTTCTCGGACACTTCTTGGACACTCCTCGAATACGTATCGGATACTTTATAGCAATGATGTATATTTAAATATTTTAAATAAAATTATATGATACTAAGTTATGATTAAAATTTAAGCTAAATATATGTAAAAAACTAAATAAGTCTGATTCTTTAATTTATTTTAATCTATTTGTCTTTTTTTGTTTATAAGTTTGTTTGGTTCTTAATTGTTTGATGATGAATTGAAATATTTATGTAATGTAATATTTTTTTATTAAATAATTAATATATATTAATATATTATATTATTATTTTATAGCGGTGCCCGTGTATCCTAAGCTTGGTTAATGGATATTTGGCACATCACACGTGTATGCGTGTTACACGAGAATCGCACAAATACATCCTAATAACGGCATTTACTCATTCCCTAGACCCCACAAAATCTAGATCAACAACGAAACATAATACAATTATTTCCTAACCAAATCAAATTAACACAAACAAAAGTCAACATAACAATATATAAACATTAGATAAGAAGAATAAAGCAAGATATCACATCATGCGCTTGCGTCTCAATCAATACACCCAGTTATATAAACATATATGCTTATATATATATACCTCAGGGGTGAATCTGCAGGGTTGGAGGGTTCGGGCTCGGAGCTCCGCAGCAACGGCGGGCCAGTCTTGGGTACCGTGCCTGAGAACAGCGCCCCCGAGGATAAGCTCTTCCCACGTGCCCCACCTGCCCCTCGACACCACCATCCTCGTCTCCGCCCCCATCACAACCCTCCACGTGTACGTCAGCGATTCGACCAACACCTACTTTTTCTATATCCTTTTTTACGCGCACCGGGATTAGAACAACAAACCCACTTTTTCTAAATCCTATCCTTCACCTTCCTTTTTTGCGCACACGGCTCACGTTAGCGAACACCATTCCTCTAAGGAAAACAAATTGCAGAAGAACCACCCTGTTTGCTTGCGAAGAAAATTATAAGAAGAAAGAGAAAAACCACCTTCTGAGAAAGAAAACCGACTTTGGGAGTAGTATCGGTGGAATTACGGACGCGAGTAAGATAGAGAAACGAAGTTTTTGAATAAGAAGAGGTGGTTTTGAGGGAGAAAATGGTGGGTTTGGATAGAAATGTGGTTTTGATGGTGGTTTTGGTGTCTTTTCCTTCTTTTTTTCTTATTATTTTTGGGGTATGTTTTGATGTACAAAGTATGCGTGAGAAAAGGGGTTGACGGGTTCTACTACTATTCAGGTCAAAATAAGAGCAATTTAATTAAGAAGAAGAAGAAGAAAACGATTAGGTATATAGAGAGACAAACATGGTCGATGCAGAAAGACAAATAAATACATATATGCGTGTGTGTTTGATTTTCCTGAAAAATCTCTATTGTCCTCCCTCTTTCTCTCTCCTCTCTCTTTCTCGTTCTCTATGCTGTTGGATAGCGGTATTGCCTTTTTGTTCCATCCTAACAATAATCACGTATATATCCTTGTAAATTCATGAAATGACATTGTGTGCCCCCATGACTTCTTGTATTCCCATGTCTTACCTTTTCAACTTATGCGGGGCAACTTGATCCAATCGGACATTTCACGGGTCTCTTAATCAAATTTTTTTAAAAAAAATTTGTACCATATTAAAATTTCATTCAAAACTAGTTGGCTTGAAATGAGGTATGGCCTATGGTACAACTGGAACAACCCCTCTATTAATTATATATATACATAATACAAATACTATATATTAACATGAAAAATATAGTTCATGGAATTTTGTTTGTGTTATTGGTAAAATATCACAAGACCACCATCACATCTATTACACTGTACTTGAAAGTAAAAACAAAATTTGTTATAAAAAAAAAAAGGTACGAAATATATATATAAAAGATCGATGTAGACTCACTAGAAGACGACTCTTGCGAACCCATCACAGCATTCAAATGGTGGGATCCACAAGAGTGTTAGTACATTATCATTCATTTCATGTATTTGGATAGAGATTTAGTCAACCTTAACAAGCACGGCATCGGTTTGGTGCTGATTGGATACAGAAATACAGTTGCATTAAGAATGGACCATTAAAAGGGTAAAAGAGGAGAGAGAGTTGTTGCGACATTCTTGACCTTTCTTCTAGGAAATTAAATTACTTCTCACAATTGGTGTGATTCTCACTCAAGAGAATGTGTGAAAGAGACAAAAGATTGGGACAGTTGCAAATATTTAACAGAAAATAATGCAGTATTTTAAGAGCTACCGCAAAAATAAAAATAAAATAAAATAGGATTGCTACAATTGTTTTATGAATTATTATAGTTTTACTTCATTAAGATTTGTTTATGTGCTAGCATATATATATATATATATATATATATTTGACATTGCTGTATTTTAGCCAAGCAAGCAACAAGCACTGTCTTCAAGTAAATCAGCCACATTTATTTGCCAAGATTCTAGGAACAATTTTGGCAAGTTCAGAAAAATAAGAGTTGTTCTGCAACTGCCACATAGAAATGGTGAAGAACAGTTGCTGTGCAAAGTAAAAACAAAAGAGAAAATGCACAACAAGGGAACACAACACTAATCCATAAAATGAGTCACATTTACAAAACAACAACTGGTTATTACAACAAGGGAACACAACACTAATCCATAAAATGAGTCACATTTACAAAACCACAATTGGTTATTACATTAGCAAGAAATAATCATACAAAGTAACAATTAAACAATTTGATTAAGATATATGACATAATGAAAACCAATCATAGTTTAAGTAAGCTGTTGAAAAATGATCCCAATTGGAACAGGATTAGGGAGCAGGCAAGGCAAAGAAAATTTTGTAGTGGGGTGATTTGGAAACTACTTCCAGTTGAGCAATATTGGCTTTTAAATGTTAACAAAAAAGGTTATATTCATGCACCTATTCTGCACAAAATAATTTCCCAGGAGAACAAACTTTGAACCATTGCACCCTCACCCCATTTAACATCTCCAATGCTCATTTTCCTAATTTAATTAATCCTCCTCATCCACCACTTTCTCAGGGATCTCTCTGAATCATGTGTAAGAGGTTCTGGACAATTTCAGACATCGGCGGCCTGAATTCTGGCTCGGGCTGCCAAAGAAAAAAGAAAGGATTGACATATGAGGTATATGACTCCAGGTGATGCAATAAAGTAATTAAGAAAGAAAAAAGTGGCATGCAGTCTTTTCATTAACTTGCAACATGACTGATATACAAGCAAACATTAGAATCTATTAGGGCTAAATATTAGTTATTCTCTCTCTCTCATGACTTGCATTTTGTCAATTTATGGTTTTCCATGAAACGACCTCACAATATTCCTAAAAGTAAGGTTATATGTTATAATGACCCCCCTTGAGCAAGGGCAAAATACTTTCACTAGCGAAACCATTTCTCACAAAATGTCTCTTTCTCACAAAGCACTTTTTAACAGCTACTTGCAAAACGTGGGAAAAGCAAAAACTTAATAAAAAATAGACTCACCTGGACACACAGAGAAATTATATCGGCAAAACGAGATAATGACTTAGATGGATACATTCCGTTTAGAGAAGGATCAACCATCCTTGATAATGCATTTATGTCATGAAGCTGAGGAATTGCCCATCTAACCAGAAATTGCTCTCCTCGAGGTCGTGACCTGGAAATTAGATTTTAAACATTAGTTCTGCAGTTTTCTCCACCACAGGCATAACTTGAATTCAGTGTGTTGAGAAAGCGCAGTTGTGAACAGAACTAGGATAACTAACCTGTCATAGGATTTTCGCCCTGTGAGAAGTTCTAACATAACAACTCCAAAGCTGTAGATGTCACTCTGATAATTGTAGCTTCCACACTCGAGTTCTGGGGCACCATAACCATGACCTTGCAACTAATATTGAACTGATATCAGAAAAAACTACGAGAAACTAAAATTCAATTCAAACTTGTAGCTCAATACAAACATATTTTTGTGTCACGCCTATAATTCAAATAGTATCCTCTTACCAGAAAATTTGTTTCTCGTTGCATTAAATTCAGTGTTTTTCTTAGCAGAACAAGTGAGTTTTTCTTACCAAGTTAAAACAAATTGGCCTTTAACATTAAAATCCGTAACTGAAAGTAAGCAACAAAACTGACTCATTTGAGCAAAAACAAGAATACTTTTCAAAAAAGGTTTGAACGATACTGTGTCGAAAAGGAAAACTCAATTACTATGTCATCAGTTTTAAGTCAGTCTATGAAGAAAGCATGAAGAACGAGTTCCTAGCATATAGAAAGAGAAACTATAAATTCTTTCTTACATTATTTCTTTTCAAAAAACAAAAAAAAAGGACACATAAAGCAGTTGATATGCGCACGCAAAATGTCACTTTATTCATGGAAGTCACTCTGCATTCCCCAATGGGAACTCACACCCAAATATGGCAGAAGAACGCTGCCCCCACTTCCTATTCTGTGAAAGTGACAAAGATGGAGAACCAACCAACATTTGATGAATGCCAGCAAAGATCACCAGCTCCAAAAATTAGATTAGAAAATTATGCAGGATTTTGATCATTTTTTCATGCAACATAACAAGATCAATCCTCAAAAATAAAGAATTCCAAAGATCATCAATCCTCAAAAATAAAAAAATTAGATGAACAATCCCGAAAGAGAGACCTAAGAATGAGGTATGTAGGATGATCAGAAAAACTGTCATTTAAACTCATCAAAGCAGATAAATCAAGAAAAAAAAATCAATTTTTAAGTAACCAGCTCAAGCAGTTATCTCCAAAACAATCAATAATCAATAGGATTTGAAGATCCCATGACAATGATCACCTGACTTGCAGAGTTAGATGTTATTAGAGGAGCGAAACCACAATCTGAGACATGTACTGCAAGCTCATCATCAAGGAGAATATTGGCAGACTTGAAGTTCCGGTGCACTATGGGTGGTTGACAAACCTCATGCAGATACCTTTGCCAAGAAGCAAAAAGGAAAATCCTCAGCTCCCAAAAAGATTATTAACTAAAATAAAGAACCATAAGATCATTTGTTTGGCATGCTTTGCACGAGTATACAAACTACCAAAATAAGCATTGTGGTCTGAGGTTTCATTCCATTGGTTCATATATAGAGGATCTGCTATGCTATTATATGCAAAATAAAGCAAAGTTAATGATATCTAAACATCCCACTCCAGAAAGACTGTTCTTTTGATTCAGTATCCAATTCCATCAGAGATATTGAATAAATGGGTGGGTAAGGTTTGGTGAGTCAGGTGAGTTGGCTGCCCTACTTACTCTAGGGCCTTTGCAGCTCCAAGTGCCAAGTGGATACGAGTATTCCATGAAAGTTTTTTGTGGACCTCATCATCCAAGTGCAGTGCTTCGTGAAGGGTCCCATTGTTGCAATACTCATAGACAAGTAACCGTTGCCCATGCTCAGCACAGTAACCCATGAGCTCAACAACATTAGCATGTTGAAGTTTAGAGATACCAGAGACTAGCTCAAGAAAATCTTCATCACTCAGCTGCCTGGAAGCTGCAATATCCAGTTTTTTTACAGCCAGTAGCTAAAGATTGAAAAACAAAATAGATAAATTAGTCAAAAGAAACATTGCATGTACATAAAGGCAATAGTACACGACCACCTATTATAAGAAAGTGCCTGAGTTATGGAATGTTCTTTGTCAAGTATTAAAAATGTGAAAAACAATTCAGCAATTGCAGGATCCCAAAGAGGTGGTATCATATTATACACAAATCTTTGTGACAGAGGCAAGTTTAGGAGGAATCCCAGTAAGGGGAGCATTCAATTAGCAAGAAATAAAAATCATTATTTACTAAAAGAGTCAAAGTTGTCCCAGAAAATCAGTTAAATTGAATCCAGAAGAATCATACCTTTCCACCAGGAAACTCAGCCCTATAAACAGTGCCAATCATGCCTCCTCCAATAAGATTTTCCTGAGAAAAGCTGTTTGTATACTGTTGAAGCCATGCAATGGTGAAGGACTTTACAGAATTTAAGCACTTAGTTGAATGTCTTCTTGACAATATAGGGGGGAAAGATGGGGATGGAGGTGGCAGAACACTTGAAGTATTTCCAATCATATCTATCGCATGATCCTCCTTCAGCGTTGAAATTGTAGCCACTCCTTTAAGACCTATTTCTAGTTTATCCTCTGGCTTTAATCTTAAACTGCTTTTTCCATATCCAGCCGGTGGCCTTAAAACTGCCTCTTTTGAAACTGTTCAGACATCTCAAGAGGCCATTTGTCAAAGATAACAACAACAAATAGGAAGAATTGCAAGTCAAAAAAATAATCAAGACAAAAATGAAGTACCTTCCCCTGTATAGCTGTAGGGTTTTAGCGAAGATTCATTACGGGCATTATATGGATCCATTTCATGCCCTTTGGCAATTTTATTGGCTGCTTGACTTCCTCTACAACATCCTGACATAAAAATCCATGTTCCTAATGCAATTACTATAAATATTAGAGACCCTACAATAGCAATCCATGTGACCCTTTTAGCTGTAAAGAACTTTCCTCCTCTTGCAGAATTTGGTATTTTGGGAGCAGATGGTCCTCTTGCTGATGTTCCCGGAGTTAATACAGGGGGCAGAGCTTCGGAAGATGATGGTGAAGGTGCTGAAGCAGGGGCTGACGGGATAATTGTAGTGTTGA
This sequence comes from Cornus controversa, assembly GCA_026545225.1. NCBI lineage: Eukaryota > Viridiplantae > Streptophyta > Magnoliopsida > Cornales > Cornaceae > Cornus > Cornus controversa. Next base: position 64,372,709 of record CM048849.1, on the reverse strand, counting down.
AGGGGTTTCCACCTCTTCTGTAAAGCATATCTTAATGTTATTAAAAGGAACAAGAAAAATTAACAGATAATATCATCTAACCTCAATGCCAAAGAAATAGATCATCTATATGTGATATATTACAATTAACAATAGCAATATACCAAGGCTACCACTGTTTCATATATAGAATTGACGATACTAAAACTATTAATATTATCCTTGTTGTTCATCTTCCAACAACCAATGCATGTGCAAAATATGTATTAAGCCAGCCAGGAATTGTGAAAAATAGGCACTAGCACTTCCATTCGAACACAATATTATTAAATAAAAATTAGCAAGGAAAAATATCTCACGGTAGCAAGTTAGCAACTGTGTATGGAAAATTCAATCTGGATAAAAAAATTAATAATGCAAAGAAGGTTTTGAGGGATTAGCAGGGCAACTCAGACAACTTAAGACATAACCATGAACGTCAAATTAAGCAGCAAGAGAGAAAGAGAGTTGACATTCTCAACGTCCCTCAGAGGATGATATATCATTTATCAAGTTCGAAAGTTCTATGAAATCAACTGATATCAAATTATATGTTAGGATACAGAAAATGGATGAAGAAATTACTTAAGATCAAAAATCACAACTAAACAGCACAGTAGAGATGAGCAATAAAAGATGTCAAATACCGACATTTTGTGTCCTATACCGACATTTTCAGTAGAGATGTGTGGCCACATCATGAACCACTATTCGTAAAAAAAGCATCATGCCAGTGTAAAACATAGAAAATAAAATATGTTATTATCAATTTCTTATGCTCTAGTAATGAGACCTTCATCCCATTCCGATAAACTCATTAGATAGATGACTTTATCTTTCCCGTTCAATAACATTCATTTCCCAAAATAATTTTAAACATGTTCAAAGTACAGAGGGATCTGGGAAAGCATCAACATTATCAAGTTTTTAGGCCTAGCAAAATAATTTTAAGTATTCATGTTAAAAATCCATGCCATGAAAATTCCACATAAAAGCAACATTCTTCAAAACTATAAAGTTTTTAATCCATGTGTTTCACCTGAAAGTTGGAATACTAAGCAACTTCTCAGGTATAGGTCCAGAGAACAGGTTATTCTCTATGTTCCTATGCAACAAGCAAACAAGTTGTAAAACACAACAATTAGTACTATTAAATTCCGAATTTAAATTCAAATTTCCGACACTTATTTAAATGCTTATAGGGGGGGAAGCTTGAAGTCAGAATGCAAGAAAGAAGAGTACAAATCTATTAGGGGAAGATCTTGTAAAACATCAAGGGTCCCAACAAGTTGATTGTTCTGCAAGTGCCTGCAATCCAATGAGCAGATGTAATTCATGAAGACAAGTAATGTGTAACACTAAGATTCTTTATTAAAGTACTTACAATGTAGTGAGAGATGACAATATCTCCATCGACGGTGGCAGTTGACCACTCAAATTGTTACCAGACAGATCCCTGCAATATGATAAACCATTAAAACCAAACTAATCGAAGTAAACATTAAAAAATCCATCCAAATTGACAGGGAATGCCTACAAAGTTATCAAACCCGTAAGCTGCTGAAAGGCGTCTGGTATTTCTCCACTTAAGTGGTTATCATTAAACGACCTAATGGAAAGAACAGCCATTAATTAAATTAAGAAAGAGATAGAGAATGTGATAATACCTCAACAACTTAAAATCAAGATGACCACAAGTTGACTAGGACTTACAAGTCTGACAACTGACCCAATGAAAACAACGTATCCGGGATACTTCCTGTGAACTGGTTTCCTGAAAGAAAACTACAATTGACAAAAAGAAAATACAGGACTTAAATAAGGTAATGTGCATCATAAGGATGTACAAAAAGAATTCAATTTTTAATAGCTTACTAAATCATGGATTAAAAAATTAAAGGTTCAAACATACAAGATCCTGATAGTAACAGGCAAATTGGATGGAACACTACCAGCAATGTGGTTGTTGCTAAGATCTCTGCTTCCAAAGTAGCACAAAAACTAATTAGACTTTGATAGAGAAACACAGAAAGCTTAATATATATTGAGATATGTATATATATAACACAAGAAATTCATGATGTCAGGTATGTGAAATTAATACTTCCACCTCTATCCCAAATGAAGGTAAATTCAATTATATCTACATATTTGCAAAATGCCACTTACAGTTGTATGATAGAAGCAAAGTCTTCCAAGTTGTCACTCAGTTCACCCCCTAAATTTGCGCCATTGAGAACTCTGTAAACCCAAATAGCTAAGAGAATCAGACTATAAAACTTAATAGTGAATATCACATCTGGAAAGGGTTACCGTACATTCCAGTTATGTTGGCATTGACACAAAGTATCCCTTGCCAACCTTCTGCGCATGGATCTCCTCCAACTGGAACCCACCCAGGAAGAGGTGGGAAGCCCAGAGAAGCATATAAATTATTTATTGCAAAAACTGTAAAATTAAAAAAAAAATTTAATTAAGGCAATTACTATAAACTTCATATACATTACATATAGACTATATAGTAGAGAGTGCAACTAAAAACACCCAATTAAAGAGCAGTCAAATTTCAATTTTACTGAAAAAAAATTTGTTGCATATATCAAAATGGAAACAAAAGATATAAGAAGTGGAGAATCTATGCTTTTACCATCACGAGGGTCCGTAAATCCATGACAAAATGACGCCACAGAAATTGCCATCAGCCCAATGAAAGCCCTCACATGTATCTCCCAATTTATATAACCCATCTCCAATGGTGGCCACCCCAGTACTTATAACTTTCTTCCCTTTACCTTTGTAAACTTCTTTCTCTCAAACAACCTACAACACAGCCCTCAAAGATCCAATTTTGAAAGCAAAAGAGAGAACCACATAACAAAGTTGCAACGAACAAACAAACAGAACTCCACACACTTCACCGCAAAATCAACAGAAACAGAGATATATAAGTAAAAAAGAGTGTTGCTGAATGGAACTGAGAGAAATGGAAACCCTAACCTTACACAGAGTTACAGTGAGGAAAGAAGCACAGTTCGCCAAAACGCAGAGACTTTACAGAAAGGAGGTTTTGTAAACCAAGCCAACAGTATTTAAAGGGCGTTCGTATATTTTTAAAAGAAAGAAAACATAGTGTCATTAAATTCTTAAATTCGAATATATATTACTCCCCTTTCTATATTACAGTAGTTAGTATTTCTTTTTCTGTTATTATAACTTCTTCATTTTTCTAAAATCATCAAGTTATCTTTTAAATTTAAATATGTATTTTATCAGGTTTAGAGATTTTTAAAAAGTTTAAAAGATAATTACGAAAAAAAATAATATCTTTATTTTGTTTAATCTTTTCACATAAATAGAATTAATTTGAAACAGAGGGACAATTAACAATGAACTGAATGAGCATATATGTATATTAACGTACACATGTATTATATAACAATGTACATATTCAAATTCACAAAATTTCAAATTGTACCGTTGCGAGGCTCTGGAGTCGTTGGATTGGACTTTTTTCACTTTTGGTGTATTCCTGATCCTCCACTGAGTTAGAAGATGACCCAGTTAGTGGCCGTGCACAATAATTGTATTGTAGCTCTCTTTTCCTTCTTCGTCCATTTGAAATAGACTTTCGTTTGGTCTTGTCTCGTCTTTATATGCACTCAATATTTGTCGGACAGTAGACATATTATGATATTAACATACTTGGTGTGGTGTGACTATACGATGCCTACAAAGTTGTATTATCATTGTTCTAAATTTAGAATTTTGTCTCTTATTCATCGAAACATATTTGCTGTACAAATGAATTGAATGATCTTATCTATATAAAGTAAACATATTTGTTATATAATTGAATGATATACCATCCGTAAATAAATCATTTTTAATATCTTCACCTCACTAGTTGATTAGGACTACTTACTGTCATTAAAAGAAAAAAAGAAAAAAAAAACACTATCAACTGTGTGTTGGGGGAAATAAAGAAGCTTCAAGTGATGATTAGATGATACACATTTCAGAATTGACCAATGCGTAAAGCACCACTGCTTTTGACATAATTATCACCAAAAACCAATCAATATGAACGTGCACCCCCTCTCAACGCCACGTGGCATGATATAATTTTCTCATTAGTCAACTTTAAGAAATCGTGAGTAATTATTAACTGATCGAAGAAAAACCTTGAACAAGGTTTGAAATATAATTAATTACATATGTTGGGAAGGTTGGTTACTCAATTATTGGTTAAGAGCGTGTTGTGTAAGAGTACCACACTTGCTTTCTTATGGATTAAGCCATTAGAGAGTTCCTTCTCTGAATCATCTACACTTAACAAATGATTTTTATAGACACTGATTGTGAAAATTATTATCCTATTCAAAAAGTGAATCACTTTTATTTTTAAGAAAAGATTTACATTATGTCTAGTGTAAATGTAGCGGATAAATTTAAATTATACGTGTTATACACTCAAATAATAAGTCTTACAATACATATTAAACATGTACGAGTGAAATTTAATACATATTAAACACATGCAGATGAGATTCACTCGATGTATTTACATCAAATACATTGGAGACGTTCTCCATCTTTAGATAGTGCAAGTAAAATCACACTTTTACAATCCAATTAATGTATCATGTTCACTGTGGTGATAATTTTTCATTATACAAATTATTATCCTTTTTTATTTCTTAAAAGTCAAACGAAGCATTTGAAAAGCTGATCCAAAGAGACACATAGGCAATATTTGATAAAATTGAAAATTTTTAAGTGATAGTTAAAAATAATTTTAAGTGATAGTTAAAAAATAAATATTTTTTTATATCTAGTTGAATTTTGAGCGTTCAATATTTAATGATAAGTGATATCTCTATTATATAAAATTTTGTTCCATTTTAAGTGATGCTTACCGTTTTAAGTGATATTCAAATTACGTTATTAAACGTACTTAATTGGATAATTGAATAAGTGCTTAATCTATTCAGAATTAAGAACTAATTAAATACTGAATTAAATTATTAAACAACACCATAATGACTTGAAATTTAAGCCCATCGTCTTGAACAAAGGCGTGAAATGAAGTTATGGACATTACAAAGAATCAAAGTTTAAATTTATGTTTTGTGCATTAATTTAAGCTTTAAGAAGTAAGGACGGAGTCTGTTGAGTATAAAGATAATCACTTATGCAAATAATAATAATAAAAATAAAAAATCGATTATAACTAGTACTTCAGCATTCCAATAACAAAACTGGAAAATGTGATTCTCTTGGTACAATCATATTTATAGCTTGTTTTGTTAACTATGTGGTTTCATTCTCAATCCTACAGTAGTTCAAGCAAAAAAAGTCACAGTAAAATTACGAATAAATATGGTTGAGGGTCAAGTTTATTCAAGAACAATAGTGGATACGTATGAACTGGGTGTATAGTAACTTTCTTACTTACCTAAAATTTGCAATTTTAGCAGATTGAACAGATAAACCATAAAAGTAGAAATTGTTTCCTATTATGAACAATTTGATCGATTCGATTGTTTGTGTCTAAACAAAAATGATATACATGTTCATTCATTAGTTTCTGTAGAAACTTTAGAAGGTTTGGTTGGAAACTTCGAACTGGCCCGAAAGACTTTCTTCTGTGTTTGCCCTATAAACTCTGAAGCCCAATTGTCCCAAGCCCCAACTCGTACCAACCCATATAACCTAAAGTCCAAGTGATCGGGCTGGGTTATTCTGGGGTTTGGATTCATCAACCCCTCACCAGGCTCAGTCCCAATCCAGCCAATCACTTTCGTTTTATTGGTTAGGTGTAATGGAGCCTGAGCTGGACATCTGACACAAAAGTTTAAATGGTTAAATGGTCCTATCCACCCACATATATAAATCCAACACCTTCTCTATTGGGATCGGATATAGAACAACCACCCTCCAACATTAGAATTTGAGTAGGCTTTGGAGCATATATTTTTTTAAGATAATGCTACTCAGGCAAAAATATTAGACAGAATTTATAGGTATAAACTTTTAGAACCATTGGATGCATGTGGTGAATATATGTGGTGGGACCTACTACATACATCCAATAGTTCTAAAAGTTTCTGTCTATGAATTCTGTCTAAAAATTCTGCATGAGTAGTATTACCCATTTTTGTATAGGATGAATTGCTCTGACACTCTAGAACTTATGTATATAAATATTGCTCTAGTATTTTTGTCAGAGTTAATAACTCTCTGTTTGAATGTTTGTTTGTTTTTTAACAAAAAAAAAATGTGATTCTACTATAATACTCTTATTTTACTATCTCTTTCAATCGTCTTTTGCAAAACCCCTAACCTTCCCTCCCATCACCATCTCCACTCACGACGGGCACCACATCTCCTCTCACAGCTGGCATCACCATCTCCACCCACCACCAACACAACCATCTCCTCTCATACGTATATACAAGTCATACATATATATATATATATATAAACGTCTCCTTTACCACAAGCCCTTGCCCATTAGCTGCTGCTTTCGCCGCCTTAACAAAAACCACTGCCATAGGCAAAACAACCACCATGATTCTCTCTCCCTATCCCCTTGACAATAAAAAAATCGACGACCCTAACCACCCATCATCCCCAATTGAAAACCCATATGACCTAAATTGATTGCTTCACTCAGAGCTTCTCTTGAAGTTTGATACCTCAAATGACTCAAATTGATTGTTTAACCAAATTCTCAAGCTCAATATGAATTAACTGAGTTTAATCATTCCAATTAAAACTCAAATGAGCCAATCACACAGAATGAAAACTCAAATGAGTCAATCACACATTGTGTTATGCTGAAGTTCAATCACCACGAATGATCCAATTGATTGTTTCACCAAGTTCTCATAGTCAATTTAAATTAATTGAATTTTTATCATCCCAAATAAAAATCCAAAGTTTTCATGGTCGCGTGATCACCACCGTGGCAGGGCTATATATGTATATGCGTCTGTTTGTGTGTGTGTGTATATATATATGTCGAGAGAGAAAGATAGGGGCGAGAGAGAGTGGATAGAGAGAAATATTTGAGTAAGGTAATTTTGGTGTTTTTTATTTTTAATTTTGTTGCTAATAGTACGAAGTGTTAGGACAAGGTGAATCAAATTTTTAAAAAAATTGACGTTACTTTTGAATTTAAATTATATCCGTGACTAATAAAAATAAACCACCTTAGTATATATACAGACACACAGATGGTGTATTGATTTGTTTTTATATGCATTAGGGCATCCACTATGGGTTCTCTAAATTTGGTTCTCCAAATTTGAATTTTAGCTAGTCACCTCAGTATTTTAGCCAACCACATCATCATGTCAGGATCTCTAAATTTTGACTCCACAACAGGTTCTTCAGATTTGAATTTTAGTCAGCCATCTCAACATTTTAGCCATCCACACCAAGATCTCTAAATTTTGACTTCACAATAGGTTCTCCAGATTTTTACTACCCACACAATTAAATAATCTTACACAATTAAATTAATATAAAATTTTATATATATACATATATATGTTAAATTTTTTAATACTTTTTTAACTTAAAAAATTCATAATTTTATCGTTTTAAGTCAAAAAATAGTCTAAGTGGTACTCAAATTAAAGCTCTAGAAATTATCTTTCTAACAGAATTAGTTTCATTAAAAAATTCAATTTGTAGTGAAAGTTATTAAAATTTAAGTGAATGATACGTGTGTGTATATATACATGGCACGGATTACGAAAAACAAAAAAAACTAATAAAAAAACTTTGGTTCGCATGCTTCGCCGGATTAGGCGAAGCACATAGCCAACCGGATATGAGGCCCACCACTTTTAGCCAATGCATTGCAGATGAATAGTTAACTTTGGTTCGCCAAACACGCTTTTAGCAAACCCGTTGCTCATGGAGTAAAACATTCAAGCTTAAAAATACTACTATGCGTGTGCATACATCCAAAATCCCTGCACGTCTCTGTGCACAACAATACACGTCCATCTTGGGTTGTGTGAATACAGAGATTTTGGTCTGTAGATTCTGATCCCAGGGTAGGATCTTGATAACAAGTCCATGACTCTGGCTCGTCAACCCTACGTTCGTCATTCTTTAAAACTCTGCACCCATCATTGCAATCATTTATTGGTTGTTTTCTCTCTATCTTTATCTGTTTTTTAATTAAATTTTGGTCCGACTATTATTTATTTTTCTGTTTTTCCTTTGTTCACACTTGCATTATATAATATTTAGATCTTAATGTATGGTATTAAAAACTAATTGGGGTTTCTATGTTTTACACTTTTGACACACCATCTCATTGGCAATATTGTTATAATAATTATAGAATATAGTTGTAAATCATAGGCTACAACTATGTATAAACCACTTCAACAATTTAAGTCAATTTAATAAATAAGCTGACCAACCTTTACAAACTCATTGATGAGTGATGACAGATGACAGCATAACACCAAGGTCCAAAATTGACCACATCAATAACATGCTGTAGTAGCTGTGACCCGTGAATCCATCATTTTAGTTAGTTTTGATTCTTGAATGTCTTTTTATTTTAAAATATATATATTACTAATTAATCCTACTTTTTTATTTTTAACTAAGTTTTAAAAAAATTACGAGAATCATAAAATCCTACTCTTAACAAATATTTTCAAAGAATTCAAACTAACAAATTTTTTTTTTCAACACTCCCCTTTCTTATAAATACCTTAAATGTTATTTTCTTATTAAAATATTAATTATACCCCTCACCTCTAATTTTTTTAATTAATATCAATTTAAAATAATAATGAAAAATATATATAATTTTAATTGCCACCAAAATTAGCAATTTTTAAAAATATTTAACAACTTATTTAAATTGAACCAATTGTAATAAAAATAAATATTAACATAAGCCGAAAAAAATCCACATTTTTTTAATGAGGTGTATTCATGTACAATTAATGAATTATTTAAATTATTTTCAATTTTTTCTTTATATATTATTTTACAAATATGTTGTTTCAAAATTTTAAGTAAAATTAACACTATGTCCTATATATATATAAGGGTATCTAGTATAAATTTTTCTTCGAATATTTTTTATATAAGAAAAAAGACATCAATAGTATTTCTATAAAAAGGGCAATATTGGAAGAAAACAAATGTAGGTGGAATAATGAACTTAACTGAAAATATAAATTAAAATGAGGGCAAATTGCAATAAACTCCCCTTAACTTGTAGCCTTTTGCAATAAACCCCCCTTGAGATTTTTTTTGGCAAAAACCCTCTCTAACTAACGAGGGTACTGAAGATAAAAAATTACTAAAATACCGATCATTTTTGTTTGATCATGTGATCTATGCAATATTATATATATATATATAGTAATGATCTAAAATTAATGTTAACCTAAATTTCGTTACTACAATTTATACAATGTGTCACAATTAAATATGAAATAGAAGGAAAAAAAATTATTTTGACATACTACGTTTCATACAATCAATATTAATTGATTCTTGTATTGTTTGAGAAACTGGAATCATCTTCTTGCATATAAACAAACAATTAGAAAATAGAAAAAATATATATGATCTGCTTAGATATTATTTTGCGGATAAATTATTCAACGGATAGCTATTTCATTTCATAAAATCAGAATGATCATTAGCACATTTGTACTTAATTAAATACAAAAACAAAATTTATAACTTGTAAATGGAATTTAGGTCGACAATAATCTTAATCATTACTATATATATAAAAGAATGTAGAAAACATATGTACAAACAAAAATTATAGGTATTTTAGTCATTTTATGTCTTCAGTACCCCTCCTATTAGTTGGAGGGGATTTCTTTTATAAAAAAAAAAACACTCAAGGGGAGTTTATTGCAAAATACTACAAGTCAAAGGGGGTTTATTGCAATTTGCCCTCATAATAATAACTCAAATAATCTGTTGTTGATTATTTTAAAGAAAATTGTAAATAAATGAAATTAAAGTTTTCTAATTATCAATTTATAAAAGATCACATTATTGATCTCTTCCTCATCCATGAACAAAATTTTTTTTACATACCAAGCATAACAATCGTTGAATATGATCTAAGTGTAAAAAAGATAGTTACAAAAAAAGCATAACAATCGAATCCAATTGTTATCATACATAATACGAATAAATTTCTTGTTCGCCAGTGTGCAAAAGATCATTTTTACGTGTTGTTTGAATAAATGAAATAATAGACTAATAAAAGTTGCACATACTTTATGCTCAAATTTCAAATTAATCTTAACAACTGTACTAATAAAAGTTGCTTCAGTGTATCAAAAAGAATATATGAATATAGGGGTGCACAGAAATTCGTTCAAATTAGGAAACCAAATCGGATTGGACAGTTTGTTCCGATTTTTCTACCGTTCGGTTCAGTCACGATTTCAAAATATTGAAACTGTGAATTAATGGTTTGGTTTCGGTTTAATGTTCCTTAAGACCGGACAGGACCGAACTGTACCGTTTATATAAAAAATATTTTATATAAATTAATATAAATAAGTAAATTATAAACTTGTAAGTGTAAGTGTGTAACTTATAATGTAATGTAGTAATAATTTTACTATGAGAATCGTTTATACTTTATATAATATATATTATACAATTTATAATAATATAATAACCCACTAAGGCACTAATAATATAACCGTAGAATCGAACTGAATCGAATTAAATCGATTATTCACACTTCGGTTTCATTGGTCCAAGTGATTTGATTAGATTCTATTTTTAGTAAAACTGAACAGGTGCACTCCTATATAAATACACTGAAAACATTACATGAGCAACAGTAAATAGATATCGCTGAATGAAGATTAAGCTTAATTTTGAAAGCTTATATTTGAATCAATCTTAATTTAAAGTCAAAGTGTTGTAGGTTGGCATACACGTGACCATCATATTAAATTTAATTTTATAAAATTATATTCTTATCTAATACAAACAAAACAAGAGATTTGATCAAAAATCATTTATTAAAGTCAAAAAATATATAAATTAAAAATCAATACCGTTAATTTGTGTAGCATTACTCATTTCATGGTTGCACGAGTGTAACAGACAAATTAATGATATGATGTCGCAAGTATGATCTCGAAGGTAGAATCGTACGGTTGAGGTTGGAGGGACACAAAGTTCATGATTATAGATCACTAACCGTGTTTGTAGGCTCCACAAGTGGTCCTTACGAATATCAGATCGTTTGATTGATCAATCCAGTAGTTCAGTACTCTGCTAACACGTCTAAGTGTTTTATAGGGCAGTGAAAGACAGACTGCAAAAGTTTGTGTTCACGTCCACGAAAAGGCAAAGGCTACGTACAAAGTATGGTGCTTGTTAAATAAATTCTGGGAAGAAAATGATAGGACGCAGATCACAAGACGTTCAAAATTATTTTAAAACCTAACTCAATTAAAAAATAATTATAATGGCTTTATATTATATATATATATATATATAAATAGCTTTTTTATTATTATTAATTTTTTTGTATAGTTTTCACGCACAAAACGTCCTAAATAATTAGAGTAAAAATTGAGGGCTCAGATGAAAAATATATAGACTTTTGAGGGGGCAGTACCGCGAAACATGTTAATTTTAATTCTCCCTCTTTTTTTTTTCTCTCTCTCTCTCTCTCTCAAGTCTCAACTGTATATAAGACTGTTTCAGATACCTCCCAATAAATGCACCTCCATTGATCTCGAAACCATTCTCACCTCTTTGCATTTCACAGTTTTCACTGCTCTTTCCTTCTTGTCAGTCGCCCAATTCCAACACAAAGCAATGTAACTTTGTAAACCCAATTCTGCATCACTAATTATATATATATATATATATATATATATATATATATATATTTCCAGTATATGTAGAACTGAAATGGGTTGCTGCGCCAGCACCACCAACAAACCATCTTCAGTTTCTCACAACCATCGGCACTCGCCGGCGGCGAGATCTCACAGCTCCCACCACAGCAGAGCACCACCACTTCCGTGTTTGGAGGAAGAGACAGTGAAGGAAGTGCTCTCCGAGACTCCGACCCCCAAACCTTCCGTCCCGAAGATCGAGGACGAAGAGAAGAAGATCAACACAGCCAAACTTGCACTGCACAAAGTCCAAGAAGAGGACGACCACAACAATGTCGATAAGAAACCTTTAAGGGTTACCGTTGAAGAGATCTCTGAGGTCTCTGAGATCTGTAGTTTGAGCGAAAGCGTGTCGACGACAACAATTACGGAGAAGAGAGAGGACGATGACGGTGAGGTTCGGCAGAGGGTGAACATGTCGCCGGCGAAGTTCAGAAATCGGTCGTACTCTGGTGTTTTGTCGGGGAAGAGAGATGGGGCAGTGGGTAGGTCACCGGTGAGAAGGTCGGAGCCATCTCCGGGCCGGGTTAGATCTATACCCACCAAAGAAGGGCGCGTTTTGAAGACAGACAGACAGAAGATGGAATCCGGAGATAGTTCTCGCCGGAGGCCAAGGTCACCGGCGACTCGACCGGACAATGGCGGGAAACGGCCCGGTTTGGGTCGTACCCCATCGGGTAGGAGATCCGGTAACTCTCCAGCTCGGGTTAGATCCGATGCTCCTGAGATGACCCGGAAAATGGAGGAGACGAATAGAGAGGACAAGTCGCCGCCGACAACGAAAGAGTCACTTGAAAACCCACTTGTGTCCTTGGAATGTTTCATCTTCCTCTAGGGGTATAATATGGTTGGCATCGTAATTTTGGGCCAATTTAGTGTTAGGGACGTCCTTTTGTCGTCATCAAACGTAGATAAAAGTCAAAACCAAGTCTTGGGGGGGGGGGGGGGGGGGGGGTGGGGCCGGGGGAGCAGGGCTTTGTCTTGATCCTCAAATTCCAAGTTTACCCTTCTAGATAGCATGTAGATTGCAGTATATGTTCTGTTCCACTGCATATTTGGATGCGCAATCGGGCAATGGCATATTATTGGACCTCTGTTTACTTTCTTGTTTCTGCCTACTGGCTTTGTGTACTGTAGCTCTCTCTCTCTCTATATATATTATATATGTTATATATATGTGTGTGTGTGTGTGTGTGTGTGTGTGAAGCTGCCATGTTCACGCGACAGGAACTTTGAATCTTCACTTGGTTAGATAAGAAGTCGCGGAAAGTGCAGGAAAAAGATTTTGCAACGCAAAAAGGAGAATCTTTTCGAAAATACACTTTTAAAACTTTCTACAAGAAAAACTATTTCCTTACAAATTTTCATGTTCTTAAAGTTAGAAAATGGTATTGTTGTACAATTTTTTTTTTTTTTGTCGCTTATTCATTCTAATCAAATAAGTGCAAAAGAATTTATTTTCCTTTTATTAACTCAATTTCTGTTATTTTGAATTTCCAATATGATTTTTCTTTTCAAACTGAACGGAGCCTTAAATTAAACGGAAAAAAAAAGTCAGACGAAGTAAGTTTTATACTTGGCCAAAATTAGTGGGAGATCTCTATAGTAAAGAAAATAACAGTTTGTTGGTGTGCATTACTTCAAGTTAAATCAATGAATATGGTGAAGACTACTCAAGGGTTTGTTATTGTAAGTAATTGATATATGTGTGTCCTGACTCCTGCGTGATTAGTATTGGTTAAAGTCTCCCACATTTAAGTGTGAAGGGAAAAGGAAATATGGACATCACATTTATGAATATGTCAAGCCAGCTGGTATTGATAAAGATGGGGTATTTCTTTTGATAAGTGGCTCATATGTGTTCATAAATATATATAGCATGCTCATGAATACGTTAACAAACAGAGGCTTGTTTAGGTTAAGCTTGTACAACTTCATCATATGAACCTAGGTCACGAACATAAGCTTGTGTATATCCGTATAAGTTTACAATGAGTCAAGCCATTTCAAACACGAACTCAAAGGAGCCTAAGCACGAATATGATATCAAAGTTGGATTTTTTTATTAAACGAATTGAATTGACCCAAACTCAAGTTTTTTAAAATAATGACGAGCCAAACCTAAACTCAACTTTCAAACTCGTCACAATTTCAAGTCGAGCTCGAACTAAATTAAGAAATGAACAAGTTAAAGCTTGAACGGACCAAAACTCAACTCACTCATTTCATTTACATTCCTTTTCTCTTCAGTAAAGAGGGTATTGTGGGCATTATATATATTTTGCAATTGAATTTTTGGACTACGGAGGGCGGTAAAACCATATTGTAGCTCTTGGGACAAGTACGCAGAATTTGGAAGTGGTCCTGTTTCTATACATACAGGAGTTCAATACAAGTTCTTGGTGGCAGAATTATATGTAGAAGCAGAGTATCAGTTTGTTTGGACTGATTCTTTGTCGTTCCCAAACAAACAAAACGAATTTCTTCTGAACTCGATTCATTTCATGAAAACATGTCTCACATTTTGTTGATGATTGGGCATTTTCAGCACCATCATTTCTTCAGTATATGCTACCTTTAAAATTGAATGACTAGAAGATTGAGTTTCTAAGTAAGATGTGATATATATATATATATATATATATATATATATATATATATATATATCAAATGACTAATGCCTACCAATGAATGGTAGTAGGTATATGTCTTGTTGGTTTGTTTAGTTTGGTTATTCTTATTAGGAATTTAGGATGACCACTTAATTAGCTGCTTAGACGCTGAAGTAATTTTAATTTTTAGATAAAAGGGTACCATCAAAAGAAAATTTTGTATTAGATTTGGTAAACTGAACCCAAAGCATCGGATTAGACAACAAGACGGGTCTTATCAATGGAATTGAACCATCAATTAGCTCTCAACTCAATGACACAGAAGCTGAAGCAAATATCTAGACAGAGATTAGGGCGTAGACTACGACTGTCAAGCTTAAAAATACAAATTCGAGTTTGAAATCTACATAAAAGAAGAAAACAAATAGATAAATAAATAAAAATATAAAAGAGGGAATATTCACCTACATAAAAGAAGAAAACAAATAGATAAATAAATAAAAATATAGAAGAGGGTCATCTTTCCTCACTGGTGACGTTAATTTTTATGGTGAAAAATATAGAAATTCACTACAATACTTAAGGTTTTTGTTAGTACAAAAGGGAGTCATCTTTGCCACTCGGATCTAGAAGAGACTTGCAATACAAAATACTTCCCTTGAAGGTATATATATCCGGAGAAAATGGGAGGATCAATCAGGGCCGGCCCTGACTATAGGCGACCGCCTATGGCCTCCAAAATCTAGGAGGTCCAAAAAAAAATAGTAGTGTGTGTATATATATATATATTGTATAAGTTGAAAATAGAGAGAAAGAGGGCAAAAAATATAAAATTTAGTAATATATATTGTAAAGTTAAAAACCGTCTTTCTATATATATTTATTTCTTTATGTCTCCTTCAACAATCTATCGACTTTTCTATTCTTTAATTTTTTTTCTTTTTCTTTATTCCTCACTCTCTTCAACAACTCAACCAGATTCAATATCTCAACAAAATTATGTTTAGAGCTAAAAGTCTTAAAAAGGCTTTACCACGAGGAACAAAAAAAAAAACAATTGAAGTATTAGATTTTATAAATAAGCTAGGTTATTGTACATTTTCCAAATATCTAGATTGCATATAAAATATTATTGACTATCCCATTTATAGTTGCATCTTCTGAGAGAAACTTTTCAAAGTTGAAGTTGATCAAATCTTACATACAGTCGACGATGTCACAAGAGAGATTGAATGAATTGGCTATTATATCTATTAAAAATATATGTTGGATAAACTTGATTGTAACACTTTAATTGATAATTTTGCATCTTAAAATGTAAGACGATCACATTTATTTGTGACTAAGGAATGTTGAAAATCCGCACTTTATAAAAAAAAATTTGAACGTGTGTAACCTTACATATAAGGGGCCTCACGTTGAAAGTTCGCCTAAGGCCTCTCAAGATTTTGGTAATCTCTGGGCCCGCCTTGGGATCAATCCTAGAGTTTGTGTTGGGTTCTTAGTTTTGATTCAATATTCTGATTAGCATCCCAACAGTATATAAAAGTTGCAACGACCAGTCAAAGAGACAAAGGGGAATCAATTGCCAACATCAATTCTCCTCCATTTTCTTTACAAGAAAATCGATCCATTTGATGGGTAACCCATCCGAAGTCATATCAGGAAAACCTAAAAACTGGAATATATATATATATATATATATATATATATATATATATATATATCCGGAGAAAATGGGAGGATCAATCCTAGAGTTTGTGTTGGGTTCTTAGTTTTGATTCAATATTCTGATTAGCATCCCAACAATATATAAAAGTTGCAACGACCAGTCAAAGAGACAAAGGGGAATCAATTGCCAACATCAATTCTCCCCCATTTTCTTTACAAGAAAATCGATCCATTTGATGGGTAACCCATCCGAAGTCATATCAGGAAAACCTAAAAACTGGAATATATATATATATGACAATAGCAGTGCAAAGAAGCCAAAGCCTTGCCTGCTATTCCAGTGATCATTCTTTGGAAATGCTGATCCAGCTTGCTCATCATCAATCACCAAGTATATACAAATATTCAAGAGCCCACCGGGAAAAAGGGTTACCTTTCAAATTGAAAAATTCGGGTCACTTGTATATCTAAGATAGTGCATGTCTTTTCCTCAAGTTGGGTTCATGATGTTGAGTTCAGTTTGATGCAGGCAGCACTTCTGATGTTCTGTTTTTTCAGGTTGAGCTTGAGCTTAAGTTCATGTGTGAGTTGGTGTTGGAGGTAAAAGTGCGCAATGAGATATGTTGATGGGGAGGCCACGGGATGCGTTCAGGGGGGCAAGGCATGGGAGCCGGGTGGGCAATGAAGGTAGGAATATCTTCTCCGGGCATCAACACTGAAACTTCTCGGGCATTCACAGCTACCTGAAAGGGGGAGGGACATAGTCACAGAAGCTGGCTTACAGAGATGCTCATAGCTTAAAAAATGATACCTCAAATGTGACATTATAATATAAACAAGTTCGAACTTTTTGTTACAGATCACAACATACCAAAGAAGATATTTGCTTCTGTTATTTTAACACAAACGCCAAGAACCAGTAGAAACTAAAATGCCTAGTCACTCTTTTAGTCATCCAATGCACATGTCATACATAGTATATGTTATGTTGTTCAATTACCCAGTCTCAAATCTACTAAAGCATTTAGGCACAAGTTAGACAACCAAAAAAATTGCTATGCTACCAATGGTCCTAGATCAAGCTAAACCTAATTAAACAACACTAAAAATGGGTCCAACCAAAATATGAACTAAAGGCCATGGGAATCGAGACAATGAGATGGCTCGTGACGCATCTGCTCTTTATACCAAATCCGAACCTAGTAAGCACCAAAAACTGGGATTGCTGGTTCTATTAAGTGAAAAAAAAGCAGCAGCAAAGATCAACAGTACATATGATTATACTGAGGGTCATGTATCCTACATAAATGAATAGAAACTTAGAATATCAGAGTAGTTTTAGCAAGTAGCAACTAAGACTTTGCAAAACAAACCAAAACAAGCTCAATGGAATCTTGTATGAGCTTGGATAGAATATCATCAGAAAGTATGCTCTCGAAACAGTAAATTGAATTTTACAGCTAACAGTGCCTTAGACATCATTATTAGTACATTATATCTTCCAGTGGTAAAACGAAAGATTGAGATAATAAACTTTGTGTTGCTAACCAAAGGAATTACTTCACTTTGAAGTCATATTTTATATCCAAATACACTGTCATACTAGATAAATTATAATGAGAGATTGACAACCACCCAATACTGGTGAAGTTTTCTTGGCAATTGAACAGAACAAAATGTATGACAGCAGATGCAGTAATGTTTGGATTAGTATAGATCCCCAGTAGCTTCAGTGACATTGGCGGCTTTCAGGTATGCCTTAACGTCGTTCCAATTGATACGATTTTCATCATTCATGTCATAGATGACATCATGCAAAGTATGACACTCTTCGATGGTATGGCCTGCATATTGGTGAAACCAGCAACGTGGTACTATTTCAATGTTATGGGATCTCCTTTTTCTTTTTCCATTTTAAAACTTTTTGAGTAATGACAATATTTCAATAACTGACTATATTTGACTTTTGCTTCTATATAATGATTAGAATATAAAAGGTGGATTCTGAGATCGACAATGACATTTTATGAGGATAGTCACAACATTAAATACTGCTAAGCCTTGCAGGAATTATGACCATTGCATCAAACAAGGGGATTTTTCTAATAAATGATCAAAGATCCGAACAGAGGACAGTTTTTGATAAGAAAAGCTGTAGAGCAGTGTGTTTTCTCTAACTTTTCGTATCAAAGATCTCTCGTGAGAAATTAAACTAAAACATACGGTCCTAAGGTCTGGCATGGATTTGGACTTGCAATTTGTGTATAACTTCTATTATGCTGGCCTACTAATACCAATTATGGAGTCTAAAATCTTAATGTATTTGAGGATCTCAAATTTCATAGACCAATGGCACAAATAGCTTGGATAGATATCATGCTTGTTTATGTTTTAGTTGGACAAACCTGAGTGGGATATGATTATCATGTGAAGCAATTTAGACCTATGAAAGAAAAATCTCATCTATGACACTATATTAGGCTAGCAATCAGCATAAGAGAATGATTTTGGACAACTTGACTAGATCTTGAACACCATGCTTTGATATGGAACATAGATGGTGCAATAACATCTGATTATCAAGTCATGTTTCATGCAGATTAACCAAGTAACACATCATATGCCTGAAACTTAATCCACAACAAATCGGCAATTAATGGTCCATATTATCTGCTTAAGGTGGTATAATTTGAAAAAATCTAGACTTTTCAGAATCACTAGACCACAGCACACATGAGCTCCAGTTCAGCCAAAAACGAAACTAGAACAGCTGCTGTGTTGCAACTTGTTTTAACAGGACTGAGACAGTAACTCGCAAAGCAACCATGCACCACCTCACCAATTGACTATATTAAGGGTGCATTATATAGTGAATAATTTATCGAATCACGTATAATTCTACACAGAATTCTTTACCAAAAGAATAAGGTATTGCAGATGTAGGGATGGCAAAATGACCCGCCCTAGCGGGTCACCTTCCAATTTGAGACGGTTTGGGAGAGTCTAAATGGTTTTGAGGCAGTTATGGGGGTGAGGGAAAAATCCTCACGGTTTATACTATATTTACCATACTACCCTTATATATATTATACACATACAATATTACCCTTATATAATTATATATTTACCATATTACCCTTACATATGTATTATACACATACAAAATTACCCTTATATAGTTATATATTTACCATATTAACCTTACATATGTATTATACACATACAAAATTATCCTTGTATAGTTATATATATAACACTTTACTTGTTCAAATCTTATTGGTAGTGCACATGAAAATTACTATGGATCTTATCACATAAGAGAGTAAAGACTAAAAAAGGGTACAATCATAATTACAAAAGCACTTTCCTAAACCCGTCCCCCGGCCAGGTTAATAAACCGTTTTGAGCGGGGGATGGGGGGCGCTTTGCTAAATAGGGTGGGGATGTGGTTGGGGTCCCCCGCCCCAAACCTGCCTCATTGTAATCCCAACATAGATGGTTCATCCAATGAAACAAAAAAACCAAATCACAACACACAACCTTCTACAAATAATCCAATAGGTAACCTTTTTTTAAGGAAACTAGTTGGGTTTTCATTAAAAGCTAGAAAGAAGACAATAAACTAAGACTTGCCCACAAAGAAAGGTTGAAGGCCTGTCCCCAACCACAATGCTGCCCATGCCTGGTATCATAAATAATCATAGTGATGGGTTTATGAATCCCCAAGTACAGTGGTGGGCCTAAACACCGGAAATGCTAGAATTATGTATAAAGCATATCACTCATACTCTTTAATTGGGAACAATCAACCAGCAAGCAACCTATTTGATGGACCATTGTTTGAATATTGTGAGCAAGAGACAATGAAATTTTCAATGGACCAGATTTGATGGGAATACGCACATGCATATATAATAAAGAATTCAAGAGTAGTTATTGGGATTCTTTATGTTCATCTACATGATTTTATTACTATGAAGTACAAAATTTAATATAGGGTCTTAAACTTTGTTCATTCAGTAATCAGAAATCCACTTTGCAGGTTTGTGGATATCAATGTCATATCAATTTTCTTTAAGCCCCATTAATCTTGTACTAAAATAATGAGAACTAATAAAAAGGCAGATGTTAACTTGATTTTACAAAGTTAAGGTTCCATTTGTTTTGAAGCAAAACGTTTCCAAGAAAACGTAAAACATTTTCAATTGTCTGAAAATGCAGGAAAAATCATAACAAGTGGAGTTAACAAAAGATAAACATGTCCCCAGCAAACAAAGAAAAAATCATGATAGGTATAATTGGTGTGTGGCCTGTCCAGAACAATTTATTATCAAATAAAAATAGTGTGGGATTTTTTTTTTTTTTTTTTGGGGGGGGGGGGGGGGGGGGGGGTTAGTTGCAAAATAAAATTTGGTGTAAGAAGCACATAATCGGGGGGACAAAAAGGAGAGAAACAAAGAAAAGGTTTGAACTTTGAAGTGAGATAGGAAAAAGAGGGAGAGGAGAAAAGAAAAAAGAAAAGGTTGTAGACTCACCAATCGCTACTGTCAATCAGAAACTTTAAATAAGCATCTACAAATTACACACATATTATATATGCATAATAGAAAACACCCTTTCCAGTCAAAGTGAACACCGTCTCTCAACACAACAAGAACATCAAACAATTTTTTATTTTTTTTTCGGTAAATAAACATCAAACACTTTTTAAGCTTACAAATTTGCAATATTACATAGAAACAATAGCACAAACAGTATAGGTAGACACAGACAATAACAACATTAAAGTACATATATATATATATACATACGAATATATAGGATAAAGGGGAGTGTGATTACTCACCCTGGGGAATGGATGACCAAGCTTCCCATTGAAGCTCATCTGGGACTCAATATCACCATGGTACCGACCACGGGACGGAGTTGAAACCGACGAGGATGGTCTGAGAAACCTCTCAAAAATTGCCATAACAAGGAACATGGAGATGAGAATGGCAGTGGCCACAAACCCAAAAGAAACTGCATTCACTGAGTTATCAAAGTGCCTCCAATTGTCATCTCTCTGTGTGTACAGGGGAGAACTAGTTGGTGGCAAACCCCAGCCATCTTTTTCCCCCATTTTCAACTCTAAATTTGACAGAGCTTCAATAACATTATCAGTTGGAGAATACCCACAAAGCATAGAACAAGCAAGCGGTTATGGCAGTTTAGAGAGAGAGAGAGAGTCTGTGGGAGGTTTCTTATGGAGGCTTTTCAAGGCTTGTGCGCCATTCTCAAAGCAACCCAGTTCCTAAAAACTGCTCTGCAGCCCTCTGAAAAGAGAACCTGACTGAGAGAGAGAGAGAGAGAGAGAGAGAGCATGTGGCCTCGCTTTACAGACAGGTGACCGGAGGTTGAAAAAGATAGCTTTGGGATTTGGATAGTTAATATACAGCTCTTCTTTATTATACAAATTTGAAATAGCACCACTGTGTGTTGACAGTTGAAATGGACTTGTCAGTACATAAAGCACCAAATTGGGCCTAGGAGTGGGCTTCAGGAGGCCGAACAATTTTATTTTTTTAATTTTAAAAAAATGATTTTTCCACTTATAATTCAGACTCATAAGCCAAATGTTTATCTGCAATAAAATATATTTCAAGTGGGACTAATAATTCTCACTTAAATATATTTAAGAGTTTTAAGTTTGAATTATTGACGTTTCATTTTTATGTGTAAAGTTTGAATTTTCACTAATTGGGGCCCAGCCCAATTACTGGTGTACGATTACGTGGCGCAATAGTACGAGTCAGAGAGATTACTAAAATAATAAAATTGCTTCCCATTTTCTGACGTACTGTTCTTGCTTGAAGTGACAGTGTGTGATAACTTTATTTGACATGGAAAAAGAGAAAAAAAAAATTTGACCAAATAAATAAAAGATAAAATACACTGATTCCCTCTTGATCATTTTATATTTGAATTTTTATATATGACTATTGTACAACATCTAAACTTATAAATAATCAAATTTAAGTGTGTGAAAAATATATTTAATGTGTAAAAAAAATAAGTGTCTAAAAAAATAGAATAAATGAATTAAAAATGAATTTAAATGCGTGAAAAAAAAGACTCTTGAGAGAATAAGAAGTTATTAGAAAGAATGAGAAAATCTTACATTGGTAATTCGGTTCCATTTGAAACAGTCTTTGAACAAAAGAACAAATCTTAGTCCCATGTCTTGTCTAAGTTGTCCAATTATTGGATCAATTTAGCAATCTAATAATAATAATAATATTCCGTAATATTCAAAAGGACAGATTCGTAATTACAAAAAGATGTTTGGGGGCGTTTGGGCATTTAACGATCCGCTACAGTCCAAAATCCCGCAGTATGGAAGCAGGGAGGCTACAGATTGCTTGGAAATGGTAAAGAAGAGTACCATCCTGTTTCATCTCCAGAAAATTTAGCACATTTGTGGTCCCTACTTGATGTGAAAGAAATAGTTATATAATATGCTATTATATAAAAAATAACAATTGTTGCAAGTAATTATACTATAATACTTTAATACTATTCATGAATGTAATTATTGCTTGGAGTTAAATTGATATTTATTCTTATTTTCGAAAAAATTATATTATTTATTTATTCACTCAATTTTTGCTTTAAAATATGAAACCTTTTTTAAAAAATAATTGCAATATTAATCTCACATAAATGGTTTTGTAGTGTCTCAATGAAAAAAGTATATATATTCAAATTTTAAAACATTCTATTCGTAGATCTACAATAAGCGATCATACTAAGGGCCCGTTTGGTAACCGTTTATGTTTAGTGTTTATTGTTTATAAAAACAAATTTTTAGAATAAACATGTTTGATAAAAAAAATTTGTTTATAAATTGTATAAACGTTTTTAAAACAACATTGTTCATAAGCCTTCAAATCCTAAACACCAAAATGATGTTTATTGTTTATATTTATAAAAAAAAAAAAACTTTTCTTTCTTTTTTATCTAAAATGGTGATTATATTATTTTAATTAAAAATTGAAACTAAAAGTGAGAAAATGAAAAGAAAAAAATTATAAAAGACTATTATTTGATACAACGATCAAAATATTAGAATTATCAAGTGTGGACAGAATTAAAGAGTATCAATTCCCTTAAGAAAAAAATATTGGATACAATATGAATAATTAGTAATATACTTGATAATAAGAAATAGTTACTTAGGGGTACCCATGCTAAAAAAAAAAAATTAAAATAAGTCAAACGTTTTTTCGTTGTCAAACAACACTCATGTTTATGAATTATGAATAAACAAAATCGTAACATAAATACTGTTTATATAAACACTTAAACAATAAACACAAAACATAAACAATTACCAAACGGGCCCTAAATTATTGGTATACTCAATTAATAAAATTTTATAATTACATGAAAGCTATTTAACTTAGAATAAAATATTACATGATTTTAGAGTCCAAACAATTACAAATTAACGTGCAAGTAAAAACAAAAAAAAAATGACATTTATTTACATGTTAACTTGTAATTGGCCGAGAAATATGATTTTCAACCAATTATTTAAACAAGTTAAGTGATTACAAATAATATAAATACGAAAAAAAAAATGTTGAATTATAAACCACCATTAATTAGCTCAATGATAACATAAAAACACCTTAAATGTATATGTTGGTCGCCTGACCGACCAGAGGGAACACACATGGTATTTGAGAAGAGGCTCCACCGCCATCAATGAAGCTCTTCCTTCGTTAACAATCACATGCTTCCATGTTGGTATGTACGCCCATGTCTCCCCAACACCTGAACCACAACCACAATGGTCCCCACAAGTCATTTTTGTACACGTGTCCAGAACTAATGACACCAACAAGATTTTGCCACGTGGCGTGAACTGGCAGCTCGGAACCGGTGAAAAAGGGCATTACTGGCAAAAAAAAGTGATCTCTCCTCCGTCGTGAGTCGTGGTCAGAGTCCCACGAGTCAAAAATAGTATCGCGCGTGCGCTGTTCGCACGTGCGATTGCGTGCTCCATTGTAAACTTTTCTAAGGTGGTCAAATTTGTCGTTTGACGGTGAGGTTGTGTCAGGTCTGGTGGTGGCTCGTGCGAGACACGCGAATGCTCACGTGAATCAAATTTCCTTTCGGAGGATCTTCTTTCTCTTCTTTTGATGTGTTCAAAAGTTGAAAGCTTTGAAATGAAATGCTCTTTGGACTCCTAAAAATTGGATACCTCATATTAATTACTAATATTTAACACCCAACCCATTTTGGCCCACTATATAGGGTCAGCGGGCCCAAATGAATTCACTGTGGCCCACTATACGTGGTGGTTTTATACTTCTGCTCCTGCTCTCTAGGTCCGCCGATACTCTAGAATTAAAAAGAGATGTGGGCCTTAACTTGACCCAAAATAGAGAGTCAAAGTCCATTGGGGTGGCAAAATTCCACACACTGATGTTTAGATTCATCTTAATCGTGTTTGTATTAACTCGTTTGGTTCGTTTAATTATTTTTATTATATTCGTGCTTTGGTATTCAACTTGATTAAACTCGTTTAATTAATCGTATCATAATTATGTCAATTCAATTCGTTACATATTTTAACCCAATTACTATTAACATTTTTGTTATTTCAATATAAACCCAATATAGACATTATATTTATCTTTTATTTATTTATTATATTGTCTCAATTATCCTCATTTTCATAGTTTTAGTCATCATGAATTATGTCATTTCTTCAATATTTTTGGGATTATGCTATTAAGGCAGAATAAATTGGCCTAAACTCCACCACATGCATGTAATGGATGTAAAAGCTTAGGCATATGTATTCTACCTAACTATTCAGCCTAACTATCATTTTTCATATATTTGCATTTTATACTAAATGAGTTACAAAACTCATTTAATTTAGACGGGTTAAATATATTATTAAACTGGCCATATCTTGTTGTGAAGAACATGACCCATTTAATAAACGGATTGTGTCGTGTTACCAGTTTAATAAACAAATTGTGTTTGTATTCAATAATTTCTAACACGATTATTAAATAAGTCATGTTAGAGCTGACCTATATATAATAGAATACACGATTATGACTCGCGAACACAACTTGTCCCCTACCAATAATATTGTATCACAAATGAATATTGCATCCAACCTTAACTTTAAATAACATGTAGAGTTAGAAGTATAAAAATTATATATATATTTTTTTGTATTTCGGGTTATTATAACTGTTGTTGACATCCCGACAAAATTAAACACTTTACAATTGTAAAATTTTCAAATGCGAAAGAGAGACTGGGTTGCTCAAATTAGGCTCACCCATGTCTCACCCCTAATCACTACTATTGCTAAAATGATAATTTCATATGCATATATGCTTTGATTTCACATACTCAGCCATCTCATGTTAATATAATAATGTAAACGGCCAATATCATTCTAGCATATAAGTGAGGAAGCATGCGACAGGGGGATGAAGTTTAAGGTTCAATAATTAAAAGGAGATCACATATGGAGAAAAAAGTAAAAAGATGGATAAAAATGCATAGGATCCCCCAATGGCAGTGCCAGTCATGAGTGTTGCATATTTGTTTGGGAGGGGATCTTTCAGCCACAAATGAAAAGTAGTGTCATCTCATGAGACTAACAAACTTATAATTAACCCAAACAATATAATATCATAATTACCATCACTAGTCTCCCGGTAAACATACAGAAAGAGAAAGAGAAAGAGAGAGAGAGAGAGAGAGAGAGGACCATGCTAGGAAGCAGTGCATCACCTTTTCTTTTTCTTTGTTTAGTGAAAGAGATAGTCTTAAGAAAGGGTTTTTTTTTTTTTTTTGTGGTAAGGTCCGCAGCAAGAGTCTTCAAGAAAGTTGAACAACACAACAGTGGCTACAGAGCTCTCTTTCTCCGTCCAACACCATTGGCTCAAGGCTCCTCCAAGCATCATCATCACCAGTCGCTGAGGTGTCAAATATATGTACCATACATATGGTCCTTGATGAATCCCCAGCCTTCCGATAACCCGCCAAGAAGTACAAGTAGGTCCCAATCGACGCCACTGTAAGGTGAAACCGCTTGATCATTGACGAGCAATTTTCTTCATCGCCGTACGATGTGGATGCTAGAGATGAAAGAATTTGTCTTTGCGACCCATCAACTATGTACCAAATATTAAGATTTCCATCATATGCTTCAAGGTGACCCTTCCAAGAATTTAAGCAATCACCAGAACTAAATAATTTCCCATCCACCGGAATAATCTGGTTTGGTGGTACATCTAATTGCCACATCCCCGGCTTGTGGTCCCACTTTTCAACCTCTTCATCATACACTTCAGCAGAGCTACGCAGTACGACTTGGTCCAAGTCACCTCGTTCCGCGAACCCACCTACCACGTGGATTTTCCCTTGCCATGTCACACCCACACATTTATACCTTAAGCTACTCATATTTGGTAAACAAGTCCACAGGTTGAGCGACAGATCGTACATCTCAGCAGATGAGATACCCCTAGCACTAGCCAGGGTGGACTGTCCCCCGGCCACGTAGATCTTATTGTCGCACACTGCACAAGCAAAATTGTATCGTGCTACATTCAGTGGTGCACGCTCGGACCATTGATCAGAGAGGACATTGTAACACAAAACCGATGAACGGACTTGGATATTCACGTCCACAATGTCGGCCGATTCGTCGGTGACGTGAGCGATTTCCTTGCGGCACAGCCTGCCGCCGATGATGTAGATGGAGTCTCCAATTGATATCATGGCAAAGTCTTTCAAGATAAGGTTCTCCTCTAGGCCAGGAATAGAGGTGACATGACTCCATGTATTGCTAGATGGTTCGTAATAGTCTATCCAATTGGAGATGTTTATGTTAGGTGCTGGCTCTCTCAAGCAACTTGAGACATAGATTCGATGGCGTGAAGTGGAATTTTCCGGCGATGGTGGTGGTGCTGGCGTCGAGTGTGCCGAAGGGGAAGGGAGGGAGCCCATTGAAGTGGTGATGGGGGTTGGTCGTCAGTTTTGGTGTATAATTCTAAGGTACATTATGATTGTCAAATGGGAAGTGTAATATATAGAAATGTTGGGTATATATATATATATATCTTGGTGTAGCGGAGAGAACAAGAAAATGTGGTTTGTGGGCATCGACTAGTACGAGCGTTGTGGGCAGCATCTAAGCATCTTGATGATGAAAACTAGGGTTTTTCTTGTACATGATTGATTGAATTATTACGGTGGGTCGTTGTCTCTTTTGCTGTTCTTCATGTTGGATTTTGGTGAATTCGATGTAGATTTTAGAGGGACTTGGTGAACTCGGACTAAGTATTAATTAGAGCAATAATTTGATCTCCATCTCTTGACTATTTTAAGGGGCAGAGAATTGTTTGTATTCTCATCGTGATTGAACATTCCACATCAATCACATTGAGTAACCTAGAAAGCTTACACGTGTCTAACTATGAATTTTTTATTTTTATATGTTTGGTAGAGTTAAAATCGATCAGGGAAGGAAAAAACACTCACTACGTACTAGTGGATATTTTTCTTGTTGATAAGGACAATGAAAGGAATGGAGGGAGAACAGGTCTCTTTCTGTACTCCTAATTTATTTCTCAAAAAAATAAAGATAGTTAGGAGTGATGTACCGGGGTTGTTTGGTTAATTTGTCGTAACACGTTTTCAGAAATTCATAAAATTTGTTTCAGATAATTATAAATATTTTTTTTAACTGAGGTTTCAAAAAAAAAGGTTTTTAAAAGGTGTCAACCAATCAGATTTTTATACAATCTTTTAATTTTCAGTGCTCATAAAACAAAAAACTTTTTTCAAAAAATAGAACCAAACTTTTTTCGGGAAAAAAAATTGGCTTTCTCTATACAGACATCAGAATATACAATTATTAGAATTTTCATTTATTCTTTATAATTAAGGATTATGTTGAGGAGTGAATTAGATATAGAACAGTGTATAATCATGATATGCATTCATATAAAATATTTATCCTCGTCATCAAACATCTCTTTTTTTTGGTAAATGTAATCAAACATCTCTTACTTAAAGAACATTAGACTATTAATTTACCGGAAAAAAAACATTAGACTATATTATAACATAAACGGTCCAAGGTACCGTGTGTGTTTGTGTGTGACTGTGAGAGATAGAGAGAGAGAGAGGCCGTGCATGCACTCTGAAAAAGCACCTGAAAAAAAGAGGGAGCAAATCCAAATGAGATATGCTGCATGATATATGTAGATATTGAATCTCACAGTACTTTGGTCTTATTGAGCTAACACAAGTTCGGCGCTGGACAGTTTAATTGGTTTGCTTACCAAGAACTGTCTTTTTAGATTATTTAAAGAGCATATATAATGTTTAACTAGCCAGGCATGGTCCAAGATGATATATAAGTATTTATCTTCTTTTGAACTTGTAAACTTTTGTTTAATGCAATTGATAGCATACAGTATATTGTTTTTGGGTCCAACTACAATGCTGTCCATTAATCTGTGTTGTATGCATGTGCCCTCCACTGTCACTTGACTTTCACCACATTAATTAAAAATCCATATTATTGCCCTCAACTAACAATCATATATATATATATATATATATATATATATAGAGAGAGAGAGAGAGAGAGAGAGAGAGAGAGAGAGAGAGAAGGGATGTGGTAATGGCCTGTGTACGTACGTGTTGGGCTTTATTGATAGCTTTAGCCCGTGAAATCAAACCTGCATTCAAGATTATAAGGATGATCGAGAGCCCATCTTTCCTACAATTAATTAACCTGTTTTCTGATACAATGCAGACTTCAACAAAATTTTATAAAAACCCATTTATGATCTTCTCTCACTAGAAATATCACATATTTGTGACCACAATATATATAGAGTATTTTTTTCAAGCATCACGGACCTAACAGTCTATTTATTGAAAGGTTCCACAAGTCTACGTAAGGACCTTTTATATAGAGTAATTATTTTAATTCCAAAAAAGGAAGGATTGACAAGAAATGATAGAACTTATAGAATTATCGAATTTTGCTGACTGTTTACGTGTGTGTGTGTGTGTGAGAGAGATTCCTGAAGAAGGCACATGAACAATCACTACGAGGAAAGCAAGAAGAGAACAAACTCACACCTAAAAAAGTGAAAATAAGATGAAGCTAATTGTGGGAGATGGGAATATTTGGGCTGACAAGTGAAGGCCCACTCTAGTACGAACAATCTCGGCCTGCAGTTGCACATTGTTTTCAGATGTGGGCTCCTCCCTTTTCAGGACCCATTTTTTCTTTTGAATAAATATCACTTGTTCAACCTTGGTTTAGACAATACTTTGACTAAACTCTCTTTAATTTTAATAATTTCGACTATAACCTCTCAATTTTGAATTGATGTATTAATTTGCTCCCTTCGTTAGTGTGACGCCAGCAGACAAACAGAGTTTGCTTATGTCAACAATACAAAAATGTATGAATGGTCCTTTTTACCATTCTCATGTATAAAATGACATCTTTGACCTCATTAATCAATACACAATTACAAAAATACCCTTACAGACTCTCTTTCTTTTTTTTTTCTTTCTTTTCTTTTTTTCTTTCTCCTCTCTCCTCTGATTTTCTCTCTTCTTTTTTTCTCTCTCGGCTTCATCTCTCTCTCCCTCTCTTGGCTTCTCTTCTTCCTCACCTCTCTCTCTTCCTACTTCTTTTCACCACCGTGTACCACCGAGCACCTCCTCCCTGCTGAAATTGAGCCACCACAAAAGACCACCATTGTAGCACCATCAACCTTCCATGCAAATCATTATCTTCCCCATTAAGAAACCCGAAGACCCATCAGCACCCGCCGTTAATCATGGCCATTCTTGCCATTGCTAAAGACCATCAACAGTCACCAACCGAAGCTCACAACCAAGCTCAATGTCCACCCACTGCCACCTTACATCTTCACCATCCAAAGAAGACCTAACACCACAATGTACCCCTGTGCACAGTCTACTGCTATCACCGGAACTCCACCAATTCTACCGTTATGGTTGCCGATATCCTTCTCCATTGCCAGTTAGCACTATCGCCAGAATGACTTTAGCCAAGGACCATCGTCTGGCCATGGAAGAGGGAGTGAGAAAGGAGAGAAAATGTGAGAGATCCACAACCAACTCACTGCTAGTTGAAGCTCTCTCTAGGACATTTATACACAAGACACACGTATATATATACATTTATACACAACTTCTCTCTCTTTTTCTTCTCTATCTCTCACTCGATTCTCTCCCTTTCTCTCTCTCCTCTCAATTGGGTCTCCTCCGATGAAGCTCGTGGCCATTTTAGTTGAAGCTCTCTCCACCGACCATGTACGCCCACTACTAGAGTGCCACTACTCATCACTCACCACGTCAACCACTCACCACCATTAGCCACTGCTTGAGTCTCCACCGATGAAGACCGACAACCAACTTAAGTCGAAGCAACACTCGTCCAATCATCGGTTGAACACCTCAACACCATGGTTACCATTTGAAGGCCATCAAAAAACACCCACGGCCAAAAACTCACCGTCCATGGACAAAAGTCAAAGCTCCACTGTGAAGCCGTGAGCATGCTCTGAGCATCCGGTGTGGGTTTGCTTTGTAATCGATTTTCGTTAATGGGTTTGCTTTGGCAGTGGTTTTTCATCGATGGAGTGGGTTATGGGTCGAATTGGTTGGGTTTAAAACAAAACCCGCCTAATTGTCTCTTCTAAATCGATGGCACAGAGAAAGAATGAATGAAATGGGTTCTCGTTTTGAAGATGACGATGGAAGTGATGGTGGTTGCTCGGTGGCTTCATGGGTGCATGCCATTCACATGGTGGTGTTATGGTGTTTTACGTGTTGGCCATGGTGGGTCTTGGTAGCTGTTTTTTAGGAGAAGATGGAAGAATAATAAGGTTTAGGGTGATGTTGGTATGTTGTTGATGGTGGCATGTATGAGAGGTCAATGAATTAGTGAAGAGGAAATTTAGTTGAAATATTACTTAAATTGAGAGAGCATTACTGATTAGGAAATGCTAAACGTCATAAAATTTTATCATGAATTGCCTTCATGAATGATGTGGCAAGTGATAATACCATTGACATTCCGTGTATGGGAGAATCCCACCAATACTAACTCACCATTTAATTGCCACATCATTCAAGATAAAAATTCATGATATATTTTCATGATGTGTAACATTGCTCTACTGATTATTATTACCCTTTTTTTTTTCAATAAGTCCCTGCTCTAACTCAGACCTTCTAAGGTCTAAACAAGTGTCACCCTACAGCATACCAGTCCAGAATGCCAGATAACAATGGTCCACAGCCTAGATGAAGGGGTCCCACTGAAAGAAAATGCCAAGTGGCAAAGGCTGACCCATCTTATTCCCATCACCCACAAAACATAGCTCCAAAACAGTGGTATGCAGAGAAGTCAAGTTCTAAGACAAAGGTTGCATGGTAAGATAGAATGACAGGTCATATGAAAGTGGGATCCACTACCAACATTTAGTTACAGTGATAGTGGTGTACAGTAGTGGATCATATCAATAATGGGACAAAAAGGAATTAAATGAGAATATGTGAAAGGCATGAAGAAGACAAAAAGAGGAAGTTTAGAGAGCCCAGAATGTATTCAAATGCACCACCAAGTTCTTTTTACAATCTGCTGGAGACAAAACCAGATTTGAGGAAAACAGTGTGTTAGGATTTGATTGATCATTGAAGAGTTGTCGCCGATTATTTCATCAGGGAGTTAATATTGAGGTGTGCAACTATCAATAATGGACCACATTTCCATTTATTTCTCAATTCACCCGGACCCATACACTGTCTCAACATGAAAAAATTATTGAATAGCAAGAAATTCGTATATTGGGAATGGTGGTGAGATTTCTATGAATATGGAATTTTTTTACGTCAAAGTGATATTTTTTTTAGAGTTGATTTCAAAGAAATTCAAACTCAGAACCTCTAAAATGTGAAATTGAGAGTTTTACCATTAGGTTTTAGAATAAAGGGAGACCGAAACATTCCTACGTTAGCTTAAAACTGATTGTTTTTTATTAACCTTTGTTTGATAATAATATATTTTTACAACAATACAAATAAGAAACAAGACAAATCATTTTTCACAGCAACTTGTATTAATTTTCTATATAATAATATGAGGTGAAATTAACATGAACCTGAAGCACTTCTTAAGATTTGCAGAAAGCTCTTAAAATCTGGCATATGCAAGTATTTAATATTAATCAACTCTGCAGTTAGTCCATAGAATGGGTTTAAATGCTATTGTTAAAAAATAAAAATTAAAAATTAAAAATTAAAAAAAAAAATTAAAAAAGAGAAGAAAAAAAACAGGGGCTGGCGAGGAATTCACAGTATGTGCCGATTAATTGGGCATGTGTGGATGAAGTCCAACACATTCTGATAGGGATATGACCATAGAGAAGCTCTGTGTCTGTGTCTGTCTCTGTGGATCATGGAATTTTAGGCTCCCAATGCCACAGAAAGCATAGCACCGAAAAAGGACTGCCACTGAAAGGGGCAGAGCTTCTTTTAAATAGAGTACCATAATATAAAGATTGTGCATTTATTAGTGTCTGCTTTCGATCGCATTCATTCATTCATATTCCTATTCCCTTGTAAAAAAAAGGTTGAAACCCCCTTCCCCTTCCTCTTCCTTTTTGTGCTTCATTCTTCAAATTTGTAGTTCTTTCACAGACCCACATAGATTTCCTAAACCAAACTTGTTCGATCATGGCTCTCTAAGTCTCATCCTTTCTCATTTCCTCTTCAAGTGCATGTTCTTTGAGTCATTCCACAACCGATCATTAGGGTGGGTAACAAATTTGCATGCTTTGAGTTGTAAATTGTGTGTGTATATAGTATATAGTATATACACAAACATTATCAATATGGGTTTGGTTGGAAGCTTGGTATGGGTGAATAGTTACAGTAAGAAGCAATGCAGAAGCCTATTCTGGAGGATTAGAGCAGCGGTGAAGAAGGCAGTCAAGAATGGCGCGAAACAGAAATTCAAGTTCCACTATGACCCTTCCAGTTACGCCCTCAACTTTGATGATGGTTGCTGCAATTTGGAAGATGGATCAGCAAATGCAATACACCACCCTAAACTTCACAACTTTTCTGGAACCACTACTTTCGTATATGTTATCTGGCTAAAGTCGCAGTAATTTCTTCGAGGAGAAGTGCTGGCTTTAAGGTAATGAATTTTAAATCCAACCAAAGCCCAGAAATTATTGCAAACACTCACGTAACCAAAAAGCTGAATAAAGCTGAGACCTTTAGTTGAGTCCCAGTTTGTGATAATTAGTTTGGACAAGTATGGCTGAAGCTTCTTAAAACAAAAAGTAAAAATAAAAGATATATATATATATATATATATATATATATATATATATATGGTCTAGGGTTTCACATAATGGTGGCCCGTTTGGCACGCACCGCTGGAACTGGAAGGCCAAACGGCGGACTAGAGGAGTTCATTAATAGTTTTTAATAACTAGGTTTCTTACTGTATTTTTTCAGAATTTTTGGAAATGGTTGATTAAGTTCTTATTGTACTATAAAAATGTGTACACCAAAGAGCCGAATTCATTCCATTATCAATAAAATGTTAGATTTCTTTTTGCCTATACTTTGTGGATTGAGTATGGTGGCTTGTTTGTAGAGTTGTAGAGAAGGATTGGTAGTCATGGATGACGATAAAAGTATTACTACAATTATCCAATTTTTGGGGAGGATTTTTTCTCGAGGGAGGGCTGTTTGGCTTGTACAGTGGGGCTGATCTATTTCAAAAAAAATATCCATACAACAATAAATGAGGATAAGGATGTGAAGTCAACCATGGTATCATCTTTTGGGGTTCGATCTACCCGGCTTGTTTCTTTATCTTACGGGAATGGTGGATATCGAGAAGGAAAAATACGGATCGAGAGCGTTGATCTTGAAGCAGGCTAGTGGAATGAAATAGCTTAATTTCTTTTTTATTTCGTAGGATGACGTTATATATATATATATATATATATATATATATATATTTATATATATATATTTGCTTTCTAATCTCTTTAATTTCTAAGAACTACAGCATGTCAAGGTGATGTAACCAATTTTTCTTGCATTCTTGCCATAAAAAGTAGGCCTTGTTTGTCTGATATTTGAGATATACTGTTATAATTCATCACTGCATGGGATATAATTAACAAACGTGCAAGAGGATGATTACCTATTGAAATTAGATTGCAGGACACAGGAAAGGAGGAAGAGTTATCACTGCATGTCCTTCACCTTGTTATTTTGATTAACCAAAATAAGGCTCTCTAATCCATCCAAGAATCTACTGGAAATCCAAGTTCAAACTGTAAGTATTACTTCGTATAAGATATAATTCAAATCCGTCATAGCAAATCCACCAATCCAAACACAACCTGAAGTTAAATGGCATTCCAGTGAAAACCGGACAAAAGGCATTAATATTGCACCATAATCATTTGATAAGAATGTTTTACAATCTAGCAGAGCCTTGTCATCATAAGATATAATGAAATAACATCACTGACTATAATGTTAACATTGACCAACCCCATTCATATATACAGGATTAAGGCATGGATGATCATGATGATGACTATACTGTTTACTGTAAGGATGAAAATAGTAATAAAACAAACAGAGCAGTACAATTACAGAGTAAATCTATCCAGTTTAAAAATGATACCAATTGAATCAAATTCAGCAAATTCTAGTTTGTTTCACATCAAATGCCATGGGAAATCCATACATGATTAAATTGAAACGAGGAGTATTGACAATCATCTGTACATCCACAATCCAAATCTTAACAACATTCATGAACAACTATCTTCCACCATCTTTTCCAAGTAAAAATACAGGATTCTACATTCCATTTCATTCATTCTGTTTTATCTGCAACACAAGATCCGAGCACCTGGATCATCCCTGCAACAAACTTTCACACCTTTCAAACAGCAGGATCTTCAAGTGTGGCAGTAGATAGATCGTTAATGCGAGGAAAAGAAGCTTTCTCATCAAGTTGGTTCTGGGCCCATATCAGCATCTTTAATAGGCTTGGAAGCTTTGGATCTGTAGTTCATTGATCATTTGCACGTCACAACTCTTGAAATTTGCAATACAAGAAAATTGAACAAGAAATACATGGACAGTTAGGTCAGTCAAAACTAGCAATGTCATTCAAAAAACAGAGAATTGTTTGATCAGGCACCACAAATTAGATCAGCGTGGACACATATGTTGTGTTCTGTGTGATTTGGTTATTGTCTTGAAAGCGAAAAATGAACTCCTCTAGGCTCTTGCACTATTACATACTCTTCAAACCAGATGGTAATCTTATTGTCCATTTATTAAATGGAATATTGTTGAAAATGCATAAAACAAATTTTGAACACAAAGCCATACTGCAAATAACCAAAAAAATGCATGACAGAGAGAGAATTCTGCCTCTAAGGTCACTGTGTAAAGTAATTTTACAAAGTCCACACTTTACTAGCCAAACTTGTACCACCAACATTCATCTCTCCTTAATATACTACAGCGATAATTGCCGCTAGCACAAATTGCAGTACTGCACTTGTGTAAAATCTGAAAGTATCCCACCTACAACACCAAAAGATAAGAACATTTTTCTGTAAAGAGAGCTGATCATATGCTGGTGGGATTTATTCAGTATCCTCCCATATGAGATTTTGCACAGACATCAAACTTACGTTTACCATCATAAGAGGAACACAATATCAAACAATTTTAAGAAAGAATGTGCTAGCTTTATTGATTTGTTCTTAAAGGTCATCCCCCAATCCAAATAAGCATTTTTTCCAGTTGGCTTAAGTTCCTTACATGCTCCTATTGGCAAAACAAAATAATGTAGTTGATCCAAAAAAGTTGGGGGGAGGTTTTGTTGAATTTAAAGTGCACGAGTATAGAACTTCTAGAACTTCACAAGTTTTGTTGATGTAAAAGGAACTAACCCTTTTCATGACTCTGGCTTGTAAGGATGGCTGCATTAACCTCACTCGCCGTCTTTAGGCGCTGTGATATGTCTAGAAGTTCTCCTACGGGACAGTTTGTGACATCCTCAAAAGCCAGCAGTGCAACCGTCCTCTCCAACTCTTCTAAAAAGATTAGCTGCAGAAAGTTATAATATGCTTAAGGGCCACATATTAGCATTAAATGTGTGCAAAATTTCAAGTTAATAAAAAATTACTGTTGCGGGAGATTTTCCATTAGGATCACACTAATCCAGGAGATTATCCATTAAGAGCATACCATCTTAAATTCGGCATCCTCTATAGTTTCAACCAACATGTCTATAAACAGTGGTCTAATGAAGTCTGTTGTCTGGAATAAAGCAGAGAACTGGAACAGACTTCACAAACAAAACATTGTGCTGATATAGGCATAAAATAATTACAGGAAACTGAGAATTACATTTTCCTCTCCCCTAGGTGCAAGCTCCTCCTGAGCAAACTCCAAAGCCTCTTCCACTTTTCCATTCCGAATCAATTCTATTAACCTTTGCTGTTGGAGATGGAAAAACAGTTGGGGATTTGTATCCAGTATCTGCACAAAAAATTGTCACAACATGAAACTTTTGATTGAAAAACAAAAAAAGATTAGAATCCGGATCTGATCTTCAAGGTTTAATATCAAGCTTGGCCATTCATAATCATACCAAAATAGATCTATGTGACATGTTCTTGTGCAACTAGGACAAATAAGGGGGTTGATTAATGAAAAATAAATACATAAAGTAACATCATGTCAAATTTATGTATTCAATTATTAATAGGACCTATCAGATAAGTGTATTTAATCATTGATAGAACACTCTCTTGCGTATTTGAAATAACACATGCTTAAGAATGGTGTGAGGAATATGGAAAGATGCAGAATGAAAGAGCCTCTCTGTGTGCGTATGTGTGTGTGTGTGTGTGTGTGTCCAAGAAAATGTAATTATTTATTGACAGAAACCCACGCATATTTGAAATAATAAATTCTTGAGAATGACATGAAAAACTGGAAAAAGACGCAATATGAAATAGACTCTACTCAACATGACCTTCTCTTGAATTCTCATAAATTCTATTGCTCCATCCCCACAATAAGTTGAAAAGAGATTTTTGCTTTGAGATCCTTATACTCTAATTAGAAGTAGCCTCTCTCTCTCTCTACCAAGACTCATTGCAATAAGAAATACTACAAAATCGACTTATATAAGGTCGTTCCATTTTGTTTTACAACAAAAATTTGAAGGTTTGAGTTAAAAATAGTTCTCAACTGAAGGTTCACCTAGAATTATATCCTAGGATATGAGGAATAGGTTAAAACGAGTCCAAATATGAAGTACAGGTAGGTAGACAGATCTCATACACCAGCACAAATATGTCACATTTTATATGATATTGTAAGAGGAAATTTAATTCTCCAGTGAAGGTATTCTCGAATAACATTAGACAATTCTGAAGGATACAAGACCTCTAGTAGTACAATCTATTTTAACCTCACCTATCCAACACATGGATACTTTTGTTCGACGAATCCAGATTCGTGCTGGGGTCATTTCATATCAACACAGGTACCTGGGGGTAAGTAGCCAAGTCCCGACACAAGCTTTAATTTACCAAAACATTGGTGTAATCTTCTTTTTATAGATAAAGTAAAGTTGAATACCCTATATTGAGGTCATAATAACATTAATCAGGTTGCATAGCATTGTTTGTTTTGCGATTTCCCAAATAATAGTATAGTTTTACTGGACAGCTCTAATTGGGACTTAATGCACCAACATTTTAAATCCACCATATTATAACTGAATTCAACTACACTCTGCTAGACCTTCTCTTGGAAAAAAAGCTCTTGCAGCTCTTTTGTCATCATGACTCCCGTAGCTAATTTCCATGAGATTAGACAATTCGTGTATATTTTTCACAGGAACATGAAATCAAAGTAGGCACTAAAGTAGCTGGAGGATATGGAAATAAAGGTATCATTACAAAAAAATTGCCTTGGCTAGATATGCCATGCAGTATTTCTTCTGATGATAGAAACTCTGTTTTAAAATCTGAAATTTCTTGTCAAATTTTTAAAGCAAGCTTTCTTACACTAGCATAAACTCGTATATACCAAACCTTCTTGTGCCCATATCTTTGCTTATCACCTATTGATCAAAGCTTGCTTTTTTTCGATTAGTATTGATCAAAGCTTGTTGATGTGCAATTTTTGTGCATATTAACATCTAACTTCTACTTATATTTAACAGGGTCTAATTTAATAACCGTGATCCCTTATCATCATTTACAACATTTTCAATATAATAATAATAATAATAAGAATATATGCCAAAGCTATTGAGTTTATATCCACTTTGTTTTAAGTGACATTAAATGAGCTAATTTAAAGAACATAGATAGTCTTTACCATTATTTTGATGTTTAAATATATTTTATAATATTCCATAACACATTTGCAATATATATTATAATAATAGTAATAATAATAATAAGAGGAAGTAGAATGAAAAAACAAGAAGAAGGAAAAGAAAGACACTATTCTTCAAGATAACTGAACTCATTTAAAGGATCAAGTATACAAACACAAGGAAAAACATAGCTCTAATACAAACATCAATCTGTCCTTAAACATATGATCTAACAAAGCTAATACAGCAGAATTTGTAATTCCATTGCCTTTTGCCTACATTTAACATGAAGATCATAATATATATATATATACACAGACACATATAAAAGGATGTGGGATAGTCAAATCAAAAGTTACGAGCAATTAGAGAATAGCTCAGGTGTTACATGTTGACAATTCCTCTCCAAATTTATGCAATTTTATGAAATATCATCACATGCACAGTGTCATTGACGATAACAAGATGTGGAACAACATCACATTCAACTAATTAGAACAAATCGTTCTTTCCAATACATTTTACAAAATTATCCAAATTTATCAAATCCAATAACTGATTGAGTAAGGGGAAAGAACCTTAATATTGTTAAAAGTTCTCAAATTCTAAAGTGATATTCTGAGGTCACCAATGCAATTTTAACAATTACTAACATAAATTTTGGGAATTTCATTCAATGTCACACAACTAACTACGAAACCTGGGCTTCTAAGCATCTCAATCATGAAGTTGCAGTCTATTATAAACCAAGAGATATCAAACTTGAATCACATCCGCAAGTCAACCATGCACAATTTGAAAATTGCGAAAAATTGTAGCCATAAAATAAGTACTTTCTCTTGAGGACGATAATAGAGAGAATGATAGATTATCAAACCTCGGGGTTCAAATCATTAACTTTTTCAATTGCGTCCACAACATTCCCACACTGTACTGCCTTTTTAACTGCCATACGGTCTGTTATTGTTGCCAGATCTATGTCTGCTATTTATCTATAAGGAGAAGCACGTGCTTAGAAATGCATTTTGCCACCAATATAAAACCATGATACAAACATAAAAAATAAAAAAGGGCTATTGGGAAAAGGTAAAGGATACGTTCAGTTCCAGACTCCATTCTGAACTTTTCTGCAGCATCAACATAACCCTCAGTGACAAGAAAGTTCATCACCAATTTATTCATATCTTCTTTCCGAATCTTTACATCGTTGAGCTTTTTCTCCCACTCCTCTTTTGTAATCACTTTCTTCGAAGTAGCCTGTGACTATATAAAATTCAGACATAACCACATCTTACCAAAAATTATAGGTATGTTTTTCACAGTTAATAATACTTGAGTTGTTCGCCAGCAGATTTAATTTTTATGCAAATCGACCTTTGTGAATGAGACAATTAATGCAAGTACCAGAACTGATAGAATTAAACTGAACTATCGTCATCTTAATATGTTCTAAAATCCGATACTATTGATTGTAGACTTGTAGTTGCCTCACCGTTTTTGGTAAGGAAATTCCTTCTTTCTTTTCTTCTTCTTCTAATTCTTCTTCTTCTTTTGTTTTTGTTTTATTTTTTCTTTTCAACAGAGACCTGTTCTTTAATAAATGCTAATGAAAACACAGTGGAGCCATTCATTTCTCATGGAAAAGCTGAACTTACTGTTACCATTACTCAATTTCTTTAAAAAGAATTGAGTAATATATCAAGAGTACTTAATGAGAATTAAGTGGTATCTTCCCTCTACACACGAACATGTATATATATATGTGTGTGTGTGTGTGTGTGAGTAGATCAAAAAAATTTCTTACATGTCGATAAACATGAATGAGGGCCAACCCAAAATTAAAATTCCTTCGCTTCATATAACCCTAAAAATTAATAGTCCTCTTCTTATGTATCAGATCCTTCACTAGGGGTTAATATCATTACGAATTGTAGAATAAATCATAATTAGTCAAGAACGTGTACTCGAAATGGGATGAGTAGGGAAATTTTGTTTACCATTGCTTCAATCTCTTGGAGCTGACGAATGACAATCCAGAACAATGACATCAGTGTGCCCCCTTCAAACCCATCTAAATCGCACAGCGAATTCTTCAATTTTGCTGAAATAAGATCGAATAAGCACCAGACTAATGCGAAATCACTGAGATGAAGTTCAGAAATGCATCTAAACACGCACACACCTCTGTGTGTAATGTGTATATATCAACGTGAATGCTAATCCAGATCGGCCGGGCTCAACCCTGTTTCTGCGTTTTTTTCTTTCCTAAATTACCCTCCTACAATTAAGTAAAGTACTAATCTACCTGTTTGTGAAGTTGTAAAGGAAAGGATGACAGTTACAATAATATACTTTGATTTGGAAGATTTTATGACAGTAATAATATTTTCTGTCAATAAATAATGGTCTGGCTAGGGATGAAACATCGAGCATTGGTTCACTTGCAATTTTTTTCAGATATGTCTTCTTATGACATCAAGATGTAAAATTTTCTTTATTGTTTGACAATTAAGAAGAGAAGAGTTTGGGTTAAGAGATTATCGAATTTTTGGCATCAAATTTCTAA
This sequence comes from Cornus controversa, assembly GCA_026545225.1. NCBI lineage: Eukaryota > Viridiplantae > Streptophyta > Magnoliopsida > Cornales > Cornaceae > Cornus > Cornus controversa. The sequence continues at coordinate 64,331,360 of CM048849.1, read as the reverse complement.
AAATTTCTTATTGGAATCATTTATTTTTAGGTTATTTTATTAGTTAATGGATATATCTATATATATTTATTCATAGTTATTTCAAGTTTAAATTATCTGCAAATAAAAGACAAAAAAGTTTAAAATTCTTGAAAAATATTTTTTCAGATCTTTCCAACTAGGGGCCATGGGTATAATTAATGTGCATGAGACTGCGAGTTCTAGAAAACCATAGATTAACACATTTCTAAAAATTTCTTATTGGAATCATTTATTTTTAGGTTATTTTATTAGTTAATGGATATATCTATATATATTTATTCATAGTTATTTCAAGTTTAAATTATCTGCAAATAAAAGACAAAAAAGTTTAAAATTCTTGAAAAATATTTTTTCAGATCTTTCCAACTAGGGGCCATGGGGATAATTAATGTGCATGAGACTGCGAGTTCTAGAAAACCATAGATTAACACAAATCACACCACGCGTGCTAGTAATTTTTATATAAATGTTTGTTGTTTGTCTTGACACGCCGTGTTTTATGCCAAAAACATATTGGCATTGTACAATATTTTTATTCTAATTGGTTGAAGATTTAAAAATGATTTATAAATTCTTAAGAAATGCATGATGCTCTTATGTAGATACCTATCTATAGATATAAGCTATACTTCTGCACTCCTATTAAAAGTGTATAGTATTTCCAATGGAGTATATTATACTCTATTAAAAGTGTATAGAATTTATATGCACTTTAATATCTTTTAAAGTAATATAAAAAATAAAATCATTGCCTTCTTAACTCTAAACATGATCTCATTATCCCTTTTTTTTTTTTTTTCATAGAATTGAAATTTTTTTATTAATAATTTACATAATTTTATTAACAAAATTTTGTCTAATTTTAATTCCAAACAACCAAACACAACCTAAATAATTTATTTGAAAATCTTGCCATGGACGGCTCCCGTAAATGTGTTATTGCGAGAAAAAAAAAGGGTGATTGTTGAATTCAGTTTGTATGGGTGGTCGTGGAGAAGACGAAACTATTGAGCACTTACTATTGCGATGCCCATTTGCAAGAAACTGTTGGAAGCTTGCTAAACTAAACTAAGGATTGATGTTGAAAATGATATCAGGTCTTCATGGTGGAAGTCTAAAGTTAACAGCTGGAATCGGCCGGGTTAATATGGGTCATCAGTTAGTGGGTTTAGCTTCTTACCTTTTGCTGGAATATGTGGAAATCACGTAACCAGGTTGTGTTCTCGGCTAACAAGGAAGATGAAGTTACGGTGGTTAATCGAGCGGAGCATCAGTGCACGTACTGAATATACATATACAGAGGCTTTGATGGTCTCTTCCTCGACGTCGCTTTTACAACATCCTCTTCATCGGATCCTGCTAGATGGTGTCCTACTCGATTAGGCAGTTTAAAAATCAACTTGGCCGCAGCTTGCAAGTTATGATCACAGGGCTACGGGGGCATGGTTACTTCGTAATTCGGATGGTGAAGGTCTGGGAGTTGCTGCTACAAAGTTTTCTAATATTTACAATGCAATCATGGCAGAGGCGGTCACGGCTAGAGAGGCGGTTTTGTGAGTTGTTCAATTGCGACTCGCAGGGGTGCACACCGTATCGTAGCTTATGATTCTTGGTTAAGCTAGAACAGTTTCTAACGGTTCCTTAATTTTGGAACCGGATTCATTGACTTCGGTTCGATTCGGTTCCAGTTTCTTAATAATTCTTTGTCTACCATTTTTTTTCTTTTAAAATATTGCACATTCATATTTGTGCATCCCTAGTTATAACAATAGATTATAAGCTATTAATATTTATTTATATATCTTATATTATATAAATATATAGAACATTAGAACTTATAAGCTAAATGTATTTATTTATATATTATATATTTTATACTTTATATATAAATAGAACACTATAATTTAGAAGGTATTAGTATTTATTTATATATTATATATTATATATTATATATTTATATAAAATACTAGAACTTAAAAGCTATTATTATTCATTTATATATTATATTTTACATTTTTTTTCCTAACGGTTCCGATTCCATGACTTGGAACCGGAACCGTAGTAAATGGTTTGATTCGGTTCAGGTATGGTTCCGGTTTCGGTTCCACAGGTTCTTTGTGTACCCCTAGGGACTCAAACCGATAATAATAGAATCAGATGCTTAATGTGTTTGGTTATAAATGAATCAGTCAAGTAGGCCAATTATTTGCAAGCATGCCAAAACTATAGAGTCGGCTCGATGTAAACAATTGGTCGAATACAAGTATCTCCTTTAAAGGTCGTGTTGAATCAGGCGATTGGCTAGGGAGAGAGAATACGAAACTCCCTATTGAGTTTGTTACTCAAGAAATGACCCTAGAGGGGGGGTGAATAGGGTCTTTGGCAAACAATAAAATCAAATCCCATAATTAAAAAAGATATGCAATGAATAATGAGATAATGAAGGAATTAAACAAGCACAATATAAAAGGTTAGGGATAGAGAGATTCAAACACAATCAACACAAGAATGTAGCGTGGTTCGGAAACTCCTACTCCACGACTCAAGATCTCTCTTGAGATTTTTTCCAATCCACTATGGCTCTTCCTTGTCGGTGGAGAGCAAACCCTTACAATGGAGAACACAAACTCTCTCTTACTAAGTGAACTTCTTCATTTAGTCTTCTAGGGTTCAGCAACCCTTTACAACTGATGTAGAATAGAATTTGTGATACAAAAAATGTTTCTCAAAGAAAAAAACACAACTTCAAGCTCTCAATACTATAGTTAAAGTTGAATCACAAGTTTGAAACTTAAGTGTATTGAATGATGGTAGATTGTAATGAATGTTGCTCAATAAATGCTCAAGAGTATTGGTGTATCTTCATAAATGTAGAGCATATCAATATATATAGAGCCTTTTAGAAATCTAGCTGTTGGAAGGTAGTTGTGAGCATTAAATGCACTGAACTAGCCGTTGTATTCAAATTTAGCTATTTTCAGTCGGCTGAAAATAAGCTTTCAATCAGCTAAAAATGTGCTCTACAAATATCAAAATATTCTGTCACTTTCAGTAGCCTTAAAATGGATTTTCAGTCCCCTAAAATTGCATTTTCAGTCGCCTGAAAAACCACTTTCAGTCTTCTGAAAGTGCATTTTCAGCAAGCTGAAAGTTTACTTTCATTAAGCTGAAATTTAACAAGTCTTAGAAAGATTTTCAACAAAGTGAAGGAAAGACTTTTGATCTTTGAAAAAAAAACATCCCGAAGGCTTTAAAACAATTTCTTAATGATCAAATGACCAAAAATGATATATATGAGAATGCATCATGGTCATGCAATGCAATTGAGCTTCAAACAAGTTATTCAAATAACTTTGACAAAATTAAGTCATATCTCTCACCAAGCTATAACTACCACATTTCTTCATGCTTGAAAATGTCTTGAAGCTTTGAGGTACTTCTTTCTTCTTCAAAGAATGCTTCTCTCATGTCATTGTCTCCTTTCATGATTATTCCACAATGTGAATGCTTTCTTTGTTTGTGACAATTATCCTAAGCAATCACTCAATTTAGATGTTAGTGTTTAACATCATTAATGATTTGTTATTATCAAAATTACTGGATTGCCCTTAGGTTAAAACCTTTGGGTCAAAAAAGTTTTTTTCTTGCCTTAACTAAGATAACTTTTAACCGTGCGCAAAGAATTGCAAGACTGGATCGTAGCAAGGAGGGAGGTAGAAATTGACGGAGAAATAGACAGACTGACTGATTATAGGAGGCCGAGAGAAAGAAAGTTGAGGAAAATGTACATCGAATGAGAGATAGAACAATATTCTAGAGAATATTGAGAGAGAAATACAGATTGCACGTGATGCAATTGTTTAGTTGTGCTTATTTGGAACCCTTAATACATAGCCCCTTTATATTTATTCATAGTAAAGAGAAATACATTACTGTTGTAACCTTAAACCTAAGTTACAAGATAATTGCAAAATAAAGTAAAAGAAAAAAAATTAACTATTTTCTAATGCTCCATGTCTTCAGTAGCCTGTTATTGTAGCGTAATAACGTAACCTTTCTAGAGTCCAAGTCCCACTCAACTTTATTATGCCTTCATTTGTAAGAGTCCATGCTCAACCAAGTATTCCATGGTAGCCGAAATTCATAGGAGTCCTGTTTAATACAAACTAAAATACACAAATCATGTTTATACGTATATTCTGATTAACCGACTTTGTAGTTGTAACTTAATTATAAACATTCTTATCCATGAGCAATTTTACCAAATCACCTATTGTTCACAGTCATTGGCCTTCACGGAGTCCTATTTTAGACTTAACTTTTTATGCCATGCCTCCTACTTCAGTCTTTCACTTTGCATTAGATTAATTGGAGTCCAAATCATCCTGAACTCCTTACTTCCAATCTGTAAAAATAATTATACAAATATAGACACGCATATATACATATTTGAGTAACCGTATATATATACATTTTAGGACAACTTGCTAAAAAGTCCTCCGCCCTTAGAGTTTCTTTTTTGATGGACTCCTTCTCAACCTTACCTATTTTGTCAAAACGATCCCAAAGTTGGCTGTCCAATGGTGCCATATTTGGGTGCCCCCAGTTTCAAATGTCTTATAGTTGATCGAGCCAATAAGATTTTTGAAATTTAAAATTATATTGGAAGGAACATTTCATAACCATGACTGATCGAACTATAACTTATAAGGAGATAATAAACAACAGGATTTCAAAACAAAATGCACTTCATTTATTCTGGATTACCATTGAGGTAATATTTATTTCAAGTCAGCCATATCACACTGGCTGATCACATTATTCCATTTACCCTTTAAAGTTGGTTGAGTCAGATTCTTGCATAGTCAGCCGAAAGGTTGGCTGACAGTCTTTGGCCAACCATATACCCAAATTTATCATAGAATAGTTATGATCGACCAGGATCAAATTATTATGCAATCTCATGTTGGCTGATCAAGCTACTTGCAGCATGACATTGTCCCAATATACTTGAATTTCTTTATCTATCGGCCAATGAAGTTCAATTCTTAGCCGATATATACTTTTGGGCAACTCTGTCAAGTCAGCATCAACCAATCTCTTCTCCACACTAGCCGATGTTGGTATTCCAGTCTCATAATTTTCAACATATAATTTGGAATCAGCTACATAAGACTTTATATTGGCTGGTCGATTTATTTTCTTCCATGAGTCTGACTTTACCTCTATCCAATTTATTTGCTCCCCTAGGTCTGGAGGTTTACGTGGAGGACGAAGTTCTTCACTTTCAAAGCAAATATATGGCTGATCGACCAGGCTTTGCCCCTTTAGACTCATATTTATTGTTAGCCGATCAATGTCTTTCGGTGAGTTTTTGGAGTTATCATCAGCCAAGCTTTTTTTTGTACTGGCTGATACTGGTATTCCTACCATACAATTGCCACTAGGAAGAATGGAATCAGCCATATAAAACTGTGTATTAACTGACCAATTTATTTCTTCCATAAGGCTACCTTCGTCTCTAACGAATCTCGTTACCCCCCAAATAGGGTTGGCAAAATTCAACACAACCCGACAACACAACTCGAAATTGACACGAAGTTAGTAGGTTTGGGTTAAACGTGTTCGGGTCGTAAACGGGTTGACACGATTACGACACGAAAAAATGTGTCGGGTTCGGGTTCAACCCGCATAACCCATTTAATTTGACGGGTCGTGTCGGGTCGAGTCAATGCAGGTTGAATCGACCCGTTTAATTCGTGTAATCCGTTTAACGTTAATATTTATTAATTTATTTTACAATGTAAAAAATATAAAGTTTAATATTGTAAATTTGTTTTAGAATGTTAAAAACATGTAAACATATATTTTCACACTATTTGTTCTGATGTGTATTATTTATATATTTTTTATCTTCTAATATGTTATATATAGTATAAATGTTCATTTATTTCATTCTTAAATTTATTAATATTCATTAATTCATTTAGTAATGAAACAATTACGCACTTTTTCAATAAAGACATGGGCATGCAATTTGTAAATGAATAATTACTTATATTAAATGGTTTCCAAAAAAATTAATAAAATTCACAAAAAACTCATCTATATCAAATTCATACGATAATCAATTTTTTTATGTTACACTGATGTGCTTGATTGTGTCATACTTGACCATGAGAGCGATGATTATTGAAGAGAATAATATATATATATTTTTTCCTTATTATTTAATTTTCAAAAAGAGATTGTGGATGTATATTCGATTAATGGGGGTGCAGGTAATATATGGTGGATATATATATATATATATATATATATATATATATATATATATATGAATGATGGCCATAAAATATAATATTTATAAGTAATATAAATTACACCATTTTCTTATATTTCCTTAACAAGAAAATGGGTTTGCTGGTGATTAATGATGGAATTGCTGATGTGTATATATATGTGTATGTGTGGTTGTATATGTATGAAAGAAGTAGATAGAGGTAGATTTGTTGGATCAAGAAAATCCAAATGGGTTGGATCCAATTTAAAATGGGTTTAAACCATATATTAAGTTTTTTAATAATTTACATATTTAGACATATGTCAATATCTGGTTGGGACACATCACATAAGAGAACCAACTTGGTTTTCATTCGATTAGACCCAAGTATTGTACTCGTTAAAAACAATGAATAGACACGTGTTATGGAGTAAGATCATTAAAATCAGGTAACATAGGATAAATTTATGATTTTGTCACTATGACAATATAGCATGTATGTATGTGTAAATTTTCCTTCTATGCGAATAAATTTATGAATATATATGCATTAGGTACTGTGTATGAATTTTGAGTGTTTTCTTATAGAATGATTTTTAAAAAGTATTCACAAATCATTTGTTAAATTGTTAGTCACTTTTACTTTTTTGTTCTTTTATTTCAAATTGTTGTAAAAATATAAGAGATTTTTATTATTTTTTACATCGTTACAAATGGAGTGTTAGCATAACTCCTCAAACATTCAGTCTATGGATTGTGCATGCCATTGTGACATTATATGTGATCAAACAATTAGATGTTATCAAATACCATCGATGATTGTATCTTAGTAATATATACTGTACCTTTACTTTCAAAATGGAAGGTGATGGTTGAAGTTCTTATGGGAGTAAATAAGTATGTGACAAGGGTTCAAGTTCTCACAAGAACAAATAAAAGTGTGTTTATTTTTTGTCAAAAAAGAAATATCAAAATTATACATTCATAGTCAGAACAATGGATTCTATATGTTGTGTACTTATCCCATTAAATTTCTCCACAGGGATACATAAAAAATTGGTAAAATGGGACTTGGTCGATTTAGTTTGTTATTTTCACAATTTAGTCCGATTCTTGTTCCAAAAACATGGAATGGAACTGTTTATAAACAATTTAGCTTTGTTTTGAGAAAAAAATTTGGTTGCTCTCATTGTACAATGCACGAGAATAATCACAGCCCGAGGTGTAGTACATGTGCGGGACCCATCATTACACCTAAGTTTATAATTATCCCGATGTACGGTACAAAAGGAGCAATCAATTTTTTTTTTCTAGTTTGGGATCCTCCTGGACCAAACCGAACTGAGCCATTATAGAAAAATATATAATATAAATTAATAGTTTGTTTTAAGCCTTTAAGCAATGACTTATATAGTATATATTTTCTTTGAGAATGAGGTTTTCATATAACTATTTATTGCATTTCCCTGATGAGGAGCTCTCTCTATAGTTGCCAGAGAGAGTTTCTCTGGATTGTACTCACAAGGGTGTTTGATTTTCATTAATGAAATTGTATTTTGCCAAGTAAAAGAAAAAAAAAAAAAGGCCTGATTGGATTCATTGGGCTGAATTATTGGACCTGAACTAGTTATTGGGCTGAATTATTGTTCTCTCATGATTTGGGCCAAATTGCACTAAACCTCCTCAATTATTAAATTTGTGCAAAATACACTCCTGAAACATTTTTTTGTTATCAAATAACCCCTTCAACTTTTTAAAAAGGGCCAAATAACACCATTAGATTGGATGGCCATCCAAATTTGTTAATTTTCTTGTGATTTTACTATTTTGCCCTTACAAAACTACACAAAATACCTCCCCCTTTGATAACTTTTTTATTCCCTTGCCCCATCGCCTTCTTCACCATGTTCAAATAGTGATGCCTCTTCCAATAACTTCTCTGGTAGGGTTTAATACGTTTACAAGTATAGTCAAACCCTTAGTATGATTTTACTAGTATTTTAAAGGATTTAGATGTTCATGAGAATCACATAAATGACATGTTTTCATATTAGTTGATGTACGACGCAGGAGCTGATGACTCAAATTCAAGAAAGTGGGGTTGAAGTGACGGTTGTAGATGAAGGATTGGGTTTGATCTCTTTGATGAACATTGGACGCATGGTCTTCGACTCCATGGCTGGACAGGAGCTGACTCTGCCATGCCATTGTTAATTCCAACGAGGTTGAGATCATGTTGGGATAATTTTGGTCGGAGTTTAGCATCAGTGATGAGGGAGCGTTGGCTTTTTGTTGGGTGTTGTGGGAGTGGTGATGAGGTACATAAAACAGGGAGGAGAGATGACATGGAAAAAGAATGGAATTTAATTAAAGTGAGGGCACGTTAGTCATTTTATTAACTTTAACTGCTAAAACTAATCATTGTGATAGATTTTGATAGTTTGTGAGTTTAATTGCTCAGTTTTATAGTTCAGGTTTATTTTGCACAAAATTAATAGTCTTAGGAGTGTTTAGTAAAAAGCCCATGATTTGATTTAATTTGATTCCATTTTCAGTGTCCGGCCTGATTTCAAATTTCATACAACCGGTACAACCGATTTGGTTTCTAACCTCAGCTTCAAGGGAAAGCAATTATACGCGTGTGAATCGCGTGACACTAGTGTCGACATACTAGTAATCTTTTATCCTAGTGTGAAAAAGACAACACGGCGTAGAATAACCAAGCCCCTCACTTTCCTACACCTTCGAGTTAAGAAAACAAAACAGAAATAGAAAAAGTCTTTGATTCACGCACTCTCCTCTTTTTTAACCTGCGCCACCACATTCTTCACGACTTTGTCTCTCCCTTCCCCCCAACCTCCCCTCTCTCTCTCTCTCTCTCTCTCTGAATTCTTCAATTCTCGGATGAACAAAAGTCGCATCATAGAAACTGCCAGGAACCTTCTCGCGAATTCACCCTCAGCAACAACGACGAAAAGGACTCTTTCTATACAGCTATAATAATTCTCTCTCTCTCTCTCTCTCTCTCTCTACATATGATTAATTGATTCTTCGTCGTTGATAATGAGATTCGATTTGTCCCGTTGTTCGGTTTCTGGAATTGAAGTTTCGGAACTCTGAAATAGGATTTCGAGGTATTGAAGAAAATTAGGGTTTTTTTTTCTCCCGATTGCGATGCTGATGGCAGACGATAGCTCGAACATTTGGCCCGTTGACGACTTCTCGGCCGTTGACGATGATATTGATCTATCCATGGACATTCAGTCGATTCTTGACATTCTTGAAGAGAGTCCCGATCGCTCGCAGGTTCGTTTGATGCAACGGTGTTATCAAAGATTCAAATTTTTGGATATTTCCTTAGCGCATAGTATGCAATTCAGTGTAGTTTGCTTCGTATTATTTGCTTAGCCTTATTGAATTGCTTTTGGTTAGATCGCATGAGAACTTAATATATTGGAGATATTCGCTACCTTTGACTAGTAATCTAGTATTGAACTCTGACTGTTTATATGGTGAAAATGGTTAGTCTTTATTACTTCAATTGTTGGCATAATTAGCAAACCACAGGCGTATTGTTTCAATCTTCCTTTCTGGAGATTAACGCTTCGGCAAATAATGGTTTTGTTCGTACCCAAAAAAAAAAAAAAGGTTTTGTAGCCGTGTTGATAAATGTATGGAAAAAACATCAGAAATAACTCTTCACAACTGATAATGATTTAGGCAATTTTTTACCCTTTTCTTAATAGATCGCCCTTCATTAGGAGCTTGTACATATGCTTCTAGAGGTACTCGATTAGCTACTGATGAAATTGATTGGAGTTATCATTCTTTTAGCTCTTCAGTCTTCAGTCAGCATGTCAGATATATACATTTTATCTATTATCTGTGATTTAACTAGGTATGGGGAAAAACTCAGAATATTGATGGAATTTTTTCTCAATGGATCATCATTCTATATTAAAAAACAATATCTAGACGAGACTAGATAATGATAATAGACTTCTTGGAGTATCTGGTATACATACACTTTATAAATAGGGATGGATTTCATGGGAAGGCAATTTGGGTTGAGTACTCATAAATTAATCACCTTTAAGGCTGAGATAGTGGTTTTTATGAATATATTTGCAATTGAGTTTTACCATTGTACAATTGCCTTCATGGTAATAAACAGTCCAGTGCTGTGCACATGTTGAAGATGGAACTTGCAGCTTAATTAGGTTTGCCAGCTCCCTTTTATTTTTACATATTTATTGACATGCTGAATCCCTCACCTCCTTTTTGGTTGTGGAGAAAGGGAAATATAATAGATAAAAGTAGTAATGAATGGTATGACAATCTTTTAATGATTTAGGTGGCAGCATCTCTCTCTCTCTACACACACACACACGTGTGTGTGTGCGTGTATCTGTACGTTGAATTTTGAATAGCTTTCTTGCGGCTTGTTCTTTTTACAAGCAGCAAGTCCTTTTAGCTTATAACAAGCTTCCGTCTGAATCTACGATTTGTAATTTGCAGAGTAGTCCAGAAGGTTTATCATTAAAGAATGTACAGCAAGGTGAGTCAACTTCTGATGTTGAGGGTATCAAGTACTCGCTGCTTCGAATTGATAATTTTATGATTACGAAGATCACTCGTCTCACTTTATTTGTTTATTTATCTATTTATGAGATTTGTTATGCTACTCCTATTTTATTTTCATAGAAAGTGGAGATACAGGAGACCAGGTTTCAAGTTTTGATGTCTTAACATTTACATCTTGACTGTTATTCTGTAAAATGTTAATTAGGATTGCCGGAGTTGGAACTGGCACCTTCTCTTGCAGCTGAGATGCCGGGATCTGTTACAATCTCCCCTTCATACAACTCAGAAGCTTCAGATTCTAGAGCAGGGGGTTCAGATGGTTCATTTGAGCCTCTAGGGAATTCTGTCTTGGAATTTGACTGTGGAAAGCTGATACCTTCAGAAGAGATTGGCTCTCCAGTGCATAGCTACTCTGTGAGTCTTGCAGACTGGATGAGGGATGGAGCTTCTCAGAATACTTCATCTTACAGCAGATGTGGCGGTAAAGAAATTCAACATGAAATACCCTATTGTAGTACTACATATACTTTTGCTTCTAGAGATGCTAATCATGTTTCAGATGTTAGAGAGACTTCTGATCTTAATCACCATAATAGGGAAACTGAATCCAAGTTCAGTTGTTTGGAAGGGGATACTCATTCAAAATGTATGTTACTTGTTTGCTTATATGATTGTACACTGGCATCTCTATTTTGCTTGTGTATTGTTTGGTTTAGGTCTTTGTTCAGTGCCTTTTTGCTATATTTTGTTTGTGAAATTTGTGTTGAATTACTGAGTAAGATTATCTGGCATTTTCAGATGTGTCTCAAGACCCATTGATAGAGAATTCATATATTAATTATGGGCAGTATTGTAATACAAGTGAAGATAGCTTAAAAGCCTCTGGAGCACCAGATATTGTAGAACCTTCCATCATGGATGTGGACACATCTTTGCATAATGCATATTATGCTCCGTCCAATAACTGTGAAATTCCTGACAGCATATGTGAAATTGCCGACCATTATTCAGATTTCCAGTATTGTAGAGATGAAACATTTTTTGCTGGTCCTTCCAGGCAATATCTGCCTGATAGTTTCAGTTTTCAACTTCTATCTAATGATGATGATGAAATGATGATCGATATAAAGGATGAAGTAGGGGAGCTTTCAACGCGAAATGCATGCTTGAATAGTGTGACGATTTTAGGGACTCAGGTGGAAAGAGAAAGTGAAACAGTTGCAAAAGCACCTCGGATAGACAGCTCAGATGTCAGGGGGCTTAGTGTCAAGTGTGATGGCAGTGACCATATTTTACTAACCAGTAAAAATTTTTCATCTGTACCTGATGATAAATCTATTATTGTCAAGGCATCACCAGAACATCTGCTCAGTATTCAGTCAAACATGTTGAGTGGAAAGCAAGTAGGTCATTTAAAGGATGAAAGAAGTGATGGAGTGGTTGCACCTCAAAACTGGGTGTGCCAGTCTTTTGAATCTTTTGGATCATCTGTTGATGGGTTTTCTGCTGATAAAGGCTTAAGGCAGTCATTGCCTGGTATTCTGCCTCCCATTTCAACTAAAAAGCATGCATCTCATGTGAAGGATGAAAAAGAAGACATATCCCTTGCATCTAAGAGAACTCACCAATCTCTTGATACCATTGATGAAACTGAAGGAAGAAACTCCACTCCAGTTTCTGATGATCATTGTCTTGATGTACGGGCCTCAGAGGAGCCTTATACCCAGCCATATATTTCAATTGGAAATCAGTTGGGTTCCACAACAGAAGAAAGAGAGAGCAAACCTACTCAACTCAAGAGTATGGAATCTCATCTATCAAAAGGCAGCTGCCGAGCAATTCAGAGTAGTGTCTCGAATTCTTATATTGATGATGATTCTGATATATGTATTCTTGAAGATATGAGTGAACCTGCACCATCAAACATATCTTATGGCAATGGGAAGTCCCTTGTTACGTCACAGCGTTCTAACTATAGTAACCCCCTTCATCACGTGGGAGTTGGAGGTGTGAGGCTTAAGACAAACGATGAACGATTAATTTTTCAAGTTGCACTGCAGGTAAGATCTTGTTCTTTCTGATCATTATCTTTGCTTAAGATTTTCAGTACTTTTTTGTAGTATAAACAGTGTTTTATTTTCTCTTGTTCAAGATCAAGGCCTTATTAAAGTTTGATGTGTAATTATGTTTTATTGGAAAGTTGAATGGATGTGCTGATACATTGATCTCCTTTTAGTAAAAGTAATAGCAACTATTGGCTTTTGGATAGTTCTTTGAATTTTTGCAGAGGGAATTACTGGGAAAAATCAAAACTGAAAATAGTTCATGGAGTGAGACAAAATTAATGGTGCTTATTTGATATATCACAATTATTCTAAGAATCACTTTTTGAAAAGAGTAAGGTAGCATTACTTATCAAAAAAAAGGAAAAGAAAAGAGTAAGGTAGCATTTGGTGAGCTTTTGGGAGGATCTAAAAGGTTTTTTGAACACAAAGTCCTTAAAAAATATGGATGTTTGGTGAGTCAACCCAAAGGACTCGGAGAAGTCTACTTCTTTGGAAGTCCTTTATGATGGAAGCTAGTGAGAGAAGATTTTTTACTGACTTATTGCATAGTCAGTTTGGTTTTAAATAAAACACATAAATGACAATCTGTCTCTGACCGTTCCATCCTCGGTTGTTGCTTCAACAGAAAACCGCAGAGTCAGTATATTGGTATAATTGTTTTCGGCCATGCCCCTTCTAGACATTAACTTTATGATTACGTCCATATTTGACCTAGCTTCCATTGTTTATAAGCTCATTATAATCTTCTTAATTAGGAATGTCAATGTTTTTCCAGTATTATTTTTGAATCATTTTGCCGGTATCTAAGGCGAGTTTGTGAATTTAGTGAACCATTCCATTTCATCAACTCCAAAACCCGAGTTAGAGGTTTCGACATGATTCAAAAGCTTTAAATTTGAAGTCGCTGCTGTTTGAGGAGTCTTCCACTGGGGGACTTGGGAAATTTAGGCCAATTAAAAATATGGTATGGTTTAATTGCTGTGAATGTGAATTAAAGGTTCTACATAGTGAGGAAGAAATTGAGGTTTGGAAAGAGAATTGTAATTAGAGAGCATCTGTGTGAAGATTTAAATAGTGGGAAAAGGGGAGAGTAAACAAAGAAAGACAACTGTGTGGGAGGAAAGGCCGCCCGCCCTGCACGGCCGGGTGGGGTGGTGGTGGTGGTGGTGGTGGTGGTGGAAGATCTGCCATTGCCCACCAAACTGATGTTCATTGCTGTGAAGAAGTTGCGGGTTTCAAACTCTGGGATCAAAATCAATTGCAACTAGAAGTCTAGAACTTTCCTGGATATTTGATTCTTGCCATTAGTTAAATCTCCGGCTACCCCATTGCACGGTTGGTTAAATGCATGTAGATTATTGGTAATTTTTTTAATAATTAAAAGGATGGTAGCAACAGACATTACTCCTACTCATAAAGTGACTTGTGAACTCAAAAAGGAATTTTATTTCATAAATTCCTTCTAACGAAGTTCATCCTGGAAATGCCTTGTTATGGAAGGGCTTTTGTGTTAGAAAGGTCTCCAAAACACTATCGTGAGGTCATGCTCACCACGAGCTCGTGTCCTTAGCTGCAACGCTTTCAAACCAATGAATGAGGGCTTGAGCTTATGTTAGAGCACTCTCATCATGATTTTTTCATTTGAAAATTGTCTCACTCCCCAAAGCATGTACTCACTACTCAAAAATACCAAAAGGTTTGGTCATAGATACAAATGAGCTTGGCATCTGGCAGCATATGTTTTAAGAATTAAGTTCCAGTTCTTAAAACATTTCTGTTATTATTTCAGTGTTTCCTTCATTTTTTATTAAAGATGTACAAGTGTGATTCTTCCATACATTTTTTCTATGTACTCTAATAGATGAAAAATGTCAGTGTGATACATCCCTGTTTTGTTTTTTCCCTTGTTTTTAGTAAATATATCTTTGCTGATATGATTGGCTTCTACGGAATTGGGCTGAGTCAGTAAGTCTTATAATCTATAAGTCATATTTTTTAATATATATATATATATATATATATATTTGGCAGTTATTTTTTAAATGCTTGATATATAGGACACTTTTCACAATTAATGACTGGTTTGTGAGAAGCCACTCTCATAATTGCGCATTAAGGCTCTAAAGGTCTCCTGGAGCCTAAGCACAAGGCGCAATATAAGGTGCGATCCTGATCGAAGTAAGGCGCATGTGTAATAATGCATATTAATTGTAAGTATTATAAAGAATAATTAAACTATGCAACACAAACTTGTCAATATTAAAATAAAGAATTTTTTCAAGATATCAGTTCAATAGATTAGCTAAATCAACTCTTTTTATTTCAAATGTATTCAATAAAATTAATGTACAATCGGAACAATTAAAGATATGTGACACAAATAATAATGGAATTTTTTATAATCAACTACGAGATTAGGTAAATTAGTGCTCATAAATATTTTATATACATATGCATTAACCAAATTAAATAATTAAAAACTCTAATTATGCGAACGTTAAACATTTTTATCATAAATATTCAAAATCAAGTATTAAATGCAATTACTTAACTTATAAAAAAAAATGCAATTACTGTAATTAGTGGACCATAAATTTGTGAATTTTGTTAAGTATTTCATATAGTTGAATAATATGATCCATTAAATATGATCATGTTAAGATATATAACATTTTAATTTAATAGTCATTAAATAAAAAAGAAAATAATATGAAATAAATAATTAAAAAATAAAAGGTGCGCTTTTTTTTAGCCTGGAGCCTACTAAAAAGCACGGGCCTGAGGGCTTTATGTGAGCCTGATTAAAGGGGCCTGGCCTGTACTAGGTTGAGGCGCTCTGGCTGATGAGCCTTGACAAGCCTGGGGATTTTTTTGGAGCCTAGGTGTACCTTTAACAACCATGGCGACTCTATTCTGATGCAAAAAGCCCACAATAACATACTTGGGAGTTATACCAAACCAAAGCTTTATTATTCCTTTCCACTATGAGATCTGTTGACAAGTTGTTTCCTTCTTCATTGTTTTTCTACTCTGCATTTCTTTCACATTGACATCACAAACTCAATGTCTGACTGATCTGTCCAATATAATATTGTATTTCTCTAGAAAGGAACATGGTTAGCATTGCACCAGTGTACCCATGTTCGGATTTTGTGATCTTGGGTCTCCAATGCCTCGTGTCTGTGCTGAACTGCGACCTTTGCTTACAATAATTGAAAATCATATATGCCACGCTTTTTCATGCTCCTAGGACTCCTGTGTCATAACTCAGTGATTACATTGTTTCTGAGGGGAAATGGATATTTTTTTTTTGGTTTATGTTCAATAGATGGTGTTTCTAATGACTAAAACTCTGTCGAGATTGATGTTGTGTGGTATGCATTGCAGGATCTTTCTCAGCCAAAATCTGAAGCTAGTCCACCAGATGGTGTTTTGGCAGTTCCTCTTTTGAGACACCAGGTTTGGAGCTGTTCTTTCCGTTATTTGACTGGGGAGAGATAATGTTTTGGTATTTTTACGTTAAGCTCAGACAAATAATATTTTTAGAATGAATTTATCGGAAACCACTGAAATTTTTTAACGGATCCCAGTTTGAGATTTTACGGACATGGATTTGACTCATTTGAGTTGATTCCACCACAATATAATGGTCAATTTTCAGTGATGTTACATTTAAACTATGACATTGGCATTAATGTCTGAAATGACACCAATACAAGAGTCAATCATTCAAGAGGAATTTTTTAGGTTACTATGACAATTGATCCATCATACGTCAGTAATCTTTGAGTGGTAAGAATGAAAGTAATGTTGAGTGTTTAAGGAAATAACAGTAGATTGAATAATTATAATCCTTCAATTTGGCCATTAATGATGTTTTCTGCTGTTATTCACCCTTTTGCATTCTTTTGCTGTATATCTTTTTCAAGGCATTAAAACTAGAACTGTTTCTCCCTTGTTTAATTTAAGGATTCGTGTGACTCTCTCTCTCTCTCTCTCTATATATATATATATATATATATATATAATCTCTCTCTGTGTGTATGTGTGTCTGTGTCAATCAGTTTTTTGCCCTGCCTGTATGCTTTTTTTATTTTTTTAACCTTGCTTTTCTTGGGCGGGGGCTCGGAATATGTACTATGTATTGCCAGTTGACATTAGTTGATGTTCTGGACAGCGAATTGCTTTATCATGGATGGTACAGAAGGAGACAGCCAGCTTCCACTGCTCTGGAGGAATTCTTGCAGATGACCAGGTTGTTTTTCTTTTCTCTTGATAATACTTTTTTAGCTCTATTTGATGGTACTTTTGCCCAAGGAGTTGATCTTGATTTCTTCTGGGACAGGGACTGGGGAAAACAATATCAACAATTGCACTTATACTTAAGGAAAGGTCGCCATCATCTAGAATTCGTCCTTTCGATATGAAACAAAATGGAATTGAGACATTAAATTTGGATGAGGATGATGATAGTGCATCTGAGCTTGATAAATCAAAGCAAGATGCTAAATTTTGTCAAATAATGTCAAATGGAAGTTTAGCGAATGGTAAGAACACTTCTGTGCAAGCCAAGGGAAGGCTCGCTGCTGGTACTCTTGTTGTCTGTCCTACAAGTGTCCTTCGGCAATGGGCTGAGGAGTTGCGTAGTAAAGTAACCAGCGAAGCTAATCTCTCTGTTTTAGTATACCATGGAAGTAATCGAACAAAGGATCCTTCTGAGCTGACCAAGTATGATGTTGTCATTACAACATATTCAATTGTAAGCATGGAGGTCCCAAAACAGCCTCTTGTTGATAAGGATGATGATGAAACAGGAAATCTAGAAGCCCACACTGTTCCATCTATGGGATTCTCATCCAGTAAGAAAAGGAAATATCCTCCTAGTTCTGATAAGAGATATAAGAAGGGTAAAGACGGTGCATTGCTTGAATCTGTTGCTCGCCCTCTTGCAAGGGTTGGATGGTTTAGGGTTGTTTTGGATGAGGCCCAGAGCATTAAGAATTATAGAACTCAAGTAGCCAGGGCTTGTTGGGGTCTTCGTGCTAAACGTAGGTGGTGTTTGTCAGGGACGCCTATCCAGAATGCAGTTGATGATCTTTATAGCTACTTCAGATTTCTGAGATATGATCCATATGCAGGATATAAATCATTTTGTTCCACAATAAAGGTCCCAATTAATAGGAATCCAGCAAATGGGTACAGAAAGCTGCAAGCTGTATTGAAGACAATAATGCTTCGTCGCACTAAAGGTGAGAACACGGAGAAAGATAAGTGTATTAGTTATTTTTGACCTTAAACTACTGTGAGAAGTGTAGTCTACTATGGTTTCTCTTTTCTTTCTTATTTCTGTTTATTGTTTTTATTATTTTTTGCAAGAGTTTTGCATTGTCTCTGTCACTTTAAAGCTCTTCAGAAGCTTCCTTGTTTTATCTTGTGAATTGTTGAGTCCTCATATCTGTTCCCTTTCAAGGTTACAGATTTTACGGGGTTCGCTTGTTCTTGTGATTGCAAGCATTATTTGCTTTTATCCATTACATTCGTCAGGGGACATTGATGTTAAAGGAAGTATTTGTTCACAGGTTCATGAACCTCTGACAATTTGTCTTTTCTGCCAAGATAGTTGTTGACATTTCTGATAAATCATAAACTGATGGAGAAACATATTGCAATTCTACAACAACAACATCTAAGCCTTTTCCCAATTACTTGGGGTCGGCTACATGAATCTGATGTTTCCATTCCGCCCTATTTAAGGTCATCTCCTCAGTTAATCCACATACTATCATATCTTTCTTTACTACCTCTACCCATATTAGCTTTGGTCTTCCTCTTCCCCTAGTATTGTTCTCAATTTGGACTATGTCACTTTTCTTGACCGGCGCAGTTAAAAGTCTTCTTTGCACATGTCCAAACCATCTTAACCGATTTTTTCTCACTTTATCTCCAATTCGTACTACACCAACCATCTCCCGAATGTATTCATTTCTAATTCTATCCTTTCTAGTCTTCCTGCACATCCATCTCAACATTCGCATTTTTGTGACACTCACTTTATGCAAATGTTGTTGCTTAGCTGCCCAACATTCAGTACCATAAAGTATGGCTGGTCTAATAACTGTTTGATAAAACTCTCCTTTCAATCGTAAGGGGATACGCCTATCACACAATACACTAGATGCACCCCTCCATTTAACCCATCCTGCCTTGATTCTATGATTAACGTCATCTCCAATTTCTCCCTCATTTTGAATAACTGAGCCTAGATAGCGAAAATGTTCAATTTTTTTGTACCTCTTGATTCTCAATCCTCACTACATCCTCATTTGTCCTTCTAGATTTACCAAAGTTACACTCCATGTATTCAGTTTTATTTCGACTTATCTTAAACCCTTTTAGTTCTAAAGCTTCTCTCCAAACCTCTAATTTGGCATTAACTCCTTCTCTAGTCTCATCAACTAAAACAGTATCATCTGCAAACAATATGCACCACGGAATTTCATCTTGAATGTGTCTTGTCAGCTCATCCATCACTAAAGTAAAGAGGTATGGACTTAATGCTGACCCTTGGTGTAAGCCTACAGTGATTGGGAATTCGCTTGTTTCCCCTGCAGGAGTTCTCACCGTAGTTACACACCCATCATACATGTCCTTAATTGTGTCGATGTATCCCTTTGTGACTCATTTCTTTTCTAAAACCCTTCATATTGGGTCTTTAGGTACCTTATCATAGGCTTTCTCCAAATCAATAAAAATAATATGGAGATCTCTCTTCTTCTCTCTATATCTTTCCATTAGTCTCCTCAACAAGTGAATAGCCTCCATCGTTGACCTACCTAGCATGAATCCAAATTGATTCTCCGACACTTCCGTCTCTCGTCTTAGGCATTGTTCAATCACTCTCTCCCAGAGTTTCATAGTGTGACTCATTAATTTAATACCACGATAATTATTGCAACTTTGCATGTCCCCTTTATTTTTATATATAGGTTCAAGAAAATTTGGCGCCACTCATTTGGCATCCTCTTAGTTGTTATAATTTTATTAAACAATTTTGTTAACGAAGACATACATTGTGCTGTTGCACTAAAACCTTTACATATTTTTTGGATGCAGTATTCTTTTGCAACTATTGTTGTTTTAGGTACTCGTAACTACTTTTGAGCATTTAGGTGCTCTTTGATAAAACTGAAAATCAAGTACTGAATTTTTTAAGGGCTGAAGTTTTAAGCGGTAGTTGCAAATTGAGATTTTTTTGTTTTGTTTTTGTTTTTGTTTTTTTTAGATTTTTAAGTTTTCAACACTCACAGCGCTTAAAATTTTACTCTATTTTAAGTGGCACTTATTTTTTAAGTGATATTCAAATTGTGTTATTAAATGCACTTGATAAGTACTTAATTGTATTATCAAACAACACCTTAGTATATGAAATTCTTTACTTGCATTGAAGAATCAGTCAGATTTTTTTTTAGCATTGGTGTTGTGATACTTAGGCATGCCTTCAGACTCATGGATTTCGAGGTTCATTGCCAATGATCTGTTCATTCATCCGACTAGTTCCAGTTTGATGCTTATTGTATTGACTGTAGAACTGCAGCTAGGACTGCATCAATATGCAACCTGCTGTAGGGACTTACGATCATTTGGTGGTGAATGTTTGCATCAGGCACGCTTCTTGATGGGGAACCAATCATTAATTTACCACCAAAATCAATAGAATTGAAAAAAGTGGATTTTACGCAGGAAGAGCGGGATTTCTACTGCAGACTAGAGGCTGATTCACGTGCTCAATTTGCAGTACGTTTACTTTGAATTTTTTTTCCTAGTGTTATGTTTTAGTGTATGTTGTGGTTATGCATTCCCTCTTTCCCTTTCATTTTAATTTTTATATTTATATTTATATTTATATTATTTTATGCTGTAAGCTTGCTTAGTGTCTGTGTGTTTGTATGTATACATATATATACACATTCCTTTTGACCAATAGTTTGGGTTTTTATTATGTCAGGAATATGCAGCTGCTGGAACTGTCAAACAAAATTATGTTAATATCTTATTGATGCTTCTGCGCCTTCGGCAAGCTTGTGATCACCCTCTTCTTGTTAAGGGATATGATTCTAGTTCTGTGTGGAAATCCTCTGTGAAGATGGCAAGGAAACTTCCTCGGGAGAAACTAGTTTGTCTTCTGAATTGTTTGGAAGCTTCTTTGGCAATTTGCGGAATATGCAATGTATGTGATCGTGCTAATCCTATGTGGATTTCAATTTTTATTATTTTGTTTCTCTTTTGCTTGTGTAAATTATTTGTTGATGTTTTTCAATAAGATATCTAATGAGTTACCTAGTGGGAAGAAAAAAATCTAATGAGTTTAATGTACTAATGGGGTGGTTGGTTCTCTTCCAGCATCATATAAACATTGTGTTATTAAGTTTCATATAAATTTAATTTTAGTTTTCCCGTAGAGCTTTTTTTGTTCATTTTTCTATGCTATCGGATTTCTTTCCTAGATTTTATAGAATATGTAATTTTATCCTTCTGAATCTGTTTATGGTTTGTGGACGGAGTCTAGTAAAAGACTATGAAATTAAAGAAAGATGGAAAAGTTATTTTAAGAAATTGTTAAATGAAAATCACATAGGAAGCCTAGGCTTAGAAGATTATGTTAGAGACAACATATGTTTCCATAGGGTCAAGGAGTGGGAGGTTAGAAATGCTTTAAGGAAGATGAAATCGGGGAAGGGTTTAGGACCCAATGACGTTCCTATTGAGGTGTGGAAGTGTCTAGGAGAAGTTGGCTTGTCTTGGTTAACACAATTGTTTAATAATAGGGTAAAGTGTAAAAAACTCCCCCGCTATATAGAAAATGTGCAAAGACCCCCCTGTTGTTCTCAAAACCCCTTACATTTTTCAATTTGTGCAAATAAGGACAAATCTTCAATTTGGAAGAAATTGAACAATGAAATGACTAAAGTACCCTTACTTTATAAATTTTCTATTAAGAAAAGGCAAAATGTGAAATTACAAAAAGGGTACCGAGTTTTCAAAATATTCTGACATCATCATATGCAATAGGGGGCAATTTGCTCCAAAATTTGAAATTATAAGGATTTATATGCACATACCACATAACAGGGTGTTTCTTGCACATTTTCAATATAGTGGGGTTTTTTTTTTGCACTTTACCTTTAGTAATATAATAACAACTAAGAGGATGTCGGAGACCCGATGATATTCCTATGGTTTTTATTGATTTGGAAAAACCTATGATAGGGTACCTAGAGATCTAATATGGAGGGTTCTAGAAAAGAGAGGAATCACGAAGGATACATTGACACAATAAAGGACTTGTACGATGGGGGTGTAACTGTAGTTAGAAAGCCTATAGGGGGAAACAAGTAAATTCCCAATTACGGTAGGCGTACATCAAGGGTCAACATCAAGCCCATACCTTTTTGCCTTGGTAATGGATGAGCTGACAAGACACATCGAAGATGAGATTTTGTGGTGTATGTTATTTGTCGATGATATTGTTTTAGTCGATCAGACTAGAGGAGTCAATGCTAGATTGGAGGTTTGGAGAGAAGCTTTAGAACTAAAAGGGTTTAAGTAGAAAAAAACTGAATATGGAGTGTAACTGTAGTAAATTTAGAAATAGAAATGAGGATGAAGTGAGGATTGGGAATCAAGAGATACAAAAAAGTGAACATTTTCGCTATTTAGGCTCAATGATTCATAATGAGGGAGAAAGTGGAGATAACGTTAATCATAGAATCAATGCAGGATGAGTTAAATGGGGTGCATCTAGTATTTTGTGTGATAGATGTATCCGGTATCCCCTTATGATTGAAAGGAAAGTTCTATCGAACAGCTATTAGACCGGACAATATTTTATGGTACAGAATGTTGGGCATTAGGAAACAACATTTGCATCAAGTGAGTGGCAAAAATGCAAATGTTGAGATGAACGTGTGGTAAGACTAGAAGGGATAGAATTATAAATGATCACAGTCGGGAGATGGTTAGAGTTGCACCAATTGGAGATAAAATGATAGCATGTGGATTGACTGGGCTATGGCCTTAAATAGAGCAGAATGAAAACATAGGATTCACGTAGCCGACCCCAAATAGTTGGAAAAAAGGCTTGATTGTTGTTGTGGACGAAGTCTAGTACACTTTTTCTTTTCTTTTTTTCTCCTTTTAAAATCTTAGTACCCAGAGAAGGGAAGAAATTACATATATTGAAGTTCATTTGCTCAGTGTGTGACAAGATAACTTTATGAAATTCAAGGAAAACTTCTTGATTTTTGTTGGCTGTGATGGCTTTTTGATCATCAGCCCTATTGCCTGCCGTATAATCTGAATAATGGACGTCATGTTTGGGTTCTAGACCACTAGATATGACCTCCATTGACCTTATATGAGCTGTGATCCTGTGATAAATTGGTTGTGATACAGGACGACCAACGTGAAACAGTAAACTATTGGGCACTTTTCCCCACTTTATGCATTTAAGATTTTTTATTGAAATAAAGGAAAGCTACCCTGGGTTTTGGTGTTTGGGGGTTTATCTTCAAAAGGAATCAACAACAACAACATGAGTGAAGACCAAGAGGAGTAAGTGTAAATCATCATCATCCTTGCCTTGTTCCTAAGTGAATGGGGCTGGCCACATGAAATCTCTGTCTCCAATCTTTCCTATCACATGCCATTTCGCCTACTATATTGAACTTTTTAAATTCATTTTTAATAACCTAATCCGATGTTATTTTTGGTTGCTCTCTCCGTCTCTTACCCTCTATGACAACTAGTCTTCCTCGTTTGATTGGGGCGTCACTAGGTCTCTGATGTATGTGTCCAAACCATCGAAGTTGACTCTCTCAAAATTTTCCACCAATGGTTTTAGTTCGACTAATTCTTAAACCTTTCGATTCTAAGGCCTTCCTCCATGCTTCTAGTTTTATCACTAAATTCTCTTTCGAGGTATCTAATAGCACTGTATCATTGGCAAACATCATGCACCATGGAATCTCGAGTAAGTGTAAATTTATTCACTAAATCATAATAAAGTTATTTTTGGATTCTAGAACACTTTTTTTCTAGCAAATATTGTTGATCCTTACACCTGTGATAAATGCTAAATTTCCATAATTTATTGGAATTTTATTAATTAGGTGGTGGTGGGTCTGTGTTCTTCCTTTATTTTGTTTGCTTTTAACATTGCTTATCTTTGTGTTCCGGTGTTCCCTTTGTATGTGTTGTTTCTTTAATCAATAGCAAAAAGTATCTACTAGGAAGGCCTGCCAACGGAGCAGATATTAAACAAGATCCAATGTGGTAACTCAGAGATGTTAAAGAGGTACTAATCAGATAATCCCATATATATATATATTTTGATAAGTAAAAATCCGATAATCCAATATTAAACTGGAACTAATTGATCTGTTAACTGATGAATCAATGGTGGATTGAGGCTGATCTGATTCGTTAAGGATTTGGTCCAGCTTCCTATATTTTTATATAATATAGCTAAAAAACAATCCGTTTCCTTTCCTGCTTTCGATCTTTTATAGATCTAAAGTTGCATAAATCTCATATAAGAAGCAGCAGTTCGTTTTTTTTTTTTTAATTTAGATAACAAGCTACTCCTTACCACCATATCTTTTCTTCTCTCTTTTTTTCTTTTCTCACTTTCTGAGTGGGTGGTTTCAACTTCAACTAGAGTTGCAAGATTCACCCTGCTCTCTCATTGTCCTCTTTCAAGTCCCATCCAGTGTTATTAAAGGCCCTAGACGCACTAAGGCGCTCAAGGTCCTTTGGAGCCTAGGCGCTAGGCGCAAGGCGAGGCGCGAGCCTGAGTGAAGCGAGGCGCACAATTGAAATATGAAATTAGTACAAAATAATTAGGATATCCAAGAGGCAACAAGATACTTAATTCAGCAAACCCAAGAGGCAACAAGCTAACAGCTAATTGCCATTTAGGATATCATTTAATTTAGTGGAAAAAAAAATCTAAACTATTCAATTGAGCAAAGTTAGCAAACTGCAAACCCAAGAGGCAAAATTGAATAAAAAATATATATATGTTAAAAAGAAAAAGAACAAGACAGCACCAAAAAAAGAAAAAAAAATTGTTTAAAAAAAGAAAGCACAAGACAGCAAGACAGCAAGACAGCAGTACAAGAACAGAGAAGAAGAATATAGAAGACTGTAAAATCGAGAGAAGAGAAGAAAAAACAGAGGAGAAGATAAAGCAAAAAACAGAGCACAAAAAAAAGAGAGAAGAAAGAAAAGAAGTAGACAAACAGTGGAGAGAGAAGAAGAAGAACTGAAGAAGAAAGAAGTAGACGAAGAAGAACTAAAGAAGAGAGAAGTAGACGAACAGAGGAGAGAGAAGAAGAAGAACAGAGAAGCAGAAGAAGAAGAACAGAGAGGAAGAGAGAAGAACAGAGAATAAGAAGAAGAAGAGAAGAAGAACAGGGAAGAAGAAGAAGAGAGAAAAGAAGAAAAAACAGAGAAGAGAAGATAAAGCAAAAAATAGAGCACAGAAAAAAGAAAAAAGAAAGAGAAGAAGACGAACAGAGGAGAGAGAAGAAGAAGAACAGAGAAGCAGAAGAAGAAGAAGAAGAACAGAGAGGAAGAGAGAAGAAGAAGAGAGAAGAACAGGGAAAAAGAAGAAGAGAGAAGAGAAGAAAAAAACAGAGCACAGAAAAAAGAAAGAGAAGAAGACGAACAGAGGAGAGAGAAGAACAAGAACAGAGAAGAACTGAAGAAGAGAGAAGTAGATGAAGAAGAACTGAAGAAGAGAGAAGAAGTAGACGAATAGAGGAGATAGAAGAAGAAGAAGAAGAACAGAGAAGCAGAAGAAGAAGAGAGAACAGAGAACAGAGAGGAAGAGAGAAGAACAGAGAAGAAGAAGAAGAAAATAGAACTGACCTGTGCGTCTTCAACTTCTCTGCAACTAGGTCTTCAGTGCTTGGTGTAGTCCTTTTGGTTTTTGGCTCTGCAAGAAGAAATCATCGAAGAGAAGTTAGAGAACACTGTAAGTCTGTAACAACAAAAAAACAGAGCACCCAACAGAAAAAAACGAAGAGAGAGAAGATGAAAAAGAAGAAGAAGGAGGCGAGAGAGAACTGACCTGTGTTGTGAAATCTGTGATCGTCTGCAAGGCTGAACTCCTTTGGGACTAGGGCTCTGAAACCTTTCGTTTTTGATGTGGCCTCTTCACGTAGATGTTGCGTAACTTGCGTGGTCTCTTGGACTTCCTCTTTTATATATTTTTTCATTTTGAATATAAGTCCAGAAGCAGCCAAAATTGCCCTTTTTGGCTTGAGAGAAAAATATTAAAAGTAAAAAAAATATCACTTAGGCGCGACTAAGCGCGCCTGAAAAAACAGTAGAAGCGCAACACAGGCGCGCGCCTGATGAAGGTCACCTCGCCTAGGTACACAACAGGCGCTAAAGCTGCGCCTGTATGCGCCTGGCGCCTAGGCGCGCGCCCAGGCGCGCCTTTAACAACACTGGTCCCATCCCTTCTCATAGCTGCTGTGATGCTACCGGAAGCTGCTGAAGCCTTTTGCCTCAGGATATGCTGATGGATTTTGTTGCCATCTTCTTCTTCTTCTTCTCCCACTCCCTCTACCCTCGTTCTCCACCCTTTTTCTGTATTGGCCATCAATACAGCAACCAAGTACTGATATATCTTCTATGCGTTTACACAGTTGGGAGGAATCTCCCTTACTAGTGCAAAATTGATTTGTCTGAATGATAGTTCTTCGAATATCCAAGTGTTGAAATCAATTAAGGATTTAATAGAATATATATATATATATATATATATATATATGTGTGTGTGTGTGTGTGTGTGTGTGTGTGTGTGTGTATATGTAGGTTTTTCATATTGAAACAGATTATCAGATCAGAGATCCAGCTATTACTAAATATTTAATTTTTATTTGAAAACGTGGTCCACTAAATAATTGACTTGGAGTGGATCTGCTATTTTGTTTAAGAGTGTCCAATTCAAATTTGATCTGTTTGCAGGCCTACTCTCCAATAGGTTTATTGCACTATGTGATGGCGTCGCTGCATGCCCTTCCTTCATACGGGCCTGCCATACTAAATACTGGCTACAACTTACATTTGGACATATATAATATTTTCATTAGGAAAAATGGCTGTATACAATGTCAATAAGTGGGATATTTTGGATGACGGCAGTGGAACAAGTTAGACATGCCAAAGTTCTAAAGATGTGATATGATATTACTGGAATTGGATGAATCCAAATGAGCGAGGTGCTATTATGGTTAATATATGCAGAAGCATGGGTATCCTGATTTTGACTGATTATCAATGTTAGATGGAAAATGGATGGTGTGCAAATTAATTTATGTAAAAAGCACAGTTGAGGTAGAAGTTAAAGATGCCTTTCACCTAGAAAAGAGGGTTTATTGATACACTCTTGTTCTTCATGTCTCCATGTTTCTGGATGCAATAATTTTAGTTTGGGGTTTGACCAGTCTGCTAATCATTATGTTGGAAGAGTACATAATTGCCATCATACTTCACAATATGGATCTTGTTTTTGACATATTCCGATAGATGTGACTAATGCAGAACTAATTATATGTTCTCTGAAGGTTCTAGAGCTTAAAATTCACCAGTTTCTCTTTTTCTGCTTATAATCCTTATCTTTATTAATCATTTAATAATTTACATTCTAAATGCTGTTAAATTGATGAGTTCTTTGTTCCTTGTTGATGTTTTTATAGGATCCACCTGAAGATGGTGTTGTTACGAGCTGTGGGCACGTTTTTTGCAATCAATGCATTCGTGAACATCTTACAGGTGATGACAGCCAGTGTCCCGCCCCAAATTGTAGAGCTCAAATCAGTGTATCTTCAGTGTTCTCTAGGGCCACATTAAGAAGTTCTCTTTCTGACCAGTCTGATCAAGATACTATCCCTGATCATTCTAGTTCTGAACCCACTAAGAGACTTGAGCCCTGTTCTGGAACTTGCTCATTTGATTCCTCCAAAATCAAAGCTGCTCTTGAGGTCCTTCAATCATTGTCTAAACCACGGGATTGTACATCCTTGAAATCTATAGATGAGATGGCCAGTTGTCCAGAGAACTCATCCAATCTTCATGTAGAGGCATCATTTAGGAAAACACCTGATAACAGTTCTCTTTTGGATAAAGATTTGAAGAATTCAATTAAAGTAGAGGGTGAGAAAGCAATTGTGTTCTCCCAGTGGACAAGGATGCTGGATTTGCTTGAAGCTTGTCTTAAAAGTTCTTCCATTCAGTACAGGAGACTTGATGGAACAATGTCTGTCACTGCCAGAGATAAAGCTGTGAAAGATTTCAACACTCTTCCAGAGGTTTGTGGGATTTTTTATAGTATACTTCAGTATCGGCTTCTTTTTTATGGATTTGATACTGAAATTTGATATATTTTACGTTGTTTAGGTGTCCGTTATGATTATGTCTTTGAAAGCTGCGAGTCTTGGACTAAACATGGTTGCAGCTTGTCATGTTCTTCTTCTGGACCTTTGGTGGAACCCTACTACTGAAGATCAAGCAATTGACAGGGCACATCGGATTGGGCAGACACGTCCTGTTACAGTTTTGCGTTTGACTGTGAAAGATACAGTTGAAGACCGCATCTTATCTCTTCAGGTATTATTTTGTGTTCTAATGTTTGAATTGTTCTTTTTGTTTGATTGTATAATGTTGGCCGACCCCATTCATATGGGATTAAGGCAAGGATGATGATGATGATGTTTGAATGTATAATGTATAAAATTTCAATGTTGATGAGATGGTATAGTCAAGGGAGCATGTGGCTACTGATCTTCTTTTCTTTCCTTATTTCTTTTTTTGGTCACTATTTTTTTATTTGATTATATAAATGCAATCCAACAATTAATGGATGGGACTTGTGTTTGATATTTGATTGGAAATTGTGTTCTTGGTTGATTTCTTGTTCATGTGCTAAACTTTATAGTTGGAGAGAAATTATAAATGCGCAACTTTAAGAGGTTGATCAAGAAATTGACTAGGACAAACTCATTTAATTGCTTTTAGAATACTGCCTGGTTTCTAAGTACCATCTTCTCTAAATTTTATGCTGACAAGATCTTTTAGCTCAGTTAAAAATTTACTGCTTTTTCCCATTTATATGTTGTTGTGAGGACTGAAAGACATGAAATAAGAAAGGATTGATATACTGGTAGCTTTTGGGAAACACAAACACCAGCCAATGGAACAGCTTCTGTAGGAAAAACTCTCCAGCTTAAAACTACATTTGCTTTTAATATCGTATTAATCTATGTTTTTTATTTATTTTAGAGGAGGATTGATGATCGGTGAGCTTGAACACATCTTCACATGACTAAAATAGACTCGTTTAAATCAGGAAACTTTTTATGAGAGAGAGAGACTTGATCCTACAGCAAATTCATTCTTGACATGTTCTCAAACTAATGAGCATGGTGCCAGGAAAGCACATCTTGTGATGCCTAACAAAGGCTCTGTACCTCAATGGGACCTGGGGACAACTAGTCAGTGGGCAGTGGCATGTCTGCAAATTTATTGAGCTTGGTTAACCCAGCCTTGGAGGGGGTACAGTACCTTGAGATTGGTGTTTGGAGTGACTTGATGAGATATTTGGGCTATTATGACTCATCAAGTGTAGGTTATGTTTCTTTCCATATGCAAAGTTCACTTACTCATATTAGGGGAAGCGTGTGTGTTTTTACCACCACCTGTACCAAGGGGAGGCAATGAGTTGACAGCCCCAGGGAAACTTGCAGGCAGGCTCTCTGGACATGTAGAAAATGTGTCTTGGGTATCTATGTTGGTGAAGATCTTACTTCATGGACAATGCTATTGGAGTGCATCAGGTGACTGGATTGCAAGGTGCCTTGGGGATGGAGACTTGAAATTATATTCCCCATGTTGCATAACTATAAATTGCTAGAGCTGTGGTGCAGTGGTTAATCAAGTATGAGAATGCTGGTTTGAATCTTTAGAGTAGCCATTTGTGCAAATAATGCAGAAGGTTCTGTTTCCTATTTGCCCCTTCCCGCACCCTTGATAACGGATCCCCGGGTAATGACCCTTTTATGTTGCATAAATATAAGTATTTTAAGGGGCCCACTCGGTGCTCAACTTGTCTTGTGCTTAGTGTGGGTGCTTGTCTTAGATTGTGACATGCTTGTCTTAGGTATGTGTGGGCTGAACCTCTCTGAAATGCAATTTTGTTATGATTTTCGTCATTCTGCTGTTGGTTTATATTGCCTTTATGCTATGGTGTGCATTTAAGCACATGGGTTGTTTCTTTAGTGTGCTAGAGGACCTGTTTTAGGTAAGTAGGCTGGCGATTGGCGATGGCCTATTAAGTCATGGTGCCACCTGGTCCCTTGTGCTGTGACAATGGGCATTATGAAATTTATTTTCAATACATAATAGCCATATGATCCATATCAGTATGACTTCATTTACAAAGCCAATTACGTAAAGGATCTTCCTTGTGGAACTGTCATTATTTACTATAGTCTGCATAATTTAAGTGGATTCATCATCATTTTTGTTTGTGTTGCAGTATACGTTATTTTTCCTGGTACATAATATTTGTATTCTAAAGTAACATTGAATTGTGAAATGCTAACGCAAGATATACTTTTGGGTTGCAGCAAAAGAAGAGAGAGATGGTTGCATCTGCATTTGGAGAGGATGAGACAGGTAGTCGTCAAACTCGCCTTACTACAGAGGACTTGAAATACCTGTTCATGGTTTAATTAGGGGTGTGCTTAGTATATAGATTCTGATCTAGCTGCAGCGCTACCTCTATAGTTGAAGCTTTTCTAACAATAGATCTTTAGGATTAACAGGAAAAGAAGGCCTCATTTTACAAATGATCTTGTGAATTGTCTTAAAAACAATTCACTTGATCTATTCTTTTAACGATTGATATTCTTGCTCTCATTGTATAGGATGTAGATTTCAATAGCTTACACCAATTAAAGATAGGGAGGTAGTTCAGATTCTTTCTAGTATAGTTTAAATGGCAGTGTTCTTTTCTTATGAATGCTAGTTTGATTGGTAAATTTGATCAGCTTTTTTCCGGGCCATTACTTTTTTTTTTTTTTTTAATTATTTATTTAATAGTTAGAAGAGACATTATACCAGCGCCTTAATGGCTACTGTGATTAAATCTGAACAATTGTGATACTATGACACAGAATATAGTGGCTACAAACAATTATCCGCTTTTTTCTTTCAGAACCTGATTATTTTTGTTTTGTTAGCATTCTATCATGTTGAGTTTCATGTAAAAGCTGTGAAAGGCATGGATGATGATAGAAGAAACTGAAATATTTGGAGCAAAATGTGTTGGCCCGACTTCAGTTCAGAAATACTTGCCTTTTCTCTGCATTGTTTTGTACATATTTTTGGACTTCGGTTTCACTGGTGGTGGGATGCTTGTTCTGAGTGTAGGAGTACCGGGTCACACGGGTCATATATATCCAGTGAAAGTTCTTTTTGGGTTTATTTCGCATATAATAGCAAAGAGCTGCTTATTTTGATCCTGGAGTTTTCTTGGCCAAGTCAAGAAACAACCATATAAATTGTTAGATCCATGAACAGATAAATAGATTGGTTGCACTGCCTTTTGAATCAATTAGCAGAAGGTTATGCTGAATTTTTTCCCTTAAATTTGAGTACTGCTATTTAACCCGATAGAAAAAAAACCCGACTCCTTTCAAGCAGTTTTACGTGTCAAGTATAATGGACCTATCTTGAACACAATAAAAATCTATGCATTCTGTTCGGAAGCTTTAGAGAGTAGAGTTCTCTCTTCAACCGTCAATTCAACATCAAGATCTGTTACTTTCTTCATAGAATCCACCATCTGTGTCAAAATCAAAAGAAAAAAAGAGGTGAACTTTGAATAACTATGAAGTAATAAACCCTACCTTGTGTTTGGTTTCTGGGAAAAATAAGAATTTAAACGATTTCAATTGGGTTACATAAGTTATTATAGTGTTTTAAAGAACAAATTTTATTTCAAATTAACTATTTGGATTGAATATATTGCATGTATAGTTTGCCAAATTGATGCATGCAATAACAGCACAAACATTCGAGTTCTCAAATCTTTAAGAAGACTGGACGTTGATTGCTAAATTCGCTGCGAAAGGAGCTAGATAATATGAACGCCACTGTTAATCCTTTGAACAATGATGAATTGATCGATTAGACAACTTCTTTTCATTCTCGTTTTCTGTAGAAACAAAAAGAGAAGGAATAATGATAGACTGAGATGATATAAACTGAGTTGGGATTTTACGATTGCGTGTGTAGCAACGTTAGTTTTACACGTACGTCGGGGGGAAATATATAGTCAATTCTATCATTTTTCCCTTAAATTTAGATCTAGTAATTAATGTTTTTAAGTTTAAACCACACACAAATTGATTTGATAGCCTTGCATTTATGAATTTCAATTAATAAGGTGTAAACAGTTTATTTGAGATCAATGCAAATGATGATTTAAAATCCACCTGAAGTCCATTGGGATTTAAAATCCAACTTAATAGTCAGTCTCTTTTTAAACTTCAAATCTTTTCATTTTAAAATAGTTCATATTTTATTACAAGTAGTGGCCTAATGAATGCAAGCGAGTTTGTTCCGAGTTAACTACAAATTAAATTATAGATGAGTGGCATCAATGTCAAAAATGGTCCCATGGTCTAGTGGTCAGGACATTGGACTCTGAATCCAGTAACCCGAGTTCAAGTCTCGGTGGGACCTTTTTTCTGTTCTTTGCCTCTTTGTTTCTCATTAGAATTTTTTTTTTTTTACCTAACCAAGAAAATGCACATTACTAAAAACGAATTTACAGTCAGAGTCTACAAAGGCCTCAAGATCAGCAGGAATACAAGAAAGACTAATGTTACTGTGAGGGGCCTAATATGACTCTTCATGAGCTTTTCTTTAAAATAAATATTTTTAACACAAAAAAAAATGCAAAAAAAATATCATCACGTAGTCAATATTAAAATCATCTCACAAAAAAATCTCAAAATATCATAAATTGAATGTATAGGAAACGATCAAAGTTTGATGTAAAAAAAATAGGATGTAAAACTTTGACGGTCTCCTATAAATTTAATTTATAATATTTTGAGTTTATTTTTTTTTATTTTGTGTGAGGATTTTAGTATTGGCTACGTGATAATTTTTTATTTTTGTATTTTTTTTTATGTTAAAAAATTTTATATATTGAGGGAGTTACTCTACAAGAAAACAAAACATCATGCTTTGAGGTGAGGTTTAGACAGCTTGGCCACTTCATGAGCAACAACATTGCCAGAACGCAAAACGTGACTAATAAAAGCTGAGGACAAATTTTTAAGAGCAATCTGAACATAAAAAAATGATTGCTTGAATTTCCAAAGTTATGGATCTGCACCTTGGACAGCTTGAACAACTTTCAGCGAATCAACATCAAACCAAACTTGACCAAACCCACACTGGAAAGCCTAGAAAACAGCCTTGCGCAAACAAAAAGTTTCAGCAGATAAGGTAGAGTTAACATGAAATTGATGAAATTGTTTGGTCTAAACTTTAAATTTGATTGCCCCGTAGGTGTGCCACAGTCAGTCTTGACTCAAATCGAAAAAATCAAACTATCCTTGTAAAATAACACGATCGGTTACTAGAATCAAATCGGTCTCAGCAATAATCAGGGGATGTGAGAAGGCAAGGATCAACCCTTCTACTAGGTTCTTCGGCACCTCAATAAAGAGGATTTTGATAAGTTTAATTTAATATTAAGGCAGAAGAAAGTAATAGAACATGAAGAACACGCCCTATCGTATTCAAACATATCGAAACACAAGTTAAAGAAATAGAAGCAAAGAAAGCAACTTACGTGTATTTGCTTTATTCAATAACGAGTGAGTTTTGTACATTAAGTACAAAAGTTGATATGATTACAATCTAATGACTAAGTGTTAATACAAGAAATGCAATACGATAAGAATTGTAAAACACATTGAAGTGCAATACAACTGAAATTATAAAGGAAATTGAATTACAAGAACAATGTAATAGAATTGTTGTGTTGGTCCTGGGAGCTTTGTTTCAGTCTTTTCTGCAGATATTTATACTTGATCCCTTGGGTAGTTATTCAACAGTCACCATTTCAAATTTAAAATGCCAACGGTTCTTTTTCAACACGTTTCACCATCCGATTAGTTAAATCTTATGTATAAGAGTTTAATTTTATCTCTGTTGACTTTCGCTTTTAGTCCCACTTACACCTTCAATTTTGTCATGTGATTGAACCACATTAGTAATTTGACTCTGGGATTGAACCTTCATGTGACTGAACCATTGTTTCAGGACTGAATCAATCTCATGACTGAACAATGTTACCGAACCATAGATCATCCTGTGACTGAACCGAAATTTAACCACTTTCGATCGCTCCATAATCGCTTTCGACAGTTACTGGATTCAGTCTCTTGTTTAGCCTCTAAAATTGGTACCTCACCCATACTTGTGCATTTTCATTCGAATCACCGAGAAGGATATTCCTACGTGGCCGAATCTTTGTTAAGGTCTTCTTCTCTTTTATTTATAACCAAACAACGAGCGGTCGAAAGTGATTAAGAACAGTTACTTATAACTACTGAAAGTTTATAATCATAGCCAATGACCAATATAACATCCCTTCTGACCTCAACACATTTTGCCTCATGTCCAATTGACTTTGGGACTGAACGATGGGACTGAACTGAACCGGAACCGCATTAACGACTGAACCATGTGACTGAGCCGTTATGTGACTGAACTCAAATGCATTAGTGACTGAACCATGTGAATAATTGGTTTCATCACTTGGACCATCATTGTATGACTGAACTCATATGAGTGACTGAACCATGTGAATAATTGGTAATTGGTAATTGGTCACGGAACACCGTTCCTCCCCCACCAATGTGAGAAATAAGAGAAAAAGTGGAGTCAATATTACATTTAATAACACTATCACGTGGGGAATACTAATGGGGAACAAACGTAGACAGAGCTGAGCACGAACCTGACTGGACATACCTTGAGGAATCAAAAGCCTATACATATTCCCAGAACTGTGAAATAGTTTTACAAACCACCAAATTAAGCTCCCACAAATTTCCATTGAAAACCATTTGATTACTTGACTTCTATATATTCCAACAACAAAAGGCAACCCTACTGATCCAGTTGGAGCTTTGTACCTTTCCATCACCCTCACAAACAAGAGAAGCCCACCAGTCAGAGAAGGAAGTGATTTGGGTAGAAGAAAAATTCAAACGTAGATGGGACAATTTCCATACTAGGATAAAATGAGGACACCATTTCCAAACCACAATCAGGACAAAGGACGCAATCATTGATGCCACGAGAATAGCGACCGACTTGCGTGGGAATTCCTTTCTTGCAATATTTTCAAATACAATGTCTAATTTTTGGAGTGGTACTACATTTCCAAATTTGAGGCCACAGAACATGAGATGTATTTTGCACAATGGCTATCGATGAATTTCGACTATGCTAATGAATGGCCTCAATTACAGGCTGGGTGAACAACTGTTATAACAGATCAAACTTCCAAACTTGAGATTGAAAATCAATCAAATTCGTGTAAAGACCATTACTATTTTTGACTGATTTTTTATTTATTGTCATATAAGCCGTTTAAATTATTATATTCATGTTGTAAATGTGAAATACATGTTTGGAAATTTGTATGAGGGTCCGAAAAGTTTTTGAAGCGTTCGGTGAAATTTGAGATTTTCGGGTCGGCGGGACCTAGGACACAGGTTGGGTGAGTCCGAAAAATTTATTTTTTTTTTAAAAAATATTTATTTTTGAGATTAGACTAATTAAAATATTAGAAGAGTTAAGGAATTGATTTCGGGTTCGTTGGAGTTTTCGAAATTGAAAACAAAGACCGAAAATGTACATTAAGTGACTAGGGATGTTTTGGTAATTTGACAATGCTAGGGCTATAAATAGTTGGAATGTTTTATTTCAACCATTTATTCTCTCTCTATAGCAGCCACCAAGAGTCTTTCTCTCTTCTCTCTACACTTCTTCTTTTTCTCTCTTAGAATCAAGAGACTTAGAATGTGAATTGGAAGACATCAAAGGAAAGAGAGTTGTTCTACGTGGCAAGGGCTCAAGTTTGATCGGAGCAAAGTTAATTTTGGACAATCTTAAGTTCTGTGAGATTTGGAGATTTTACTTAGAAACTCTTTTAAACTAAGGTAGAGATGCCTAAAGCATGAAATCAGGGGTTTGTGTGAGTAGATTAGTTGCTTATAACACCCAATTGGTTATTTGTGTATAATTATGTATTT
Source organism: Cornus controversa (assembly GCA_026545225.1). NCBI lineage: Eukaryota > Viridiplantae > Streptophyta > Magnoliopsida > Cornales > Cornaceae > Cornus > Cornus controversa. The sequence goes on along the minus strand of CM048849.1, from coordinate 64,294,989 downwards.
TTCAAAGTTAAATCATACTACATTTTAAAATTGAATAAATTTCTACCATGAATAGATCTAGTAGTTATGTGCTTTGAATTGTCATATGCGATTATATAGCATGTAATGTGAGAAATGTGAAAGAATTGTACATGTTATATGGGTATATGTGAATGTGACATCTACATGTTTGGTTAATTTCCTTAATGAGCATGATTTATGTGATACATTGAAATGTGGAGATGTGATATATATGTGTGTGTGTGTGTGCGCGCGCATGTGAGATTTATATAGAGATGTGCAAGTATGCTAGGTAGTTACTATGTTGCTTTCAATACTACGTATGCACGTTTATCATGAGCATGCGTAATTCATATTCATGAATGACACATATGGTGAGGGTGTATGTGAGACAAATAGGATGACCTTGATATTGGAGTCCTATGATAAGAGAATAAGATAACTCTGTTATTGGATTCCTATGCCGAGAGAATGGGATGGCCCCGTTTGTTTTTTGAAACCAAACCGTATGGTTTGGTTTTACTAAAAATAAAACTGAACAGAACCGTTTAGACCAATGGAATCGAACCAAACTGTGAAGAATCAATTTAGTTTGATTCGGTTTCACGGTTCCATTTTTAGTGCCTTAATAGGTTATTATATTATTATAAATTGTATAGTATATATTATATAAAATATAAACGGTTCTCATAATAAGATTATTAATACATTATTAGTTACACACTTATACTTACAAGTTTACAACTTACTTATTTATATAATATATTTTTTATACAAATGGTCTGGTTCGGTCCGATCTTAAGGGATATAAAATTAGAACCGGACCGTTAATTCACGGTTCCAATATCTTGGAATTGTGACTGAACCAAACTGTAGAAAAACTGGACTATATTGTCCGGTCCGATTTGATTTTCAGATTTGGACGAACTTTGTGCAACCCTACCCTCAATGTACTTATTTCAAACACAGGCTTGGATGAGTAGAAATACTAAAACTATTTTTTTTCGAACTATTAGTCATTTTTTTAAACTATTTATTGCATGTGTTTCAATTTTTAAAAATGAAAAATTGTTGTTGGAAGCTGATTTTTTTCTCTCCTTACGATAGATCTCTTAAAGCAACCACAATCAACTACGGAGACATGCAATTTCACCGTCCAACGTACACCAGACACAACCAGTTTTACATGCACCTATTTTCTCCTTACAAAAATGGTGTTAGGTCTCTTAAAGCAACCGTAATCAACTATTGACACGTGCAATTTCAGCGTTCGACGTGTTCCAGACACATTCACTTTTACATGCACCAAAAAGAAGTTGAACTCTCTACCTGCTGGATTTGAGGTGAAAGTCTCACAATCAGACTATTTTTTTGAAAATTTTAAAATTTAATTTGAAAAAATTACTCTATTCTAATTCGAGATTGAAACTTTAAAGTGGTTAGACCTCGGATTTGGACGAATTAGGGTTGAATCTGATAAGGCTATTCCTTTGTTCGATCAAATAATTCGATGAATATTTAATGAATGAATTCATATTTGATTTGTTATTAAATAGATATATGATTTGATAATCCGATCCTTTAGTGATTTTTTTTGTAAAATAAATTAATGTCAAAAGAGACCGGCAAACAATGATTAGAATAAAAATGATAGAAAACAAAAGTTAGATGAAATATAGAAGAAAAAGGAAAAGAAAATTACATCTTTTACTATTTTGTTAAACAAAAATACTTATAAGTAAGAAAAACAATGAGATGGAAGAAGAGGAGAAAATAATGATAAATTTTTTTTTGATAATATGTAAATACTAGATGTTATAACTTTAGATTATATCTGTTAACATATTATATAATATATTATGTCAGATTGAATTATTATTAGATCAGATTTAGATTAAATCATATTCAATTTGTTAAGCTGAGGAATTTTTGAATTCAAATAGTAGTTAATAAATTAATCGGATTAAGTTTTCAATATATGTTTGAATTATCAAATGAAAGTTTGATTGGTTTCGAATCAAAATTGGATCATTGATAATTAGTCATCAATTTATCCTTAAGTGTTATCTTCTATCATTCTCTTGGACCACATAATTAAGGGTGAAGTTGCGCAAAATTGTCTCATTCAGACATCTTATTTCTCCATCACAATTACATCTGTAAACCTGAAAGTATTGGAATATATTTCTTTAACATCAGAACACCAACCCAAATAATAGACCAATTCATATGCTAGGAAGAGCGAGCTGCCCCATACTTGAAGAGGTAGACTCTTGATCTCTCTTGATCGTGCGATCACCATTTGTGTGAATAGAGTCCACATAATTGTACAATTTGGACAATCATACTCAATTCAAACATGCAAATAAATGAGCTTTGAATAAAAAAATAAAAATAAATGAGCTTTGAACAATCTAACATTCTAAATCTAATTCGGCCAAATCACCAGCCTACCAACAAGAAGGGATGTCTTAGTGGGACCTGGATTGTGGTCTAACAATCATACGAGTATATCCATGTATGCGTTATTCAATGATAAATTATTATATAGTCCGGGATTATATGATCCCGACTAATTAAAAAAGACAAATAAAAAAATGTGTCAATTTTTTCAATTTTTATGTTGTGTCTTTCTGTGATTGGTCTCATATTAATTATGTAATAATATCTCTTATGCAATATTCTAATAAAATTTTAACCCTTAATGGCAACGGGGTGAGACTTAACCCTATCTCTGTCTCGTTTAGCAGAGCTCCTCTTATTTTCGTGCAAAATTGTTTGGAGGAGACAGATTTTGGAGAGTACTTTTGTAATTGTATTATAAATTTAACTAAAATAATGAAACAATTTTTCAATTTTTCTGTTATACGAATAAGAACGAGATTCAAATTTTAAATTGTAACTTAAGATTTAATATTATTGTAGGAACCTCAGGATACTATATAGAGATTATCAAATAAGAATAATACAAAAGGATATTAAAAGCAATATGATAATAAAAGGGAGAGATATATAGAGATATACTGTGTGAAAGAGGTGGGTGGAGTGGCGAAATCCTCTAATGATTGGATTAGAATAACCTATGCTCAATACAAGGGTAAAGTGCAAAAGATGTACCGTTTGTGTACGATGATCCCCTGCTTTTTAAAATGAGTTGTGTCGGTCCCTAATTGAATTTTGCAAAAAAGTGCATGTACCTTCCCCTGATCATTTTTTAACATAAAGTAAATATTTTATTTTATTTTTACGCTTTTAACATGCCTAAAATGCCCCTCTTATGAATGTTATATTAAATACCAAGTTGTAACCCTTTCTCACCTCTCTCATCTCTCTCTCTCTCTCTCTCAAGATTGCTCTTTCAAAAGCAAAAGATAAGAGTGTCATGAGTGTCTGTTTAGAGAAAGAAAGCAAAGAAGGGTGAGGTTTAGAGAGAGAAAGCAAAGAAGGGAGAGAAAACAAAAGATAGAATGTCACGGGTGTTCCAATTATATTTGGACGACTTTTTAGAACAAAGTCATTTGAGCAAGTACTCACTCTCAACCCGTTAATTACACTTTTCTTATTAACTGATCCGTTTATAGGCCATTTATTTAACAACAGTCATTAATTAACGAACAAGTTTGGTCGGATTCATGGGTTTGGGTAGCATTTTCCACCTTTAGTTATTAGATACTTCTAAAGAGAACTTAGGAATAAAATTAGAAATGTGGGGGAAATATTTTAGAATCAAAAGGATTGAGAATTAGTTGAATTTAAATCGAGTGTATGGAGTGTAAATTTAATAAAGACTCAAATTCAGTATATGGAGTGTAAATTTAAAAAAAATTCAAATATTGATGATATAATGATAATACTTTTAAATGAAAAGATTACTCAAAATAATCATTTTCACTATTTAGGATCAATCATACAAATATATAACTTGTAGAATTCGAGAAGATTAGACTAGCTATGGTATGGTGCAGAGTGTTGGGCTTTAAAAAAGAAACAGAGAAACATTGACAACGTCTTCATGTAGCAAACTAAAAAAGATAGGGCCATAAACAAAAGTGTAAGAGAAAAATTAGTCATAACGCTTATAGATGCTCCGAAAAATAAGAAAGACTAATTGTCATAGAATGTAAGAAACAGAGAGGCCAACCAAAAATAACATGGGATAAGGTTATTAAAAGACAACACTCCACTCTCTTTTTTGTTTAAAATAGAATTACAAAAGAGTCTCTAAATCAAAGTATATTTGGTTCTTACATTTTTTATACCATAATTGTCCTTCTCTATTAAAGTCACAATTCTACCATTCTAATTCATTTTCTTTTCTTACGTTCTTTAATTTTAATGCATTAGGGTTTTTTTTTCACTGCAAGAAAGAGAAATATTATAAATCAAATATCAAAATTTCTTCTGGACAACAATGATAATCCCTTGAAGGCAACAATAATAACTCCTTGAAACAAATCTTCATCAAAACGACTCTCTACTTCCTCCCTTAATGCCTCCTAAGCAACACAATTCCAAGATAAAGAGAAATTTTTCGTTGTATGTTTTGATTCTCAACCTTCACAAGTTTATATGATATATATACCCGTAAATATATATACACTATATTATATAATATTATATACTACTTAAAAGTAATTAATTTAATCACATAATAATATAATTTCTAAAAGTTTCTTTTTAAATCAAACAAGTTTTCCTTGACTTGCTTATTAACCTATACGACATAATTTTTATTTAACAATTAAACATAGCTTTAGAAAAGGAGAAAAAAACATATCTTTAGAAAAAAAAAAATAAAGATTATGATTTATTATAGAGATTGGTTTACTTTCAATTTAATGTTTTTTCTCTAATGAGATAGATTTTATTCGTTGATATAAAATTTAATTTCAACTCAAATATTTTTTTATACTAATCACATCCCTTAGCTTCTTATGTTATCTAATTTGGAAGAGAAGGGCAATTATGTTATTAAAAATATAAAAACTAAGTATTGTATGATGTATGAACTCATTTGAAATTTCATTTTAAAGAAAGAAGAAAATGGAGGGTCTAAGTATGTTTGTGGAGCACGAATATCAGCTACAAATTAAAATGTCGTGGGGTGCGAATATCAACTAGAAATTAAAATTGACTTAAAAAAGCTAAACACAATAGGTGTAAAGAGAATTCATGTTGTTAACTCCATTCATATGAGAATAAGGAAGGAAGAGGAGGATGATAGTTTTTTCCATCCTTTGAAGAAAGGGGAATTAGGCGAAAAGACAGACGCTTGAGAAATTATTTTTATCCCAACAGTGTCCATTTGACTGGTTTATGCCCGTCCAATGCCACTAAATACCATCCATACAATTGGTCTGGGCAACTTGGATGAGATATTGACAATTATGATTTACAAGATTTGGATTCTATCATCTAGGGGTGCACAAAAACTCTATCAATATGTGAATTTGATCTAATCGGATTCGTGCAGATCGGATCGGATAATTAACAGATCGATTGTGAATTTAAAAAATAAAAATTCGTAGATCACGGATTGGATTATGAATTGGGGGGTCAAAAATTCGATCCGATCCGTGAATTTGATTCGGTTAAAATTTATAATATATATAATAATAATATCTCAAACTTTTAATAATAATATTATAATATCTTATATTTTTTAGACTAAAAAATTGTTATTGAGCTCTAATTAAAAAATAATTATATTGAGTTGTTTAGATTAAATCTAATCCGTCAATTTGATCCGATCTAATCCGTTATTTCACGAATTGAATCGGATCGGATCGAATCGAGTCTTTTCCACAAATCAAATCAGATTGCATATTCACTAAAACCGGAGATCAGATTATAATTATGCCTAATCCGATCCAATAAATGATCACCCCCTACTATGCATTAAAGGAGAGGTCAAATATTGCATATGACAACTCAATAGTCACGTGAACAATTTTATTTGATGATAACTTGAGTTCCTACATGGAAACCATCAGATGCTTCTTCGGACCCCTCTTTCAGAGGATATGATCTGCCATCGAATTACAAATTACAAATGCATTAATGAAGGATATGTTACACATATTTACACAATTTTCAAATAATTCCAAAAGAAAGTGTTTGTCTTCAAATAAAACGGGTCATAGTTGGTTGCACCAATTGTTAACTCTATATTCTGATAGAGGAAGGACGAATAGGTCAATGTTTAGTTTGCATTATTAATTTCTGCAAGACAGCTCAATTAAATTTCAGTAGATCGATCTCATTAGCTATTATTATTTGATCTTTAGCTTTGGATCTTACCACATAAAAATCCACAAGGTTGCACAATTATGGAATGAATTCTAGTGCTCGTTGTTGTCCGAATGGAAACTTGTTTTTTTATTCAGGAATGGATTAATTGATTAATCAAACAGGTTATAGACAATGGAATCGACCTGTATTTATCGAAGGGAGCTAAATCTTAAACTCGCAAAAAAATTCCACGCATCTCTAAGGATAACTTCATATAAATTATAAGGACTCATATCTTTGGTCGAAGACGCAAATTCATTCTAGTAAGCTTGACTAATTTACAACCATCATATGATGTATATCTACTGCAAGACGGACCTAAACTGACAACTGTTCAAGAAAAGATATTAGGAATTTCAGTGTTGAAATAAACATATAAATCATGAGGATACGAATAAAATGAATATCCAACTAAACCTAGGCATGTATATCATCAGGCAAGATTCAATATATATATATATATATATATATATATATATAATAATAATAATAAATAAGTGAATTGGATTAAAAAAACAGTCCATGTAACTGGCTAGCCAATTCAACGTGGCTAACCTCTACAACTCGGATAAGATATTTTAACAACTGCATAAATGAAACGAATTCCACATGCATGCATAAAATTTTCAAATAACTTTAAAGAGATCCCATCTGAACTTCCGATTTAAAACGAGATGCCCCTAAAATCGAGTATGTCTACAATACACCCGGTGCACCTGGTACAGCTTTCAATTTCAGAAATTAGATCCAACTCTTTTTCTTTCCATTTCTTTCAGTTTTTCAGCAATCAAACAGCGCATAAAAACAGAAAACTAAAATCCCTCTCTCAACTCAACCTGTTACAACTCGTGAATTTATCTACCATTCTACCCTATTGTTGTTTTAATACTGGAAACTGTAAGAGCACGAATTATGAGACTCAAAATTTGCTTTCTTTTAATTTCATTTCATTGTTCTTTTCTTTTCCTACGCTCTCTCAGGTCTCAGCATCCAAACAAAGCATAAAATTTCAGATTGACTCTAATGATAATTGTTTGCTGTACCAATCAAAGAAAACTACTTCTATGAAAAATTCAAGCTTTGAACAAAGGAATTCTTCATTTATCCCATATCATTTATTAAGATAGGTAACGAGTTTTCCCAATTAGGGCTCGGAGAGAAGTAGAAATACTGTAATGTGGTATGCCATAAAAAGAAAACTTAAATTGTAAACCAACTTCTTGTCTAGAAAGTTTGTCAAGAAATCCAACTAGCTAAATCCCCTCAAGAACAGAATGGCATACAAAAAATCAGATCAAGAATACATTTTGATGATAATTATTACATCAATGCTCATCTAAATTGCATCACATCAAGAAAAACCTTGATGTTCTAATTAATTCACACTGTCCAACAGAAGGGTTAGGATGACGACTCCTATTTATGTTTCCCTTTTCACTCTTCCTAGAACCTTTTATACTATGGATCAATATGCTCTACAAAAATTACAAAAGAAGGCGTTATGGTTTTGGTACTTTGAAAATATCTTTTTCTGTGTATTAGTAAGATTTCAAGGGAATTGATTTATTTATTTTGATAAGTGAGTGATATGTTTTCAGATTATATTTTTCATGCATATGCAATCCTAGGCAAACACCAACAGGGCTAGAAGCTAAACACCATAACAAACTGAATTAAAAATGTAAAAGTTAAAGAAAAACAGAAGAATACATTTAATACTCTTTGCAATAATAGCTAATATTGTATCTCCAGATTTCTACTCCACAAAGATCAGTCTTTCTCCTGAAAAGTAGTTTCTTTAATGGTTAGAACTTAGAATAATCCAAATCCTCCTGTATTAGAATAACAATTACAATGTCAGGAACTGAAAAATTAGTATAAAAAGGACACAATGTGTTATAAAACTTTATTGATTGAAAAAAAAATAAAAAATTGCAAGCAAGCAAAATGAGGAGAGAGATAGAGAGTCCTAAAGCAACATTCGTATTGAAGCCATTGAATATACAATCAGAGAGAGAGAGGGAGTCCTAATGCTTCGAACAGAGGAAATGAATGCAATTGAGGCAAGTGATAATACCATTGACATTCCGTGTATGAGGGGAATCCCACAAAATACTAACTCACCATTTAATTACCACATCATTCAAGATATAAATTCATGAAATATTTTCATGACATGTAGCATTGCTCAAAATTTATTGCAATGAATTTCGTGACAGGTCTACTTAAGTCTCCAAGGGGTCATAATATTGCTTGGGTCATTGTGGATTGATTCACTGAGTCAGTACATTTCTTAGCAATTTAGGTCACGGATTCAATGGATTCTCTTAATAAGCTTTACATTAAAGAGATAATAAAATTACATGGAGTTCCTTTGACGATTGTGTGAGACAAGGATCTCAAATTCACTTCACAATTTTGGTAAAGCTTACACACAAAATAGGGACTCAATTGAATCAGTGAGAGCTATACAGTTAAGAGCTTGTGTGATAGATTATCATGGTAGTTGAAAGGATCACTTGGATTTAGTTTAATTTTTGTATAACAGTTACAGATGAGCATAAAAATGGCCCCAAATAAAGCACTCCATGGCAGACCATGTAGATCACTTACTTGTTAAGCAGAGGTTAGTGAGACCACACTTTTAGGTCATGATTTAGTTTAGGGAACAACTGAAAAAATTAAGGTCATACGGCAATGACTTTTAACAGCTCAGAGTTGTCAAAAAAAGTTATGTTGATCAAAGGAGAAGGCCTTTAGAGTTCAATGTGGGAGATCATGCATTCCTTAAATTTGTAGCACGAAAAGGAATTAAATAGTTTGGCAAGACTGAAAAATTAGTTCCACGCTTTAAAAAGTGATCTTCTTTCAATTATATATAATCTTAGGCACATATAGATAGATAAACAAAGTATCACCTTTTTTTTTTAATTGAGAATATCACTTATTAATTATTATAGAAAACAACAGTGTTTCATTTGCGTTAGTCAAAAATCTGATTTTTATTTTGTTTAATTTAAACTTGGACAATACTCACTGTATTTTTCCCACTTTAACAAACAGAACATTTATCATGAATGACGTGGCTTGTTCACGTTCACAATTTAAAAGGTAATAAAAAGTAAAATTCTGGCCCTAAAGCTCCTTATTAATAATATCTAACCATAGATATCTTCAACACCAATTAGAACCTATCCAAGATAAAGAGGACAAAGTGAAAATAAAATTAGTAACTATTATAAAAAAATTGTCATCAAACACGAGAAAGTAAAAACAAATATTCTATGTTTTTATTATTTATTGAACTACTAAACGTACTTTTTTAGGCATCTAATTGATAGGAATTTAAGAAAAACGTTGCTGAAAATTCTGAACAGTATCAAACAAAACAGTTTATGTATGTCTGTATATGCTTTTTTGCAAAACAAACATTCACGGTTAATTTTATGATATTTGATTCATTTGGCTCCTTGCTCTCATTAATTTAATTTTTGTTGCTTGTTTACAACTATATATTGGACTTGTCATGAAGTCTATCATAAATTAATTTAGTGAATTATCAAATGGGTATCAAATTAACAAAAATGAACGAATATAATCAAAAACTTTAAAATCAAAATTAATTACATGACATGGTGCTGAACTTGATTTTCGCCTGAAATTTAAGTTTTACCCGAAAGAATAGAGTTGTAATGGCTACAAGTTAGGGCAAAAAAAACAAAGAGAAAAAATTTAATTTGAAAAAAAAATCCCAAGAGAGAAATATGAAAGGAAAAAAATTGATTTTGGCGTGAAATTTATGTTCATTCTCAAATTAGGTGGATTACAAGGAAAAAAAAAATATTTTTGACATGAAATTTAAGTTTATTCTCAAATTAGGTCAATTACTTGGCAGTCCAAAAAGATGCAAGTTACCTATGATATGACACAGTGCTGAACTTGATTCACGGCTGAAAAAAATCTCCAATTTTGATAATATAGACATCTTCTTGATAATATCTCAAGAAAATATTTTATCTCAATGCATGATTCAGTCCAAAGAGGAGTTGTAAGTTAGAATGGAGATGAGAGTCTATTAGTACAATAATTAGTTGTGAGTTAGAGTGGAGATATGAATCTATTAGTAAAAGAATTATTATAAAAGTTAATGATTTAAAACAACTTGTACTTTTATAGATAGACCAGTAAAAGGTCACGTGTGATTAAAAGTGAATTTATACAATTGTTTTAAGCTATGATACCGATGATAAGAAAATAAAACTAATATTTTAACGACTCTAATATTATTTAAGCAAATCTATAATGATCTATTGTTTCACCTTTAAAATTCTTTAATTTCTATTTTATTATTTCTTAATCCTTTCTGAATTCTTCAAATTATTACACTTCTTTTGATAGCTTTGAACACAACATACATGAATAAGTAAATATTAAGTTATGTGTATAAATATATATATACAAAACTTTAGCTCATTTCAACATTCAATATCAAAAAATAATAGGCATCAATGTAATGGCCCAAAATGATGCAAGAGAGTTTGAAAATATGTGTCTCAAAGGGGGTGATATAAGCATTTAATCTACTTTGGACATATATATGATATATAGTTCTAACATTGAAATTAACAATAAATTTGCATTACATCAAATCAAATACCTTCAAACATGTAATGTTTGAGAGATCTTATTCTTGTAGTCTAAAAATTTACTACAATAGTAAAATTGCATTAACTTGATCACTTATATCTATTTAAAAAGAAAAAAAATGAAAAGATGATAAAAATTTAAATAAATTACAGATCAGATACTTTATTTAATATAGTTATGCAAATTATAATTTTAAATTAGTTGAAATCAATCTTTTTTCCAAAATTAGAGATTAAAGAAGAAAATAATAACTTGATCATGGATTATCAAAAAAGGATTGTACCAATAGTTGTTAAAGATGTCACTGAGATTAATTCTATTTGTATGAGATTAATTCTATTTTTATGATTTTTCTTCCTTTGCTTTTAAACTTAGTCACGTTTGTCTAAAAAAATTGTATATAAAACAATCTTAATATTTCAAACAAATATATAAATATATATATAGGACACAATCTTAACCATAACAGAAGAGAATAATCTTGATTATTTAGCTGGAACGAACATAAAAGTTTTTCATTATTTTAATACGATCATATTTCATTAGTGGCTAATATAAATTACTAAGGTAAATGATATATGTAGCGCTGCTTTTCGTATTTCTTTAATCAAACCATCTGGTGATAAATTTAATTTTCTCATAATAGTTCATTAGTCGTTTTTTAACACCATTATCATCTAGGTAAAAAGTATTAATATTTTTTACTGATATTGATTTCTTGTTGAATTTAATTTTATGTTGTTTTATCTGGAGCTATAGAAATAACATTTATCCTTGTCATCATGATTGGCTTCGACATAATTTTAGGTTATACAAGTCACATGACAAAAAATTGTATCTATTACTTACAATAGCATATTATAATGTCTTACACAATCATATTTAAGGACAAGAGCTTCTTATTCATAAATTGAACCATATACTTTTAGTAACAATATACCTTTGGATTATAAAGTTTTACAAAATTTCTGTTTTATGCTTTCATAAAATTATAAAAAAGGCTATTTTTTTTTCTTCACATACCCTGTATTCAATCGTGTCCCAAATTATATTATTATTATTATTATTGAAACCCATATAATATTTAATATCACTCCAACAAAAAATAAGAAAACCAATATAATTGATTAACATAATCATTATTATTATCCATAATATTTAGATCTAAAGCTTATAATTGACTACATAAACATATCCATAACCACAATAAAATAAAAACACATTATAAATTATTTAAGGAAAACAAAAGATATAAGAAGAGTGAAAAATCTATGTTTTACCATCACTAAGGGTCACCCCAGCACAACTCATCGCCAATGGTGAAAACTTTCTTCTTTTTACTTCTGATGGGGTATTTGACTACGATTATATTTCATGTGATGTGGGCAATCCTGATTCGCGTGACGTGGATGAAAGGTGAACATTGACTACGACTCTTCTATCTCTAGATAAACTTGGGAACTGAAGGGTTAGTCTCATACTCGGACACGGTCTCGTCAGACTTCTATAAATATAGGGTGTTATATTACTTAGTTTTTAAATTAATTCTAAAATAATTGAAAAAGAGACTTGATGGTTGATCTTTAAATTAAGTTGAGAAAACCAAAGCTATTTGTAAATTTGTTTTATGAAATTTAATCAGAAAGAGAGGCTTCTGGGAAATTGACTTCACCACTAACGTTCTGACAATGATAACTGTATTAATTTGAGACGTCTAATCTATGTGTTCAGAAAGGAATGACTACAAGCCTAATTCAATTATATCAAGAGGATTTGTTCAACATACAATTAAGCATAACTCGTCTTCGTTTAGCATGACCTATACATCTGATTACAAACTACAAACTAAATTAACTAAGGACAGTATAACCTATGTTCTCTTAGCATGAATTATCAAAATTTTATATTCAACGATCAGTTAAAACTATTGTATAACCTGTCTTTTCTCCTTTTTAATTTGCAAAATAGTACAAATGAGACACCTGGCGTCCCAGGGGTGCATTTGCGCCCATAGAGGGTGCACTTGCGCCTTTGGGAGTGGCATTGTGCCCCCATTTGAGCATCTGTACCATAATGGGCACATCTGCATCCATAAAAGTGGCACATGCGCCCTTGAAAGTGGCAGTTGGGTAATGTGACAGAAAGGTACTGTAAGCATCCGTTTTAGGAAATTTTTGTGAAATATGAAAATGTATAGAATTGAATTTCCTTCAACATGTATAAAGTTTGGGCCATTTTGACACACGAGTATGGAGTTATAGCAAGAATACCAAAATGGGTTCAACACTTTCTAGGCCTAAATTGGTCCAATCTTCAATGTGAATAGGTTCATGCTCATTTTCTTCATTTAAACTCATTTCCAGCCCAGTTCTTTAGTCCATTTAACTTGCATCTTCAATATAAACATATCTCATGGGTCAAGCTTTATCCCCCTACTAAAATAGCAACATTTATGGTCCGGTTGTACTATTATTTATTAGAATTACCCTTAATCACCTGAAATCATAAAAATATTAAAAATATTAAATAAATATTAGTAAGGCACTGCTTATCACACCCCCAAACTTACATATTGCTAGTCTTTTAGTAATACAAAACTAAAAATAAAATAAAACAACTAGACTACTTCCCATTTTGTGGGGAATCCGGTTGCATTTAGCGTATGCAACAAACCTTTTAAACTCCTAGGTTACCCCTAGTGGACGAGTGAAGTTTCGTGAGGGTTTCAGAGATGTTACCCACAAACATACAAAATTTCCTGTTTAAAACATTAATTAAGAAGAAGATTACAAAATGCAGTTAAAAGACTTGTATTCAAAAATTATTTTAATCACTAAATCCCATAATTCAAAACAATGGTTCTCACACAAAAATTACATCAACACAACTCAAAGCAACCAACTCTAGCCCCCTCGTGAGAAGTGAACTAACATTCATCTATGTGGTTTAACCCGACTCTAAGTAATCAATTACAAATCCTTTCAATTCATTGGATCCCCTTGTTGAATTTCACTCAAAATATGAATATATGCAATTTTTTTTTTCATGGTGGTGTTATGCCCAGGTTTATTAGGCTTTCAAATTGATCCATGTAGCAAGCTTTTAGCTAGTGACTCCCAAACCAAATAACTTTAAGGTACTAAGTATCAAGACACCCCAACGGACCTAATAAGTCAAACAAAAAAAGCCACAAACCAAAAACTAACCAATGATAGAAATGGTTTCGACCCCTCACGTTTCAAGCGAACACTCACTGCTTACTGAGGCAAGAGGTCTGGTTACTTCGTAAAAAGGCTCGACTTACGTTTTCTTCTTTTAATTTTTTTTTTTACAAGTGTATCATGCTTAAAATGTTTATTTTCAAGGGATACCAACTTATATGCAGCATATATAACTAATAACTCAATGCCAAGTACATACCTCACCAACTCTGCTAGTGTGCATGTGAATTGTGAAAAGAACTAGAGTCAACCACTCCAAGTCATGTCAATACAAATAACGATTTAAACCACTGCATTCAAACCACAGTTTCTAAAAATGTTACACATACTCTACAATTGCAAGTCAAGAACTTATATAAAGTATTAAACTCTTGATTAGTGTTAAAACACTAAACTGAAAATAAAATAACCTAAAAAAAAGAAAACTATCAAATAAATCCTAAAAATCAATAAAAAGTTCCCTAAAATATGCCACTACTTCACTTTTATATTTAAAGCACATGAAATGCATCGCCTTATCCCCAAACTTGAATTGTACAGTGTCCTCAATATACACTGAAGAGAAACATATATAAGAGTCAAAACAATATTACCATGAATAGTGAAGTGAACAGATAGCAAACTAGTAGCTCGAAGTTAACGATGGTGTTCCCCTCAAACTTGGATGCAACAACTTAAAATTGGTGAGGCTTGCTGTTTTGGGATGAGTCATGGATATTGGAAGTGCAAGGATGTGGTGATGTTGGAGGTAAGATAGTTGAGCAGAAGAATGACAAAGAGGAAAAACTCAAGCTATGGTTGTTCTAGGGGGTGAGCCAAAGGCGCATGAGCCTGTTTTGGGCTGATGGGGTGCTTAACTGTGCAGGTGCGCAATGCGGTTGTTTTGAATGCACAGATGCGCTTTTGGTGGCCGCTTGGGGCACAGGGGCGCAAGGACGCTTTTGTGTGATGGAATGTGAGGAGGAATGCGCAGGTGCACTTTATGACTTTACAAAAAAAACAAGTACTTATAAAACTTATAAATCGTATTCAGGATATGTATAGTGAGACATTAACTAGAGTTAACACCACATGTGTGGAATCTAGTGGCTCTCCTACAAAGATGGATCAGTGTTGAATCCATACCTATTTGCGATAATAGTAGACGAAATAACAAAAAAGAAAACATGGTGTATGTTATTTGCAAATGGCATAGTTTTAATAGATACTTCTAAGGAAGCTTTAGCTACAAAATTAGAAATATGGAGAAAGACATTAGAATCAAGGTGCCTAGGACTTGGTAAAACTAAAACGGAATATATTGCATGTAAATTTGATAAAGTAAAAAATGATGACAATATAAATATTACACTTCAAGAGAAAAGAGTTACTCAAAAGGACTATTTATGTTACCTAGCTAGGATAAATACTACAAAAAAAGGGGAGATATAACGGTTATTAGGCCAGTAATATTTTATGGAGCGGAGTGTTGGGTGTTTGAAAAAAACACAAATACAAAGCATTCTTGTAGCAAAAAATGAGGATGCTACATTGAATGATAGGAATCATCAGAAGAGATAAGATAAATAATGAACGTGTGAGGGGAACATTAGGTATAGGGCCTAAAAATGATAAAATTAGGAAAAGTAGACTTGGGTGGTATGATCATATTCATTGTTGATCTAATGATGCACCTTTTAAAAGATAAAGAGTTGTTTGTCTAAAAGGTAAGCGACAAAGAGACCAACCAAAGTTGGGATGAAGTAATTAAAAATGACTTAGAAATTTTAAATTTAAGAGAAGACACGGCGTATAAATTCATGTGACCAACCCGATCCATTTGGGATAAAGACAAGGATAATGATGATTATAAAAGTCTTTATATGCAAAAAGT
The DNA here is from genome assembly GCA_026545225.1 of Cornus controversa. Classification (NCBI taxonomy): domain Eukaryota; kingdom Viridiplantae; phylum Streptophyta; class Magnoliopsida; order Cornales; family Cornaceae; genus Cornus; species Cornus controversa. The sequence goes on along the minus strand of CM048849.1, from coordinate 64,278,957 downwards.
AGTTCATAATCAAAATTTGGTTCAATTTAAGCTTCGATTCAAATGGATCAAATTAATCATGCAGGATAGGTAATCGAACAGTTTTAATTGAAGCAAACTAAATCATGCAACTCTAGCTATTTGGTCAATCCTTGCTTGCTTAAACATGTTTTTTTCTTTATTTTATTTATTTTTTTCTTTCTGGCGAAAGAACTCTGGTAGTTTTTAAAAGCTTTTAGAGTTGAAATAAATTACAACTATATGTTTTTTTTTTGTACTTAGTAGTGGACGGTATTCTCATTATTTCTAATTCTTTGGGCGTGGGCCTTAGTGGGTGGTGCAAAGATGTAATTTATTTTCATTTGATTAGGTCACTATATGGTGTGTTTAGAATAGCCTTAATGGTCAAAATTTGTTTTCTGGAATCTTTGTCCTAGTAGAAGTAGTAGGATTACAGCAGGGTTGGAATATGTGTGTGATTTCTCTACTTTAGTTGAATTAAAGTTGTGAGAATGTGATACTCCGTCATTTTCTGTTTTCAACTTTTTCTCGTGTAAAGGAATTCTCCGTGAGATTTCTACTCTAGATTCGTTTTCTATTTTGATTCGTAATAAGGGGATAACCTGTTATCTAGTTGATCCTATTTTATGTAGGATCCATGTATACAAGAATTAATTAAGTTGGATTATTGGTTAAACTATCTATTCGAGTTTTATAGATTGACACATGTAAAATGTACAATAATGCAACATCAAATAGTCGATGTGCCTTCCTAGCTTATAGTTATGTTTGGAACTGAGAAGAGACTAATGAGTTTATAACACTACATGTTTTAGTTGTCCTTCATCTTTTCTTTTATTTCCATCTTATTATTTCCATTGAAATACCCTTTACAGCCGTCATTGTGGTTGTAAATGTTCAATTCTCGGTAGTTTCTGAAGAGCCTTAATTTCGAGTTATTGTGTAGTTTTAATGTAATGTTGTTACTCCTTGTTCTTTTTTTAATTATTGATTGTGTTTGAAGATTTTTGGAAAATGTGTTTGCACAGTATTTTGTAACTTTACCTTAATTTGGAATTGAAATATTCATGTAAATCTTGATATAAAGCTGCAGTGAATTTCCTCAAAAATACTTCAGGCCAAGGATTTGGCAGATTTCTGATAAAACTGAGTCAATTTCCAGTAAACATTAAGCATTGTTAGTTTTTATTCTACTCCATAATTTATTCTGTCTTCAACTTTAAATCCATCATTGACTTCTAAAGTGAAGATATATTGCTCTACTAATTCTATCGGTATGCATAGCTTAATTCTCATTTTCTAAAAGTGAGAAAATGAAAAGAAATTTTTTTTATAAAAGGCTATTGTTTGATACAACGATAAAAATGTTGAAATTATCTAGTGTAGATAGAATTGAAGAACATAAGTTGCCTTGAAGAAAAATATATTAGGTACAATATGAGTAACCACTATTTTACTTGATAATAAAAAATAGTTAGGGGTACCGGTGCAAAAAAAAAAAAAAACCCTTATCTGAGGAAGAAAAACAAAGAGTTCTCAACCATCTCCTCATCAAAGAAACAAGAATGGTATTTTGCACTCCTATCATTGATTCATTTTCAGTGTTGAAAAGAAAATAGAAACCAAAAAATGAAAAATAAAAAGTAGCAAAAGAAGTTCAAAAGCAAGAGTATGCGTTCCAAATCTCTCTTCACAGTCCATACAAATCAGAAAACTTTCAATTTTCTCATAAGTATATATTATATTGTAAACTTTGGAGAAATTTTCTGTTATTCAATTGTAAAGCATTAATTTAAACCAAACTACATCTGTAAAAGCCTATATAGATGCCTTATCAAAGACTATCGTACCTATGAAAGGAAAAGACAAAGAGAAGACTATCCTACCTAAGAAAGGAAAGACAAAAAATGGGCCTTGTGTGTGACCTGTTTTTCGCTTGCGGGATTAGGACTCTCTTGTAACCCGATATATAAGGGCATCTAAGAGTTTAGAGCTGGTAACGAGGGAGAACACTAAAACACAGAAAGAAAGTAAGAGAGTGAGAGTTAGGGTTTGGGGTTGAAACTTGTAAATTCCTGATTTTTGTATAGTGAACTTTGTCGGATCTTCACCGTGGACGTAGGCACATCGTCAAACCATGTAAATTCTTGTGTTCTGTGTGTTGTGTTTGATTTATTTTATGTCATGTTTCGTGATTGTACTTAGTTTGCGATAGTTTTTCACAACACAAACAAATTGCTACCAACACCTAGATTTAAATTGAGATTCGACAAACAGAGGAGCTAACGAACGAAACGATGAACTTATTGCAAATAAATTGCGAAACTGTGAACAGATTGTGAATAAATTGCAAAACTATGAACATATTGTGAATAAATTGCGGAAGTCAAGATGTCAAACACTGTTGTAATTAAGGGCAAGACTGTAATTGCAATGACGAAGAGAAATAGTGACTACAATGGCATGGATGAACAGGGACTAACTCTGCGATCTTGCAAAGAGAAGAGAAACAGAAGAAGCCGAGAGTTGCAATACTGAAATTATGCTTGCGATGTTGCAATTTGCAATCAGGTTCTAGAATAATCTGCAATTTTCTTTTACAAATTGCAATTTTCTTTTAGAGTTTAAGGTTCAACCTGATTTGATACCACGTAAACTTTGGAGAAGTTTTCTATTATTTAATTGTAAAGCATGTATTTAAACCAAATTACATCCGTAAAAACCTATACATAGCCCTAACAAAGACTATCCTACCAATAAAAGGAAAAGACAAAAAGAAGACTATGCTACCTATGAAAGGAAAAGACAAAAACGATCAAACTATCTCTAAGAACTAAAAGAAATAAAATAAACAAAATATTATCAAACATATATATATATATATATATATATATATATATCTTATCAACATTATCAATAATTTGCACTGTATAAATATATATGTAAGCCAATATTATTGGGTTTTTTTTTATGTATATTTCTTGCCATGTTATAGCCGTATAGATTTGTTGTAGCTTGAACATAACTTTTTATGTAGTTTATTGTGTTGAAAATTGTTAAACTTTTTAAGGTTAACAAACATGCTTTTTTTGTTTATGATTTTCAAAAATAAGCCAAACATTTTGTGTTACTAAACAATAGTCCAATTTATGGATGAACAAAATCATAACATAAAGACTGTTTATATAAACGCTTAAACAATAAACACGAAACATAAATAATTACCTAACGGGCCCCAAGTTTGATGCATTTGGTGTGTTTTTTTCCTTGTGCAAAGTCTGCGAGGTAGATGTAGGGACATTTTGTTAGAGATATTTTAGTATTTTTATTTTTATTACTTACCATATATTTTCAGTATTTATTTGATATTTTATTGTCGTTTAGGGTTTGCCTATAAATGGCTGCATGTAATAGAACTCATTAGTTTTCGGGAATATTGATTATTGATTCTTCAGATTTGTATCTGTTTTTTCTTTTTCCCTCCAAGGTTCTTGCTTTTTATAAATCCCTCAGTCTGTCCAATCTATTTTGAGCTTGTTTGGGACTGCTGCTTGGCCATTTGAAACGGCTTTTATTTTAAAAAATTGCTTTTAAATGTGTTTGGTAAACAAAAAAGATTACTTTTAAATGAAGCTAACATTTCTATCTTTTAAAATTGCGTTCTAAAAAATTTTGCATTTTTGGTTGGATATGCACCTCAAAACATATCCAATTATTCAATTTTATTACTTTATTGTTTTACAATGAGTGAAATGCCTATATTATTATTATTATTATTTTCTCAAAATAATAATAATAATAATAATCTAGTAGTTTTCATGTGCCTCTATGTTTGAGAATTTGATATTCTATACATACCCACACCCTACAAGCGTACTTAACTGGATAATGTAACTTGAGAGTGGTATGATGTGCCAATGTTTATTCGGTGGTTTGGTATTCTTATCAACTTTTGAAATATGAGTCACTATGGCCGTTGAGTAGAATAAAGGAGGTGTCTCATTTACTCGTATACTGACAAAATTTGTGTTTGTCCATGACAGGAAATCTTGCTTCTTCTGGAGTTGTGGTTTCTAGATCTTCTTAGTTGCAGCTTGTAAGGGTAATATTTTAGTTGGTTGGATTACAGTGTTCAGATAAATGGCACATTAGACCTTGTTTTTATACTTGTGGATTTGCGAACTCTTTAAATGCAAAAATTACTTGTGATATTTTAATTCAGCACATGCACTGTGCTTCATACTTCATACAAGTATATAATAAAATTTGCCTGTTAAAGCGTGTTTAGTAATTGGCTTGTCTATCTGGTTGGATTTGTAGATATTATTTAAACTTGTGTTTCCTAGTCTTGCTGGGCCTTCCATTTATCTAGATAAAATTACTAGAGGTAAAGGACATGGGAGTAATAAAGCGATAGATCTGAATAATATTTCTATTGAAGCTTGTCTAGTTAAACAAAGACTAAAAAAGAAGTCTATGCTATCGGATAACCAATTCGGGTATATGTCGAAGAGATTAACAATGAAAGATACCTACTTAGACAATTAGTTGAAACATGTAAATAACAGTACCAACTACCTAGAGATATAATTTGGTAAGTCTTACCGTCTTACAAAGAAAACAAGTTCCTTTACAAATCATGAAAAAATATACAAGTATATTAATTGGGCCCTACAAAATAAAAATAAAAAACAAATTACTTTACAAATCATAAAAAGTATCCAAGATATATATAGGAATACAAAAACTAAAGTTCGTATCACGTATGGTGAGAGTTTACAACAAGGATCAGTGTAATTTCATATCCCAAATGACATTTCAAGTGCATGATGTTGCTGAGAATTAGTCAAACTAAAGCTAAGTACATGAAGTGTAAATTTAACAAAAATTCGGACGTTAACAAGTATAACACCGAGTTCCCTTACAAATCACAAAAAGTATCCAATATATATATATATATGAATACAAAAACTAAAGTTCGGACCACGTATGGTGACACTAACAAGTTCACAACAAGGATCGGTGCTAAGTCCATATCCCAAACGATATTCCATGATGCATGATGTTTGTTGAGAATTAGTCAAACTAAAGCTAAGTACATGAAGTGTAAATTTAACAAAAATTTAGACGTTAACAATGATAGCACTTCAAACTCAAAAGATTACTCAAAACAACCAATATTGATTACCTCGGATCAATAATACAAAACGATGGAAAAATAGATAGCGACTTAACTAGTAAAATATGTGCGGGTTGGAGAAAATGAAGACAAGCTAGTGAGATATTATGTGATAAAATAATAACTTATAAGCTAAAAGGAAAAATTTAGATGACCGTCTTTAGACCAACTATGTTGTATGGATTGGAGTATTGGGCACTAAAAAAGGGACAAGAACAACACCTTCATATAACGGAAATGAGAATGTTAAGGTAGATGATTGGAGTGACTAGAAGAGATAAGTCCCCCTAATGAGGATAATAGGAAATGATAGAGAGGGGTGCCAACTTGAATATTTATATCTCTAACACGTCCTCTCAAGTGTGACTTAATGTGTGATAATTTTTAATTATTGGGGTAGGGTGACGGCGAGGTTGGAACCCAGGACCTGTTGTTGCCTGAGACTTTGATATCATATTAAACATCATCTACTCTAAAAGCTTAAGCTATTAGAGATGGTGTAACTTGAATATTTATATCTCTAACATTTCAAATGAGAGTGAGAAAAAAGTTTAAGTGTAACACTCATTTGTGAGAATTTTAGAGAGAGTAAACTGAGATGATTTTAACACATATATCGGAGGCCTAGTGACACATCGGTGAAATAAGGAAGACTGGTTGTAATAGAAGATAAGAGATGAAAAGGACGATAAAAAATAGCATGGGATGAAGTTATTAAGAATAACTTTAAAAAGTTAAACATGGTAGGAAAAATGACATGCAATAGAAAAGATTGGAGATTGAAAATTCCTATGGCTGACTTCGTTCATATGAGATTAGGCGATGATGATGATGAGGAGGAGGAGGAGGAGGAGAAGGAGGAGGTTGGTTCATTGGCATATAGAGTTTATGAACTTTTTGATATAGTCAATTAGATGCGGGGAATAATTTTTTAACATGTGACATCTTTGATCTCTGTAGGTTTTAAAATATGGAAAATTTTGAACTATCCGACATAATAACCGAGAATCTAAATTTGCATGTTGAACAAATCATTTTTAAAAAAATATCGTATCTAGTACACAAGGTTCTCACTTAAGTGAAAGCGAAAGAGGTGAATGTTGGCAAGCCCTTACCTCCATTTTTAAAAAAGCTGCTCTCAAATCTCAAACCCAAGAGTTTTACGATTGGACATTACTATCAGAGAAAATGATTGTTGTGCTGATGCCAAGTCCTCCGAACTCTACGATAGATGTTTTTCCGGTAATACATGCCAAGCAGATATCATAGTTTATGTGAGTAAAGAGAAATTAGGAGTCATATCTTTCTTTGAAGTTGCAAATTGATTCAGCTACAACGCGAGCAAGAAAAATCTATTCACTCTAGTAGCTCCAAAGTGGGAAAGAAATATATAAATTTTTACACTTGAAAAGAAGGAAAATATGATATTTCATGGTGGATGTTGTTTACTGATAATAGAATGTTATTAGATACTTCTAAAGACAACTTAGTACTAAAATTAGAAATGCGAGAGAAATGTTTTAGAATCAAAAGGAGTAAGAATTAGTTGAATTAAAACCAAGTATATGGAGTGTAAATTTAAGACTCACTTGAATATTGATGATATAATGTAACGCTTTAAAACCAAAGCATTACTCAAAACCATTTTCACTGTTTAGGATCGATAATACAAATAGATAGTGATATAACTAATAAAATTGGAGTAGGGTTGACAAAAATGGAGACAAACTATCTTTGAAAGAAAATTTTTATAAGATCGTTATTAGACCAACTATGTTATGGAGCAAAGTGTTTGGACTTTAAAACAGAAACATTAACAATGTTTTCGTGTAGCGAACTAAAAAAGATAGTAAGACAAAAAAAGACAAGTCGTCATAGAATGTAAGAAAGAGAGAGACCGAGCAAAAATAACATGAAATGGAGTTATTAAAATAACTTTAAAAGGTTAAAACATAGATGATAACATGAAATGGAGTTATTAAAATAACTTTAAGAGGTTAAAACATAGATTATAAAATGACATGTAATAAAAAAAATTGAAGACAGAATTATGTGACTAACTTCACTCATATGAGAATAAAGTAGAGAGGAGGATGATTTTTTCCATCCTCTGAAGAATGAGAAATTAGGCGAAAAGATGGACACTAGAGAAATTTTTTTTATCCCAATGCCACTAAATACTATCCATACAGTTGGTTTTCGCTCATCCGGATCCAGTGGCACTATGACTTACAAGACTTGGATTCTATCCTCTAAAGGAGAGGTCATATGCCGCATACGACAACTCAATAGTCACTTGAACAACTTATTTTGATGATAACAAGAGTTCCTGCATGGAAACCGTCAGATGCTTCTTCGGACCTCCCTATCCGATGGATGATCTGCCTTCGAATTACAAATGCATTAATGAAGGATATGTTATAGACAATGGAATCAAGTGCATCAATTAGGCTTAATTTGGATATGTTTGAATTTCATTTTGTCAGAATTACAAATGCATTAATTGAATCAAACAGGTTACAGACATTATAGAGGATTATGGTTGTAACTTCATATAAATTATAAGGAATCATATCTTTGGTTGAAGTTGCAAATTCATTCGAGTAAACTTGACTAAGTTACAACCATCATATGATGATGTATGTACATCTACACTACACAACGGGACCTAAACTGACAACTGTTCAAGAACAAGACATTAGAAATTTCAGTATTAAAATAAACACATAAATCAACAGAATACGAATAAAATGAATATCCAACTAAACCTCGGAATGTATATCATCAGGCAAGTGTTATATATATATATATAATAAATTAGTGAATTGGATAAAAAAAAGTCTAATTGTCTTGCCAATTCAACATGGCTAACCTCTGTAACTCCGATGATTTTAACTGCATAATTGAAACGATGCCACATACATGTACAAAATTTTCAAATAACTTTAAAGAGATCCCTTCTGAACTTCTGATTTAAAACGAGATGGAGAACAATAATTAAACTTGTACGGTCATTCTTTTTCCCCCCTTAAAATCGTCTTCTCTATCCACATATATTATCCTTTTCTGAATCTTTTCCACAATTCGCACTCACCTGTATTGTTTTGTTTGCATACCTTTTCTCTCTCTTCGATATTTTCTTCTCCATAGAACTGCAGAAAATATCAATGAAATTTAGTAAGCATCGAAAATAAGGACAATAAAAGATCAGATTTAGCCATTAATATGTTCTCTTCCACCAGGTTGATTGTTTAATGAAAAGAAATTTGTGTACAAGAGATTATCCTATTTTGCGGTTAACTAGGAAAGGTACTGATGCTTCTTAATAAACTTGAGCATCAATGCTATGTCAATACAACAGAAATAATGCAGTTGGTATATTAAAATTAGAAAGAAAAAGAGGGAAAAAAAAAAAAGATAAAAAGGAGAGAAGAAACTGGATTCATAGGAAGTGTAAACCAGAATGACTGAATGGGACCACCCTAGTTATATTCAGGTTGGGATGAGAGCTTGTGAAATGATAAAATCAACAAGCAAGAGATTTAATAATATAAAAAAAAAAAACACAGACCCAAAATTCACTTGCGTTTGTATGATACAATTGACAAACCATCCCGTTTGTTTTTAGGCTAAGGTTGGTTATAGCAGATTCACTTTTTATGCCATATAACTGAAAGAAACATAGCCAAATTCTGCCTAATTGATGCCAGCTAAGCTGCAGCTGGCTCTAGCTCCACCATGAAACTACCATCTCTAGATCATTCAATTTTGATCAGATGAAACAACTCATGAATGCTTTACCATTTTCACACCACATATATCATATGGAGAGCAATTAGGGAATGGGAAGAGTGTCATTCCAGTTTATCTATCCCAAGTTTTGCCAAATGAACCATAGCTATCACTCAAATATGCTTGACATCAAAAGGCACCAAATTATAGACCAACTCATGTGGATCAGTGAACAAAGAAAGTGGACAAAGAAAGAAGAAAGATGGAAAAGCTGGCCAATTAGACTGACCTTATAATTCCATTTCTATCCAGATTCCTTGAAGCAGCCTTTTCCATAATGCTTTTGTAATATTGAGTAAATGCAGCATTGAGAGTGCCTTCAAGCTGCCCATAGATCACTTATTGAACTTAGATGAAGTTACATTTGTCAAATCCTAGAAAAGAAATTGTTAACAGTTGAAAAAGTAAACCTGAAGAAATAATTCAACAGATTGATGATCTTTTGGTGAAAAGGCAACTTCATCTCTTTTCTTCTGCACAAACTCAACATTCAGCTCCACCTGCAGACCCATATGGCTTATACTGTGAATATCATAATTTCTAACCATACATATGGTTGAAGCCTGCCTAATTTACAGCCATCGATTTTCCAAAGCTGGTTTTGGGTAGAGATATTTAAATTGGTTTTCTAGTAGACCCTTCTACTTATTAACTTATTGCAGCACAACATAAATATGCTTTCTGAAATAGTATCATCTAGCTCAGGTATCATAAGACATGTTTTCCAAGTAGGTTCTGCTATCCAACCTGCAACAGCTAAAATTTATTCTTTTAAGACCAGGAAAATGCAGGCAGCACACAGACTCACACACTTCTACTAGGACCAAGTCCAAGATAGTTCAGAGCCTAAACATCGGTTTTATCTTGGGCTTCAAGTAAGAACTGAAAAATTGTGCTAGGTTTGCTTCTGATATATGTAAAATTAAAGGTGCTTTAACCCAAACCAATTTGCTATCCTAGTAAAAGGACCCTACGCTCAAAGTGGCTCAACCTATGGTCAACGTGGCTTCCATGAACAACAATTAGGTTGCCTTGGCATGCATTGCCTCCAAATGTGGAAACTGAAAATATATTTTTTGTCAAGGAGAGAGATACAAATTGAAAGAACTGAAATATTCGATAGTGGCCCATACCTGATCAATAAGACGCTTCACCACACGCCGTAAACTTTCAATGGATGTTACTTCATGAAACTTTCTTAAGCGGATGAGTGGAATAGTTGCTAACTCGGGGAAGGAAATGTGGTAACTCCACTGAGCAAAGTGGACCACAAGCAGTTCGATGGAAGATAAAACACTTTCCTCTTGGAAGTCTTTTGATTTTAACCAAAATTTTGGCAACTGCACTACATGTGAATTTAGAATTAACTATAATTTGTGGAAATATTCTTATTTTTACAGAGACAAGCAAACATGAGTGGCAAACCCAAGAATGCTACTAACAGATTCTCTACTAACCTTTACGGTAGATGAAAAGTTGATGGCCTTTCCTGCTTTCCCAGCCTCCTTCCCAATGTTATATTCCAAAACATCCAAAATCAGTGATGCAACAGGGATGAAAATCCCACTAGTACTAGAGAGATGATTTAGCCATTGAATGCATCTAAGTCTTAAAGGGAAATATCTTGGCCCAGTAAACAGGTAAGCCACTCCATTTATGAGCTGAACAGTCGTATAAAACAAAGGCTGAAGATCACAATCATGTATGTTGGCCGATATGAACATAACCCACAGATCGATACAGTTAACATACTGCCAACTGCATATCTTCTTAACCGCTTCCTGTCCACAGACATTAACAAAAAGAGCGTGGAAGCCCATTCAAATCAAAATTTCATGATCCAAGCAACCATTCATAAGAGAGGTCATTTCACGTACAATCTAAACAAGCAATTTGTTATATCTCCAAAATTTAATGAAACAAAACAGCAGAGAAAAGCATGCTCACTATATACCTTCTTCTTTGTTTGCAGACCTTGTTGCAGTATCTTAGCAAGTTGCTGGATAGACACAAGGGCCTTGCCATATGATCTCTGTACATCTAGAGAGCATACCTCAACAAGGGAGTTCCTCAGGTACTTTATATGTTCAATTTTGATAGGTTCCATAAATTTGCAGTGAGCAATATAGGATTTATACATTTTTATTAAACAGGTGTCATAGAAATCTGAGCTAAACACAACAGCTGCATCCTGTATGATAAGGAAGGAACAAGATGATAGAGCCCCTCCGCCTGTTGCCCACAAGTGAACAGCTATCTGCATCAAAATTGCAAGTGTTAAAAAGAAGGACCTACCACAACATGAGGTTGGCAAATGCATGAAACCAGGGAGGGGAGACCTAAATCCAGAGTTTAGCATTGAAGTATAGAAGTTTGATCATTATCCAATTCTTTGTGAATAGGTCCAAAAAACTGTGATTATATCTTACCTTCATAAAATATTATCAATAACTTGATAATATAAATTACATCTAATTTAACTTATAAGAAGAATAATTGAAAATCTCATTGTTCCCAATTCCCCACAGCTTCATGGGATAAATTATTAACTTCACCACAGCTTCATGGGATAAATTTTATTTTTTATACCCAAAATTTCCCCTTATTGTGAGGACTTCAACCCTCAACTTTCAAGTTGGAAAGTAGAAGAGATATCATTATAGCTAATAAACATTCATGGATTAATATAAAATATATAATTTGACATTCTGGCAAACTATATCACTCAAGTATGAAAAATAATGAAGGTGGAATCATCTAATTTATGGTTTATAGGTATTTCCATTATATACCATTTAGCAAACTCAATGTCTTTATTCATCCTACCTCCAATTCATTTCTTTTCCTTTGCCTCCAGGTTTTTCAAGTTCCAGGCAGAGAGTAAAACAATTGCCTCGGAGTTTAAATCATGCTGTTTAAGACTGTTGATTGCATAAGTTCGGATGATTTACTGTTATTGTACAGAATTTAGTTACAAAAAATATTTGCAATCTTCTCAAACCACTGGAAAATTGAGACTATACCCTCTCAACCCAGTGAAAAATTCCAGGAACTAAGATTATATCCTTGCAACATATACATATAAATTATAGATAGATTAAAGAGCATTTGTGGCACAATGTGAAATTAAAATTCATTAAAAAAACCTATGATACAATAGGTAAATAAGCTAGAATATTAGAGGTTCAAACTTCATATTGCATCTATGAAAACCATATATATTGATGCTTTCAGTATTTTCCTGTGAAATTGAATTACCTTAATGAGTCTACGCAGCAAAGACGGGAAAGCAGCAAAGAATATTATAGAAGCTCTAAGACGAGTCAAGGAGAAAACCAATATCCCAGAGTCAGTCACCTCATTGAGGAGAAATAATGTACTCCTCAAATATGACTTGAGAAGTGGCCTCAGTGTTTTCCACTTTGAAGTATTCTTCAACTCCAAAATAGTCTCTTTCTTGCAACTGGATGGAGATATTTTTAGAAGCCCCCGAAATATACTATCAGCCTCTCGAAGCATGAACAACAAAATATTGCAGTACATTTCACTGTTCTGAATTACGTGGCAAGACCCAGCACCACAGATACTGAGTGATTCAGATCCATAATGGCACGCAGCTCGATACCCATTTAAGAGACTAGTAAGGACAGACTCTCTATTCTCCCTCATGACTAATTGACACCAAGAATTGACGGCAGAATTTGTCAATAGTTTTCTCTTTTTTATAACAAAGCTGTTTTCATCCACTGACCGGATGCCATGGTTACTCGTCTCATCTTCATCTGAAAACTGTGACACAGGAAAAAATACCAATTCATATTCATACAATTTAAAAATAGCTAAGAGATATACTTTACTTATCAAAAAAATATATTTATAGCTAAGAGATATAAAGCAGGTTAGAGATGAGAACTCAGACTGCCACACTTGCTGAGATTCCAACAGAAAACAACATCCACAGGATACATCTATATTCAGAAACAATATACAACACATACTACCTTTTTCTTTTTGATTCCAAATCACTGAGAAAAAAGTTTTGCACAAATATCCTTCCCTTCTAAAATTGTATTTCCTATTAGATATTAGTGTTCAAAATTAGGATGCAGTTACGAGAATTGAGAAGTATAGAGTTTTTGTGGCTCATACGGCTTAATGTGGAAGCTTATCAGCATTAGCATATATAAGGAGAAAATATATACCACAATAATATATGTTCTAAGAGGTCTAACTTAAGTTTCAGTTTAACAATGAGAATCCTATATTTGATGATTATGAGGTCCATTTTCGGAATACAGACTCAAGACCTATTGTTAACTTGGGTATGTGTACTGGGAAAGTATACATGTCCAAGTGTCAGGCCTCCCCACCCAAATCTTAGGATAGGTGGACTTGATTAGATACATTCCAAAAGTTGGGTGTGGATACATGACATGTTAGATAAATAATATTTAATGTTAATAGTAAGATATAATACTATTTTAAAAATGTATTTCATTATAATTTAAATTAAGTGGGATGAGCTTAAAAAGGACTATGTTTGTGTAATTCTCATGTAGGCATTATAGCATTCTGAGCAGTGCAGCGCATCAGTTTGACAAGATTATCATTGAGGACAAGCATTTTTTGCATGATAAAGCTTTTTAAGTCAAGTATGCTAACATACAAGGAATTTGGTTACTTAAAAAGTTGGGAGCAGGACTAGGGTAATACCATAACAATTGTCATTCACAATTGCAGGCTGATATTATCAACATTTGCAGATTTTTTCATGTCTCAGAAATGATATACTTTTCTTGTGCAATTTAGATGTGAATTCTGCTCAATTGATCAACATAAGTAAAACCAAGGTCTTTCCCACTTTCCTATGAGTTGAAGTGATAGAATCTTGCTGAACTGACAACTGACAATAACTTCAAGATGCTTAATAAAATCAATACTATCTTCAAACCTGGAGATAAGGTTATGCTCTAAATAAATTATTTATCAAAATCCATTTGGTATAAAATCAGAAACATTGAGACTTCGATAAATCATAAATCAGAATAAGCTGACTTGTGGATTACATGCACCTCATTCTCATGCTATGAAATTCTGTATTCCTTTTTTATTTCTTTTTTCTTCCTTTTCCAACTTGTGTCATCAGTTGTAGATCAGATTTATTATCTTCAACGGAGGTAAAGCGGATGCATATCCTTACTATCATCAACCAAACAAGTTGTTTGGGATGAAAGCCTTTGGATTAAACATCAGCTAGCTGCACACCACAATTTTATGGCATAGAGTGAATTAATCAAAATAAGTAAAGAAACAACTGAAATCAATCCTTAGAAAAGCATCTTCAAGTTAAGGCCTATTTCACAAAAGGTTAAGCCAGGCAATGGCACTAGACAAATATGAGTAGAACGTCAATAATGTTACAGACCAAGAAGAATTCTTCATCTCACTCATCCAATTGAAACTCAAGGAGCTTCCTCTTCCCCAAATACAAGTTAATTTGTAAGCTGTAGGCAGATCTCAGGGATGGTCTTAAAAACCTTCCTAGTCGATAATAGTTTCTGTTTTAGGTGTCTGGATTTGTGTCTGTGTTTTAACAAAACCTACACCCAATTGCGTATAGTATGAGGACATACAATTGAGATGGGATAACATGCCATCCCTAAACTCTAATATACTAATGCAAAAATGAGAAAGGAGAAGAAACTAAAGTAAATTATCTTAGTACCATAGGAAGGTTGGAATGATTGTAGAAAGACTACATTCATGTCTGTTTCTAAATATTTCTGGCAACCAAGCATAGCACAATACATTAATTATCCTAATACACAAGGAGCAATTACTGACTGAACAGAGATTATATACCTGTATACAATTGACACATACTACAGAACCAATTTATTAATTTTTTATTTTGTTTGGGTAGCTAATTTTTATATCATCTTCAAGAAATATCCAAAAATTATTTCGTCAAACTATTGGATATCAAGATTAAAAGTAATTCTGAACACAGCTTACCAGATCTTCAGTTCTGAATGCTTCAGCACCCCCATTATAGCCTAAGAACTTTGCAAACTCTGGATCCTGAGAATTTTCCAGAAGCATAAATTTTTTAACAAGTAAATGAATAAGTGTAAGGAATAAGTTGAAAGCTAAGGTTATGAGGAATTAGAGAAATTGTGGTTGATATCTATAAAAATTTACATAAAGTCTGGTCAATCTAAACTAATAGGAACCACAAATAAAAGAGAAATATTGAAGGAATCGTTCAGAAGCATCTCAATGATGGTCATTTTTAATTTTTTCATGTGAAAGAATCTGCTAATCACTAAATCACATGGCAGGCACCATTGAAAATTACCGGAGATATCCTTTGTTTTCTAACTAGGACTTCAATCAGGTCCCTTTAGATAAATTCTAGACCGCTGAAGTAAGAGTCCACTCTGTATACCTTATCTCAGATTAAGTGAATATGAGAATGAAAGCAGCAAAATGCCAAAATCGTCCAAATGAAGGTCTAGCCTTCTGATGTTTTAAGAATTCAAAGACATTCATGTCTGCTCTAGCAAAACTGATCAATATATAGTTATACACTCTCTCATTTTATCATTATCATTTGTACGTATTTTTTTTCAGTTCTAACGAGTACTGATTATCTTGTGAAACGTTTGACTTCAGGGTAACATTTTTCTCGTGCCATGACAATGTCGCAATCAGGAAGGGAGATTGTGTTCCCAACAACATTGTATTAGTGTTTTTATTAGTAACAACATTGTATTAGTTATGTCTCCAATGCATTTAATATTTCTAGACCATCAAAAATGAATGCAGAAATAATATTTCAGGATCATGGCATCCGATGTGAACTTGGGAGTCACGTTCCAAGAGAAGACTTATAACGACCTGCTCCACGAGGTATGATATTGTCCGCTTTGGATGTGAGCCTGCACGGTTTTGTTCTTGGATTTTACTCCAAAAGGCCTCATATCATTTGGAGATAGAATCCTACATATATAGCACATCCCATTTCCACATCCAGGCGATGTGTGATCTTGAGCCCCTAATGCAGTAGCTCGACAATGGTTCTTCTACCCGCTCACTTACATACCCGCAACTAAAGTCTCCACAATCCACCGGCCTTGGAGGCCCAACGTGCTCGTTGGCACACTTCCGGCTAGGTCATTACAAATGGTAACAGAGCCAGACTGAGCCGGAAGTGTGCCGACGGGGACGTCGGACCTCCAAGGGGGGTGGATTGTTATGACCTTATGGGCGGATGTGATGTGAGCGGGTACAAGACACTGGGCGAGCTACCTCACTGGCAGGTTGCAGGTGCTCAATCCCACATCGCCTGGTGTGGAAAGGATGAAGTGCTTATACGTGCGATTCTATCTTCAAATGGTACGAGGCCTTTTGGGGTAAAATCCAAGAAAAAACCTTGCGGGCTCAAATCCAAAATGGACAATATCATACCTCGTAGAGTGGGTCGTTACAAGACCCTGTAAAACTAATTTTATAAAGATAGAAAACCCTGGAATTAGAACAAGACACAAAGGTCAATCAGTAGAAAATTGAGCAACAACTGTATATTATAAAAATGCACCTATCACATATTAATTATTATATAAACATAGATGTAAATTATATCAATATAATTTTTTATGTACTAAATGCTTAACAACAAGAATTTTCAAGTATTTCATTATATGAGTATATCCATCAATTCAAAAGTAACAGGAATGAACCCCTGCAATAGCACAATACATAACAAATTGCTCTTCCCTATCTCTACTCTTTTGATGTGAATTATCTATAAGTAGTTCTTGATAGGTGGTAGAACTAACCGATAATGGAACATCAAGCTAGTTTAGGTGACTAAAATGATTCAACAAAAATATTAATCCTACAAAAATCAATATTTTCTAAATGGAAAAAATAGACAGTTACCTTCTTTTTCAACTTGTCCAATTTGTTCTGCAGTATAGCAAGTTCCTCATGAAGTTTGCTATTCTGTGCCAACAATGCACTACTCTCGCTGCTGCCTAAATATATGTCAGTCAATTCAAAAGAAAAATAAGGATATCGTGCATAGATAGTAAAAATGTTGCCAAAAACACATTTCACCTTCCAGAATGCTCTTGCTCCCACTTTCTGCAATGTCTGAACAGCTTGAGTCCTGAACATTAAACCACAAAAGTTTTGGTAAATCCAACAGAGAAAGAAGATGAAAGGTCAATGTTAGATTTTTCAAGCATTATCCAGTTCAAAACCTCCGAAAGAAATCCATCACTTTCTGAAACATCTCCGTACACATCATTGTCATCTTCACTAAAAATTGCATCAAGAGAAATGTCTTTGGTTTCTTCACCTTCAAGGTTTCTGAGATCAATAATGAACATGTGAAAGAACTAACCAAGATTAGTAGATGTGCAATGCTTAATGCTCTTCTACAAGTTTAGAACGCGTATTATGATATTTCACAGATCACCACTTAGTAGAATTGGCAATGACAGAGGATGAAGAAACAAGAGGATGCAAGGAGTAGATAATGACAATTTGCACTAATGGTTATAAAAAAAAAATAGTTCAAACTCGTAAGTATATAAGATGACCATTACAAATCTTTTATGTATAAACAATTTTATAGGAAGAAATGAGCAAAATATGCACTGGGTGACAGCTATCGCATTATGAACAGAAAGTCAAATACATGAGTCTACAATCAAGCCAAATTAACTTTTAATGAAGATTAGTGCGAGAGATCCAATGGACAGCCCTAACAGCACAAGATTTTCTGTAATCATTGCAAAGCAGACAAAACCTCCACAGCAATCACGCTTTTCATTCCAAGCCCTAGTCATCACTGATCTGTAAGATCTTTATTCATGTTAGGTGTTGGAAACAAATATATAGAAAATGGCTACTCAGGAAACTGTAGGGGGAACAAAAAAGAAAAACAGAAAAGAAAATGTTCAACAATCCAATATCAGCCTCTTATCAGGAGTCAACATCAGAATATTGAATAAGCCGGAGTTCAAGCAAAGAACAAAGTTTAGATGGATAAATTGATCCAACAAGCACACACTGTTGATCACTGAAAAAGAAAAGAGAGTTTTTAAAAAAAAAGGTATTTCCTTCATTCAACAACTGTATAGATGACATCCAAGTACAAGAAATTTCAAATAAGAGAACAATGAGAAAAGGAAATGTAGAGTGAACTAGACAAAATGACTTAACGAGGAGGATACCCCATTGAATGCATAATGGAAACTACAATGACAAATTGAAGACAAAGTAGTATACAGGAAATGCTAAAAATACAAAGCAATGGCTTTGCACGATTAAATAATGAAGAGCTGCATTGAGTTCACCTTTTTACCTTCTTTTAGAGATCTCTGCTGTATTATCCACTCGGTCTTCAACAGTATCCTGCTTATTTTCTGCAGCAAATGAATTGAAAGATAATTATTGAGTTAGAGGAAATAGAAAAGCCCAACTTATCACAAAGTTAATCAGAATAAAAACTTAAGCTTGAAAGTAAAACATGATTATTACGGTCAAATGTGAAAAAGAAAGCTAAGAAAATGTATAACCACCTAACCGGAAATATCTCTTTCTATATTTCTCCAAATAATTAAAAGAGTAAAAAAAAAAGGAGTGTCACTGGCATATAGATATTATGAAAGCCAATGAACAATTCAACACATGCAAAGACTTGATCACATGAACACATGCAAGCATAGGCAACATGTATAAGATGTACCTAGAAAAAAGACTAGCATCACACTACTTAACACCAGTTATATGCATGAAAGGAATAGATAAAAATTAATCAGTTTCCTGCTTTAACCAGATTTTACTGTTCTTTATCCATTTTAAACGCCAAATACCCACTAACATTGTGCCAGTTTTACAGATATTGATTTCTCAAAGTATAATCACTTTAATTCCACCTTATTCATGCCTCCTTAATCAAATACTTAAGAACTATAAATACTATATATATGTAAGAAGACACAAAAATTAAATTTTGGGACCATATCAGGAGATATTACCACTGAAAAGAAATCTCACTGAATCCTCACATATCACTCCTCAAATTAGACGTTTCTCCATTAAACAGATTATAGGTCACAACAATAAACAACAAGGCATTACTCATATGTAGAAAACGGTGCTAACAATAAGAAATTTGATGTATGATCCGAATTTTGACTAACAGTCTCTGCATAAAAGAGAGGGATAATGAATATAAATCACAGAAACATTTAAATAAACAACTAGCCGCTTCAGCTAATTGTTTAGCATTCTCTCTATTGAATCAGCTGTTGCAGCTGAATCATGCCAAGGAAGCTACTTGCTACACATAACTTATCTTTCAAACTGGTAATAGGACGCATTTCATATATTGCATTAAATCTAGTGCATAATGGGATGGGATAATCCAATTATTACTACTTATTTAAATTTAACATGAAGTACAATATGATGAATACACTAATAAGTGTATGCAATCAAGAGAGCTAATAATTGCTTCTTGTTTTCTTCCCAATGACATATGGGCTCAAGCATGTGCACAAGTTGCGAGTGTCTCCGTATATAATCTTTCTGCTCATCTGATCATACAAATTTTATATTCTAAACCTTGGGGAAGATGAAGAGTTGATATATAACATGTTTTGTAGGCACTCATGCTTCCTCATTCTAAAATATAATTTAATATTGAATCATACTAACTAAATGTCCTAAACAACTTCTAAAAATTTAGGAAATCGTCATTCTCTCGGTCTAAAAGGTGATTCTGTTTAAATAACATCCATGTTTCGATTAGGTATATTAATAAATAAAAAGGGTATCCCACAGGGGAAGTGGACGGAACTGGGCTTCCGTCTATCACACACTTTCTGTCTATCTATCTCTCTTGCTCGGATGTCCACATGACATTGATCTTGTCTTGTCTTTTGACTGTTCCATCATAACATGGATTTTACTAGTTTCTGAAGTGTGAACATATTTGAACCCAAAGTGAACCCATTTTTGTCTTTATTACTTATTCTAGAATATTGGATTCGACAAACCTAACAAGTCATAATATTTATAGATAGTATATTGTATTTTAAGCTAAAAAAACACAGTTTAGGCATGGCAAACGCAAAAATGGTTTCATATGCAATACACACTTACTTGAAGAAGATCTCTTTTTGAACAAAGCCTTTGTCTTCCGCCTTTGTCTTAGAACAGACTGAAGATTCTTCTTTGCAAACTTCCTCGCCTTCTTCCCGAGCTTCCCCATTTCTTAAGCTGAGTGAAGAAACGCAATTCTAAACAACCACACAGACATTCAAAATCGATTGCTATAATACAATTAATAGCTGATTATTATATATATAGATTTAGAGATAGAGGGTGAGGAAGCTAACCTGCGACTGCGAGGAGAGACCTTTGCCTAAAACCCCAGTGGAGGGAGAATATGGAGGAGAGAAGTGTGGAGAGAGACTGCTATAGGGTTTAAGAAGACGCTCTCTCTTTTTCTCTCTTCTAATTTTATATAGCAACTCCATTTTGTTTTTACGCAGACGACCTTGTTAAGGCTCCTACTAGAATGATAATATTGTGACCAGCCCAATTACTACTGGTCATAGAAGCCCTAAACAAACTTTCTAGCTGATTTTTTTGTGGGAGTCCAATACTCGTGTATAGCCCCAATCAACCCATCTGGCAAATTAATGGGCTTCTGTTCCATCTGGCAATTATGTATTACTCGTGAAAATAGATGCCGACTAATCCAGATACTTGTTGTAAATGATTTGGGCTGATATAAGCCTTTTGAAAGTTGGGCCTTCGGCCGTGTTTTGTAGGATAAGGCCTGTTACCTCCCTTATATGGGCTATTGTACATGCAACTTTTAAGTCCTATTTCGCATGCGTTTTTTTTTTTTCTGTTTTTGTTTCTTTAACTATTTTTGAAACAGTACCATCAGTTATATTTTGAATAGTATTAAAATATTTCAAAAGTTTTGGTCGAAATTCAAAACACCAAAATAGTGTTTTTATTATGTTTCCACAGTCAATTTTGGCCAAACTTTTGAAATCGCAAAAACACCAAAATAGTGTCCATCTCTCTAATTCTCTTATTCCAAAAACCATTTACATGGAATGAAATGGATTTTAGAGAGAGGAAAAGAGAGAGAGTTTGTATTTAGCGATAATTCAAAACTATATAAGTTTATGTTGTGAAGCTTTTAGTTTTTACCAAAAAATTAGTAGGAAATTACTAGAGGTTAAGAAAAAATTAAGTTTGTAATATAAATAAAAAAAATTCATTGGGAGCGGTGGCACCCGCTAGACCCTACATGGATACGTGTGCCGAATTTTAAATAAATTCAGGTAATGTGGTTGATGATCAAGCTTCTACCTGTGATTATATATCACGTCCTTTCTTAAATTTAAATTTTTTTAAGTCATTTTTAATTTACTTCATCCCACATAAGTTTTGGTCAGTCTCTTTATCACTTACCCTTAGGGGTGGCAATTCGGGTTCGCGGTCGTGTTCGGGTCTTGTGTCTAGACAGGGGTATTCTGATAAATGGGTCAACTCGAATACGACACGATTACTAATCGTGTCACATAGCTTGAACACGAACACGACCCACTTATTAAACGGGTGACACAACACGACCCGTGTAACCCGTTTATAGGTAGGTTGTGTAGCTTGGACCCAACACGACCCATTTATTAAACGGGTGACACGACACAAACACGACCCATTTAACTTGTTGTAAATGGATCTTTTATTAAAAAGAGTGTTGTTGTGAGGAAACGAATCTAAGCTGTTTACAACTTCTAAGATAATTAGATGCTTCTTCCACTAATCCACCAATGACTTTTGATTATATATACCACAACAATAATATTTAATCTACAATAATGAAAGTTTGAAACATTAATTAAATTACAATAATATTTTTCCCTCATTTTGAATATAACAAACAAACATTATTAATTATATTAACTAAGTAATTAAATCAAAAATACAATTTTCACTATCTTGAAATCAAATAAAAATATTAATATATACCACACAAATAATAAAGCATTTAGAACAAATATTAAGTATATTTCTCATTGAATTAACATATTTTTTTAATATATATTAATGTTGAAGTATTATTGACAAAAAATAAAGAAGTGGTCTACCTTATATTACTTTAACTATTATATGTTATACTATATATCTCGAAACAATAAAGAAAACTTAATTTCATAAAACTAAATATTCATATTAAATGGTTTAAACTCATCAATTATTCTTATTGATTTTTTAGACATTTAACTAATTACTTAGAATTTGAGAAAATATAAAAAAATGGTTTAACTTATATTACTTATAACTGCTATATTTTATACTATATATCTCGAGACATTAAAGAACAATTATGGCCATATATATATATATATACATATAATTATATATTTATATCTCCACCTAAATATATATATATATATATATATATATATATATATATATATCTCCACCATATATTACCTGCACCCCAATAATCTGATGTACATCCACATCTCCTTCTCAAAATTAAATAATAAGGAAGAAAAGAAAATATATTATTCTCTTCAGTAATCATCACTCTTATGGTCAAGTATGACACAATCAAGCCCACATCGATATAACATAAAAAAATTTGATTATCGTATGAATTTGATAGAGATGAATTTTTAGTAAATTTTAATTAATTTAGTAAATTTTATTGATTTTTTGGAGACCATTTAGCATATATAATTATTTATTTATAAATTTCATGCCCATGTTTTTATTAAAAAAGTTAGTAGTTATTTTATTACTAAATGAATCAATGAATACTAATAGATTTAAGAATGAAATAAATGAACATTTATACTATATATAACACATTAGAAGATAATATATATATATATATATATATATATATATAATATGTCAGCACAAATAGTGTGAAAATATATGTTTACATGTTTTTAACATTCTAAAATAAATTTACAATATTAAACTTTATATTTTTTACATTTTAAAATAAATTAATAAATATTAATACTAAACGGGTTGATTCAACCTGCATTGACCCGACACGACCCGTTTAATTAAACGGGTTAAGCAGGTTGAACTCGAACCCGACACGTTTTTTTCGTGTCAACCCGTTTATGATCCGAACCCGTTTAACCCAAACCCAAACCCGCTAACTTCGTGTCGATTTCGAGTCGTGTTGTCGGGTCGTGTTGAATTTTGCCACCCCTACTTACCCTCTAAACAAATATTAACTCTTCATCTTTTTATAAGTGCATCATCGGATATGCGTTGAATATGATCATACCACATAAATTTATTTTTTCTAATTTTCTCATTTATATGTGATATACCTAATGTTCCTTTCATCAGTTCGTTATTTATCTTATTCTTTTTTAGTGATTCCAATCATCTAACGTAACATGCTCATTTTCGCTACATGAATTTATTGTATTTGTGTCTTTCTCAACACCTAACAGTACTTTGCTCCATACAATATTGCCAACCTAATAACCGTTCTATAGAATTTTCCTTTTAGTTTATTTGGTATTTGTTTGTCACAAAGAATACCACTAGCTTACCTCCATTTCGTTCACCCTGCTCCAATCTTACTTATTACATCACCATCTATTTCTCTATCTTTTTGTAATATCAATCCTAGGTAATGAAAATAATTCTTTTGAGTAATTATTTGGTCTTGGAGTGTAATATTTATAGTCATTGTTTTCTATTTAATCAAATTTATATGCCATATATTTCCTTTTAATTTTACTAATTCTTAAGCCCCTTAACTCTAATGTTTTTCTCCATATTTTTAATTTTGTTGCTAAGGCTTTCTTAGAAATATCTATTACTATTATGTCATCGGCAAATAACATACACCATGAGATATTTTCTCAAATATCTTTTATTATTTCGTTTAATATTATCGCAAATATGTATGAACTTAGCACCGATCATTGGCTTAGTCTCATCTTTATAAAAAAATCACTAGTATCCCTGCAAGTTCTTACTTCTGGTCAATATCTTTCTAAACATATTTATAGGTACTTATTTTCTTTGTAAGCCCCTACCAAATTATGTCCCTTGCACTCTATCATATATCTTTTTTATCTTTTTTAAATTTATGAAAATTATATGCAATTGCTTTTGTTTGTTTCTGTATTTTCTTATTAGTTGTCTTATCATATGCCTTTTCTAATATTTTTTTCTCATTTTTAAATCTGCTTCATAATCATAGATTCAAAGGCTACTAAAATTGTATCAATGAACATTAGACTAGATGAGAAAGAAAAAAAAAAAAAAAAGCCTTCTAAAATTACATGACAGAGAAGATTTCACGAGAAGTATCTTTCTCATATATAACCTTTTTTTTCTTTCTTCTTTTTTTTTTTGGGTGTTTGGGTCAATTTGCACGCACCTCGATTAATTACACGAGATTTCGAAATTAACAACTTGATAAGCCCTGATAAGACTCAAACTGATGACTATTAAAGTGCAAACTCAAAACCTGATGAACTGTTTCGCACGATTGTTTCTCATATATCTAACTTACCCAACAAAAAATCATTCTCATGTATAAGATTTATAATAGACAGACTCGCTTTAATTATAAAAAATGATTCTTGATACGAAATCAGACCAACCATCATCACTACTCTTTAATTATATACCAATCAAGAGAACTTGACATACATTTAGGCCCAGTAACTCATCAGGAGTCATCATCAATCACAGGATAAGACTTCATTATGATTCAAAACAGACCCGTGCATATTCAATTCACGATGATATATATGTTTAAAACTTAACATCTATCTTAAAGAAGATTACGACATGGAATTATCTTACATCATTAGTTGAAAATATGGCCCTAAATGGATGATTCATTTTCTATTAATAAATTATTTATATATTTAATTTGTGACACCTTTTATATCTTTATAATAGTATTACCAATTGACTACATAGTTCAAAATATATACTGTATCTGCCTAATCTGAATTATTCTTGGGTGTTAATTTGTTGATCAGCTAATTATAATTGAGATCCATATATGTTTTTTTTTTTATGAAAAATTATTAAGTTTTCTTAGCTATATACCCATTAAAATTGTAACATATGGATTGATAGAAACAAGAAAAATGGCTATGTTATCATCTAGCAACTTCGCATGTGCCATTGTTATCGATGAAAATGCGGTGTCTAAATTACAACGACAAATAGACAAACCACTACCGAAGCCCTCCAATTAATGGTGATAAAAGCCCATGTACAGCAAGGACTCTAAACAAACTCCAAAATGTACTTTCTTTAAAGATACATTTTCATTTATATGTTACTTCTTGCTACAAATTATAATATATTCTATAAATCTTGGCATGTTTTACATATAATAATTGGAAGTGTATATATATATTGATCATAAAATAAAATGAAAGTAAAGCTAATGATATGCGTGTATTTTTGTACCACCCGAACTCAAATTCTCTGCTATACATACACTAGCTAGAAGAAGCTCCACCAATCAATATGCCACATACGAGTAAATATGCAATCATATATATGGGGCAGAATGCTGAGAAACGTACACCAACTAGCAGGGATTTGATCAGCTTCAATTAATTCCTCTGAGTTGAACATAGCCGGCCATGCTATATATATATATATATATATATACATCTTATGTAACTATATATAAATAAGATGTATAATCAATGTCACATCCATCACACAAAAATCATACTACGAGTTCCAATTCATGTCGGGTAGCTGATAAGAATGGCTCAAATCGCCATCATCAAGTGATGACCCAAGAAGTGTATTTGGATGGAAAGAAACACTTTGTGGTAGCTGATTGAGCAGAGAAACATACGAGCCACTTCCAGTACTTGCGTTGTAGTGATGATCAGCATGGAATCGCTTCCCCAACGACGATCCAACGGACCCCATTTCGTTCCAGTGTTGAGATTGGAGTGATCGTTTCACTGTGGTAGAGACCATGGACGCATCTGTTATTGCACTCGAAGAGGCCAATTGTGACATGGACCTACTTTGCACGCCATCAAACAAATTCTCTTCATTCTTCATCAATATTGCCCCATGATGATAAGTAGACCTTGAAGCCACTAAGTTTTGATTTTGATGTTCATCAATGGATGAATTTGGCTGCAGAGACGTAAGCATATCATCCATGGAATCATCCCCATCCAGCTCCATCACTCTATTCGAATTGTTTTTCTTGTAAATCCGGCATAACACCCAATCGTCAAGCTACATGCACAAGAATATATATATAATAATCATATATTCAGTGCCTTTGTACACAATATATATGTGTATATATATATATATATCAACATTTAGATCCATCAAATTTAAAAAGTTCATATGATCTGTGTATGTGTATATCGATATAGATGTACCCGCAAAGAGTTGTTTTTGGTTGCAGGTGGTTTGGTGGTTGAATTGTGATCGACAAGTCTATACTCATGCATGATCCAATTGGTTTTGATCCCTTTAGGGGGCTTTCCACAGTAGAAAACAAGCGCCTTTTTGACACCAACCTTGTGAGTTCCATTACATGTTAGTATTGGCTTGTCTGTGCCCGTAGCTTTCCAGTACCCGGAAGTGGCTGCCCGATTAGGCCTAGCCCCATTTGGGTACTTCCGATCTCTAGGACTGAAAAAATACCACTCTTGTTCACCAAATGTTGCCTTACCTATGTACCAAAAGAAATTAAATCACCACATAATACACAAATTAATTACGAGGCACATATATATATATATGTGTGTGTGTGTGTGAAATAGTGAAATATATGATATATGTACTTGGAAGCTCCCATGGATCAAACTTGTAGAGATCAATCTCGGCGATGATTGTAACGGGTAAGGGGACGGAAGCAGCCTTTTTTTTGAGATAATGAACTACAAGCTCCTCATCGGTGGGGTGGAAACGGAAGCCTGGTGGCAGCTGCGGATGTTGAGTGCCCGACGATGAATCGGTGCTCTCCATCACTCCTAATTTCTGAATTCTAATCCAATATACTTTTCTTTTCCTTTTCCTTTTCCTTTTCTTATATACTATACTAGTCTATAATTATATACTCCACTGCTACATATTTGTGTGTGGGTATAAAATGTTGAATATGTTACATTAACATACTGATATATGGAAAGGGCAGGGGTGGGGGGAAGGCGAGTGTGTATTGTAGCTAGCTAGAGTACATGTACCGAACAGCCACCGGTTATTATGTGACAATTGGCAGTAACTTGACCTGGGCTTTGGGGACACGCGTTGGGATGAAAGGTGTGGGGACCATGTCCGCGCACTAGCCAACCAATTGGAACTAACTACAAGCTTTTGATGTCATGCATTTCTTATGTAACAGATAACCTCCTCAATCCAAGAAAACAAAATTCCTCCCTTTTAGAGAGAGAGAGAGAGAGAGAGAGAGAGAGGGAGGGAGTGCACGTGAGCACGTGCCTTGTATTCAATGGTATTTTTTTCCTTTTATTTATTTTTTATTCAGAAAATTTTAATGGTCTATGACCGTGACTTTGTTTCTGAAAAACACTGAATATAATATATTAGAAATGATACTAACACTCGTAGAAAAGGTAATTTACCAACAAAAAAAACACACAAAAGGTTGAAATATATGGAAATAAATAACAGTAGCAAGTTTTTTTGAGCTGGATATAATCTCCTAATTTTTTTTCTTTTACAATTTTAGTTCTTTTAATATCTTGCCAAGAAAAAAAAACTTGTAAAATCACGTTAAAGACATACCCATTGGTGCTGTTATGAGTTTTTTTTTTTTAAAACACAGACCCGTTTTGTCTGTTTTGTTTTTACAAGAAACTTGAACCTCGACCTTTTACTTTAAAAAATAAAAAAGTATCACTAAATTACAACTCTTGATTTAGTATGAAATACTTAGATGCCTTGAATTTAGGAATGTTTGAATTATTAAAACTATTATATCTATATAATATTTAAACTTGAATCTTGCGGTCCAAAATATCTTTCACTATCTACGATCTAGAATTACTTTATCTAACGATCACGATTGCAAGTGCATAATAGTGCCGTAGTCACGAGTATACACTAGTATAAATATATATATATATATATATATAGACACACACTTGATATTTTGTCTTATGTGAACAAGTAGAGATTTGGGTGAGAATTTGGCTGTGTAGATGCAAAAGAATATGATTATCGACCATTACATAAGGAAATTCATCTATGATATTATGGTTGCTACAGTAGAGGACTAATGATTTGATGAGTTCAATGGATCACAGTTGTTGAAACGCTGGATTGAAAACCAATGTCACCATTATTCAATAGTATGTGGAACCCATGCATACCTAGAATCAATGCATTCCACTTTAAGATGATTAAGGCATGGCACAATTTTGAGAATGTATACTAATTCTATTGATTCAACATCACTCAGACACAAACACACACATACATATATATATATATACACAATGCAAGAACAATTGCATCAAGAGTCTATGGCATTTTGAAAAAGTAGGCAACAAATTGGGAATTAATTGTAATGTTATACAAAACAAGATAAAACCATAAACTATAAGATAAAAGTAATACGACTCTCATCCTTCCATTAATTTCAATACTGTCTTCTTAGCTTTTTTCACCTGTGCTTTATGCTTTCTTAATTTATACCGTTTAAATGATTTATGGTTCTTACGACAATAGTTAATTCAAGTATAATCCTAATACTAAAATAAAACTCTTTCTGAACTTTAATTTCTATGAAAGGAATAGTTACAATTTAGACAAATGAACTATATATATATATATATATATATATATATATATATATATATATATATATAATTAAACAGTTTGAAACTGTCTACATGGCCATATTTAGACATTTCATGTGTCTTAATGGAATGGAGTCAAAACAGATGGAATGGAAGGCATGTTATATGGTGATTTGATATCCATATTTCATTTCAAAGTTTTTTTTAGTAAACCTAACTTACTCTTTTATCTTCCATGGCCCTGTGTAGATTGATTTTTGAAAAGCAATTTTCGGCTTTTCAAGTTCAAAAGTTATTTTGGAGAGTGTTTGGAATAGTAAAGCCGAAGAACTTTGGAGTTTAAAAAAAGCTTTCAGAGGAAGCTGATGGATGTCAATTTAACTCATTCCGTCAGGGCCCCGCCCTGTCCCGTCTCGCCCCTAATGGGACGGGTTTGGAATCATATTAATCAAGTTAGGGGCGAATTTGGGAAGAGAGTTTAAAACCCACTAAGCCCCGAACTCATTCCGATTAATGATAAATATATAAATAAATATTTTTTTATTAACTATGATTTTTATTTTTTTTCATTAGTTATGATAATTTTAAATTATAACAACATTTTTTTTATTATCATTTGTAAGTATTTGTCTATACTTAATTTTTTTTTACAAAATTTATTGTAAATTCGTTTAAGTTTGCATTATATTTCTTAAAATAAATATATATATTGGGGCGCCCCAACTCCGATGCGGGGCGCCCCGAAGCGGGTTTGAAAAAGATTTTTTATTCGTGGGATGGGTTTGGGAAATGGGTGCCCCGTCCCAAACCCGCCCCGTTGACATCTCTAGCTGGTAGGTACCAACTTTTTCATTTACCTTCTGCTTCTCTTTTTCTTCTACGTAGAAGTCGAAACAAAAGCTCTACTAAACAGGGTCATCTGTTGAGATGGGAAGAAGTAAATGACGCATGTGCGCCATTGTTCTTCTTTTCTTGAACTTGTGTTTTCTATGTTATGTTCGTTTTTAGAGTGATTCTAATTGGCGAAATTGTATTCGATCACCCAATAATCAGGATGGTTTAATTAGGTTATTTATAACTGCAATACAAATTGGGCATATGCATTTGTTTGCAAGTTTATTATATACAACACTGATATGACAATTTCAAGTAACTGCAAAGGGATCAAGTTATTCATCAATAATTTGGGTCGGCTCTATTTGAATTTGTATTTTAAGTTCGTTTGATAAACAAGTCGAGCTTGAACAACCCATGTGATACTCACTACTCAGTTCATTAGGCGCCTAAACATATTCATGAACAAACTCGATATATTGTGATTATAACATGTTTATTAGAGACTGTTTAGATTAATAGTTAAATTTTCTCTTTAAATTTTTTTTATCTCAAACTCGAGTTTGAACTCAAGATCAAATTGAAATTTGATTAAATAAACTGTGGACCCACTAAACCTCACCAAATTGGGTTGGGCCAACTCCAAGGCCCACCTCATGCTTCACGAAATATAGCCCACCATAGTTGATGACCCATAACAGGCCGCCTCAACACTCAAGATAACACTAAATCCAACACGCACATGGCCACCACATGACAGCCCATCATTACCACAGCCCACCTCATGCTTTATAGGATAAGGCTCGTCAGAGGCCCAAGAGACATCATGATGCTATGAGCCCACCAAGCAAGGAAGAGAAAAAACACCCATCAATATATCTGGGGGACAAGTAGGAAACAGGCCCGACAAAGAGGATGAGAACAGAGAATAGAAGAGGGACAATATAAAGAGAAAAAGGAAAAAAAGTTTAGGGTTTTGTTCTGATGCCCAAAAAAGGCCAAGAGACAAGAGTGTGAGAGAAAATGTTCATGTACTAAATTTCCATTTGAATAAAATCTTATTCTACTATTGTTGGTTCAAATAAATTTGAGTATGGTACTTGAATTGTATCATATAAATTAAAGTGATTACAATTTTGAGTATTTACACTTTGAAGCCGTCTGTGGGAATCTTCAAAAGGTGACATCGTATTTTTTTCGTTTCTTTGTTGTTTTGTTTGCAAAGCAGTCAATGATGGTAAGGTCAACTAGAGCATCGACTTATGTCAAGGTTCCTGCCAACCCAGGTAGGAACGAAGGACGGCAAGCCGATGTTGAGGAGTTAATGCGGCAAATAGATGTGTTATGGCAAGAGAACGCTAAGCTCAAGGCTGAAACCCGAGTTGTTAGAAGGCCATCACATGACTTGCCCAAGTAATCCAGCAACCAAACCACCGAGAATTCCCGCCAAAGGTGAGTAGAGGATAACCTCGAAAGGCCCCTCGGGATCGCTTCTGGTGAGCACCTCTTCCACCTCAAGAGGCAAACAAGGGACCTACCTAAGAAACAGCTAGCTGGGATCAATCAAGACCTGAACGATCAAACGACCATGGGCCAGAGGGGACAAAAAGCGTTCCAGGAGATAGTGCAGAGGGAAGTCAGAATAATAATGAGGGACCTCAAGGCAGAGACACTGTCAGATTTAACGACACAAATGATAAAGGGGGTTATGCAATCGGCCTTCAATGACTGCATCTTAAGCACAGATGTTCCCAAAAAGTTCAAAATGTCCATGTTTGTCAACTTTGACGGCAGAACTAATCCCATTGAACACATCTACCATGTTCAGCAGAAGATGACGTTAAATGCCAATGATGACGAGCTTATGTATCGTGTATTTTCAACCACGATGAGTGGCCTGGGGCTGCTTTGGTTCAAACAACGACCCCTCGGATACATTTCCAGCTCCCAGGCCCTGTGTGAGTAATTCATCTCACAGTACGTGGGGAACAGGAGACAAAAGAAGACCGTGTCTTCACTATTCACTATGAAACAAACAAAGGGAGAAACACTGAAAACATTTCCAACATCGAGATATCCCTGATCGATAGGTGTGATTAAGGCACAACTGTGGAGGCTTTCAAGGTAACTATGAATAACGCACTGAGTTTTATCAAGCCTTGCTGAGGAAACCTCCGAGGGATATGGGTGCCATTAATGGCATATATTACAGTAGACACTTATTAAGGGGTATATAATGATCGAAGACGAGGAAGCCAAAATGTCGAAACTTATTACAGTAGCCTCATTACTAGACAAGATCACCTCAGCACCGTTAGAGGCTCCGCCTCCACCCTATTTGCCAAATGGTCATTCGCCTGCAAAGAGACTAAGGACTGAGAAAAATAAGACGCCCTTGAGGGTGACTCTCGCCCGGTTCTTTTAGGAAAGCCAAAATAGGGGCATCTTCCAGAATCCACCGCCCCTGACTGAACCGATCGAGCAACGGGACCGAGGGAAGCACTGCGTCTTCCACAAAGATTTCAATCATCTCACCAATGAATGCTGAAACCTACGTAATCAGGTTGAGCTTCTTCTATCTCGGGGAGAGCTCATGGATTACGTGTTAAGGGAACCTCCATCCCAATCTGATCGATTGCTGGTAGGCCAGAAGAGTGAGGTGCCAGCTGTTTAGCCCCTAAAAGTGATCAACACCATCCACGAATATGCCAGATAGCTGAGCAATGTTACTTAATACCCTCCCTGCCACAAAGCGCAAAATCTTTACCAGATGGAGGAGGTGAACACGGTGAGAGATAAGCAAACAGTAGGGGACATCACCTTTTATAGCATGGATTTGCTGAAACTACAGGTGCCGCATGAAGATCCATTGGTGCTCAACTTGATGATATCAAAATGTATTGTCAAGTGTGTACTAATCGATGTCGAATCCAATGAGAACATAATGACTCAAGCAGCGTTCAAACAGCTCAATGTCTCGGGTGAATGAGTCTTCCAAGCCCATAACCCTCTTGTTGGGTTTGACGGAATGAGAGTCACCTCCCTTTGGAACGGTCGTTCTCCCAATCATCGCGGCTCAAAGAACACTGGAAGAGGTATATGTGCTAACCGAAGTTAATTCATCCTACAATGTGATCCTTAGGCGAGGATGGATACACCGAATGTATGGCATCCTGTTAACCCTCCACTAAGTAATGAAATGTCTCTCCTCAAGTGACCAAGGTACGATTGATATCCATAGGGACCAAGCATCTGCTAGAAGGTGTTACTCGGTCGCTATGATGGGGAGGGAAAAAGCTCTCGCAGGTACTGAGGGTGACAAAGGACCTAAATAACAACTATTGCACCACCTCCTCTATGTTATGGAGGAAGAAGAGGAAGAACAACCCTACACGCTCGAGGTGTTGTAGACAGTGCAGATTAACCCCCACTAACCCTGATCGGACCACACAAATAGGGTCTCGGTCATTGGACTAGGAGAAGGAGGCGCTCGTACAATTACTTCGGGAGAACTTGGACGTCTTTGCAAGGGATCATTTAGACATGCCCGACATTGACCCCAACACTACCATCCATAGCCTGAAGGTCAACCCCACCTTTCCACCCCATTAAGCAGCGACAACAGAGGTTCGCGCCCGAACGAAACAGAATCATTGTCGAAAAGGTCCAAGAGTTACTGGATGCAGGACTTATCCGATAAGTATACTACTCGGATTGGATTTCCAATGTTACCTTTGATCGTGAAAAATTGTTACCAATTAAAATACCACTTTGCAATAGTACAAATTCGTGTAGAATAAGGCTATTGAAAGGGGTGTCGAATCACAGAGATTATGTTACAATTGTATCGAATTTATAAGACTAATTCTAATTAAATTAAGAGAAAGGGTTTGCTGATTTTATTACTAATTAAAGCAATTAAATGAAAGCAAGAAAAACTAATGAGTGAAGATAATATGAGATGAATCTAGGGTTATTGGCTTCACCACTAACCTCACAGTCAATGGTCAATTGAACTAATTTTGTGAAATTATACAAGCTCACTTTTAACTGTCAAAGGGATAACATATAATTAAAGCTAAATCATGGAGTATCTTCAATTGGTATGCACAATCTACCTATCTACTATATTCTAAGGGTGTAGTATATTCTATCTTCTCTAGACATAACCTATCAAAACTTTAATATCATTTCTAAGGTGTAGTGGCTCCATCATTTCAATAATATATATATAACTGATAAGAATAAAACTATATGTGGTTCGTTTTAATATCATTTCAATGTAGGGTCCAAGATACATAGACTGTTTTTGAAGAATAAATGGAAAACGAAAATCTTTAGTGGATGAAAGTTGAGAATGCACCAGAATAATTGAAATCGATTCAAATTTATTATTTCTACGGAAATGATAAAGACATGTGTGTGGTGTTTGATGTTGGTTGTTGTTGAGTTATCCTATTCCAATTGGATGAATGTGGTACTACTGCTTTCGAACTTTCCCGTGCATGCATATCATAGCTGGAATCGAATACAACCGAGCTTTGGGACTTTTAATTAGGCTTCTCGCACATTGTTTTTGTCAATGCTAATCATCTTTGAATTTCTGTTTTTTTCTTTCTTTGTCCTCTATCTACCAATTCACAAATCACAATTATACACTTCACACGTCATGGCGGCTTAGTTGTCAATACACGCGATAATTATCATCAATTTAGGACAATCCAAAAAAAAATATTTATTAAAAGAAAAACACCGTTAGGAATCCTTGTACTCTCTTCCTTTTATTCAATTCAATAAATCTCAATATATACCCCCCCCCCCCCCCCCCCAAAAAAAAAAAAAAATCCAAAAAGACATCCACATTTAATCAGTAATTCCAATCCATTACATTTCTGAGTTTTTTACAATAAATACACACACAAGGTTCAATCTAAAAATCCAAATTCTAGCTGACGTGGTGTCCAACATAAGCCGCCATCCTTGGCATTTTTCCACGTGGCAGTCGAGAACACATGGATGACCTAGAAATGGTTTTGTCTTAACTTGAAAGAGTTAGGCACATCTACACGCAAATATATCTTGCTAGCAATCGGTGGAATTGAAGGCTTTTGGTGGTCAATGACGTGGTTGGCTATGATGATAAAAATTATTTTCTCTTCACTTTTATTTCCCAATTAATTATTTATCTACTTGTATTTTTCTCTTCAAGTCACTAAAATTGGCTCCAAAGTCGAGCAATTTACAACATTTTTTTCTCTATATATATTTTTCTATCCCAAGTCAAAAAATAATGGGTATATATCACTTTCTAACCATAAAGGTAGAAAAGATATGGTGATATGGTTGCTTAAACAATAGAGGTTAAGAGTTGCTATCAAGACAATGCAGTGGCCAAACATGACGAAACATGTGTATATAAATATATAGATATATATTTAATATAGCTTTCACAAATGGGTGCTTTTATCTAAATCTAGAAACATGGTGAACAAATCGCTTACCATTTTCCCTATAGAGTCCACCCTTAAATCGCTCCTGTCTTGACTCTTGATAATTCACGTAGTTATCATAAGATTAAAATTAGTATCTCTCCACCCTCTATAAGGCCATCGTCTCCACATGCGGATGAGCACACTTTTATATCACATCATTTTATGACCATTTTATTGATGGCATGAAGGTAATTAAGCAATACTTTCTCTAACAATCTATTTTAAAGGCCACCAATAAAATGCATGATTTGGGCTTTTTTGCTGGATCGTGTTAATCTGGACTCACTAGGCCCGAATAGTTTTATCTTTATTATAGGCGATACGCCCAATTCCTTGTAGCCATCCCGAATCCAGAGAAATCTATGTTCAATTTTTTATTTTTAAGTTGAGCTTAGGTTAGAGAAATCAGGTTAAAAATCATGTCCATCTTAGATTAGTTTTTTTATTAGATTACTCCTAAGCAAAAAAAAAAATTGTAAAAATTTAATCTAAATTTCTAAAAATTATAATCAAATTCTTAGAGACATAGTTCTCCAAAGTCATCGTCGTCTTAATTTTATATGAATGGGGTCAACCACATGAATTATCTTTCTCCAAACTTTTCTATTACATGCAAATTCACCTATTATATTTAACTTTTTAAAATCATTTATAATAACTTCATCCCATGTTATTTTGGCCGTCATCCGTCTTTTACCTTCTATTACAACTATTCTTACTGGCGCATCACTAGGTCTTCGATGTATATGTTCAAACAATCTAAATCTACTCTTTCAAATTTTCTCACCAATGGGTGTTACATCTAATTTTTCATACTTTCATTAGTGACCATATCTTTTCTAGTTACTCCGCTCATCCATCTTTAACGTTCTCATTTTCGCTACATAAAGACGTTATTCTTGTTTCTTTTTAGGGCTCAACACTTTGCTCCACACAATATAGTTGATCTAATAACAATCCTATAAATTTTTTCCTTTAACTTATGTGTTTTTCTTTTATCACATAAAATTTCATTAGCTTGCTTCCATTTTGCCCATCCTGCTTCAATTCTATTAGTTATATCACTATCAATCTCTTCATCATTTTGTATTATTGATCCTCAATACCGAAAGTGGTTGTTTTGAGTAATCATTTTGTTTTGAAGTGCTATTATTATATTATCAATATCTGAATCTTTATTAAATTTACACTTCATATACTCAGTTACAGTTCGACTAATTCTCAATCCTTTCGATTCTAAAACATTTCTCTACATTTCTACTTTTATTGCTAAGTTATTTTTAGAGGTATATCATCGGCAATTATCATGCCCATGGAATCTCATTTTGAAATTCTTTTGTTCAACACCCCCCCCCCGGTCCGTTTTTTGCAAAAATTCCTTCTTAATGACTATTTTAACATTTTAATAAAATAGAGAGAAGATGGTCTTTTTTTACTAAATTTCTTTTTACCTTAATTAAAAAAAGATGAGCTTTTTCCGGAAAACAAAATAATTTCGGAAAAAAAAAGCACAATTATATAATAAAAAAATTTCATTTTTTTTTGTTTTTTTTTTGCCGAAAATTGTTTCAGGAAAATTTTCCTTAGAAAGAGAGGGAATTTTAGGTAACAAAAAATTTCTAGAAACAAAAAAAAAAATCAAGAAATTTTTATTAAGTATATTTGCTTATCTAGTTTTTTTTTGCCAAAAAAAACTCCATTTTTTTAAGGTAAAAAAAAAGTCCATCTTCTCTCTATTTTCCTTTCTTTTTTTTTTTTTTTTTTATAATCATGGAAAGGGTAAAATGATCATACAGAAAGAGATTTTTTGCAAAATAGGAGTTTTCGTAACTTTTAAAAATACAAGAAGGTTATTTGGTGACAAAAATAGCACAATAAACTCTTTGGAAACACAAAAGGGTTTAGTGCAATTTGATCTTAAAAATATATAGAACATAAAATTATATTTTAAGTTCGGGTTGCTAACACTTCAACCCAAGCTCAATCTTACTTAATTTTTGGTTGAAAATTTTGAATCTGAGTCCAATTCTAATTGTAGAAATGATTATCCTAATTAACCCATGAAAAATCGAGTTGAGCTCGAATTACATTTGAGTTGGTCCAACCAAATTGACCCCCCATCCCCCGTGTAACCATGTAAGAATATGATAACCTTAGGCTTGGATTTTTAGAAATATGAATAAACCTTGAAACTAACTGTTAATGGCCCAGAGCAAAATTTATAGGAGTGACCACGGATCGGATTATGTATAATCCTAATCCGATTCACGGATTACAGATTGACGAAAATCCAATCCAATCCGATCCGTGATTGAACGGATCGGATCGGATTGACGGATTGGATTAGTACTCCTATTTGAATTTTTTTTTGTCTATTTAAAAAATTCCAAGAAAAAAATTGGCCAACAATCACAACACTTTTTAATTCGCAACTCAAATGAACACAATTGTTAAATAAATAAATAAAATATATATTGAGTTTTTAGGTTTACCCATGTAAGTATGTAGCATATTATATTATTGTACATATAATTACTAATTATATATATATATATATATATATATATATATTGCTACGGATCGAATTGCGGATCAGATCGGATTTCTGACCCTCCAATCCGTAATGAATTTTAATTTTTTAATCCGCCACCAATCCATTAGCTAACGAATTTGATCGGATTCGTCGGGATCGGATTGGATCAGATTCGCGAATTTTTTATGCACCTCTAGAAATTTATCATATATAGTTGACAGTTTGACTATATATTATAGTTTTTCTTTTTTTGTCCCCCTTCGTATTTGACTGAAAGAGAAACTAAAAATAAAACACTTTTATGGTAAATTAAAGTATTAATTTTGATGTAATTAGAAATTTGCAGAGGAAAACTGGAAAAAGACATTTGTCATACTACTAAAAATAACTTGAAAAGTAGTAAAATAATGAGAAGTGAGTTTCTTATAAACTTCTTCAGTGTTTCATAATAATTTCCTCAAAAAAAAATTCTTCAAAAATGCTCTAGAAATTTTTTTAACCAGTTTATCTTTACTTTTTCCAAAGTTTTATTCCGAATCTGAAATGAAATATCCAGAGATGGGTTTACTACCATCAAAATAAGTTTTCCGACTAGATTAACCGTACAAGAAATTGTAAATCAGCTGTAAAAATATTCATGAAAGACAGATCACTTATTTCGAATTAAGAAACCGAAATCTGAAGCAGCATTACATATATGTAATCGATCTCTTTATAATTTTCTGTCTCACTGAAAGATGTAGTCAAGATTCCTGTCAGCCAAAAGCAAATGTGTTCCGAGCATTAAAAATATGCCACATTATTATATTGTACATTTCAAAATGTATAAAATCCTTGACACTTATTTTGGTTCGGTTGAAAACTTTATCAAATAGTCACACCTTTCAAAATTTCCCCTTGACCTTCCTTGTTTTACCGACGAACTTTTCAAGGATGTCTTCAAACTCGCCAAATTAAAAAAAAAGCTTCATGTCATCACATGCATATGCAACATATATATATATATATAATTTTTGGGTAAGCGTCAGGCATCATATTATTCACTTAGTCTTAGCTTTTTCACTGTACTGTCAAAATTTCATAATGCAGAAATCTCTCTCTATCCATAATAGTAGAAGTTTTCCAGTTTGGTATCACGTGCATGCTCTAAATTTAGCCATTAATTTGATTCGATTACATATCTTCTAGCTTGGAGTTTTGGCCCATGTGCTTGGAGGTTTTTTTTTTGTTTTTTTATATCTATGCATCAATATATAATACTTTTATAAATTCCCAAATAGTTAATTTTATACTTCCATTCAATGTCATACGAAGGTGTTTAATCTACTTTTGACATATCCTTATCATATTTAAAAGAGAGAGAGAGAGAGAGAGAGAGAGAGATTATTGAAGAATCTGCACATGTAAATGATTACAAGTAAAAGGTAAAGATTACAATCTTATTGAAGACCGAACTCATTAATTGGGTTATAAAGAATTATAAATGTGTTAGCATTTGTCCGAATTCGGCGCAGCTAATACAAAAATCTACACATGCGATGCAACTAATCTCCCAGTGGGTTGATTAAGAAAAACATTAACAAATGAATCAATAATGAATGGTGTACGTATTGGCGGTTTTGTTTAAGTCATAAGGGTTGGTACTGCATCAGCTTTGTTTATTGTCATCGACGCTGCAGAGATCTTGAAAAAATTAGGGTGCTTTTGGCTCCGGCTGAGTCGCTCTCCTTCTAACTCAATCAAGTTCTCCATCACCGCATCTGAAGCACTCCTCATAAGATCTGAAAAATTCCTGCATACGATACATGGATTAATTAATAAAACATTTCTAGAATATTAGATATGCTAGCTCGATCAAGCATGCATATATATATATATATATATATGCATTATTTTTTTGTTTGCATATATATGCAAACAAAAAAATAATGCATATATAGATAGCTAGCTTACCCTTTTGAGGACTCGAATGTTAGTCCAACGGTGTATTTGGCCTCCTCAAGAGCCCATGTAAATTTGCGAATATCCTCAGGTGAACACAATTCAGGGCACTTCACGCGAAGCTCAGACGGCTTTACATTGCAAAAAATGGGTATAACCTTTTTCTTAGACTCCATGATGAGGGACAACTCATGAAGACAAAAGTAGGAATCGCAATAACGCGGCGAAAACACGGCGATCCCAAGCTTGCAACCACGAATCGCGGCATCTATTTTCTCGAACAATTTGTCTCCTGGCTTCATGTTCTTGCTGTCCAAAAATGGACGAAGCTTTAGCCTAGCAAGTTCATCATAGAGCAAACCTGCAACATTTTTCTTTGTATCGATACCACGATGGTTGATGAAGACATCACATGGTGGCTGTCTAATTGTACGGATTTGGTTCCGGTGACGGATAATTTGCCGGCACACGTTCTTCACTGCTGATGAATTTTGCATGGCTTATTGAAGAAGCTGGACAATCTTATTTTTGCTTTTGCTTTTGCTTTTCACGTGTACAAAGATTTTGCCTTTAATTCTTAATTATATATGTATAGTTAATGTAGATATATATGCTATACGATACCAAATTATCAATCTATATATACTTGTTTGGAGGTGATGTGATGGGGCCGGGATTGGGTATATGTAGTATTTTTTTAGAGGATTAAATTAAGGACCGGTTCAATTTGATTTTCAATGAAAGAATTCTACAATTCAAGTAATGAGATTGGACTCTTAGAAAATGCCTGGTATTTGATTTGACAAAGACGCATGATCGAAAAGAGTAAAACGGTTTGAATATTTTGACTATCTAGGCCAGCGGGTGTTTAATCCTTCAAACACGTTTGTAAAGTTTTTTTACTATAGTTTTATTGTCACTTTTTAATTAATTTTGTTCCATCAATTTCGATTATTGCTCTAATTTTTCATTCCAGCTAATATTAGTATAAAACTGTTCAACACTTTACCAACAATTAAATTCCTAAATTGTTTTATATATTGAAGAAAGGAATAGTATATTGTTTTATATACATTAAAAATGCGAGTTATTACAGTTTTATTGTCACTTTTTAATTAATTTTGTTCCATCAATTTTGATTGCTCTAATTTTTTATTCTACCTAGAGATTATTTTAAAACCTTTACTGTATTTTTCCAAATAACTATGCTAATTTTGTGATTGTGTTCCAAGATAACTTTATCTTTGCCGAAAACATTTTCACTTTTCCCTAACTGTATATTTTTAGAATTATGGAAAAAAGTTTCACCTAAATATGATTCTAGAAACTAATTGATAAGTGTCACGGGATTAAATTTTTGCCTGTGCGCCTTGTGCCTGCTGCCTTGTCATAAATTACATGTTGACTGATTTCAGCCTGCTATAACTTCTTCAGGAGAACAGCTCCAATTCCCAACCAGTTTGTATAGGGATGACCGACTCCCTTCATAGTTATGTCCAAGTGACATGCTCCCCAAACTCAACTTGAGTTGATTTGCCTAATTGTGAAGTGACACCTTCATATACCCTTGCATGCCCTCAAATAATCAACCAAGGACTTAGTTCAAATCATATTGATGATGAATATATATACTATATAGTGTTTGAATTTTCGTCCAAAAAAAATCACAATATTACGATTAAAAATATTTAAAAAATCAATCTTACGATTTAAAATATATATGCCTATCTACGGTCTAAAATAACTCTCTATTATCGATTTAATGGTCATGATTCACTCACTATATTTATACTTAAATTCACACACATCCATCTACCCCCGTACTCCTAAAATAATTCAGTCAAATATATTTTTTTTATAGTGTCATTGACACGGACAATATGCTAGTGTGGATATTGATTGCACTAATAATTTCGTGTTTATCTAATCAAATCGTGTATATATATATATATATATATTACGGATGGACTAACTTAAATGAGGTTGCCCTTCATTAACTTAAATTAAAAGAAGCAAAAGTATTTTTCTTCACTGGACAACAGGATAGTTTGAAATTTCTGACTCGTATTATTATTCATGGGACAACGTGGTTTTGACTTGATCAAATGAAAATGGTCGGGTGAAATCTGTCTCTCTCTCTGTCCCAAACT
Organism: Cornus controversa; assembly: GCA_026545225.1. Classification (NCBI taxonomy): domain Eukaryota; kingdom Viridiplantae; phylum Streptophyta; class Magnoliopsida; order Cornales; family Cornaceae; genus Cornus; species Cornus controversa. The sequence goes on along the minus strand of CM048849.1, from coordinate 64,237,174 downwards.
AGCCAGAATGTGGAACAGAAATTCAAAATAGAATACACACTGGTCATCCTTTGAGGTGACAAATATGTGGAAACTATATATTCCACTTTTGATTGGTGGGTCATTGTTGTACGGTTTGTTTGGCAGCCAAGAAAATTAAAAGCCAGTAGACAACTCAAACATCATATCTCTTTCTGTTCAATAACAAAGAAATTTAGCAGTGTTTGCTACCAAAATAGAGCTCTGACGGACTCAACGTACACTAGCCCGCCAGCCACTGCATGCATTGCGTCACCCATTGCCTCGACTGACTAGTCAGCTTCTTGGGTTCCCTGTTATAAAGAAGGACCATTAGAGTCTTTGAGGAGTGGTATACAGCATATGTCACATTAATTTAAATGTAATGTGATGATATTACATAATCTTGTTTTTGGATTAATAATCAAACCTTTCATTGCCAAGTAAAATTTTATCGTTCCCATACTAAAACAAAGTGCCCTGTCCGTTTGTCCTAAGATATGGATAAATATGAGTATGTACAAGGATTACACATCGTAGGGTTGATCTGATTAGGCTTCAAGTCTTGTCCCATTGAGTAAAAGTGAAAAATTGGAAAACGAGGTGGGATTGCACAAATCTAGATAAACTGAAAATTAAAATCATTTTACTGAAAAAATTGGAAAACGAGGTGGGATCGCAGACATCTTCTTATTAAAATTGTTTCTTTTCGATCTTATTAAGTATGTAATCAATGGCTTTCACAACTATGTTTAAATACAATGTGTCTGAGATAAAGTGGAGATAAAAAAATAAAAAATAAAATCACTCATGACTAACCTGCGGGGGATTTTATTTTCACATGTATTCTGGTAAAATAAAATAATAATAATAATAATATATAAAAAAGAAAGGAAAAGAAAAAAGGGTGTGACTCAACTTCACGGATTGATGATACATCTTAAAACATTTTCTTCGCAAGAATGGAATGGAACCCGGAAATAACATCATGTGCTTTGAAATTAAAGTATGTTATTGAAAGATTTAGAAAATCAATTTATAGGGAAATTAGAATATTTTTTTGGTAAACATATCAATCTTAATAAGAAGATGAAAATTTTCGGTCAACATAATTAATTCATGTAGTGAATCTGAAGTCCCGGTCCATCCATGGAATTCATTCAACATAATAAATATAGTGAAACTGTACAGAAATTCATATATTTAATCTAATCTTAAATTTTGTATTTAAAATTTTTCTATTTTAAATTCTTTTTTCCCACCTAAATAATTCTCCTCTGACTCTATAGATAAAGGGTCTTAGGGGTTGGTGAAGGAGTTAGAAAGTTGTAGAAAAAAGTGTAATCATTTTCTTTATTCAATGAAGAATAGTAGTTTCATTTTTATATGTTTCTTTTCTGTTGATATGCAAGCGTAGGTCCCTCCAAATTTTTTTAAAATTTTTATTATACCCTGAAAAAAATAATTAATTTTATATAGTACACTAAGATTTATTAAAAATTTTATTTTGGCCCCCCCAAAATCTTTTCAAAACACTCATATATTGACCCTAAATAGAGAATTTGAAAATAATTTTAGCTTGTGTTCCATTGAAAACTATATAAAAAAATTAAACTTAAACCTTATAATCATACTTTTGAACATCCAAATATTATGAAATAAAAATTTTAGTTCATTAACATTATAATCCTTATCACAACAAATCGTTATTTCATTTACGTATACACATGTACAATATCTATTATATTAATTCAGAAGAGAAATACACTAATGTCTCTCATATTCAATAAAAATGCATGAACCTTTCTTATCAAATATTTTTGTAAATTGATGTTTACAAGAAAAACATCTAGAATTATATCAATCTTCATTTGCTAAATGACAAATTGAAAGGAGGAAAAACAAGTGTTGTGAGATTGTAAACTACAACAATGATCATATATACTAAAACTTTTAATGGTTATTTACTAACAAATAACAAATTCTATGACTAATTTATGTATAAGTCACTAAAAAAATAATCTTGTTTTTGTTAAAACTTGTGAGATTTTTTTGTTAAAACTTGTGAGATTTTGTTTAGTTTAAATCATTATTTTTTTTAATCAAATATATCTTTCCGAAGTGGAATCAAATTACTCAAAATATTTTTCTAAAAATTGAATTTTTGAAAAACTGAAACAATTAATTGTTGAAGGAAAATTGGTTCCCTAATTTTTTTCTTTACCTCTTCACTTTTTAGTTGTAACTTATCGTTTCATCTTCTCAATTTTTTTTCTTTCTCACATTAATTTTTGGTCTAATTATTTAAGTTGCATTTTTCTCAATTTTGAAAAAAAATTTACTCAACAAATTTCTCAAGATATATGACACTATAACTAAAATTTAAAAAAAATATATTACAATTGGTTGCTAATATTTTCAAATTTTAATTTCATAATGTAAATTTGGCTCCCCAAAACTAAATTTCCTGGCTCCGTCCATGAGCGTAAACATCCTTTTCATGGGAGTGATGAAGCTACCATGGCTGAAATATAAGTAAGTTATTTTATTTTCTTGTCTAATTTTTCCTCCCAAAAGCATTCTTTTATTCTTCTATTCTGAATTTTTATTTTCAAAAATTAGAGGAATGATTCTTGTGTTTGCCAAATAATGGTAATTCGAAGAATGTCTACCTAGTCAATGTGCATCAGATTAAGTAAAAAAATGTTCTCTCATATATAATCAAGTGTTATTTTTTTATGTCATATCTTCCTTTATTTTTCCAAGTTCTAATTAGATTGGTGAAGTGTATTAATTATTGGTGGAAAAATTGGATAAGAATATTAGAAACTTTATTTATATGGATCCATAGTGGTGAATTTTCTTTCCTTGAGATTTTTCCCATCATTTAATCAAAGATATTTAGTATTAGTTTTTATAATTAAAAAGATCAGAAATTTATTTTTAAATATTCATTTTTAATTCATTCCAAAAGATTGATGTTTTGAATTTGAGACTTATTATTAATTCTCATTTGAGAGTAATTCGACCCTACTTATTATTATACAATTTATAGTAGAGTTTTTGCAGGTTTTATTTTTGTACGAAGTGTAAAGAAACAATCACATCTATCCATTATTTTGCATTCGTCATTTATTACAAAGTTTTATTAAATTATAACCGCGTGACAATACATCAAACCTTAGAAATGTTAGTGATATTTTTCCTTAATCTTATGATTAGTGATAACTATTAAAAGAACTGATCGAACACTAAACATACAAATATTCTTGGCCCTGAAATAATATTTCGCTTTAAAAATAAGATATGCTTTAACTATTCCATATTGATTGAAGTGTTAAATAATTTAAGGTATATTGGTTCAGTTATAATTTTTTTTAAGAATCTAAAAATTTAAAACAATTGTCAAAAAATTACTCTAAATTAGACATCTTTTTTAATAAAAAAAAATACAAAGTGCACTAACCTCCCTCTAGTTTCAAAACATTTCACAATTACACACTTTCTTTTTTTTTTAGTGCAATAGACTCCCTCAATTTACAAACTATTGCAATTTGCCCCTATATGGATTAATGATTGACGTAAAATGACATAAATACATTCACAGATAAAAAAAATAAAAAAAACATTAATTTACCAAAAAATAAAAAAAAATACCTAAAAAATAAAAAATGAATTTTAATTCACCAAAAAATACTAAAAAAATTACCAATTTAATTTACCAAAATTTTTTTACCGAAAAAAAAGTAATCAAATTAACCACAAAGTTTTAATCTATAAATTCTTGGGGCCTACAACTATGTTGCATCTTTAATGGATTTGGGTTGTGTTAGACCAGTGGTTTGACCCTCATAATCTTTCTTCCAAACTCTAGAATAGGAAAAAAAAAATTTCTACTTCCGTTACATCATGTACCGGGAGAATCACAATTATTGGTGAGTTACATACGTGGTGTGTGTACTGAGAGTAGGGAAGTTTTTTTTTTCTCCCATAATAGGACCTCGCTACAAGAAAAATGAGTTTTAAGAACGTGTAATTGACGACATGCATAAAAAGTAAGTCGTGTTAAAGTAATTCTTAAGGTTTATGTTTTGGGCACCTTTTGAAATGTTAAAAATAGGGTTATTTTAATGACTTGCAATTAATTGCTAAATAAATTTTCATTTAATGACCTATATTTTTTCTTAGAATGACGTGTTTGTTATATCGTCAATATAGGGCCAAAAATTCACCAATTCCCTCCAAGTTTAATTCGCGCATGCTACCACTAATACATGATCGATGTTTCTCTACTCTGGTGCACACGTCTTTTCCTTTGATCGCTTCCTATTCCCATTGTAAACCTTAGCTTGCAACGATTATAGGTAAAGTAATTCGACACTTTGATCATTTTCTCTTTCCATTGTAAATCCCAGGTTTCAAAAATTCTTGGTAGAGTACTTTGACTCATGAACATACTGTGATTTTGTCTCTAATTTACACTGTCAAGGAACTCTATCGAGCAAAAAAGAGGTCTTCGACAAACCTGTAACAACCAAGCGTGTGTTTATGTAAGGAATTGGAAGGTTTCGTGACTGGTATAACACCTTCTTCTTCTTCTTCTATTTTTATTTTTATTAAAAATTTTATATTGGAAAATTTGGGCGTCGGACACAGTTGTGTCGACACGAGTATATGGAGGAGAATAGGAATAAGAAATCCATATAATACATATGACTCTTTAAAAACTTCTTATACTTAGTGTTTTTGAATCAATGGTTGATTTAGAATCCATTTTGACTTAATAAAATACCCCTTCTTTGGTTTCAGCAAATAATTTGCCCTTTTTGTGTGAATTTCTTTCTGATTGACTTCAACCCCAAGTTTACTTGTTTCTTTTTCTCTTATGTTGTGATGCATCATTTCCTCTGCTTATTGAGTGTTGCTTTGTTGTTTAGTTGTTGGTTCTGGTTTTCTACTTTGTAGTTCAGTTACTGGTTTTGGTTTTCTGTTTTGTTGTTTAGCTATTGGTTCTTATTTTCTTTATATGGTTTGGCTTATCTTATTGATTGGTGCCGCAGTATGTACCACTTTTGTATTTGTCACTTTAAACAACTGGCTTAGTTTGTTTGAACTAACATCTTAAAATAATTAAAAAAATCATATGTTGACTGAACTGTAGGAATAACTAAGGTTAGTGGGTGACTGTTGGCCATTTAGATAAATGATTATATACTAGTAACAGATTGGTTACTAGTGAGTGTAATTTGATTGAGTCAGTTTCAAAGCAATATTCTTAATAATGATTTGTAAATCGGAATGTCCTTATATTGATATATGTATTTATTAGAAGTAGAGTTTTTGTTTGTCTATGCCCTGTGTATTGTTTACTCTTTTAATGTCAAAAGATTGTTTTGTCCTTTAAAATGTCTCAATTATGCACTTTTGTAGCTACAAGGGCATATGTTACATTGGGAAAATGACATGTGGCATTTCTTATCCTAAATTCTAGAATGATTATGTGGCTGAGAAAATCGTCTATGCCTTCAGTTGTCCTATACTTGCATACTCCAAAATTTGAATTTAAGAGGATACACTTGCCACTTTAGGACATAGCCAAATGATTGGCTAATTTTAAATGCACTACAAGACAGATTTTACTGACAGCCTTATTCTTTCATCTCAGGGCCGTTGATGAATCCTAGCTTTATATTTATCTGAGTGAGTACATCATTCCGAGTGTGACAGTATGGAGTGAGAAACAATTGAGGAAACTAATACACTCTTGAGTACTTCACCAAAGAAAAGCTTGAGTGAGTCATTTGTGTGTGTGCCCTTTTAGAGAGAGAACAGAGAGTAAAAATCGAATTGAAAAGGGTCATCACCATTTCAAGGGTTTTTGTTGTGCATAGAGACCTTCAGAGAAAAAGTATGAGTTGGGTTTGTATATATAACACTCAAAATGGGTTCTAGGGTTCGGAGTTTTAGAGAGAAAAAGAGAGAGAGAGAGAGAGAGAAATTGAGTTTAGAAGTTATAATTGAAGCTCAAATGAAGCAATTCATGTGTCCAAAATCTACAATGGTATGAGGTGTTGATGCTAATCGAACGAAAAGAACATAAATCTCAAATGGAAACCACTTCTACGTTGAGCTGCTATCTGGGTCTGAACTCTTCAGTTATGTTACCGCAGCATTGTGAGAATGTATGTAGATCCTTGAGCACGATTCAGGGATATAATATCACTTGTTTTATCATGTTAAAATCAAGAGTAACACTGAATAGAACTCTTCTTTGAAACTCATTCACATTTATTGTTCAAATTTGTTTCATGAATTTAGCATCTTAGTGATTAGCTTTTGAGTTATTTAATGTGCTTGCATATGAACCATCTGATCTCTATGTGTTTAAATTTCTAAGCTCTAGCATCCAAATTTCCATCCATTTATATCATATGCTAACTTGATTATGAGTTGATTTAGACAACTATTGAGTATTGAAGATGTGAATTCTGTTTAAATTCAGTTTTTGCTGTCAAGTTGCATATTGGTCTACAATCTATCTTGAGGAGTTTCTGAGCATCATCTTAAATTGTTTGCAAATGCATTTTATCATTTTAAAGGTATTTGTGCTGTATTAGAACAAAATTTTGAGTCAGTTAATCAGAATCACATTTCAGCCCAATATTGATGTTAAAAAATCATTTTGTGGTCTCATCCGTTTTGAAAGTTCTCTAGTCAGCCTCTTATGATTTAGACAAATGTGTTTTGTTGTATATGAGATTAATCTTCGAAATAGAAGCAGAGATATGGACTGCTCTAAATTTTCATACCCTAAAACCCCATATGTATGCTTTATTGTGCTGTTGTTAGTTATATGGGGCTATGTTCACACTGGTCTTGATCTATTGATCATTAAATTGACTTAATCTGATTCACTTATGATCTTGTGCCCCATTTGAGTTGAGATTGCCTAAAAATGTACACCTAAAATTTGTTCATCACTTGAGACAGCAGTGTTCATTATTGTCATTTGTTCTATTACTGTTAAATGTCTCAAAAAGGAGGAAAAATATTTTTAATTGATTTCTGAGGTGTCATTTGAGTTTAGGCGAGTGTATTCGACTGTTTTAATAGTGTTTGTGAAGTACTGAAGCTGTGTTTGCCTCTGCATTAACATGTGAATTTCTGAAGCTCTTTTTTTAAAATAAGAAAAAAAGAAAAAGAAAAAAAAATACACTGTCACAAAGCATATTATGCGCTTGCTTCTACTGTTTGGTGCTTGTAAAGTTAGTTATGATTATGAGCATGTTAAAATTCATAACCTAAGCCTGCTCTGCTTTTACAATCTCAAAATTATCTTTGTTTCACATTTTTAGCACCTAACAGCTTGTTGCTACACTAATTATAGCTAGACATGCCCAATAAATTGTCTTCATTGATTAGAAAAATATCTTTAGGTGCCTTTCATTATGTAGCAAGTATGGTGTGTTATGATAATCAAGGTTTGGGTATATTGAGGACCTGTTATTAGCTGTTTTTAAGGTTGAATATTAAAAAGCATATTTATGCACTTAACTTGTTGCTAAAGGTTTTTGAAGAAGCTGATAATTGTTCTAGGCTTTATTTGAAACTGTGTAGCTAAACATACATGCATAATTTCATAGTTTTGGTTTGTCTACAATCATTACTTTTTTATAGTAAGTTCAGGTTCAAACCAAGTCTACATTGTCAGATTGAAGCCCCATCATTTTGCTTAGTTGAATCTGTCTAAAACACGTGTTGATTATATTTATTGCTGTAGCATCTTTTGAATTGTATTTATTATCTGATTGTTGATGTCTTGTTATAATTGTATGACGCTTCAAATTAAAACTTCTTATACTTAGTTTTTTTTTAATCAATGGTTGATTTAGAATCCATTTTGATTTAATAAAAAATCCCCTTCTTTGGTTTCAGCAAATAATTTGCCTTTTTTTTTTTTGTGAATTCTGATTGAGTTCGACCCAAGTTTATTTCTTATTTATTTTTCTCTTATGTTGTGATGCATCATTTCCTTTGTTTATTGAGTGTTGCTTTGTTGTTTAGCTGTGGTTTTGGTTTTTTGCTTTGTAGTTTAGTTACTGATTTTGGTTTTCTATTTTGTTGTTTAGCTGTTGGTTCTTGTTTTCTATGTATATGATTTGGCTTATCTTCAGTTGGCCTTTGATTGACTGGTTTTACAGGGTATGTACCAGTTCTGTATTTGTCACTCTAAACAACTTGTTTAGTTTGTTTGAACTAACATCTTAAAATAATTAAGAAAATTATATGTTGACTGAACTGTAGGAATAACTGAGGTCAGTGAGTGACTGACTATTGGCCATTTAGATAAATACTTATATATTAGTAATTAAGTAGGTAAAATGCAGTAGTTGTGCATTACATACATACAGATAACCATAATATATATAACCATAAGAAATGAAGAAACTCAAACCTTTGCCTTCTGCTCATGGGCAGTCCCAAGACAAACCATAATTACCTTCAACATTACTATATCTTTTCAGAATCTTTAAACCCCCAACTTAGTTGCTGCATTAATGAACATCAATGATCAACTTTATTTTAATGGTCAGATGACCTTAACTTTGAGCTAGTACATAATTATCTAAGTCTGAAAATTTTACATGTGTTGTTATATCAAACTAGTAACCAAGATCTTGGAGAAGTTTACTCCAATTAATATTGACTAACTTTTATTTTAATTAGAAACTATTTCTCTTGTATGTTTGGGTAGTTTTAAACAATATTTTTGGTTTGAGAGTGTCATCCACACTACCACATTAATTATTGGATACATCCTTGTAAAAGAATAAGAAATTGGGAATTATCCGATTACGAACCTAATAAATTAATCTCTTCACCTATGAGTTGCCAAACAAGGAATGAAGATTTCATCTACCAAATCATCAGAATGAAATTATTTGGTTGTCACCTAAGCTAATGGTAGAAAAAATGCGACTCTATTGATGCAAATTAGGGACAATCAATTTTATTTACTTAGACTGCTCTTGTAAATAATAATTGACAAAGGAAATCATTCCATGCAACTATTTATGAAGCACACTTTTATGTTCAATTATTGTTAAGAAATTATCTTACATTAATTGGTAATTTATAAAGTGTTAAACTATATTAAACCCCAAGGCAGGGCATGCTAATGTGTAGAAAACAATGGTACATAAAAAATATTATGTACCCCAGTTATGGGTACACATCATCTTCAAAAACTTGTATTGAACCATTATTTGTTGATTTTTGGAAAAAGAAGAGCAAAAGATATAGTGAAAATTTAAAATCTTAAGGGACCTTGTGGTTGAGAAGTGGAGGATTAAGCTTTCCATTGTTGTTCTGCTTTTCAAATCACTGGGTAAGGGTTTACAATGCTTAATTCCTACCTAAATTATGAGCTACTAATATCAACTATATATTGCCACTAATCATTTTTTCTTTCTTCATGGAATGTTATTAATATTATTTTTAAATTGAAAAGGAGTTTTTGATTATGTGGCTGAGCCAATATTTAGGATTTCCACCATATATTGCTACTGATTAATTTGTTGCATATTTCAATTATTTAGAATGTTTAGAAATTCCACCATTTTTTCTTTGACTTTTGGTCCCTCCAATATAACTACTTTGTATTTGGTGGATACGGGGGTTTCACATAGTTTTTTGATGTTAATCCTTGGAGTATGCCCCAAGTAAAAATGTATAGCATTTTGCTAAACCCTATCAAAAAAATAAAAAAATCTCCTCACTGTCAAGTGATAAAGGATCTATAAAGAGAGTTCATTTTGATTTTTTAATTGATGACAGAAAAACTTTAAAGCCTAAACATTTATATAGTTCTACTAGGCAGCATGGTTTTGTACTCCAAATTCTTTTATATTCTCAAATTTCTATTTTCTTGTTCTAGCTCTTTCTCTGCACTCTGGTCACTTTAGATGAACTTTTACCTTACTTTACATAGTTAAATTATTTTGTCATGCCACATGCCTTTGTTTTTAAATTGGAGTAACTTCTTCTATTTTTGCTTTTCACAATGTCTATAGCCTTTGGAGTAGATTAGTTGTCAAGTTAGTTTATAAATTCAAAACCTTCATCTAGCTGAATGGTATAGAATTGGCAACTCTTTGGCCTTATTGAGTCCTATTGTCTAGTTAGGAGATAAGAGTCATATAGAGAATGTCTCCATTTGTTTTTATATGTATTGACATTTTGAAAAATTGTTCATCTTACTAATGGTTTGAATGAATACACCAAATTATATTAGTAGACAATGGTTTCTGGATAAAAAGTCAGTTTTGTGAATCACATATAAACACTAGTAATTAGACATGTTCCGAGCAAATCTAGTATGTAAGCTTTTACTGACTCGATTGATTTCAAAACAGATTTAAAGATTTTAAACAGCTTAAAGGGTTATTCAAGAATGATTTTGGAAAATTACACTTTTATAGAAACTGCAAGACAAGACCTTTTTCAAGATTTGTTCAATGATTAAGAAGTAATGAATTTTCTAAAATGGAAGTGAAAAAAGTAGCAGGCAATTAAAATGGTACACTGGAGCTCACATTGATTAAGTCTTCATTCTCTAATTGGGTTGAGAGAAAACTTAATCTATATTCGTTCCTTGAATTAATTCTTCTCTAGAATAATTTATAATGGATTTCTCTTGAATTACATTATAAAACTATAGCATAGTAGTGGAGGTATTGGGAGTTTGTAGATTTTGTGGCAGTGATCACTACAAGAAAATAGACTTTTTACGGCGGGCAAAAAAGGTTTTTACGGCGATTTTGGCCTGTCGTGGTATCCCGTGTCGTAGTAACTCAAGGACTTTCTACCACGGGCTGAGCCCGTGGTAGAATGTCCATTTTCTACCACGGGTTCAGCCCGTGGTAGAAAATATTTTTTTTAAAAAAAATAAATATTCTACCACGGGCTGAGCCCGTGGTAAAAAGTTCAGTTTCTAGAATGCACTGAGCCCGCGGTAGAAAGTGTAATTTTTTGAAAAAAAATATATATATTTGCCTGCTATACATTGTTCTGAGCCAAACTCCACCCAAGCATGCACAACAACTAATTTCTCTCACCAAGCCTTGCAATCAAACAATAATAATTTAGACACTTTAATCTCAATCTGCAATGGTCCATAAAATCCATACAAAAATTTAACTTAGCTTTATATAAATAAAGAATTCATCCACAACCTCTAAAGCTTAGCATTAGAAAAATTATAAGTAAAGACCAAATTTGAAAGCCTCAAGTGTCAATATTTTAGAACTACATGTTAAAGAAGCGCTATGGAATTAAAAATGAGTCCTAAGTAAAAATTTTAGTCTGGATTGAATACAATATGGAGGCATACAAGCAAAAAAAATAAAAATAAAATGAAAAATGAACTAATACCATGCCAAAATAGAGCCCTAGCTACAAAATATGATTAATGTTTTTCAATTAGAATCACACAGTTAAACGGTTCTCTAAGCACAACTGGAACATTCTTTCGGTGTATCTTGTAACCTCCTACAAAATACTAAAGTTACCATAAATGTATATGCAAGGATATATGCCATACTTAAATGCATAATATACTGAAATCAATAAACAAAAGAGGGGAGGAAAAAAACACAAAAAATTTATTTGTTTAATGGAACCTCGCACTTAGTTTCAAACATTTATTAAACAAAAAAGAGTGAATTAATAATGTTCTCAGAATATAACATTTGAAATTTGGAATTGAGAAAGTAATATAGACCTTTCTAAAGAGACTACATAACCATTTGAAGCATTCTTGAGGAAGTTAGGGAGAGCATTTAGGAGTATTTGAATAGCTAGAGGAAGCCACATGCGTAACCAATTATTACACCAATTTGCTTCAATAATGAATTATGTTGTTTCTTTAATTTTACCCTCTACCTCCACAAAAATGAATCATCAGTAGTTTCAATGAATTTTTCAGTATTTTACCTATTTGGTGTTCGAGAAATTTTGGAGTAGAATGCTAATTCAGAAAATAGTTGTTACTCTTTTTTTATTATCCACCGTTCTTTTTTTATCCTAGAATTTTAATTTTTCTTTATTATTATCCAAGTTGCTCTTTATAAAACACTATAGAAGGAAATACAACTGTACATCGCAACCAAACAAAACAGAGCTAATTTGATTCCATAAATTACTACTTTCTCCATATATTACAACTGTTCAGGTTGCTCTTCGTTACCTCCAATATGTACTACTTTCACCATCTCTTGGTTGTTTTCGTTTTTATTTATTTTTTCATTTCACCACTCTTTCATTCCATTAATTTGGAAATCTAACCTAGTGAATACTGACTTCCCTTTCCAAGTTTTTATGTCATTGGCCAAATCCTTTCATGGGCACTTGACAAATATTATCCCTCTTAATACTCAACGTACCACTGTAAGAGCCAACATCTTTTTCTCAACCTTGATTACCCATAAATCAAACTGTCAGACCAAATTTGGGTAAACCTACTCAACTTGCTCTTGACCTCTACATAAGTGCAAAAATATGTCCAAATAAAACACAGTGCAAAAGGAAAAAGGCATCATTATGCTTGCATTAAGGACACAACTCATAAATTTCTTATTTCCTTTCTCATAATTACAAATTGTTGAAGCTACTCTCAAAGGGCCTGCTTGGTTTTGTTTACTAAAAACATTTCTCAAATAGAAAACTGTTTTCAGAAAACAATAAAAGATAGTTTTTGAAAAATAATTTTTTTTTTTTTTGTAGTTTTTTTTTTCAATTATCAAACAACATAAAATTGTTCTCAGAAAACTAAAACAAGTAAGCCCAAAGCTTACATAAGAATAAGTTGGGGCCAATGCATAAAGAAGCATAAGGCACTGAGGTTAAGCAATAATGGCAGATGCACGTACATTTCAATTTACTATATAAAACTATAACAATATTTTAACTTTGAAATAATTAAAAACAATCCAGTAACAAGTTGCCAACTATTTCACATGCATACACATCCACAAATAATATATAAGAAGGCACAAGCCACAGATCATGTCAGGTAGTTAAGGTTATCAAATATCTGAACAACAATTCTTCATATCAAGCTGATCAAGGCCCAAACACAGCCTAGCAAACTTTTTAGCTGCGACCATTAATCCAATTTCCTCAACCCCACTTGCTTTATAGTTTAATAGACTTGAAAAAACACATATTACATATATATTCCATGTACTAGATGACCAATGAGTACTTGTATACATTAGGATTAATTGAGGCCACAACACATTTTGCCAACATAGAATGATTAACACCTTTATTTTTTAAAAAATAAATAAAGTATTTCATAACACATACCAATGAAAGAAGAATTAGCTGCTAACCTACCTCGCAGGATGGAAAGGAATCTCAGGCCCTCCTGAAACTTCAACAGCAACTACACCAGCCAACTTCAATTTATAAATAGGGGAAGTCAATTAGTGAGTTTAAAAATTAAATTAAAAAAAATGTAATCTTCAACTCCTTTCCTATTAATTGATGCACACACTTTAACCAACACAAATAGTTTAACTAAACCTTGCTCACTGACCATGATTTAAAATTTGTTTATGCCATATAATTCATCACTTCACATGTAGAACTTTAATTTAAGCATATAGTAATTGTAATGTCCAACATCAGATATCAAAAAGAATAAAAGTACTAATAATTAACAAAAACTGAACATCTGTAGTATATAATGAAAAAGAGATCAGTAATAACAATGGTGCTACCAAATGGAATGGAGAATTTGGTAACAGAGGTGCAACTCCAAGCAAAGTAAGTGATTGAACAAGACTCTAGATTCAGCATGAAGAGACATACTTGGTATTTTTTGGAGTTGAAATTGTAAGCAGAACGAGAGACATGATATCTTTTGGAGTTGAAATTGTAAACACCAAAACTCTATATTTAGCTGTTAAATTTAAAATGACACTAAATGTAAAATTTTTAGAAGTTAGGGTATATATAAATTCAGATGCCAACACAAGATGGTTTTGTAACCAATTAAGGGCCACTGTGTAGCTACAATCGCCGAAGTAAGTTGCTATTGTTTTTTTTGTAACAAAAGGCAAAGACTCCTCACAAAAATCGCAACGGTGTTTAGACTTGCAAAGGCATAAAATAGCAACAACAGACTGACACTGTCACCTCTCAGTCTCAATTAAACTGTTCTCACTCAACACCTTTCTCAGGTCACAATTAAGTGGTAATTTTAGAACCAAAAATATATAATTGATTAGAGAGAGAGAGTGATGGGAAAGAGGAGTGCTTTGTTGCAGCTAGTGTTAGTGATGTGCTATACAGTAGCCACAGATCCTGAAACAGGGGGAGGAAGGAGAGAGAGGGAAGAGGGGAGGGGAGAGACTCAAAGCATGTGGTGAAGACTAATGCTGGGAATATGAGGCTGGTGAGGGGTTATGGTAGGAGAATTGTGGAAAGGCCTATGCATATTGGTTTCATCACCATGGAACCCAATAGTCTCTTCATCCCTCAGTACCTTTATTGCAGTTTAATCCTCTTCATTTGCAAAGGTACATTATAACTTGGGTTCATGGAATTTATATGAAATTGATGCCAAATGTATTTAAAGAAACTGGATGATAAAGGGATTTACATAGGAACTTTTTGGTCATGTCTAGGAACTCTTATTCATGAAACAGAGACATATAATTAGTATAATATATAGATAAAAGTGGATAAAAATTGAAATATTTAGGTGAGTCAAGTACATATTGAATTTTTAATGGAGCATATATATATATATATATATATATATATATATTTATTTATTTATATGATTAGATATAGGGAAGCGAGGCTTGGATTGATATACAAAGATGAACTGGTGGAGAAGCATTTGGAGGCAGGAGATTTATATAGAATTCTAGCAGGATCAGCATTCTATTTGGTTAACACAAATGAGAGGCAGAACCTTTATTGCATATGCAGCATGGCTTGAGGATCTCCCTCAACGAGTCTGATTACTCCCCTCTTACCCACTCTGGGAACGGGTTCACAATAGAGCTCAAGAACCGACCATAGTTCTTGGTGGGAAGGAATTCAATTCTGTATAATTTGAAAGGGCAAGAATCTTTGGCATGAGCAGGAAGAGGCTCCGACATATCCTTGATTCTTAGTGCAAGATTGTGATTCTGATCCATGTTTTCTGTGGCACCATCAGACCAAACAGAGCAGAAAGAGGAGGAGAAGATGAAGAACAATATGATACCAAAGGTGGTCAGCATCTTTGGTAATGATATGATTATGGGCTTTGATTAAATGACTAGGTGATGGAGGACAATTTTTGACAAAACTCATTTGATCAGAAATGACTCAATAAGTAACTTCGATAATGGTATGATTATAGGCTTTGATTATAGGACTGGGTGATGGAGATGAAGATGAGGTATATAAAACAGATTTTGGAACCTTTTTTTGTGTTCGTGGTTTTTATAAAAGTGAGAGCTAAAAAAATCCAATTTTTAGAAGCCTCTATTTTTAAAGTTTTGTTTTACCAAATTCTGAAACAAAACAAATGGGCTAGCAACTATAAAATAGATAAAAGCTTCTCTTTGATAGCCATCACTGGATTTGCCAACAGCAGTGAAGTAAAATTGAATGTTTGAGTTTAGATCTAGTAAGTAAACTTTAATATTCGTTTAAAACATTAAACACAAATAAACAGAATCTTAAGAAATAAAACTTTCCATTTTCACATTTCATTAATTCAGGAAATATTAAAAATAAATACCTCGATCCATAATAACATAAACTTAGTAGAGATCAAGCCAAAAGTCCAGATACGTGGAGTGGAATCAAAAATGAACAAAACTGTAACTTGAATCAACACAGAAAAAAAAACAACAAGAACTATGAAATTCATCTCAAGAGATTTAGGTTCGAAACCTTTCAATACACTTGTGGACACACACACACACACAAGATGTATGATAATAGTTTTAATATATATATATATATATATCTTAAAAATAGTTCTAATCCAAGAGATGTATGATAACATCTCAA
Organism: Cornus controversa; assembly: GCA_026545225.1. Lineage (NCBI taxonomy): Eukaryota > Viridiplantae > Streptophyta > Magnoliopsida > Cornales > Cornaceae > Cornus > Cornus controversa. The sequence goes on along the minus strand of CM048849.1, from coordinate 64,221,097 downwards.
ATGAACAATAACAAGGCAGCAGTAGGCATAAATCAATAATTTAGATATAGAGTTTCAGAGTATGCAGGTATTATATTAACTCAAATTCATCTATAACAGTTATATAGACATGAAGTACACATGCAAAGCACTTAAGTAGCTACCCAAAGACACTAGAACTTGACTACAACATGCATTTGACAACAATTACAATGATCAGATTAGGGTCTAGCTTGTCAAAGTCTAATTCAGCCCCTAATCCACCCTCAATCAAGCAAAATAAGGTCATATATGGTGTAATACACTTGCTAAATTTATCAAAAGTAACTTAGGTATCAGTATAATTAATGTTGACAGCAACATGCATTTTGACAACCAATAAATAAACACAAGAGACCTTTCATAATATGAAATGAATATGATTATAATATAACACAATGAACTTGTCTAAAGTAACAGAAATTGCCCAAAACTTGTTTAAAACAAATTCATAGACTAATTTAGACTTGATTCATGAAATTCTTTCTCCACTTGGATGAATGAGTGAGATGATATGGTAGGTCCTAATTTATTTATTTTTAGTGTCAATGTGACATTATTAAAGTGGACCAGCTGAAACTAGGGGTGTTTCACAAAGGAGGAATCATGTTCAAGTTTCCACACATTTGATAGCATTTCCCGACCATTAGTCTCTATAAGTCTAAACTTGGGCAACATTGAACCATAAAATCTAAAGTTCCATTGTAAATGGGAAGATATAGGAAAAATCAGAACAATTGCATTGCTTTAATAAATATTACTTTTTGAAAAGAAAAAAAGTGTTTCCAAAATTTCTATAAAGATTTTTTTGCTGCTTTATTTCATTTCCAATATATCTCCATGGAGTGTCCATTTATGAAAAAGCCAAACTAAACTTTAATCTAAATCAGAATTTTACACTATCTCATTTCTAATTGATACCACAACATTGACTTCAGAACCATTCCCACTGGTAACAAGGCCAAACAAGTTAACCTGTTTAACGGCCCTTATAATTGTTGAATTTTGAGGGCCTACTCTTATACTCCAATATAAAGAACCCAAGGACTTGTATTTAATGACACCACTTTACATTTATATTATTCAAGACAAGCAAAACTATGTGCATTTGTCAGATGTCCCATAAGAACATCCAAATGGCTTCCAATGTGACAATGGTGGGCAAATATAATGGTATGCTAGGAAAGTTCAGGAAAGATTAAGTACGATCAAATATGTGTGAGTTGCACGGTACGGAAGCGGTTGCGAAAAGTATTTTAGAACTTAGAGGGGGGGTGAATAGGATCACTTGCTTATTTGCTTAATTTTTAATTAATTCAATTTTAAGTCCAATTAATCAAACAATTAAAGCAAGCAAATAAATAAAGTACAAGTAAAGAAAAGAATGCACCAGATATATGTGGAAACCCAAGGCGAAAAAAACCACGGAGGGAGGCGACACACCTCAGGGAACCAATTCACTATCATGAAGCAAAGTACAACAGACTCTGTCTTAGTCTCACACCCCTCTTCACTCTGTCAAGGATCTGATGTGGAACACCTTAGGCTTATGATTGCTACAACACGTCCAACTGCTGCAGACTTCCGACTAACGTCACCACCCTTACAGAAAGGTTGCTGGAAGAACCAAAATACTCAGCAAGTATTTTGTTCCATTCGTAGTACAATCTGGTCACCTTTCTTCCTCAGCAAGCAAGCAAGCAAAGAACCTTCAATCCAATGTTCTGATCAGCAAATAGATTTGATGCAGTCTCTGAGCAGCTAATCAGAAATAGAACACCATCCTAAATATCACTCGTGTAGTATGGATGTGTGTTCTTAAAAATATATAGCCCTAATTATATTGTATATACTTTCTCTCTCTAAAAATATTAATTTTCCAGGCTTATTTTGTAGAGAAAATCTGAATACATATATATAGGCAAGGAAGTTCTAATTCTACTTGGAAAAGAAGTTGAATACCAAAATAGAACTTTCCTAGAAGTTTCAAACCCAATAGGAATCAGAATTTTTGACAAAATCTATTTCCTATTTGGAAGAGGCTAAGTTGGACCGGTGCCAAATAAATAGGACCAGTGGGACTTTTTGAAAACCTGCAGAAACTAAACTGCCGAGAAAAGTTGGACCGGTCCTAAATATTGGGGACCGGTCCTACTTTGAAAAGCTCTAGATTTTGCATTTAAACCATAGTTTTTCAAAATAGGCTCGAAACTAAAAAGTGCAGAGTGCCATCACCACACTTACCTGTACTATATGGTGTTCTTAACTGATTTGTCGACTTCCATGCACTTGAGTGTCAGCTCGAAGTTGTCGATGATCGGTTATATAAAATAACATGAAAATTACAACTCGATCATTCAAGTTTTGATCACCGAAATATGCCAATTACAAATTTATATATCACAATATGAAGGCAAGTTGCAGTAGTGTAGGCCTTTTTCAGTAGTGTCGATGCGAATTTTTGCAGAATTGTCTTGTCAAGTACATGAGCTCCAACTCGGTGAATTTATTCACATGCTTGGAATAGAAATGAGGTAATATAAAGAGAAGGCATGGATAGGAGTGATATTTTCATTTTTGACTGGCTTTCAGTAGATTGCTCCTGTTTGACTACTGTTTCCTCCCAGCCCTGCCAAAGACTTAAAAAAATGAGTAAGCTTGAAATATTAAGAAACGATATTCCAGTATCCATCCTCAGTTAGAATATCAATTAGTGCATGATAAGAACTTAATGTTTATAGAAGGAAAAAAATTTTTTGACCCTGATGATCCTAAATAACATAAAAAAAATGCAAAATAAGTAAGAAAAGATGGAAATCCGCATCCACCCTGACTGATATATTCATTGAACATATTTTCAAGAGAAGCCTGCCAGTAAAAGTGCAAGATAAAGCCACTTGCTTAATAGAAAATGATACCGGAATTTACACGATTCAAAGCAGAGGTTTCAAAAAATAGAAATGCAGATTTGGGAAAATCAAGAACCAACCCTTAATCAACTCAAATAAGAAGTGAGTCATGCAAATAATCGTGATATAGGTGTGCACCTGTGTAGATTGTGTACGCTTGTGCATGAGAGAGATGAATTTATACTTAACAAATCAAGGGTGATTCGAACAGTACCTACCGGTGTCTGAAAGGAATCTTCGTCTCAGCTTCTCGTTCTTCGATCACATGAAGCTTCCATCTTCAAATTGAGCACACAATTGAGTTATTATGAAATCAAGTTCTAAAATAGGGGCCTTTCTTCCCCTTGATCTCTCACGATTTCTATCTCTAACTCTCTCTTCCTCTTTATCTCATTGAAACCCTTTTCCCTCTCTCGTTTTCTCTCACCCTTGGTTTCTCTTTAGAGCTCTCTACCTATATCTCTCTCATTCAATAGAGCAAATTTTTTTCCTCTTTTCTGCAAGCGAATGTTTTGAGGAAGGGGGAGAGAGAGAGAATTAGGGTACCGTGTTCAGGTAGGGCGCGAAATTCAATTTTCTTAAAAAAAAATTGGCGTGAACTTAAATTAATTTTCTAAAAGAAGCAAGGCCTTCTATCACGGGCAAAGCCCGTGATAATTATGAAACTTTTTACCACGGCCCTAGCCCGTGGTGGAAAGTCACTTTCAATGACGGGCGATATAGGACTGTCGTGAAAAGTTTTTTCTACGACGGGTTATCCGAGCCTGCTGTAAAAAATCTCTTTTTACCACGGGCTATGCGGGCCTGTCGTAGAAAGTCACTTTCTACCACGGGCTATGCGGGCCCACCGTAAAAAGTCTGTCATTAAAAGCCAAATTTCTTGTAGTGGATGTTTGAGTTCTAGAATGCATAATGGTTTGGTTTTAAATAGAAAATAGCACAATGATTTTGTAAACTTTTTACTTATTAGTTTGTTAAGTGAAGTGTATAGAATCTAATTTAAGGTGTTTGCTAATGCATTAAGATTGATATTGTCTGTGTATCTCCGTTATAAATGCATTCTACTTTGAACTTGGACATTTTAAATTGACTCTACATTTCTTATGAATTAATTGAGAACAATAAAAATATCGACCTCTTGATTTACTAAAGTGGTTTTGAATCTTATAGTTTGCTTATTTGTTTTTATGATTCATAGTATGGTAATGCAAGGGCTTTGCCTCGAGTCACTACTACTACTGAGCTTACTGAAAATTTAGAAAGATTAGATTGTAAATTGTTACATTGGAATGAGCCAAATTTAGTTGTTGCTATTGGAAAATTTGATTCAAGGGAACCAACTGCATTTGTGGATGGTATTCCTATTGGAACCGAATGTTAGAAAATCTGGGTCAATGATGTATATGAAACTGATATGACCTTGTATAGGGCAAGCAAAAATTACTTTTACCTTCATGGAGCTAAGGGATGATCAATTGCATGGCTTGCCTAGTTTGTTAGAAGAACTTACACTCAAAGATAATTTTTTAAATATTATATGTGTGGATTTATACATTTATAAATTAATATAAATATATTTTTATGTGCAAGAGTTTGAACTTTATAGCTTCCTCTCTTTTACCTTTTTCTTTCCCATACTTCTTTAAGGCTGGTTAATTTTTTCGTTAATGTGATACAATTAAATGTAATAACTTGTTTTATTTTTTATTTTTTTTAGCAGAATATGATTAAAGAATCGATTTTTGCCGTCAAGACTTTGTCTGGACAAGTGGTTACTAATATATGTTCAAAATTGATGCTATTATTTTGTAAGAGATGACTGCTTTTCTTTTTCTTTTTCTTTTTTCTTTTTAATTTTATGGTTTGGTTTTTATTTCTTGTTGACTTTATTATATCGGATGGATGAGAATTTTTTTGCCATTCATTGTGACTTTAAATATTTTGAAATAAATGTGGTCCTAGATTTACTGTTTTTGTTTTAATGAAAAGTTATAAATTTTGTTATTTTCCTTGACATATAAGCTTACATGTGATGCTTATGTGATATAGGTGATGGGGATTATTTTTTCACATTAAAGAGAGCCATAATTTGTTATATGACAGGTGTAAGACAAATATTGTTGTTTCCATTAGAAAAAGAAGGAATTATATATTTTTTTAAACAAAAAAACTTTTAATGACTTGCAAAACATGTTGTTAAAAATAAGAATATCACAACTTGCTTTGCATGTTGTTAAAATGTGATATTAACGACGCACGAAGCATATTGTTACAAGTAGTCCAAGTATTCACAATTTGCAAAGCACGCCATAAATAAAATATAAATAACGACGTGCTAATTGGGTAGTTAAAAGGGTCAAGATAAACACAACATACTTTGAATGTCGTCAAAATAATGTATTGACAACGTGGAAAGTAGGTTGTTAAAACTATGACATATTGACGACTCACATAATGTGTCGTAAATGTTTAAAAGCAACCACCATTTGTCTGTCTCGTGACGTCACATTTCAACATTAACGACTCACGTTTCACGTTGTTAATAAAAAAAAGACTTTTCACGGCATGGCCAGTAACAACATACGCGAGTAAGTCTTTAAACCCTTTTAAGTTTTAACGACATGCATCGCACTTCGTTAAAACACATTTTTCTTGTAGTGGGCCTTGTTTTTTATTTCAATATTTATTTTTTGCAAAAGTTTATTTTCACTCCTAGAGTTTGAACTAGTAATGCATTTTCTATAGACATAAACTGAAAAGTAAAAGCCCTTACAGAGTGTTTGTCAAAATATTGAAAAAAAATTAGTGAATTAAATTTCTTTTTTTCAATAAATTTTTGGGTATTTTTTGGCAACTTAAAGTTATTTTTTTCGGTCATTTTGTTTTGTATTTTTGATAAATTAAATTATTTTTCTTTTATATTTATTTTTATATCTGAGCGTTTATGTCATTTTACGTCATTCCTTAATCCAAACAGGGGGAAATTGCAAAATTTTGTAAATTGAGAGGGGTTTGTTGCACCCAAAAAATAGAGAAAATGTATTGTGTAACGTTTTGAAACTAGATGAGAGTTTAATGCACTTTCTACAAAAGTTACCAAAACAAATTGAGCTTGGGTCAACTTAAATATTTTTTTATTCCGCTCGTCATCGTTAACATGTATAATATATATGTATTCAACGATTATTGTGCTTGGTGTGAATGAATTTGGATAAAGTAGATAAAACCTTCCTCTAGTTTCAAAAACGTGCAATAAACTCCCTTCATGTTCACTTTGCACCCTTGTAGTTTCAAAAACGTGCAAATCAACCCTTCTGGCTAAAAACACATTTTAAGTTCCAATTTTATCCTTCTACATAATTTCTTAATATTTTCAACAATATTAATTTTATTCTATTATATACTTTTTTTAAAATATTAATTTAATTATAAATAAAATATTCTTGTTTTATTATCATTTTGTGGCCAAGCAAAAAAAAAAAAATCTGCATAGTTTTTTTTTTGGCGAAATAAAAAAAATCTTCATTGTTAAAAAAAATATTTGACATTACTTAGTTTCTTAATATTTTCAACAATAGAAAATTTATTTTTTTTATCTATTTTTTTTGAAATATTAATTTAATTATATATAAAATATTATTGTTTTATCATTTTGCCGCCAAGAAAAATTTTTTTTAAAAAAAAACTTCATTGTTTTTAAATTATTTTTTTTGGCATTGTTTAAAAAAAAATTTGCTTTGCCATGAAATGATAATAAAACAATAATATTTTAAAATATACATATAAAAAGAATAAAATTTCTATTGTTGAAAATATTAAGTAATGTCAAATGTTTTTTTTTTACAATGAAGATTTTTTTTTTTTCGCCAAAAAAAAAAACAATGAAGATTTTTTTTTTTGCTCGGTCATGAAATAATAATAAAACAAGTATATTTTATTCATAATTAAATTAATATTTTAAAAAAATTATATAAAAGAATAAAATTTCTATTGTTGAAAATATTAAGAAATTATGTAGAAGGATAAAATTGGAGCTTAAAATGTGTTTTTAGCCCAGAAGGGTTGATATGCAGATTTTTTAAACTGTAAGGGTGCAAAGTGAACATGAAGGGGGTTTTTGCAGGTTTTTGAAACTAAAAGGGAGTTTTATGTTATGCACTTTACCCGAATGAATTTCTTGTTCATTGATGAACAAGAGATCAATATTCACATTAAGGGGAGACATGCATTTTTAATCATAGTCAAAGCCCAAGCCCAACCATCTCAAACCAACCCAAATATTTCACTCTTTTAAAGAAAAAAGAGCTCAAGCCCATTAAGTTCCACTTCTGAAGCCCATTTCTAGAAAGTAGAAACTCTAAACTCTCATTCTCTTTCCCTCCCATCACACACCCTAGCTAGCCGCCACACCCTTACCCCCTAAGCCACCAGCGACTCACTGCAGGAGCAGCTGAACCGAAATGGCGGAACCATGATCAAGTACAACTCTAGTTGAATCAGTTACTGGTCTCTCTCTGACACACATTTGGCATTTGGATTGATTGAAAGTTCAAAACTCTAGAGATTAAATATTAGAGAAGATTGAAAATCAAGTCACGGTTGTCCATTGTATTCAATAATTTATTGATAAGAATAAATGAATTCACGAGTTGAGTCCAATGCAATTCAACTAGTTCGCTACATGGATACCCAGCCCATAGATATAGGTCCACTTAAATACATATGCTTACTTGAAAGCTAGTTAGGGACAAACAGCAAAATCAAATTCAATTGTAGTTTTAAGTATTTATAGAAAACTCAAAATTATTTAAATTTAAAAATGGAAAAAGAAAATTGTAACTATAAATGGTACTCGTGGTGGCTTCGGAAGTTGGATAAAGAATCTTTGTTGTCAAGTTAGTTATCTTTATAGTTTATACATTAATTTCTGGATTTCCTTTCACAAATATCACTGTCATTAATTTGTTAATGTGATAATATTTTTTTTTCGTTAATTTTGTTGTTTAAAGTATCATTTGAATCTTTTGTTGTCTCTCCCTTATTAGCCTAATCTCCGTGTGTATTTATGTAGCCCATCAAGGGTTGGGCTCTGTTATGTCAATTATTGGAGGCCGATCCTTCATTACTCATTAAAAATTTAAAATACTTTTTCCTGTTTTAACAACATCATATATATATATAGGTTATTTATATGATTACATAATTCTTTCACTTCCACTTCCACTTTCACATCACGTGACGAGAAATTATAGTGACTTTGCGTTCCAATCAACATCATGTTATTTTTACTTTTTACATATCTTTTTATTTTTACAGACTCGGACTATACTCAATCACCTTCTTTAATTATGAGATATATCTTACATTATTTTAATGACAAGGAGAGAAAAAGACGAAACATATTAGGAGATGTACAAAAGTAGGTACACCAGTATCTCCGGTTCCTTTATTTAACATATATCTACACCTTCATTTAATACGTAATATAGATAAGATTAAATGGGGAGTCGAACGAATGGCTTCTTGAGCCAGTCAATCTTTTTTCCAAACAGACAATAATAGATAGAGTTCTAACAAGACGCCAGCGGTCCAATTAATTGTCAAGAATCCAGTTAACATTTAGTTACAATTTTCTTAACCAAAAGAAGTAAAAAAAAAAAAATCATTTTATAATAAATATTTTTTTATAAAATAATATACATATATAAAAAAACATAATATGATATTTGAGATTTTAATTAAATATTATAATAATATTCACTGTATATTATACAATAAATATATAACATAATCTATATAATATGAAAAAATAGTCAAATATTGACAATTACAATATAATTTATTAGCTAATATGTATAATATAATTATATAAATAATATATAATATTGCAAACTATATAATCTCTTATATTAAAAATAAACAATAGTTTATGATATTTTGATAATTAATAAACTATGTAAATACAAAATCATATTTGTGTGTAGTACAAGGGGTGGTTTGATACTACAGGGGTGAAGTGTCAAAAAATGAAAGTATAAGGGAGGTTTTGTGAATTTAACCCTTAAATTGATTAAATATAAGAAGGATATTCTTTAAGGAAGCTATGAAAGCTTTTTGATTTTAGAAGGGAACTTTTAGAAATTAAGAAATGGAAAGAGAAGTAACTCACTAGAATCCTTTTTTAATTGTATATTCTCGTAATTTAGCTAAGAAGTCTTTGCAGCAAAATTCCAACAAAATAAAAATAAAATTGATACGATGTTATTCTTCCTTCGCTTTTTTATTTTTTATTTTTATTCATTCGTGCTTTGTCGTTTGATTAATTGTATGTATCTAATCTTCAATTTGTCTTGTTTTATAGATAGGACAAGTGTAAAATAAATTACAATTTTTGTGAGTAAAAGACAATAGGCCAAATATAAGAATGAGAGATAAAGCGTGAATGAATTAGAATTTTAAAAAAGGTAAAAAACCAATTGGATTATAATCCTATCTTAAAAAACAATTATGGTATTAACAATATAAGAATCAAACACGGTCTATCATAAGGACTTTTTTATAATTTTGTATTAAGCAAATATAGGAGTGAAGTGTTAAAGGACATTGGTGGAGCACCAATATCAGCTCCCTATCCATATGTAGGGGTGCACACGGTTCGGGTCCTTATGATTCCTAGAGGAACCGGAACCGTTTTCAACTGTTCTTGTTTTTTGGAACCAACGGTTCAGTTTGATTCCAAACCACAGTTTTTCTATTTTTTTTAAATGATTCAATTGAACATTTGTTTTATAGGGGGTGGATAAGTCCTAATCTGTATATATGCAACATAAACAACAGGGAACGACTATGACCATATGCTTGAGTAATCACCAATGAATCAATGATGGTCAAGAAAAATAACCACTAATAGATACAACATCTAAATTACGTAAACCTTGTTTGTTCTTAATCCAAACACTTCAATAATTTATACCGTATAGATGGAGAAAGAGCAATTGCAACCCCAAAAACAGACAGGGATGAAAAAGGAACAATTTTCAAATTAATTAAAGAGAGATTGAGTGAGAAATTACCCTAACTGAGGGATGATGAAGTTGGTGACTCCGTGGTTGGAGTTTGAGAGCCTTGCTGGAGAATCGAAGATGGCTTTGAAGTTGTGGCTTATGGTCATTGCAAGAGTTGTAGAGAGAGAGAGAGATTGAGTGAGTTACCAAATTTGAATCTATGGACCGTGACACCAAAGAGAAAAAGAGAGATGCAGAGAGAGACATACCAAATCGTATCAGGGTGCCAACTTTCGATGGAACGGTGAGTTGATGACTACGAGGTGAGGATTGAGGGAGCTATCACTGTGTGAGAAGAGAACTAGGAAGTCTGAGAAGTTTAGAACTAGGGTTCGGTTGTGTTACTTGCATTACAAGATATAGGCTTTTTAGGAAGAGTCTTTTAGCTAAAAAACTGTGACTAGCTAATAACCGAATTTTTGAGCACTATAAACTTGAACCGTCCCTAATGACCCTAGTTTTTGGTCACGGTAATTCTGGACCATTCCAAAAGGCCCTAATCGTCCCTAATGACCCTAGTTTTTGGTTATGGTATTTTAGGACCGTTCCAAAAGGCCCCAACCGTCCCTAATCTAGTTTTTGGTCACGGTAATTCCGGACAGTTCCAAAAGGCCCCAACAATTATAGCGGCAAAACTACCTTTCTTTGGAGCGACCGTAGATAATAAATGATATATATATATATATATATATATATATATATATATATTTGCCAAAATAAACTATACTATGTCGTTTAACAATTTTTTAGACTCTTCGTCTATAATCACACACATACCAGATGTTTCACATCTCATCACCAGCTCTCTCTTTTCACCATCATCGCTCATCAGATGCATGAGCATTATTGATCTAGACGCATCGCATCTCATTACCAAATATGTTCACTGAATCCATTATCCTCTTTCATTAAATGTTTGTTTCTCTTCTCCGAATCCTCCAGCCCTCTCTCGTTCAATGCTAGATTTCTTTGCCAAATCCACAAGCGGAAGGTACAATGATTCTTCTCTCACAAAATTTTATGGTTAAATTAGATTGAATGATGCATGCAATTCAACACTTTTTTTTTTTATTTACAATTTTAGGGTTTTTATTCAGGTTTTAGAGAGTTTCAAGTTCTAGGGGGTTCTTCAACTATCTTCAAAATAACCTCTAATTCCCTATGATGAAGCGTAATGAAGTTGAAATTGTTCAATGATGCCCTGATTTGCACACCTCCATTGATTTGTTGAAATTATCAAGCCATATAGACATCTCTGAAGTTGAACCCTCTGATGATGCGTATTGAAGGTTAACCTGACTCCATTGAATCGAGATTTCGATTAGGTATGTATAATAGTTCTAATTATTATTTGGAAAAATCTTATGCATTCTTCAAATTCTAGCTCGACTTATGGTTGATGTTGGGTTAAGTTCAATTTTATCTTGGAATTTACTAGTTTTTCCAATTTCGTGGTTGAACTTTGCTTTGGTTCTCTTTCAATGAACCATTTGCATTCTGTGAGATGAAATTCTAATAGCCGAGCCTTCTTTGTTTGTGTATTGAAGTGCTGCTGGTTTTTTAGATGCATTTATTTGCTTGTGTAATCACAGATATCAATGCTAATTGTATATTTATTTGTTTGTGTAATTCGGTATGATTGCAGTCATCAATAACACATAAACTAGATGCATTCATCTCTTTCCCTGCGCGAGTTTCTACTTCATTGAAATAGGATTGTATTTAGCCCCAAAATTTCAAAAATATCTTTAAATGCATCATCTACTGTATAAAGACATTCATAGATTTAAAGGCACACAAAGTGAGAGTTAAGAGAGTGAAACTAGTTGTATACATGTACCTTTTGAAAGGGGTTGTGCCAACTCCAGTTTGCTTCGACTTGCCTTTTGTATTTCTCTTCCCCAAAGACTGTGTTTTTCTCCTATATTTCCTCTACCTTCAAATTCTCTAGCATCTACAACTACTCCCTATCAACTCCAGCTTCCTATATGTCAAAAAGTAGTGATTCTTTGACTTATTATCCGATTCATACGTGTTAAATAGATGTTAATTTGAGAAGTTTGGATCAAACAAAAAATCCTAATAACCAAACTTGATTGATACCTCAACTTAATGGGATTTTCTCTAGAGTTTTATGAAAAAATTATTGAAAATAATTCACATAGAATTTCGAGCGCTAGAGAAAGTATTATAATGTAGTATGATTTTTTGCACTTCCATAGTTTCCTACCTAACAAATTGGATTTTCTTTAACTGACACTTGTATAGCTTTATACACCTATTCTTTTTTTAATATTGAACTACAAATATTTTCTTACTTTCAAATAATACATTTACCTGAAGTATATTCAATTTCTCAATGCGATTGATTTCCTCCTTAACCAAGTCACAAGAAAATGGAGCATATATATTTGTTTACCTTTGGAGTCATTTGTTTTACATATGAATGTGTAGCCTGATTTTAGGACCATCTATTATTGGTTTTAAATAACAATAACCGTTATTGATATGTTTATTCTAAATTGTGGCTTGTGAAGGAAATGATCTAAGAGATGCTCTATAATTTATTGATTACAATTCAATTTCTATAATGGGTTTGTTTTCATTGGTTCAGTTGAGAAAAGTGTGAATGACATGCATGATTGAATATGATATGCATCTATAAGAAGTAACTGATGGTCATTATGGAATATTCTCTGCTTTTAAGCTAGATGTTTACTACTCTTGGACTCGAACTTATGACATCAGTTTAGTTGCCTAAGAACTAATGTTGCTGTCAGAAAAATTTTCCTATTGGAGTACATTTGAACTCATTTTTAATTAGGTTTCTGGTATTTAAATGATTTGAAATTTTTACCATCATAAGATAGATAGATTAAGCCTGGTTGGTTTTTGTAAATCTGCTGTCAAGTTGCATATTGTGATAAGAGCATTTTAACATATTTTCTCCATATAGGCTGCATTAAAGATGAAATGTCGTTTATAATGATTTCTCATATCCTGAATCTTCATTTGGAATTCACTTTGTTGTCAAAATAAGTTTTGAAGGCAAATGAGTGTTCAAGTGTTTCTAGGCTGCACTTATTAAATCATGGAAGAATGTTCACGATTATGAAAAAGAAGACCTCCATGACCATGTAAAGGTAATGATTTTTTTTTTATATTAGATCAGTATATGAAATATGTTTTGTTCTTTTTTATATCATATTAGTGTATATAAGTGGTTTATTTTTTAGCATGTCACTGAGATTTTGCCTCGCCATTACTTTGTTTTAACTTGTATTAAATATTCATTATAAAGAAAACATTTGGAGTGTATGCATATGCCAATGAAAAAGATTTTAAGTGAGTAGACAGGAGAGTATCTGAGAGTTTGAGAAAATATAGATGTAATTTAAAGAAACATTTTGATAAGCATCTTCCGGTTGAGAATACACGCCGACATCCTAAAGAAGACATTGATATTGATATTTGGCAAGTCTTGTGTGATAGATGGATCTTAAAGGAATTTCAGGTTCTCAATTACTTGTTTTTGATTATTTACCTTTTGACTATTTACTTAAATCATTGAATGTCATATATTGATTTTACTTGTTAATTGGATTTGTTCTCTTGTTTTTGTATTATTGTTTGAATTACTACATAGGAAATAAGTGCAAAAAACAAATAAAATCAATCAAAGAACACAATATTCCACATGTTTCTGGATCGATATCCTACATTAGATGCTTTCATTGTTACATATATAAAATGTTAAATAATAATTATAGATTTTTAATTTATTATCGATTCAAGCCATATCATTCAATGTTAACTATTAGTTTATATTACAACATAAAGTAAAGCAAAACCAAAAAGATGAGGAAGTTAAGGAAACTTGAATTCAACACCCTGGTCCTGCAATCAGCACCTACAAGGACACGCACTTTAATTGGAGAAAATTCTGGATGAGTAAACGAGAAAGCAAAAAGAAATTATGTAAGTTAATTATGAGAATTCTTTTAAGAATGACTCATCTATAATGACTTGCTAGAAGTTCTATTTCTATAGTAATACTTTTCTTATGTTGAACATTGAGAAAAACATTTTTGAGCTGATTCATCTATTGTAGTAGTTTTCTTATGTCATCATCTTTTATATGACACTGTTTTAATCATTGATGTTGTTAATCCTTGTTTTATTTTTTGTTTTTTCTTTTTAATTTTATCTAGACTTAAAATATGCTATTATTATGCAGGATAATATGATGGAAAAGTCCTTACAAGTTTCTTTTAAATTTGATGGTACCAGCAGTCCAAATGATGTCGAGATAATGCTAGCTGGAGCAACTAGGAGGTGTTAGGAAGGGATATCCTCGTGCTTGTGCTAACTTATTGGTTTTAGTTATAAAAAGTCGCAAGGAATTGTTATGTGATTTATTCAATATTTATTAAATATTGTTATATATATAATTTATTTTGAATTTCTTATATTTTTTATATTGTTATTGGCTAAAAAAATGTAAATTAACAAATCAAGCAATTATAAAAATAGAAAATAAGCAAAATATATAAACTAAAAAAAATTATTTGTGATATTAGGGACAGTCTAAATGTAGGCATTACAAACAAGACATATAATCTCGAATATCAATGCATATTAGTGATAATTATTAGTCACGGTCAAAATCTTCGCTAATACACCACTTTTTTGTGACGCTAAAACTTGAGCGTCACTAATGAACTTTCGCGACGCCACTTTTTATGACGATCCGATTTGAGTATTGGTGACGGCTTTACGACTTTTAGTCATGGATTTGACAGTCTCAAAAGCTCCATTTTCTTGTAGTGGAATTGTGTAATGTCACTAATGTGTTGTGCAAGTGTAACGGTGTAAGTGAAGTGAGTAAGTCAGTATGTAATACACTAATACTGATTATACTGTAATAAGACTAATAACTAGTGTAAGTAATCTCACGGTGCCGGTTCCTCGGAATCACTAACTATGGTCTAGTTCAGCTCTACTGGACCTAGAATCGGAACCGTGTATTCCATACACTTCCGGTTCGACCGGTTCATTGTGCAGTCCTATCCATATATGTGCATATATGAAGAACTAAATGCATGTATTTTGTAAGCAATACTAGCTAGGTTCTTCTATTCATTCCATGGCCACCAAATTCCTCCCCACCCCCACCCCCACCCCCACCCCCACAAAAAGGTTTAACATATGAGGCACAATTCCTAACCAAACATGTTGGGAGAGAAGATAAGATTGTAATCTTATCCCCATTCTCTCCCTCGCTCCCTCTCTCTCTCTTCCCTCACTATCTTTCATTCACGGCTATTTGACTCTCTCTCGGTCGTGCCTCTCTCTCTCTCATTTCCTCCATCTCTTCAGCTCTCTCTCTCTTCCTTACTCTCTCTTTTATTCACGCCAAAAACAAAAGAAAAGAATACAACGATGTCTAACTTCTAAAATCAAACAAATGAAGGCTAATTAAGAAGTAACATTTATCAATCAAATATCAAGAAACTTTTTATTGATGAACTCAATTAAGAATCAAACTCAATCTTGATACCACCAATGGTAACTAGACCATTTCTATTCTTTGGCACCAAAGTCACCACCACACTATCATCATCTTCAGCTCCCAAATCCTCCAGTAACTCACTTATACCCAACCTCAAGCAAGTCTTTGTCTTCTTCTTCGAATGCTTATGCTTATGCGGCACATTCACAAAACTCCCGGCGAACTCGGACCTGTCCGGCCGAATGGGCGCCTCATCTTCGTCGTTAATATAAACATCAAACTTGACAAACACATCCTTCTCGAACTCTATCCCTTCTATCGCCAATACCTCCTCCTCTTCATCTTTCTCTTTCTTGCTCCTCGACTTTTTCGGCCTCGGAACCATAACCCTCACCACTCTGTCAAGACTCGTCGGAAACACATCCCTAACACTAGATGTCTCGGCCGCATTAGCCAAGCCAGCCTTGTTCTTCTTTTTGCTAGCGTTCTTAGGACCAGGCTTTGGCCGAGCATTCAGCCATGGAATGTCCACATCTTGGTAAACATACCCGAGCTTCGTTTGGTCCAGACAATCTCGAACCTTCACACGTACAAGCTCTGCATTCTCATCGTAGAACAGAAACTCAGAGTTTAACCAGTCCGGATCGGTGAAATCCTTACGTTTTCCTCCTAAGGTTTTCCATATCGTCCAAAATCGATCAACATTAGAGTGATGACAAAAGAAAATAGGGTCTCTTCCGGCCGAGTAGAAGATGCCCATGTTCTCTCTATTAGGCTGCGTGCGGTCACCGGTCCATAAGTGCACTGGACCGTGCGGGATGTTCTCGATCGAGCCAGCTCCGGGGTCAGCTTCATCACCAGCACGGTAAGGGCTGCCTAGAAAAAGCCGAGCGGTTTTGCCGTTGGACACCATTTGACGGTACATGACGGTGAGATTGCTGGACACTTGTTGTTGATAGCTTGCTTGTTCATCAGTGCCGTTGAAATCAAGATCAATGGTGGTTGGTGGCTGGTGTTGTGCGTCACGGAGAGGATCATAGAGTGGTGTGAATTTTTTTGCATACAGCGCTGGCAATTGCATGCCAGCAGGAGCATCATAATTCCAAAATGGCAAAGCAAAAGTGGGGTCATCGATCAATTTTCCCAGGATTTTTTCATAGAAGTAGAGGTAGTATCTATGGAAAGGAAAGAAGAGCCATGAGTTGTGTACTTGAAGTTCAAGGTCTGGAAAGCCAACTTGATCGTAAGCGCCATCACAATAAGCACAATGAACGTTAGCTTGTTGCATGAAAGTACGTGGGTCATCTGCAGGAAGGGCTTTCATCCGTTTAATGGCCTCAGAATACTTGGCTATGTATTCCTTGCTCACCAAATGAGCAGCCGGCCTCACGCGCATGCGGTTAGATGGCGGTGGAAGCTTGAAATCCACAATTTTTGTGGTAGATGGCGGGCAGCAATTTGTGGGTGCTGCTCCGGAAGGCAAATCGGCAGCGCCACATTTTGTTAAGTCCGGTGCTGACACCGGATCGGCGTATGCTAGGGGACCATCAGAACCGAGATTCGTGGCACCGTAGAGCCCTCCTAACCCTATAAGCACATTCCTCCTATCAAACTTCCCTAGACAAGTTTCAGTACCGTTTTCTGAGCTAGTACTAGTAGGGTTTTGTTCACCATTTATGGCTTTGCAGGACACTTTAGAGGGCCGTTGGTTACGATATTTTTTTATTGAGATTTGCAACTTCTTGCTAAAAAATGAGCAAGATGACAAGGCAGTGGTTGTGGTGGTGGTGGAGGAGAAGGCAGTGGCTGGAAGGGGAAGAGAAGCCATGGCCTTAAGTTTGGGGTAATGCATGTAAGCTAAAAGACCCTTTGTAAGGATATATATATATATATAATGTATTGCTGACTACTTTATTTTGCATGACATCGTAGATTCGTTGACAAAATTTGAGAAGAATAAAAATCACGCACAAAAAGTGCAGCTGAATTTAACATATAAAAATAAAATTGCTTTTGAATTTTGATACACATAAACCTGGAATGCAAAAACGGTTTGATTTTTTTTTTTTTTTTTCTGTTTTTGATGGAATGGGAATCCTTTTTTGACGATTTTTTATATTTTTAAAATTGAAATTAGAATAGTTGAATTCACTTCGGTGCGGTTCTGATTCTTTACGGTTCCGGTTCTCCAACAATTTCTTGTCGATTTTTTATTATTATATAATATTGACAAGATATACATTTATACTTGTACTGGTTATAACAATAGATTAGATGTTATTAGTATTTATTTATCTATCTTATATTATATAAATATATAAAATATTAAAGCTTAGAAGCTATTAGTATTTATGTATATATTATATATTTTACACTTTATATATAAATAGAACAGTAGAATTTAGAAAGTATATTAGTACTTATTTATATATTTTATACTTTATATATATATATATATATATATATATAATTAGAATTTAGAAACTATTATTAGTTATTTATATATTATATATATATTTTTAACAGTTTTGATTTCGATATCTTGATTTGAAATTGAAACTAAAATCCTACAATTCAATTCAATGATTTGATTCAATTTAATCCAATTTCGATTAGGCGGATTCTTTGTGCCAGGCTGCATTAAGCTAACGTGATTTTTGAAGGCGACTGCTTGCCAATCATCAAAGTTGCGTGGCTACGACGCTGCTCATTGAAGACGTGCGGAAATTCTTATCTATTTGTACGGACTCTTGTTTGCACTGTGTCACTAGGATGGTGCTCTCTCTTTTTGTTTTTGTTTTTGTTTTTTTTTTTTTTGTCCCACAACTTTGGGAGGATCTGGAGTTGGATATTTGTTGTGCTATTATAATTATTATTTTTTGTTGTATTGTGGTGCAAAATAAAATAAATAGAACTAAAGCAATATATTTTTGACGGGTTCTTTGAATATTGATTCTTAAATCAATTTTCTTTGAGATACATAACACTTGTTGCAAGCTAAACCTACAATTTCATCTTGTTTTCTAACATTAGAACCAATAATGAATTGCTTATGTAATTCTAAAACAAAATCTAAACAATTTTGAAAGTTTTCTGCATGCGCTTAAAAAATCTAAGCAAATTTGAAAGTTCGCTGGGGCTTAAACAATCTATGCAATTTTGAAAGGTTGCTGGCGCTTAAATAATGGAAGCAATTTTGTCTCCATTTGCGCAAAATCCCATGTAAAGTCCATTCTAATGTAGCAAAAATATGACTTACCCAAGCTTACTACGTCATTTGGCTTACATATATACTCAATCACCCTACTTTTCATTTTTTCTATTTTTAATATAACGTAAATAATAAGTAATTTATAACCAAAAAATATATAGAATAAAAAGGAACTAATATTAAAAGGTAAAAAAATAATAATTTTTTCTCTCATTCATATAGATAATAGGTATTATACAAATAAATATAAATTTGAATGTAGCATTGATGTGTTGTAGTAAGGACTATCACTGGAAATTAATTATTCTTTCATACTTTCTAGAGTAAGAATAAAAAGGTGGGAATGAATTTTTGAGAGATCACAAGTTTTTAAAACTCAATATTAATAATTATTATTAAGATACTTATAAACAAAAAAAATTTAATAAATTTGGGATGGCCAATGTAATTTTCTTTCAAATTCACCACCAAAAACTATAAAATAAAAAATAAAAAAAGTCTCTAACAGCAATTTTAAAAAAATATATGCTATGACCCCCTAATCTACAAGAACGAATATCTACACCCAGTGTAAATACACTTGATGAATTTAAATCGTATGTGTTATACACACGTAATAAATCTTACAATGTGTACTATACATGTATGATGTATGGATGAAATTCGCCTAATATATTTAGGCCACGTGCTTTTGAATTTTGAAACACATCCGGCGAATACTCCAAAGAACTTTTCACAGTGTCCAACATCTATTATTAGGAAGTGGATCCCCTCCTCTGTGGAGGAGGAGGGGACCTCCTGTGCACCTAACAATTATATTTCATCTTGTTTTCTAATATTAAAAGCAAAAATGTATTGTTTATGTAATTCTAAAAATGAAATTCTTACGAATAGGGCTCTTTTGTCAACTATTTCTGTATCTTCACCAAATCGATATACCATTATCTCAAATCAAGAGCAAATCATCATTTAATTTTCCAAGTTGAATAAATTGTATTTTACTCATCTCCCTCACAGTTCAGGTTCTTAAAATAAAAAATGTTACAAGTAAACAAAGAAATTTTATGTGATTTAGAAAAAAAAAATATAATCTAACAAAAAAAAAAAAAATTTGCTGACTTTCCAGTAATTATACTCTCAAAGCTTTATTTGAAGTGGGTGATCCAACACACCTTTCACCATTCATTTCCTAGGTCCAGTCGCAATGCACTGTACTTAATTTCCTAGTATAGATTTCCATTTGATATACATTGAACTAGGTTCCATTTACACATTCATGAAATCAACAACCAAAAGTCATTACTCGATCTTGAGTGTGTGTTGTGTGGCAGTTTATATATGTTTTATCTATCCAGAATTTTGAAAGAGATTCATTGCATCTATAAATTTTGACAAAGGCTTACTGGTTTACACGTGTTCACCATTCTTTTATCACGACACTTTTTCAATGCTGTACCATATGTTATTTGCTGTAGTTTAATTGCAGTGTAATACAAACAAATCAGAGCCACTGCTGGGCTCAAATTTTTTAGTTTTTACAGCACTAATTTGAACCTCATGTTGTAGATATATATTTATTGCGTAAAAAACATATTGCTATGTTACCGAAGGTTGTCTAGTAAAGTGGTATAACTTGCCATGTTCAAAAGCGAAGGGTGAGTTTCGAGTTCTAGTCATAATTACTAAATACGACAGAAAAGTAAATAACTATTATATATAAAATATAAGAATTTACGTGATTCGGCGATGTGGCACTCCAAATTTTAAATATCTTTATATACTGGATTACAAAAGAATTCTAGAAAATGTCTAAAACTTACGAGACAAAAAAATGGGTTAAAATTCGGATCTTTTGATTTAATCATATGCAAAAAGATGGGTATGACCCATTGTGTTTTTTTTTTTTTTTTTAACTCTAGGAGAGCCAGAGTGGTGTTAACCTCTTAATGGGCCAGTCGAACTTAGTATTTTTACTAAAGATAAGATTGCTAGATGAAAAAAAAATTCTCGGGAGCTAAATAAAAGACATTAATTAGCATGACTAAAATTTGTCCAGACTTGACTCGAATACGGTCCAAAAAAATAAAAGTGAATCCAAATATGTTTTTTTGCCACTTCTATGTTTTGCAAGGACCTTAATTTTTTTTTTATATATATATGATTTAGTGGGGTTTTTAAACCATTTCACTTACTAAATTCCTTTATAGCTTTTACGTTTGGTGGGTACTAAACAAGTTTTTATTAATTATTAAACAAGATTAAATATGAAATGTATAAGTTCCTTTTCTTTTTAAATATAAAGGTGAATATATATATATATATATATATATATATATATATATATATATATATATATATAATTTAGCCATGCATCTTTTTTACAATCTGGTAATGACAGTCATGGAAGAGAATACGAAACAAACTTAAGTTTTTGTATTTCACAAAAAGACATTATGAGAACGCAAACTTTCACCAATAACATCCACATTCAAATATTTAACCACTCAAAGTATATATATAGCAAATGGCATTCTAAAATTTTTACAAATTTTATTTTTGTAAGAAGAGTAGAAAAATAACGACATACATTCATTGTATCTACACTCGTTAATAAGTAATATTTACTTTGTAGGCAAATACTATGTGCGATAATACAAACATATATACATGTGAACAAGGGCAAACCTAGAAACTTATAATTGTGGGGGCCAAACTCGTTCATGAAATAAAATTTTTAAAAATTATAATTATACTACAATACATTATTAATTACACATAGAAGTATTCTATATCTATTTCATATGGAAAAAAAAGATAATATCATGTATAAACAAAAAAAAAATCATATTCAATGCATATAGAATTATGTTTAAGTTTGGCATACATACAACACATATATATTATTAGAAAAAAAAATTCTAAAGGTCAAAAATTGTAAAACACGAGAGAAAAATGTGGGTTATATTATGTTGGGTAAATTACACTGACCTCCCTTGTAAATAGGCGAAATAACATATACCTCTCCTATATTTTCAAAAATAACACTGCACTCCCCTGTCAGTATACCTTTTGTAACACTGACCTCCCCTGTCAGCTTTTCAGGTAAGAAAATTGCTGATGCCATGATTTTTAGCATATGAAAATTCCAAAATGCCCTTAGATATTTGAAATAACTGAAATACCCCCTTTGACATACTTATTATAGATAATTTTGCCATTTTTTTCTCTTTAATTCATCATCATACCTAACATCTGTGTAAATATAATCTTTCAAGCTTCGCTTTATTATAGATAGATACATAGAGAGATGGATATAGAGAGAGGGCAACATTTACATAGGCATACATATATATGATTTGTCTGTTTATATAATTTTAAAGAAAAACCAAAGAGGGACAAAAAGAAAAGAAAAGAAGTTGAGAATTAAGATAGATATTAAAAACTCATTAACAGATGTGGAAACACATGAATCAAATTTTAGTTTAAGAGAGCTGACCACACTCATCAGTCTTCGAAGTCCTTCCAGACCTCGATCCAACCTTTTTGATAAAGTTCTCGTCAACGCACTTGTTGCCGTAGATGGACTCGTTGCCGGTATCGTTCCCGACGATAAAATCACCTTCCTACCACATGAATCTAGGGATGGAGCCTTTGTACCGCTCTTATTAACGTCGTTATTGCTGCTACAAAGGGCACAAAATTTTTTGGTAGTCCGCAAAGTGGCGTTGGAGCAGAGGTGGCCGATGGTGGTGGGTTTGCCGTTTAAAACAGCCACAACAGTCAACCAATAGACTGAATCAAAGAAATTCACTGTTGTAGGTGCTGGTCTCCCTTATTCTCTCGGCAACGCATTATATATATATATATAATGAGAAAAGAAGATGAAGGGAACAACTTGAAAGCAAGAGAGAAATGTGATGGAATGACGCCATTGAATGCTAGAGGAAAGAAAGGAGGAGAATGAGATTATATGAACCCTATATCGAATGAGAGAAAGCCATTTTAAAGAGAGAGAAAGATATATTGGGGAGACCAATGACGTGACATAAGATGATAAGGGTAATTTGGTATTTTAACATAACAAGCTTTTTACCATTAAAAAATATTAAATTGTACATGGGTATATTGGTCATTTCACTATTTTAAGTATCCAACAACTCTGACAGGGTGCAGTGTTATTTTTTAAAACACTGGGAAGGTCTTTATTATTTCGCCAATTTACAGGGGAGCTCAGTGTAATTATCCCTATTATGTTATATATGTGCGTGTGTGGATTTCTAAAAACAAAACTTAAAAGATTTTAAGTTGAGATTATTTATTAGTTTTGTGGGGTTATGTATTTTTTTTTATAAGTAAATATTTTTGATATATTTTGATTTCAAGTATTCATACAATTGTAATTTCATCTATTTTAGGTCCCTATAAAATAGGAATTTGAAATTTGAAACCCGTTCACAATCTGCCCTTATATGTGAATATGCTGATTGCCAGAATTTAGAGATCGATCATTTGGCCGTTGCAGAGAGCGGTTGTGTTCCAACGGTCTTGTGTGTTAATTTCGTATTGGACCTTATCTTATCAAGTATATCTTGTCATTTTATATTTGGGTTAAATTCACTGACCTCCCTTGAGGTTTGGTCAAATTATACTCGGAGAGACCGTTTGGTCTTTATTTCTTTCACCTCCCCTAAATCAATTTTTTCGGTGGCCAAAATAAATTTTAAGAGTGAAAAGACAATTTTGCTCTTTTATAATAACATCACATTACATTTCAAATAGGATATACAATGACATCTCCAAAGGTTTGTCGTAATTGCACTTACCTCTCCTGAGGTTTGCCGTAATTACACTGACCCTATGATGATTTGAAATAATATTTTAGGATGATTTTACCATTATACCTCCAAATAATTTAATATTAAAAAAAATATGATTTCTAAAATGATATGTACGCTTCCACGCACACGACACCACTAACCCAGTTATTTTTGTCAACCCGTACCCAAGATTTATGACAAAACTCAACAATTCAGTCCAAATATCCAATCCTTTGTATGTGTTTGTATATATATGACCATGATCAAAGATCTTTGAAATGAATTTGTGTGATAGAATTTTTGACGATTGATCAGATATGTTATAAGCAAGATCGAATATCAATGGTGGTCTTGGGTGGTGATGTAGTAGGTGTACAAAAAAAATACTCAACAGCAAGAGAAAGTATAATGTGAGAAAACATGTCATTTTAGAAATAAGATTTTTTTCAATGAGGTTAGTGCAATTACAGCAAACCTCAGGAGAGGTAATTGTATTTTACCCTATTTGAAATGTAACGTGATATTATAATGGAAGGACAAAATTGTCTTTTCACTCTTAAAATTTATTTCGGCCAAAGAAAAAAAATTAAAGATCAAACAGTCTCTCCGAGTATAATTTGACCAAACCTCAGGGGAGGTCAATGAATTTAACCTTTTATGTTTGGGTGTTACCTTGTCATGTACTTATAACTGTTTTGATTGGTTTGGGCATGCCCTCCATAAGTCAACTCAAATTTGAACTTTTATATATATATATATACAACCAGGGATATCGATGGAGTGAGAAATTTGTTTTAGGATGGGCATAGTAGAAAAATCAACTAACGGTGCAACAAAACAATAAGTTGAAAAATAGAAGTGTTACAGTTGTGCACATATATATCTTTTCTTTTTCCATATATATATATATATATATATATATATATATATATATATATATCATACATGAGTGTAAGAAAAAGAAATTTTTTAAGAAAAAAAAAAAATTAAAAATATCTGTGTGTGTGTGTATATATGATAAAACTTTGAAGATGAAAAAAAAGAATGCAATTTTTTTTAATAAAATAAAAGAACATTGAAGAAGAAGAAGAAGATGAGTAAGAAGGAAAAGAAAGAAAAATTTAGAGAGATTAGAAAAAGGATAATTTTAGGAGAGCATTTGTAAAATTTTACAAGTTATATACAAGTATGTACAAAATATTTAATGGGGCCAATATAGGCTTAGGGAAAAAAAAAGATAATTTTAGGGGGGGTATTTATAATTTTTTATAAGTACATATTAGTATATAATTTTTTTTAAAAGGGGCCAGCTTGGGCCGAAGGGCCAATGCCCCCCTAAGTAGACTTGTCAATGGATCGGATTTTTATCCGAATCTTAGCCAATAATTAGGATATGAATTGGACATTTAATCCGATAATTCGTTAGCGGTTCGAATCCGATAATCCTTTAGCTAAACAAATCAAATTCGAGTCAATATGAGTTATGGTCGATCCGATCCGATAATAATATGATCTGAAGTAATATAATATATAATTTATTATAAATATGTTTTCTAATGTTATAACATATAATATTTACATACTATTTAAATATTTTTTTATCATTATTTCCTTCTTATTCTTCTCTCTCTTTATTTTGTCTTTCTTTATGATTTTTTTCTGTAATAAAAAGTCAAATACTTACTTTTCTACTACTTTTTTCTTTATATTTAATTTTTTTTCTCTATTTTTTTCTTACTCATTATTTGTTAATCTCTTTTGAAATTAGTTTTTTTTTTAAAATTTATATATTTTTCAGATCGGATATCCGATTAATAACAAATCGGATATGAATTTAATTATATATAATCCGTCGAGTTATCGGATCGCGATCGCCTATATTTCTTATCGGGTTCAGATCAGATCATGCCTGATTCAGTCCGAATCCGATCCGTTTACAGGTTTACTACACCTAGGCCCATGCTAGTTCTGTCCCTGTATACAACTGTTAAATAATCTTGAGACCGGAGGTCAAAATATGAGATAAAAATAGTGTTTTCTCTTAATTTCTCTTGCCAAGTAATTGCATGATTCATTTATGAAGCACCGACACAAACACAAGTACACCACGACACAAATGTAGTGATACGACCAATATATTTTTTAAAAAAGAAAATGATACTTACACAGAAATGTTAGGCAAAATTGTCAGACCTACAATTTCTCATTCAGAGGATGCATGTGGTGGGACTACCACTTGCATCCCAATGGATATAAAAGTTTAAGTCTACCAATTATGCTTGAGTAGCATAGTCCTTAAAAAAAATAGAACACATAGCAATGATACAACAACAAAATAAGGAGTCTAGACATAAATTATATATAAAAATTTAATTTTAGTTCAATTTATAATTTATATTAATTCATATATATAACCCATTGAAATTAGATTTAACAAATAGTTCATACTTTATTTGAAAAAAATAAAGGTCTGCATACTCAAATTTTATTAAAATACAAATAAGAATTAGAGTCGAAAAATTCGCTCAATCCAATGTCGCACATCATCCATAACCATTTTTTTTTTCAAACACGTTTTTCGTCAATTTCCATGTTTTTTGGCTTCTATCTCTCAAATTATTTTCTTATCTTCATTTCATACCATCACCTCTCTCTCGCTCTAATTTTTTTCCCACGGTCTCTGGAAAATTCTCTCTTCTACCCCACCCACACGGCGACCATAACCTCAATTCATATATATTCACATTATACATCAAAACCTTTTAATTCTATTGTCTTATTTCCTCAAAAGAAGACAAATCAACAACCCACATGACATAGACAAATAGACCTATTTTCGTTCCAAAAAAAAAGCATGTGAAGCATAGACACCAAGGCATCATTCTTCATGTTACTGTAGAAAAGAAGATAAGATATGTAATCTTACCCGCTCCGACACTCTCTCTCTTTCATTTTTGTCTTTTTGACTCTCTCTCTCTCTCTCTATCTCAGTCGGATACCTGTCTCTCATTTCCTCCCACTCACTCACGAGTCACGGCTCTCTACTCTCGCTCTCTCTCTTTCTTCGATCATCATCAATTAAGAAATAAATAAATAAACAAATAATAATTAGTCAGAATGATTAGACTTAAATTTTTACATCCAATTAAATACATGTAGTGAGTTCCAGCACTTGCATCCTATATAAATGTAAAACTTTTTGTTTGTCTTTATTTTTTAAAATGATGAAAAGGGTAAAATGGTCATAAAAATGATAATATGTGCAAGAGAGAGTAATTTGTTCATTTTTGCAAATGTGAGGATGTGATATGGTCCAAAATATAGCATATGGAGATTTATTGCACCTTTTAAAAACACATGGAATTTTTGGTCCTTTTGCCTAAAAAAAAAAAAAGAATAACTGATAATAATTTGGAAATATTACACCTTACTTTTGCACCTTAAAGACAACTAAGTCTTAATTTTTTTTTACTAAGATAAAGAAGTCCTACTTTTGAGTTCTATTTTCAAATTAGTTCAAATTTAATTTTTTTCCCCTATTACCCTTATTACTAAAGTACCAATTAAGTATGAAACTCATTCATTCTTTTCTTTAAATCTCGCTATATAATATGTTTCGATGTGTATCATTCTTTTCTGTTCTTGTTGATCCTTTACCAACTAAGGCATGCATGTTTCATGTAAATAGAAAGAAATAGAAAAGGAAAGAAAAAAGCAAAAAATTATGAACAACCTGTGGCTCAATCTATCTCAAATATTACAAAGAGATACAATGGAATAGAAGGAAAAGAAAAAGTTTCCCAAAACCAAAGATTTAGGAACTAAAAGAGGAAAATTACCATTAAAGTGTATTTTGCATACATTGGTGGAAATGCCAATTTTAATCTAATGGCAATTTGAGTTAATAATAGGATAAGCATTTGAGTACTAATCACATCATCTACCAATTTGATAAAAAGACTAGAAAAAAAATTAAGAGACAGGGAAGAAATTATGCCATATAGAAATTTCTTGTAAAATCTAATTAATGTTTAGGAAATATAATTTCATAAAATACCAACAATTTAATAAATAGATTAATCTAAAAAGAGCAAGATATGAGATGCTCAGCTCGGGATTAATTTATGTTTCTTAGTTGTATCACAAAACAAACTACAACCAGCATAGAAAATTTAATTAATGTTTAAAGTAACGGGATAGAAAGAGAAATATAAACATTAATTACAAGTAGTCATATATATGTAATTAGTAAACTAAAATTTAATTAATATTGTCCATAAAGATAAAATAATGAACATATGTTATGAAAGATAGTGTTTTATCATTAAATCTGTCTTTCCTGCTATCTTCCAACTAGGTGCCAAAGAAAAAATAAACAAAACAGAAAAGTCTGATATTAAAAAATTCAACCAAAAATCCACCCAGTAGAGTACGAAAAGGGTAAAAGAGGTATTCTAATTTTTATATAACTTTGTTGGAAATAAATTTCAAAAAGTAGGACTTCTTTGTCCTAATTAAAATTTTATAGGACTTAATTGTCTTTAAGGTGAAAAAGTTTGATTAAGAGGTAATTTTCTCTAATAATTAATAAACAATGAAATATGGTAAAAAGCTAGCCAAAAATAACCATGATTTTTTTTTTTTTTTTGTTATTCGTTTGGGAATTTGTATTTATCACATAATAGAAATATATTTAGCATGAAATGGTCATCATATATATATATATATATATATGTGTGTGTGTGTGTGTGTGTATTGAGAACTAATATCCATATATAAATGTCTGTATTTTGTAGATGTAATATTTGTAAGCAATACTACCTTAACCTTACCCAGAAAGGTATATATGTACACTTGTTCAATAATACAAATTTATATGCACATGAATATACTTGTTGGTTCTTATCTTCATTCCATGCCCATCAATTTGTCCCATCTCTCTAAAATTCTCTCTCTTATCCATGTCTTCGTCTGGTCCTCCCCCACCTCACCAAGGCCACATCATCTCAATTCATAAATTCATATTATACATCTAAACCTTTCGAATCACTTTTTTTTTTCTTCTATTGTCTTCATTCTTTAAACAAGACCAAGTCAACATTCTACCGTGACATAGACTAATAGACTCATTTTCCTTCACAAAAACAAAAACTAGATGAATCTTACAGATTAGGGTTTACATCTGAGGCACAATTCTTGACCAAACATGTTGGGAAAGAAGATAAGATTGTAATCTTATCCCCACCCTCTCTCTCTCTCTTCCCTCGCTATCTTCCCCTCTCTCTCTCACACTCTCTCTTTTATTCATGGCATCGCCAAAAACAAAAACAAAAAAGGGAATATAAGAAAACAAAGATGTCTAACTTTGATGGATCAAAATCAAACCAATGAAGGCTAATTAAGAAGTAAAATTTATCAATATTCAAATATCAAGAAACTTTTGATTGATGAACTCAATTAAGAATCAAACTCAATCTTGATACCACCAATGGTAACTAGACCATTTCCATTCTTTGGCACCAAAGTCACCACCACACTATCATCATCTTCAGCTCCCAAATCCTCCAGTAAGTCACTTATGCCCAACCTCAAGCAAGTCTTTGTCTTCTTCTCCGACTGCTTATGCTTATGCGGCACATTCACAAAACTCCCGGCGAACTCAGACCTGTCCGGCCGGATGGGCGCCTCATCTTCGTCGTTAATATAAACATCAAACTTGACAAACACAACTCTGTCCAACTCAATCCCTTCTATCACCAATACCTCCTCCTCTTCATCTTTCTCTTTCTTGCTCCTCGACTTTTTCGGCCTCGGAACCATAACCCTCACCACTCTGTCAAGACTCGTCGGAAAAACATCCCTAACACTAGATGTCTCGGCCGCATTAGCCACGCCAGCCTTGTTCTTCTTTTTGTTAGATTTCTTAGCACCAGGCTTTGGCCGATTTTTCAGCCATGGAATGTCCACATCTTGGTAAACATACCCGAGCTTCGTATGGTCCAGACTATCTCGAACCTTCACACGTACAAGCTGCGCATTTTCATCGTAGAAGAGAAACTCAGAGTTTAACCAATCCGGATCGGTGAAATCCTTGCGTTTTCCTCCAAGGGTTTTCCATATCGTCCACAATCGATCAACATTAGAGTGATGACAAAAGAAAATTGGGTCTCTTGCGGCCGAGTAGAAGTTACCCATATTCTCTGTATTAGGCTGGGTCCGGTCACCGGTCCATAAGTGCACTGGACCGTGCGGGATGTTCTCGACTGAGCCAGCTCCTGGGTCAGCGTCATCACCAGCACGGTAAGGGTTGCCGAGAAAAAGCCGAGCGGTTTTGCCGTTGGACACCATTTGACGGTACATGACGGTGAGATTGCTGGACACTTGTTGTTGATAGCTTGCTTGTTCATCAGTGCCGTTGAAATCAAGATCAATGGTGGTTGGTGGCTGGTGTTGTGCGTCACGGAGAGTATCATAGATTGGTGATTCAGAGTTAGCAAACATAGCTGGCAATTGCATGCCAGCAGGAGCATCATAATTCCAAAATGGCAAAGCAAAAGTGGGGTCATCGATCAATTTTCCCAAGATTTTTTCATAGAAGTAGAGGTAGTATCTATGGAAAGGAAAGAAGATCCATGAGTTGTGTACTTGAAGTTCAAGGTCTGGAAAGCCAACTTGATCATAAGCGCCATCACAATAAGCACAATGAACGTCAGCTTGTTGCATGAAAGTACGTGGGTCATCTGCAGGAAGGGCTTTCATCCGTTTAATGGCCTCGGAATACTTGGCTATGTATTCCTTGTCCACCAAATGAGCAGCCGGCCTCACGCGCATGCGGTTAGATGGCGGTGGAAGCTTGAAATCCACGATTTTGGTGGTAGATGGCGGGCAGCAATTTGTGGGTGTTGCACCGGCAGGCAAGTCGGCAGCGCCACATTTTGTTATGTCAGGTGCTGACACCGGATCGGCGTATGCTAGGGGACCATGAGAACCGAGAGTTGTGGCACCGTAGAGCCCTCCTAACCCTATAAGCACATTCCTCCTCCTATCAAACTTCACTGGAGAAGTTTCAGTACCGTTATCTGAGCTAGTACTAGGATTTTGTTCACTATTAATTATGGCTTTGCATGACACTTTAAGGGGTCGTTGGTTACAAGATTTTTTTATTGAGATTTTCGACGACTTCTTGCTAAAAAATAAGAAAGATGACAAGGCAGAAGTTGTGGTGGTGGTGGTGGTTGGAGGGGGGAGAGAAGCCATGGCCTTAATTGTTTGAGGATATTGTAAGGTAAAAGACCTTTTTAAGTGTATATAATATAAGAACACTTTTCTTTTCTTTGGATGACACATTAGATTGGTTGACAAAATTAGAGAAGAATAAATATCACGTGCTAAAAGTGGGAAGCTGAACATATTAAAGTAAAATTGCTTTTGACTTTAGATGCACACAGCTCAGGTTCTTTTCTTTGCATGACACCTAACAATTTCATATTGTTTTCTAACCTTAAAAGCGCGCAATAATGAATTGTTTATGTAATTCTATAAATAAATAAAAAGTCAACTATCTCTTCTCATCTTCACCAAATCTTCCATGTATCAAATCTTGAGCAAAAATCATTTTAGTTTCATAATAGTAGAAGAAATTGTCTTTTCCTCATCTCTCTCACAGTCACAGTCACAGTCACAGCTTAGGTTCTTCAAAATGTAGACATTAAATCAAGGGTTTTTTTCATTACTACACCAGCAGAACAGAATAATTATATTGAACTCAGATCTAGTTTTTCATTCTCGTCCATTGTTTACTTATAATTTCTTCCAATTCTAATTAATTATTATATATGACCGTTATGATAGCAAATGGATCATTAATTTCTCGAAAAATGTTATTATTCAACAGTATATCGATTAGACGGTTATGACATGACGTGACTGTATTCTTATCATTTTAACATTATAATGTTAGTTGCAAACTCATATTTCCTTCAAATGATGCTCCGCTCGGGATTAATTTATGTTTCTTAGGTGTATCACAAAACCCACTACCACCAGTGAAAAATTTAATTAATGTTTAAAGTCACGTAATAGAAAGAGAAATATAAACATTAATTACAAGTAGTCATATATATGTAATTGGTAAATTATAATTTAATTAATATTGTCCATAATGATAAAATAATCAACATATGTTATGGACGATAGTGTTTTATCATTAAATCTGTCATTGCCTGCTATCTTCCAACAAGGTGCTAGAGAAAAAAAACAAAATAGAAAAGTCTAATATAAAAAAACTCAACCAAAAATCCACTCAGTGGTGTATGAAAAGGGTAAAAGAGGTAGTCTAATTTTTATATAACTTTGTTGGAAATAAATTTCAAAAAGTAGGACTTCTTTGTCCTAATTAAAATTTTATAGGACTTAATTGTCTTTAAGGTGAAAAAGTTTGATTAAGAGGTAATTTTCTCTAATAATTAATAAACAATGAAATATGGTAAAAAGCTAGCCAAAAATAACCATGATTTTTTTTTTTTTGTTATCCGTTTGGGAATCTGTATTTATCACATAATGGAAATATATTTAGCATGAAATGGTCATCGTATATATATATATGTGTGTATATTGAAAACTAATATCCATATATACAATAGTGTTCAACTACTCATGGGTGAGTAGGGAGTAGTTTACACACTTTTAATTATAACCTTAGGATTTAATCCTAAGACTATTAATTAAAATAAGGTTTTTCACTCTTATATTAGAAAATTTACCAAAATTTTATTTTTATTAAACACTATTAATGTAAAATGACAGTAATAGACATTACTTAAAAAAAAAAAAGCTGTTATGGAAATCCAATGACCTTATTAAAGTCCTAATTGCATACTCCCTATATTAATTATCAAAAGAAGAAACCCTTTTTCAAAAAATAGAGCAATGCTACACGTCTCGAATAAATATCACGAATTTTAACTTGAATCTATGTGGCAGGTGATATAGTCCATTATTTTAGGAGATACAATTAAATGGTAAGTTATTATCGGTGAGATTCCCCTCATACACGGAGTCCCTATGATATTATCACTTTCCACATAAATTCGAGTTAAAATTCATGAAATAAAATTGTGACGTTTAGCATTTCTCCAAAAAATATGCAATTAAAAAACAACTTCAAGAATCTTGGAAGTTTGTAGTTAAATCCTATTGTGTGTATGTGTGTATATATATATATATATATATATATATATATATAAGGCCCATTATATTGCAAAACCTAGGCCCACCTGCAAAAATTGGACATACTTGGACATATAGCTATGAAGAATGGGAGGTAAATGAATTGACGGTGGTGGGGAGAATAAACAAAACCACAGCCATACATTAAGTGAGAGGCTATCAATAATCTCATCCTCTTTGTCACATTTATCCACCTCCTTTATCAACTGCAACTGCTGCTGCAAACTGAATCTGCTAGCTGGCCGCAGTGACACCAAAATTTAGCGACTCGGACCGCTCTCTCCATAGTTAATTCAACACTCCGCCATTATATATCCATAAATACTACTATTACGACTTTGACAAGGTGATTGGTTTCATAACAGTTTTTTTTCTTCTTTCTTCTAACTAATGT
This sequence comes from Cornus controversa, assembly GCA_026545225.1. NCBI lineage: Eukaryota > Viridiplantae > Streptophyta > Magnoliopsida > Cornales > Cornaceae > Cornus > Cornus controversa. The sequence continues at coordinate 64,187,944 of CM048849.1, read as the reverse complement.
CTATTATTGTTATTTTACGTTTTTAGTATTTAATAGAAATAAAATTGTGGTAAGTTTCTTAATATAAGAGTGAAGAACTTTATTTTAATTAATGGTCTTATGATTAAATTTTTAAGACTATAATTAAAAGTGTGTATATTACTCCTTACTCGTCAGAGAATAGTTGAACAATATTGTCTATATAGATGTATGTATTTTGTAGATGTAATATTTGCAAGCAATACTACCTTCACCTTACCCAGAAAGGCACATATGTACGCTTGTTCAGTAATACAAATTTATACGCACATGAATATACTTGTTGGTTCTTATCTTCATTCCTAGCCCATCAATTTATTCCATCTCTCTAAAATTCTCTCTTATCCACGTCTTTGTCTGGTCCTCCCCCACCTCACCAAGGCCGCATCATCTCAATTCATAAATTCCTATTATACATCTAAACCTTTGGAGTCATTAATTTTTTTTTTTCTAGAACATCTCAATTCATAAATTCCTATTATACATCTAAACCTTTGGAATCATTAATTTTTTTTTTCTAGAATAATAATAGAAACGTCGAAACTTTATATCCAAAATTATCATCCAATCTGATGTGCTCATGCAATGTCAAATTCTTTAAACAAATGTGAGAGAATAAAACATACTCACTCTCCGTCATGTGATAAAATAAAATAAAAAAATACTTGAAGATCGTGGAAAGAATGTTCTTAAAGATCGTGGAAAGAAGGTGTGAAAATACTGGATGTACACATTCGCGTGCACGCGCGCGCGCATATATATATATATATATATATATATATATATATATATATATATATATATGAAAGTTCTCACTACAACATCAATCTTGTTACAATCTTTGTGATTTGTGATAGTAATGAAACAAAGATATTGAGTAAATCAATATACAACAAATATGCAAAATATATACAACAAATATGCAAAATTTGTATTAGATCCAAAAAATTACCAGCATCATTACAGACCAAACAAATCCATCACAATGTTGAAACATAGCATCAAAGCAATATATATATATATATATATATATATATATATATATATAATTAACGAATGAATATGTGTACAACAAATTTGAAGAAAAAGAATTGATGAATTTATAGGAAAAAAAATTTACAGACAAAAAATTTGCATATATTTTAGACATTCGACATTATATATATATATATAAACATAATTAACGAATGAACGTGTGTAAAACAAATATGAAGGAAAAAAATTAACGAATGAAAATTGATGAATTTATGGAAGAAAAAAAAATTACAAACCAAAAAATTGCATATATTTTAGACATTCAACATCAGTATTGTTGTCATCTAGAAATATACACATGTATGGAAGCTCCCCAAATTACACACGACGTCAGTCATCTTTGAGAGATTCTAAAAGTTTCTATCTATGAATTCTGCGTAATATTTTTTTTTTTTTTTTAAGTATATTGTATTGCCTACCACTTTTCTTTTCTTTGGATGACACCATAGATTCGTTGACAAAATTATGGAAGTATAAATATCACGTGCTAAAAGTGGGAAAGCTGAACATATAAAAATGACTTTTGAGGGCGACTGTTTGAATTTAGATACACACATACAGATACAGCTACAGCTACAGCTACAGCTACAGTTAATAGATTAGAACTAATATGACTTTTGAAGGCGACTGTTCGCAAATTATGAAGCTGCACATTAATACAGAGGCGGCTATGACGCTGCTCATTGAAGACGTGGCAAATTCTTATCTATTTGTACGGACTCTTGTTTGCACTGGATCACTTAAAAAAAATGAGTGATGAGGCTATCTATTTTTTATTTTATTTTATTTTTCTCATCTTTGGGATGATCTGGAGTTGGATATTTGTTTTGCTTTTTCGTTGTTTTGTTGTATTTTGTCGTACAAGATAAAATAATAAATAAATAGAACTAAAGCAATATATTTTTGACGGGTTCTTTGTATATTGATTCTTAAATCATTTTTCTTTCAGATATATAACAGTTATTTGAGGCTAACCTACAATTTCATCTTTTTTTTCTTATAACATTAAAAAGCAATAATGAATTGTTTATGTAATTCTAAAAAAATCAAATCAATTTTGAAAGTTTGCTGTACGGCGGTTAAAAAATCTAACAAAATTTCGAAGGTTGCTGGGACTTAAACAATCTAATCAATTTTGAAAAGTAGCTGGCGCTTAAATAATTGGGAAAAAAAATAGAAAAAAAAGGAACTAAGTATGAAAAGGCCAAAAAAAAAATCTCCGCCCCTCAAAGTCAAGAACTGAACATATAAAAATAAAAATAAAAATAAAAATGCTTTTGAATTTTGATACACATGTAATTGAATACTCCGTAGAACTTTTCACACAATTCAACATCTATTAGTAGGAAGTGGATCCCCAACTTTGTCTGTGTGGAGGGGACCTCCTCTGCACCTAACAATTTCATCTTGTTTTCTAACATTAAAAGCGCGCAATAATGAATTGTTTATGTAATTTTCTATAAAAAAAAAACTTTCAAATAGGGCGCTTTTGTCAATTATTTCTTCTCATCTTCACGAAATCTACCATTGTCTCAAATCTTGAGCAAAACATCATTTAGTTTTATAATAGTTGAAGAAATTGTCAGAGTCACAGCTCAGGTTCTTCAAAATGTAAACATGTGTTTTTTTCATTACTACACCACCAGAGCAGAATAATTATATTCAACTTGGATCTAGTTTTTCATTCTCATCCATTGTTATTATAATTTCTTTAAATTCCAATTAATTACTATGACTGTTATGATAGTAAATGTTTCATTAATTTCTCAGTTGGAAAGACTTAAAATGTTACTATTCAACGGTGTATGGATCACACGGTTGTGACGTGACGTGACGTGACGTGACTGTGTTGTTATCATTTTAACATTACAACGTTTGGTTGCAAACTCATATTTCCTTTAAATGATAGAAAAAGATTGTTTTAACTAGAAAGCGAGGACTTTCTAGGAATTATCCTCTCTGCTTTATTTGAAGTGGGTGATCCAACACAACACAACACAACACACCACGTTCTCGCCCTTCATTTTTAGGGTCCAGTCGCAATCCACTGTACGTCGTGAATCTTTTTATTGTACTGATATAGATTTGCATTTGAAATATGTTTCGCATAAAAACAAAATGTTAATAGTGGACAAGAAGAATTTGTGGAGTAAAGTTTCATGCATTGAACTAACTAGCTTGTTTTACACATTCATGATGAAGTCAACAACTAAAAGTCATTACTCTTGACTCTTGTGTGGCATTTTAATTATATTCTTATCTATCTATCTACTATCTATCTATCCATCTATCTATAATTTTCAAGGAGATTCAATGCATCAATAAATTTTGACACTTACTAGTGTAATGCAAACAAATCAGACCCACTGCTGCCTTCCTATTTTAAACCTCATGTAGTAAATATTTTCTTTTTGAGTTCGGAATCTATTGCTATGTTAGCAAAGTTCTTCTAACTCAATCATATAACCTCCTTACTTTTTAAAGAAAAGAGAGGAGTTCGAGTTCAGACAATTCAGAATACTTACCTGATTAAAATTATTATTATAATATGAATCACACACAATTATAAAACACGAGATAAAAAAAAAAATACCACACACATAACACAAGAAGTTATATGATTCGACGATGTGCCAATGTCCACTGTGAAGACTCTCTCTTGCTCTTTTTATTCGATTTTCAGTGTTTTTTTTTTTTAATTTCACTCTTAATCTTACATGCTCTTATAAGCTCTATTAGAGGAGAGTTCTAAATAAGGACCAAATTCCACAAGCGAAAAAACTATGGACAACCACCGAGATCAAATTCAATTGTGACTTTAAGTATTTGCAGAAAGTGGAGAAGGCTGACGTGAAAGAAAGTTTGAAAGCAGAAAAGGTGAATCTGAACAGTTTTTTATCCAATCCACCCGGGTTGAACAAGATTCATTCCCATTATTTTCTTATGATATTGATTTTTTAATTAAAAATGATGTGACCATTTATGATTGTACCACATTAGAGGTCAAGGTGCACAGCGGTGTATTTTTTATTAGTATCCTTTCACAAAAACTACAATACGGGAACTCAAACTTACACCAATAACACCGACATTTAAATATTTAACTACTCAAACTATATTTTTACCCAAAAGAAGTAAAAATAAATAAATAAATAAATTACGGACAGTATAATACACCAATAGTGAAATATATAAGGGAATAAACTACCCAGAAAAATGGAAAAAAAAAAAAGAAAAGAAAAAGCTTTTCCGTTGTGCTTTTTGTAATTTGTCTTTAACACAACAGAAATATACTTAGCATGAAATGGTCGTCATATATATCCATATGGAGAACTAAACATACGTATTTGTAAATGTAATATTTGTAAGCAATACTCTATAGGCAAGTACATATGCACAGCAATACAAATCTATACGTACGTGAATGTCCTTGTTGTCGGAATTTACAGATCGATCATATGATTGTCGCAAAAAGCCGTTGCCTTCCAACGGTTTGTTTGTGTAAATTTTGGGCTGGGCCTAGTCTAATCCAATAGATCTCATCATTTTATATTATGGGTTGCCATGGATTTATCACTGTTTAGATAGGTTTGGGCCTGTCCTAGCCAAGTCCACTCAGATCTGGACTCTTGTAATTATTTTTATATATCTATATTCTATACAACTGTTTTATCTTCTGAAATCAATAATAATAAAAATAATCTGGAGGCTGGAGGGCAAAATGTGGGATAAAAATAGAGTTTTTCTCTTCATTTCCCTTCAAAGTAATTGCACGAGGCTTATTGTTATGGACAAAAGAGTGCATGATCCACCTACGTAGCACCAACACAAACACGGGTACACACAACCCAAACGCGGTGATACGGCAATTTTTTAAAAATAAAACATGTAGCAAGGATATAACAATAAAATAATAATATATTTTGTTATTATATATACAAATTTAACTATTCCTCAATTTGTAAATATATATTAATTCATAAATATAATCCATTTAAATTAGGTCTAGCACATAGGTCATACTTCATTTGAAAACATACAGGCCTGCAAACCCAAATTCTATTAAAATAGAAATAAGAATAAAAATAATTATATTCTTACCTACTCTTAAAGTCTGAAAATTTTGAGGAATTCAATGTGACACATCATCCATAATATGAGTTGCGTGGTACAGAAGTGGCTGTGATAAATAATCGAACTTGCTTGCATGATAATTCAAATTATTTTTAATTTTTGTCTAATTAAAAATAAAACAATCACATAAAACAAGTAAATAAGTTAAAGTTTAAAGATAACACTCGATATACATAAAAAAAATCTTTAAAAAGGAGAAAACTATAGGAGAGACAACGTCTTAGGAAACCAATTCACTATCTCATCTCACACCCACTCCACTCTGCTTATAATTTGTCGCTGAACGCCTCAAGTTTACTTTTGTGACTCCACGTTCAATAGTTGTAGTCAGACTAACGCCGCAATCCTTGTAGAAGGGTTGCCTATAATTTGTCGTTGAATGCTTCAATTTTCTTTTGTGACTCTACGTTCAATATCTATAGAATTTAAACTAACGTCACAATCCTTGGAGAAGGGTTGCTAAAAGAACAATGTTCAATCCCATTCGTAGTAGAATTTGATTCACATTTCTTCACAAGCAAGCAATAGAGAAGATCCCTAAATCTAATGTTATGATGAACAAAGAATTTTGATGAAGTCTCTCTACGGTTTAAAAACACTATCTAAATATCACTTATGAATTATGAATGTGTGTTCTTATTAATAACAATAAATTTCTGCCCTAAAAATACTTTAAAACTTTCTCTCACTAAAATAATAATTTTTAAAAAGCATAATTGTAGAGAAAACAAAGATGAATATATATAGGCGTATGAGTCCTAATCATGATTGGAACACAAGTTAAAAATAAATTTAGGACATTCCATAAAGTTTTAAATCAAAAGAAAATTAGAATTTTGGTGAAAAATAGTTCCTATTTGAAACAGACTAAGTAGGACCCGTCTTGGATATCGAAGACCGCTGGGACTTTGTCGACGTGCAATGATAGACATTATGAAATAGTTTTCATGATTTTTTATCTTGAATGATAAAACAATGTCGTATATTATGTTCATTTCCTGTATTAAAAAAGAGTAATGCTACACGTCTCGAATAAATATCACGAATTTTAACTCGAATCTATCTATGTGGCAGGTGATATAGTCCATTATTTTAGGAGATAAAATTAAATGGTAAGTTATTAATTATTATTGGTGGGATTCCCCCCATACATGAAATTCCTATGGTATTATTACCTGCCACATAGATTCGAGTTAAAATTCGTGAAATAAAATTGTGACGTTTAGCATTTCTCATTAAAAAATTAACTTCCTTAAATCAAGGAAATTATGGCCCACCATCATCTTAATTACATGTTTACTTGTGTTATTTATTCATTCATGATATAAATCATGAAAACTATTTGATGTTTATCATTTCTCTTTTGATGACTCGCAAAAAAAATACAAAGAAAAGTTGGATGGGTCCTAAATATTAGGGATCGATCCCACTTTGAAAAACTCTAAATTTTAACCAAATATCATAGTTTTATAAAGTAGACCTACTAAATATATGCAACATCTTCTCACCATACATACCTATACTATATGGTGTTCACATCAATTTGGAACCATACATACCCATACTATATGGTGTTCACATCAATTTGGAACCGTATCCATGCTTTTGATTACCTTGAATATCGATATAAAAATTAAACAAAAAGTACAACTCGATCAATCAAAATTTTAACAAACAAAAATTGTCAATTACCATTTTATATCTCACATAACATTTTTTTTTCAAACATGTTTTCTTCGATTTCCATTGTTTTGTGCTTCTATCTCTGATATTTTTTTCTTATCTTCATTTCATACCATCACTTTTCTCTCTCTAATTTTTTTTCTAATGTGTCTGAAAAATTATCTCTTCTCCATTTCTATTTTGTCCTCCCTCACCTGTCGACGGGACCATCACCTCAATTCATAGATTCCTATTATACATCAAAACCTTTCAATTCTAATTGTTTCTTTCCTTAAAGAAGACAAATCAACAACCCACATGGCATATACAAAAACATGTGAATGATCGATACTTGGGCATCATTCTTAACCAAACATGTTGCAAAAGAAGATAAGATATGTAATCTTATCGATCAAGCTCTGAATCCCTCTCTTTTCCACTGCATCTCTCTCATTTTCATTTCTTTGACTCTCTCTCTCTCTTTCAGTCGGACCTCTCTCTCACATCTACTCCATCTCTTCATCTTTCTTTTCCTCATTCACGGCTCTCTGACTCTCACTCTCTCTCTCTCTCTTTCGATCAGTCGGACCTCTCTCTCACATCTACTCCATCTCTTCATCTTTCTTTTCCTCATTCACGGCTCTCTGAATCTCACTCTCTCTCTCTCTTCAAGCATCAACAACGAAATAAACAACAATAACAAATATATATATATATATAACTTTGATGGATCAAAATCAAACCAATCAATGCAAATTAAAAAGTAAAATTTATTAATGAATATTATTAAAAGACATTTGTTGTTGAATATTTCATTCAAGAATCAAACTCAATCTTGATACCACCAATGGTAATTAGACCTTTTCCACTCTTGGGCACCAAAGTGACCAACAAATTATCATCATCTCCAGCACCCACATCCTCCAGCAACTCATTTATCCCAAACCTCAAGGAAGTGTTTTTCTTCTTGGAATGCATACGCATATGCGGCACATTCACAAAACTACAGGCAAATTCGGACTTGTTCGGCCCCCTCAGCGCCTCATCATCTTCGTCGTTAATATAAACATCAAACTTGACAAACTCATCTCTCTCCAACTCTATCCCTTCTATCACCAACACCTCCTCCTCTTCTTCTTTCTGTCTCTTGCTCCTAGACTTTTTCGGCCCCGGAACCGTAACCCTCACCACACTGTAGAGTGGTCGGAAAAACATCACTAACAGCCCTAACCCTAACACTAGACGTATTAGCCACCCGACTAGCCTTGTTCTTCTTTTTGGTAGCGTTCTTAGGACCAGGCTTTGGCCGAGTATTCAGCCATGGAATGTCCACATCTTGGTAAACATACCCGAGTTTGGTATGGTCCAGAGAATCTCGAACCTTCACACGTACAAGGTCCGCATTTTCGTCCTAGAAGAGAAACTCAGAGTTTAACCAATCCGGATCGGTGAAGTCCTTACGTCCTCCTCCTAGAGTTTTCCATATCGTCCACAATCGGTCAACGTTGGAATGATGACAAAAGAATATTGGGTCTCTTCTGGCCGAGTAGAAGATCCCCATGTTCTCTCTATTATCCTGCGTCGGGTCACTGGTCCATACGTGCACTGGACCGTGCGGGACTAACTCAACAGAGCCACCTCCCGGCTCAGGATGAGAACCAGCACGGTAAGGCTCGCCGAGAAAAAGCCTTGAGGTACAGCCATTGGACACCATTTGACGGTACATGACGTTGAGATTGTCGGACACTAGTTTTTCATAGGGTGTTTGTACATGAGTTCCGTTGAAATCAAGATCAATGGTGGTTGGTGGCTGGTGTTGTGCGTCACGGAGAGGATCATAGAGTGGTGTGAATTTTTTTGCATACAGAGCTGGCAATTGCATGCCAGCAGGAGCATCATAATTCTAAAATGGCAAAGCAAAATTAGGGTCACCGATCAATTTTCCCAAGATTTTTTCATAGAAGTAGAGGTAGTATCTATGGAAAGGAAAGAAGAGCCATGAGAAGTGTACTTGAAGCTCAAGGTCTGGAAAGCCAACTTGCTGGTAGGCACCAGCACAATAAGCACAGTGAAAGTTAGCTTGTTGCATGAAATTACGTGGGTCGTTTCATCAAGTTTTTTCATGAGATCAATGGCCTCGGAATACTTGGCTATGTATTCCTGGTCCACCAAATGAGCAGACTGCCTAACGCGCATGCGTTCAGATGGCGGTGGAAGCTTGAAATCCACGATTTTGCTAGATGGCGGGCAGCAATTCGTGGGTGTTGCACCTGCAGGCAAATCCGGGGGGCCACATTTTGTTAAGTCCGGTGCTAACACCGGATCCGCGTAAGCTAGGGGACCATGGGGACCCACAGTCGCCGCCGCACCGTACAGTCCTCCTAAACCTAGAAGCACATTCCTTCTATCAAACTTGCCGTTTTCAGTGCTGCTGCTACTTATCGGTGTGTAGGTGAGCCTTTCTGACCGCTGATGTGTCCCAATAAAAAATCAACACATTAACTTTAATTACAAAATTAAATTTAAAATACAATAAATAAGTATAATAAATGAGGTTTAAAATGTAATAAATAAGTATAATAAATGAGGTTTAAAATGTAATAAATAAGTATAATAAATGAGATTGACCTCATTTATTATACTTATTTATTACACTTTAAAACTGACGTGTTCAATTTTTATTGGGATACATCAGTGGTCAGGAGGGTTCACCTATACACTGGTGAGTAGGTAAGTATTGTCTGCATGACACTTTAGAGGGATGTCGATTATGATTTTTTTTATTGAGATTTGCAACTTCTTGCTAAAGAATGGGCAAGATGACAAGGGGGAGGTTGTGATGGAGGAGGAGGAGGAGTAGGTTGTGGGTGGAGGGGGTAGAGAAGCCATGGCCTTGTTTGTGGTCTAAGCCAAAAAAAAAAAAAAAGGCTTTTGATATATATAATGTGTATTGCGCGCTCATTATTATTATGAGCAATGATATACGTCTCGAATAAATATCACAAATTTTAACTCGAATTTATGTGGCAGGTGATATAGTCCATTATTTTAGAAAATAAAATTAAATGGTAAGTTATTATTGGTGGAATTCCCCCCATACACGGAGTCCCTATGGTATTATCACCTGCTACATAGATTCGAGTTAAAATTTATGAAATAAAATTGTGACGTTTAGCATTTCTCTATTATTATTATGAAAATGTTAAACTTCACACGATATTATCATTATCATGAAATAAAGTGTATCATTGCTCTATTATTATTTTTATTATTTTTTTGCATGAAACCTCTGTTTCGTTCACAGAATTAGACAGGTATAAACATCACGTGGAAAATGGGAAGCTGAACATATATATAAAAACAAAAATGATTTTGAATGGATCTTTTCACACCGTCCAACATCTATTAATTCTTACTTTTTCATACAAGGTTAATTGAATAATGATTCTTAGATCATTTAAATCAATTTTCTTTGTGATATATAACAGTTATTGTGAGGGAACTTAAAATCTCATCTTGTTTTCTGACATTAAAATTGAGCAATAAGGAATAGTTTATGTAATTCTATAAAATTTCACTTTCAATTTATTAGGGCACTTTTGGTGATTTTAATTTGTCAACTACTACTTATCTTCACCAAATCGATCACCATGGTATCAAATCCAGTTTTTCATTCTTCTTCTCATCAAGTACACCAAATCATGAGATTGAGATTGCTAGTTGATGGTGTTGCTTAACTTAGTAACCATTCTTTTTATTTCATTTTACAAAATTATAAATATCATCTGCTCTAAAAGTTTGACAGAGATTTTGTAATTTTACTCTACCACCTAGTATGTATATATATATATATATACACACACACACTTGATAGTTCAATTATTGTACAAGAAGAAGCTGTTTCATTGGTGACTTTAGAAATTTTTTATCAAGTCCTTGAAAAAGGTAATAAAAAGCCTCGTTAAAATTTCTTGAACAACAAAACTAAACTTACACTAGTTAAGTTTTTTTTGTTAAGCTTTCTAGCTCTAGTGATGTAGTAAGTGAATTAAGAAAATTAATATTGCTATTCTCTATCAAAAGAATTTACCAAAAAATTCCTGTCAAACACCTTTAAGATGATTGTTTCAAAAGCATATTTCAATATGAGAAATATGATATTTAGTCAATTTTTTTTTTTATTTTTTTTATAGAAAATATGAGAACAGGGAAGCCCCAAGCTCCAAACAACCTTATGTTTAAAAAAAGAAAAAAAAAATCTACAAAAATTTCGGTAGACACTCGTATTCTAAATTTGTAATTAAGTGACCCAAAAAAATCAAGTGGTCCAATACCTACGTGGCCCATAATTAGAACCAAAGAAAAGAGGCCACATGTGTTGACTGAAGAATGGACCACTAAGGGTGATCCATTGAGCTCCTTAATCAACTACCCCACCGTGATTGAGACTAACCCACCCCGGTGACTCACCCACAAAGCCTTTTCTTATCCAACCACCCCTCACACCGCTAAAAATTTCCGAGCCCTCAACTCCAACTGGGCATTGGGCAAGAGCGGCAAGCCTTTGCACTACCAACTGAAAGCCACGCTCGCGAGCGAGTGAGATTGGAAGTCGGTCTTATCTTAGAACCAAAAATGGTGGATTATGTATCTAATCTCTAATTGGGAGTTTGTGCAAATGCAAATTACAAAAACCATGTCGCATAGACCATTTTTAGTACTTGTACCAAAACCATCTCGTCAATATTACATGGGTATTTTAATAATTCTCTCTTAACGGCCATTTACTTTTGTAAATCTTCATTATTTTAAAGACAATTTTAGCTCCTTCTTTTATTAAGTTCTTATAAAATATAGTAGCATTCTATTAAGGGCATTATTGTTCGAGTATTTTAAAAAATATTGTTACCAAATATGTTAAAAATAAAAAAGTACTTTATACAATGTATATCAAACACTTAAAATTTTTTTACCAATAATAATTTTTTGACAATTCTACTCATAAAAGCAATTTTTCAATCTAACAGCAACCCCAGACAGGCACTTCAATCAATATATATGCCAAACTAACCCTAATATGTTGAACTTATTATATGCTGAACTGGAGTAACTTGGAGGAGCAAACCTATATCTGTAAACCTTAACTCCATATTCAACCACTCAAACCCATCTTCTAACTATACTGCACATTAAATCTTCATTGATCAATATCTCGAATTTAACAAATCTAAGGTAGAATTATTAAAAATCATTGCATTACTACTTTTAGCAATAGGAACTTGAGAATGAATATTGTAGATGCAAAAAATCGCTCAACATCAAATCAAGCAATTAATAAACAAATAACACTCAATAATTACAGATATTGAAGTAGACATACAGGATTTATATGGTTCGGCAGAATTCGGTCTACGTCCACGAATGAGAGGAGACTTTCTTTTATATTTCATGAGATATTACAAGGACTGCGCTCATAATCTCACTGGCCAAGTCCTGGCCGAATACAAGAATCCATATTTCTCTTTCTCTATATTTCTCTCCAGCTTAGCCATGGCTGAATATATCTTTTCCTCCCCTCATCCTTATTTTCTCCTTGCATTTATACACAAGATGCAATATACTCATATTGATTTCCTGCCGAGATCTCCCTTGATTTTTGGATGATTGGTGTCAATCCCTTAGCATTAGGACAGAATAATGTATTTCCTATTTGAACCTGATTTGACGATATCTCACTTTGACTGGTTGACTGTAGTTGGCACGTATAATGTTGATATTAACGAAACTATTTGCCACACATCATTTTCAATAATGACTTGGTGAAAATTTTCCCTTTCACACTAGCCCCCAATTCCCTTTAGTTGGACGTAACGGTCTCAACTGGAGGAAATTTATACAAATTCACACTTTTAATCATTATAGAGGCAGGATAACACTGCGTAATTGAAGGTTCGGCTCTAGTTTACGGAGAGTTGGTGCAGAAGTATAATGCTAGATGCTTTGTGAGATAGGAAGTGCTAAAGCATCCGAACAAGAGACGGATTCTGACCAGTTTGACTTGTGTAATAAAATTCAGGACTTAAGTGATTATAATGACCCTAAGTTGTCTGAAGCTGAAGGGCTATCTTCTGTACTTTCCTCGTCTTAGACTCGTTAGTTTTAATTTATTTTTAAACATGTAATGATGTGGTCATTTTCGTGCTTTCGGCTAACTATGTCTTAGTTATTTTTTGTTGTTCGATTCTTCAGACGACAAGCTTCGTTAGGCACTGGGCTTGTAATGTCACTTGCCTCTTTTATTTTTCTTTCTTTTAACTATGTTGGCCTTTTGTCACCCAAACATTTTATTGGCGATCGATCAGCCCCCTATGCTATTAGCTATCAATCTCATTTGGCTTGTTGCCACTATTTTATGGTATTAGGCTTGTCATGCATTTACTTTTTTATTCATATTTGGCGCCTGACTGGTCATGCATTTTTTATTGGCTGTCAGCCCCTATTGCCATTTTATTAGAGATCAGCCCCCTTTGGCTTGTTACCACTTTTTATTGGAGTTTGGCTGGTCATGCCTAACCCAATTTATCGTTCGGCTCTTAAGGCTTTCTTTCTTTTAGGTGTTAGGCTAGTCATGCCTTAGCCAACTTTTCTTCACAAAATGACACTCGGCTAGTCATGCCTTATCCATTTTATCGTTCACCACTTTAGACATTTTTCTCTATCGCATTTGGCTGGTCACGTCTTAGCTAATTTCTTCAAATTTTGGCGTTTAGACTATTCATGTCTTAGCCAACTTCTTCGTTCAACACTTTAGGCCTTGACGTTCAGCTAGTCATACATTTGCCAATTTTGTTCATACTTGGCGTTCGGCTGGTTATGCCATAACCATTTTCTTCGTTCGACATTTAATGTCTTCTTCTTTTTGGTATTTGGTTGGTCATGCCTAAGCCAATTTCTTCAAATTTTGACATTTAGGCTGGTTATGCCTTAACCAACTTTTTCGTTTGACACTTTAAGCCTTAGCGTTTGGCTGGTTATGTCTTAGCCTATTTCTTCAAATTTTGGCGTTTAGGCTGATCATGTCATAGTCAACTTCTTTGTTCAGCACTTTAGGCCTTACCATTTAGCTAGTCATGCCTTTGTCAATTTTGTTCATACTTGGCGTTCGGCTGGCCATGCCTTAGCCATTTTCTTCATTTGGCATTTCGTGACTTCTTCTTTTTGACATTAGGCTGGTCATGTCTTTGCCAATTTCTTCAAATTTTGGCATTTAGGCTCATCATGCCTTAGCCAACTTTTTTGTTCGGCACTTTAGGCCTTCTTCTTTTTGGAGACTAACAGTTTGTTTCTTAGCCATTTTATTAGGTGCTCGGTTTATAATACCACTTGTTTCTTTTATTTTTCTTGTGTTCAGCCTTGTTGGCCATAATTATCAAACCCATGAACTATATTTGATTAAGCTTTCGATCCTCATTCATTATTTGAGCAACAAACCAATCCCCCCAGCAGATTGGCTCTGATTTATATTGATGTTCCATCTATGATCAACCAAACCAACGATCACAAGGCATAATCTGATAAAATTTATGTCCAATTTAATGTTTCTGGCCTATAAACTGATTTTTGGCTCTAATCTATGTTTTCGATCTTCACTGTCACATGTTTTGCTTTCTTTCGTTGTTGTATTTATTAGTGAAATTTCTAGCTTCTAGTTCATCCAATGGTAATGTCAAGATGAAGCTATTTAGTTGTAATTTAAGCCTCTTTGGGATGCGAATACAACTTCGATTGTTGAATAAGTTCAAGATTGATTCCACAAACGCATGTCATAGCCACATATGATTGAAAAGACCATTAATATTTAAAACAGGTTTGCGGAAAAGGCCATTAATTGTTAGTCAAAGTTTATAACCATAGTTCTACAATGGAAAAAGACTTTATAGAATTACTCTACAGACCTACATGTATAAACAAAAATCATTTATGATCAGGTCGAGTATCTTTCAGAAGTGGATTGACCAAGCTAGGCCACAAAGTTATTAATTCCGCTTTGACATGCGGAGTGGTACCAAGAGCTATCAATAATGCCAATAAGTACTCGGTTCATGCCATATCATTATCCATTCTTCCAACTATCATGCAATAAAATTACTCCTTGCACTGTCCATCTCAATGTCATAGTTGTGATCTTGATTTTAACAAGTTTTTAATGACATGAAACATATATAAAAGATTAGAAAATATTCACATTGGCTATCGGCTTTATTGCCTTTTGCCAAATATATTTTGAACAAGAAAGGCATTTCACTTTGTCCCCTCGAGTTTTTGGTGGAGACAAGTTTCATTTTTGTTAATGGGACATTTAAATGAGCATTGAAATGACACACCTTTGTTACATGGTGAGTCCCAGGCCATTATGACGATTGCCATTTGAATGATTATCCTGCTTTCACACTACCATGTCCATATTTGGTTCTATGGGTAATTCATTGTTTGTCTAGCATTTTTAATTATAAAAATGAGAGAAGTGAGTGAGTTTTATGAGCGTACTGGACAACAGATCCATTGTCAAAATTGTTCAATCATCATGCCACCCCTCACCAATATCTTCTGAATGCCACAACCAATGTTAATGTCTCTACTGACTTCTCTATTTTCAAGTTTAATCTGACTTGAACTCAGCCGATCAATCGGCACAACCGACTACAAGATTCTCATCACTGACGATTGAGAGATTCAACCACTGATTAATGGGTCTGATCTTTGCATGGCTTTATTTTTGGGTAACCACTAATTCGGGTTTTCTATAAACAGCCAATGGCAATCTTTTTTATTTGAGTTTCAGCTGATCCATGTGTTGTCTCATGCATGATCATGTTCGTTTGATCTAGTTCGGTAGATTATGCTCCCCCATGACAAATTATCCCAATCAATCAATGCTCGAACCAACTATCGATAGTACCCGATCATATGGGTCTTCATCTAAAATTTACCGAAACATCGATTTGCAAGACCTGATCTGACAAAATTCATATTTAATCATATGTCGAGTTCCGTTTATGTTGAAGACCATGTTTCTCAGCCTTAGCTCGGGACTAACATTGGTGGTGTTAACGGAGGCTTAATAAATAATTTTTTGGTGAGCGTCACATTTCTGGCATGAATTTCAAGGAACAGAGCAGTCATTTTCAAGCACATTTTTTTTTGATGAAGTTGGCATCTATAAAGGGACCTTCGGCTATGCATTTGAGCACCGATTTGAGGTCGTTGGTGTGGGATGACGAGCCAACATAAACTTTATAATCGACAATGAGCATTCGTTTTTCGGTGAAACAACAACCAAATTATTTTGTTTTGATTTATGTTTCAATCGATTGTCTAAATCTTGGTTTATTGATGCCCGATTACCGCAAAAACCGATCGCAAGGCCTTCACTATCGATTATGGCCGTTCTTACCACCCCATTAATTATTGGTCGCATGTTTGCTTCGGTACGTCAGTGAACTCCAATGGGGATTAGAGAGATTGCACCATTGGCCTTGTTTTTAGCTTTAATTGATTGTGTTATTGGTTTCAACCGATGGTGTTCTTGATTTATGCTTCAATTGATTCATGAACCGTCGATAAACAGGGTTTGATTTGATGAAATTCATGCCCGATTGTATGTTGGGTTCCAACGGTTTTGCCTCTAAACTTGAAGATCGTAGAAGCTCAATGTTTTCCCAACATGGACCAGTCTCCGAGTATATTGTCGTTACTTCACCGCCTTCGACATCTACTGGAAACCCTTTTCTTGACGGAGCCAGCTCGAAACCAGAATAACTGAAATATATAATCTCTGTCACATCTGAACAATGCACGGATCTGTTTCTAATTGCAATTTATTTAAGAAATCTAAAACATTATTTATAAATTTTGTCATTCAAATAGGACTTATCTGAGACTTGCATATCGATGGTGAGAATCATATATAACTTAGCAATGATCCAATCAAGTATGTCGATCAGCAGTGAAACTTAATCTTTGTTTTCGCTGACAGTAGATGCCTACTCTGAATTTGAGTATAGAGTTTGTCCAATCTGAATTTGAGTTGGAGATTGTTACCTCCCATTACAAAACTCAATATCATCAATCTACACTATGGATCCATCAATTGCCTTCACCATCGGAGCGGGAGGAACAAGCCGCTGGATGTCATTGTTTAAAGATCAGTGGACTTGATAGATAAATATGTTAGTTGACATACGATCAAGAACGGCTGATTGGGATCGGGAGTGAAGAATATATTACGTTTGAACGTGAGATGAACGATCTTCTACTCATTTAATTGTTGTTCTTGTTAACCAATCAATGGCGATGAATGGACCGATCGGAGGCATCCATGATCAGCATTGATAATTCGATTGGTTGGTAATATCCCAATTAGTGGTGATGAAGACTGATTCAACCAATGCAGTTACAAAGATTGTAATCGATGATGGAATGTTTCCATTTGTAATGGAGTTTCTGATTCAAAACATGGATCTGGGCACCCGATTGAACGAAATCCAAATTTGTACCACCATCTCATGCTACACATTTGGGCATTGATGGATCAGAGCATAGGTCTGACCATTGATCAATGATGGAGCAGCATGGGTCATGCCGAGAAGGAATGGCCCATCAGAGGCAATGAGGTACCGGCACTGACAGCTCTTGAAGCTAATGATTTGGTCTCTCTTCCTCAATTTTCACTATCCGTCTGGCTTTATGCAGAAAGTCATGAAGGTTCTGCCTAAGGATTTGTTTGTCGTCAAACTGGCTTTGAAGCCGAATAACTTTGGTTTTATCGAAGAACTCCATGCTTAAAAGGCTTTGTTTGTTGAGTAGCTCATGGTTGTAAGTATATATGATTATATATATACAATGCAAACAAAGATACATGTTCCAGTGCATACATACATAATTACATACAAATATATATATAAATAAAGAAGTATTATACTCCATATTTTGCTGCAAAGTAGGTAATACGCGTGTGTATATATATATATACACATATTCCATACTTTACATATAGAAAGAGCATAACTTGGCTTTGAAAAATCTTATCTTTACAGTGATTCATTGATGAAGAACTTGATCAAGCAGATTGGATTTCGCACCCAATCAGTCTCAAGAAACCTCAGAAAGCCTAGTTTTCAGACTCCGACAACACTCTCTGTATATTCTTCCTATGATTCCGATGGCTAACCTCTTAATATAGCTCCAGAGAAATGACTTTATTCTTCTCGCCGGAGAAAACACAAGATTACGGATGAAATGAGGGAATTCATATCGTTCACTAACGGTGCCAAAGTGTAGATGCAAAAAATCGCTCAACATAAAATCAAGCAATTAATAAAAAAATAACATTCAATAATTGTAAATATTGAAGTAGACACACAGGATTTACATGGTTCGGCACAATTCTGCCTACGTCCATAGATAAAAGGAGATTTTCTTTTATATTTCATGAGATATTACAAGGATTGCGCTCACACTGGCCTAGTCTTGGCCGAATACAATAATCAATATTTCTCTTTCTCTATATTCCTTTATAGCCTAGCCATGGCTAGCTGAATACAATAAACAGTATTTTTTTTTCCTCCCCTCATCCTTCTTTTCTCCTTGCATTTATACACAAGATGTAATATACTCATGTTGATTTTCTGCCGAGATCTCCCTTGATTTTTGGATGATTGGCGTCAATCCCCTAGCATTAGGAGAGAATAATGTATTTCCTATTTGAACCTGATTTGAGGATATCTCACTTTGACATATAATGTTGATGTTGGCGAAACTAGTTGCCACATGTACGTCGTTCTCAATAATGACCTAGATCACGCCATGCATGTTGACTTTTCTCATGCTTAGTTGTCTTCTTTTTATTGGTGGGAATTTCTCCTTTCACAAATATATAATTATATTCTCTAGAATAGGTAGGGCAACATGTAACAATATATATATATAGAGAGAGACACACACACATAAATATTTATATGTACACAATTCCTTACTATATTTTCATACCTATGGTTCACATCAATACTCTCACGGGTGGTTGATTATTTATTAAATATGGGTCTTCCTTAGAACTAGCTCGCCTTGTCATATAGCTAGGGTTCGGTGATGACGAATTTCACAATAAATTGGTGACGGTGAACAGGTGACCATGGTGGTGGCCATGGGTTTTGGCAGAGGGGTTTGATTTGTGTTGTAAAGAAATTGACTGTAGGACGAGCCGGATGAATCGATAGAAAGAGAAAAAGAGAGAGATCGAGATCGAGCAAACGAGAGATGATAGTTTGGACTTGCTACAGAACAAAAATTAGGGATTTTAGATTATAAACAGTATACATTTAACCCATTTGTATGTATCTTTATAATTATATACGTGTGTGTGTTAAGTGCATAAAACCCCCTCATTATATACAAAATGTGTAAATATCACCCTATTGTTCAAAAATCCCTTACATTTTTCAATTTGTGCAATTAAGGACAAATCTTCAATTTGAACAATGAAATGACTAAAGTATCCTTATTTTATAAATAAATAACAAAAAGAGAAAAATGCAAAAAACCTCCTGTTATATACAAAATGTGCAAATACTCTTTCGACATTCAATCAATCTCCTTGTATTTTTTAAATTGTGCAAATAAGGACATTTTTTCAATTTAACAATTAAAATGTCTAAAATACCCTCACACCCTTGTGCTATATTTGGATGTCCAAAAAGGGTCCATCGAAAAAAATAATTTCTTATTTATTTAAAAAATGTGTGAATACATCCTTAGTTTTCATTTGTTGAGCCCAACTTGTGTATCCATTTCCAAAACTATCCGAAATAATAAAATAATTAAAAATATTTTTAATTAATAAAAAATAAGAAATATTATTAATTTCTCATTTATTTAAAATATGTGTGAATACCCCATTCGTTTTCATTCGCCAAGTCCAACCAGTGGATCCATTTTTGGGCCCATTCAAAATAATAAATTATATTTTTAGTTAATAAAAAAATAAAAAATAGAAAATATAACATCCAAACATGGCACAAGGGTGTCAAAGGTTGTGAGGAGCATTTTGGTCATTTAAAAAAGGTATTTGGGGAATTAAAATTTTTTTTTTATCATAATTGACGGAGGGGGTATTTGCACAAAATTTTCAAATATTTGAAGGTTATATGCAAATACTACATTGCAGGGGTGTTTCGTGCACAATTTGTAAATTGCAGGAGTTTTTTTACACTTTGCCTTAAAAAAAACAAAACATGAAATGACAAAAATTGTACTTTTTGGTTTTCAAAAAAATCTGACATCATTAATTTGCAATAGAGGGCAATTTGCTCCGAATTTTAAAATTATAGGATTTTATATGAACAGACCAAATAGCAGGGGTGTTGAACATTTTCTATATAGCGGGGTGGTTATGCACTTAACCACCCCCCGCTATATAGCGGGGGGTATATACATATATATATACATATATATATATATATATATATATATATATATATATATAACCCGATGGGTCAAGACCGTTAAATGGGATGGTTTAAAGAGTTATGTGTCCAAATAGTAGTTCAAGGAGTATTTTGAGAGAGAAGAAAGTTTGGGGGGTTTAACGCAATTAACCCTTATTTTGATGGTATAGATTTGTTTGTCTATATATATATATATATATATATATATATATATATATATATATATAACCTGATGGGTTAAGATCATTAAATGAGATGGTTTAAAGAGATCAAGATCGTTAAATGAGATAGTTTAAAGAGTTATGTGTCCAAATAGTAGTTCAAAGAGTATTTTGAGAGAGAAGAAAGTTGGGAGATTTAATGCAATTAACCCTTATTTTGATGGTATATATTTGTCTCGCAATATAAAAAGCACGCACAAACATTTGATTACAATTATTAGTTGGCTTAAGGAACAAACTATAAGGCCCTGTTTGGATTGACTTTTGAAAAGCGGCTTTCGACTTTTTATTTTAAAGTCATTTTGGAAAGTGTTTGAATAGGTAAGGCGGAAGAGTTTCGAAGTACAAAAAGAACGTTTAAAAGAAGCTGGTGGGTACCAACTTCTTGATTTAGCTTCTGCTTCTCTTTTTCTTCTGTGTAAAAGCCGAAACAAAAGCTCTGCCAAACAGGGCCTAAGTATCATTTGCTTATTACGGAATTAATTTAATACTTCTTTATTTCATTTACTTTGTACATATAACCAAATGAAAATAGAGCAACAATGTGTGCATCCCAAGATAACAACTATATATAAGAAAACTTGTTTGAAAAAATCCCATTTGTGATAAAAATTCTCTTTCATCATATGAAATTATAAAGACATGCATGCATTTCATTAATTATTTTTACAAACCAAGTTTATGATATAGTGAGTTTTTAAACCATGTCACTTATTAATTCTTTATACTTTTACTTTTGGTGGGTAATAAACAAGTTTTTATGAATTATTAACCAATATTAATTATGAAATGAAATGTAAAATTTTGTTCTTTTTTAAATATAAAATTATATACTATAGCCATGCATCTTATAAGACCAGTGGTACTGGCACTCTACAAATATCCTCTATGGTTGGACTTTCTAATTCTTCTAAAATAAAATTACAATTTTTTTTGAATCACACATTATTTTTTAATATTATATTTGCCATTCTATTTTATACTCTGTTTGGTAGAAAGGAAGAAAGAGAGCTGAATGAAAGATAAAAAAGAAAGAACAAACTTCCTTTGTTTGGTAAAAAAAAAGAGGATGGAAGAGAAAAAATGATGGATGAGTCATCATTCGTCTTTCACAAATTTTCATCCATCTAAGTTTCGTTTGGTAGGAAGGAAGAAAATTGAATAGAACGAATAAATGAAACATTCCTATGAAAGAGATAATGTCTGGCTGGATAGAAGATAAAGGAATGATGTAACACTTTGTTTGTTAAGAAAGAAGATCGAAAAGATAGAGATTGCTAATATTGGATTTATTTAATAATTGTGAATGGTTGTATATTAATTTAAAATTTTCCTAACATTCTTGTTTTTCTTCCTTTTTATCTTCCATCCATATTTAAAGGGATAAAAAATTGTAAAGCATGAAGGATGACCCATCTATCCTCTTTTATCTTCCCTTCTTATATTTTCTCTACTAAAGAAAGGAAGTTTGTTCCTTCCTTCCTATCTTTCATCCACCCCTCTTCATTCTTCCCTACCCAACAGACCATAAATATGGACAGAAGATAGAAACAAAGAAAAGTAAAAGTGTTATAAAAATTTAAAATAACAATACAATCCTTCATTATTATTAGATAAACACAATAATGATAGGTATAATGGTAAAAATAAACTATCTTTCCTTCTCTTTTAACAAACAATATAAGGTGATATCACATTTCCTTCTCTTCCATTCAATCAAACAAATAGCAGGAAGGACACTATTATTAATTTTTTTAGAGATGTCTCATCCATCCCTAGTCTTCTTCTCTTCCTTCTATCCAATTTTTTTCCTTCATACCAAACAAAGTAGTGTAGGATTCTTTTCATCTTCTCCATTTGGTTCTCTCTCTCCCCCTCTTTACGTACCAGACAACACCACACAAAAAAGAGAAACACTAATTTGTTTATTATGCCTTTGCTACATTGTCTTTATCATGTAATATATATAGAGCATGAAATGTTCATACCGCGTACCAAAAGCTGTAGTCAAGTGATTTTTTTTCATATTTCAAAGTGAAAAGTTGAGAATCCAAGTCTCCATAAGAACCCGTCTATGTTATTTATGGCATTATAAAAAAATGACCATCATAAATATCCATATATACATATTAATAAGCAATAATATGTACAATGATGTTTGCTCCCACCAGAATACTCTCTACTGTACCAAAAATTATACAATACCCCACAGGTAATGATATGTGGTACCCTCAATGAGTGTAAACCCTTCATCTCTTTTGAAAATTACTATTTTATCTATAATAAAAAAAAAATGATACTTAGGCTGAAGTATTCGACATAAATTCTCTTATCCATAGGATGCATGTAGTGAATGTATGTGATGAGATCTACCACATACATCCAATGGATGTAAAAACTTCTACCTAACAATTCTACCTAAATAGCATAACCCTAAAAGAAATAGAAGACTTACACTTGTTGGGAATATCACATCATCATTATTCCGAGGCGATTATCTCCTTTTGATTAGAGAGCATGGGCTCCATCGTGGGCTAGCTTGGGCTGCTTTATGTTTTACTTTGTAAATGTCTTTTGGGTTTGTTGGTCCCTGGGCTCCTCCTGGAATACATGGCCCAACATCTTTTATTTTTTTTGGTGTATATATATATATATATATATTGTTTGAATTTCATAAAGAAAAAAAAAAAAAGATGCAGGATAAAAATGAAATTTTCTCTTTATTTCCCTCCCAAGTAATTGCATAAGAGGCTTATTGTTACAGACAAAAGAGTGCATGATCAACGAAAAAACAAAGAGAGAAGAATATAAAAATACAAATGATCGATAAAAATGAAACCAATCGATGCTAATTAAGAACTTGTAAAAGTTATGAAAGAAATCTGAAAGACTTGGTTGTTGATGTTTTGATTCAAGAATCAAGCTCAATCTTGATACCACCAATGGCAACGAGACCTTTTCCATTTCTGGGCACTAAAGTCACCAAGACATTATCATCGTCATCAGCTCCCAAATCCTCGAGCAACTCACTTATCCCCAACCTCAAGAAAGTCTTTGACTTATTCTTCTTCTTCGAATGCTTATGTTTATGCGGCACATTCACAAAACTGCCGGCGAACTCGGACCTGTCCGGCCGGATGGGCACCTCATCTTCGTCATTAATATAAACATCAAACTTGACAAACACATCTCTCTCCAACTCTATCTCTTCTATCACCAATACCTCCTCCTCTTCATCTTTCTCTTGCTTACTCCTCGACTTTTTCGGCCTCGGAACCATAACCCTCACCACTCTATTCAGAGTGGTTGGAAAAACATCCCTCACACTAGATGTCTCGGCCGCATTAGCCACGCCGGACTTGTTCTTCTTTTTGCTCACCTTCTTAGCACTGGGCGTTGGCCTAGAGTTCAGCCATGGAATGTCTACATCTTGGTAAACATACCCGAGCTTGGTATGGTCCAGACAATCTCGAACCTTCACACGTACAGCCTGTGCATTTTCGTCGTAGAAGAAAAACTCAGAGTTTAACCAATCCGGATCGGTGAAGTCCTGACGTTTTCCTCCAAGGGTTTTCCATACCGACCACAATCGGTCAACATTAGAGTGATGACAAAAGAAAATAGGGTCTCTTGCGGCCGAGTAGAAGTTCCCCATGTTCTCTAAATTAGGCTGCGTCCGGTCACCGGTCCATAAGTGCACTGGACCGTGGGGGATGTTCTCGACCGAGCCAGCTCCGGGGTCAGCAACATCGCCGGCACGGTAAGGGCTGCCGAGAAAAAGCCGAGCATTCTTGCCACTGGACACCATTTGACGGTACATGACGGTGAGATTGCTGGACACTTGTTGTTGATTGCTTAGTTTTTCATCAGTGCCGTTGTAATCAAGATCAATCGTGGCTGGTGGCTGGTGTTTTGCGTCACGGAGAGTATCATAAATTGGAGATTTAGAGTTAGCAAACATAGCTGGCAATTGCATGCCACCAGGAGCATCATAATTCCAGAAAGGCAAAGCGAAAGTTGGGTCATCGATCAATTTTCCCAGGATCTTTTCATAGAAGTAGAGGTAGTATCTATGGAAGGGAAAGAAGAGCCATGAGTTGTGTACTTGAAGTTCAAGGTCTGGAAAGCCAACTTGATCGTAAGCACCATCACAATAAGCACAATGAACGTTAGCTTGTTGCATGAAACTACGTGGGTCATCTTTAGGAAGGGCTTTCATGAGTTCAATGGCCTTGGAATACTTGGCTATGTATTCCTTGTCGGCCAAATGAGCAGCCGGCCTAATGCGCATGGCATTAGATGGCGGTGGAAGCTTGAAATCCACGATTTTTGTTGTAGACGGTGGGCAGCAATTTGTGGCTTTTGCACCGGCTGGCAAGTCCGCGGCACCACATTTTGTTACGTCGGGTGCTGACACCGGATCAGCGTGTGCTAAGGGATCAGCACTGAAGGTCGCAGCACCGTAGAGCCCTCCTAACCCTATAAGCACATTCCTCCTATCAAACTTGCCTAGAGAAGTTTCAGTACCGCTTTTGGAGCTAGTACTGGGGTTTTGGTCACCATTATTGGCTTTGCATGACACTTTAGAGGGATGTCGATTACTACGATCTTTTTTTATTGAGATTTGCGACTTCTTGCTAAAAAATGGGCAAGATGACAAGGCGGAGGTTTTGGTGGTGGTGGATGAGTAGCCGGTGGTTGGAGGGAGTAGAGAAGCCATGGCCTTGTTTGGGGTAGTGGAAGGGGAAAAAAGACCTTAGTATATATAATGTACTGCCCTGGACTTTTCTTTGCATGACACCTTGGATTCGTTGACAAAATTAGATAAGTGCAAAAATCACGTGGAAAAGGGAGCTGAAGATATAAAAGAAAGAAGAAAAATTGCTTCTTAATTTTAGTACACAGCTTTCGATAACTGAGTAGTAGATCCTAATTTTCACGCAATCCAACATCTACTAATCAAACCAATATATTTTTGAAATATATAATACCTATTGTAAGTGTAAGGTAACCGACGATTTCATCTTGTTTTCTAACATTAAAAGCGATAATTAATTTTTTTTTTTTTATGTAATTCTAATAATTTTCTCGTTCAAATAAGCACTTTTGGTGATTTTGTCAACTACTTGCTTCTTCTCTTCACTTAATCCATCATTGTATCAAACTTAGACAAAACATCGATTAGTCAGTTTTAAAAGTCAAAGAAATTATTTTTTACTCATCTCTCACATCTCAGGTTTTTCAAAATTCAAAAATAAGGTTTTTTTTTTTCATTGCTACGTCACAGAATCATTATATTGAACTTGCATCCTGTTTTACATATTAAAATATAATCTTTTTCTCATCGAATACACCAAACCGTGAGCTTGAGATTGCTAGTAGATGGCTTTGCTTAACTGGATCCGTAACCATTCTTTTTTATTTCATTTTACATATTAAAATATTCGGTAAGTGCTTCCGAGTATTCCATTTTCCTTCTTCTTCCTGTCTTTTTAATTTTTTTTTATACACTTGGTAGCTCAATTATGGTACAAAAACCTGTTTTATACACTTGGTTGTGTTTGAGAGCCGCAAGGCGGATTTGGAATTGAAAAAAATTCATTTTAATGTTTAAAGTGAATTTTCTTTAATTTAATTTCAAATTCAAGAAGATGATTTGGTGCTCTGACCCAAACATAGGATAGGATTATTGTTTCAAAAACAATACCATTGTGTTGGTTATTTTCTGGACAATATATGAATTTCTAGGATGGTTTTTCGTGATCACTTAGAGAGAAAAAAAAAAAAGACTACTTGTAAAATTTATCATTCAGTACATATTAATTAAGTTGGGCATATATGAATCTATATGACAAACTATGTGTGGGTCAATTCTAATTGTAGGATTATTTAATTAGGATTGGGATAAGAACTAGCTGTCGAATGATATATGGATTGAAATGGAGTTGATTAAGGTTAGTCAGATTTAATTTAATATCTTTCTAAAAAGCCAACCCAATTCCGACGTTGTCTTATTGATATTTATGTGCTTA
Source organism: Cornus controversa (assembly GCA_026545225.1). Taxonomy (NCBI): domain Eukaryota; kingdom Viridiplantae; phylum Streptophyta; class Magnoliopsida; order Cornales; family Cornaceae; genus Cornus; species Cornus controversa. Next base: position 64,161,340 of record CM048849.1, on the reverse strand, counting down.
TATTTGTCTTCAATGAGCAAATTGGTTGATCATCTTGGGTTAAACTTGTCTAAGAGTTAGGTTTCGATCACATGCTTTGACTGTTTATTAAGGTCATCCATAGGCAATGGTAGTGGTTAACTGTACTTTACTATATATTTACTCCACAAATTAACTTCATAGCAAACAATAAGAGGTGATTTCGCTTCACTGTCTGTCAAAACACGTGATCCACAAATTAATGACCTTTTAATAATGGGGTTATATATCTATATATATATATATATATATATATATATATGTGTGTGTGTGTGTGTATTCCTCCAATCAACTCCCTCCCTCAGATGAATTTTCTCTCATTTATGTTTTCAAGGAAAGTCATGTTAACTTTCATACATATATATATATATATATATATATACACACACACACACGCACATACATCTATTAATAAAATTCAAGTTGTTGACCCTCAAAATTTTGAAGGTCGGCAACAACTCTGCACCTTTTGAGGGTCGGCTACAACTCTGCACGTTCTCGTTAATAATCAAACCAGTGGTTGGAGAAAGAAAAAAAAACGAATTGTAGAGCAAATAACTCCAACAAGTTTGGTCAACCAAGCAATCTTATTATAAAAATATTAGTTAATTAATTTTACCAAAATTTTCTAACTTGTTTCTAGACAACAACAAAAAAGGAAAGAGCTAGAGAACGTTGACAAGCAACCATGGTATATTTTAGTAGCACGTTCACGCAAGCACGCACATATAACATATACATAATACATTCTTATCTTGACAAGGAAGATTTAACATTGGTCCATTTGTTTTACCAATTCAACGTGCATATATATATATATATCAGTCCAAAATATAATTATAGAGTTATTGAAACCAGCAAGTTGTGGAGTTGTAATTTTCTGGTCAAGACAAGAATTTTCGTCCTTTGAATTGAACTTTTAACATTACGTAAAGGTGTGTGCTTTTTAGTGTTTTCATACCAAAATATGAGACGTGTTTCTAACCTCTATTCGTGCCGCCAAGTCATGCAATTCCTACTGAAGACACAGCTAAACTTTCATCTTATATGTATATATATGGACTAATACATATGTATCGTTATTGGTTCTTGAAAGATAGTAGTAATATATATCAACACTGCGTATTTAAGTTTGTTACCACCAACAGTTGTTTTCACAGTACAATAATTTAGACATTCAACATTCAAATATCTTTTCCGATAAGGATATGTCTTTAATTAATCATTATCTTGAAACATATATATGAATAATTTTAAATCAAAATATATAGCTTTAATACAAATTAAGCTTATAGAACTAATATTGTTAAAAATTGACACATTTATAGTCTTTGATTTTAAATAATTGGAACTAAAATGAATCATATGTCATTTTTTGTGATTTTCCGTGTACAGGTTTTGTGTATAGTATTCTATTTATGAGCCCATTTGATCACCAGGCAGTCCTAAATATATATATGAGCTCATTAAACCAAGTATAATCGCTCATAAAGCTTTCAGTTTGTTCAGATGATATTATAAAGCAGTCCAAGATATTTGGGTTAATAAAACCAATTATAATCGGCTTGATGTTATGGATCATAGTTGAGGCCCATTTATTTTGATGATTGGTTCCAATGGTAATAGGAAGAATTCTTTTTTATATTTTTGGTGATAAGTGGATTAGTGTATAAAGGCATTCATATTCCAAAGAAGGGTTAATTTAAAAGGGATAATTACACTTACTTCCCTTCTAGTTTGGTTTTATAACACTTATCTCTCCTGTGTTTTGGAATATAATACTTACCCCCCTCTAGTTTACACATTGGTAACAAATACCCCATTTTGTCAATCAAACTAACGGTTATTGATAATATCATCAAAATTTAATCTTAAAAGGACAATTATACCCCACTATGAGCCACCATTTTGAGCAGACCCACTTCGGACCTTCAACCATAGCAACATTACCTCCAGAAGAGTCACCACCCACCACCTGCACCATCAACAATCACCATTGAAACCACTGCTGAGAAGACCCAGCTCTAGCCAAACCACTAGCCACTATCATCCCAATGCCATCTCATTGCTGAGAAGACCTAACTCCGGCCAAACCACTAGCCACTACTATCCCAATGTCGGAGCTGTCATTGAAATCGAGATCCGCTAACTTCAGTTTCAATATTTTTGAGGGTATAATTGTCCTTTTATGATTAAATTTTGATAATATTAGTAATAACTGTTAGTTTGATTGACAAAAGGGTATATTTGTTATCAATGTGCAAACTAGAGGGGGGTAAGTGTTATATTCCAAAACACAGGGGAGGTAAGTGTTATAAAATCAAACTAGAAGGGAGGTAAGTGTAATTATCCCAATTTAAAATTAGATAAACTCGGAATAAAGTTTTTGTGTGTAAATTTTGGGGTGGGCCTAGTCTTATCAAGTACATCTCATCATTTTATGTTTTGGGTGTCAACTTGTCATGGATGATAGATTTATAAACTGTTTTGATAGGTTTGGGCCTGTACTCGCCAAGTCGCACTCAGATCTGGACTCTTGAAATAGTCTTTGATTTTAAATAATTGGAACCGAAACGAATCATATGTCATTTTTTTGTGATTTTCCGTGTACAGGTTTTGTATATAGTATTCTATTTATGAGCCCATTTGATCACCAGTCTGTCCTAAATATATGGGCTCATTAAACCAATTATAATTGTTCATAGGGCTCGCAGTTTGTTCTGATGATATAGATTATAAGGCAGTCCAATATATATAGGATAATAAAACCAATTATACTAGGCTTGATGTTATGGATCATAGTTATGGCCCATTTAGGCAACTTAGGATATCTTGAACTTGACCCATACAAAAGTAATTCCATAGAGTTCCAATGCCAATATGTAGAATTCGGTTTTTCTTTTTCTTTTTTTGGTGATAACTTATGAGTAGCGTAGTAATATAAAGGCATTCATATTCCAAATAAGGGTTAATTTTAAGATTAGATAAACTTTGAATAAAGTTAAGAGTAACGATAAAAAGTCCGAATAGGACTAATACGAAAGAAATTTTATGTGTGTGTAGTGGTAGGCTCCACTACATAATATAATGTCATGGTGATGTTATGTGATTGAGCTCACCACCCACTCACATAAAAGTAATTTTGTATTAGTCTAATATGGTCTCTAAATCATTATTCTAATTATTTACAAGTTATAGCTTCCAATGGATAGTCCAAGTGCACAAAACTTCAGTTTCATCGAGATCTGTAAGATGTGAATATTGACAAACCTTACTCCTAATTTTTTAAAGAGGCTGACTCCCAATAATTATGAAAAAATGTGTTTAATTATTGTTTCCTCTAATTTAATGCAAAAATTTTGAAGTGCTTCTCAATAGTTGCCATTGGATGTGCACTATCTAGTGTAGTCTTGCATTGTTTATGGACTTTTGACCAAAATATATACCACTACTTTTCCCTTAACCATCTTTCCATTTTGTTTCTGGTGACCAAAATGTCATTTTCTTGTCCATTTCAATCAACCACCTTGAATTAAAACCCTTATTTGGCTATTGAGTGTGAAATTTGTAAAATTAATCAACTACATGTAGTTGGGCTATTATTTAATGTGCTCTCTCAATTATAAGTGTTCCTTATCACACCTTTTTTATAAATAAAATTACTAACATGCATTTCTTCACTTACAACTTGTGGACTTAAACCTTAAACCTACTTAAATTAAATAGATTCCTTATTACAATAGCTCTGTTGTCATTCTCAAATACAGATAACTTGAGTTTAATCAATTAATATCAAACATTAACTCTTTTTTCTTTTTTCTTTTTTCTTTTTTTAATTTTCTAAAGGAAGCGAAAACAGAAAATAGAATATAATGCCCAATGCATGTCTGTCAAATCACATGCCCTGTGTGAGCCGGCTCTTTGTTGGTTCCTTATTATTGAATTCCACTTGTTTCCCTCAAGTAAACGTATCATCAATCCTAAAATTTAGGTTAATTAAAAATTTCTAACAAGATTTAAGCACACGTCTTCCCAAAAATTATAAAAATATAATAATTTATCTTTTACCTCTTATTTTTAAGAGTTCACATTTAAAGAAATGTTAAAAAAAAATTTCAGATTTAGTTCATATCTCTATTATTTTTTTCATTTTATGAACTTGGTGATTTATAAAATACTTTAAATAATATATAAATATTCTTATTTAAATCTACTTTCTAAAATTCTAATGTTAAGAAAATGTTACACAATAATTTTTTAAATTTTATTTTCATATTAATTCTGGATCTAGCATTCATCTCACTCAAGATCAGCCACATAAATCTATATTACATTTAAGCTTGGCCTAATAAGGCCAAAAACGGTGATCCAACGGTCCAGAGTTGTTAAAAAAGCAATCCTGCGGTTCAAAATGTCTTTTGCTATCTACGGTCTAAAATTACTTCATCTAACGGTCACGCACGATAGTGCCGTAGGCACGGGCATACCCTAGTATATATATATATATATCCAACTATATAACTATAATCATACACAATTAGCATGCCACAAATCTGACCCTTTCCTTTACTGCTTCAAATCATACCACTAAAGAAAAAAAAGCAGGAGAGAGATATATGCTTATATTTCTATTTAACTATGCTTTATGTTTAATAAGATAGATATATATATACACACTTACCAAAAAATGGATATACACACACCATATTTATTATAGTATATATTAAAAGCAGGAGAGTGCAGAATCACGCTACCTTAGGGTTAAAGAAGGGATAAAGTGGAACTACTTCCCTCATCAAACTCAACCTAAAAGCGTTTGGGCGAGTGTTATGTTCTCTTTAATGCAATACCAAACCCATATTTATTGAATTATCATCTGTTATGAGGAGTGTTTAATTTCACTGCCTCTCTCTCTCTCTCTCGTAACGCTTTTCTTGCTTTCTTTTTTGTGTTGGAAACTTGGAATAGGAAGATAAAGGTTAAAGTGGGTACAGTGTGAGAACTGCTCTCATGGCTTCAACACTGCTTTTGGTGATGGTTTTTATCTTTGATCTCATAGCTTTTGCACTTGCTGTTGCTGCTGAGCAGAGGAGGTCTACTGTGAGTTTGTTTCTATGCTTCTTCACCTTTGCAGTCTCTTGTTTATGATTATTTTTGCGCTTTATTACAATATAAATAATATATGTACTGTTGTTTCTTGCTTATTCCATGTATTGGTGCTTAATTCATAGTTGTTCAACCTATCTGTTTAGATTTACTTATATTTGGATCTGGCTCTGGGGTCTAATTGTTTAACCTGAGATGCATACCCACCAATCTGTTGGTTATAAAATATACAGACTTATTTTTTTTTGTCTCTACTTACTTATATGCATGAATTCCTCGGTTAAGTTCTTTAATAGTAATCTCAATAGCACTTTGTAATTTTTGTATCTACTCCTTGTAACGGAAAATTCATTGTGAGTATGTTTTCCATCTAGAGTTAGAAAGGACTCTTAAGAGATATACAAGTAGTCATAATGGACAATTGCCAAATCTGCCTCCCATGGCAAACCACTCCTGCTACTATAGGCTATAGGCTATGCTGTAAATACAGGGGAAATTGACATAAAGTTCAGACAAGGGGATATTAAGAAAATTGAAGGGCCCATTTGGTGTCATATTCAATTTTGTTACATTTGAATATAATAAATTCAGTTTTTGGTAAACAAACGTTTTGTAATCCAAATAATTCTGTGTATAAAGAAGTACATAAAAGAGTAATTTCACTGGTAGATTTTGTAAACCGATTTTGTAAACCACTCCCTCTTCCCCTGTTGGGGGCCAAAAAGGAAAAAAGAAAACAAAAGCACAGTTCGATGTGTAAATTGAATTCTGACAAACCAATGGAGATGCCGATTGCGACCAAGGGGCAGCAGCTGCAATGATCATGGTTGGTGGTGGCCATCGAGAGTAATGATGGCATGTTGTCAGTGGCATCTGCAACGTTGGCACTGTGGTGGTCCAGGTTGGTCACAGCAGCGGTGCCATTGCAGTAGCAATAAACAGAATGTGTCTTTCTTGTAGTTTTTGGTCTTCATTTTTTCATTTTGGTGTGTTTTTATCTCTAAAAACTTTGGACATTTTCTAGAATTATTTCAAGAAGAGAAAAATGGTATTACAAAGTTAATTTACTAGGAGTTCTCTTTTTTTTTTTTTCTTTTTTTTTTTTTTTTCTGGACTTCAAAAGCATACCAACAAGGGTTGTGGACCAGTGGTACTTCTTCACCTTCGAAAGAAGAAGGTTAAGGGTTCAACTTCCCATAGGAGCAATGTGAGTGTGTGAGTTTCTTGGCAGGATATATAATCAAAAGCCTAGAAATAGCAACAACAATAAGCGAACTCCAAACGATTTAGAAAGTTTGAGAACATTCAGGATTTGAGCAGAAATTAGGCAATTCTGCACTTCAACCGTGAAAGTCCTTGAATCCTACTCCATACTTGCCTCTTTTCACGGTATCACCATTTCGAGAACACCGTTAGGAACGATTGCATAAGATGGCCGCTGCCTACTCTCATACTTGTACCTGTGTGTTCTCACATTTGTCAGGTCATGCTTTACTATTACACCAAGCAATGACTCCTATGATTCCATTGTGTCATTTTAGTTATTTATGGTTAATAATTTCCATGTCGGAGAGGTTATATTGTTTTCTACATATTTGCATCTCATCATTCAACTATGAAGTATTGAGGACTTCGTTCAATAGAATTGATGGTGTCAAAAGCACCCTGAACAGTAACTACCGAAAGAAGACATGACTTTGAGTTCAGCTCCCTCTACGGCAGTCATTTTTTTCCCCCTCTTCCCCCTTATTTTTTTCTTGTTGATTGAGAGGGGGTTCGGGGGAATTATGGTAGATCGGTCACAATCCATGTTTTTGGTTATCTAGATTCTTAGCAACTTTTCATTTAGTTTAGTCTACTTTCAGGTACCAGGATTAATGGAGACTCAGAATATCTAGCTTTTTGTATCCTTAGTTCATATAATAGAAAAATACCCGTCTCTCTGTGTATGTGAGAAATTGCTGAACCACAGATTTTGCAGTGCAACGTCTCAAACCATCTAGTGCTGTCTTCTTTGATAGGCCAATATCTCCAAGGATGCAGATGGTAGCCACTGTGTTTATGATTCAGATATTGCAACTGGCTTGGGTGTTGGGTCATTGCTGTTTCTAATGGCCAGTCAACTTCTTATAATGGTGGCAAGTCGATGCCTGTGCTGTGGAAGGGCTTTGAGACCTGGTGGTTCTAGGGCATGGGCAATTGTGCTATTCATCACCTGCTGGTACGTGCTTGTTACTAGTTCATCATTTGCAGTTTGGATGTTGTTCACAGAATATTTCGCTAATATTTTCAAATCCAGAAATCAATGGTGTGTGGTGTAGACAATTTGCTACCTGTTTTCGTCAATATTTTGAAAAGCTATTGCATTGATATTTCAGGGTGACATTTCTTATTGCTGAGGTGTGCTTGCTGGCCGGTTCAGTGAGAAATGCCTATCACACCAAGTACAGAACTCTTTTGACAGAGAAGCCTCCTTCTTGTGAGATGTTGAGAAAGGGAGTCTTTGGGGCTGGTGCTGCCTTCATTGTATTTACTGGCATAGTGTCTGAGCTTTATTATGTTAGCTTCTCCAAGGCAAACGATGGTTTCCAGCGTGGCGGGGACACAGGCATAAGGATGGGAACGTACAACTAAATTCAGAGGAAAAAGATTCTAGTGTCTGTTTCATAGTTTTTAATTTTTAACCTTCCTCGTATAATTATATTATGAACAGCTAGAATGATGGACTGCATGTTTAGAGCTCATATTGAATCTTATTAGACTGTAATGTGTGGTGATGATTTTAACTCTGTAGTTTGGTTTGAATTTTCGTATATATATTTTTGTAAGCAGTTTGTCTCTGTGACGTTAAGCTGATGGCTAAATATCTTTAACTTATGAAAGATAATCAGCTTGGTTGGGTGTAGGGTGATGATTCCAATTTTAAGGCTTCAATTCCATACAGCGGAACGTAATTTATTCCTTCTGTATAGATTGGAATGTTACAGGATTACTCCTCCTGTATAGATTGGAATGTTACCGGTGGACTAATCTCTTTTTCTAGCATTTGAACTCTCAAAAGAAAACCAAGATATGGAGCAGGAGTAAACAGTCAATCAGAGCACCTCCAGATTCCAGTAAAAAGCGAGGTGTTGGTATGCACACGCATGTGATTTAAACTATCTGCCATCAATTTTATGGAATAAATGATTTCTTGGGAAAAAAAAATAGTAACCTCCAAACCATTTAACACCACCAAATCTAGATCCTTCTCTTCCTACACATGTTTAGCTTGCATTCTATCAAGATGAGGTGACATTGTAATTTACCCACACAAAAAAAAGATGATGTGACATGGTATGACCTGCCAACCCAAAGTTCTTCCAAACCTATCAAAATCCAATTTTATGTTGTTGATCATAAGAGGTGTGTGTGAATATATATATATATATATATATATATATATATATATATATATATATATATATGTATGTATGACCTTTCAAGCCAGCAAAAGAACACAGAAATTATGTTTGGTTAGGACAAGAGTTCTGGAAAATAATGAAGGGAAACTGCCACCAATTTGGTCATCAGTGTCACATACTCTACTCAGTTGCACTACTTCCTAGGAGAGTATCAAGACATCAAGCCCTATTTTTGGATATCTTCTAAATTTTAATTTTTAACAAAATTCATAGATAGTCTTCCCTTGAGGACACATAAATATTTTCACCTTTTCAACAAGGTTCAGAGTCTGGTTCATGGATAGCCTCGATCAGACACCAACCAAACAAGCTATGATAGAAAACAAAGAATATATATATATAGACACACACACACACTCACGATTGGAATAATGGCCCCAACATGCACGTCTTTTATCAGAGAGTTGCGCATGCTCTGCAACTCTACTGGGACGAGAGGACTCAGAGGAGTACTTGAAAGGACCACCAAACAACAAAGATTGCAGTTCTAATTAAAGCTATGAACCTTCACATGAACTAGAACTAAAAGATGATCATCACAGCCTAACAATTTACAACTCCAACCATTACCTTAGAAAAAAAAACATGCGAGGACAAGGAGGAGGGAATGATTGTCCCAGCAAGTGGACATGAATCATTACCAAACAAAATCCAAGTGAAATTATTCAATTGTACAAACAAATACACATATCCACAAGAATCTTCCATCACATCTCTAGCCACCCAACCCGGCCAGCTGGGGAGACCCCATCTCTCAAATATACCTCTCTAAATCTGTCCCAATTCTATAAAAATATATGGTGGATAAACCAAACCAAAACCACACACACACATATATTTTATATACACACTTTCATTATTAGGAAAACATGAGAGAGAGTAATGAAACACCTTAATTAGCCTGAAGCTGAAACTAAAAAGGACAGCTTCAAACAGTATACATCTCACTATAATAGTTACAGGTTGAGAGGGACTACAGTAGATGTTATGACTAGATACAGAGTCACATAGATATTGACATGGGTGATATTATAATAACATCTAATAATAAGGAGACTTGGACAAAAGTTATAAACAAGAAAAAGAAAAAGGCAACCCAATATTTAAAAACAGACGCCCATTCCATCCACACAAATTGATCTACACAGACACTGTTTGATCTTTAGGGTTTGATCTCTTTATCATCCCATGGTATATGGAGATCAGCTGATACAAACGTATCAATATCCTCCCAATTCCAGTAGTTTGGCATGTCCATGACACTGCTTGTGTTAGGAAGTACTTGCCATGGCTGAGAAATGATGTTGCTGCTTGTGCTGGACATTATTGAGCCAACAGTTGAATCCTCCATACTTTTGAACCCTTCAGTGAAGTTATAAACATTCGAGGACTGAAATGAAGTGGAAATTGAAGATGGGTTAGTGTCGATAGAGCCCAAGCTCGAAAAGGGAAAGTGTAGATTTTGATTATGTGGTAGTGATAAAGTTGAACCGATAAACATGCCATTGTTGATGGTGTCATCATGTTGAATTAAAGATGGTGGATGATTAATCAAGGATTGATAGAAAATGTCCGATAAGTTTTTCTGATCATCATTCTCTAGAGCAAGGTCTTGACATTGTTGCTGACTCTGAACACCCATATGAGTATTACTCTTATTGGTGGCTGCCGCCGTGATGGTGGTGGCGGCGGTGGCCGTGTTTGATGTTTTGAGCCGCTTATTTTTGCGAGCACCGCCGACGGGGACGTTACGAAGAGTGCCACCTTTAGTCCAATGCCTCTTACAAGCTTTACAGAAATGGCGAGGCTGAGACTTATTGTAATTGTTGTAATAGCAGAACTTTGTGTTAGTAGAGCCACACCTGGGACAAGCCAATTGCTCTGATTGTTGTTGCCGCGGTTGTCGCCTCGCCGGAGGTGGTTCCGGCAACTCCAGAGCACCAGAGGGCAAAAGGGCCTGGCCCCAATCAAGCCCATGATCATTAGAAACCTGTTTTGTACTCAAACCCATCTTTTGAATTAATTCACAGTACCAAATTAATCTAATTTCCAAGAAAAAATCACACCAATCAGCAGTGACACAACAAACCAATTAAGAGTACTACTGATGATAATTCACCAATCCTGACCTGTAGGATGAAAGTGGAAAATTCTAGCCTTTGGATCTTGGTGCAAGAAGAGAGAGAAACCTGAAGATTATGAGGAGTATAAGGTTGCTTTGTTTCAGAAAGAGGGTGTGTCTCTGTGGAGATACAAAAGATTGGACAGAGTTGAGTGCAATGAAATGGGTAGGAAGGTGATGAGAAGTGAGCATGTCTAAGATTCTCTCTCTATATCTATCAACCTATATATCTACCTGTAAAAACAACAATTATAGGAGTAATAATAAGGAGGAGAGAACCTAAATTGCTTGAGCTTGCACTGGCCAAGAGGGTTTTTTTAGTTGATATGTGGGGGTGTAGTTGTACGTGGTAGAACCTTAATATATTGGCTTCCTTAGTTCCTTCAATTCTAGGACCAGAAGGAACCTCTCTTACACAATTTTATAGAGAGAGAGAGAGAGAGAGAAAGAGGGTGTTTTGCTTCGTCCCTAAGGTGAAGTTGGCAAGGTGACACGTGGATGATCTTATCACCGTTGATAGTGCATCTTGTGTTTGGGTGTAAAGTGGACGTCAGGACGTAAATCTATATGCACATACATTATTTATATACACACACACGATTGTGTATCTATTGTGTGTAGTTGTATGAACAAAAAATACGAAGTTGGCACGAGGGGATGCAAAGAGGGCGTACCACGGTCGTGGTCCCGTTCTGTTTCGTGCATTGTATTGTTTGTCGTTAATGCATTCCTCTATTACAAGAAAGAGATGTAGAGAGAGAAAATATAGAGAGGGAATGGTCGGTGAAATGTCTGCTGCCATGTGAGTGGACTCCCTAATAGACAAAAGAGGTGACCAGGATAAATGGGTCTGAGGGACCCATTGATGGATAGTGAAAACCAGTTTTTACCGCGTGATTACTATGGTAACAGCTTTCATTGGTGTTAATATTTTACACGCCAAGCTAACACGATTCGATTAGGACATGTAACAAACATTTTTGTGTTTGAGTTATCCATTCGAATTCACACAATAATTAAATGTATCAGCATGTAACTCATTTACAATTTGATTAACTCAAGTTAGGAACCATAAAGTACACATATTTTATTAGGATAACTTAATCATATTCTGTTCAAGTCATATGATGATAGATTCGATACTTTTTTAATATTTAGAAATACATTTTTAATGCTTCTAAATATATTTTTAATTTTAAAATAATTATTTTTTTATTTCTAACATGTAACCGGTGCTTCATCCATGTACGTATTTTATATTTCTCATATATTTTAAAGTACTTTTTAACTAAATTTTGAACATTAAAATGAACTTTTTCAAGAACAATATCATGGTTTAATTATTAAAAAAAGTTCAATTTTTTTCCAAAAAAAGAAAAAAGTATTGAGATATAAATAATTACTAATTTAGTCCAAAATTTATTCATCCAACACAACTCTCAACTTTCATTTTGTTTATCATAACAATATATATGATATAAACAATCAATGTCAACTTATATATATATATATTGTGATGTTGTTTTGAACAGATTATGTGTGACAAGTTAAAAGTGAAGATAACGTCAAGTTATTTCTTTTAAGTCCAGAAGAACATACATGGTAACGCCTGTATTTTACTTTTAAGAATTTGTCATATGATCAAGGTATGCATGTCATATAATGTAGATGTTCCATTTTGAATCTTTAATTTATATAGATGTTAGGTGAATTATGTATAGGCTAGGCACATAAGAAAATATAGTGAGAATTTAGAATAGCCAATAGCTAGAGTTGGAAAGTAGGGTTATAGTCCATGACTATAATTCAAAAATGAAATCATTATATGAGCTAGCTAAATTTGATGATCAGTGTCCCTATCCTATCTATAATATATATCCAAAAATGCTAAATGTGCCTACCATTGATAGTATTCGTAGGTCATTCCTTCACATCCCATGCATGAACATACATTAATTAGTTGAACCTAGCTTCTCTGGTGGAGTCTATTATTATATATATAGCTTTAGAAGTTCTCAAGAGCACCTAAACTTTACATAGAAGGTAATTAATTAAAATAAGGCAATAGATGCCATAATCACCAAAACGATATATATATATATATATATATATATATATATATATATATGATGATGATGATGATGATGATGATTGAAATATCAACTGGAACCAAAAATATATAACCTAGTTACTAATATAATTAACTGAGTTAGGCATGTATCCTAGGGGCTAGGTTTCACCTTTTTTTTTTCACCTGTAGAATATAGATAGATAAAAAGAACAATGAGAGGCCTTAGAATGATTTACAAAGGGTATTCGAGAAGGATACAAATCCAACTTCTAACATTATTATTATTATTTATTTTAATCTCTCTTAGACTTGTACGGTAAGTATAATTTAATTTAAAATATGAAGAATTATTATTACAAATGAGTGTAAAAGACTGAAAACCCACTATGAGGGAGGACACGAGAGTCACATGCATGTGTGTGTATATATATATATATATATATATATGTATTAAGATGTGATCAAAGAATGTCTAATTAATGAATTAATTAAGTACTTTATTGTTAATATAAGGGAATATATATATGTGAATGAAAATCAAAGTGGGTCGGTCGATTAGGTAAAGTTATTTCTCCAAAGGTCTTTTTCCAAAAGTCAAAACAGAATGTTTGTCGGACAACTAAGTAAGATATATATAACTTAGCTTCATAATGAATAATAATAATAGTTTATCATATATATACTCTATGAAAGAGTCTAACATGTCCAGATGAGATATATGCTAAGTCCATCATTCCACATTATTACTTTATTAAAAATCAATTAGATTCCAATAATCAAATGGACAACTTGGAATTTTGATTGACTGAAGCGCGTGCCAACATTTGGTGCCTCTTTTTGTTGCCTGTGGACCAAACAGCGACTACCAAGGTTAGTTTATATATATATATATATATATATATATATATAGTTTATTAGCGTTTATATTCTCCTATTTTCCTACATATATAATTATTTATTCAAGACCGTGAAGTTTTACATTAATTAAAATGCAATTACAAATATATATGGAATTTAAGGGACGTCGAAACAAATCCTTAATACAAAGGAATGAACCGAGCTTGGTTTGGCACACATGTCACTGCATGATGGGGGTGGTGGGCCCTTCTGGGGACCAATTGAACCATTGATGGTTCCAGGTTGGAACATAGATCGATCTGGTGATTAGGTAGGTAGGTAGGTGCAAATTCTTAATTAGATCACCTAATTCACTTACATTCCAATTTTGGATTAATTCCATCCATAAAATATGATAATTACAGCAAAGAATGTTACATATTAACATTAATTGTCTCTCACATAATAGCCTTTTGTGCCAAAATAACCTGTCCCCAGAGCTTTTTTGTTTCCCAAATATGAGAAAACAAGAATTTTGGATGTTATGGAAAAAAAAAAAAAAAGTATATATATATATATATATATATATTTGTGTTTTTGGATTTAGGCTCAGTGCCCAATTTCTTTAATAAAGTATTAAAAAGAGTCCTAGGCCTTCCACTTGTAGTTGTGGTATAGAATGGTGGTGGGTCCATAAAATTGGTCATAAGGGAAGCAATGGTCATATGTGTCTGCTGGGAGAGGGAGTGAGGAAGAAGTAAGGAATATGTATTACTACTTATATATATATATATATAGACACACACACACACAATGACACAAACACATGTATGTATTTATATATAATTGAAACTGTAGTCAAACGGTTGTTGGACAAAGATAATTGACTAGTACAAATGGCAATTTAGCTAGTAAAGCACAGAAAATGTTATTTCTTTAAGTTCATTATAGCAATGGGCTATGGCATGCCTGCTTTCTCTCATTTGGTACGTATTCCACTGAAAAATATTTTGCAAAACTCGTGCATATACCATTAGCTCATATTTCATGTACCCAAATATCAAAACTCTAGTAACATATTTATATCTGTAATATAATTTTAAGTATCCATTTCTTAAAAATATAATTGAAAAACAAACTAGACATGAACATTTTGGCTTTGTATCGTAAAACCCAAATTCCTTATTGTCAGAAATCAAATTCTCAACCTCGTTTTCAAAGAAAACACCAGCTAGGATAATGTGAGTCCAGGTATCAGTCTCTCTCTCTCTCTCTCTCTCTTGTTTCTTAATGGCTAAGAAGTTTCTAGGCGCATAAAACGACAATATATATACATATATATATATATATATATATATATATATATTTATATATATGATCCACTTTAGAATCTTTTAATCTCTGATAACTTTGAGTATGGGAAATGGGATTTTCCTTCATCGGACAGAAAAAGGTGAATGAAACTATTGACGGCTGCAATGAGTCTGCAAATTCAAAGTCGAGATATTTTGTTACGTGCTACTCTACAATATTCTTCATTTCTCTTGTAATTGTATAGAGGGATATCAACAAGCATCGAGGTTATTAGATGCCATGTGGACTTTTGCAAAGCCTAACCCACCAACATGCAAAGGTTTTGAGGTAAATTATGCTCACCCCAGTACCACACGTCTCCCCTACCTATATTGACAATCATACCTAAAACTCTAAAACCCAAATTAATTTACTTTTATGCTCTTAATGATATCGAATTACTGTATTTTATTTGAAAATTAAAGTGAAATTTACCATTTTATAGATTAATTTCATCCTAATTCATCTTTTGGACTCAAAGGATGAAGAAATGAATGCAAGAGATAGTAGAAATGATTGATGGATCCTTTTTGAGAAAATAAAGTTGTTGTCCTTTCTTTTTATTTGCACATTTCTTTATTTGGTTAGAAGGAAAGAAATGAGAACTTTTATATTTTTTTACTATTATACTCTCATTATATATAGTATGATCAAATTAGTTAAGGACAATAATGTCACTTTACATTATACATAATCATTAATACTCTCTTCACTCCTTTCTACTCTCATTATAATAGTATTTATCAAAATTAGTTGAGGACAATAATGGCATTTCACATGATACATAATAGTTAACATTCTCTTCCCTGCTTTCCACTGTCCAATTTTAAAGGAATGAAAATTTATGGGTGAGGACCACTGACTCATCCATCTATCATTTTCTTCTTTCCTGCTTTTTCTCCTACCAAAAATGAAAACTTGTTCCATCTCACCCTCATCCTTGTTCCACAAAGAGTTCGGTAAAACAATTTACTAGGAAAATGTTTTACGGCTTTTGAACCTGAGTGACATAGGGATATGACATCCGTAAGTCATTTTACACTTCCTCTTCTCTAATTTCCCACTCATCAATAAAATCAGATTACAACTGAGATGACCTGCAATTGCCAAAATCTCGCCAAAGATGTAATTCATATTGGTTCGAATCTTCAATTGAGATAAAGTTGGGTAGTGTACTGATGATCTGACACCATAAGGTAATTTGAGCATGTCTATACATGTTGTAGATATATGGATCAATGCAAGAATCAGGAAACTTTTGCGGGGTGTTGTATTTTTCATTTCATTTTCTATTTTCCATCGTCTATTCTAAGAATTTAGTCACATTGGAAAAGGAGAGAACAAAATTTTGTTTACAAGCTAAACATTTTACATATAGAATAATTTACAATGAAAATATTTTACCTTAATCTATTGGCAAAAACAAAAACAAAAAAAGGAAAAAAAAAACTCTTTAAAGAACCACAAAACTCATCTTCAACCATATTGTCTTTGCTTAATAATAGTATGCCAGGGCTTGAATCCAACGTTTATGTAATTTATATTCCATCACTGCTCAAAAGTTCACAAGTCAGGCTGCCTAGGTGGACCTGCTCCATTTGTCAGCATTAATCGAAGCATCTTAACTTATATACCTTAAAGGATCCAAGTGTTTCAATTCAATACTCTTGGAACAATGAGCCGCAAATCAAGTACAATCACAAAATACAACAAAAAAAACAAATACAACAAAAAAAACAAAACATTAACCGAAGCATCTTAGCATCCCTAATTCCCTTCTCCCCAACTTATATATACCTTAAAGGATCCAAGTGTTTCACATTCAATACTCCTGGGCAATCACGAAACAAAACAAACACAACACACCAAATACAAGAATTTACGTGATTCAACTACTACGTCCATAGCAAAGATCCAACGTAAGTTTTTACTATACAAAAATCAAGAGATTACAAGTCTCAACCACAAACATTAGCTCTCGCTCTCTTTCTACGTTTTTAGTGTTTACTCTCCCTATCCCACTCCAAACCCCAGATGCCCTTATATATTACGGTACAAGAGAGTCCTAATCCGGGTCCAAAACTCGCAAGCAAAAAATGGGTCATAAAATTTGGTGGCTTAAGGTCACACAAAACCCATTTTCAAGTCAAACCCCGAGTCGAACAAAATTCATGCCACAACATAACAAATATCACTACAAAATATTAGGGATTTATCACATCAGACAAGAAATACACCTACAAACTATAACAGCAGGTCTAGTACCCACAGTATGGGAAACAACTAGTATTGATATAAGTAATAAAAACACATCAATGAACTCATACACCAGGGCTATATTTAGAACCATGGAATATTTAGTTATTACCCAAACTATGATACATTTTGTTCGACGCAAGCAGGCATCAAATACTACAATTCTGCTAAATAGCAAGTGACAACACTATGAACCTGAACATCCAAATGTCATCAACAAAAAGCCTAAACACCCTAAAACTTGAAATCCTTTTTCTTTGCTTTGCCGTCCTTTTCCTGCATCTTCCGTTTTCTCTTCTTCTCATTCTGCATTAGTTCAATTTATCATAATAACTGTCTCAATAAAAAAAGAAAAAGGAAAAACAGAAAAAAGAAGTATGATATTGAACAAAATTGTTCGACACACCTCAGCAACCATGTCACTGAAGTCCTCCCGCTGACTACGCAGTTTCTCCTCTTCCCTTGCCTCCTCATACCTAAAAAACCAAACAAGAATAGGAATAAAAACCCCAGAGAGAATAAGGGTGCATTCACTAACGAAAACATTTTTTTGTTTTTGTACTAAAAAAAAAATAAAAATATATTCTTTTTTTTTTATGAGTGGAAACAAAAAAACAAAAACAGCGTTCATTAAACTTGTTATTTCTACATTTTTGAGAACAAAAAGCAAAAAACAGTGTTTAGTAATATATTTGTTACACATTTTATTTCTTTTTTTCATATTTGAACATGTAACTATTAGACAATACAAAAAAACTTTTTAGCAGAACTAGTCTTCCATAAGTATGATATCATGAAAATTAAATTAAATTAAAATTGATATCATATATATGTAAAAATTAAATTAAAATTGATATCATATATATCTGAAAATTAAATTAAAAAAAATTGATATCATATTTATAAGTAAATTTTTTTTAAAAGAAGATGAAAGTAAGAGCATTTTCAAAGTGTTTTTTATTTTAATATAGAAAATTGTATCGATATTCACACTTACTTTGCAGGCAAAACATTGTCCATAAGTTCCAACTCCTCCGGTTGCAACGTGACATCAACTCTGTCTGATTTCTGACCTTTAAGCAGATCAACCTGAAACCAGAATGACAAGAATCTTAATTGAGAAATATTATCTGAGACGCATTACTATGATTGTGTCTAACAAGGAACGATCACAGCTTTATATAAGAAAATTGAAGTTATTCTAAGAAAAAACTTGCTCACTTTCTAAGTTCGCCAAACAAATCATCACTATAATGACATGTACAATGTTTATGTTGGCAACAGAATTTATGAGGAAATATTTTTTTTTTAAGGAAAGAAATACACAGTGCACTTCATAAACTACGTAAAGAAATTAATTGACAGTGTTTCGAAGAAAATTCACACACACACACACACTCCTGCCGAGTCCTGTCAGAATACAGTCAATTAGAAGAGTGCATACTTATGTACCACATTCCTGTCTTCTTTGTAAGTCTCAACTTTTAGATTAACATATACAATGTTTATGTTGGCAACAGAATTTATAAGGAAATATTTTTTTATAAGAAAGGAAAGAAATACACAGTGAACTTCATAAACTAAGTAAAGAAATTAATTGACAGTGTTTCGAAGAAAATTCACACACACACACACACACTCCTGCCGAGTCCTGTCAGAATACAGTCGATTAGAAGAGTACATACTCATGTACCATATTCCTGTCTTCTTTGTAAGTCTCAACTTTTAGATTATTAAAACCCTAGTGTATTTCTCCTTTATTAGCTTCTAATTCTTTAAAAGAAATAAAATGTAAAATATATATAAAACTATATATAACAATTCATTTTTGATCATTTTAACCAGCAAAATTTACAATTGACAGCACAAGCTCCTATCATTGTAACAAGCAATGATCCCGTAGTCTATGTCCGCACTCTCCTAAGTCCCAACTCAAACACACACACAAAATAATAATAATAATGTCTTGAGCACATCCCTTCAGAGTGAATGGCATGTAATGAACCTCTATAAGGCACATCAGTTATTGGTAAACGTCTCCATGATATAACCAAATGATGTACTCCATTTTCAAATATTAGCTTTTGCTTTCAAGAAGAGGAAAAGAAAAAGAAATCAAAATTTTCCTTACCCGTTTGGCTGCTGTTTTGTCTTGAGTGCCACCGCCTATCACATACCTGTTGGAAGGAATGCATAATCAGTTCAACAGAAGGAACAAAATAAAAAAAATTATTGAGTTCGTAAGTATGAGCAGATTGCATACGTATGTGTTGTTCCAAGTAAGGTCCCTGGAGCAATCTTTTCCTCTTTTTCTTCGAGTACCTTTATGAGACAATGCAAAAAACATGTGAACCGCAAGCCAAAAGTATACTAAAAAAGGCAGTTTCACTTATCATATACTCACTTGGTAGAGAGGCTTCTCAGGCTCCTTTCTCTGCTGCTTACGAAGGTCAATAACATCTGGAGTCTCAACGCCAGTAGGAGTGCTGAGTAAAAGGAAAAAATATAATACATAAAAATAACTCGGTAACAGGAATTAAAATTCTTGAACAAAGAAAAAAAAAGGAAGAAAGACCTAGACCCTACTAGTCCCCTCGATTAAACCTCCCTCCTTGTGTGTGTGGCGGTAATGCCAAATAACCAGCCTGATATAAATGGTAAACGTAGCACATAAAACCATTGAAATGGTAGACCTTGTGCATGTGTGTTTGTGGGGTAAATTTTAGGTCTTTGATCAGTACCCATAATTTAGACAATCACCGGATACGATGGTGATCCAGACATGCACTCAACAACATTTAGACTTTCTAACATAATAGTGTTTAAAACCAAAATGAACAAATGTTGAAAGCAACCACACATATAAACCTTGCTTCTGACGTGAACACAAAAATTACAACACCAGAGATGAGCAAGTGCAATACCTTGAAAGACTATCCACAGATTGAATGCCAGCCTCCAGTTCCTCTTCCTCAATCTCTTCTTCTTCTTCCTCTTCCTCTTCTTCCTCTTCCTCTTCCTCCAAATCACCCCAATGCTTGGTCTTATCAACTGGTTCTTCCTGAATGTCAATAGAGAATATATAATAAGTGAATGTATAATTATAGATACTTTAACAAACTTAAGTACTAGGAAAAAACACATGAAAAAATAAATTCTTTGATGGAATAAAAGATAAGGACTATAATTCAAGCTGCATATATAACAACCTTTAGGTTTTTCTATTTCCCCAGCAATCATCTTCAAAAATAGAAGATGGAGAATGCTATTCTCACATTCAGCTAACAACCTTGAAGAAGTTCCAAAATAAGGGAATAGTGGTGTTTAATTTCAATGGTTGCCATTACAGTTTGTCAGTATGATTTGCTCATAAAAATTGCCAGACATATGCGGCTCATGATTAAATATAGAAACCAAGTACCCAGAATAGAAGGAAAAAGTATTGTATGAGGAAGTACCTCATAATTGGGCTGTTCTTGTTGCTGAACACCAAAGACATCTCCATACAAAGGGCGCCCAAACTAATTGAAAAATAATAATAATAATAATAATATTAGAAAAGAAAATATTGCTATATAACAGTGGTGTATGAATCAATTAACAAAGAAAAAACAAAAACAAATAGTGAAGAACTAAAGGGAATAAAACCTACTTCATCCACTGGTGGTTTACCCCAGCCTCCAGGATGATAACCAAAAGTTGCTCCAGCAGGAATAGGTGCATTCAATCCAGGAATTCTCAAATGTGGATAAGAAGGTGGGGGACCATATCTCTGGCAATTAAAAATCTCAGTCAAGAAGAAAGAACTCGTACTGATAAAATTTATCTTTCTTCCAAAATGTATGAAACGGTGAAGTCCCAAGGGAACTAAAAAGATCAAAATCAAACACAATATACAAGTTTATCTGACCTGCATATTGATAAGCCATGGGGGAGGAGCACCCTCTGGCATACCAAGAGCTTCTTTTAGTTCCTGCGATAACATTCCTGGCTTCATCTCTCTTAGCTTCACCTGTACAGCATGTAAAAAAATGTAAAGTAACACTACCATTAGTAAATAGGTTCGATGTCTTCTAGCTACAATGTTTCAAGATGCAATACATCCAAAACTCCAGAAAAAATCATTGTTGGCTGTGGCTGAACAGTTTTGGAGACATGATCAAAATGTCATCCCAAGACCGCTATCCTGATGTTATGAAGGAATAGAGTAAGGCTTCTACCGATCTCTCACTACAAAAAAGGAGGATAGTTGCGAAGAATGGAGAATTCCCTGATATTTTACATAATGCTGCTAAGGAAATGCTGGCAGGGCCGCCGATTGTGCTACTATTCAAAGGGAAATTTTTCTTTCAGATCAGGTTTTGAGACCACATTGCAGGACTAATAGACTGAGTGGTGTATGTTCTGTATGGAATGTTGCATACCACCCAAAATGAGGAAATGGGAAGATGCAATTCAGTAGAGGAGAGAGCGGAATGGTCAGTTTGAGGTCTGTTCATTCTATAGGGTGTTGAGAGGGAAGGTGGTGTAAGAAATAAAAGTAACTACATTGAAAAGGCACCTGCCAAAGTGGCATTTCTCACAAGGACAACAGCTTAGGAGAACCTAATTTCTAACCTGACAATTCAGTCAAATGAAAAAGTTTGACCAAAGGTGTTGCATGTAAAAATGCAGAGAAGACAACTAATCACCTGCTTCTTTTGTGTTCAATAGCCCAAGAGTTGTGATAAATCCTTTGGTTGTTTGGTGTTTAATTGTCATGTCCAAATTACTGTTAAAGGTTCCGGAAGTGTAGAGCGGACACTCTAAGAGGAAGAGATCAGCCGGCGTCAAATGTAGCGCGCCTTTGCCTCTAATTGTGCGCTTGCCTACTTGGAATGAGAAAATCCGCAAAATAATTGGTGATGAGAAGATGGGTAGCCATATCGCAGATTACGCTAAGCTCTTTATACTTTCGGTTATCAAAGGAGACTTTTGTTTCTCTGATTCTTTTGTAGAATTTTGGGTGGTTAGAGCTGTACGTAGTGCTCTCAGGCTTGCCAATGCATACTTTGCAAGTACTTTAGTTTGCCCCCCTCTGGTTGCTTTAATATGATATTTTATTTATAAATAAAAGTAAATAAATAAAAGAGAAAAATATATCATGCAACAACAAGTTTCAGGCCTAAATTAAAGCAAAAGAAAAAAATAAAACCATCAAACTCATCAAATGGGAGATTACATTGTCATCAACACAAGCATCTTTATATCAATTTAGCCATACGGCATGAATAACACTCAACTACCAGGATTATGTTGTTGTCAACATAAGCTGTCAACGATAACATTTAATTACCTCAAGGGTGAATAACAATTATCTCCCAAATCCCAATCTGAAACCAATGTTTACATCTCTCCCTTACCGCCCCTTTTCTCAATATAAACCTCGCCCACACTTGTGAATGTAATAGGATCTAGAAAAAGTTGCCTTTCCGGTAGCTCTCCCTAGAAAATAGGGTAAAATCCCACAGGAAGGAGGGAACCGAAAACTAAGGGGGAAAAATAGTACATTGATATAGCAGTGATGAAGACTATGAATGCATGAATGTTCATACATGTAGCAAGCTAATACAAATATAAGGTTCATACCTCAAACTCTTTTCCTTCATGATATAAATCACCGTGTGTCGTCAGCCTTGGCTTAGTCTGATACTTGAAAAAAGCATCATGGAGAACCTGCAAACAAGAACATGAACAGTGTCAGTACAGTATGAAAAAATTTGAATTACAACAGGAGAACCAAAAGAATTACCAAATTTTATGCAACTTAGAAATCAACAATTTAAAGAGACCTGATAATCAATATCCATTTTTCCCATCCTTGGCTGCATTCTCTCACGTTGCTTCTGTTTAAGCTTCTTACTGTCCTCCTTTTCAATGTAAGCCTGCATAAGAACGCCAAGAGACAGTCAACAGATTAGCACTGAAAAACTAGCATATTGCCCAGGTCAGATAAAAGAAGTGTATGATAATATGGTTTGATGGACACATAGCAGAACCCATAACACCATGAGAAGAGAAATGCTTCTAACAAGCAAAGATGCATATTTATCGGTACTACTAATCCTAAAAGGATAAAAATTTGAAGTGGGGTAACTGGCTCTTCTACATTGTGCCTGTTTGATGACATCAGCATATAAGTCATTTAGTACAGCACTACTAAAAATTCATTTCTAATGCCTTACACTCCAGAATGTGCAAGTAAAGAGAGGGAAGTTGCATATCAAGTACCAAAAAGGCCAGTTTATATGTAAGCATCAAGTATGTCAAGCCTGGTTGAAAGAGAAGTATTATCACCTTAAGCCGAATGCCAGGTAATTTTTTTAAATCCCAAGAGTATCAATTGAATAAAGAAAACATATAAAAGACAAAGGATAATCAATTTGGCACTGAGGACTAAAAACAAGTGTGGCATCGTCGCCCAATTCAGAGTCCAAACAGCTACAGAGGGTATTTGATCCAACACCAAGAATAATGGGCAATGACACTCTTCTCTTTTTCATTACTGAAAAAGTAGGAACTTGTAGTATTTGGGATAGCATGAACTGTAACTATGAACAAGTAACAAGATTAGCCCTACCTGTCTAATTTTCTCAATTCCTGTAGCAGCTATGAAGTCAGGAAGTTGAAATGGCTGTTTTTCAATACCACGCTTTCCCTGCAAGATAAATATGAAACATGATGAGGTACAAAATTTATCCAGCAAATATATTTTTAAAAATATTCCGCACTTAAAACTATGTCAGTTATAAATCTTAAAATGTTCAAAAACAGAAACAGCCCAGAATATCGGAAAGACGGGGCATAATATCCCAGCCCAGCATAAGGCACAATGAAAAGGAATCTGTAAATTCAAAGAAGATTAATTAGCATCCTGCCGGTGAAAACCCCCTAAGTTACAAGGAAGGTACTTATTGCCAAGACTTGTAATTTCCCCAGAAAACATCATATGCATGTCTACATCCCAACCCAAACTAATAAACATACTAAAAGAGAAACCATTCAAGGGTCCCCCTTGCCAAACACCTACATGTCCAGGCTCCATTATTGTCAATGCCGCTCCCCTGCAAGAACCACATATATACATATAAGAGAAACCTCATCAATGTTATCTTCCCTCACCCTCTTCCCAAAAACCCTCATTTGAGTATACCATCAAACTATTCTTATTTAGCATTTTATAGAAAAGGATGATTACTCCCATTAATAATGCATGTCTAGATTTCAAAACAAGTCTTATTTGAGCTAGAGTGATTAACCTGCAAAAATTTCCTTTTCTGGCACCAATGCCTCGGCACTGGAACAGTATTTCGATATGATTTAAGAAATACCAGTAACTTAGGATCTGCTGCAGTTGCATCCCACACCTGAAAAAAGCCGAAAACATATAAATAATTACATGATAATAGGAACAATAATTACAAGGATAAAGAGCAACTTTCACCACAACATCAACTGTAACAATAACAACAAGCCAACACTTCACAAATCCATAAATTGTTGAACCATGACGAAAAATCAATTATTTACACAACAAACAAGCCATAAATGAATCAAACACAATTTTCTCGGTCATCTCTTCCTCTGAGGTTATGGATCGTTTAAATTTCTGACTGGTAAAGAACAACTTATAATTCTAAGTGACTAGAAACAACCCTTTTATCAGCTAGCAAGGAATGATTTCAGAAAGAGGAAGGCAATCTGTGGCATAAGGTATTCAACATAACTCAAAGGCCCAAAAAACCTTCTTGGAGTTTTTGCTCTATGAAAGAAAGAGCATGTTAGTATGTTTCTTTAAGCACCAAAAGGATGCAACCACATACATGAAAATGTACAAGAAAAAAAAAACTATACAAAATCCACAAACGGTAATCAATGCTATCAGCCATCATCCAGTTATGTCTACGGTCATCAAGTATATAGTTATCCTCCTCAAGTTCAGTATTACCCTGAATACTCGGGCCTACTCAATATTACCCTCGATCACCACTGACCTATGAAGAAGCATTCCACCTTATCCTTTTCTATAATAGATTTTTCCATCACTGGTCAACCATTCAAAGCAATCATGAGAGAATAACATATTGGGATTTTTCAAATATATATTTCCTGCAGGCTGGGGTAGATGAAAGAAGTAGCACTTTGTCCCATCCCAATCTCATTACAAGAATCTTCGATGCCACTCATTTTGGTGGTGAAGCAATGATTTTGTGTCACCAGCAACCTCAATTTCAGCCTTCTTTCATTATGTATTTATGTGGGGAGATGATGTTCACATTCTACCCTTCACCACTTGCACTCCACTTAAATTTGTAATAACTGAAATGACAAATTTACCCATAAAAAATGGAGCGCGACTGTACTCTTTTGCATAATTGGGAATTTGGGAGAGTGTGTCTTTGAAGGATTACTATTTCATTTCCTATTGTTTAAAACCAAAAAAAAAAAAGAGCAAGTGGAGTTCACATAGAGAAAGTGGAGTGTCAATACCATCACCCTTTAAGTGACATTAAGACAATACTATTGTAGCATTGTTTGAACATACTTCATTAAAGAACTACTTTCAATTTAAGGGTAATAGGTAAAAGATAATAAGTTTTTCTTATTTATGACAACTTAAAATTCAATGTGAAATTCATTACAGATACAAAATTATTCTTTTAAGTTCAATGAAATCTAAGAAAAAACAAATTTATGGGATTTGGTACTAAAACATGTGTATAGATACATTACATCACGTGTAAAGATACCTCACATTTTACCGAACTAACCTTTGAGGGGACTACAATATTTCATTATATCTTGATCAGTTCATTTTTAGTTAAATAATCTTCTCAAATATGAACCCCTTTTATCCCAATAAGATCTCCCAAACAGCAGGCAAGTCCTCCCCTATATCTACACAGTCAAAAACATTACTCTATTTGATTCCTATCTAAGGCACAACCCAAAAGATGAAGAAAGCTTCAATGGTGTCAAGAGCCAGAGCAAGGGTGCAGGAAGGAGGTGGCATTACAGATTATTGTGTCAATGTGTGTACACCTAGTCTAAACTCATTATAGTAAAAAGGCTAACAACAAATGTGAAAACCAACTACAGAAATCTAGTCATCCGATTCGCTGTTACCTCTACAACGTCAGGCTTTGAGCAGATCTGTTTCAGTTCAGCAATCTTCATCCGACGTTGAAGCTGAAAGAGAGTGCAATTCATTAGCCTTATAATGCTCAAGAGATCATCATCATTATCACAACAACAACAATAGTAAAGGAGATGTTACGAGGTAAAACCTTTTTCTTTTTGTTAGAGATGCCTTTCTCTTTTTGTTGATCATCCTGTTCTTCCTCTTCTGAATCCGAGTCCACCTTCTTTTTTGAGGCTGCATTGAGTGCAGACTCATCCTTTTTATCATTTTCCTGAACAAGTTTAAATGGAAAATTTTAAGCAACATGTAAAACTTGCAGTCGGAATTTATTTAAATCTGTGATTTTCAATGGCTAAGTAAATCTCCATTTACCTCAGAACCAGCAACTTCCCTAAAACTGAATTTCTCAAAGACTTTTCTGAATTCCTCATCTAAATTACCATCAAGTTCTGCCATTTCTGGTACATACTCCACTTCAACTTGCTCCAAAACCTATCAATTTCACAGAAGTTATGATCTGTGTGCCAGAATTAGCAGTATGATAAATCATCCATAAACGAGAATGTAGCAATTTCCACATTCACAACCTAACAACTAATTAACGAACCTACTCTAAATAAGATTCAAACATAAATTTATGTCAATCAAATCAACAAGATAAATATACCCAAAAAAAACTAGATAAACTACAGGTAAATTACATAGAAATCTACAGAAAAAATACCCATGTACTATTGAGTATGTACTCCTAAGAAATAAGAAAACATCATGTATGACTTTGCTTGATTACAAGATATTTTGCTCTTTAGTATCCAAGAGGCGGAACAGTCACTACAAAAATAAGGTGTCGTTTGATTACCTAATTCAACACTTAATTCTAAATGGATAAGTGCTTATTCAATTAAGTGTGTTTGATAATGCAATTTGAATATCACTTAAAAAGGTAAGCGCCACTTAAAATGGGGTCAAATTTTAAGTGACAATGATTTCACTTATCACCGAATGATGAACAGTTGAAATTCAAAAAATATATATAAATAAATCTCAATTTTTATTACCACCCAAAAACTTCAGTACTTAAAATTCAGCTCCTAAATTTTTCAGTACTTAATTTTCAGTTTTATCAAATAGCACCTAACTTTTTACTTTTATGGGTATGTTTGTTCTCCATACCACAAAATTATAACAAATAAGGTTTATATGTTACTTTCTAAACTGAAAAGTTTCCTAGCGTCCCCCGTTTGGGCGCCTTTCTATGAAATCTTTACTTATCAAAAAAAAAAGTTTCCTAGCTTTCCCCGTTTGGGCGCCTTTCTATGAAATCTTTACTTATCAAAAAAAAAAAGTTTCGTAAGTTTATAAGGACTACAAAATATTTATGGTTTTTATTATTCTTCTAGTCTAATAGCAACCTCTCTCTAGCCTTCACCTCCCAAGAACCCACATAAGCAGGACATACACTAGTCAATGCCCTTTTTATTATCCTTCTCTTTTCTTATCTCAACGGCCAACGCCATAGATTGGACAGGTTTCACATTCATCAATCGAAACACCAACCACTCTATCTAAAATATCAAAAATAAACCAAACTATCAAAAATCAAAGTGACTATCTATACGATATTGCCTTTTGATTCAACATTCATCCAGTAATTAGATTTCTAGCCAGGTTCCTACTGAAACAGAAAATATACCAACTAATTAAAGCTTTAATTAATCTGATATTGGTTTCTAAACTGCCAAAAGGAGCACAAGTGAAACCTGAAATGACTTACATAGCTCGATATTCAAATAATTAAATATGGAAACCCACAATTCAAATACATATAACTGAAGTGAGATCAAATGAATAGAATAATCAACATCTATAGGAAAATGCATAACATTCTACAATATTTATACCTAACCATCAGCATGTCTACAACACAAAACCACCAAACAACCACTAACTGAATCTCCGTCGTGATCATTTTACTAATAAGATAACAATCAAGCGACGTTTATCAACAAACCCCAGAACCTAAACAGGAAAATGAAGAGGGAGAAAGCATATGATCATGACCAAATGAAGGAAACGAATCCTCAGCAGATAGTCAATTTGTTTCAATAGAAAACCCGAATTTCTGCTTCTACCAAATGCAAGTTCAATAATTAATATTAAATCCAACCCAATGCAAACTATGTTACCAGAACCATAAAACCTATCGACATAGGAACGAGCAATAATGCCTTCCAGTTATGGAACAACCAAACCAAACATAAGAAAATAGAAAACTAATAAAACCCTAATTTGAAGCAGATCTAGGACCCAAATCCACGAAATAACCTCCAAATTTTTTTTATCTCCATTCAAATAGTTACGATGCACTCATGACGAAGTACGAAATAAAAAACCTAAGAAACTACCACGAATAATGGGATTAGAAAGACCTTTTGAGGGTCCGAGTTCTCCTTAGCATTGTCGTCCCCGCCGCCGTCTTCGGAGGCGGCATCGCTGTGGTCGACGGCCTTGTTGTTCTTCTTCTGCTTCCGGCGCCTCCGACGACGCTCGCTCTCGCGCGATTTCTTGGCGGCGGTGGCGTTTTGATGCTTGATATCGCCGCTGGGGTACGAGAGAGCCTCTGCGACGCCGTTTGCTACTTCGACTGTCATCTTCTTCTTCGTATTGTCGCCGATTGATTGGTTAATCCCACCCCGATAATTGACAAATAAAAGCTTCGCTATCGTTTAATTGATCTGCCACCGAGGGGTTGCGTTAGCAGAGGAGATACACTACTAAAGAGAGCGAGAATTGGAATGGCAGGGTGGAACTTGGATTCGGCAATTTTAAACGGATCAAGTCTGATTTTTTTTTTATAGACTTAAACAATTATTTTTACGATTAGACATAAATTTGGATTAAAATTTTTAATCTGAATTTAATTAGGATTGAACTTAAGTGCCAACAACCAAGTCAATCTAAATTTAAATTGTAATATTATTTTTATACATATATTTTTATTTTAAATATATTATATATAATATTCAAATTATGATAACATTTTTTTCAACTTATTTTATTTAAATTTTAATTTATTGTATGTTAACACTTTGAATAATTAATTTCTTGAAATTTTGTTTGTAATTTTTTAAAAATTTGTATTAAGTTTTTAATATTTTTTGTATTTAGGAGTAATCTAATGTGAAACTTATTAAAGATCAATTTAAATTTTCAACATAAAAATTAGTGATATAAATAACCCAAATTTTTAACCTGAAATCTCAACCCGAGTTTAAGATTTTAAAGATGGATTCAGCTAGGGTTAAGGAGTTAGTGTTGGAAGTCGGATTGGGGTTGAACATTTTATATATAGGATTGAACCCGAGTTATACCTCTAACCCGCTCGAGTTGCAGTCCTGGTATGCCTTTGCTTAAAATAAGACATCGGACACATGGCAAACATCATGTGGTCTTTTCTTTTTTCTTTTTTTTTACCTTGACAAGAAACTCACACACCACCCTGCCCCTTTAGATAAAAAATTTCTTGATTAGTATTTTCAATTAGATTATTAGGTTTGAATAGCTTTTTTCTTTTTACTTTATTTTAGTTTATAAATGTTTGTGAGATTTGCAAAGTCAGTCTGGTAACATTGGTTGTTCGGGTGGACAAAAAATTGGTAAAATCAGAACTGAAATTGTAGCTGCATCGAACCGAAATATTCACTACAGTTCCGATTTTAAATTTTAGGAACCTATCACTATGATTCCGATAGGAAAAAAAAAATATATATATATATATATATGTAAAGTATAAAATATATAATATATAAATAAATACTAATACATTTTAGTGTTCTATTTATGTATAAGGTATAAAATATATAATATATAGATAAATACTAATATCTTCTAAATTCTAATATTTTATATATTTATATAATCTAAAATATATAAATAAATACTAATATATTCTAAATTCTAATATTTTATATATTTATATAATATAAAATATATAAATAAATACTAATAACTTATAATCTATTGTTATAATTAAGAGTGCACAAGTATGAGTGTATATCTTACCAATATTTTAAATAAATAAATAAAAAGTTGACAAAAAACTGTAAGAAAATCGAAACTGAATTGAACTCAACGATTCCGATTTTAAAATTAAAGAATTATTGGGAACAATTTTAATTCCACCGAGAACTGTAAAGAGCCGAACCGTGTGTACTCTCAATTAGTTGACTTAATAATGATCTCTAATCTAAAGAGCTTAGGGCAAGAAAATGTAACGTTAGATTCGAATTTTGTCAAGTAAAATTTAATGTGTCCGGACATTTTTTTGCAAGTTCTAATTAAGTTTAAGTTAAATTTGGATGCAGGTTACAAACGACAATACAAAGTTGGGTTGAGGTTTTGTTCATGTTATTTACCACATTCGCCCAAACTCAATCAAATTGAAATAAATCTGAGAATCAAAATTTTGTATAGGTAGAAGAAGAATTATATAAAACTGTTTACTAAAAAAACACACTCTTTTTTTAACAGATTTTTAGAAACTATCAACCAGATAGAATTTTGTTATTCCTCTACCTATACAAAATTTTGATTGTCAGATTTACTTTAATTCGATTAAGTTTGGGCCATGGTGGTAAACAACCCAATTTTGTATCGTTGTTTGTAACCTACATCCAAATTTAACTTGAACTTAATCAGTTAATTGAACTCAACTTGCAAAAAATGCACTGAGCTTTACTTGACAAAATTTGGAAAAAATAAAAAAGTCTTTCATGTAAAAGTCGAATATATGTTATTATAATTGTGATTATTTTCAGGTTTGGAGAATCAACCGTTATTGTAAAATTTAATCGGTTATAAAAGCTAAAAGTTCATAGAATCTGAGTTTTTAATATAATCCGTTTGTGCAAATAAAATTTAAGTTAATTATGTATGTAGTAGGATAAAATGATTTGCACGTGTAAAATTAAAAACAAAACAAGACTGACATGGAAACAAATTAATCAACAACAAACGAATTTGAAAGCAAGATTTACATTCTGCAACCTAAAGAGAACTGTCCATACTTTTTAAATATCTTCAATGTTTCACATAAAAATCATTTGCTCTCTAGGACGGGATTGTGACCAACGGTTGTGAGGGCTGAATTTTTGAGAGGCCTAAGGGATATCTGTGACCTACGAGGCCTGCTTGAGGGAATTAGGGTTTCTTTAGTTTATTAAGTTAATCATATTTATATATTATAATATATATTTAGTAAATGGATTTGTTCGGTTCTGGTTTGAGATCTACCAGAACCAAACCATAAACTAACGATTATTTATTTTTTGAAAACGGAACCGTGAAACTAGAACCAAATCCGTTCCAACGAATTTTTATATACCTAGCATATGCAAGCTTTGTCTATGGAGTATGCCATCAAAACCTTTAATAGCAAAATCGTTCAAGTGTAAGTAAAGTCAGGGTTTGTTCCTCAATTGCAACAGCTTTATTAATTTCAATTAAGACCGTTCTCTTGAAAACCTTTCTTAAATGGATTACTTAATTAGATAATAATGAACATATTAGTAACACTAAATCTTTATTTCTTTCTGTTAAATGTATTAACTGACTTTAAACAATTCCTTTAACCCCACTGACTCTTATTATAGAATAAAACTAAATAGGTATGATGAAATTTGGTGGGCGATAAAACACAAAGTAAATGGTCCTAATCAAATAATTTATTGCCATTTAATTTGCAAATAATAATGAGAATTTTTTTAATTTAGATTATAACTATAAAAAATAATAAAAATTCTCGAACAACTACAAAATTTGATATATGTGATATGCTTCAAATGGGTTATCAAATGATGAAAATATATATATATATATATAATTCTCTTCTTTATTTTTAATTTTCAATAAATTTTATTTTAAAAAATATAAAAGCTATTTTCGGTACAGAAAAGTCTACTGTACAACTAAGCATTCAAGTTTTTCTTCAAAATTTATAATTTTCAAGAAAGTTAATGTGAGAAATGTTTTTAAAATAAATTTTCTGTAATTTTCATTCTTAATTTTTCTTTTTCCCTTTTTGTTTTAGGAAGGTGTAATTTCTCCAATTTTGAAACAAAAGAAATCTGAGAAAAACTATACCAAACAAGCCGTCCACTGATTAAGGTAGTAAGTTCACATTCACAATCACAATCGCAATCACACACCCCACACAAAAAGGAAAATGGAATCCCCCACCGACACGCTTTAGCATGTCTGAATATATACGTTTAGAAGAAGGTTAATCTGGTAATTAACAAGGGCTTTAGTCTTGGTTTAACTGTCCGTACGATGCCATGTCACATTATCATTTGATAAGCATAAGTAACAGACTAACAGTAGAGCATCGAACCGCAGGGAATAACGCAGCTATTTCTCCCCTGTGCCGGAACAGGTGTCGGTTGCTTCCTAATGTAAAAAGACGATATACTACCTACACATCAAATTTAGGTGGGACCCACACTAACGCACGGCTTCTCCTTTTACCTTTCCGGGTTTCAGGGTCCAAACCCATGAAAAATGTAAGAAAATTCAATTGCAGTCAACATTCAGACATAAAATTCTCTGTTCTCTCTCTCCCGACTCCTCCAAACATCTATGAGGGATCAGCTAATATTCTTGTGATCTGATCTTCCTATCTTTTTGATACATTTGAGATTGATCTTAAATTTAGCGAGAGAGAGAGATGGGAATCCAGGACAATGTGGAAGTTGACAAAAACAAGTACAAGAGGATGGACTCTGAGGTTATGGAAGAAGATGACGGTGTCTCAGTCTCACATTATGATCATCATCAACAACAAAGGACCAACAGTACCAGGACATATGTTTTTGCCTGTGCCGTCTTTGCCTCTTTCAATTCTGTGCTTCTTGGTTACGGTTTGTGTCTCTCCTTTTCTTCTTTTTTTCCTTTTCTTTGATCTCTAAGTTCCTTCTATATGTGTTTTGATCTGTACCTCTAATATGTTCTCTAATTGATCTGTTCATCTGATATGTTCCGCATCAAGATTATTCATGGGATTGATGGGTTGATTCTATTTTGGATTTAGTGATGCAATATTAATTGTATTAGATTAGTACTAGTTTGGGAAATTCATATATATATTTTTTATTTGTAATCTCTACGTAATGTTCAAGGATAGATATTTTCACATTCAAACACTACAAAACCCATCTGTTTGGTTAGCTCATATGTCAGACATGACCATTGCTTATCTAGTTTGGCACTTCTTCTTCTTTATCCACTTGCTTAAAACGGATGCCCATGGAGAACTTTTTGGGGGAATTCGATTAAATTGTTCCTTCTGAAATATAATATATATGTATATATATATATGGGATACAATGGGGAAAAGTGAGAGTAGTTGAAGGAACACATTTATCATTTTGCAGAACCACATTCAAGCTATGTCTGGAAGCACCAAATTGGCGCATTGGAATTAGATTGTACTAATTTTCCTCCTATTCCAGTTCCAAGATGCCGCTTTGGTGCTCCCAAATGCAATGCCAATGTAATTACTCAGCAATTGGAGGCATCTAAAAAGTAGTTGTTGCTAGGAAGTACCCATGTCGGAAAACTCACATACAACAACTTATTGTACTGCATCCATATATTAGAGATGATATTTAAAACCTAAAATCAAGCTTGTTTTCAATTCACATTGTTCTGCAAACTGATTGCTAGTGTTGACCTAATTTGAAGTTTGTAAACACTATATCTTCAATACGCAGATGTGGGTGTCATGAGTGGAGCAATTATATTTATTCAAGAGGATTTGAAGATAACCGAGGTACAAGAAGAAGTCCTTGTTGGAATCTTAAGCATAATATCACTTTTAGGTAGTTTAGCTGGGGGTAAAACATCAGATGCCATTGGTAGAAAATGGACCATGGCATTCGCCGCCGTTGTATTTCAAACAGGTGCTGCTATAATGGCTCTTGCTCCTTCCTTTGAAGTACTAATGATAGGAAGGCTCTTAGCTGGGATTGGGATAGGCTTCGGAGTCATGATTGCCCCTGTATACATTGCTGAGATATCTCCTGCTGTTACCAGAGGCTCTCTTACATCCTTTCCTGAGATTTTTATTAATCTAGGAATCCTTCTCGGTTATGTCTCAAATTATGCATTTTCAGGATTTCCAGTACATATAAACTGGAGGATAATGCTTGCTGTGGGAATTCTGCCCTCAGTTTTTATTGGGTTTGCCCTGTTTTTTATCCCTGAATCCCCAAGGTGGTTGGTCATGAGAAACCGGATTGATGAAGCAAGATCGGTGCTGTTGAAGACAAACGAAATTGAAAGTGAAGTGGAGGAAAGATTAGCAGAAATCCAATTAGCTGCCAGACATAATAATGCTGAAAAGTATGAAGAGAGAGCTGTGTGGCGTGAATTGTTGAATCCTTCTCCTGGAGTACGACGGATGCTGATAACTGGCTGCGGAATCCAGTGTTTCCAACAGATTACAGGTATTGATGCCACTGTGTATTATAGCCCCACAATTTTCAAAAACGCTGGAATCAGCGGTAACACTCAACTTCTTGCCGCAACTGTTGCTGTTGGATTTACAAAAACCATATTCATATTGGTAGCAATATTTCTCATTGATAGGGTAGGTAGAAAACCATTGCTTTTTGTGAGCACAATTGGAATGACAACCTGTTTGTTCAGTCTAGGCCTTACCTTATCTTTACTGGGGGATAGTTCAATTGGGATCAAATTGGCAATTTTATCGGTATGTGGGAATGTAGCTTTCTTCTCAGTGGGAATTGGCCCAGTTTGTTGGGTTTTGTCATCTGAAATCTTCCCTCTAAGACTTCGAGCTCAAGCATCAGCACTCGGGGCAGTTGGGAGTAGGGTCAGTAGTGGCCTGGTCGCTATGTCTTTCCTCTCCGTGTCCCGTGCAATTACAGTCGGGGGAACATTCTTCGTGTTTTCAGCTATTTCAGCCCTCTCTGTTGCTTTTGTTTACAAATGTGTTCCAGAAACAAAGGGGAAGTCTTTAGAGCAGATTGAAATGCTATTTCAGAATGAGACACAATGGCAAGGAGGAGAATTGGAGCTCGGAGATGTAGAGCATCTAGTGGAAAAGCAAATGAGTAGCTGAGCATGCTCAATTGCTAAACCATGATCTTAAAAGCCACCAAGCTTACATTATACATGATTTGTGGAGACAAAAAAATATGCTGCCACAGATAAGGGCATACATACACCCATCTGAAACTCTGCCTTCAGTCAGGGACAACCAAGAGGGTGTAAATTTTTTTAGTACCAGATTTGGATTGTTTCTGTTCAAGACACGGGGCCTGCACTTGTTCGGAGCATATATATTGCATACATATCTTCTTTAAAATTCATTTACATTATAAAACTTGTAAAGATGAGAGTTTAGATTGCATATGGTTCAGAATATGCTAGGAATTACATTGAGATGGTTTTGTGTTGCCCTTACAAGTATGGTATAAAATGAAATTTAAGGCCAACATAGTTTGTGCTTCCACAAAGTACAGTATTTGGACAATTAACTTGCATGTGTTGATAATTTCCAGTTATCCTTATACTGCAAAGAAGATTTTTTTTTTTTTTTCCCGAAAATCCTTGACATTAAAGAGAAACATGGATACAATCACGTCCCAAAGCTTGGCAAAGCCAACGAGGACACCAAAATTTGATGTCTGCAACCACAGCTCTTGAGGAAGGCTGAAAAGGATGGAGCGAAAAGATAGTATGACAGTTTCCTTCCCCCACAACAGAGGACAAGCCCCATGAGAAAAGAAGCTTCAGCCCATGACGGAGAGCCATTGCACATGACACATTTGAGAAAAACCCAGACTCTAATTTCACCACTTGGCCTTGAGAGTCATGGACGACAAACCTTACCCCACAACAATTGCTATCTTGAGCAAAAGACGTGTCCACATCCATCTTAAGGTAGCCCGCTGATGGAGGAGACCAGAGAGAGCTCCGGCAAACCGACATATCTGAGGAGGGAGAGAGCTCTGAATCCATTCTTGAAACAGAAAGAAGCCACGACTTTTTTAGCAATTGAAATTGGCTCCCACTGAATATGATTAAAGGTAATCATTCCTGCTTTTCCATAGATGCCAAATAAGGAAAGCTCCCAAGTTGCATAAATCATTATAGGAATCATTATTTTTCCAAGCATCCATCAGGTGAAACCAGTGGGTAAGCCAGGAAGATCCTAGAAATGGATCAATCTCAATACGCATCGGAGACAATCTCCACACCAAACATGCTTTAGGACAACCAAGAAAAGCATTGAAAATGGTCTCAGGTTCAAGCTCACATACAGGGCATTTCGCCTCATCAACAATTCTTCTCTCAAACAAATTGGCCCGAACGGGAACTCTATCGTGGAAACACTGCCATAAAAGAAACTGAATTTTTCGAGGAAATTTAAGCTTCCAAATTATTTTCCAATGAGACTGTCTTTCTTGGAGAATACTTGAGTTGGCCTCACTGTGATTAACAGGCCCTTGAAGCACGCACTGCAGGGTGATAGGCACTTTTAACTGTGAAATGTCCAGAGTGAGAGAAGCCCCAAACTTTCTTGTTTGAGTTTCCTTCTTCTCGGATTGTGGAAAGCAAAATAAGCCTTTTGTCTTTTTCATTGAATAAACCATCAATAAAATCTTCTTTCCAGGCAAATGAATTTTGATTGATGAGATTCGCAACAGCATAGACAGTTGCATTGGGGGTGGAAGAG
Source organism: Cornus controversa (assembly GCA_026545225.1). Classification (NCBI taxonomy): domain Eukaryota; kingdom Viridiplantae; phylum Streptophyta; class Magnoliopsida; order Cornales; family Cornaceae; genus Cornus; species Cornus controversa. The sequence goes on along the minus strand of CM048849.1, from coordinate 64,124,170 downwards.
ACACATGGATTGTGTTTATCCCAAAGCCACCCATCCTTCCAAATATTGATCCGTCTTCTATCATGAATCTCCCATCTCAAACCTCTTCGAATAAGCTCTTTGACTAAGTGGATACTACGCCAAGCCCAAGAAGCCTTACTCTTGCAAGGCCAGGCTAAGAAGTTTGAATTAGGAAAGTATTTAACTTTGAAAGAAGAGACGAACAGAGAAGAGTCCCCTATTTCCGGGCCAATCTCCAACCGCCAAGCCAATTTTGCCAAAAGCGCCATGTTAAGGGCTTCAAGAACACAAAACCCCAAACTACCAAGATCTTTGGGCTTGCACATAGTCTACCAGCGAACTCAACAAGTCTTTTTTCCCTTATCAGATCCACTCCACCAAAAGTGAACAAACTTGCTCCGGATAGAATTCAAGAGAGACACCGGAACTTTATAACATTGAAAACAGTAGGAGGGTAGAGAGGTAAAAACTGACTTCAAGGGGACTTCTCTACTTGCTTTTGATAGCATCTCTCCTTTTAATTGCTTGGTCTTGGAGGCGATGCAATCAATAAGAAATTGGAACGATGAAAACTTAGATCTAGATAGGACGGAAGGAAGACCCAAATAGGAATTGATCCAAGGAGATGAGGAGATCCCCAACATAATCCTAAACCTATGCTTCTCTGAAGGATCCACACAAGAACTGAGAATAATCGAAGATTTCTTATAATTAACAAGCTGCCCGGAGAGAGTAGAGTACTTCTCAAGAGCTGATTTCATAACTTTTGCCTCTGACAATTTAGCCTTGCCAAAAAGAATGGCGTCATCAGCGAATAATAAGTGATTGATTGGGGGAACTTGCTTGTCCATGTGAATGCCTCGAAACTGGCTCCACCGTTGAAGGTCTTTCAAAATCAATGATAAGCCTTCGAGGCACACGACAAATAAGAATGGGGATAGAGGGTCGCCTTGGCGGAGACCTTCCCGATTTTTGAGAATGAAGACATGTATTCATGGTCATTGACCAAAGACAAATTTGACTTCTTCTTTTTTCTTCCATAATTTCAAAATTGCAACATTGCGCAGACCTAAATAGCTGTTTATTGGTGAAAAGATATATATATATATATTGAATTCCTTTATATATTGAATTCCTTTATAGTATCAAAATCTGCCCTTGAATCATCACGAAGAGAACAAGCACAATCCAAATCCATGGGAAGATATACTTAGACAAAATATATAGGCCTAGCAGGTCCATATATAAGCCCTAGGTGGAGAGAGTATAGCCATGTGCAACCATTAATTATTACAATTCTTCTCACCAACCATGTTAAGCATAGCTGGAAAGGAAGCGCTGTTACATTAAGAAAGAGGGCCTAAACTATCAGTTCTCTTACCACCAGACCTAGTTTGAATCTATTATCCACCCTCTCGTGTTCTCATACACACCATTCAGTGTAATATATACTAGTTATTGATTGTTTAAATATACTGTGAATGAGTTTATGCCGCATAATTCCAATAATGATTTGGTGCTCCAAAATATAGCGTTACAATCATTTTTTATACAATGATGTGAAGGAAAAGTAATACAATCAAGAGGACCCTCTTATGACAAGAGTCGTAAGTTTTTTTGCAGTTTATTAATAAATTATTAACAATTTTAAAATTTGAAAGAGTTATTTCGACAACCCATGAAATTAACCAAAAACATGACATTCCTCTCACAAGTACATTATGTCTCCTTGTTTCAAATTCTCACCATAGGCCACGTTTGGTAACCACTTCATAATCCGTTTATTCAAGTTCAAACAAAAATAGTATCCAACTCGGATCAACTAAAAAAGGTTTGTTTTCCAAGTATTTGGAGTCGTTACATGAATCATATTTTCCATTCTACTATATATAGATCATAATCTTAATTACATATAAATCATAACCTTTGTCAAATTGCATATTGAACATATCTATTTTTACTAACTCTACTCATACTAACTTTAGTGTTTGATTTTTTTAACATTATCTTTAATGTGGACCATGTCACTTTTTTTAATTTGTCACTTAATGGTCTTTTCTAAACATGTTCTGACTATCTTAACTGATTTTTTCTCAATTTATCTATGATAGATATTACTTCAACCATTCTACAATTTTTTTCATTCATAATAGTGAATTTGTTAAAATGTTTCTGTTTATTGGTAATTAAAAACAAGAATATTATTGTCCATTTAATCCATGTACGGACTGGGTCAGCTGAGACGGGACAACTTGTCCTCCGGTTCTAATAGTCATTTTGAAATGATAGTATGTATAATGCATTTCTCATTTTAGTTTTTGTTCTGGCTAATTGTTGATGATGATATTACTTCTAACTACCCCATTTGAATAATCAATATAAAATACTGAAGATTATATATATATATATATATACACACACACACACACACTGAAGAAAGCATGAAGAAGTAATCCACAAAGACTGAGATGTCCCTGTCCTTCAATTTATTTCTCTACGTTTTGTATTAAAGTAAAGATTAGATACACGAAACTTGCCTAATCAAAGCAACTGAGAAATGCCTTGTTACAGTAATTCACGCGAAGATGATCCCTTTTTTTTTTTTTTTTTTGAGGTAAGTAAGCAACGCTGATCATGTTCCACAATCAGCAAAAACTTTGTGTTTCAACCATACAAGTTTACTTATAGGTAGATCACAAAAGTTGAAGTTTAAAGCTTCCAAAACCCCACCATATTTGTGTATTTTAAGTTTTAAGTTGCAAGTTTTAAGTAGAATCATCAATCAAAATGGAAAATTTGTATTCATTCAAAAGATTTCTTATTATTTCAATCGCAAGAAACCATCTTATTATATAAGGGTTTTACTGCTTTAATACGAAATTATTGTTGTAAGATAAATTATTATTTTATTAAGCTTGCAGTTGACATAAAGCAACACACAACTTATAAAGATAACAATAGCTCATTATTCAATATATAATATTATATATAAACTAGAAAAAGAACATGTGTTACACACACTGAAAATAAAGCCGACTAGACTTGCAAGTTTCTAGAGTGCATTCCAGTGTAACCCATTTGCTTCTAAGGTTTAAAAGATTATTGGCTTGATAGTCCAACCATATCTTTCACAAGAGTGAGACTTGGATGTGATCGGTTCGCCAAGGGGTTAGGGGCGGACTCAAAACCTGATAATTGGAGGCGTCAAACTCATTGTATAATTTCTTTTTCTTAAAAAATATAATTAAATAATATTTTATTGTTCTTTATACATAGAAGTATTCTATATATTTTAAATATGAAAAAAGAATTAAATAAGATCATGTATAAACAAAAATATATTTAATATTCCATGCATATAGAATTATATCTAATTTTGGCATACATATATATAACCGGACAAAAAAAATCTAAAATTCAAAAATAGTAAAACAAAGAAAAGAAAAATATAGATTATATTCCCTTGTATATATATATAAATCTAGATTTCCAAAATGAAACTTAAAATATTTTAAATTGAGATTATTTATTAGCTTTATGAGAGTTACATTTTAATGTATTTTTTCAACTATTCATATTCACCTTAGGGATTTTCAATTTTTTTGTTGGGGGGGGGGGGGGGGGGGAATATGTTTTTTGGTAAGTAAATCTTAATAATTTTAATTTCTAACTATTTTAGGATCCTATAAAATAGGAATTTGAAAAAAAAAATTGGGGGGCCCCCTTGGTCTCCACATAGGTCCGTCCCCTGGTGTTAGCCGGCCTCTCGCCAAATCAATGGTTCTAACACATTACATCGTGCCAAATTCAAGTTTCGAAAAACCCTTCGTATTTCAATCAACTCAACATTAAACCGCGCATAAGTTTGACAGTTTTGGAATTTATTGAATTGTCCAAAATTTTAATAAACTTGGCATGAAATAAATTCTCATATAATGTGACAAAAATCAATCAAACTAGTAAAATATTAATCCCCATGCTTAATTAACAACTTGTAAAAGAAAACTATTTTCTTTCTGTTACATTTTTCTTCACTAGTAAATGGTGGAATGAACCATGTGTTGGTCCATAACCACATCCAAACAACAACACTAGTTGAACATTGTATAAGAGAGTATTCATAACCTCATCATTTCGTTATTCTATACTCAGAAACTGGATGCTGAAGAGTTACAGAAGACGCAACAATCTTGCATTATATGACCAATGATGCTTCCTTCTTCAACCTTAAGCTTCCCGCTCTGTCTATTCCAAAGGTGCACCGCAAAGCTTTGTCTGCGGATTTGCCTTAGCTTAGCATTCAACCATTTGGAGTGAGCCTCATTCACTGCCCTAATGAAGAGAGTGCGAATTCTTCTCCAATCAACCGGATAAAATGCAGTGGGCGGCATGACATTGAAGTCGAAACCGGGGCTTGGTTTCACCCTGGAAACAACCCTTGAAACCAAGTAAGGCCCATTGTGACCCCACTTGTTGCCATTGAAAGTCAGTGCAAATTCTTCGATGAACTTGTAAACAAGTGGATGACCCTTATCGAATATCATCACAGCATTATTCAATCTGCTCCAATTCCCACTTGCAACATCCACAGCCTGTGCACCTATTGAATTTCTCAATTTGGCAAAACTCTTTAGAATTATAACATCAGTGTCTATATAAACACCTCCAAATTTATATAGCAGAGCAAGCCTAAGCAGATTGGAGAGGTTCTGACCCAACGAGACACCACCAGGATCGACATTGCCTTTCCTTAACCGATCAAACCAAGATTCAGCCACCGTCTTCTTGAATAAGTAATCGAAGTCCGGCGAGATTGAGGTCACTCGAAAACCTTTATCCGAAAATGGCCTTAATATTTGGAGTCCACCTCTGGAATCCATTGAATCTGATACTATGATTAAACAGCCATTTGGGTGTGACTTGAACAAACTCTCCACTGCAAGCAATTCTCTTTCACCAAATGACTCCAGTGAAGAAATCCAAGTCATGAAAAACCGAACCTTGCAAGAAGAATTCGACGACTTTGCATGGAAGAACTCCTTCACTCTTGCCGAAAACCGCTTTGTCCGAGCCTCCGAACGCAGAATCTTGAACATGGGTCTGCGTTTTTGCCTCTGTTTCGACTTGTGAATCGAAGAATCGTTCTTGGAAAGCTTGTAACTTTGTGATTTCTTCAAAAGGGGCAAATGGGTTTTCGGCATAGAAGTTGGGTTCTCGTCTTTCACTGCGTACATCAAAGAAGAAGACAGCTTTGTGGAAGATGACTGCCATTTTCTTGATTCTCCAGAGGTAGTTTCCGGCGAAAAACTGGCGGGTTCGGGTGGGGTTTTGGCCGGAAAAGGGACGTCTAAACAGAATATAGAGGCGCCATTGTAAGCTAAGAGGAGAAGCAGAAGAAGAGAGAGAAGAGCAAAGAGAGATCTCTTACTCCTCTGCGAGTGGTGAAGAGAGAGAAAGTGCCGAAGCTTGGATGGGCAGGTGTTACTGTAACTGTTGTTGGTGTCCATGGTCGTAATTGGTGTCATCTTGTTTTTTTCTTGCACTCATTCTTGAGAAGTCCTGTTTCTCTCTCTAGCTAGGAAGAAAGAGGAAGTGAGAGAGTTGCAGAGATGCTTGAAGAGCATTTTAATGGTGAACGCGCCAAATGAAATGGAAAGTGTGTTTTGGAAAGTATATATATATATATATATATAGTAATACGAAACCAAAGTTACAAGTCAGAGAGAGAGAATTATGGAGCGGACAAACAAATTGATGTTTGGCTCCGCTCTGCAATCCTCAGCTCATTTTCCAATTGTAGCCTAAAAATATTGCTGTACAGAATTTAATATTGGGTTAGATAAGGAATATTATTAAACGGGGAATCATGATTAAATGAATTATAATAATAATAATAAATTATCAAACGATCTTGGAAACGTGGCATTTGGTCCACTCCAATCCAAATTCTTCAATTAAAAAAATTTCTGTAAGATAGTACAAAGAATTCTAAAGGTGTAGTTTTAATTGAACTGAAACATCCAATAAAATGTTCTTTGAAATAATCTAATAATTTCTCTTCAATAAAAATTGAGAATCCTTGTAAGTTGGGCAGCCGATAAATCAATAAATGATCAGTAATTAAAGTGTGTAAATTGCAAGGAAAATAGCATTGTCTTCTTTTCTTTTTTCTCTTTTAATTTCAATTAAAAAAAAAAAAAAAGACAATTTTACAAAGTCTATATTCTTACCATGTGCTATTCCGTAAATTTTGCATCTTTTCATATGTTCTGGCAGTTCAGTATTCAAGTGTGAAAAGTCAACTTTCAGTATCAACATTTCATAATATATTTATGGATCTATTCTCTTAAATATTTTATATTACTCATCTACTCCTAAATTTTGTATTATGTGTTGGTAGGGCCCATTCATGCTATCCAGGAACTGCCACGCAAGTCCACGTGGCAATGGGCTCACTTTGACTTTTCCTCCATTTCGAGCTCCCTCAGCAAGTCCACGTGGCAATGGGCTCACTTTGACTTTTCCTCTATTTCGAGCTCCCTCAGCAATTCCACGTGGCAATGGGACCACCGAGCTCCTTCTCAAATAAGGGGATTATAATCGAGCTCCTCCGAAGGAAAGTCTCCATCGAGCGCTTCCTCGGATAGAGGATTTCAAATCGAGCTCCTTCTCTCATTATGAAGGGCACGCCTCCGAGGTGTGATCGCCTTTCTTTGACGAGTCATTCTCTACTAATGACACTTCGCGGAGGTCCTCTCTACGGATCAACCTCCGTTTTGCAAGGAGGCATTCCTCTCTACGGATAAAACCTTGCGAGGAGTTCCTCTCTACGAATAAACCTCAAACGAGTCTCTTTCCTTGTATTCAGATAAGGCTCGGATGGTGATGAGTTCCTCTCTACGGATAAACATCACGGGAAATCCTCTCTCCGGATCAATTTCCCTAAAGCGAGGAGGCACTCTTCTCTATGGATAAAACCTCGCGGAGGTCCTCTCTACGGATCAACCTCCATCTTTTACGAGGAGTTCCTCTCTACGGATAAACCTCTTTTACGAGGAGTTCCTCCCTACGAATAAACCTCGTGGCACTCCGCGCTCCTATGGGGGGGTAAGAGCTCGGATCACTGCCTTATGGGAACCAAGGGCTTGGGTTCGGAGGCTGGAGTCCAAGGTACGCTAAATCTGTGACGGACCTCATTTCTAGCTAGGATGAGGACCTTGCATCATGGATTGGCCTGTCACATAGGAAAGAAGATAACCAGGTGAGGTGAGCGAATACCCTTTTCTGACAAGTATAATCTCAACCCTTGACCCACAGATATTTACCACAGATATTTAGCATCGCAAAACCTCGACCATTGGTGAGAAAAGACTTTTTTGCCTATAAATAATGAGAGAAATGTAGAGAACTGGGATCGGGACAGAAAGACAGGACAAAAAGAACCTTTATCTTAAACAATCTCCAGTACACCCCAGATTTTCTCTTTTTCCTATCAAATCCCTCCCCTCTTCTTACAATCCACATAGAACAGTGGGCTCCTCTGTGACAGCTTGGACTCCCACCGGGACTCGCTCTCTGGCAACCATCATCGTGGAAAGTTTGACTTCAGTTTAACAGAACCTACTACAAACATTATGTAATATCATTCTGTAGCCCATTTCACTTACTTGAAGATTTAATTGTATTTTCAAAAAGTCAAAAAACTAATACTACCATAATGGTTCATAAATCAAATTTATTTAATCAAAATACTGACTATGCCCATAATTTTATTTTATTTTATTATAATCTCTCTGTCACACATGTGCACCATAATTTCAAACACATGCATATCTTGATTTTGACTTTCACTAAATTTTGATTCAACAATTCTCTGTTTCACTATTATTACATGGTTATAATATTTTAAATACAAAAATATGTGGTCAAATGATATCTCATTTTCTTTTAAAGCAAAAAGTGAAGAATTCAACTCAAAATATCATTTAATGGATATTATTAAATCAAACATCTAATTAATATGATTTTTACCGTTGGATTAAGGCCCTTGATTTAATAATAAATTATGTTAATAGCAAGCACTTATCTAATTAATATAAATAATATGACCTCCCTGCACAGTGGATCAAATGAATATGATGTCAGACATTCAATGATTTTTTTTAATTAAATATGATGTGGCATATCTTTAATGGATGATGTACACAAAAATTGAAAATGATAAAATTAATGGAGTGAGTCTCAAACCGCGGATTATGCGCTGAGAAATTCAGAGCAAGTTTAATTTAGCTTTACTGAGTCTACGATACATAGCCGAGTAATAAGAAGCCCGATATTCTATTCTCCATCAACGGCTGCCAAAATTCAACATCACTCGTTAACACAATTTAAATACAACACGAAATTAATGAATTTAAATTAATTTTAATCATTAAAGATAGAGTTTTATTACTGATGAGATTCTCCAATACGAAACTCCTGTGGTGTATAATAATTTTTCCATAATCAGGTCAACTTATTTAATTAATTGTGTCATGATTGTGTTTTAGAGTTCAACTCGAAATTTTACCATGAATTGCCATCATGAATGATGTGGTAGGTGATAATACCATTGGAATTCCGTGTATGGGGGGAATCCCACCAATACTAACTCACCATTTAATTGCCATATCATTTAAGATAAAAATTCATGAAATATTTTCATGACGTGTAGCATTACTCTTTAATTAATCATATCAAGTGAACCCGTAACTTATTTTAACCTAATTACTGTAGACATTTATATTATTTAAATATAAATTCAATATAAATATTTTATTGGACTAATTATTCTTTTTTGAAAAAATTACACTTAAATAAAGTTAGGAGGCTTAAATTACAAAGTGGTCTATTTTAAAAGTTTATTTTTTACTTTAGTTGAATTAAGTAAAATAATTCGATATGCATTGAAAATTATTATTGAGATACAAAATACCCTTCAATCTCTTATTCCAAAATATCAAATTATCATTCTTAAATCAAATAATTCATTCAATCAAGAAATTAAGAAAATATCTGGAACATCGTTTGGTTTCTAAAAAATTGCAGGAATATAAAAATAATCCAATAAAGTGAACAAACCCCCAATAAAGTAAACCAAAATATACTTATACAAGCATTTGTTATACTATTATGTCGTAAAGTAGTTAAAATTAGACCGTCTGATATGGTCTGAATGGCAACCAACTTCTTTTACATCTTAGATTAATGTAAGTGGATACACTTGTGGTATCACAACACATCAACTATATCTGGATAGGAATGAAGTAGATTTTTTAGATGTGCTTGGATAACTTTTCGGTCTGATATGTCTAAAAAAATATGAGCATCAAGAAGAGATATTACATCAAAACATGAGGTACAAAGATAAGAAAAATCCAAATTTCACAAGTAAACTCCTATAAATTTCAAGTATGCCTGCAAATGAAAACAAAATTTGAATTTTATCAGCAAATGAGATATGAGTCATTTTACATAGAATATGTCTATTCACTAAATCAAATTAAGAACATATTTAAACAAGCAAATATGAATTAGATAGTCGATAATGACAACTTAAAAAAGTGACTAGTGAAACCATTCATGACATTTTAAAAACCTCAAAATTAAAACCATTGGCACATGAATTTGCCATACAATTCAAAAATTAGTTCACTAATTTTTTTTTAAAAGTAAAAAAAATAGTTTACTAAAGCAAAAAAAAAAAAACCATATTTTTGTGATGAGAAATGATCAACGGTCAATAATTTATCATAGCAGTAGTGTTTTGAAATGAATTCGATTTTCATCCACTGAGAAGAAATGACAATAATATGTTAGATTTTATTTAGTCACGCACAACGCTACTTCAATGGCACAAGAACCAAACAGAAGTTAGTGTGGGTTGGAATAAGATATTAAATTACATTTTGGACTTGAATAATAATTTTTAATGTATATGTGATTATTTTGTTTAATTCAACCAAAGTGAAAATTAAACTTTTAAAATAGACTACTTTGTAATTTAGGTCTTCTAACTTTATTTAAGTGTAGTTTTTTCTTCTCTTTTTTTTTTTCATAAATTCAGTCACTTATTATCTCAAAATTTTCAGTATATTTACATTTTATACTTGTTAATAAATGGGTTACATGACCTATTTAAGTTAAACCGGTTAAACAAGTCAACCCGTGTAGCCCGTTTAAGTTTGTGTCAAGAGTTTCTGCCACAATTATTAAATAAGTTTGAGTTTAGATTGACCTGTTTAGTAAAATACTCATATATCAACATATTATGATCCGACAACATGAAATATCACCCCCAATGTTGACCCCCCTGGTTTAGCCATCACGGTCAATCTTGTGCTTGTAAAATAAAAAAACAAAGAGAGACTCACAAAAGGAAACGTACTAAATTAATATCTTGGAATCATAGATGGATATGGATACAGATACAATAGGAAAATTTAAAAAAAAAAAAAAAAAAAGGTTACGGATATGGTAGGATACAATAATAGAAAATAATAATTTATTTTTTATATACACAAAAAAATAATTTTATATTATATATATTGTTATTAACATTTCTTTATAAAATATTATGATTAACAAACAAAATAAGAATTAAAGAGTCATGTTACATAATTTGCATTGATAAATTTTATACAAAATCATGATATAAATATCTCAATACTTTTTTTAAAAAATAAGTTTTAAACTTTTCTTAACAATTATACGATTATATTATTATAAAAAAATTATATTTTATTTCTCAAAATTTGTTAAAAATGTGTTATGAAATATATTTGAAAAATATTGAATACGGTATTTATGGATCGATACTTTAGCTGGGCTAGAACTGAAAATTATTGTGAAGCCCAACCTTAGACTGTAGGTGGAGTGAAATCAAATCAAGTCGAATTTATGATCAAATGATGTACCCATAAAAAAACAAACCAAAAAAATTCAAAATCACATCAACATTACAACAAACCCAAAACACACACTAGGTAGTTTACTTTTTAGTTAGTTATAAGGCAGGTAGTACGTTCTCACATTCTCCAAGATTAGTTTTTTTTTTTTGGAATTCAAGATGGTCCCTTTCTCCATCAAACATATAATCAATTATCTTCTTTCTCGATTCAATTTCTCTGAACCCTTCTCTTCTCCCTCTATCCAACGTAGATCAAGCTATCTTCTCTTCTCCCTCTATCCAACGTAGATCAAGCTATCTCTCTCGCTCTTCAATTGTGTTCTACCCACTTCCTCTCTCTGTGAGTTTTCTTGGGTATCTCATATGTTTTAATTGCGACAGTACTCTTATAACTTTCTTCTTGCTATTATCATAAAATAACTATTGAGGGTTTATTCAAATAGGAGGATGAATACAATATGGAGGAGGAGCAAATAGTGCTGATTATTGGGTCTTCCAAATTCAACTTGTAAATTTTTACCATGTCTTTCACGCTCGTAAATTTTTACCACTTAAGTCTTTCACACAACTCAATTCATTGTGTATTCAATAAAATTGAATTTTTGAATGGCTGATGGTAGAAGATAACATTCTTTCACAACCTTACACACGTCATACCCTCGAAATAAATCTTATTTTAGCTATTTAATCAATTGTTGTGCAAGACTCTCAAACCCCTAGAATTTTTCTGTTTCAAATTGGCAAACCTATCGAGGTTACACAATATTGTTAGTAATTACCTACAAAATCTACCCAATTTATTACACTTTTGGAATATTTTCTAACACTCTACACATGTCTACAATATCTCCAACACTCTAGAATATCCAACTTTCTCTATACTCTACATTTATCTACATGATATTTCGAGAACCCTCACGCCCTCTCTTAGATATGTCCCGCCCAGGGAGGTTCCACCTAAGGACATCTCATTGTGTAGGCTTTCTATAGAAAACTTTCACAAGATATGTCACCTCCTCGATGAGCTCTTAGTCTCAAGTCCTGTATGATTTCTTGTCACTAGGTTTTCTTTGGAAGCCTCCACGAGAGGCCCCATTTTTGAGATACCTCATTTCTTAACATTTTCGTATAAAGTTTCCACAATATGCCTCTCTTAGAGATGCCTCGCCTAGGGATGCCTCATTGCATAGGCTTTCTATAGAAAACTTTCACAAGACGTCTCACCTCCTCAATGAGCTCTTAGCCTCGAGTCTTGCATGATGTCTTGTCACTAGGTTTTCCTTGGAAGCCTCCACAAGATGTCCCCTTTCTAAGATATCTCATTTCTCAACATTTTTGCATAAAGTTTTCACAATATGCCTCTCTTAAAGATGCTTTGCCTAGGGAGGTCCCACATAAGGATGCCTCATCAAGTAGGCTTCCAACGAAAAAATTTCACGAGATATCTCACTTCCTCGGCGAGCTCTTAGTCTCGAGTCCTGCGTGATATCTTGTCGTTAGGTTTTCCTAGGAAGCCTCTATAAGATACCCGTTTTATGAGAGACCTCATTTCTTATTATGTTCGCATAGAGTTTCATGATATGCGTCTTTTAGAGATGTCCCGCCTAAGAAGGTCCCACTTAAGGATGGTTTATCACGTAGGCTCCTTACAGAAAATTTTCACAAGATGTCTCATGATGCAGGAGCATCCGAGTCAGATGATGCTGAGCTGTCAGATGACACGTTGATGGCACTGAAATATCTTGAGTTAGCATATCAGCGTAAAGATGGCAGGAAACCGTGACCTTGTCACTAATTAGGGTATTTTTGGATGCGCTTCAGTATTTTGGCCATAACTTTGGCTACAGGTGTCAGAATCACCTTTATAACCACAATTCGGAAAGTTTGGTTCGGCGCGCACGTCGTGGGCACCAAGCTAAAGCTGGGTGTGTATTTTTTCGAGGCCAAAATCCACTATTTTCCCCTCCGAATCCCTAATTTTAGTTATTTCTTTTCTTTTTTAGTAATATTTATTTTGTTGATTAGGAAGAGATTCTGGGCTTGATTTGGGCCTGTTTTGTGGCAACTTTCTTCTTTTATTTCGTATTTTATTTTGGCACGAATATTAGGTTTTTGCTATTTTTGGTAATGTTGACGAAGTTCAGCTATATAACCCTGCTTGTAGGTTGATTTGAAGGTACTCTTGATTTTGAATAATAATATTAAATACCAGAGACTTTTCTCTGAGTTTTTTGGACAATTCTCGTGCTTTCTTTCTGTTTATTTTCTGTTGCCCTTAGCCTACAGAATAATCACTATTCTGTCCGGCGTCAGTTGGTATCAGAGCTTTCAGCATCTTCCTGGGTGAGATTTCATCAGTTTTCATGGCTGGTGGTCGTTTCCGTGCTGTTTTTGATATGTTGAGGACAGAGCACCTGTTCGTCAATCAGAAGAAATGTGCTTTCTTCACTACTTCTGTAACTTTTCTGGGTTTTGTGGTGTCTACTGATGGTGTTCATGCAGATCCGTCGAAGATAGACGCGGTTTTGGAGTGACCCAAACTGAAAACCTTGCACGATGTCCGAAGCTTCCATGGATTGGCATCTTTCTACCGTCGGTTCATCAAAAACTTCAGCACTCTGATTGTTCCTGTCATAGAGTGCCTCAAGGGACGTGATTTCCATTGGTCCGAGGAGGCAGAGGCCAGTTTTTATCTGGTCAAGCAGAAGATGACAGAGGCACCAGTTTTGGCACTTCCTGACTTTGAAAAGGTGTTTGAGGTAAACTGTGATGCATCTGGGGTTGGCATTGGTGGTGTTCTGAATCAGAAGGGGCGCCCAATAGCCTTTTTCAGTGAGAAGCTATCAGGATCGAAGAAAAATTATTCCACCTTTGATCTGGAGTTTTATGCCATCATTCAGTCCTTAAAGCATTGGCGTTACTACCTAATACAGAGGGAATTCATTCTCCTCACTGATCATGAGGCCTCGAAATACATCAATGGCCAGCACAAGCTGAATAGACGGCATGCCAAGTGGGTGGCATACTTGCAAGAGTTCACATTTGCGCTAAGGCACCAGGCAGGGAGTCTGAACCATGTTGCAGATGCACTGAGTCGTCGTACGTTGCTCCTTACCACCATGAGCACCAAAGTTGTAGGTTTCGATACATTCTCTGATATGTATGCTGCAGATCCTTCCTTCGGGAGGATAATTCAGGAGGTAACTGATGGTCAACGCCATGATTTTATTTTGCACAATGGTTACCTGTTTCATGGATTAAAGTTGAGCATTCCAGATTGTTCACTAAGGCAACAGATTATTAGTGAACTTCATAATGATGGTCATTTTGGGCGAGATAAGACGTTGGGTCTAATCTCTTCTAACTATTATTGGCCCAAGTTGACCAGTGACGTGGCTCATTATGTGGAGCGTTGTTATGTGTGTCAGCGGTCCAAGGGAGTTCTCACTAATGCGAGCCTGTACACACCTTTACCGGTCCCTGAAGCCCCTTAGCTTGATGTCAGTATGGACTTTGTGTTGGGCTTACCTCGTACCCAACGGGCCGTGGATTCTATTTTGGTTGTGGTCGACAGGTTTTTCAAGATGGCCCATTTTGTTGCTTGTAGAAAAATAATGGATGTTGCCTGGGTCGCCCATCTTTACTTCAAGGAGATTGTGCGTTTACATGGTATTCCCCAATCCATTACCTCAGATCATGATACCAAGTTCATGAGTCAATTCTGGAAGAGTCTATGAGAGAAACTGGAAACGAAGTTGAATTGTAGCAGCGCCTACCATCCTCAGACAGATGGTCAGACAGAGGTGGTGAACCGGAGTTTGGGGAACCTTTTGAGGAGTTTAGCAGGAAATAAATCAAAGCAGTGGGATTTGGCATTACCTCAAGCAGAATTTGCCTATAACAGGTCGAAGAACAGATCAACAGGAATGAGCCCATTTGAGATTATCTATGGTCAGAACCCATATGGGGTGCTTAACTTAGCCCCTGTTCCGCGCGTGGGTCGTTTCAATCGCAAGACATATGAGATGGCAGAACATCTTCGAGGTATCCATGAGTAGGTCAAGCTGGCCATTCACGAGAGTAATGCTAAGTACAAGGTTCAGGCTGACAGCCACCGTCGTCAAGTACTTTTTGATGTTGGTGATTTTGTTTGGGCGGTATTAACTCGTGATCGTTTCCCTGTTAGAGAGTATAACAAGCTAAAGGATCGAAAGATTGGCCCCTGTGAGATCCTGCAGAAGATCAATGATAACGCCTACAGACTGCGCCTCCCCAGTCATTTGAGGACTTTTGATGTCTTTAATGTGAAACATCTGAGTCCTTGTTTTATGGATTCCGATGAAGCTGCTGTAAACTCGAGGACGAGTTCTTTCCAACCCGAGGTGACTGATGCAGGAGCATCCGAGTCAGATGATGCTGAACTGTCAGACGACACGTTGATGACACTGAAATATCTTGAGTTAGCAGATCAGCGTAAAGATGGCAGAAAACCGTGACCTTGTCACTAATTAGAGTCTTTTTGGATGCGCTTCAGTATTTTGGCCATAACTTTGGCTACAGTGTCAGAATCGCCTTTATAACCACAATTCAGAAAGTTTGGTTCGGCGTGCACATCGTGAGTACCAAGCTAAAGCTGGGTATGTATTTTTTTCGAGGCCAAAATCCACTGTTTTTCCCTCCGAATCCCTAATTTTAGTTATTTCTTTTCTTTTTTAGTAATATTTATTTTGTTGATTAGGAAGAGATTCTGGGCTTGATTTGGGCCAGATTTTTGACAATTTCCTTCTTTTATTTCGTATTTTATTTTGGCATGAATATTAAGTTTTTGCTATTTTTGGTAATGTTGACGAAGTTCAGCTATATAACCCGGCTTGTGGATTGATTTGAAGGTACTCTTGATTTTGAATAATAATATTAAATACCAGAGACTTTTCTCTGAATTTTTTGAGCAATTCTCGTACTTTCTTTCTGTTTATTTTATGTTACCCTTAGCCTACAGAATAATCACTATTCTGTCCGGCGTCATCTCACCTCCTCGATGAGCCTTTAGCTTTGAATCCCGCAAGTCCTGCATGATATATTATCACAAGATTTTGTATGTCTTTTTCAAAGATACCTCATTGCTCAAACCCTAAGATATCCTCTTAGGTCACTAAAAACCTCATAGAGAACCACCCTCAAGTCAACATCTTGGGACACTACTTTGAAGAATCTCAGAAGAGTTCTCTTTTCCTTATAAAAATCACAACGAAAAATATCATTTATGCACGACTAACCTTCTACGATTTCTATGAAGCTCACCTACACAAGAGGACTAATATAGGTAGTCATATATTTCAGTTGACATGGCAACACCACATCCTCAATAATGGCTCACTTAGCTTGGTCAAACAGTCAACAAACAAGTTATATGGGAACGCCACATTAGCAGCAACCCACTTAGCTTGGTCAAATTATCAACATGCAAATTACGTGGCACATACTACGTCATTAAACTAAAGACTTGAATACCTGAGTTGAGAGTAGGACTCGAGAATACTTGAGATCTGAGGAGGTACTTGGTTTGGTGGCTGAAGTTCAGGATCGGTCGAGTTAATCCTTGAACTAACTTGTAGAGAGAGAAATATCACTTTGACTCTCGTACGACTTACCCTCATATTAATTAACATTGTTTTATAATTATTTAAGAAATTTATCTCTTTTAATTATTATGTTAATAAACGTACATGTGATATCATATCATGACCTCACCTTTATTCCCTCTTGGCCTATAAAAAGATGTGACCCAAGGCCAAGAAGGAGGAATGCCCAGAAAGGATCCAGAATAACAAAAAGAGAAGAGTTCTCATCCTCTCTTACATCCATGCTTTCTCCACACTTTCTTACCCTTCATCAATGAGTCAATGGTTTACATGAGCACTGCCTTCTTCTTTATATATTTAATTGTTATTGATAGAAAAACCCCTACAGGTTTTATATAGATGAAAACCATCTTTTGAAGGTTACAGGGACACTTTTTGGAAGAGAATTCATGTCTTTCCTATTGTTGCTAATACGTTACCAGAAACACTCCTTAAGTCACAAGAATATCATACATGTCTATACGGCCTTGTTAGCCTTTGCAGTTGGATTGCTCTCGTAAGTCTTCCCATTTACTACTGGTTTCTTTTTGTTATATATATATATATAGGGTAATGCTACTCAGACAGAATTCTTAGACAGAATTCATAGGCAAAAACTTTTAGAACCATTGGATGTATCTCGTAAGCCCCACCACATACACTCACCACATGCATCCAATGGTTCTAAAAGTTTCTGCCTATGAATTCTGCCTAATATTTCTGCCTGAGTAGCATTATCCATATATATATACACAAACACTAAGTTTGTGTTTCAATTTTTGGTGTTAGCTTATTGATCAAGGTCGTACACCACCAAAAGAATTATCTAAAACCCTAGGCTACTTCAGGGAAATCATCAATAATGATCAGGATGATTCAGGTTATTAATTTGTTCTTGGATTCTTTATTTTCCTATTTGTTATTTATGTATTAATTGGGTTGATTTGTGATGTTGTTGAAATTTTGTTCTTCTTTGTTGTTGCGGGATGAATATGAAGCTGCAGAGGAAAGGGGAGTATGTACGTGGTTGGTGATTAACTTCCAGTTCACATGCACATTAATGATCGATCTTTCATGGGTTTCAAAGTTGTATTTTTTTTCGTTGCTAGCAGTTTTTAGATGAAACCTGTTTCAGGTTTAGTATGAACTTTAGATACAGTACTTGGTACTGTTTATTTTACAACTTGTTTGCTTAGATATATACAGTGCTGGTTATTGTTTGTTTCAGATACAGTGCTTGCTAGCTTGTTACTTTTCCACCCTTGGATGGTGCTTTATAATCCCAACTATCATCACATTCTATTCTAGTAGCACAATTGTGATTTACCCATTATTTCCATATGTGATTTCAGTAACAGTCACTGGATGGGTACATTTATTTCTCTTATATATTGATTCCAGGTTGCCGAGCAGTGGCAGTGAGCATACAAGCATACATATACGATATTGATGAACATCAAAGAATATTGCAGCAGCAGGTGCATGAGGGAATCCCAACTTATACTAATTATCATCGATCTAATCTGCAAAAACAACTATTAATGGAGTCAAATATTATATATGCAACATTCAAGTGTTTAATTAAATCACTTACTTGTGGCTTGCAGGCAGTGTGTGTATATATATTGTAGGTACACAAAATCGCCCAACGTAAAATCAAGCAAGTAATAAGTGCATAACACTCAATAATTAAAGAAATTAAAGGAGACAAACAGGATTTACATGGTTCGGCACAATTCGGCCTACGTCCATGGATGAGAGGAGACTTTCTTTTCATTTCATCAGATATTACAAGAATTGCACTCAGGATTTCCCTGACCTAGCCACCGCCGACCTCCCCTCTAAGGGGATTTTCTATACGTATTTATACAAGGAGTGTTTCCATTCTAGTGCTGATTTGGTGCCGATTACTCCGTAATTCTCCCTTGATTTGAGACTGATTTATATTAGTCCCTTCTCTCAAGGAAAGAATCTAATATTTCCTAATTTGAACCTGATTTGATGATCTCTCTTTGACCGGTTGACTGTAGCTGCCACAGGTGATGTCCACGTTAGCACAATTACTTTCCACGTATCTTTTTTAGTACTGACCCAAATCATTCCATGTGTATCATGTTGACTTTTCTTATGCTCAGGTGTCTTCTTTCTATTGGTGGGAATTTTCTTCCCCCACACTCAGCCCCCAATTCCCTTTAATTGGACGTAACAGTCTCAACTGGAGGGAATTTATACAAATTCATGCTTCTAATCATTACGGAGATAGGGGTGCTCTTGTCTAACCATGTCTTAGCCCTTTTCTTGTTGTTCGGTTCTTCAGACCACAGGGTTGGCCCTTTGTCACTCAAACATTTTGTTGGCGATCAGCCACCTGTGCTACTAGCTATCAACTCCATTTGGCCCAATTTGGCATATTGTTACTTTTTTATGATGTTAGGCCAGGCATGCCTTTGTCATTTTATTCATATTTGGCGCTCGGCTAGTCCTGCCTTTTTATTGGCGGTCAGCCCCCATTGCCATTTTACTGGAGATCAGCTCCCTTTGGCTTGTTACCACTATTTATTGGAGTTCGGCTGGTCATGCCTCAGCCAATTTATCATTTGGCTCTTGAGGTCGTTTGGCTCTTAAGGCTTTATTATTTTTGGCAATCAGAATCTTGTTCCTTAGCCTATTTATTCATTTGGCTCTTGGGCCTTGGCGTTCGGCTGATCAGGCCTTAGCTAGTTTTTCGTTCGGCTCTTGGGGCCTTTTTTATTCTAGCGTTCGGCTGGCCTTGCCTTAGCCAATTTCATTCATCTAAGACTCTTGGTTAACCATGCCAATGTCTTTCCACTCATATCTGGCGTTTGGCTGGCCATGCCTTAGCCATTTGTTTGTAGTGCTCGGCTAGTTATGTTGAGGTTTTTTTTCTGGCGTTCGGCTGGCCATGCCTTAGCCATTTGTTTGTAGTGCTCGGCTAGTCATGCCGAGACTTTTTTCTGGCGTTCGGCTGGCTATGCCTTAGCCATTTGTTTATAGTGCTCGGCTAGTCATGCCGAGACTTTTTTTCTGGCGTTCGGCTGGCTATGCCTTAGCCATTTATTTGTAGTGCTCGGCTAGTCATGCCGAGACTTTTTTTCTGGCGTTCAGCTGGCTATGCCTTAACCAATTTCATTTGTTTGGCACTTAGGGCCTTGGCGTTCGGCTGGTCATGCCTTAGCCAATTTTCTGTTCAGCATTTGAAGCCTTGGCGTTTGGCTGGTCATGCCTTAGCCAATATTTCTTTTGTTTGGCACTTAGGGCCTTGGCGTTCGACTGGTCATGCCTTAGCCAATTTCATTTGTTTGGCACTTAGGGCCTTGGCGTTCGGCTGGTCATGCCTTAGCCAATTTTTCTTTTAGGCGATCGGCTTATAACGCCAGCTGCCTCTTTTTTCTTTTAGGCGATTGGCTTATAATGCCAGTTGCCTCTTTTTTTTTTTCTTTTTGGCTTTAGGCTGGTCATGCCTTGGCCAATTCATTCTCAGTTGGCGTTCGTCTGGCCATGGCTTCGCCAATTTATTCGTTCGGCACTTAGGGCCTTGGCGTTCGGCTGGTCATGCCTTAGCCAATTTTTTTTCTTTTAGGCGATTAGCTTATAATGCCAGTTGTCTATTCTTTTTCTTTTTTCTTGCGCTCAACCTTGTTGGCTTTTCATCACTCAAATTTTCAAAAGATGACAGTATGATGGTCAAATGTTATTTACACGAAAGTAATTATAACATGAAGCATAAAATATTAAAAAAGACAGACATTGGCAATTGGCTTTATATTGCTTTCTGCCACTTTATATTTCTTCTCCAGCATTCAGCCCCTATTGGCTACTTGCCACTTTTTTTCGGCGTTTATCCTTTCTTAGATGTTTCCCCAGTTTTATTCTTCTAAGTTCAGAAAGACATATATAATAATTGTCATTTGAAATAGTTCCTTGTGCATTGCTAGCCAAGGTTTTCAATCTACTATATAATTTAAACAGAACTTCGAGGTCTAAATTTTCTCATTTGTCAAATGAGATTATTGATTCTTTAGCATGAAAAACGATAGAGAGAACGACATACCTGAAATTTACCGAGGCTGGCAAAATCCTCCACTTTCTGTTAATCGATGATCTCTTTAATTTCCAACAATCCTTTCACCTTGACGTCATTCATTGGGGGGCCTAAAGAGGATTGAGTTGTGGTATAAGGAGACTCGAGCACCATCTCATCAACTTAAGGCAAATTTTTATAAGTTGCTTAGGTTGATAGCACTTTCAGCTTTCAACCTTGATTCGGGATTGTCTAACCACCGATCTGTGTATGTAATGGATTGATGGTGGAGGTCTTGCATTTATTTGATGGTTGATGTTTATGATGGTGTGTTTGAGCATACTCCTTCGGGTTCTTTCTCTAAGGAAACGACAAAGCTTTATAAAGCTCTTGTGGACTGTTTTGCCAGTGATCTTTCCAATGCACCAATCGAACATTTCAGGTATCCATGCCATGCAGGTAGGGGAAACAACCTACTGTAATAATGCTGGCTTCAATTCGAGCTTCTACAGTTACACTTGCTCTAACAGTCGGAAGTGTTAATTGGTCACTATGGCTCCCCTCTGGGAGGAGCTTTCAAATACACATGTATGGTGCTAAGACCATTTCATTCAATTCTTTCATAGATGAAGATATTAAACAGAATCTTTAGAGGCAAATTCTGTACAAAAAAATATTTATGTATATACATGGTTATTTCGACCTGGATTTTTAGAAGCCTCAGCTTCACATTCCTCTTTAGCGGGTTTTATGAATATTACATATTCAAGGCAATATTATGCTATAAGAAATTTAAATCAAAGAATAGCTATCCACCGTATGAAGTGCATTAAAGAACATATACTAAAAATAGCAACATACATTTCTACTTTCTCACTTTGGTGCAACTTTCAATAGTTTACCAACCTATCATGGCAAAGCTGTGAAACTAATCAATCATAACTCAAAACAACATTCAAAATGCAGAGAAGATTTTTCTTTTCTTTTTCTTTTTCAGTTTTCACTTTAAGTCTCCTTTTATTTATATATATATATATGTAAGCGAATCCTCTATGATTCAGAGTACAAAGTAGCTTTTGTAGGGTAAAATACAAACTATGAACTACCACCATCATTAACAGAGTAAAATTTGATGATGTCATTGGACTTCAACAAAATTTAGTCCACTTTCATAGAGGATTAATATAAAGAACAACTTTGCTTATACTATAACAGAAGAGTTTTGAAGTTGTTGAGAGACTTCATGAAAATAAGTCATTATTTAATCAGAAAAACAATTCAAATCTGAAAAGTACATTATGCATTCATTTAATTTAGTAAAGGCCATTGATGGTTGATCTTGTAGCATCTTCTAGTGGTGATAATGAGAATTTTTTTCATAAGATACCAAGCTGTTCTTT
This sequence comes from Cornus controversa, assembly GCA_026545225.1. Lineage (NCBI taxonomy): Eukaryota > Viridiplantae > Streptophyta > Magnoliopsida > Cornales > Cornaceae > Cornus > Cornus controversa. The sequence goes on along the minus strand of CM048849.1, from coordinate 64,102,159 downwards.
TTTATCTCAATAAACTGTATGGAAACCAACAACCCATATATGACACCTCAAGAAGAATTTTGTATACATATATGTGTAGTTAAACACAAAAGACATATATAACATGTTCATAAAAGACATATACAACATGTTTGGTAGATCAGTGAGATATCCAAGCTAGTTTTTTTTTTTGAAATGCTACCAGCACTACATTAATTAATGCCTGACTCATACCATAAAATCAAATATATAGTCCTTGAACATGGGGGTAATTATATACGAAGATAGAAGGCATGCTTCTGGGAACATTATTTCAATTGTTGGCACATACATACTGTACAAGGTTAAGAATTTATTCTAAATTTTCATTCTTCTCAACTTCTTCCATTAATAAATTCTAGTCTCACATTTTTGTTTTTTCTCTTAATTTTTACATATGGAATCTTTCTGTGAAGTCAGCCCTATGTAAATGCATATAGAGAGAGAGAATTTTGTGAAGCCTTACCTGTTTGGCCATGTGTAATTAACCGTCAGAGGAGGCCGAACCTTCATTGCTGCAGATTTGATAAGCCAAGCACTAACGAACCGGTAAACCATCACCAACAATCAATCTTATTTTGTGGTGCAAATTGATTCTATTTTTTGGATTTGGGCAACAACCAATTGGCTTTGATCATGAACAGCCAATCAGCGGGGTTTGGTTTGATGAAGTTTATGCCCGATTGAATGTTGGGTTCCAACGATTTTGCCTCTTGATCTGAAGATCGCTGAAGCTCAATGTTTGCCCAACATGAACCAGTCTCCTAGCGCATTGTCGCTGCTTCACCGCCATCGACATCTTCTGGAAACCCTTTTCCTGACAGAGCCAGTTCGAGTACCGGAATGGCCAGAATATATAATCCTTGTCTATAGAGATAAGTTTCTATTTGCAAATTATTTAAGAAATCTAAAACAATATTTTTAATTTCGTCATTCAAATAAGACTTATCTGAGATTTGCAGATGGATGTTGAGAATCATATATAGGTTGGGAAGGATCCAATCAAGTATGTTGATCCGCAGTGAAACTTAAACTTGGCTTTCGCTTACTGTGGATGTCCGACGAAATATAAGTTGGTCTTGGTGGTTGCTCAGATCCCAATTCACCATGAAAAGTTACCGGTCTTCAGCTCCGGTTGGTTAGACTTGAGACCACCAATAGGTTCGGAGATAGCAGGGAATTGTTATTTTACCACTGCCGATCCATGCTGGTCCTTCAAGCAGCGATCAACTCCAATGACTGATCATTCAAGCACCGATTCATCAAACCCATGGTTGACATCGTGCCTATCACTGGATTGATATTGTGCCGATCGTTGTTGGATTGGCGCTAATCGCTAATTGATATTACCCCAATCAAGGATGAAGATAGCTCATGATAAGCCTGATCGGCGATATCCATGATTGGACAGTTCGAAGCAATGATCGGCAAAATGATGATCTGAAGTGCTGGTCAGCGATGATGATCTAGATCGATGGATCTGGCCATGGATTTTTGCAGGAGGTTACCATGGTCTCCCACCGATTATATCAATTTGCGGATGACTGCCGACGTGTATACTATATCGCATGCCAGCTTCAACATGGATGATTGCAAGGTTTTAACCATGCTGGAATGGAACGACCGATCACACCATGGTGATCCATGGGGGATATCGTACGGATCGGTGGTGATCCATGGAATAGGAACCTTTGTTGCCGGCGGCAACCACCATTCTCCACCATCGATCAGGCTTCCTGTGATGGACAGTTATACTTTTGCCCCACGATCTGTTCATGGCGGCTTGTATATATAGTTTTATATACATACAATACAAACAGAAATACATGCTTTAGTGTATATATATATATATATATATATATATATATGATATAAAACTGTACTTGAGAGAGTGACTTAGCTTTGATTCACCGATTAAAGATCGGATCGAATGAATTAGATTCCTTGCCAACGGATCTTGAGAAATTGCCCGAAGCATCACATGGTTCACGTCAGACTCAGGAGTGAGAGACTCGTGGTGAGTCAAAAATGATTGAATTCATACTCGTTTCCCACAGACGGCGCCAAAGTGTAGGTACACAAAATCGCGCAACGTAAAATCAAGCAAGTAATAAGTGCATAACACTCAATAATTAAAGAAATTAAAGGAGACAAACAGGATTTACATGGTTCGGCACAATTCGGCCTACGTCCATGGATGAGAGGAGACTTTCTTTTCATTTCATCAGATATTACAAGAATTGCACTCAGGATTTCCCTGACCTAGCCACCGCCGACCTCCCCTCTAAGGGGATTTTCTATACGTATTTATACAAGGAGTGTTTCCATTCTAGTGCTGATTTGGTGCCGATTACTCCGTGATTCTCCCTTGATTTGAGGCTGATTTATATTAGTCCCTTCTCTCAAGGAAAGAATCTTATATTTCCTAATTTGAACCTGATTTGATGATCTCTCTTTGACCGGTTGACTGTAGCTGCCACAGGTGATGTCCACGTTAGCACAATTACTTTCCACGTATCTTTTTTAGTACTGACCCAAATCATTCCATGTGTATCATGTTGACTTTTCTTATGCTCAGGTGTCTTCTTTCTATTGGTGGGAATTTTCTTCCCCCACATATATATATATATATAAGTGGAACTAGTGTGATGTATCCAATTATTTCCAACTGCACTTAATCATCAATCAAGTGATGATTGTGAATGTCCAATTAGGAAGTGCCTACTGTAATTTTTCAGTGGTAAAATATATATAATTATCATATATATATATATATATATATGATAATTCAATATAGATGAAGGTTTTGTGGTATTTTTCCTTGGTTACATCATCAGCTAGCCCAGGTTGATGATGTGTTCTGTTTGGAGTGGTTGGTGCTTTGGAGAGTCAATCATACAGCAGAGGGTTTGGAGTTGCTTGGTATATATTATGGAGGAAATGGAGGATGGTTGGTGGTGAAATTAAGGTTGGATGAGGGTGAGATTACATTTCAAAAATGGGCAGGCATTAGATGAGGGTGATGAACTTTGTAGATTCGAAATTATGGAGTATGGGGCCCGGAGGGTTGGAGATTTTCTTATATTCCTCGAAGTTATTACAAAGATACAAGTTCTTCATCTCACTAGCCTATGCCTCTTGGAACAAAAAAATAGGCGGGAAAATGCTAAACTTTATTAAATTATTTTATGAATTGTTATTATGAATGATGTGGTAAGTGATAATATCATTGAAATTTCGTGTATGGAAAAATTTTCACCAATACTAACTCACTATTTAATCGCCACATCATTCATGATAAAAATTCATGAAATAATTTCATGATGTGTACATTGCTCAAAATATGAATGAACAATGCTACACATCATGAAAATATTTCATGAATTTTTATCTTGAATAATGTGGCAATTAAATGGTGAGTTAGTATTTGTGGGATTCCCCCCATACACGGAATCCCAATGACCTGCCACATCATTCATGATGGCAATTCATGATAAAATTTCATGACGTTTAGCATTTCCCAAATATGAATAGTTGCTTTTTACTCTTTTTCTTTGTGATCCTTTATCTCGCCCGAAGGCCAATATTTACACAAAATGAAATCCTAGTTACAATTGGATTCAGTCTTGATTTCTTGTCTTTTTTTCCATGCAAGATTGTATATTTCCTTTTTCTTTTTGAATTCATAGGACTCTAAATGGTAAAACCATCAAATCCAACAAGATGAGAATTGTTCTCAGTTCTACAAATGGCAACATTCTTGTGACGACCTCTGCCTCTTATCTAATTCATCGAGAATCGGAATAATTTCAACACAATTATTTTGCAATTCCTTTTTTTCCTTTGAGTAAGAACATCTTAATCAGCATCGGCAACAAGATCATGCCACCAATGATTTTCGATCTTAGTCCTAACATATTTGATCAATAGCCAAGAATTCTATCACGAATTCCTTTCAGAGATTTTCGATCATGGTAATATATACACACAAGTATGTAAGATCGGATTTTTGGACCCAGTTGTTGGATTTGTCTAAAGTCACGGGTACGGGTTGACGAAAACTATCGAATTGGTGGTGTCAAATGCGTAGATCAAAATTTTTTTTTTTATTAAATTATTTAAAAGTATAATGGTAAATATCTTAAAATTTGATCTCAAATTATCGTAAAAAAAGTCAGTGTAATTATAACAAACCAATCATATTTGAAATATAATGTGATATTATAACACAAAGTCAAAATTATCTTTTCATACTTAAAATATGATCCAATCACCCAAAAAATAAAAAAAATATATTTTTTAAATGAAAGGAATAAAAGTGAAGTGATCTCTCTTCGAACTAATTTGACAACTGCCATGTACCCAAACTCTTTTTCCTCCCACTTATCTTTCACCCAATTGTTAATGAAAAGTAGGGGTGACCACGGATCGGATCGGATCGGATTATGCGTAATCCTAATCTGATCCGATCCGTGGCAATCTGCCAATCCGATCCTTGATTGAACGGATCGGATCGGATTGGTCCTGTACTCCTATTTGAATTTTTTTTTGTTTACTTCAAAATTTTCAAAAAAAAAATTTACAACACTTTTTAATTCACATCTCAAATAAACACAATTGTTAAATAAACAAATATAATATATATTGAGATTTTAGGTTTACTCATGTAAGTATGTAGCATATTATATTATTATACATATAATTACTATATATATATATATATATATATATATATATATAGTTACGGATTGCCACGGATCGGATCGAATTTTTGACCCTCTAATTTGTAATTTGATCCGTGGCTAACGAATTCTAATTTTTTAATCCGTCACCAATCTATTAACTAACGGATCAGATCAAATTCGTCCGAATCGAATCGAATTCGCAAATTTACGAATTTTTTGTACCTCCCAGAAGAAAAGTATTGATAGCAACACCAAACCAAACACATCAATTCCACCGAAATAGAAATAAAGGGGATGGGACAAGTCCGGCATCAATTTAAGACTAAATTGACTCAAATGGAATCTCTGTCTGTCTCTTTGTGAACATATAAAACAAATGCTCAACAAGGGGATACCACCTTCTAAACACAAAGAGACCCTCTTTCTCTCTCTAAAATTGAAATCAATGGATCAAATACAGCACAAGTACGTCGACGTGAATGGTATGAAGCTCCACGTTGCCGATATCGGAACTGGCCCATCGGTGGTGGTGTTTCTGCACGGCTTCCCGGAGATATGGTACACTTGGCGGCACCAGATGATTGCCGTAGCCAATGCCGGGTTCAGAGCACTCACCCCCGATTGCAGAGGCTACGGACTATCCGATCCACCGCCCGAACCAGAGAAGGCCTCATTCTCTGACCTCATCACCGATCTACTTGCCATTATTGACGCTCTCAGCATTCCCAAGGTACTTCCTTACTCTTCCCACTTCTCGATATAAATTTTTTTTGTTTGATTTCCGAGAAAGGTCAGCAAAAATAAAAGAAAAGTGGGTTGCTTTATTCAATTAGGATTTTAAAGGAATTTAAAAAATTTTAAAAATTTTATAAATTTTTAAAGAGTTGATGCAAATCTAGTCGAATTTAATTAAGATTTTAAAAAGTTTACAAAAGTCTAGATATATTCAAAAAGACGTATATTTGGAAGGATTTCATTAAGTGGTGGATTTTGGTGAATTTGAGGGTGAAAGTTATAAATACCGAAACCCATAATAAATTCAATATTTTTTTTACAAATTTTGGTAGACTTTTTTTCTCTGCATAATAGGAACAATAGTTTTTCATCTCAAGGTACACTTTTTTTCTCTCTTCTCAAATTCTCTCTTTTTCTATTCAATTAGGATTTTAAAAAAGTCATAGTACAAACAAAACAATCAATATATCAAAGATCATCAATGCCAAAACTCAGTTCAGTGCATAGTCTAATTTGCACCACAACACCGAAACGAAAAATCAAATTTCAAAGGGTGCAGTGGATCTTTGATATATAAACAAAGATATTAATTCTTAAAATTATATATATATATATACACACACACACAAAATAGGGTTTGTGAGAGTGATATTACATTAAAAATAATGGTCCACTAAGGGCATGCACTTTCCATACCCACAGTTCACGCTGTCTTTAATATGAAAATAGTTTATTCAAAAGTTGTACGGATTTACAATTTATTATATATCAATGCATATACACTCATCTGAATTTACTCTCATATAGATACCAATTTAACATGTTACATTGTTTATATGCACTTGTACATATTAATACTAATATGTATACTCATTTAACAAGTCATACATATAATAAAACAAATGTCTATATACCTTTTAAATATACAAAATAAAAAGGAAAATATTTTTTTTATAAAGAATTTCATATGAAAAATATTTTATGGGGCATCAAAGTAGATATTTAAAATTTGTTTGATTTAATTTTTTAAAAACAGTTTTATGTTTCAGATAAATGAAAACTATAAAGTTTTACAAAAAAAAAATTTGTTTTCTAAAAATTTAGTTACAAAAAAAATTATTTGTAAAGAGCTATCTTTTATAATTTTTTGAAAATATCTTTTTCAAACACAAGAACAACAACGAGATAATGCTAATGAATGGAGAGTTAGTATAGCTTTGAATATGTGGAAAAATGTCGGACACAATGATAACAATTAAAACTAAGGATATTGAGTAATGGATGTTAAATATTTTGCTTTAAAACTTGATATAAACTTGTCATTATACTTTTGTGAATGTCAGTTGTTTTGCGTTTGTTATATCTTTTGTTTTTCGTGAAAATTATGATACGCGCCGCAGTAGTATAATCTTTTTTATAAAAATAAAAAAAATAAAAACATGTCTATATATCCTATCCATCTAATACAATGAAGCAAAAATTAGAAAATATGAAAATATTTCATTTACCACGAGCATAATTTTTTTGTCATTAGCTTAACATATAATACGAATAAAATAACAAAAGAAAGAACATGGTTCAGCTCAATCCAAATCATACATTCAACTTTCATTTTGACATATATTGCTTAATCACTCTTCGCACTATTATAAGGAGGGATATATGTAACTTTGTATAGGTTCTTAATAATTCTATTGAATAATTTCAAATAGGATAAATCATAAATGATAACTTATCCATTTTGCACTATGTTTGCTCCTTGAATCATTGATTTACTTGTACGCAAAAATATAATTCAATGATACAAATAAATAAATATATTGAAGAAATCATTACAAGTCTATATAAATCCATCAAAGACTCTAATAGAAGTCCATACAAATCCATAAAAGTCTCTAATAAAAGTCTATAGAAATTCATGAAAGTCTATAATAAAAGGTTATAAAAATTCATAAATTCTACTCAAATCCATAAAAATTCATGAAAGTCTGTCACTTAAAAAATGTCATAGATGTATATGGATGTGAAGAAAGAAATGGAGCCTTGGTTGTTTTATATATGGATGGTGTGTTATAGATGTAGTAAACCTCACCAAGTATTCTTTTTACCCAGACCAAAAAATAAAATAAAAAACTATTTTTTAAGGTGAAGTAGAATTAATTCTGTGTCATCCTCTCTATCCCAATCTCTCATGTTCTTCTATTCAGGTTTTTCTTATTGGTAAAGATTTTGGAGCCTGGCCAGCTTATCAATTTACAGTTGTCCACCCAAATAGGGTGTTGGGGGTTGTGACATTGGGTGTGCCATTCATTCCTCCAAGTCCCCCTACATTCCACAAATACCTTCCTGAAGGCTTCTACATTTCGAGATGGAAGGTAATAAGTAAACAAGTACAGTAATGTTCTCCATATTTGTTCAGAACCAATTTTAACTGCTTGCAACTTCCATCATCATCATCATCTTCATTGAAGGAACCTGGACGAGCTGAAGCAGATTTTGGTCGCCTTGATGCTAAAACAGTTGTGCGGAACGTTTACATCCTCTTCTCAAAAAGTGAAATACCAATAGCAGGGGAAAACCAGGAGATCATGGACTTGGTGGAACCGTCAACTCCTCTACCCCCTTGGGTCACAGAGGAAGATCTTGCAATCTATGGAGCTTTGTATGAGAAATCTGGATTCCGAACTGCATTGCAAGTTCCATATAGGTAAAAGTAAAACCAAGTGCTTGTCCTTCTTTGTATGAAGCAACTGTTATCATCCTCTACTGTCCTTTCTTGTCTATAATATGTATGTGATAACAAACTACCAATCCAGAGTCCATGACTTTGGAGTAGCAGCAGATCCGAAAGTTGAAGCCCCAGCCTTGCTGATCATGGGTGAAAAAGATTACTTCTTCAAATTCCCGGGAATTGAGGAGTACATAAGGAGTGGACAGGTCAAAGTTTATGTTCCCAATTTGGAGATCACATACTTGCCTGAAGGAACCCATTTTGTTCAGGAGCAATTCCCTGACCAAGTGAATCAGCTGATCCTCACCTTCCTCAGCAATAACCAACCATAGCTCATCAGCAAGCAAGCAAACAACCTTTAAGAAAGAAGACTCGGAAAGCATAAAAACTTTTGCTGCATTTCCTCTCTCTCCCGCTTCTAATTATGTTTCAAGATAAATTCATTGTGTTTTTGCAGTCAAACTCAAGAGACAAATGTCTGTAATGATTAAGAGAGGTTTATATATATATATATATATGCATCTTGCTGGGTGATGATGAGATTCAGTTCACTACAAAATTACTCTCTCAGAAGCAAGAATCACTAATTTCTACTTAAATTGTTTATATGCATTTTGCTGGGTGATAATGAGATTCTTATATCTTGCTTCTACTCCAGTAGTTGGAATATGATAATCTCTTTCAATTTCTAGCGCGGTTCCCTTCTTTGCATGTCTGACCTTATGGGAAAGGTCACATTGATTTCTTAATAATCAAAATTAATACATGCATATCCTTTAATTTTATTGATTTCTTAATAATCACATTGATTATTTCCTTTTGATTGCCCTTAATTTAAATGAAATACCTAATCCAATAGATTTTTTTTATTTTATTTTATGAGTGCTGCAGTTGAAAAACAAAATGCAAAGTTGCATACTGACAGAAAACGAATACAAATACATAGAGCATGTAGGAGAACATCTAGATTTTGCTATCATTTTCGTATACAATCTCATCTTAAGCCTGCACCACACATGGTGAAAAAGAGCTGGAAGAATAATGTAAATGAAAAAATGAAAGAAGAAAAATACAAACAAAAGGATGGGGTAAAGCAGACTATATAACAGGCCCCTGGTCGGTTTGATATTATGCGGTAGCAATTCCATCTCCATGGGGCATTGTGGAACAACAAATTGTTGATCCAAAGAAACAATGAAGCTGACAAATTGTCTATCATCTCAAGGCACCCTACATGATTCAATTACTTCAAGCACCGTTGTATGAGTCTCAGGAGAGATCATGTCTAGTGTCAGATGAAATTCCTGAAACACAAATAACAATAATAATAATAATACGTAAGGATCTATGCATAAACCACAATGTAATACCAGAAATAGGCCAGTTCAATGCTTGAAGCTCTTCAATCAATGGACATCCCCCAGATGATCACTAATTATAAGTCTCTAGGTTTTTTGGTAATGCAAGTATAGTGAACTGGTTCATTCACATTTTATTGACTCAATAAAAAATTTCATTTTATAAATCCAAATTAATATGTCATTTAGGATAACATCCCATGAAATCCTAAGCCTCCCATTCCAATTAGCTTCTCAGGCATAGTACATGGTAAGACATTGTGACAAAAGAATGGTTCTGCCCACAAGGGTAGCAATCGTGGGGTTTCTTAGTTGTAAAGAATACAAGTCCATGCAATTTCCTCACCGGTTGTCATTCACCAACTGCAGCAGGCCAAATCACAATGGAGGTGCAGTGATTTTATCCAATAAAGTAGGGATGCCTTCAATAGGCTGACTCGCTTTATTGGTGAATGACAAAATGACAAGTATGCTTGACACTGCTGCATTTCAGCCCAAGCTAATAATTTAACAACCAGGAGGTTTTGAACTGCATTCCAGCCTGCAGCTGTGGCAGAACTAATTGATGGTCTAATGATGAAATAAAACCACCGAAAAGAAAAAGTAGGGAGTAGTACTGCTACTTTCATGCTTTATCCATGCAGATAATACTAGTTGTAACTCATAACAAAATACATACCACGAATCTTTCCAACACAGGTACAAGAACCGTCAGGTTGCGATCCGGGAGATATTCAGCAATTGCATTGCGTATGTTCATACTGTTAACAGTATATAGAGATTTTCATTGAGAAAATATAAGAGAAACATTTATCAAGGGAAATGATATCCCATATATGTACACGAACCTTTCAGTTGAAAGGAATGCCAGAAGAAGGGCTGCATAAGCTTCCACGATCATCTTCTCAGCTTCTCTCTCTCCCTGCACCACAGCTGCTTCATCATCCTGCAGAATGCAACACAATCCGAATTTAGGATATGTCATGTTAAGCCTTCAATAGGCTATATCTTGAAGATTTTCCAGGCAACAATGTATCCAATTGATTTGAACTTCTTATTCTGAAATGGTCACTTTACAGACAAAGATCGCTCAAATCTCTCGTGAAAGGCACTCATTTTTAGAAAAAGAGAGATTATTAGGAAACAAGATTTGCAAGCCCAAAATTTAGACAATTTTAAGTAAGAACTAAGATTTTTATCTTTGAATGCCAGAATATTTCTTTATTGTTGCCCCAAACCTAATAACTTTAAGTGGAGAGTGAATTTTTAATTCTCTTTGCATTAGCAGTTCAAAGATTGAAAAGTAAAATGAAAATAGGACACCATGATCATCTTTTCATCTATATCCAAGTTTAGTTTGATAAAATAAAATAAAAAAATCCCAAATAATTTAACAATGGTCCTGTAATGGAACATCACTCACCCAATTGCATAGAGACTTCCCACAGCCAATAAAGTAAGAAGTCTACCACAACCTCATTCCATCTTAAAAACTGAACCTATAACAACTTTAATTAGGTGCTGACTGTAGTTTAGTTCCCAAGAGAAGACATATATCAAATTATCAATTAAACTCGATCAAATAATTTATAAGACGTAATCACTGCACTTTCTTGGGGACCAAAGCAACGGATAATATAAGTCTGAATTTTACTTTAATTTCCTTTGCTTTACAGCTCAGAACCAAACTGTAAAAATTCTTTCTAAAAGAAGAATCAAAGCAGAATTATAAAAAAATAAAAAATAAGCAGAATAAGGCTGAAATCTCATAATATAGCAACACCAGTTTACTTACCCAGGTCAACTGCTTCCCTTCATCTGCTTCTCCTGCCCCCTGGTTGGCCAAAAAGATGGAACACAGAAGTGGAATTACATCCCTACAATTCTCATCTTCCACTCCTTCCAAACCAGGCAAAGAAACACTGGCTGACGCAAGCCGTGATCTGCCGTGAACCATATAACAAGATTTTATTAGTGGAATATATGCTGCTAAATTTTCGTGGTTCAGTAGTTGCAATTTTTACAAGTCATCACAAGTAAAGATCATCTAAAAAGGGATTAAAAAAAGAAATCCCAATATTTGCTAGCACCAAATTAACAAAAATAATGTGGCTTGAAAGGTATATCATTTCACAAAATATATGGGTCAATGGTGTCTGATATCAATCACCACCAATTGCAAAATCTTCAATATGAAATCTTGCATATTTGGTAGTACTTTTTTACTGTTTTGCCCCGTTTTGGGAGAGGGGAGAGGAGGGATGCAGAGCCAGACAAGGGTAGTAACTATCTCCCATTTATTTTTTTGTAGAAAAGTAAATGGGTCAAGATTTTATGGGTGTAAAGACTCATTCACCTCACCCTTACCATATTTTATTACATATAACCAAGTAGCAGCATAGAAAAATCCACTGCAGAATAATCTCATCTGGGAGATTTCTCAAGCCTCGTGTCATAGCAGTTCTAATTGGATGATCCAATGAAACGTTCTCTTGATACATGCATCCTACCCATTCTTTACCTTTTCCCAAAGATCAAAATTCTAATAAAATATACATTTTAAGATTTCTCAGATAAAGAAAAATATCTACTATTTGACTTATTTAATTGATACCGTACTAAGTTTAGACTAAATAATCAATTGATTGTCTTTTTCAAGTATTGTATTTATGCATAGTTTCTGCCAGATTTTCACTAGAAGGAGAGTATTTCTGTAATAAAACCTTGGAATTAGAGAACAAATGCAACAATGTTGAATTTTGCATGAAACATTGATAATGTTCAAAAATTAGAAATAAATAAGTCCAGAATTCCAAAAAGATTATAAAAGTTTTGGAAAATGCATGGCACCCTCACAATCAATCACTTCTGATGCTCATGGGATACGTCTAAAAGCTTACAACAGCCACAGAATTCCACAACAATACTTTAATGTAAGTTTTTGGCAGAGTTGGAGAAGGTTGGGAAAAGATAAGATGCACAAATTATCATTTAAGCAAGGAATAGATATCACGGAAGCTAGCTCCCTTAGAGAACTCACAGCACGGGAAGGGGGAAGGAAGGGAAGATAGCCGAAACTAGCAGTTATCTTTCTCTATTCTGGATTGCCAACAAGTAAAGTTCTATAGATAAATGTATTTAAAGAATGAGTTGAAGAAAGGACATCCATAATAAAGTTAAACAAGCATATCATTGTCACATGCAATAACAGCTTCATAGTTAACTACAAGTAAGCTAGTAAAGAATACTGAAAAGAAAAGGTTACCTGTTGCAACTATCCTTCTCTACCAAGTTTACAAGCAACCCCAAGATAGCAACAAGAAAATCTAACTCTTGATCAGTGAGATGTCTGTCATTTTGATGGTCAACTTCGACACTTGACTTGGAGAACGAGGTACTATCTCTCGTCTCACTGACAGGAGGAAAAAATGAGCTGAATGATGGGAAGTGGTTTGCAATCAACGAGGACAAGGTTTCCAGTCCTCCACATGAAGCAATTTGTTGACAGCCCATAGGGTTGTCATTTGTTAAGTTCATCAAAACCTGCCATGAGGAAATTAATATAAATTCAGAAATTCCAATGCTTCATAAAGTGTTGACAAACAGTGCATGAATCCGAACCAAGTTACAGACTTAAATCAAACAATTTTTTTTGTCCTAGTTGTTACACACACACTCACCCCCAAAGAACAATTACCCTCTATCAGAGAGAAAAACTAATCAAAATTGAAGATTTTGGATAGGATAAATAATCTTATACTTTCCTTATACAAGCCAACAAATGAATAATTAATATTAGGGAACCCAGAAGTCATATTAAGAGGAAATCTCAATTAAGAAAAGATCTACTGAAATATAATGAATTTACAAGAGAAGTCTTCTAGATTTCATAATGCAATTAAATGGACCATTGATGACCATATAATAACTAGTATCTAGACATAGTTTAAAGGTATAATCTACGTATCCAATAAGCAGATAGGTAAACCCCCATTTTTGGAAGTATAGATTCAAGTTGAAAAGAAAAGCCGTTGTTGATAGACTATTATTATTACTCTTTTTAAAAAAAATTAATACCTTGACGGCTGCAAGAAGGCAGTCTGCTAGAAGATTGGACTTTTTTTCATCAACAGCAGATGAACAAGAGACCTCACGAGAATGATGATTTTCGCCATCACCTGATACTTGTTGGCTTAGCATCACTATGGACTGGCATCCATCTCTGTGATCTCTTGATGTTGCCCTGGTTTTTTGAGTTTGAGATACTCTCTGTCTTCCCGACAATAAGTCCCACTTAGAGGGCTCAAAATCATCTTCATCAAAAGCAAAAGGATCCTGGCTGTCCTCTAGAAGCTCAGACTTGATTTCTCCAGTAACCTTGGGTTCCTTGCCAAGACCAAAGTTCATCCTGGAACCATCGTTACTTGCAGGTATTCCACTAGTTGAACTCCTTGAAGTTCCACTGCATGAGCCTGATGTGGAAGAATTGATTCTCATCTTCAATAAGCAATTATCAGCAGATGTGTTGGTAAATTCAGAACTGGAATTAGAATTCCTTGACAGGCCAGCAAACAACCATTCACTGTTCTGAGATTCGCTGAGACTCCTCTGGGAAGTGGTCTGCTCTGTTCTACAGCACCATATAGAAGAACTGATGGATAAGATCTCATCACTGTCCACTGCAGATTTGGAAGATCATATTCACTTAATTATCATTTTATTCAAGTCTAGGGTGTTGTAACAAATTTCTTATTAACTGATAAGTGATAACTATATTTATATTCTAATGAAGAACTATTTCCAGTAAGAATTTCAACTGAAAACGATCTTATATGTTTACTTTTTTTTTTTTGGTACAACTACATTTGTAAAATCAGCAATACTGTTAGTTTCTGTGGAAGTGTCCATCGTATATCTTTGAACTTTTTCCTGACACAATAAAGACACATCAACTATCAAGCTAGTTCCAAATTGTTCATCTCTGGCCTAGATAGAGACCACTGACCTAGAACAACAGGGTCACTCAAGTTACATCAAACCTCCAAGGCTGACTTCAAGACCACTTCGTGAATTAAATGCTATTTTACTCTCACTTATCTTCATCCTATATCTTGCTTTTTTTCCCTGGGGAGAGGGGAGAAAGTAATAGCTGCCAGGATATCATAGTGTACCTTTGTTGTCTTCCATTAAAGGCATTTCAGAAGCACGACAAGCCCCATTGGAAAGATTATAAAACTCTTCCTTGTAGGAACTGCCCGAGGAACTCTTCAGTAAAGAAAGACCTAGATATCAATGCCACCATCATTCAAAATTAAACTAAATTAAGCAAAAATTTAAGTGCTATTTCTGATGCTAAAAACCAAAAGTTTTTGAAAGTAACCTCTAGCACTAACAGATACCTGACAGGATCTTGATGACATTAATAATGAGTTTTGTAAAAGATCGAGGGGAACCCTTGTAGTCAAACTTTCCTTTCATTCCAAGCAAATGACTCTGTTGTGATAATAGTACCAATCCAAATGAGTGGTAATTTGTCAACAGGCAGTTTAATTTTCAAAACTAAATTGGAAAAGGGGGGGGCTGGAGAATCAAAGTTCAATTTACCTGATTATCCTTACTAAGAAATGTGGCATTTTCCATGATTTTCAGACATTTTAAAAGCAGCGCCAAACTTTCTAGATTGACATTATCCTTTGATTCTTGAATTGAAGATGAACTTTGTTCTAACCATCCCTGCAAGTAAAATTTATGAGTTCACAAGGAGTATATATTCTCCCAATACTAAGTGAGCCACATTAATTGTTTGTTTTTAAAATTCAAATAGCAGAAAGAAGTTTTCAGTATGTTGCCGTTTAATAATTACAGCACAAACTTACTATAATATAGAAATTAGGTGTCACTGGCAAGTACAATTAAACCACTGTGGCATTACATTATAAGTGCAGAAAAATAGTCAACCAACAATGAAAATGAAAAATCCATGAAAAGCGTCAAACAACTTCTTTAGGAAATCTAATACATTGCTAAAAAGGAGGACTTTTTTTTTCAAGTTTTCCTGTCAAGTACTGGTTATTTTACCTCCCCTAACTGATTTCAATCCGATAAAGCCAAACAGCAGAATGTTAAAGAGCATCTGCATGTTATTTGATGCATGAATACTCAGAAAGAACAAAAATAAAAAAGAATAATTAACAGAAAATAAACAAAAATCCACTGGACAGACAAAGAACTGCAGCTAATCAAAGCTAATATAATTAACATTGCTTGACATCATTCACTGAATGATGAACTTCGAGACATAAATATACAAATATATATATATATATGGGGGGACAAAAAACAAATTAAGCAAAAAAAAGATGTTAACCCCATGCATGGTAGTAGGGCTGCATCCAGTTATATAGCAACATCAGCATCACTGAAATTAGAACTTCGTTGTATGTATATTTATATATAAAATGTGAAGGAACACCAGAAGGCAGAACAACGGTGTATCCGTGATACATTGGTGCACATTCCAATTTGAAATATTGAATCACAACTTTCAACTTCTATTAACTAAAAGGAAAATTGAATACTATAACCTTCTCAATAAGTTAATCCAATATAATCTTCAATTTGGGTCATGCATGTATTAGGGCACATTCGAATTCAGAATTCTGAACCAAAGTTTTCAACCTATGTTTTCTAGAGAAAGCAATAGCAAATTTCAAGACTTTCTCTACAAGTTGTTGCACTATTCTCATCATTCATGTAACCCATTTCAGTTCTGCTAGAAAATGAGATCCAACAAACATACAGGCTCACACCTCCATAATGGAATGACAATTCCTGGTGACCTCAAAGACCGCATCAAGTCCTCCAAGCTCTCGTAATTTTTCCTTGAAGTTGCCACCTGTCTTCCTTACAGTACCCGTGGTGTCTGAAAAATTGCAAACCAACATTAAAAAAAAGAATATCAAGGAAAAAATGGCATATAAATCAAATAAATATAGTAAGTGGTTTACCTAGTTACAATTTTTTTTTAAAAAAAAGTGAACTTTTTCATTACAATGAACTGGGAATAAGACTATCACTACTCAATGTAAACAAGACATGTTTTGACTATTTGCTCCATTCGACAACTAACACCACACATAAAATAATCATCTCTTCTGAAAAATCATAACAGTACATCGACTAAACAACTCATGTAACAGTTTTTCACTATTATGATATTATCAAGAGTAGAAATTAACCTTTCTAATCTGAGAGAAATTTAAAACTAAATCAGACATGAATAGTTAAGCAGGTTGAAATAAAGTCCGCGATAGTTAGTAATAAATTGCAATATTGAAAACAGGTAGGCCTGTTCAAATCATTCAAAAAAGGAGTATCTGAGGAATAACTGGAAGGAGAAAGAGAGAGAGAAAAGAGGGTGTGTGGAGGGCAGGGAGGAGATGGTTTAGGAAGTAATATTCAGTAAACTATCATAGTTGAGGAAACAAATTATTGGAAATGAGAACGGTTTGGTCAACAAAAAAGCAAGGTAAAAGGAAAAGATACATGTTCCAAGCATATGGAATTTATAGAAAATTATTTTTGACTAGAAGAGGAAAGCATTTTTAGAAAGAAAAAAAAAATGATCTACAAAGTTGATTTGCTTTAGGTGTGCTTGATGTCCAAATTTATCTCACCATTAGATGGTGATTATTCACCCCATGGCCAAAGTACTTATTCATATACAACTTGATCAATTCTTGCAGTCCCAGACTCCCAGATAATTAATATCACAACAATGGACACCTAAAATCCAAAACATACGCTTCATATATATATATGCAGGAGAAGAAGTTAAATTCAACCTTCAAGAGAAATTGTAGATAAGCAAGCTTTCTCCATCGCCAACAAAGCAATCCATTTTGGGCTCAACTCTGGCTTCCCCATTCCAGCATCATTGCCATCACTTGACTTCATTTCCTTGCAACTTACAAGAATCTCCTGAACTTTGAGCATGATTGCAGCAGATGTGGAATCCACTCCGTTAACAGCATCTTGTAAGATACCAGCATCCTTGCGTAAAGCTAGAAGCTTACGGCCGATGGTTGGCGCTTTGTCTTTAGTAGCATCAGAGGTGAGTGGTGTCAACAATTTTATAAGGAAACGAATGCAACCTGGCGAATCCAAAAGGTGATCATCCTGACCCTGAAATAGTGAAATTTGAAAAGCTTTAAGATTCTTATGAAGATGAACAAAACGAAACCAGTGAATGTGGATGATCCAGTAAAACAAGGGCATGAATATACACGATTTAGATTTTAAGATAGCCAACAGAAGTAGAAAAACAAATGAACCAAACACATTTTTAGCTATAAGAATATTGTAGCTTCAAGTATTTCAAAAACAGATACATTCTATACGAATATAAACTTGAAAACAACTCAAAAAATCGTCAAATTATGATGCAATTTTTAAGAACGAAAGAGTATAATGAAAAATGGCTTCAACCCTCCACAATAACTCAACAACTTATCTAACAAAGTCAATAAGTAATGCTAACAAGCCAACACACAGATAGCCAATCATATCAAACTCATAAACATGCACAAATTTCCATCACATGCAATCCACTGATCAGAGAACTAGTAATCAAAGTCTATGTAGCGGGAGCAGGAGCGCCAGCGTTACTTTGCCAAAATCAAAATTTTTGAGGGAGGATAGCAAGAACTGCTATTCCTACTTACTACTTCCTACTCCTTACTTACTGATACAAGATAAGAAAGTTGTGTTACCCCCTTAAGTCCCCTCAGGAGTTGATAGTAGGAGTAGGAAAGGTCAGCCCTCACTCCATTCCTTGCAGAATTGACAGGCCGGGGAAGAGAGCACATCCTTATAGAGCTAATAGCATATTAAGGAAATACTCTTCCAATCCTAAAGTTATGATACATTGGGTCATTCGGTTGTGGGAGCGTTGGAATGCCTGTTTCATACACGTGGCTGCTGTGTATCATGCGCAATGGACAACTTGGCGGCCGTGTGAATCCGCGAACTGAAAAAGGAGTTCACGAATTATGAAATATGAATCCGCAAATTCTGGACGGATTCTCTCTCAATCCACGGATTCGCGTACGGAACACTAGAGCACTACTTACCTAGACAAATCCTGTGACTAAGCTAGTAAGCATTTTTCTATTTTTTTTAGGAATAAAATAAACTAGTTTAAAGGGTCTACTTCACAAATCTAGCTATCGAAGTGGTATGCCGTATGATTCTATAAAAATGATTACGCACAAAATGAGAGAATCAGAAAGCAATAATTTAATACTTTTTTTTTCCAAGCAACTCAGGAATCTCTATCTGGTCATGCCTAGGTCAGCATCCTTTATAATCAGTTAAAATTAAAGCCCCATTGAATAGGTTAAAACTTGGAATACAAGCATGGGTGAATGCAATTAATTATTTTGAAGAGGTTAGTTTCCTAACGGTTTGAAGTATGAATGTTTGGCATCAGTAACCTAAATATTGACTAATCTACTAAACAATAGCACGTTGATAAAGACACCGTGCTATTCAAAAAAAATGAAGCCATGGACAATTCACAGACTTTTTTATATCTAACCATATATCATCTCTCCATCCCCCCCATCCTCCCCACCCGGCAGAAGTAGCTGAGCAATAGCTCTTCGATCACTATCTTATTACGATAGCAAACAATCAAAGAGCGAAGTTACGGCTTTAGGCAAGAGCGATGGCAAAACCCTTATGATTCCTGATCAAGATCCTCATTTTAAAATAGATGAACCTTATCCAAAACTCATGATTATATGCCATAACTTCCTTTTTAGTTTTCACCCTATAAACCCAGTAGTTTTATAATTTCTATATCATTTAAATTCACAATACTCACACCAGATTCATTGAAATTAACCTAAAGCACGAAAATTAATCTGATGCAATTATGCAAATTTAAGATGTATAAATATCAAGACAATGACGAGGTAGAAATTTATAATGTGATTATGTGATACTTCTCGAATGAAAGAATTCAAATTAGACCATTTCCTTCTCATTGAGCACAATGAAACCATCACCCTCGTCAGTTGGTTTAAGACTCAAATAAAAAGAAATTTACGTGAAGGTTTGACAATACCACTCACCCTTCCAAGAAATTTGGATTTGAAGGCATATCCTTAAATTATCACAAAGACAATACGGAATCTGAGTAGGACTCTGGGCGGCTTGAGAACATCAAAAATTACTAATAACTCTGGGTGAGCAAAAGGTCAAATGCCAGAACATAAGTACACAGTTCAGAAAAGGAGGCACTTCTGGTTTATGGCCTATGTATGGATAGTTGTTCACCGAAAGGTAACATCTAACATTAAATACCAGCTATTACTCAACGCAACGTTAGCATTCTCAGAAGCTAGCATTTCAGATGCATATTATCAACTTACATCACTAGTCAAAATGTAGAAGAGTGCTGCAGCAGCCAGATTGCTAGGTGAATCATCAAAGCTGAGTTCCAAAACAGCATCAATAATTGTTTTCGCCATCCTGAAAACAACAAGGCAAAAGAATTCTGAGTTCGGACAGTAGAACAATAGGAAGTATGCACCTATTTAATATAAGCAAAATATATATGTATATTTAACTAAAGATGAACATCTACTCGTGTACATGGACCATGATGGCAATCCCTTGGTCTTAACATTTTGTGATTTGCCTGTAGCGGTATTTCAGTCATAGAAATTAAAACATTATCGAGTAAAACAGACAGAAGTATCAAAAGTAAGCTCAATGTAATTGGTTCTCTGGACTAGGGGAGATTCTAAGCATCTTGGCATTCTCTACTTCCTATATACACAAAGAGTACCTTCTCGGGTTAAGAAATCTGAGGAGAATTTGCTTTCCTTCAATTAACTTGAAAATCAGAAAAGGATAATACTGCTTGTCATATGGCAAAAAATTTGCTTGGATACCGAATTTACATCTTTTACAGAGCTTCTTAAGCCCTGCAATCAATCCAAAACTCTTGGTAAGAGGATTGCCCTCAAGCTACTCAGTT
Organism: Cornus controversa; assembly: GCA_026545225.1. Lineage (NCBI taxonomy): Eukaryota > Viridiplantae > Streptophyta > Magnoliopsida > Cornales > Cornaceae > Cornus > Cornus controversa. The sequence continues at coordinate 64,081,585 of CM048849.1, read as the reverse complement.
CATGATAAAATACCAAATTTTCTTTTTTTGGTAGAGGAAAAATTCTTTGGCAAGGTTTCACAAACCTGACGCAAGTCTATCTAATTGTTCTTTACCATTGACTCTTTGTTTCATCATATCACAAGCTCAAATTTTGGAGCATCCATTTCTACAATATGAAACCTTTTGAGTGCGGTATTTTAAGACAAGGGGAGACATTAGTTTTCTGCTTAACCCGCTTAACAACATCTGTATGTTCATCAGTTTGATGATTTGGGTGTTTAGAAAGCCTTTGAAACAGGACTACATTTTTTATGGACAACCCCCAAAACCAAGTGGGCAGAAAAGTGCATGGTAGCATCAACTGCCACAGAAAAAAAATCTATATAATTGAAAGATTCTTTAATTTGATTTGGATAGGTTTCTGGGATCGCACCAGATAGCTAATACACCATCAATTTGACATATCATGCAAAAATTCTTGATGAAGTCTAAAAAGCCCAACAGCGCTGGTATAAGTCATGTGACATATTCAAGTTATAAAAAGGAAGCCAAAGATTGGCCAATATCCTCAAATAGTGAATTTCTTTGTTGGTTGAAATCAAATATTGATCAATAACCGAAGTTTCAGACAGTTACTTCATTGTCAGAGAGTCAAGAAATTAAAGCTTAACCAAGAAGTACACTCAAAAACATAGAAAGGGAAATGATCTAATCATTTCTGTGGCCCAGGGGGGTCATCCGAGCATTATTTACTTACTTATCTAGGTTAGTTTACCACAAACCATGCACAGAATATACTGCACTCATCTTGGGACTCCATCCTTCCATCAAGAGGGAACCTTATATTACTCCATTACCACACTCCTACAAAATGGATATCTAATAGATAGATATGTTGTGAGAGAGATGACAACTACAACATCTGAGCTTATCCATGCCTTGTGATGATTCTGTGATGAGCAAACCTTAAAATTTGACAACAAATATAATCTTCAAGTAATTCACTAAATGGACTGTTTGGGACACGTGAGCAGCACAGCTAACAATACATCTCAATGTATCCATATTGAAATCATTACAATCGTAACACAATATCCTTCCATACACTCTCCGTTTTAACTGGAATATTAAAGATTTTTTTTCCCCAAAATCATCCAGAATCTTTCTAGGACAATCTTATCTAAAGCAAGCTCGACCATATCAACTGTTTCTTGTATCCAGAATGATACTCCAACTAAACATTTCTTTTCAAACAAAACTACAACTGCAAGATGCAAGTAATCAACACTTGCCTGAAAAATAACTTCTGAATGTTACAAACTCTTCATCGTATATTGTTTAAGAGATTTAATATATATTGGCAACATTAATAAAATGTCCTAAAACCTTCCGAAAGAAAATTTTAAATAAAATGTCTCAAAACCTCATCAATATAACTTGATCTCATTAATGGGTTTCTTCGGAAATTGTTAATAAACTGATAACTAAGAGCAAATTCAAACACCATTCGCACATAATTTTTAAAAAGTCACATACCCATGAGTTCTTAAAAGCCGCCGCTGCTGCGCAGTGCCACATATAGACAACAAAGACAACAGACTCGCTCGCCTAATCCGAGCAGGCTGGCCCTTCCTCAACCCATCCAAAGCGAAATTCACCTCATCCACATGCTCCATCATTTCCCCAAACTCCTGCGTCTCCATCAAAGTCGCCGTCGCCATCAAGGTGGCCGGCACCATTGACACGGATCTCGTCCGCTTCGATTTCAACTTCTTGGGCACTTCCAATTCACTCTTCCCATTCCTCGCCTTCTTCGATTTCCGGATACCCCCATCGCCGTTCTCCATAATCCCGCCGATCACTGGCTTTCTTGGAGGCAGAATCGCCAATTGACGCGATTCTTGCGAAAAATTCGAGCCTAGGGGCTCCGAATCGAAGGCCCAGTGGGACGAATCTTGGGACGAGAACGCGAAACTGTATATATCTTGGGGGCTTCCTTGGGATGAAGAGTCTCTGAAGCTGTCAGATACGTCGTCTTCAAAACCGGAGTCGGAGTAGCTTCTTGCTATGCCTCGATTCCGACGACCGTACGTTCTAACTATCATTTTTTTCCGTTGCTCTCAACGTTTCAAAGAATTCAAATCTTTCATGTATAAAAACTATCAAACTAAGAAAGATAGGGTTTTTCAGGAATTAAACTCGGAAATTGAGGGTAAATCTGAAGAGTATAGGAAGGTTTGAAGGTTCAGCTCTGGTTTGAAGATTTGAATGAAGATCGCAAGAAGAGTATCGGAAATTTTCAAGTAAAAGGAGTGAGAGATTTAGGTTAACGTTTTTTCATAAAAATCCGTGCGTTTATTTTGAGGGTATACCAGATCACAGTATGTGGGCCTCTGAATTTAGGGTAATCTAGTAATTACAATTTGAAAAGTAACCTCGTGACGTTATTTTTACCGTTGATCTTGATCATGCGATCGAACTGTTTGGTTTTTGGTTAATCCGGTTGAAAAGTAAGCTTGGATTGGGTTTTGGGTGTAGCCAGACGATTTCTCTACGGTGCAAGTTTTTCGCGTTTGTCCGATTAAACATTTCACTTTTCTCATGTCATGGTACGGCTTCATAAGTAATTGAGCATCAGCCGTTGGATCGAGGATTCATCATCCATCATAACCTCGATCAACGGTTTTAAGTGTAATTCCTGCCTTTAAGCAAATGGTTTTAACTTTTAAGTCTAATTCTTGCCTTTAATCTCTTGTTTCTTTTTCTTTTTACCCCCATTAATGACTTAACATTTAAAAAGTGATTTTAAGTGTATTAGCAATAAAATGATAATTTTCAACTTCAAATATTATTAACCTCCGATGGTATACATAGGTGCTGTTCGGTATGTAGTTTGGGTTTGTGTTTTGTTTTTGTAATGACACTGTTTAAATAGATGAAGCCCAAAACATGTTCGGTACCGGGCCACCAATTCTGTTTTGCCTCAAACGTTTGATAAATAGTGGCCCAAAATCAAAACAGCAATTTGGTGTTTTTGTTGATTTTCATACTGTAGCGCTCAAACGTTCCCACAAGCCCAAAACAAACTTAAAACAGGTTTAAAAGAAAAAAGAGAAAAAAAAAAACAGAACCCTAGCGCAGCTTCTCTCCTCCATCACGTTCTCTCTTTGGCGATTGAAGGCGATTTCTGGAACAGCCATTCTTGCTTTCAGTTCTTGCTTGGTTTAGAAGCTCATTCACTGTAAGGGCACCTTTGATCTTCTCCTCTTGCTAAATCTAGTATTATGTTCTCTCAAAACTCTTTATTTATTTATTTATTTATTTGTCTATTTATTTTTCGCCAAGACCAAATTGTCGATTTTTCTGCGGATCATTGTGATTGAGTATAAACAGAGTCATCAAAACATGCCACCATTTTTTTCCCAACCGTGTTCGGTGTTTGGTGTACTTGGTTTCATTCACCATTTTTTTATATATATATTTATTTCCATTGAAATATTTATTTACTTATTTATTTTTGGGAGGTTTGAAATCTTTAGGTAAAGGTTGTTTTATAGTTACAAACTGACTTTCGAATTGACAAAAAAATCTGAATTTGTTTTCAAAATTTCATTCATTATTAAAGACTTTCTTTTATGTATTTTGTTGTTCCGATTGATTATTTCAAAATTTTACTAAATCAATTTAGATTGTTATACAGAAGGATATGTTACATTGGAGGTGTGATAATTCTTTCAATATAAAAATAACATTATTCAAAATGTAGTGTTAGAAGAAATACAGGATAAGGTATCTTGTATTAATTAAATTGAGAAACAATAGTATTATTTTTTTCCTGTCCTTATGAGGATGGAACCTTCCATCTTTTACTTTCCAATAACTTTCCATATATCATAATAAGGTCAGAAAAAAAATGTATTGTATACATATGTTGAATGCAAACTAACTCAATCTAATTGGTACTCTAAAAATGGAAAGGACCTTTTAATATGCCAAATTAATATTGGTGCTTCCACTTTTAGGGCTTTGTGGTTTAGAATCAAAGACAGTATAATTTCTATTTTATTTCTTATAATTTATTTTCTATATTGATGTTTGGTTTCATTTTCTTTGTAGTCATGAATTAATTGGAACTAACATTTTCTTTTTGTATTTTGAGTTATTGCTCAATCTATTTTCAAAAATATTAGTAGTTAATTTTTCTCTATTTTTCTTTCTTAATTTTTTCCCTTGACTGTGCAAAACAATTTTTTTTCCTGTATTCCTTTTTACAAGGTGTCTTGAGTAGTGCTTCTTTGCACTATGGGACGATATTGTCCGTGTAGATGTCACCCATATGATAGATACAACCTTCTGAAATTGTGTAGATGTCACCCATATGATAGATACAACCTTCTGAAATTGTTTATTTGGTCAGTGTCCTAAGTATATAAATAATGATGTAATGGCTATAAAATAAGTAAGTTTTTTGCTCAACTCTGCATGATCTTTGTTCCAGCTACCCCAAATTTTATCTTTAATTTCTTTGGATTAAACACCTTGCAATAAGATGTAGTCGTGGTTTGGATTTTAAAAAGGGGAAGAGTCATGTAATAATTTTGCTACGTAGTTTTAGCCTATTCAGAGATTTACCCCAGCCAATAGTCATAGGCAAACAAACAAACCACATTCGAGAAAGTTATGAAATTATCTAGAGATTCGTTGAGATTTTCATTCAATATGACACAATTGTTCCTTATGAAAGTATCTTGATTTAATTAAATTAAATGTGGTTATGTTAAGAGTTATCTTACTTTAATTATCTTTCTTGACATTGAATTTTGGTAGTTGTACTAATATCTTTCTTGACATTGAATTTTGCTTTAATTATCTTTCTTGACATTGAAGTTTGCTTTAATTATCTTTCAACATTTTATTCCCATTATACGAGTCTATAATAAAAGTCCAAGGATGCCTAAAACATGCTATTTGGTAGTTTTTCAGAAATTATAAGATGGATAACAATAACGAGAATGTTGAGCGATACCTGAACCCAATTGAATTGGATCAAGAGAACATAGGTGTTAAAACAAAAAAGGCTGAAGATACCAAGGTATATTGGGATGACCCCCTTGAAGAGACATTCGTTCTCTTGATGGAGGAAGAAGTTAGGCAAGGTAATCGTATTAGTAGCACTTTTAATTCACTTGGGTGGAGACATCTTGTAGATGGGATGATTGAAAAAACTGGAAAAATTTTCACTAAGGAGCAACTAAGAAATAAATTCAACGGTATGAGGGGAGTGTATAAAGACTTCAAGAAACTGTTGTCTGAGACTGGTGTGGGGTACAATCGTGAAACGGGCATGGTTATTGTAGAAGATGAAAGATGGGAACGGTTGTACAAGGTTAGTAGAATTTACAATATTTTAAATCTGGAATCTTATTTTCATCATATTCTATGAATTTATAACATTCTATTAAAGTTAACATTAAGATAATTAATTGTAGGTCGTCACCGGGGCCAAAAAATTTCAAAGAAAGGGATGTAAGCACTATGACAAGTTGACCACTATCTTTGGGGATACATATGCTTCTGGGAGTCAAGTTCATCCTTCCACTAGAGCACCCTCAACCTCCCAATTACCCACACACCATGCTGCCACCAATAGTATTGACTTGGGTGAGGGAGAAGAAATTGATACGAGTCCCTCCCCTCCACCTCTATTGAAAAAACCCAAGAAAGATAGTTTTGCCTCCACAATGTCTGCTGTCATAGCAACCATGACTGCAAGTATGGCTGAGAATGCTAACATGAGAGCTGAGCGAAATGAAATTGCCATAGCAGCAGCAATAGCAGCTTCATCTTCTACTAACCTTGCATCTCATAAGTTGGAAGAGCAAGAAGTAGTTTCTCCCTCTAAAGCTGAAAGGGTGCAGGAAAAATGTAATTTATGCATTAAGGCCCTTAATGCATTAGAAGGGATTGACGATATCCATTATTCTAAGGCCTTACAGTTGCTACATGATGATGAAATGTGGAGGAACTTATTTCTTCAAATTCCTGATGAGAGGAAGGTTGGGTGGGTGATGAATCTCTGAGTGACAGTTGTTGTTTTGGATGACTGTATAATAATAACTATTTTCATGCTTTACTTCATACTTTTGAATTTGGATCACTGTAGTATTATAACCATTTTACTTTTTTATGTTTGATGATTGTATTATGGAATATTGTGAGTTGCTTTAATTTTCAGTTTAATAACATTAATTTTATTGTTTGTTTTGTTCTTAAATAGGATTGATAAATATATATGGATGTAAGGACTATTTTATCTATGTATGACGATGACGACGACGATGAAAAATATTGTTTGCTATTAATTGCAGCCACATTTGAGTACTATGGCAAACATTATGATAAGCGTCCTTGTAGGGATTCTATGCTACAAGGTGAAGAATACATAGAGGAGATTCTGAATGGACACCCAGAGAGGTCTTATGAAAACTTTAGGATGTACCCCCATTCCTTTAGGCAGTTGTGTCATGAACTGAAATTGTTAGGACTGCAGGATTCTAAATTCTTGACAGTCCAAGAACAAGTTGGAATCTTTCTATTGACCTTGTCACACAATGAAAGGAATCGTGTGGTTGCTGAAAGATTTCAACACTCAACATCGACTATTTCAGAACACTTTAATGATGTGTTAAAAAAAGTATGTGAGTTAGGGACTAAGATCATTGCTCCTCCAGATTTGAACCAAATTCCTAACGAGATCCTACATAACCCAAAGTTTTACCCTTTCTTTAGAAATTGTATAGGAGCCATTGATGGAACACATATCCCTGCCGTAGTGCCAGCTAGTAAGCAAATACCCTTTCGAGGCAGAAAGGGTTATACGACCCAAAATGTCATGGCTGTGTGTTCTTTTGATATGAAATTCACATACGTTCTAGCAGGGTGGGAAGGGTCAGCTAATGACTCGAGGATTTTGAACGAGTGTTTGGAAAATGAGGCATTGCAATTTCCTAAAGCACCTACAGGTAACATAAATACAATTAGCTGGGTTAAGATATAATTTTATGAAAAGTTATTGTAAATTACAAGAAATTGAGTAAGTTTCATTATTCTTTAACATGGCAGGTAAATATTATTTGGTTGATTCTGGTTACGCCAATCAGATTGGGTTCTTGGCCCCTTATCGGGGACAACGTTACCACATGCAGGATTTTCGTCGAAATACTAGAGGACCACGTGGTAGAGAGGAAGTGTTCAATTATAGGCACTCCTCATTGAGGAATGTGATTGAGCGTTGTTTTGGTATGGTAAAGATGAGATACCCTATATTGAAACAAATGCCTCCATACAAATTTTCGACTCAAACACTTATTGTTGTAGCTTGTTGTACATTACATAATTTTTTAAGAATCCAGGGTGAAGCTGATAATATCTTTAATCCCCAAGAATCTTCTACTTCACAACTTCAACTCGATGACGATGATATTGTTGAGGTCAATGATACTCCACATCAAGTGTCTGCAATGAATCATGTACGTGATCACATTGCTAATAGAGTGTGGCAAAGTTTAGGCCACTCTTGACAAGTACTTCTATAACTCTACAATGGATAACTGTAATATTTATTTTGATTGTCATCTTTTTCTTGTTTATCGTTGTTATTGACAAATGAATTTAGTATGCACTGGGATATTGTGTAATACATTAGTATGCACTGGGATATTGTGTAATACATTAGTATAAACTTATATATTGTAGCATATATGATATTGTACACTCAATGATAATGATGATGTTAGAATATTGGAATGCATTTTTGGTGGAGCAGTGCTTGCTCAACAAGTCCGAAAAAAGGTTAAACTCTTGCCTAAATTATTTAAAAATTGATTATAACATAGGCTGCATTGTGACCGTGATATAAACTTGTATTTTTTTATTGCATGTCGATACTTCTTTAACACTTCACTTGTGTGGTCTATTTGAGTGTTAATGACTTGTGCTTGCTCAACAAGTCCGAAAAAGGTCAAACTTTTACTCCTCTTCTTTATAACGTTTAATTATAACATAAGTTGCATTGTATAACGAACTTGTTTTTTTTGTTTGCATGTGGGTACTACTCCAACACTACACTTGGGTGATATGCTGACGATGCTGAGCTTTCTTGTCATGGAATCTGGAGTGATGCTTAAAGTGTTATTTATGTTGAATTTGTTAAATTGTAATCTATTATTATTATTTTTAGATATATGGATTTAGTCATATTTGTTGTATTCATACAAAGTTGTTATTTTTCAAATTTGGTGGATTGTTGCTATTTCGAGCAAATTGTAATAATATAAGTTGAAAATTTGTATTGTTTTATATTTACACTTGTTCAGGATTAATTTATGGGAATGCACAGATTTGTAATATATCAATTTTTAAACAAGACTTTGTCAAAAAAATATAAAATTATTTGTTATATTTTTGAATTTTTAGACAAGTGTTGTTAAAAATATATATACAATTTATCTAAATATAATTTTGTCTCAATATTAACAAGTAACATAATATGTAAATTATAATAATTTTTAATTATTTATAATAATATAAATATTTTAAAACAAAACACTCAAACAGGTTCATGCCAAACATGTTTCTTAATTTCTGTTTCAATATTTTTGCCAACAATTGGACTTACCAAACATGTTTTTGCTGTTTCTGTTTTAAAAACCTTAAAACAGATTTTTCTTGCCAAACGTGTTTTTGTTTCTATTCAAAACACACTTATAACAAAACACTTGTTCTGTTTTTGACAAAAACAAAACATCAAAAACGAAACGCATGCCAAACGAGCCCATAACAACGTGTCATTCGTAATCGCAAATTTTTACATGTGTAATAGAAACTTTCAGCATAAACAAATAACCATTTAATGTCATTATTGAATGGCGTGCAGCCGTGCACAAAAATGTCACTTTCCCCCTCCCACATTGATTATCCGGGATTCTTATTAACCTAACCCACTCCTCAGTCCTCACCATCTTAATTTTGAATATATGACATGTTCCCAAACATTTTTTTTTTTATTTTTATTTCATATGTATGATTCATGTTTATTTTTTAAATATTTGGAGTTGTTTTGTCACACTGTATATTAATTAAGGAAAAAAATGTAACTTCCAAGTTTGGCATTGCAAGAAATATATTATATGTAGTTAACGTTCAACTAGCGGAGTCGATTAGACCAACTTATTACTTTGCTGAAATCTCAAAAAAAGTTGAAGTAATTTTGATTCATAGTTTAATACGAGGGTGAAAGTTGCAAATTTTAAGGAGTCGATGGACAATTTATCCTTAATTTTAAGGTGACAAATGAATAAAAATAATGATTGTGAAATTCAACTTAACTTAAACTTATGAGAGTGTATTCAATTAGAATTTTAAAATACTTTAAAAGCCTGAGTGTATTCTATCCAGACTTTGAAATAGTACATAAAAATCTGACTGTATTCAATTAAGATTTTAAAAAAGTCTACAAACGTCTAGGTGTATTCAAAAAGTCATAGATTTTTTTAGGGTGAAAGTTATAAATGCCAAAGTCCATAACAAATCTAACATTTCCCCCATAGATTTTTGTGATTTTTTTTTTTGCAGAATACGAACAATCTTTGTACATTTCAAGGTACGCTATTTTTTTTCTCTCTTGGTTTTTCTCTTTCTCTCTCTTCAGATTCTCTCTTAATTTTTCTCAAAGTGTAAAACTCGAGTTTTCAGGCAAGTTGATCAATCTCTCGCACTATGGGAGGATTAATCCCTCTATAATGTTTGTTAGGAATCAATCCTTAAGCCACGGAATTGATCATGAAGTCCAATTAATAATCCAATATAACATAGGTTCAAAGTTCTCCAATTATCTAGCTAATGATTTAACCTAGACCCTATAAGTAAAGTCTGTACTTTTTTATTATTTTTTCATAATGTGCGATTGAAATATGAGAAAGGGTTGCAATTTGTGTTAATAACTTAACTTATGAAACCGTAAAAAATAATATTTGTTTTGTATATATATATATATATTTACCTTGCATTTTTATTAGATCGTGTTATTTCATTTACTCAACTAAATTTAATTTATAAGCAAGTTAAGTAACCAACACAATTGTAATTCAATGGTGTCTCTTACATCTTTTAAATGATGGATTGCATTAAACTTCCCTTTACTTGTGATGTTTTGCATTAAACCCTCCTTTAAATTTTTTTTTTCGCCCCTCCAAATTAATCGAGTGAGTTAATTGAAAGTAACAATTACTAAACTCCCATCAAGTTAAGGGAATTTTATGCAATTCGCCCAATTGTGTTAATTTAACTAAAATATTTGATTTTTTTTTTATTTCTTGAATAATAATATTTGAGCTTTTATTTTTTTGTTAAATGCATCACCATACTTTTAAATAAGTTCAAATCTTATATATTTACTCATATTATATATTATATATACAGTTAGAAATATAGATATTGAGCATGTTTCCCATATCTTCTCAAGAAACAAGTAGCCTATTTCTTTGCAAATTTGTGCTCAATTTCATATGTGGCAATTCCGCCAAAATCTCTTTGTTAGTTGGGGGAAGAATCAGCACGAATCGAATTTTTTGAGAAACATATCGAGAGAGAATTTGATTTGGTTAGACAATGTGTGGTTGGTAAACAAGGATCAATTTTTTAGCAAGGTATAGAATGTATCGTCAAATATTCAATATGATTCCATAAGATCTAGTTTCGTTCAAGTAACGGATTCTAGCCAATTGAAAGGATCTTCCGATCAATCCAGAGATCATTTTGATTCCATTAGTAATGAGGATTCGAAATATTACACATTGATTAATCAAAGAGAGATTCAACAACTAAAAGAAAGATCGATTATTTGGGATCCTTCCTTTCTTCAAACAGAACGAATAGAGATAGAATTAGACCGATTCCCGAAATACTTTTTTTGGATATTCCTCAATGTCTCGGCTATTCACGGAATGTGAAAAGCAAATGATTAATCATCTGCTTCTGGAATAAATTGAAGAATTGTGCAGTAGAATAAATTGTATGTGTATGTGTTAGCTCTGTTTTAAAATTTCATAGCAAACGAAAACCATGTTGCAAGCATTATGCAGTAGAATTAATTTATAAACCTTTATCAACTCACTCACTCACTTAAACCAATGTACATGGTACAAGAAGAGTCGAGATTCATTAGCTGATTCACTCATTGTATGAATGGGGCAGTAGGGTCTCAATTCATTACGAATAATGTAGATGACATGTTTTAGGTGTCTTCATATGACGTATTTGATCTTCTTTTTGCAAGAAAAAGATAACTATTGATGCTTGCATGATGTGGAAGCAAAATCCTTAGGCTAAAAAAATTAAAATTTTGTATGCGTATATCCCACCATTTTCCATCATTCCAACTCAACAATAAATCATTACATATATATATATATATATATATATATATATAATACATGAATATTCATAGGTATTCCATCTTTTATCTTTGAGAGCACTAATTTTAATAATGCATGATATAAACAAATAACAAAATATAATTTTTCTAGGTCTCCAAAATAAATTAGTTGCATTGCACACTTACAGAAGAAAAAAAGTTACGTTACTTACCAAATACAATGAAAATGAAATAGGATGATTTGCAGAGACGATGATACAGTGTATAACTTGTCATTTAAGTCGTCTAAAAACCAAATTACGCTATGGTTTAGAAAAGAAACTATTTTTATAATGGCATAGGTTGTAATTTAATTTTTTCAATACACTTGCCATTTTGAAAGTTTCATTAAAATATAAACGATTTCCCGTATCAAAAAGAATAGCATTTTAGGAAGCTGGAGGTTCTCAGTTTCTTCCAAAACGTTCTTCTAAGAGCCGAAGCTCTTCTATAAAAATTAGGCAAACACTGTTTAAAACAGCTTCTTGACCCCAAAAGTCAAAAGCATCATTTGAAAAGCCAATCCAAGCAGGGCCTTAGAGACCAAGTTTACTTAGGAGATAAGAAACCCTAGTCCTAGATGAACTATGAATCCTATATGCATTAGGAAAAGGATATAAGAAAACCTAGGTGGTTTAGGAAACTAAGAAAGTAACATAATATTAAATATATTATCTAACATATACCATTATTATATTTTTATGTTACATTTTTTATTTTATACAATGCATATATATATATAAGTATATGAGATGGACATTTAATCAAACAAATAAATCAAAAATTAATATTAATTACAAAAGGTAATTGAATGACATAAAGTAGTTAATAATCTTATACTACCTATGTCCCATAATCCTTGGGATGTTTGGAGAATCCAACTTTTTATGGTGGAATTCACTTTTTATTGTGGTAATGAATGAATTTACATATTAATCCTTGTTTAAAAGTTAGTATTATTATTATATGGTGGCGCTAACTTTTAGGACAGTGGAGTTTGAAAATGGTAGTTTAGGAATCATATAAAAGATAGTATATCCATTTTAAGAAATGGACATGTATTTTGGGACATCCCGAAAAGGGATAGTGGACTAAAATTATGGGACGGAGGAAGTACCAGTTTTAACATTATTGTATCACAAATATGTAAATATGTATATATGTGTGTGCATTTGTTCTTATGGTTGAAAAAAAAAGAATGAAAATTTTATAATAGTTCATTGATATAAAGTATTAACTTGATTCGACAAGACAGATCACGTGATCCTTTATAATTTACTTTTTAATATAGTCTGCTTTTATCTCGATTTATTTGGTTAAATAGGAAAAAAATTGGTGAATTACTTTGACCTCCCATAAGGTTTGTTTAATTTACCCATAAATGAAATTTTTGGCAAAAATATGGTCAATCTCCCTTAAGATTTGTCCAAATTACTATAACCACCCCTAATGTTAGTCAGGGTTAAGTTAGTGGAATAATTTATAAATGCCCAAATTATCATTAAGTAAGGTAAAATGACTCAAATGACCTTATTAGTATACCAAATAAATATTTCAACCAATGTTAGTTGGACAAAAATACCCTTACTTATATATAACCCACCAATTTTTCCCACTAGATGCAAACATTTTTCCTTTATTTTTTGTGCAAAACAATTCCTGCATGACAATCAATCACATACGTCGATGGTGACACCAAGATATTGGTCATCAATCAGGGCATCAAATTATATATTTTCATATCTAAATCCTCATCTTTATGTACAGATACAGGTGGGTGTTTAAGGTGTCGGTTATTGGTAGAAGATCTAGACATTCTGATCTCAGTAACTAATGACAAATACCTTGAGCATGTGATTCTTAAATACGATCGATTGTACCGTGTTCGGCCAAACTGGCGAGGTTGGGGCTATTTATATTTCCTATGAACCCTTTATCCGATTTTGGCTCGACCAACACCAAATCGGAGAAACAGTGGTTTATCGATGCGTTGAATTCTGTTGTGCAGATCGAATCTCTACAAGGTTCTGAGCCACCTCTTATGGAGCAAAATCTATATTTATTATTTAATTTAGATAAAGGACACGCACCGCCGGATGCGGTAGTGAAGCTGCGAGATCTGCCATTGATGCCAACGACTCTGGAAATGTTTCTGAATGAAATTCATGCGGGATCGTACCGAGTTATTTTGCTAGAGGAGTTACAGAGATGAATGTAAGATTTGATTTGCATATTGTTATCCATGAACAACCATGCATTCATTTTTTCATGTAACCCTCTAAATTAATTGCATTAATTGGTTTTGAACTTAGACATTAACATATTCTAATTTAATTTAGAGAGAGATGCTAAAAAGTAATACAATTTGACTTTGGCATCTTTAGGGTTAAGAGGGTTAAGATAACATAAGTCTTTCAGAAAAAATTATGGAGGGCAAAAAGGCACTTTCACATGTTCCGTTAAGTGACCTTACTGAGTTATTTTTGACAGGGGGTGTCAGAATTATTTAGCCAAAAGTTTCATCTGTGGGTGAATTGGACAAAAATCAGAGGACGTCAGAGAAATTTAAATATATATGAAAGGAAATGATATTGCTGGAATAAACTATGCTAGACATGTGATAAAGAAATAACATGTAAATGCACTCATAACTATGATTTTTTTTTTATACTTTTACTTAATTAAAAGTATGGTGATGTTTGTAATGAAAAATATAAGTTCAAGTATTATTATTTAAGAAATAAATAAAAAACTAAATATTTTTAGCTAAATTCACACAATTGGATGAATTGCATAAAAACTTCCTTGACTTGGTGGAAGTATTTTAGAGATCATTACAACTGATAATTTTTTATATATAATTGTGTATATAAAGTATATAAATCAGAGAGTTATGTCTTTATTTTTTTAAGTAAGAGAGTTAATCGAGAAAGTATCGCCCAGAGTGTACTACTTCCCACCCCATTATTCCTTTAAATTAACCCCCTCGGTTAATTTGAGGGGGTGAAAAAAAAATAAAAGAAAAGTTTAACACAAAATGTTACAAGTTAATAGAAGTTTTTTACCATTCACCTTTTCTGTAAATATATATATATATATATATATATATATATATATTAAGAGTTTAAGTCTCCATAACAACATAATAAATGGAGTATTATTTGCAAGGACAAAAATTATAACTTGGATAATTGTTTTGAATCAGCTTTCTTACTTAATTATTTACCAAAAATAAAATAAAAATTGTTTAATTGATACAATAGTTCAAGCCAAACATTTTTTTTTTTGTCTAACAAGTCAGATTGATTTATTTGCAACATAGTTTTACTTTTTACTTTATAGTTGTGGCCTCATGGGAGGTGTGATGCTCTGTTTTGAGCGACCAGGGATAACCATTCTAGTGGGATCCACCTGACTAGTTGCAAGCTCAATGAGAATTTCATTTGTAAATTTTTTAGTTTTAATGAGAAAATAAATGAGGGAGAAAATGTTAGGATTGTTAGAAGACATAAAAATGTTAGGATTGTTTGAAGACATAAAAATGTTTTTAAAGAAATATTAAAAACAATCATTTGAAAAACATGCCAATTTTAATTGAGTTTTCAAACATAATTTTGAAAAACTTATCACAAAACAAGTTTCAATACAAATTTATGATTTTCAATTATTAAAAAAAGAAAAAATAATCATAAAGCTCACCAAATTATGTCATTCTTTTTTCTTCTTTTTATCCTTATAGAAGCCTAGAAGGTACAACTCGAACAATTAAATGAAACATGCGTACTATTCGCCAAGTATTGACCCTATAGTGTGATTAGGGTCTATAATAAATCACGTGTAATTTTTGAATTTAAATACAATATATAACTAATTAAACTTCTCCAATTATGCAATATAGGTAAGATAGACAATTGAAGCAATTCGAGCACAATATAAAGAGACAGGTGTTGACCTCAAGGTTTCAACCGAAGGTTAATTGAGTGATTTTGATAATAACAATCTATTGTAGTGTAGATATAATAAGTTTACTTGAGTGTTTATTTTACAAGGTATCAAATTATCTCAAGTATCTTAAATGCTTTGGAATTCAAAGGGACTTATAAGAAGACATATGAAGCCACATGATAAAAGAACACAAAGATTAATAATCAAGATCAATGGTGAAGTTGAAGCGAATTCAAACCACATGAGGAAGGAACCAATAGCTTAAAGATTTGAAGATCAAAAGACTTGGGTAGGCTAGTTGAAGCGAATTCAAGCCACATGATGAAAGAACCCAATAGCTTAAATATTTAAATATCAAAAGACTTAGGTAGACTAGTCTTGGTGAGTGCTTATATTTATTAGTTACTTTGATGTACACACATGAAAGCTCTAAGATCAATATATATCATTTGTAAGTATTTAGAGCATAAGCAATAGGCCATAAACTTCATTTATAACATCATGAGACCTTTACTAAGGTTGAGTTAGTTAAAACTTTCATAAGCTTTGGAAGAACTCAATCATTAAGTCATAACTTGGACCATGTATTTCACTCATATCATTTGGAATGGTCTATTGGAATTAGAGGAATAAAACTTGGATCAAATTGATTCATAAGGGATTTATTGACTTGAGTTGGTTTAAGTATGTCACATCTTTTGAAGAACTCATTTATATGATAGGACCATGCATTCACATTCATATCATTTTTTGGTTACTAAAATTCATGAAAAAGGTCTTAATTTTTACATATTGACATCCTAAGACCATACATGCTCATAAGTCATAACCTTTGCTTTGAAATCTGACTCTTTAAAGGTTAGAGGACTTTGAGGCGCCTTAATCTTGAGTTTGAGCCACCTCAAAATTACAGAAGAAAATTGAGCATTTGAGAAAACTTTTTGAGGTGCCTCAAACTCATTTTGAGCCACCTCAAACTTCATGTCGAGCCACCTCAAAATTTTTGAGGCGCCTTAAACTGCACTTTGAGCCACCTCAAAATACACTTTGAGCCACCTCAAAGTTTATGAGGCACCTCAAACTCACTTTGAGTCACCTCAAACATGCTGTATCTGAATCTAACGGCTAGTTTAGATCATTTAATGCTTCCAATAACTCCCAACAACTATAAAATGACCATATCTCTTAAAGAGGCTATAAATACACCTTGTATGTGTATTTTTCATAAGTGATATACCACTACACCCATAGTTGATCATTCATTGTTGGTTGAATCTATCCTTAAGCTTATAATTCATATTCTATAGAGATAGTCACCACATTTGACCAAATTCATCCAAAGATCAATTCATTTGTGGTATTTCATTCATCATTCTAGAGTTGAGTTTTCTTATTGATTTATCAATTGTAACTCTAGATTTGAGAGAGTTTTGAATTTGTATATCTTGTCTATTTGAGAGACGGTCATTGTACACAAATTTCTTATTATTGAGAGAGGAAGTCCAAGAGATGCTCTTGGCAAAAGGGATTGCTTTATGGAAGCTTGTAAAGATTCATTCTCTACCTTAAAAGGAGAATGATTGGGTAGCGCTCTTCGCCCTTTAGAGTGAGTAATGGTTATCTCTTAATCGTTAAAAGAGAAAGGAAGCCCAAGTCATGCGATTGGCAAAGAAGTTTTGGTGAGGTTTTCATTGAGCAACGAAGCCCAAGTAATTCCCTTAGTAATTGTACGATTTGCTTTCCACCCTTAAGGAAGGCTCTATAATGGATACCTCAAGATGAGCTGAGGTATGGACGTAGGCCGGAGTTGCCGAACCATGTAAATATCGTGGTGTTGCTTGGTTTGCATTTCTCTAACCCTTAACTCCTTTACTCAATAGCATTTTAATATACTTAATTTCATTATGCTTTATATATGAATGATATGAGTTTATATGCTTTAATTCATATGAGGAGGATAGGATGAATGCTTAGAGTATATTGGTTGAGTTGTGGAATTGATTGCATTGTAAATTTATTGAGTATTTATTTGATTACTTTTTTGTCAATCAATTTGCATGTGTTTGATAAAATGTACAATCAACATTTTCACACACTACAAGTATGATACATTGCACTTTTATGAACACTTCATTTGTTGTGTCCACTAGATTATTTAAGTGCATAATAGATAGAACATTCTCATTTTCACTTGTTAAATGTATAAGTTTATCAAATGTTTGACAAAAGTCCAAACAAGCCTACTTTTGTCAAAATGAGTTCAATCGAAAAAGTTTCATCATTTGCCTATTGTCCCTATTCACTCTCCTCTAGGGACAATTATTGGGTAACAATACGGATAGAGAAATCAAACACCAATAACACAATGATTTTTACGAGGCTCGAAATTTTTACTCATCGGCTGAAGACCCCTTTTGAAACTTTTCGAATCTAATATGACACCTCTTTATAGGTGGAGAACAAAACCTTATTACTAAGAGAAACTCCTCCTCTTAGCTTTTCTTGGGTCACACCAACTCTCACTAAAGGAGCAACCTACTTTCGATTTCCTTTGGATCAAATTGATCATTTTGAGTGGAAGAAGTGTTTACAAATATAAGCCCACAAAACTATAGTATAAAATGAATTTACAAGATGAAGCTCAAGTCTTTTGAAATGATTTTTACAAGATGGTAGATGAATGTATTGAATGCTCAAATTATATGTGTTAAAGTCTCTTTAATTTATATGTTCATTATATAGGCATAGCCAGTTGAAACAAGGTGGTTAGAGTAATTGGGAGAGCATTAAATGTAGAGAATAATTGTTGGATTCAAAATCTACTATTATCGGCCGGCTGACGAACATTGTTTCAGTCGGCTGAAGCTACCCTTTGGCCGGCTGAAACAATATTTCAGTTTCTCCTGTTTTGCACAACCTACTATAATGGATTTTAGTTTTTACCAGCCGCTTGATGGGTTTCGTCAGCCAGTTAATAACATTATTTCGGTCGACAGAAGCTATACTTCGGTTGACTGAAATAATGTTCCAGCTTTTCCTGTTTTGCACAACACACTGAAATGAATTTTAGGTTCAGTCAGCCGGCTGATGTAACTCATCAAGCGACCAAAACTCTATAAAAATATGAGTGTCATTTTTGAAAGGTTTTAATGTTCAAACACATTTATATGTTTATAAAGGTATGTGAGTTATGTTCAAAACCTATTGTATGATTGATGAAAAATCAAGTATGAGTAAAACATATTTTTATGCATGATCTTTGAAATTTTTGAGCTTCATATGAATTCAAACATACTTTGACATAAATTCATAAGCACTCACCATCCTATCTACCCCTTTCTTAAATGTGGATTCATCGGTTGAACTTTTAGAGATTTAATTTGCTTGTTTGAATTGCTTTATTGAGTTTGAATGACTTTGAAAACTTGAAAGCTTATACTTTGACGTTCTTCAACTTGAACATGTATGTGATACGCTTTTGAGCTTGAGGTGTTTGGTAATTGATTCGATTCATTGAGTCTTGGTTTTGAATTTGATCAAATAATACAATCACTCAATATAGACGTTAGTGCTGAAAACACCATTAATTGTTTGTAATCATCAAAATTACTAGATTTCCCTTAGGTCAACACCTTTGAGTCAACAACCATTAAAAATCAAAGACACGATAGAGTAATAAGACAAACTTTTACAAAATATAATATAAACCTTAAAATAAATATATATTCCTAAGAGGCAGCGAAGATTGTGCACTAGCACTACAAAAAAGTGACCACTTTGTTATTTTTGCATAATTGCTTGTATTGAATCTGAAATTGAAAGTGATGTTTATCAATAAAAGTATAATTGATTAAATAATGGAGTACATATATTATAGTGTGTGGTGGGCTTATGTATCAGGTCAGACACTTACCAATATGACCCAAAAATCTAAGCTATTGGGTAATGTTGTCTACCCGCCCATTTATATTCAATCACTTTCCTATCCGGATCTGATGTGGGACAAGACCATTTAACAGCTTATCACATTGAAATTAAATGATAAGTTCATTAAAAATAATTGTTATAATAATTACTTTTTACGAAATTGCAGAGATAAGAAACATTGTATCGATAAAGTGAATGTTACAAAAATGCGAATGTCATACATAAAACGTTTGAAATTGCACCAACCAAAGATAAAATGAGATAAAATCGATTAAGATGATTTTGACATGTATAAAGAAGACAATGTTTGACTATTTACTGGTTAGTATAAACTTTCTCTTCACCACCGACATGACACAATGATAAAATGACACTTGTTTATTTTGAATTTAAAATATAAAAGATGGAGCATTAAAATTTGTTTATATTTTTTTCTATACATTTTATTTTTAATTTCAAAATGGACACATGTCATTATATTATTGTGCCATATCAGCGATGAGGAGGAAGTTCCTACTCATCAATAAATAGACAAGTATTGTTCTATAAAAAAATACCACTAAGTGTGTTAGTAGTTGAGAAAAATAACAAGGTAAATTATAAGGGAAGGGGAAGACCAACGTTAATACAAGTAGGGATACTAAGGAAGAATAGGGTAAATGTGAATTGATCGAGACTAAAACATTATTTATACATAGCATAATAAAAAATAGTACATACCAGTTACACTCATTTAGTTTAGACAATATTCTGACAAGATCCTCTGTAGTTTCAATATTTTCAACTACACCACCTGTTAGTAACGTCCGTCAGATTTACTCTTTTACTGACGTTAGTATATTCCGTTTGTTTGCTGATGTGACATTAATAGAATAAAAAAATCGATATATGAACTCAAAATTCAGGAGGTGTAGTTAGAAATATTGAAATCATAAGGATATAGTTGGAATATTTCCTAAAGTGAAAAAAATAGGATTCATGTAATCGATTCTAAGTAGTTGGAAAAAAAAGTTTTATTAAGTTGAGCTATATTTTTATGCATAGATTTAAAATAAAAATGATTGTCATGTTATATATATTGTTACTAACATTTTTTCTTTTGCAGAGAAATTGTGACAAACAAGTTATGAGCCAAAAGTTACATTGCATAGATAATTTTAATTTGGCAGCACTACATCAGCGCCTTAATATTAGAAGAGTAAAAAATTTAGTTGAAATTATAAACTAATTTTTTTCAATTTCAAATTTAATGTGTCAATTTAGTACTCCCAAACACAACATCAACTAAATTAGTCACTATATTTATCACAATTCTTAAGTTCTTTTTAACAATTATAGTATTATATTTTACTTTAAATCAATTATATTTAGGGTAAATTACACTGACTTCCCCTGAGGTTTGCCCTAATTACAGCCAGCATTAAACTAAAGAAATTTGTAACAATGACCTCCCCTCTAACAGAAATTGACTAACAGAGGTTAATTTTTGGGTGAAATGTCTATTATACCCTTATTAATATTATATTGATATATTTTATTAATATCACAACACTTGGATGTTAAATCTGACAAATTGAAGCTGAATTCTAAAAAACAGACTTCACAGTTGCGTCCGGAATGGTCCATTTAGCTAGGAACCAGTTTGAGTTGGTAAAAAATGGCCAAAATTGACTTCCCGGAAAGTTCGCCGGAAAAATGAAGGTGGCCGAAAATTCGCCGGGGAAGATGATCGGAACTTCACCGGAGAAGATGACTGGAACAAAGCAGCTCGCCGGAAATTCTCCGGAGAAGATGACCGGAACAGTGCATCTCGCCGAAAATTCGTCGGAGAAGATGACCGGAATAGTACACATGGCCGGAGAAGATGACCGGAATAGTGTATATATATGTATATATATTATAATCTGAAATATATATATGTGCATATATATATATATATATATATAAGTTGATGAGCATTTTGGTCTTTTCAACTAAAATTTTTGACCAAATTAACGAAATTTTGGACGGAGGGGGTCTGTGTCATAACGGAGCAAATCTCAAGAAAGATCATTATAACAAAATTCAATAGTTTGATGCTGAGTGTAATTAGATCAAACCTCAGAAAAAGTCAGAGTAATTTACCCTTATATTTAATATTCACAACTTGTTAAATCCCCGTATCAAAGCATCTGACAAATGTTTATGCGAGCAAAGTATCTAGTTTAAAGAAATTTCAAACGAGTATATGAGAAATGTCAATATCCGACTAAATAAGATACTGTTAGGCATCCGTGCTTCGTAATCCTGATTGATTGAATTATCATCCACAGTCGAATTAGAGACCTACAGGCCCTTGGATTCTCCAACATTACATCTCAATGGCCCTACATGAACAATCTACGAATCTACAACCACAACCACGTAGGACACCAACCACTTTAGTTTTGCCAAGTGGACTCATTTACATTAATGGCGGTGTCATGTTAACGGCGTTCGTCACAGTATTTCAAATTAGGCCCAATGTCTTGAACTATAAAATGTGTAAAAAAATAGATTATTATATTACCTACCGTGCGTTGGAGAGAGAGAGAGAGAGGGAGAGGTAGAGAGTGCTGTTTTGACCTTTCACTATCTGGATCTAGGGTTTTTTTTTTTCGTGACGACTCGTTCGTCTTCACACAATCAAACCCTAGCTAGAACTGGTTGGGACATTATCGAATCCAATTGACTCAGCAATCATTCAAAGCCGAAGCTTTTTCTTCACACATCTAATATTATCACAATTACACAGCTGACACCCCCAAGAAACCCTAATTTTCTTTTTTTCTCTCAACAACAGATCAGTATTACTGTATAAATTTGCAAAAATCGGACGATGAATTCAACAGAAATATAAAGGGATTCATGACGATTTTCCACGAAAGAACTCATAGATCTGTATATGTTGACTTGAAGAACTCCATCCTCAGTTTTTATGCGAAACAAAGAATCGGTTGTTTTGAGCGAACTTGAAAGAAAGATTTTGAATCTTTTGTTTTGTGACTGACGTGTTGCCTGTGAAAATGTATAAATCTGTTGTCTATGAAGTGGATAATTTACTCGGAGAAGTAGAGATTTATCCTCAGAATCAGAACGGTGTTCTTAACATGAAGGACAAGGAAATTCGGATATCTCACTTCTCGCCACCGAGTGAGAGGTGTCCACCACTTGCTGTGCTTCACACCATTACATCCTGTGGTGTTTGCTTCAAAATGGAGTCCAAGTCGCAGTTTCAGGACTCACCGCTGTACCTCTTACACTCGTCGTGTCTCAGAGAGAACAAGGTATTGCCCATCTCCAACAGACAAGAACCAAAAAAAAATAATATATATATACACACACACACACACAAAATGGACCACGAACTCAACTCTCAGAACAAAACCCCTAATTTAAAGCTACCTGATTCGAAAAAGAGTTTGAAGAAAACGAACAAGGACCTATAAAATTTAAAGTGAATCAATTTATAATATGGCTTATGATTTTGCAGTTTTCACACAAATTTGGACTGATCGAAACTACTCTGGAAAATGTGAAGAACCCAGTTTTTGTTACTTTGAACTGACTGATCTTAAGTCTAATTATCAATTTTTAGAATGGGGATTAATTTGCTCGGACTTTTTCTTATGCTTAGAGTATGTCATATGATGTTGTTTGCAGTTATATATGTTAAGTTTGCAATGTATGTGATTGATGGATTATATTCATATGGGTTTAATTGGGGAATTTTATTTTCTTATAATCTGCACAGATATTATTGGAATAAATACAAAGAAATTAAGGAACCTAAGAATTTTCATTGCTGTTGTCTTAATTTGATTACATGTTTAAAAAATTTACTTGTATAAAAAAAAGAATGTGTTTCAAACATTTGAAAGTTTGTTATACAAAGAATGTGTTGATTACATATGAGATGCACACTGAACAGGGTTATATATATAGAAGTTTGTCTTAATAATGTCTTGTGTGTTTGATTGAGAAGGACCTGTTTTCCTTTAATGTGACCGAGCAGTGTAGTTGTGTATTTTTCCCCATGTACTATGCATATCTGCAGACATATATTTAACTTTTTATTCTTTTATTCTATCATACTTGCACATTCATGAGACTCAGATAGTCTTGCCAACATTCTGTGGTGATTATGATATCTGTGTGTGCAGACTGCGGTAATGTCTATAGGTAGGGAGGAACTCCATTTGGTTGCCATGCCTTCTAGGAAGAATAATGGGCAGTGCACATGTTTCTGGGGATTTAATGTCATGTCGGGACTATACAATTCTTGCCTTGTCATGCTGAACCTTAGATGTCTTGGCATTGTGTTTGATCTTGATGAAACACTCATAGTTGCAAATACAATGCGGTCATTCGAGGATAGAATTGAGGCCTTGCAGCGGAAAATTCACACTGAGGTAGATCCTCAACGCATTTCTGGCATGCTGGCGGAGGTCAAGCGTTATCAGGACGACAAGATTATATTAAAGCAATATGCAGAAAACGACCAGGTTGTTGAAAATGGGAGTGTGATCAAATCTCAGTCTGAGGTTGTTCCAGCTTTGTCTGACAACCATCAACCTATTGTTCGCCCACTTATACGGTTACTGGACAGAAACGTTATCCTGACTCGCATCAATCCACTGGTATGCATATATGAATCCTGCAACACATGATGAGTGTACCTGGACTCTGATGGTTTTGTTATTTTATTTTTCCGAGTTCCATAACATTTACAAAACATTTTTGTTTCCATAGATTCGTGATACAAGTGTTCTTGTGAGACTAAGACCTGCATGGGAGGAACTCCGGAACTACTTGACTGCAAAAGGTCGGAAGCGTTTTGAGGTTTACGTTTGCACAATGGCTGAAAGAGATTATGCTTTAGAAATGTGGAGGCTTCTTGATCCTGATTCAAACTTGATAAACTCAAAAGAGCTATTGGATCGTATTGTGTGTGTCAAATCTGGTAAGTTTCGGAAAGATAAATGTTGTGTACTTTCTTTAATATATCCTACAGCTATCACTCACTTTATCATAGCATATAAGTGAGAAAGCTGAAAAGTATATAGTTTGTGCTTTGATCTATTTAGTTGTTGTAAACTATTGTCTATGATTGTGTGATGAAGCATATTCCAAGTATTTAACTTATTCTCTCTAACTTTCTACAGGGTCACGGAAATCATTGTTCAATGTTTTTCAAGATGGGATCTGTGATCCTAAGATGGCATTGGTGATTGATGATCGTTTGAAAGTCTGGGATGAGAAAGATCAACCCCGGGTGCATGTTGTCCCCGCATTTGCTCCATATTATGCCCCCCAAGCTGAAGTATACACAACATGCGCTTTGTTATGTTTTTGAACCACAACAAGTCTTTTATTTCTCAAATGAGAATATTTTTTTTTCCCTTCTATCTCTCTTTGAAGGTATAACCTTTTTCTTTAGTGACATTCTATTCATCAGAACTCGTTATTTTGTAGGTAAATAATGCTGTCCCTGTTTTGTGTGTTGCGAGAAATGTTGCTTGCAATGTTAGAGGTGGTTTCTTCAAGTAAGAATATACAGAACCCCAGAATGTCAGCAGTCAGACACACACACAACACACTGGAATACCTTTGACCACCATTTGAATTTTTCCTTAGGCTTGATTTGTCAATTTCCTATTTGGTTTGCACATGTGACAAAACCTAATTGATGCAGAGAATTTGATGAGGGTCTCTTACAACGGATTCCGGAAATTTTGTATGAGGACGATATCAAAGATATTCCTTGTCCTCCAGATGTGAGCAACTACTTGATTTCAGGGGTTAGTGAGCACCAAATTCTTGGCTTCTTTGGCTACTCATGGGGTTGCATTGGGTTTGTTAGGATTTCAAATCCTTGCATGGTTATTGTGTCGATAATTATGCAATTAGTTTTTGACTATATTTTCCGACAAAATTTAACTTGGATTTTGTTGTTTGATTTTTTATTTTTTTTGCTGCTTAGGATGATGCTTCGGCTTTGAGTGGAAACAAGGATTCTCTTTTTTTTGATGGCATGGCAGATGTTGAGGTTGAAAGAAGATTAAAGGTAATATATTTTGGTATATTGATGTTTTTGATGTCTACAATCAATGGTACCTTTGGGATTTAGTAAAATCTAGGTGAATAGGTATTCACTTCTATCTGTAAGCCTTATGGGTGCGTACTTTTATTTTTTGGTTTACACATTTTGTCCTTTACCATTGGCGCTAAATCAGTTTAAGGGGGGGAAGATTCTGAATCTATATGTTTATGGGAGGTGATATCATTTTAACATTTATCAACTTGGTCATTCAGGATGCGGTTTCAGTTTCCTCAACAGTCCCTTCGACAGTCAGGGATTTAGATCCAAGGGTTGCTCCTCCTCTTCGGTACACTGTAGTATCTTCTTCTATCTCAGTTACACCGCCAACATTGCAAGGGTCAATTATGCCTTTCTCCAATAAGCAGTTACCTCAGGTGACTTCAGCAGTCAAACCACTGGGTGTAGTTGGCCCTCCAGAGGCAAGCTTGCAAAGCTCTCCTGCCAGGGAAGAGGGTGAGGTACCAGAATCTGAATTAGATCCCGATACAAGGAGGCGGCTTTTGATTTTGCAACATGGGCAAGACACAAGAGATCAAGCATCAAGTGAACCTCAATTTCCAGCAAGACCCCCAATACAAGTTTCTGTTCCACGGGTTCAAGCACGTGGAAGCTGGTTTCCAATAGAAGAAGAGATGAGCCCAAGACAACTGAACCTAGTGGTACCACCCAAGGAATTCCCTTTAAATTCAGAGGCAATGCACATTGAGAAGCATCGGCCTCATCATCCACCTTTTCTTCATAAGATGGAGAGTCCTATTCCATCAGATAGAGTTCTTGAAAATCAGAGATTGCCAAAGGAGGTAATTGGTATTTTATATTGGTCTTACCTTATAGCTCTGACATGCTGAAAGGTGAAAAGTGCAACTGTGACTGATAAGCGTACTTGTCTTATACTCTTATTGGATTATGTTTGCAGGCTCTTCAAAGAGATGACAGATTGAGACTAAACCATTCACTGCCTAGTTATCATTCATTTCAAGGTAACCTTTTAATTATATATAATTGCATATTGGGTTGCCTTGCATATTGCACAATTCCACAGAAAGTTAGAGTAATATGCTTTTTGGTGGGTTTTTGTTCTGAATGCTTGTAAGTTTCACAAGTTGTCACTCTAGCATCACTAGAACTGTTAATATTGGAAATTATCTTTTCCATTCTTTATTTGCCTATTTTTGGGAAAAATGTTTAATTTAGGTTGAGTTTGTATTATGCTGGTGCTTTATTGAATCAGTGTTGACAGTTCATTGGCTGGAGCTATGTTTTGCCCATATGTTTATATAGTGCGTGTGTTTGCACATGAACATGCACAAGCAATTGTGTATATATGTGATTACATTGGAAGATCCATTTATTTGGTTTCCTATTTTGAGATTTGGGAATTATGAATCTTAAATTTTATCAGACAAGTATTGTTAGAGGATTTAAATATTAAAGCTACACCCTCTCTAACTACTTAAGCTTTTAGAGTAGATGGTGGCTAACGTGGTATCAGAGCAAGCAAGGTCTTGAGTTCAAACCTCACTGTCACCCTGATAATTAAAATTGAAACACGTGTTGGAAAAATAAAAGCCACACGTGAGGGACGTGTTAGAGGATTTAAAGTTACACCCTCTCTAACAACTTAAGTATTTATGAATAATGCATGTATCTATATGATTTTTATATTGTCAGTAAAAACTGTGAGAAATAGTATTATGTACTAGATAGTGGCCTTATTTAATGTTAATAATGTTAATTTTTCCATGGAAACTTTTTAAACTTTGGAGGACTTAATTATAGACAAATAGAAATATATATATATTTTAAGGGTAAATTCCTCTGACCTCCCTTGAGGTTTGCCTTAATTACCCTTGGAATAAACTAGTGAGAAAAGTTTGGTTAACCTCCCCAGAGGTTTGGTTGACTTTACTCTGACCACCCCTGGTCCCCTGCCATTACTTAAATTAAAAGCCAGTTAGAGAGACAAATTGAAATGCCAAAACTACCCTTCTTTTGAAGTAAAACGACTAAATGAACTTTGGTCATTATTTTAAATTACCATTTTAACCATAATTATTTGGACTAAAATGACCGAATGAACCTTGATGTCTTATATAAATGTTTTTAATCTGGGAGCAATCTATTAAATTTATAGTTAATGTTCACTTTTTTAACGGTTACTAACTCTGAGAGGGGTGTCAGAGTTATATTTTAAAACTTTAATCTAAAGGTAATTAAGCCAAACCTCAGGAGAGGTCAGAGTAATTTACCCATATTTTAAAGTAAAGGTATATATGAATAATAGAGAAGAAGACCAATAGACTTTGTTGATATGCTTGAACTTACAACATTGTGACTTATTATTGCATGGGAATTAAAGGATTATAATGATGAAAACAAAAATCATATCCACTTGATTTACGCTATTATTATAAGAGATGGCATTTTCACGTCCAGCTTGGTATCTCCCTAATTGATGTTCATCATCAGATAAGCCAATAAAATGGTTGTAGACCTTGAACATATATTTAGTATGTGGTTGCAGCCAACAAAATTTGATAGTTAATCTCTTTCTCTCTGTCTCTCTCTCTCTCTCTCTCACACACACACAAACATGAAGTTCTCAGAAACCTCTGCCTTATCTAATCTTTCTCTGCCAAAGAATAAGTCATTATTCAAATTTGTACCTAAAAGTTTATTTTTCCGAATATAAAAGACATACGATACAACAATATTAATTTGAGTATCTCACTTGTACATTCCCAATTATATATTCTACTCTCCGCCTCAAACTTATGGAGATTTGGAAAACCTGCTGTGTTTTCTGACCAATGGGGTGTTGGTGAAAGAATGCTTTGGGTGCTGGTACATCATTAATGCCTTATCTCTCTGTAATGGATGAAGGAAGAATTCCTTAGATGACCACGATTGATGAGTATCATTTGATACAATAGCTG
The DNA here is from genome assembly GCA_026545225.1 of Cornus controversa. NCBI lineage: Eukaryota > Viridiplantae > Streptophyta > Magnoliopsida > Cornales > Cornaceae > Cornus > Cornus controversa. Next base: position 64,053,201 of record CM048849.1, on the reverse strand, counting down.
TTTAGAAGTGATGGTTCAGCTTCATTTAACTGGCAAAACCTGTTGTAGTATCATATGAGATAATAGCTGTTTACCAACTCAATAAATGCTGTGAATAATTATTATTATTAAGTTTTTGTTTTTGGGGGAAGGGGGGTGTAGGAGAAAATGGGCGGCTATCTTTCTTCTTCACTTCATTTCTGAACTCTGTTTTTAAAGGAAATAACGCATTTAGGTTGATGGATGGAAAACTGCTGTTTATTGGATGTATGGAAGCAAAGAGAGAAAAGTTCAAGGCAAGGTTAGACCTACCTGTCCATAATAAGAATAAATTTCAGAATGTAGTACATGGTACCCTAAGAAAGGGTTATGTAGGAACTAAAGGGTTACAATAATAGGATCAGATACCTAATTTGAAGTAGGAAAATAATATTTGCTTTATCTTGCTCTTATTAGGAACAAGTCAAAATTCAAACTCAAACCTATTATATCATTTCTTCATAGATACAAGACTGTCGTGATATGAGACGCATCTGTGTTGATTTAATGCATTATAATAAAATGTCAATCTCATTCTTCTGTATTGATGACCCATATTTTAGAATAAAATGGCCTTAAGTAATATCAAATGGTGAAATGGGATTTGTCTAGCCACTCAAGGTAATGGATTAGACTTTGTTGAGTACCCCATTTAGAGCCCAACAGAGTGTTTAAACTCAATCATTCCATATAGCCCAAATGGTTTAGTTTGCTGTGTTGAGTTGCATACCCTATTAGAATCTGGCAAATGTTTTAAAACCGACTATTCCCAATAGCCTAGTTGGTCTGAGTGGCATGTCTGGCTTGTGGACCCAGTTGAACAAAATCCACGAAATTTTGAGATTTATTTTTTTAAGATCTTTCATAGTTTGGGTTAGGGTGGTCTCTTGCCTGGCTGAATTGGACCAACTGAACTCTACCTATTTCTGATTCCACCAATGATGACACACGTTACATGAGCACCTTAAAGAAGCATGTTGTGTTGTACTCTTGGTTGGACATTGACACTTCCTTAAATCCCTGTTTGTGTTTTAGTTTTAATGCTTTTATTGAACATCATTTTAAGTCAGTGATACAATGTGCACCTTCTGCTTTTTCTTTTTTATATGAGGTCTGGAAGTAAATAGCGTTGTGCTCTCATGCTAACTAAGCTTTCATCACTACATTTATAATGTAATTTATTAGAATATAACTGCTATTTTTAAACTATATCAATTATTTAGTTGTGATTAATGTTCAATATGTAGTGGTGGTGGGACCAACCAAGATATGTGATTTGGTATACAGAACAGGAATGGGAATGGGAATGTGGTACATTCTATATTTCTTCTGGGGCTATGCATATAAATTTCACACAGTTAAAATACTTTAATGTACTTCGAATTGCGAAAATGATTTTAAAGGAGATGATCAATGAAGTGTGATACCATTAAAATGAAAAAAATTTCTATTCTGGAAATTTGCCCTTTTGGAATTAACTATTTATAAACGCTGAACATTGTGTATCCTATATAAGTTGAGCTATTGACGTCTATGGCTGTTTTAAACCTTCTTGTAAATTTTATTTTATTTGATTTTAGTTTCTCAAATTTTTATGGTTCTTAGAAATAATGAAACTAATAAGGTAATAAAAGGGGGGAAAAAGTTGATTGCCAAATTTACAGGTCTTGAATAGTCTGTCAGTACCATGTTCCGAAAATGTGTTTTAATGCACATAATATGTATCAGCATTTCCTAATACCTGAGACTAACCAAGACTATAACTAAAATGCAAGCTTTATTTTAGTTTTTTGGGATTTGTTGAATCCAACCCTCAATTCCTTTTTTATGCTTCGATTTTTGTCCATGCATCTGACTGCCTCAATGCAACATAGTTAACACTTGACCCATATAGGAACATCATTATGATATAGTGTCATCATGCTTCCACTGATGCTGCGCCTTCTACTAGGCCTTATGATAGGTGACATTGTTCATAGGGGTAATCACCACTGCGATTATCTTCCAATATTTTTGTACTAATAAACATGAGTTTTAATGATCCAATTTGAGTGGCTTGAATTGTTAAGTATCCAATGTTTAACATTGTATTGTGAGACTCGCTTTATATAAAATTTTTTTCCCGGAAGTTATGTTATATAATATTTTTTTCTTCCTAAACACATGTTATGTAATTGGATTTCATGTTTGAAGGTGAGGATGTTTCCTCGGGTAGATCATCCTCCAGCAACAGGGATATTGATGTTGAACCTGGACGAGTTGACTTGTATTCTGAATCGCCTGCTGGAGCTTTACAAGATATTGCAATTAAGTGTGGAACCAAGGTATTGAAATCAAGAAGTTTTTTCCTTTTTTTTTTCTTTTTTCTTTTTTCTTTTTGGTGGGTAAAAATAGAAACTATAGTAACTGAAAAGTAATACCAACATTATGCATTTTATTCTATTTTTCTTTTGCTTCATCTAAGCTCTATTTTATGCCTACTACAAATACTTGTAGGTGGAGTTCAGGTCAGCTTTGGTTTCAAGCATAGACCTGCAGTTCTCCGTTGAGGTTGTTTGAACTCTTTACTCACAGCTTGTTCTACAACTGTTTCAGTAACATGAAAGTTCCCTAGCCTACATAGAATTAGAATTGGCCTGCACCTTATTCACAACTATTGTTTTTGGTGAATCCTTGAATGATGCGTCTGTTAGGAATATAATTCATATAGTGTCTGTAATCTGATCTTGTTACCCGTACCTGTAGTGGAAGCTATTGCTTTAATTAGCTCACGGTATGTTGTTGTCTATTGTCTTTTATAGGTCTGGTTTGAAGGAGAGAAAATTGGTGAAGGAATTGGTAGGACAAGAAGGGAGGCCCGGCATCAAGCTGCTGAGGGATCTCTCATGAGTTTGGCTGGTAAAACTTTTGTCTTTATCGATATTGCTTCTTTGGCTGCTATTTTTTTATGGCATGCTGTAATTGTCGATCGGTCAAATTTTTTGCTGTCTTGGATGCTTCTCTTATATGTCATTCTTCCTGCTTCTTATATTTGAGGAAAATGGTTTCTGAAGTTCAGTTTTTTTTTTCTCCTTCTTTTGGTGGAAATTCCTTAAATGAATGAAATCTAGTTTTATACTTGATAAATATAAAACATTGAAGTGGCACTCCATTCATTCATGTTAAGAGTAGTCATTCTGAAAATAACCATTGAAGTTTTAATTTAGGGTGAAATACACTGACCTCTCCTCAGGTTTGGTTTAATTACACACGGGTGCTATGTTTGTAAAATAGTTACACTCACCTCCCTTCAACATGTTCAAATGACCATTATGCTCCCATTATTTGGAAATGGCTGTTCCTTACCATTTCAATGGATTGGAGGGCATTTTAGTCAATATTTGGATAAGAGGGAGGTGAGTGTAACTTTTTTACAAACATAACACCTGTGTAATTAGGGCAAACTACAGGAGAGGTCAGTGTATTTTACCCTTAAATTTAACTTTAAGGATATTTTGGTCATTTAGAAACATTTAATTTGGAGTTAGGGGCAGTAAGCTATTAGAAAATATCTAAGGTTTTAGTCTTTTTGTTGCATGCAGAAATTTAGGCCTTCCTGCAAATGCAATTATGAGAGATCTCTCCCCTTTGTGAAAGTGGCACTTGGACAGAGTTTCAGGAAACCTTTTTAGCCTAGTGTTTCCAAAGGTTTAACTTTCCGAGAGAGTTAAAATTGGGGCCTGAATGTGCTTTCGACTTCCCATGAAGCTGTGCCAAACACTGCTTTGACACTTTGTGTTTGTGTTACTCCACCAACTTTGAGAGCTGCTTACCTCGAAAACTTTCAACCTTCAGCCATTTTTTACTTATCAAAAAAAAAAAACACAGCATTTTACAATTAGCAAAGATGTTATACATCTCCAGTTAAAGATCTGGCTATTTAGAAGGGGCTTGAATAATCTCCTAGGTTCACCCTCTGCATACTAAATTGATGAAAATGAAACAAGACCTTATGGAGGGAGAGAATGAACAATAGAATGGTAGATAATGCACAAATTTAGGACTTGATTTACATAAAGTACATATGCTATCAGTTGGTCAAATTTTATAAATCATATGATCAATAATTATCTTAATCGAGGTGTCATCCAAACATTTTTGGCATCATTTTTTCTATAGTTCTCAACTCTTTTGTGTGGGTGGGCATTCCCAACTTCATGCCAATCAATTTATTGCTGTGTCATTTTGTACCTGTATCAGAAAGCGTAGGCCCATTCGTTCTAGTGTCGAGCCTCGAGGTTTTCGGGCCGTGATGGGAAAATAGACATGGTGTTTTTTCTCAGATGTCTAAACCTTGTGATTTGGGTGTAAACCCCAAATTGTAGGTCCAAGTCATGCTAGTTTGCGTTATGCCTCAAACATGCATATTGAATTTTTACTACTAAAAAATTCCCAAGTTAGCTTGTAGATATGGGAGTAATAGTTTGGGAGGATCTCCTCTGGTTCTAATTTCTCCTTGTAGCATGTTTTTTAGGTGATTATGACTGTCCTGGACCATGTTTTTGCAGATAAATATCTCACACACGTGAAGCCTGATTCTTCCTCTGTGCATGGGGATGGGAGTAGATTTCCTCATGTGAATGAGAATGGTTGTACCAGTGATGTTAATTCTTTTGGGTATCAGCCCTTGCCCAAGGAGGAGTCTGTGTCATTTTCAACTGCATCAGAGGCACCCAGGGTTTTGGACCCAAGGCTGGATGGCTCCAAGAAATCGATTGGTTCAGTCTCGGCCCTTAAAGAATTAGTAAGATATCAGTTACTTGAATAATGTAGTTTTCATATTTATACCTTCTTGCAGTTGTATAATTGTGAGGTTTCTGGTTATTGGCATGCCGTGGGTCTACTTATTCCTTCAGTGCATGATGGAGGGCCTTGGTGTAGCTTTTCAACCTCAGCCTCTCGTTTCAGCTAATCAGGTCCAGAAAAACGAAGTATATGCACAGGTTAGGAATTGCAAGACCATCCTTTGAAACTTGAGTTTAAAATGTGAGAACTTTTGCCTTAGGTAATTAATATTGTTTGAATGCCTAATTATGTCCTTTTCTACTTAATTTTAAATGCTGAGAGAACTCAATTTTAGAAAGAGAACAACTTCAGTGACCAAATTCTATCCCTTACTGTAAAGGGCTTATGGTTCATCCTTGATGGATTGGTATTATTTTCCTGGATCTTATACTCTGTAATTCATTTGGTGATAGTATGTTCTTGGCCATTTTGGTGGTGAGATGTCTTTTGGATCAATAATGGCTCAAATTATACATCAATCTGTTATCTGAAGGTGAAACTGTGTAAAGGAATTGAAGAATATGATGTGATTTGGATATTCTCTAATGTTTTATCTATTGGTTTTTTGATGTTCGAGTGATGATTCCTGATTGAAATTCATAGATTGCTTCTCGGCATGGCCATTAATCATGACACCGTCTTTCTGTTATGAGTAGAAGTAAAATACCATCTGGCTTATTATATAATATTCAAGGGGCTGCTTTCCCCTTCACTCTATTAATTCGTTCTGTTTGGTATGACGTTGTAGGTTGAAATAGATGGACAGGTGTTAGGCAAGGGAATTGGGTTGACATGGGACGAAGCTAAGACACAGGTATTGTGCTATCCTCCCCCTCCCCGGCTCTCCTTTCTCTTCCTCTCTTGGATTCCCATGTTTTCTTCCACTCGAACTTCTTTTTGTAATGCCTTGTGGTCTGAAAACCTGGACTTGTTTTTCTTAGGCTGCTGAAAAGGCTCTGGGAAGTCTAAAATCCATGCTTGGTCAATATTCTCAAAAACGACAGGGTTCTCCAAGGTGAGTGATTTGAACCTACTGGTAGTAGTCAGTAGCAAAAGCTTTCTCCTTAAAAAACCATATATGTTCAGAGTTTTAGGAACACTGGTTACTAAGTAAGTATAACTTTTTGCTTGGGTGGAGGTGGATGGTTGGAACCCATTCAACCCAAATAGATCATGATACCCAAAAATAGCTTAAATTCTGGAAGACTAGGTAAACATTGCTCGGACTTCACGGGTATTCTTCTGTTGTATGGGAGCTCTTGCAGCTAAAGCGATTTCTTTTATTGATTCAGGGAAACAAAGGAAGAAAATGAGAAAAAGAAGGATTAAAAAAGCAAGAGTTTTCAGCTTTTGTGTGTCTGGTTTCTTTTAGGTTTTCTGTCTTAACCAAAAATAGAACTTAGATGAGAATTGTTTTTGCTCATTTTTGTTGGTGTTCTGTTTTGTATTTATTTTTTCCTGAAATGATAGTAAGATTCCCAGATCCATCCTAACCTGACATCGGTTTCAATGTTCGTGTATTCATTCTTTTATAGTTCAATTTTTTTTTTGTGGATCAGGATGTTGCAAGGGATGCCAAGTAAAAGATCGAAGCCAGAGTTTTCCCGAGTTCTGCAGCGAATTCCATCTTCTGCCAGATATCCAAAGAATCCTTCTCCTGTACCATGAAAATCCAGTACATATTTTCCCCCCTCATGTTCTGGTTTGGCATCTGTTGTGATAATTTCTATCATACACAACACCCATAGAAGCAACAGCTGTTGAATTCAATGTCCTGCGCTGACACCTCGCCTTTGAGACTCATTGCCTGGCTCTCAGCAAAGTGCAACTTCCATCAATCTTATTGACCTAATTTTGAATTCTTTGGAAAAAAGGGGTGACGCTTGGACTCGCAATTTCTGCTCTGAGATGTTCATTTTGCGGGATATCTGGGAAATGTTGTATCAGTTCTTTCCCCTCACCGAAAACCTGGTAAGACAGATGCATGTAGCTCCCAACTTTTATGTGGATGATGCCATCAGTCCCAGGATTTTTGGTGAGCTTACCTCTATCAGATTATCTTCGAGCCGGTGTAGTATATGTAAGCAAAAGTACTAATAGATTATGGCGTTGATCAAAGGTAGCTTCTGGCTTTTCCCAGAATGTATACTAACCATTGTCAGTTTTACTGCCCATCAATCCGAGTAGGTTATTTTCCCTTTCTTTCCTCGTTTTGTTATTGCCCACCACCAGTCAGAAGATTAAAATTTTGTTAAAGTTAGTAGTGTAGTGGTGATGACATTGTTGAATCGGCATGATGGCATGTGATTTATACCATGATTTACAATGAGCTTATGAATATCTGTTTTCATTTTATATAATATCTGAGTTGGAATTTACTTGCCAAAAGAATTAAATAATAATAATAAGCAGGTATTAACTAGCTTTACTTGTTAGAGCATCAGCAGGGTTGGCCAGACTTGCGTCTGGCCAACCAAACAGCACTGTTCCTTTGCAATACGTTAGCTTAAATTGGTAGGGTCAAATATGTACTTCCGCGAAACACTTAGCCAACTAAATATTTTATTTATTTATTTTTGTGTTCTTGCATTTATAGAATTTTGTGTCATGTGTGTATATATATATATATATATATCATTTACTTAAATCTCAATAACTTTCACTACAAATTAAATTTTTTGATGAAACCAATTCTATTGAAAAGATAATTTCGAGAGTTTTAATTTGAATACCACTTAGACTATTTTTTGATTTAAAATGAAAAAATTATGAATTTTTCAAGTTAAAAAAGTATAAAAAAATTTAATAGATACATGTATATACATTAAATTTTAGATTAATTTAATTGTGTGGGTAGTGAAAATCTGAAGAATCTATTATAGAGTCAAAATTTAGAGATTGTGATATGATGATGTGGTTGACTAAAATGTTGAAGTGGTTGACTAAAATTCAAATTTAAAAAATAATTTTTGGCCAACTCACGATGAATGCTCTTACGTGGTTAATAGTGACTGGAACGAGTGCCATTCAATCCATATGTTTAGTTGCTTTGGTAAAAAAAATTAATAAAAAAAAAATCCATATATACGTTCGGTAAATAATGCATTAATGATGATGTGATTATAGTTTTTGAAAATCACCTAAAACCTTTTTCTTCACTGTTAGTAATTAGTATTGGTATATATCATATTGGCTAGATCTCATTTTTAATCTGTGTAAATGTGGCGGTGGTAAAATTTTATTCAACTTCAACATAAGTTGGAGAGCTTGGGGGGGGAAAAAATGATATAAGCTAAATGGGAAAAATTATCATTTAAATAAAATTTAAAATTAGGTCCATTTAATTAGAATAGAAATTAATAATAGAAAATGAAAGAAATTAATAGTAGAGAATGAAGTGACTGGAAATAAAATTAATTTTTTAGAAAAGAATTTTCTTTCAAAAATTTCTATTTTGGGAATAATATTATCTTCGAGATATTAAAAAACCCCTTCGTCCCTCTTTTTCTCAATTTACTTTTAAAGAACCACGGTTTCGTCTCCTTTTACTTTCCTTCAAGAAAACTTCTCCAAATCAAAAACAGTGTTCATTCAACAAACGACAAAAATCTCTACTAATTAACATTTCTAAATTAACTTGCGAAAAAAAAACATTTCTAGACTAATTTACGAAAAAAAAAAGCATTTCTAAATTAATAAAGGAAGCTACCCTGGTCTTGAATTGAAGATGGTAATACAGACACATCACGCATCATTATTCCTTCACTGTGAAATTGTGGTATATAGAAGGAAGACTTCCTCTGCAGCATTTCACCCGTCGATACATATAGAGAGAGAAAGACTAGATACAAACAACCTAGAGAGAGAGAGAGATGTCTTCGTTCGATACATACAGCCACGACGGTGAAGACTCAACTATAGCCTCCGCTCGCCCCTTCGACGACGACGGCTACATCGGCTACGACCCTCGCCTCCCCTCCCAGCGATTCGAAGAATCCTACTTCGGCGCCTCCGATGAGGGCCAGTACACCGCCGTCTCCGATCCGCCTCCGTACCACGGCGGCGGATTCCCGGAGGAGGAGGAGGAGGAGGAGGTGGTCGTAGATCACGTCTCTCACTCCGTTCACAGTCCTGAAACCTACGCCTTCGGCTCAGATCCGGACCCTAACTATTCGCAGTCTTCTCCGTTCTCTTCTTCGGTCCCTGTATCGAACGGTAACGGCAAGGCGTACGATATCGGTGAAGACGCCGACGGTTTCTTCTCCTCCGACGGGCCGGTGCTTCCGCCCCCGACTGAAATGCAGCCGGAGGAAGGTTTTGCTATTCGCGAGTGGCGGCGGTGAGGTTTCGATTCGCTTAAATGAGTGCATTTATATGATTTTATTGCATTCGGTTGCGCAGATCTGTTGTTTGTTATATTTTGTGGATCTTTAAGTTTTGATATATTTTGCGACATTAACTTCGATCAAGATCTCAATTCCTATGATTGCATAAAGCTCGGCTTGTTTTAAATCTTTGTTCTGAATATTATGCAGTTAGATCCACTTCGATCTAGATTACTGCTACCAAGCAGCGAATATTTAAGAATCTTAGATACTTATGTTCCATTGTTCCTTGATGAGGTGTTTCCTTCATTTTTTTAGTCGCAGCGGTTACATGGTCCCTTCTAGCGCTATTTTTGCATCAACTTCAGTCAATCCTGTAGTAAAATGGATCTGCGGAAATTTGCAATAAGTTTAAAACCAAAACTGTTTGCATAGCAATGCTACAGATTTAAGTTGAAAATTGGTTGTTCTTGTAGATTTCTTCTGCTTAAGTTTGTATAAGTTTGTTAAAAGCACTAAACCGTGCTTAAGGAACAGTCTTGTGTTTTCCATTTCTGCTGTATATGTTTTAGTTGGGTTGTTCTCTATATCATACTTTTTTTCCGTTTTGCTTTCTTATTTGCATGGCCTAGAGGTGATATCTTCAAACTTTGTAGGTTCAGCTGGTTTCTTATAGTTGTTGCATGAGGGAGAAGATTTATATGTAGCATTTGGTCCCTTAGATGAAGTTAAAGTTGATAATAATCATGTAAAACTTGAATAAAATATTGTTACAAGTTCTTTCTGATAAAAAGCAATTAGAATCAAACACCTAAATTCACCCTTTTCTTTCGGCAAAATTAGCAAATCAGTTTTCCTTTTCTTTCATTTACTTGACACCTCCCCTTTCCTACCTCTTTGTAATAGAGGGGAAGTGTTCATAGTCTGATTCAAAATGCATCTTTATTTTAACCACTCATACATTGTACTTTTCCTGATTTTTCCTTGATCCAGAAGTATAGGAAGAATGTTCTTTTAAGTGTTCTTTCACGCTTATGTGTTGTGTAGTACCTTCTGGAATCCTGGTTGGGCTGCAATCTTCTAATCAGAACAAATAATCGTTGTACAGAGTAACTTTGGTTTCCATTAAGACCTGCAAGACAACTGCATGCCCACTTAAATTATTTAGTTCTGAATAATATGAGATTTAAAATGCTGCATGCAACTTCGTAGCCTATTCCTTTAGAGGACCTTGAAGTAAGTTTACGTCCTTTTTTCCCCCTTAGCAAATAACAAACCCACCCACTTTGCCGCTGTGGGGACTTGAACTCCCGACGTTCCACTTTGAAAGAGGAGATACCAATAAACTAGAAGCCTTGGTGAGTTGGTTTGCCTCTTTGCTGTTTATTACATTCAAGAAGTCATACAGAAGGTACTAGTACTAAACTTTTCCCCCCCCCCCCTCCTTTTTGTTAGTAGTATTCCAGTGGAGATAAACATCACTATATTTATATCTAAACTTGAGTGCCAGAGGACTTGGCTGGTTTTAATTTTTTTTAAATTAATGAATACAATGGAATATTATTCTTTATATACAAGAATGAATTAGATGTGGTTTTTAAGAGCTGATTAGGATGCGATATATAAATTATACAGAACTTTTCAGCCTCTTTGGCTGCAATTATAACAGGAACACTTCATTTATAGTTATGGAAAATTTGGAGAGAAATGGAACTGATGAATAAAAGAAGGGTAAATTGCATTGAACTCCCCTGAAGATGGGCTAAATAACAACAACCTCCCCTTAGTTTTAAAAATAACACTGACCTCCCCTGTCAGTGATGCCAGAGTAAAGTGTCTAACAGAAAGTGTGAAATGACCATATTACTTATGCATTTTTATATATTATTTAATTGAAAAAATATTGCAAGATAAAAAGACTAAGTTGTCCTTTCACATTTTACTATGCATTTTCACCTTTTTTACATCATGTCATCTTTTCACTTTTCATCTTCTCACCCTGTTCATTCATCTTCTTCAGAAATAGTACCAACCGAGAAAGAGAGAGCAGTTAGATAGAGAGAACCTATTATAGACAAATCTAATCGGAACCTGTTAGCCAGAAATCTAATTCCTTCATTTTCAACTGAGATACACTTGGAGAGAGAACACTTGGACAGAGAGAGACCAACTAATTAGAGAATATGATGAACCTGTGAGAGAAATTTGATTGATTAGCATAGAACTACATTTTCAATGAAGGATTTGTTTGATTGAAGGCTAGTAGGAGCTGTTGGGTTGTAGGGTCACTTTTGTGTTCGAAAAAGTACTAGAAGATGAAGCTAAAGAAGAAGAGATTGAAGAAGACAGAGAAGGAGAGAGAGGTGGGGAGTGGTGGTTTCCGGTGAAGTGCGGTGGCCATGTTCTCTTTCCTCACTTAGTTCATAGCTCTTCGGATGCAACCTATACGACCCCATCTCTTCAATTCCAACTCCCTCATCTATGCCTCCTCCGCTCACCACAGCTCCATCTCCGTTGGCTATGGCAGCGGCTCTTCACAGTTCGGCACCAACGACCATAGTCGGTCTAGTGACTCTCGGCAGACCATCTACGATGATGATAAAGCTCTCGATATAGCCACTATCAAGCACTGTTAAAATTCAAATATGAACCCGAAATGATTATTGCTTGAACTTGCTTAAAATTCATTCTGAACTCAAATTTTAGCACATAATCAACTTAATTGGAAATTTGATGCATTTGTTAAGGTGATGGTTTGGATTCTTTGGAATATGTCAGCTACTGTGAGACGCATTGATCAACGTCATATGATTGGTAGTTTTGGATTTTTTTTCCCTCTTTTTTTCTTTTTAGTTTAATTTCTATAATTAAGTATTCAATGATTACGGATTTTTGGTTTTTGTATGGTCTTATTAGAAATGTTCTTTCATGGTCTTACCCCTATGTTTAATAATAGTGATGATGGCTACAAATAACAATTTGTATAGATTAAGCAGAGGACACTTTTGTCTACTTTTTTTGCAAATGGGGTATTTTGGTCATTTACCGTTACTGCATAAGGATAGCTTTCAAATGTCCCAAGGGTAAAATTGGATTTTCAATTTTTACAAACCATGACATCATCAGATTCCGTCCATTGCCGTCAGTGGCTGTTATGACGGGAGGGCAGTGTTACAAAATCATCCTTGACAATGGGAGGTTAGTGCTATTTTTGAAAATATGGGGGAGGTGGGGCTGTAATCATGCCTTTCTTCAGCGGAGGTCAGTGTAATTATCCCATAAAAGGAATATTTTAGATAAGCAATGGCGTTCATCCTTGTGTATGTGACAGTTTTACTGAAATATGTTCACAGTGCATGTCATATATACATATACATGTTTGTGTTTGTGTGTGTGTGTGTGTGTGTACATGTAACAGTTTTACTGAAATATGCTGACAGTACTTGTCATATATACATATATGTGTTTGTGTGTGGATATAAATATATCTTACAATATTCAGCAGTAAAATCTTTCTTACCATAAAATCTTGGTTTTGTTGATGCAGTCAGAATGCCATTCTGCTTGAGGAGAAGGAGAAGAGGGAGAAGGAAATTCGAAACCAGATTCTAGAAGAGGCAGAAGAGTATAAACGAGCTTTCCATGAGAAGAGAAAGCTTAATATTGAGACTAACAAGACTAACAACAGAGAAAAAGAGAAGGTGGAAAAACTATGAAGAGTTTTTGTTCTCCTAATTTCGCCAATTCTATTCCTAACCTTTACTTGGGTTTTTACAATTATTAATTGTTTTATTTTATTTTATTTTTAATTTGGAGCAGTTATACTTGGCTAATGAAGAGAAATTCCATAAAGATGCTGATAAACAATACTGGAAAGCAATAGGAGAGCTCATTCCTCACGAGGTTCCCAACATTGAGAAAAAGAGAGGAAAGAAGGATCAAGACAAAAAACCATCTATCACAGTCATCCAGGGTCCCAAACCCGGGAAACCCACGGACCTCTCGAGGATGCGGCAGATACTTGTGAAGCTGAAGCATAAACCCCCTCCTCACATGTTACCGCCCCCACCTGCCCCTGCCCCTGCGAAGGATGCTAAAGATGGGAAGGATACTAAAGATGGAAAAGATGTCAAAAACGGAAAAATAGCAGCACCTAATGCAACTGGTACTGAAGCAGGTGAGGCGCCTGCCAAAGATGCCAATTCCATCGGGTCACCTCACCCTTCAAAACAAGAACATTCTGCTACAGTTGATCCCCAGCCTGCTGCGGAACCTGAGTTAGCTTCAACAGACTGATTACGATCACATACACCATGCACTTGAATTCCCAATTTCCTTTCAGTTTATTTTATTTTCTCACATGCCCTAATCTCTCATGTTTGCCATTTGGTCCCTCCTATTGCCATAAATTAGAATTGAGTACAATTTGTTTCATTGATTGTTTCTTTTATTATGGAATTCTGTTTTTGCACTGCTTTGAGATATTATGTGGACTGAGATTTGAAGTTGTCAGCACTGCTTCTGCTTCTGCTTCTGAAGTAATAGACTTGTTTACATTGATTATTCTTTGTGTGAAAATAGTTGTTTGTTGATGCAGAGTTCCAGAAAAAAGAGGGCATCTCATTTCTCTTGAAAATAGCTTATAGCTTATGTGTGGCACCATTATTATAGGTGGCATTGGATTAGAATACGAATTTTTGGTCTCATTTATTTCAGTACCTGCGTGGGCAGGATTTTATGGGTAGTGCTCTCTTTGCCAAGACCCTTCTTAGGGCAATGCCATTTACAGAGGTATTGGAGACAAGGAAGAACAAATGGACAATTATCCTTTAATTATCATTATTGTTATAATTTCTTTCAATATTTAGGGACTATTTTTTGGATATTCAACGAAACTTAAAATATATTATATTAAAGTGATGGCCAGTAGCGGCTGCCACATTATTTGTTAATTGGAATTTATAAGAAAACACGAACACGTGGAATTAAGTTACAGGGTAAGACTCAAACATCTCTAGACGTTTGTATTCCATCCAAGTCGTTGAATTTCAAAACATCTTGTATACCAAAAGGAGATTGGCTGAAAATGCTACTGCTATTTTGCTGTAATTTGGTTGTAATAGTTCTGGTAGCGACTTCTGGTACAGTAGATTATTCGTGGCTGATTGAGCAAACTTCCGTTACATGGAAGTGATTCCTCCTCAAACATCAGTTTACGAATGATTCATAATGATTCAAAAAATAAAGGAATTCAACAGCGCAAAAATTTTCACCGTTGCAGTCATTACTGACACACACACATATTACTTATAAGTAATATCAATCAAACACATTAAACAGCTATGATGTTGCATCATGGAAGACAAAAAATTATCTACATGATAAAATATGTATCACAAACACTAAGGGCTATAGCTGAGTTACGTAGAGCACCTTGTTTACATGCACGCCAATGGTGGGTTTTTTTTTACCAGAGGAGTCGATCATGCAATCAAAAGAATTGATCCTATTGAGAAATCAATGTCTTACTCCATAACTTTGAGAGAACAAGAGAATAATAGTCTGACAAATGGTTAGGTCGGATTCAGGTATCTTTTCTTAATCACAATTAAACTCCTTAGATGAGTTCCTTTAGGCCCATAATATAAAGGAAAGAAAACGCACCATTGTACACCACTCTATACCGGTTTGAATTTGTCCAGAAAGAGTCCACAGTGTTCGGTTTTAACGAATAATTCTACAATATCCGGAGATTCCTTAAATGTAGAAATTCCACCGGTTATATCCCCTAATACACGGAATTCCCGTGGTATATAATAATTTCTCGGTTTTAACACTTTGTACCAGCAACTACTTGATATCTAACCAAAACCCTGTTTTCCCCAATGTCACCCCCACCCACCATCCTTGAATGGCTTAAAAAAAGGAAATAATTATTTTAGGAGGGAACTAAACAAATAAACCAATGGTTGACTTGATGCATTAATGGAACAAGAACTGAAACAAGTTCTTGTCTTGCACATGGCTTTAACTTTCATTTTTCTGCTGAATCGAAGCAATGCAAATCACCATCCTTAAGGCTCAATAATGGTAATCGGCATCAATCCTTTATCTAGGGGTCACTTGAGTGATGGTGATGGGCACAGAGCTCATCTGACCGCTAGTAGAGCTTTCAGGTGACTTTTTATTCAAATATGACACTCCACTAGGTCCACCTGAATCAGCGGAGAAGCCTGGGGCTGTGAGTTCCTTCTCATTGAGCCGAATGTCTCTTGAGAGCATCTCAACAACCTGGCTCATCATAGGCCTCCGGCTTGCTGCTGATTGGGTGCAAAAAAACGCTACTTTAATGTATTTGATGACTTCTTCCTCAGGGAATTGTTCCAGTTCCGGATCTACTAGCTCTAAGAGTTTCCCTTTTTCATACAGCTCCCATGCCTGTTGAAATCAAGATGTTAGAGGAAAAAGATCGCTAACAAATAATAGAAATCAAGATGTTAGAATCTAACAATTAAGAAATAGAATAAATAGAACAAGATGGATGCCGGATCAACCAGAAAATTGCCAAAAAATTTATAACCAACACGCTTGACCTCTGAAATTTAGGATTTTTCTACTTAGTTTCTTTATAAGCCAACCAGACAAAAACTCCAGTTGGAACCACTAAACAGGGGTCATTTGAGAACAAATTAACATCTAATCATGCCTCCTTGAACACGGGCAAATAGGGCTGTCTAGTAAGCACAGACACGCCTAAAAAGGCAAAGAATCCGTGTCGGACAAATTTTTTTTATTTTTTTGAATTTTTGCACACAACACGGACACGCATCCGACACGCCATGAATTTTCGGACATGGCACAGACACAACCATTTTTTTTTCTCTTTTTCCTCTTGTTTTCATGAATCTTTTCTTTTCCATGGATTCTTACTTTATTTTTCACTAATCCTTAAATCTTTTTCTAACAAAACCCTAATTTTTTTTTGCTTTTTTCTCTTTTTTAAGCCTCTTTCTTTTTTCCAGCAAAACACAAGTTCTAGAAATGTTGTTTTTAACAATTCAACTATAGTCTATCTCATCTCTTCATCTTTGTCCTTTTTTTGCTCTTCTTTCTCTTACTATACATTTGACTTGCTGATGATGCTTTTGTATTTGGAGTAAGATGGAATGATGTTTAAATGATAAGACTAATTTTTATTCTAATGTCTCGTTTCAACTCTTCACACTTGTAGTCTCTGCAATTCACATGACACCGACCATTTTCTACAGGTGAGTTTCTCTCTCCTTTTTCTCTCTAAATCTCTCAATCTAACTCTCACTCTCTCCCTCTCTATCGCTCAAAGTTTATTATCCTGTTTTAGGCTTTTAGTTTCCTCCTACAAGTTTTACTCAAATTAACTGAATGGGGTTCTGTTTTGAACTTCTCGAGTTAAAAGTGTCAAACCAGTACCATTCCGGCTTTGATTCTTTGCTTTCTCATCTTTCAGCAACGCCGGCGATGTTCACCGACAATCGGCAATAGTCTTTCTTGCTAAGTTTCTATCAACTTCTCTCCCTCTTAATTTCATCTCTTCAAATTGTCCGAAAATTACGGTTTCACTCACCAATTTTTGTAATCAATTTTTCTTTGTTGAATAGTTGGCTGTGTTGGATGATTGATGGGTAATGTTGCAACAGATTGTTTTTTTGGTGATGTCTGCTTCATTTAGTGTTTTACGGCTTGAAATAAGCTTCAGAAACGGTTGCATTTGTGAGTTGAGCTTGATAATCGGCTCGAGATTGAGCTTGCCTCGTTAAATTAAACGAGCTAAGCGAGCCGAGCTCGAGTTTGCATACTTATGTCCGAGCCGAGCTTGGACAATAATGTGAAAGCTCGGCTCGAACACTCTTGTAAATGTTGAGTCGAGCTCGAACAGCCTACTACCCGGCTTGACTTGGCTCATTTACAGGCCTACGGGCAGAACAGAGAGATTTAAGGAAAATTTGGATACTCAAATGCAAGAAAATATAATTTCAAGCAAATAATCTGCACTTCATAGCTAAAGCATATTCTTTGATTCTTGAAAAAATACACAGGTTATTCTAATATTTTTTTTCTAAAATATATATTTCTTCTTGAATAACCATTAGGAAGAAGCTATCAACAGTCACATGGGAAGCAGACCAAGAAACTGCAAACATAATGTCTAGCAAAACAACAATAGAATAACCCGCACGGGTGGCCCAAGGGGTCTCTTGGGGCAAACCCTAAACTTGAACGCCTTGGGTTTGACTCTCACAGGGCGCAAAAACACCTAGGTTTAAAATGACATGTGTGGTTTGCGGGTTATTGCACCTATCCAAAGTTTAAGATTACCAAGTTGGAAGGGTTCCTGTTTCAAAAAAAAAAGAGAGCAATAGAATCTAATGCTACCAAGATTGTGTCTAAACTTGAGAGAACTGACTCACCCATTCCAGGAGAAGCTTCTGCATCCCTCCCCAGTTTTCTTTTGCATTGTTTCTGCCACTTACTACTTCAAGTATGAGGATCCCAAAGCTGTACACATCCGCCTTCAATGTTAACTGACCACCCATCACATATTCAGGTGCCAAATAACCACTGCATGGAACAAACCCAAGCTATGAGTTGGAATATGGTCTCTAACATTTATTCTGTGAAACAAATTTCAAATTATAAAGGAGAAATTTACCCTGCAATCCCTAAAAATCAGGCGAAGATCTACAATTATCATACTACAAAAGCTTTTCAAATAATATTATTCAAGAGTAAAAACGTTTAATGCGCACATCAGATGAAGGAAAAAAGAAAAAAACATGCAAATTCTATGCACAAAAGTATAGGTTGACCAAGTTCCAAAAGCTCTAAAATATTTCACGATAAATAAAAGAATCATTTATGTTTCAAAGGAGATAGCGTATTTATATATTACAAATTATATGAAGAACAGACACTAGTAAAATGACTTCAAACTGTGTCTAGTTTTGCTATGAAAAAATTTCATTATGAATGGATTATTTATATCTGTATTGGTTCAACTTTCAATGGATCAAAAGAAATAGCATAACTAGGATGTTACTAATGTTCTGGAAACAAACATCCACAAAGTAACTAAGAACGTACTGGAACCATTTTAGAATAATGTATGCATAAACAGAAGGAAATGGTAATGGCATGGATGATGGACCATATGCTGAAAGTGCCTGCTAATTTTTTTTCCCAAGAAATTTCTCTGAACATCCCATTTTTTAGAAACTTTTCAGTTGTTTACCTCATTTTCGTATATACATTTTTATTAAATAATAAAATTAAGAAAATCATATTTTCTCAAAGGATGCTTTGCTTTCATCATTCTCAAAATCATTGCGACTTTTCAGAATTTTCTCCCTTTTAACATGTTTCTAAAAGGGCAAGTGAAGAGGCTCGAGTAAAGCCACTCCTTTGGGCTGCTGATCAATCATATTGCAAGTTCTGAATTCGTAGGATGCTAGAGATAAAACTAACTCATAAGATCTAAACCTGCTGCCCATTATTCGTTTGATGCATGAACATAGTATGTGGAAACAGATTTGGTATGACATGGACCATACATTCAAAGTTTGTATTTTATAATTGTTTTCTTTTATGTAAACCATATTTCAGGAAGTTTTCAGTCATTTACCTGTATTTCCATATCCATGCTTCCATTAGACTGTTAGGAGAATTCAAAGAAGCCTAAGTAAAGTTGGTTTAGTGATCAATTAAGTTGCAGGTTTTGAAAATGCAGGATGCTAGGGGTGAAAATAAACCCTAGATTTAAGGCTGCTGCCACATCCGTGTGATGCAAATGAAGATATTGATTTGTTGAGCTTCATCTTCAGAAGAAAGCTCTCTTCAATGTCAAGTGTACCACGGTGTTGGTGCACGTGGTGCAACGCGAAAGAGAAACTTTTACACACAAACACACATAGGATCACCCTTGTTTCTCCTCAATTCCTTTATGTTAAAGTTCTCTCTCTCTCTTCAAAATTTCTCTTTTCTTTGTGCATGGTAGTATATGTCATGTGGCCTGACACAGCATGTAAGATTTTCATATCACTCATTCTCAATCGTTCCCATGGTTGTGTGAAAATAAATTATTTTCATGTTCTCTCTCTCCTTTCTGAAACATCTAGAATGTAAACTATGGCAGTCATTGCTAAAGCCTAAAGGCAATTAATTAATATTATAAGCAGCAAGAATCTTCTAATGTTGGACAAAAGCAAAGATAAAATGTCAAGTAATAGCAGCCAAAGCTTGAGGTGGGAATCAAAAGAGCAACGTACGTGGTTCCAGCTATCCTAGTGGTAATGTGTGTAATGCTATCTGGAAAAAGTTTAGCCAATCCGAAGTCTCCAATTTTCGGTCTGAAGTCTTTATCAAGAAGTATATTACTGGCTTTGACGTCCCTATGCACTATATGTGGCTCAAGTTCTTCATGAAGATAGGCAAGGCCCCTAGCAGTACCCATGCATATAGCAGATCTTCTTCCCCAGTCCAGTTTTAAAGTTCTCTTTGTACCTGCAAGCAAAATTAAATTACATTTCGGTACTCCTTTGTGTATACTTATCTTAAAGAACTGTACATATTCCAGAGAGTTTGTTAATTACCTAATAATGCACTATCAAGGCTGTTATTTTCTAAGTATTCGTAGACCAAAATCCGGTTAGGTCCATGAGCACAGCATCCAATTAACTCAACAAGGTTTGGATGCCTGACATTTGATATGGCTTCAATCTCGGTCAAAAATTCACGCACCCCCTGCATTGATTCAGCAGAAAGCGTCTTCACTGCAACTTGTGTTCCATTTTTGAGGATTCCCTATAAATAGCAATGGATTTAATAAATCGGAACAATTTCATACATGAGATAGATAACTCTGACATGTATGATCCTCTAGTATCTTAGTATCAAATTAAAACTGAGGTTTATCTATCATCAAAATATGACTCGTAATAGAGCATAGGTCAAAGAATAACTTTAACATGGAGCATGTTATGACAAACAACTGCGAACCAAGCACAATCACGAAACACGACAGAAAACAAAACAATCACCACACAGAATACAAGTATTTACGTGGTTCGGCGATGTGCTTACGTCCATGGTGAAGATCCGGCAAAAGTTTTCACTATGCGAAAATCAACAGATTACAAGTTTCAACCCCAAACCCTAGCTCTCGCTCTCTCACTCTCTTTTTGCGTTTTCAGTATTTTTCTCTCTTAATCCCACTCCAAACCTTACATGACCTTATATGGCTACAAGAGAGTCCTAAACAGGGTCCAAAACCGGCAAGTGAAAACGGGTCATAAAATTTTTTCCCATTTTTCAGGTCAAAACTGTTGCGACCTGGCCTGAGACAAAATTCGGGCCACAACATAACAGAACATATCATAAAATCCATTATTTTATGTAATTTTATAAGTGTGGGAATTTAAGTTTGCGACTGACAAGAGTCTTTTTATGGTTAAGGAGTCTTAAAATCCAATCTATAGTCTACACTCTAATTGATGATTTAGGGCGTAAGCACATTAGCGAATGCATAACAATATAACATCTAGAAAGTTAAACAATCTCAGATCTCCTTTAGATAGCATGGACACCTTCATGAATATATAGGGAATTAGATTAGATTTCTGCAGCCAACCTAAGAAGAAAGATTCAAGATTATGTAAAAAATATCTACATTTTTTATAAACTTGGGAATGGATGGTTGAAGTTTGACAGTTCAATAATCAAGACCAGTCAGGTTTACAGTTTGTGGTTGATCACTTCTGAGCCAACCAATGAAGTTGGTTGTCCCTTACTGGTAAAAGAACAATATGAGATAAAAGCATTGAAAACACTAAGAAGAGTGTACAGTTTATTAATCAACATCAGTCGGGTTAACAGTTTGTGGCTGACCACTTCTGAGCCAACCCATGAAGTTGTCCCTTACTGGTCAAAGAAGAATATGAGATAAAAACATTGAAAACACTAAGAAGAGTGTTTCCCAGCCAATATACCAACTATGTGGAGCGCTGGAATGAACATTATCAACCTTTGGCATATTTTGCACAACGCGGTTGCTTCGGACCTCAAGCTTGCTGCTCTGAGCTTTTACCATTGCACCAAGCAATGATCCCTTAAAAGCAATAACAACCTTCCATAACATAATGTTCAAAGTGAAAGAAGTCCATATAAAGCCGCGTAAAAGAAGTTCCATAATACGATTGTCTTCAAAAGATTTCCAAGGAAAATTAACTGTTCCTATAAAAAGAGGCTTCAGTTTTCCGCAAGGCTGATGTATTTATTAATACCACAAGAACGGCATAGGTTAGATTGGCCAAGTGAGAATTTTATTGAAGTAAAAGAATCTGTAAAACTGAGTACCTTGTAAACTGTTCCAAAACCTCCTCGACCTATCTTATTGCTTGGATGAAAATTCTCTGTTGCTTTCCTTAATTCATTGTATGAGAAGTTCCTTGTATTTCCAAGTGAATGCCCTGGGCAATGAAGAAACAAAGGAAAATCAGAGAGATGAAAAAGATTTTCATATATGACATTAAATAATATAATCATCTTCAATGACTAGGAAGGAAATAATGTGTCATAATTAATCATAACCTGAATAATCACTATAAAACCTATCTATATTGTGTGAGAAAGCATAAACTAGGATACTAAATCATATCCCAGAAACTGGTGAAGTCCCCATGGATCAATCCTATGGTGACCGTAAAGCTGAATTTGAGGTATAGACACAAGTACCTAATGTATGGATTATTTGGTTCAAACTGGATTCATTCTCTCTGTTTATCACGATCTAGAAAGAGATGTTAGAAGCAGCTATACCCGAAGTGCTAAAACAAAGCTGGGTTGATTGGTCAAAAAGGATGCTGCTCCTCTTTGTAGTTTGGCTCAATTTTTTTTATCTCTTGGCATTGATTATGTTTAATGTGCTTATGTTCCACGTCCGATGGTATAATTTTTTTTTCCACTGACAAGATTATTTTAGTTGACAGATTTGAAAATTAGGGTCAATGTTAAGTTACAACCAGGGAGATATTGAATTATAAAAACAAGGAAGAAAGAAAATTATATTATTATTCTGAGCTTTGTCCTTAATATTGTCAGTTGAATCAAGTGTCTGATGACATTGATGGCAAAATATCAAAAGTTCCCACAGTAACGTGTGAATATCTCAATCAGATCAAATACAAGAAGAGGTAGGTCACCAAACCAAAATCTAATTCCTTTGACAAGATCACTAGATTGCCAAAAAATCATAATCACACGTAAACGTAAGCAATTCCTTTTTAAGCTTCCAGAATTGTTAATCAATGCATGTGTCATAACAGCACCAAAATAAGCATTGTGTATATGTTGCTTATGGATTTCAGACGACCACACAAATGCATTAGCTTTGAGACAAAAGCTGCTGTCCTCAAAGGAAGATCAAATATCCAAAGTCAGCTAGCAAAGGCAATAGCAGGCTAATAAGTAAACAATTAAACCAGAGTTAGCCTCAATTATCCTGGGCACTGTCCAATGGTTAGTAAACCACCAATTACAGCTTAAAACAGCTTAGCAAAATATATTGGATATCTTGCGGCTAGCCTCGGGTAACATTCTAAACTGACATTGATAATCATTAGTAGAAAAAGAAAAAGAAAAATCGGCAAACCTTTGCCTTGGTGGCTTTGGGTCTCAATTCCCAAATCACAAGTCAAGGTTTCAAGGTTGGTAGCAAAATTAAGAAAGAAAGAAAGAAAGAAAGAAAACTCTGCGAAAAATTCGAAGAATAATTGGAAAAAGGAAAAGTGATGGCCATCTAAGAACAATAAAAGGTGGAAATGTTGGGTTGATAATAACATGATCACAACGGATAAGGTTCGTTTCTTTTTTAGTTATAAATTGGTTGCTTTGTTGCTGTTCTGAAGATTGAAATCCAGCTTAGGTTCAATCTACTTTGATTATTTTAAATCATTGTAGTTTTGTTGATCTTGTACTGTTGTCTTTTAGACTTGATACTTTTGTTCCTTGATTTCCAAGGTTATTCTGTTAACAATTTTTTTCTTTCTAATTTAACAAAAAAAAAAAAAAAGGAAAAGGAAAAAAAAATCTACCACTTGTGAAAAAGTTCTCACCTTCTAAATCTTGATGAGCATGAGCCTCACCCTTTTTCCGGCTTGAAATTGAGGTACCAAAGCAGCTGCAACTCATGTCTGTTATTGATGATGAGCAGAAGCTCTTGATACAAAAGCTGCAACTTGTAGGGCATATTCAAATTCTCTTAAGATTTTGCAGGAGCATCATAACATATGATTGTAGATTTATATAAATACTTAGTAAAAATTACTAAACTAAAAGAAAGGGCAAGGCCAAGTACACACGGGACACTATACAGAATCTTAAAAATATATTCATTAATATTGAACAACTAATTACACCCAAGAAAACTTTATAGTTAAATCATTGCCATGAAAATATTTGATATTATCACATATAGAGAAGTCCTCGTTTAAATATTATGTAAATGAAGTACAAATGCAGGGAAACGACAACCCAGCTTAAGTAAGAATATATATACACAAATACATATATATATAACTTGTTAACACAATGTACCATCTGCTAAAGAGCATCTCCTTTTCATCGATCTAAGAGGCTTGGTTCACGTCATTATACAGGATTTAACAAGAACTTCAAAATCAATGGCTCGAAGAAACTGGTTGAGTTCGATTTCTGAGAACCAACCAAGTTGAATTAAAGCAAGAGAAACTACAAATCTCAAGTCTTTACCATATTTAGCTCAATCACTTCAAAAAAGCAGATTAGGGTTCTTCAAATCAAAATTAGAATCACGTCAACTAACTCACTTATTGCACTAACAGTAACACGTATTCAGGAATTAACATAGATTCGCATCAATTTTATATGCAGATCCATAAAATAACAACGATTCAAACAAATTAAATTGTATAAAAATACACCCACTCGAACAAGAACAGAGTAAATAAAGTACATAAGTCGAATAATAGTAAAAATTATTACCTTGTCTTTGAGAGAAAAAAATCGATCGATGGACTGAGAGGTCGAGTAGGGCTTCAAGTTTGATAATCGATTACCAGATGATGAGCAACATAGAGAAGAAGCCCTTAAATTATCAATTGATTTCCAGTTTTGGGGTCGACTAATTAGAATTCGTGGTCGTTGGAATTTTCTACTGCTGCTTTTTGAAGTCGCGGGTAAGAAACGGTCACAAGTCATCGCTGGCGCCAATGCCTTCGCATTCCCACCTTATATCTTTTAGAGAGAGACAGAAACAGTACACTGCACTGTTTCGTAGACAGCTACCTGATTTGCATGTCAGCAACACAGTTTTAATCCCGTGTGAATTACGCTCTGTTGTACACTAATTCAAATTTTTTTTTTTCACTGAAATAGTCAAGAATTCGTATCCAACTTAGCGACATATTTTTTAATTTGAAAAAAAAAAAAAAACTCGTTACACTGAACCAACTAACCAGTCCGTATAAATCAAACATTATACACACACCTTCAACATGTGCAGAGAAAATCTATTCCTTATATATT
Organism: Cornus controversa; assembly: GCA_026545225.1. NCBI lineage: Eukaryota > Viridiplantae > Streptophyta > Magnoliopsida > Cornales > Cornaceae > Cornus > Cornus controversa. The sequence continues at coordinate 64,028,440 of CM048849.1, read as the reverse complement.
GACGCAATACATGTATAGTAATTGATAGAATAAGTCACCCTTCTTCATTTTTTTGCATTATATTATCGAATTAGATAGTAGAATAATTTTACTTTTTTATTAATTTTTAATAGTATTATGCACAAGTAAATTTATTATGAGACGCTTTTAAGTGAACTTGTACCCTATTCATGTTAAAAAAATGTCACCATAAACTTTGTAGTAAAAATAAAAAGTTAAAGCTTCAAGTCTTGAACCCAATCCAATGAATATTTTAATCTTTTTAAATTTAAGATTTTAAAATTTTTTTTTAACATTTGCATATATATTCTGCAAATTGGTACTTCAGTTTCATAGGCTTCTTGTTACAAAGTTGTTTAAATACAATGAATATATTCCTCTCAATTTTGAGGCTTTGGACAAAATATAGATGATTATGTCAAAAACAATGTTTAAATTACCTAACTTGCCTAAATTTCTGGGAAAAAAAAGGTTTAAATTACGTATAATAATGACAAGTTTTACATTCTCAACCAATTGCACTTTTTTTTTTCTTTTCTTTTAAGAAAAAAAGAAGACGACGAAAATCATACACGTAGACTGATACGTCGAGCACTTGAATACTTTCAAATTTCAATCCTCCTGTGAAAAGGTAAATTGGGTTGAATGGAAATCCATATATATATATGTGTGTGGAAACATTTAATAAAATTCATTTCTGTGGAGGATGGATATGCCAGCTAAGCTAGGTATGGTATCCTTTTTGAAACTTTTTTTCTTTTTTTTTTCCAGTTCAAAAGACATTTTGGTTTGACTTCCCCATTTAACAATGAGACTGGAAAAGTCCTTTCGAAAGGTTCTGAGATGGATATAAGGATCCACCAAACTCCATTATAAGCATTCATATATTTACATTCCCTTTAAAAGAACTCCGGTCCTCCAACGTATTTGAACGTGTCGGCTAGTGTCTCCAATTTTAATTAAAAAAAAAAAAACTTAACACGGATTACATATTCGAGCCTTTAATACGGATATGACACCTTTCAATGTCAAGACAAAATAAAAATTTTAATCTTTTAAATGAACAAGTGTGAACTAATTAATTTAACAATTTTCTCAAACAAATGAAATACATTTCGTTAGTATCAGAATTCATAAGCAAATTAACTATTTAGGACCCGTTTGGTAACCGTTTATGTTTAGTGTTTATTGTTTATAAAAATAAATTTTCAGGATAAACATGTTTGTTAATTTTTGTTTTGTTTATAAATTTTCAAAACGCTTTTAAAATAACACTGTTCCTAAGTCTTTAAATCCTAAACACCAAAATGATGTTTATTGTTTATGTTTATAAAAAAAAAAAATCTTTTTTTATCTAAAATGGTGATTTTATTATTTTAATTAAAAATTGAAACTAAAAGTGAGAAAATGAAAAGAAAAAAAATTATAAAAGACTATTGTTTGATACAATGATAAAAATATTAGAATTATCAAATGTGGACATAATTACTAATATACTTGATAATAAGAAATAGTTACTTAAGGGGCACACATGCTAAAAAGAAGAAAAAAAAAAACCTTATTTGAGAAAAATAATAGTAAAAAAAAAATCTCAATCATCTCTTTGTTAGAAAAACAAGAATGGTATTTTGTTCTCATGTCATTCATTGATTTTCAATGTTGAAACAAAAATAAAAATAAAAAAAGAAAGTATTAGCATGAGAAGTTCAAGAGCAAGAGTATGCCCTCCAAATCCCTCTTCTCACTCCATACAAATTGAAAAAATTTCAATTTTTTCATAGTTATATATATTTTGATTTTTTGGTAGGGGTGCACAAAGAACCAGTGGAATCATAAACAACTTTAGCTGAATCGAACCAAATCGTTCATTACGGTTTCGATTCCGACTCCAAATTTTAGGAACCGTTCACTACGATTCCGATTCCAATCCTTGAAACCGGAATCATTGAATATATATATATAGTTATAAAACTCCTATAATGATTTTATATATATATGTATACTGTTATAAAATCATTGTAATAGTTATAATAACCTTTTGTTATGTAAAACATTTTAAACAATGGAGTTACTATAACTATTATAAGGTTAAATACAACTCCTATAATAATCGAATTGAACCGAACTCATTTATTCCGGTTTCAAAATTAAGGAACCGTTAGGAACGGTTCTGGTTTCAGTTTTTCTAATAACCGTAAGGAACCGAATCGTGTACATCCCCCTACTTGTTTGGACCTTCTGGGTTGTGGGTAATTCTAGCTTTACAGTATAATTTGCAGTGTGTAGATATATATGTAACCCAATATTATTTATTTATTTTTTATGTATATTTCTTGCTCTATTATTGCTGTATAGATTTGTCATAGCATGAACTTGACTTTTTATGCAGTTTATTGTGTTGATTTTTTTTATAAAAAAAATAGTTTAAGGTTAACAAACATGTTTTTATGTTTATAATTTTTAAAATAAGCTAAACATTTTTTCGTTATCAAACAACACTCATGTTTATGGATAAACAAAATCGTAACATAAACACTGTTTATATAAACACTTAAAAAATAAACACTAAACATAAAAGGTTATCAAACGGGCCCTTAGTTTGTTGGAACTAGTTTAATGACATTTTGTATTCATTGATAAATTTTTGTAATAATTTTACACGTGTGCAATATGTATAATAAAATTCACAATACGTATTATACACTCATCTAATGATTCAAAATTCTTGTGCGGAGATTTGGTGGGCAATAAATCATGAGGTGGTTGGACATGGATGTCCTTGTTTGACGTATTTAATTTGGGACATTGTAAGGGGTTGCGATTTTGACCTCAAACCTATGTACGGACCGTCATATCATCTGTATCCTTTATTTATTGACACACCAGTAACAGTAACAGTAACAGTAACATCACCAGCCAACATCTCATTCTAGCATTCCATTTATTCGAACCGTACCATTCTTATTTATTACACCTTACACTCCGATGAAATATCTCTTACACTACTTATTCCGTATCAACTTCACTGAATTTGTGCACAAACTCTTTCCGTCAAATTTTCTCCACATTATTGAATTTAATAAGTTCTCTCTTTCTCTATCTCGAATTTAATTATTTTTATCATAAACTTTAACCTAGTCATATATTTGTATCATTCATGAATTTTTTTATAAAAATGATACTCAGTGTACAAGACTCTCGTTTAAAAAAAATTTTAAAAATAAATAAAGACGGTACTCCCATAATTTCCTTTATGATATATTGAATTCAATGCTCTCTTTCTATAAATTTTTATTTTACCACAAACTTTATTCTAGTCATATTTCTGCATCATTCATTATTTCGTATAAACTCATACCTCATGTTTCTCCAATTCTGCATGCATTGTCTTGGTCGAGTTTGTTTATAAACTCTTCATTTCTAATAGAACAATTGATAATTTTTAAAAGAAAATGGACGGTTTACATTGATTGTGATATTACATAGAAAGTATTTTCGTGCATGATTGAAACGGACTTTCTCACCAAATATTTTGTGGATCTCATAGGAACGTCTCCTTAAAGCTGAAATTATAAATGAAAGGATAACCACCTACCTTGGAAGTCAAAACTTTGACCAATTAAACAATTTTTTTATTTTTCTCCCTTCATTTTTCTCACCTTAATTTCCAGTCCACCATTTTGCATGGAAGTCTTGTTCAGTGCATATACGTTTAAAACTTGTGGTCTCCATCATTGGTTTTGAAAATGAATCTCGGAACAATGTGTCAAATGTGTAGTTGATTATGAAAAAGTTAACCTTCAAAGGGCAATAGCTCAGAGATAAAAGCGATTCTAGTGTTATTCCAACGCAGGAATTTGGGATGCTCCAGTGCAGGTGCAGAATTAAAATAGATGATCATATATAGCATGCAAATTTGAAATGTTGTACAACACATCTCATTCTTATTAATCATAAATTTTTATATGCTAACTGATAGCTCCACCAATATTCTTAGACGCTTCAATTTTTTTTTTAATTTTTTTTATGAAATTACAACACAATCCACATATAACATAATACTTCTTTTATATATTTCCAATCTCATATTTGTCATTATCTATTAAAATTAGGAATCTTATAATTTCAATTCGTTCTTTCTCTCTCTCATGTTTCACTCTCTCAACCATAACAATAATAAAAGTCATTACCAATATTAATTTGCACCATTACCACCGCGGTACAAATTCAGTTTCCTCCTCCTCCATCATCGTCATGACTCTCAATTGGCTAGTTATCATCAAAAAAATAAAAATTGGCTTGTTATCCCCTTTTTATCGCTCAATTTTTTTTTGAAATATTTTATATAAAACATTTGTTTGAAGTTAAATTTACAGTTTTGTACTGTTTGAGACTTTTTTTTTAAAAAGATTAGCTGATTATCTCTTTTTTATCACCCAATTTGACTGATTATCGTGCTCATTATTTTCTCGTTATTTCTTCGTTTGAGTTGTGTGCTTAATTTGGATTTCTGTTAATTGTTATCTTAGTGGTACAGAAGCTTGATTAAATTTTTTTTGATAGATGTTACCGTTTTCATACAATCAAAAATGCTAATGGCTTTAACGGAAGATGGTGATGTCGGAAGAGGAAGAAACGTAATTTGTGTTGTGACAGTAATGATACATAAATTAGTAATGATTTTTACTCTTGTTATCCTGAAGAGAGAGGTGTTGAAATTGGTTTTGGAGTTATCAATATTCTACAAGCAACTCGAAAATTTCTGCTTAGTTTTTGCAGGCAAAAATAGAGTTGAACTTTGAGACTACAGGAAAAGAGGGCACTTAAAGGTCGGACCTCTTACCACACCCTTGATTCCTTGAATAATTGAAATCCTGTGGAAGCTCTTTCTTTCAAATACGTAAAGGCTTTGAAGTGGGGACAAGTAGACTACCTTTTATCATTATTGCCTTTTGTAGTCTCGTGGTTACTTCACGATTTCATGGTAGACCAGACCAGACAGTGAAGACACCTCTCATTTTGTGAGCTTTAGAATTTCTTCTTTGAATGCTACATAAAGATATTACTGTAGCAGAGACCTTTTGAGTTTGGTAGCGAGAGTCATGCTTCATTTAGCTATAGCTGGTGACCAGCATTTGTGTTGGTGCGAGGCTGGCCCACTGGCTCTGCTATGCAGCCTCATGGCCAGCCAAAATGTTGGGTGACTAATATCTTATTTTTCCTTTTCTTATTTTTTTTCGTTATTTCTTTTAGTTTTTTTTTTATTTCTTTTCTTTTTCTTCTAGTTTTTTTGTTGTTTCTTTTCTTTTTTCCTCTTACTTGATTTTTTTAATTCTAATTATATATAAATATATGTTTATAAAAACATAATATTTACATAAAGGATTTTTTTTGTTCACTTTTTTGTTATTATTATTATTTTTTTTTGTTTCTTTCATTATTTGTGAGAAAATATGTAGTGTCTTTATATTAATTTTTATTTCATGTTTATGTTAACAATAATGTTAACTAAGAAAAAATCAAAACATGAGTGATTGAAAATATCCGTTGAAAAAAACACAAATTAATAATTATATTTTTAAATGATTTTATAAAATACAAAAAATTATAAATAAATTAAAATGTAGTCAATTTAGCCAACACTATACCGTGAGCCTGGACTGATCATATATTGTAACTAGCCACATCAACACATGGCTAGCCATAATTTGTGGCCTAAACCATCGATGTAGCCAATAATGCACTGAATGCTCTTAGGAGGAGGTTTGTGATGCAATCAGGCATGAAAAGAATAAAAAATCAATTAAGAAGGAAACCAAACAGAGCACTTATCCAAGTTTTAGGCATTATTTCTGGAGATTGCATTTGAAACCCAGAACAGAAAATTCCAAATCTCTAAGCACATACCAAAGGTTCAGAATCTCTGGATTAAATCAGATTGGCAATTAACAATGATTATTTAACAAATGTTGAGATATAGGATCCTATGGAACTTTTTTAATATATCGAAGTCAGTCAAGGATGGAGAAAGCAAGTTTCTTCAGTTTTCACTTCACAAGTGAATTAAAAAAAAAAAGTATGAGTGAGCGCGTAAGAATTGTTGGTGGAAAGCGACTATCAACTATCTTTTTGTCTAATTAATTAACTAACCTCATAGTTGGATGACAATTTGTCGCGCCCCGTCAGGTATCTGTCCCACTCAGTCCCATTTAAAACTCATTTACGGAACCGTTTAAGAAAACGGGGTGGAAATAAGGTTAGAGAAAATAACCCGCGTTTAAACGGGGAGGGGACGGGGTAAGACCCTACCCCGATGGGTACTCGCCCCGTTTAAATATATATATATATTTATACTTATATATATAATATATAGAGGAAATATTAATAATGTATAAAGGAAATATTAATATTATATATATCATACAACTATACAAGTTTATTATATCAGTAATGGATGACTCAATATTATTCATTGTGTTGCAAGTACTTAAATGTGTGTTTTTGGTGTATATATATCAAAATATTAAATTTATTATTATAAAAAATTTTGCATTAAAAAAAAATGTATAAACTGGGCGGGACGGGAAAAGTGAAACGGTTATGGGAATGGAGAAGTCAAAACCCGCCCCGCCCCTTTTATACACAGTTGCGGGGCGAAAAAAGTTAAACGGTTCCAGTTATAAGGAAGACAAAACTCGCCCCGCCTCGCCCTGTTGCCATCCCTACCTCAGAGCGGTGATCATTCCCTTATATAATCAATGGCTTCTGACAAATTTCGAGCTGTCCAACACCTTTGTCAATCAGCTAAAAAAAATTTAAAACAGAAATTAATTTGTGTTTACATATATAGATATATAATGAAGTAAAGGAAATCAGTAGTAGAACAATAACCTTAAAGTCCCACTTACTTTAAAGTGTAAGGTGTCACCGGACATATATGATATAATATACGTTATCAATATTTAATTCTTAAAAATCCACTTACTAACATATAACACAATTCAACTTTTAATTCTGAACGTACTTATTCAATTAAGTGCTTTTAATAATATAATTTAAATATTACTAAAATGGTAAGTATCATTTAAAATTGGGTAAAATTTTAAGTGACTGAAACATAACTTCTCACTAAATACTAAACGCTGAAAATTTAAAAAGATATAAAAAAATATTTAGTTTTTAATTATCACTTAAAAACTTTAGCACTGAAAAATTTTCGGTACTTAATTTTTAGTTTTATCAAACATAGGTGCATTTGGACCGAGTTAAATATGAGCGAGTTGAATGTGGGCTGGATTGGGTCAACCAGCCAACTCAGTGAACCATTTTTTAATTAAAAAAAATGTAAAAGTCATCTTTAATTTGGACTAATTCCTTTATCATATTCGGATGGATAAAAATGCAGACTTATATTAATTGTGCAGGTTGAAAATGAAAAATTTTGTTTAGCTGAAAATTCCAAGTTGACATGGATTGATCCATTTACAAGAATCAGACCTATTTATACAAACCAACCCATTTACAATGACCTGGCCCGTTTTTTCAGAAATAAAAATAAATGTATATTATATGGGCTAATATGTAATAAAATAGAGAAATAATAATTTATAACGTGTTTTTTGGCCCGTCTCATTTTGTAGGATCCGACCAACTCATTTTTATAGGATCCACCACCCATTTAGTAGGGTCTACCCAGCTTGTAATACTCGACCCAACCCAGCTATTGCGGGCGAAGTTGGTGCACTGAGTAGGATTCATGAAATTTTAGTTCCTCACTCCACATTTTGTAAGAACTTAAGTAACATAAAGCGAGAGCAGAGCAAGAGTAAGATTATTAAAATAAAAATAAAAATGAGAGTGGGAGTGCTCTTAGAGCGATTGTCCATTTAGTTATATGAAATTATTCAATTTAATACATTATTATTTTAATTTATTAAGTATTATTTTTTAAATTTTTTTTTGAATATAATACTATTTAAAAGTAATGATTATTTATAAATCATTGTTCTAATAGAATTAAATTTATGAGGCAGTGGTTATATTTTTTAATTGTGTTCCTTATAATAGGAACAAAAAGTCGCTTGGTGCTAATTTCTTTTGGTTTCCCATTACCAGGTCATGTTCAATCCCAATCCCATGAATCCGATGTTTTTAGACATGTGTTCCCTCGTGGCGCATATATATATATATATATATAGAGAGAGAGAGAGAGAGAGAGAGAGAGAAAATTTACCTCTGAGATATCTATAGAGCTTGAGAGAGAGAGAGAGAGAGAGAGATAGGATCGTGACGTAAAAGAGAGAATTTTAGAAAAAGAATGTATAAAGATCCAAAGAGAGAAATGATTGTAACATGGGTTAAATATGAGAACTCATATTAAATCATATAGATACTCATATTTAATTTATTTAAATTTTTATAAAATTAAATTTAAATTTTTAACTTATTTTTGATTCGTATTTTAAAATAGTTCATCCATATTAATTAAAAAGTGAGTGAATATAAATGGATTGGTGGATTTGCACCCAATTTGTCACTCCAATCTAGTATATGGATAACTTAATACAGACGGATTATTGGATTAATCAAGTCAACTCTTGGTAGAGCACTTAATTCAACAAAATACTCTTTCAAGTCATATAATACAATTTCATATTCAAATTCTAAAAATTCTCATAGTGCCACTCGCTGTTCTTTACTAGAGCTGCATAATAATAATGTCTCATGAGTTTCAGGTTGAATTTCTTTTATAAATAAACACGAACCAAGCTTCATTTTCAGTTCAGTGAACAAACTTTTCTTTTTTTTGCTAGAACTGGGTGTTGCAACTTGTAAGCACTACCATTCATTTTATAGTTTGGTTTAATGGATTGAACTGTTGTAATGTAGTTTAGGAGCTTGTTTTTTTCTTTTTTGCTTTAGAGTTCAATTTCATATTTAAGCAAGTGATCACAAGCCACAGCTCATTTAATTAAGAAAACATGAACCTAAAAATTAGGCCAAAGAAGGTATGGAGGTAAGGATGAAAACCAATAACAAGAACAACTTTACAATTACCCTGCAGTGAACTTACAAATAGGTAATGGACACAAAAAAAAAAAAAAAAATCTGATCTAATGAGCGAGGAATACAAAAAAAAAAAAAACGGAAACTAGGTGATGGAAAGAAAGTAAACATGACACTTGCTTGACTAGACAAAAGCAGCAAAAGAAAATAAATAAATTAGATTAGGCGAGAGGTGGGTCCCCAAGCTGGCCAATTGGCTTCACTTCCAACCCTTGGTATGCTATTATTTATCTTTGAACACACATCAACCTTGAAGTTGGCTCCACATATCACCCCCTCGCTGTCTATCCTCGGCATCGCCTTCAACTTTTTCAACGGATGCTCAAAGCTCAACAGCCCTCCTTCACTATGGTACATGCACCCTGCATTCACCCAAATTAAAATTAAGATTAATTATTGCACCTATATATATATATATATATATATATATATATATATGGTACATGCACCCTGCATTCATTAAGATTAATTATTGCACCCATCAGATATATATATATATATATATATATATATATATATAGACACACACACACACACAAAGAACACCAATGGTTTCTTCTTATGCACTTACTTGTCTAAATAAATAAATAAAACAGAAGAAGATAGACATATATACCAGTTGGGAAAGGTGCAAATGACTTGGCACAGCTTGCTTTTATGACCTCCAAATTGTCAGAAATTACGACAGATCCATCAGCACATATACCCCAGTATAACTTCACTCCCTCATCTGCACCCTGCATTGCATTTACATTTGCATGTCCACCACATTAATTAATAATTAATAATTATATATACAAATTGTAAGTAAAGTGAATGAAGCAAAATGAAATAATGACAAATCCATATTTAATTGGACGACGACAACAACAACAACATGTCAACATGCATGTTCTATTTGGTTGGAAGAAAATCTTACCAGTGCTGCAAACACAGTTCCAGCCTTGGTATCATAAACCACAAACCCAAAGCTGCCTTCCAAGTCCCTGAGGACCTCATGGGCTGGATATGGGCCTCGGTCCCGGAGAGTCCGGTATGCCTCAATCACGAACATTGCCTCATTGCCACCCTTTGATAGCCCATATTGCTTGTTCAGACCACATAGGTTGTTTAAGCTCCCCAAAAATATGCAGTATATATCATCCAAACCACAAAATAATCTGCAAAGTTTTAAATTTGTTACATCATATTAAGAAAATAAAACATTTTTTTCTAATTAATATATTATCAGATGATATTAAAAAAAAAAAAAAGAGTTTCTCTTAAGATATTTCAGTCATAAAGAATGTTTTTCTGACAATTTAATTGACACAAGCCTAATAGATGACTTTCTATTGAGGAGAGATGATACCCACCACTTAGGCATGCCAAACGGATGGGTTGGTGGGATCGTTTCTGGTTATCCTTTCTAAAGCCCATTCAAATGAATGGGTCCTTGAAGCCCATTAACTCAGATCTAGACAGAGAGAGAGAGAGATAGAGAGAGAAAGAGAGAGTTTACCTTTGGGTCTGATGAATGGAGTATGGTGGATGAGGTGGGGCATAAGCAAGCAAGGCATTGTTCCCAAATGAAATAGAGAAAGCATTAGTGGGATGACAAGATAAGAAATCCTTCAATATCTCTTGAGGAAGCTTGGGCTTCAATGAATTAGCAGCTGGGCATGGGCTGTTCAGCTCCTGTGGTGGATCTGCCAAATTCTTCTTAAAAACACCCAACATCTTCTTCTCTCTCGTTCTTCTCAATAACAAAACTTCAAAGACAACTAAATCAACGTAACAAGAAACACAAACAGTGATCAGAAACGTATGTGGATATAGAAGAATAAGTGGCCTGTAGGGTGGTATATATAGTGTGTGGGACTGGGGGTGAGATAGAGAGATGTGGCAGTGTTATCCAAATAATCGATGTTAGAGTGATAATTAAGGTACAACTTATTTAATTTATCAATTTCCGTTAAAAAAAGGGGAAATGGAATGGCTTGTATATTAATTAAGAAATAAGTGATGTTGTGGATGCAAGGAATTGATGGCGGTGATCTGAGTCAGCATATAATACTCCGTACTACTATATTCGAGAGATTTAACTTTTGAGGATTTGGTCATCAATCTTATCCACTACTAGCTCTGAGAGTGACACTGATCTGAGTCAGCAAATCCTTGATGTTGCGTGATCTATTTCTCATGTCAATTTACATCTCTCCACGTGGATAAAATCAACAATATGTTAAATTAATAAATTAATTTTTTTTTTTGGTAAATTCAATTACTACCATAGCAAAGCTATTGGGTTGGTTGACTCATTGGATGATAATGTCGGTCAATGAATCAATGAATGAGAGAAGAGCCGACTCATCCCGACTCTGCTCTCATTAATCATTATAACATTTAATTAGTTATTTGACCGAGTGGACACAATTGTGTTACTGATTGATTTTTTAACCTTCTTTCTCCTCTATTCACACAATTGTGTTAAGGACAGTTATATATATATAGCTATTTTCCTTTCTTTATTCTTTTTTTTTTTCCTTTTTTTTCGTTTTTTCCCTTCTCACTTGATAGATATGCACATGTGTAGTGTATATATATGTATATCGTTTTTTTCCTTCTCACTTCAATTATTTTTCCATTCCTTTTTTCTTTCAAAACTTTCTTTTTTTTTCTGTTTGTTTTGTTTGTTTTTTTTCTTTTCCTTCTCACTTGATCCATATGCATATGTATTGTGTATATATATAAACAACTACTTTATTTTTCTTTCCTTTTTTCAAATTTTTTCTCCCCTCTATGTATAGTCTAAAAAACAATTGGAAGAATTGAAAAGAAAGTATTTGTTTTATAATATATATATATATATATATATATATATATATAAACAAAAAACATAGAAATCAAATTAAAATAGAAAACATCCATTAATTATTGTGTGAATACGCGTTCAAAGTTAAGGAAAGAGATAGGAGAAAGGGTTAAAAAAGGCAATTATGTCTTAAAATTTTATAATTTTAGTGTCACATTAAAATAAGAAATATGCATTAATTATTGTATAATTATAGGTTTTTAAACCAATCAATACTGTAACTGGGACACTTGCTTAAGTGACTGAGCTTATCACCCCTCTTATTATTATTAGGGGCAAAATACACTCACACCCCTGAGATCTGTTCTAACTACACATATATTTATAATTTGGCAAAACATATACTTACACTCCCTGAGGTTTGGCACATGATTACACTCAATCACAACATTATATGTATTCTCTTTTTTACCCTTCCATTGACTCAAAGGACATTATTGGCCTCATTTTCCTTTTTCAATTAGACAAAGTTACGTTTACTTCCCGTTTAACCTTAAGACACACACACACACACACACACACACACATATATATATATATATATATATATATATATATTGTTGCAGCCTAACAAATATATTGCAAATTTTATTAAATATATTTTTAATATATGTTATATTATATATTTTACTAAAAAATAAAATAAAATATAAATAAATAAATATACTAAACAAATTGAAAAAGGAAAATTTCAATTTAATATATGTTCTATTACATATATTACAAATTTTACTAAAATAAATAAAATTTTATTGTGTATATGTGTGTGTGGGGAGGGGGGGGGGGTGCTTAAAGTTGAAAGGTTTAATAGAAAAAGGAAAATGAGGTCAAGAATGTCATTTGAGTCAATGGAGGAATAAAACATACAATATATATATAGTGTTGGAGTTGAATGTAATCATGTGTCAAACCTCAAAGGGTATGAGTGTAGGTTTGTCAAATTATAAATATCTGTGTAGTTAAAGCAAACTTTAGGGGGTATGAGTGTATTTTTCCCTTATTATTATTATTAAACCAACTTATATTGAATTTGTTCTCTCTAACTTATATAGACTAACCATTCCTCTTCCACAAAATGCTTTGAGAACCTAAACACTTAACCAAACAAAAGAACCAATTAATATTCGCTGTCAGATCCATTCTAGAAAGTACGGACACTTTAACAAATGCATCGTACTCATGTCGGACACCATGTCAGACACGTGTCAGACACTTCGATGATTTTTATTTTTAGGACACTTCTCGAACACTCCTCGAACACGTGTTGGATATTTCGTAGCAGTGATTTATATTCAAGTATTTCGAAAGAAAATTATACGAGAGTAAGTTATGATTAAAAATCTAGCTAAATATATGTTGTTGTGATTAAAAATGTAGCTAAATATATCTAGAGGACTAAATAAGTCTGGTTCTTTAATCTATTTGTCTATTTTTGTTTATAAGTTTGTTTGGTTCTTAATTGCTTGATGATAAATTGAAGTATTTCTGTAGTTTAGTCTTTTTTTTTTGTTGAATAATTAATATATATTATATTATTATTTTATAGCCGTATTCTTGTCGTGTTCGTGTTCTATTTTTTTATAATTTATAGTATCACCGTATTCGTGTCGTATCAGGTGTGTCCGTGCCTCTTAGGTCACGCATTTAAGTACAATCATATACATCTAAGACTGTAATTGAATTGATTACACTTAAATGCAACTATCAGGCTTTCGATCCACAACTTGAACTTCATTCGTATTTCTTTTGTTTAATAAATAAACTACGCTCAAACAAAATTTTCATGTTCAATTATTAAACGAATCAAGTTCAAACAATTCTTAGCTTAGCTCATTTGTTCGTGAACAAGTTTGTTGAACAACTCGTTCTAACAATTAAACTTCATTTTAACTTATAAGTATTCTTAAACCCAACCCAACTTAACATAACTTATATATTTATTTCTTTTGAAATTAAACTGGCCCATAACATAACTTCATTTTAACTTGTTAGTGGTGTAAGCCTAACCCAATCCAACATAACTTATATATTTATTGCTTTTAAAAACGAAGTGGCCCACAACCCAAGCCCATTGTAAACCATACCTTTATTACCTTACTTTTCTCACTCAAACACAATCCTAGCTGCAACCACTGAGATCTGAATTCAACTAATGAGACGAAAGGCAAGTGGGTTTTACCAACCTTAGGTTACTGTCTTCCTCCATGCAAAGCCATGGCTAGAGTAACAGATACACAATGTAAATACAATTTTAGACTTCTGGTTTTGTAACACAATTGCCAACCACAGAGAGACACACCAGTCATCACTGACAACGATTATCATTCGCCAAATAGGTCAGTGCTCTCTCTCTCTCTCTCTATATATATATAAATCTCTCTCTTTCTCGTGGGAACTGAACTCTAGAGTGAAATAGAGCGAAAATAAAGGACGATTTCTCCCACCTGTGAGACGCATACACACATATACAATGTAACATACAAGTCGTAAACAAGCTCGATCTTGGCTAAACCAAGCTCGAACAAGTCTATGGAGTAGTCGAGCCAAGCCCCAACACTCCAAAGTTCGGCTGGAATCGTTTACGGGCCCTAAATGCATCTGACAGTGGAAGACTGCTTCAGCTACAAAATTTGGGCAACTTTTTTTGGCTCTAAAAGCATCACTCTTCGTCTTCCTCTCGTTTATACAAGTTTTTTTTTTATCATCTCTTAATATTTTTATTGGTAATGACACAAATGGCGAATTCAAAATATTCTTATAGTAATTTATGTCACTGGTGTGATAGTTATTTATGATGATGTCATTTGGTAAGACCACAGTACCACTTACAAAACATAAGTTAAACTCTTTGCATTCACTGTGGCTTAGTCAAATTTGGTTTTTCAAATTTGAATTTTAAGCAATCACCTCAACATTTTTATCAGCTACATCATCATATCAGGATCTTTAAATTTTACTCCACAATAGGTTTTTCAGATTAACATTTTAACCAGTCACATCATAATCTCTAAATTTTGACTCCAGAACAGGTTTTCAAATTTTCACTACCCATACAATTAAATAAGGATAATGCTACTTAGGCAAAAATATTAGGCAGAATTCATAGACAGAAACTTTTAGAACCATTGGATGCATGTGGTGAGTGTATGTGGTGGGGCCTACTACATACATCCAATGGTTCTAAAAGTTTCTGCCTATGAATTCTGCCTAATATTTCTGCCTGAGTAGCATTACCCATTAAATAATCTTACACAATTAAATTAATCTAAAATTTTATGTATATACATATTTATATTAAATTTTTTTATATTTTTTTAACTTGAAAAATTCATAATTTTTTTGTTTTAAGTCAAAAAAAAATAGCCTAAGTGGTACTCAAATTAAAGCTTTCGAAATTATCTTTCTAACAGAATTAATTTTATGAAAAAATTCAATTTGTATTGAAAGTTATTGAAATTTAAGTAAATGATATATATATATATATATATATATACATGCACAAACTTCTATAAAGGTGAGAACAAAAAAATAATATAATAAGTCTTTGGTTCGCTATATGATTGGCCAAATCCAGCTAACCAACTATGGGTCTCGCAAATTTAGCAATTTGTTGTTTGACTACAGTGATAATCGGTTGGTCAAACTTTTGTCTGTCAACCCGTTGCTCATGCTCTAATGAAAACCTCATGATGAGAGGGTTAATGTGACAAAAATGCTCCTCGAAATGAAAGAAATTCCAAAAAAATAAAATACAAGTGAACCAATCTTTTTAAAAAAAATTAATAATTATACTTTTTTTCTTTGAATGACATGACTATAAATTTTCAATAATACCATTATTTCATAATTTTGATAAATAGTTTCATATTAATAGTAAATCTCTCAAACTTTTAACTTTATAATTTATAATTTGTAATTGTACATTTTTACAATTTATTGAATATTTAAATTGAAACTTGCATGTTAGAGCTTGTCATTACAAATGAGACTCCTAGCCATCCACCTCTCTGATAAATGGCTTCGATGCATTACAATAATGGCTAAGATTTAGTTTCTACAACTCTTTACCCAAATATCTATGTATTTACAAATTTTTGCCTTTTTAGAATTTTTTCATTTTATCAATTTTTACAAACTCTTCAATATTTTAGAATTCTTTCTCTCTACCACACTCCATAATTTGTAATATATACAGTATAGTTAAAATAAAAAATTAAATTAAAATTTAATTCGAATTAGACTCATAATTGTTGACACCTCATCTTAAGTTCAACCATAATTAAGTTTGGATTGAAAATTTTCAATTCAGACTAAACTCTAATTGTAAAAATGATTGTACAAACTCATAAAAAATTGAACTGGACTCGTTAAGTTGTCCCATAATTACACTTTTAGACTAATACACATGTTTATTAGTATATGTGTAATACAATATAATTAGTAATAAAAATCCTCTTAAACAACCTTGTTACCAAAAAGATTTTAAAATGTTTTAAGTATAAAAAGTATTTTATAAAATACATCACCAATACCAAATACTTAATATGCCACCGACTCTTATTAATCAAATACTTGTATGATGTGAATTCCATACACTTAAAAATAATTTTAAGGAGTTCACAACAAAACGTCAGTGCCGACGCAGCATGGTAATGGTAATGTGGTCCTCCACCATCTAACATAACATGTTTTCTAACCCTCTTTTATGGCAAGTTCAACTCATTTCTCATCCCTCTTGCTTGCAAAATCAACTTTCGCTTTTCAGAAATAAAAAAGTATTGCACCCTTACGCAAGCTAAGGGGCTGTCGGTAATGTTATCGAATTTTATTTTTTGATTTTGAAAAATAAAATCTAAAAATCTGTTGTATTGTCGGTTAAAAATAGAATTCGGTTAGTAACATCGTCCGCTGTTAAAATTTAAAAAACATTAATCTGAAAATATGTTTAGTAATCCAAAATTTATTTTAAAAAATAAAATAGTAGTACATTTGACTAAAAATTGTGTTTGAGTATTATGGTTCCAACTCATTTTAACCAACATAAATGTAATCACATATGTTCTTTCCTTCAAAATTATATTTGCTAAGACTTTATTTTAGTTTATTTTAATTAATAAATGTATTTTTATGCATTTGCATGTTTTTGATAATTATCATAAATTCAAGCTATTTACGGGTCTAATATTCAAATTGTAGTTTAAATTAGCATGTTTTTGGTTATTGTCATATATTAGTATATATACTTTTTTTTATTTTCTTTTATATTTTTATATTCAACATATTTGTATTTATATATAACTCTTATTTTATTGTATTTTCTTCTTATATATATCTTTATATTTATATATTTATTTATTGTATTTTATAAAAGTTTTCTTATCCTTAGTTACTTATAATATTGTATTTATTGTTCTTTATTTATATTTTTTGAGTAATCAAAATTTTAATTTATTGTATTTTATATTTTTTATTAAATTTTAATTTATTGTAATAATTTTATTATATTTATATTTTTGAGTATTTTATAAAAAAAAATAAAAATAAAAACTTGAAGTGAAAAATAAAAACTAAAACTGAAAGTTTCATAAATTTTGTTATGAATCTTTCAAATTATGTCTAAGGGTTGTCAAAATTTTGACATTTCTTTTATTTTTTCAAAAATGAAAACTGTATTACTAAATGCGATTACTGCTGTAACTTTTAAAAAAATAAAATGAAATAAATTGTAACCAATCACTATTTTAGCAAAATAAGATAATCATGTTCTTTTTATTATAATTACATTAAAATGTGTCTGAACCATTCTGGATTGAGACTAATTTTAACGAATGCATATAATTATTGTTTGGTCGTGCACACCGGAATGGGGTCCTCAACCTTTAAAATTGATCAACCCACAATCATATAATATTTGTTGGTCCTTAAACTCCTTTAAGAAAGTTTACAATATTTTTAGAGATATTTTGACGGCTGATAATTTTTCAACGAGTGTTTTCTATTATCTCTGATAATAAAAGATTATACAATTTTCATGAAAAATAAAAAGTAATCGTTAAATGTGAAAATACTACGTATCAAAATATCTGGAGATATTATAGACTGTCTCCTCGGACTTGATATATGGTCAAATCTGGTGGCCAAAAAGTCACCCTCACTAAAGAAAGGCTTCTCGTCCGTTGAAATTAAATGTCCAGTAACATTTTGGCACGATACTAATAATTATCTGAGATGGCCACTATGTGTATAATTAACGTAGCATCACCAAAATGCTAGCCTTCACCGCATGAAATGACTGAATTTTTGTCTTGCACGGCGGGTGAAAAAGTTGAAATCATTGATTTTACTTCATCGATTCGGTTTCTTTACATTCTTTTATTTCCCAATTTTTACTTGGTACTGTAGAAATGGAATGTCAAGATATATATCATCCTACTCATCCATAACTATATTTTGTTTTTCCTGTGAGTCACTTATCGGATTTGAATTCTGACATAATTTTAATAATTCTTAAACTTATTTTCATAAACAAGTTATTTATGAATGATGAGTATTATAAATAATTTAAGTTTCTTTTGCTTATTAAAAATCTTTTTCCATTATAAAAGGAATATGAAAGATATGATTATTTCTAGATTTATTGATTTTTTTTATTATTTTTTAAATAAAATATCTTTCTGTTTCTTTGCTTTTTTTAACTGGTAAGGCGAAGTTAATGTTTCTTTGCTTTGTTTTCACGAAATTTACAAACCAAACAAAACCTTGAACGAAACCTAACATGCATGAACTTCCCAAAAAATAAAAAAATAAACAAAACACTAACATGCATTTAAAAATAAATAAATAAATAAAGAAATTGAAGTATTGAAGTGGCTTTTTACCTAAAGATAGTAGAAAATTACTCATAGAATCTTCTTATACAACCTGTAATATAGCTGTAAATTTAGAACAACTATAACCGGAACTAAACAACCCCGTAGAAGTCACCGGCTATTCCCGGTAACAGCCGCCTATAAATATTTCTTTCCGTTTCCTGTTCGCCGGAAAGGAACTCATTGCAAGCTCCATATCCAATCGCATGCATATATGGCTGTGAGTTTTCTGAGTCGCAATGTGTCCGACCTGTGCCTTGGAAAGCCGAAACTGAGGTCGCTTCCGATCTCTGCCACTTTGGCTGAGCTCTTATCGGCCCTGAAGAGGTCCGGCGAGACATGTATTAGCCTATGGAGCTCTGAATGTTCGCCGAGGACTAAGACTGATTTCAATGGCGAGTATCAATGTGTTGGCAAGGTTTGCATGGTGGATGTCATTTGCTTCCTCTGCAAATCAGAAGAGAATCTCTTGCGTCCTTCCATTGCGCTTCAATCTCCTGTCTCTGTTCTTCTGCCTAAAGTCTATGGACTGGTTAGGCATTTAGAACCACAATCTAGGTTTGTATTTCAATTTATTATATATACCATTACTTGATTGCTTGTCATGTTTTCAGCTGTAGTACTGAATTTGCAGGATTTCTGGTTTTTTGCGTGACAAATGTCTATCAACTTCTTTACCAAAAAAAATTCGGTCTAAAATTTTTGTCCACTTTTGTCATCATAAATCGTAATTGAAATAAATACTATATATTATAAATATATTAAGTTATAAGTAATAAATATACTTATTTAAGTTATAATTCTGAAGATATATATTTCTTGAAAATCTGATGTTTAGATCACCACACATGGTGTGGAATCCAACCCAAGGACGGAGCCGGAAAAATGATTAAAATGATTGAGAGGACATATTTTGAGAAAAATAATTTTAGAGGTGACATAATTTAGAAGGACATCTAGTGTAATTTTGTATCTATATACATAATATATATAAAAAATTAACTATATACATAATATATATATAAAAAATTAGTGAGCCTAGGCTGGCTCCGTCCCTTAATCCACCCTACTTGGGTCATCTCCACCCTCATATATTTGCCCATTTAGAACAAAATAGAGAGGCTCGTATAATTAGACAACTAATGATAATTATTCTTCTCTCTCTATTTCTCTTTTTCTTTTTTCTCCTTATTTAGGCTTTTTCTTAATTGATTACCTCAAGTTCTGCTTGACAATTACGTTGATGTTCTTGCATAAAGGAAACTAATAAATTAATTTTAAGTGATTATCACGTGTCTTATTTCCCTTGTATCTTGATTTTGCATGAATGTTGATGATATTGAGTTTAACCTTATTTTTTATTTATTTTAAAAATAGTTTTATTTAGAAAACTAGGTGCTATTTGATAACTCAATTCAATGCTTAATTCTGAATAGATTAAACACTTATTCAATTCAGTGCGTTTGATACCACAATTTGAATATCATTGAAAACGATAAGTACCACTTAAATGGAGTAAAATTTTAAGTGACAGAAACGTCGCTTATGACTGAATGGTGAAAATTTAAAAATATATCAAGAAATATTTATTTTTTAATTATAACTTGAGAACTTTAACACTTAAAATTCAGCTATTAAAATTTTCAGTACTTAATTTTCAGTTTTATCAAACATTACCCTACTCCCTAGTTTTATAGAATCCAATCCTACTATCCCATGGACTCTCCGATGATAGAATCCCAATCTTGACAACCTTAATAACGACTACACTCGATCAATCTGAATGTCGATCAACCTTGAGAGTTAAAACTGCACAATCATAAATCAATCTGAATCTATGAAGGAGATCAACAATGGGAGTTTACTCACTGGAGCCTAACGTAAAAACAGAAAATCTCCAATTCTCCATACAGTTTTCATGGATTAGGATAAAATCAAATCTAGAACTTTCCTCAAATTTATGCTTCATAAACATGCTGTTATGCTTAAACTCGATCTCATTTTCCTTTCCTTGCTAAATTTCTCAGCTTGTTGGAGGCAATAGATTACATCCTTGAAGGTGCCCAGAACCTGGTTGTGCCAGTACAGAACAACACAAGCATAATTTCAGAAAAAAAGGTCCTTAACAAACCATCCTCATTTGGCTCCACACTTCAATGGCGTGAATTCTGCTGGCTAACACAAGAAGATGTGATCCGCTTCCTCCTCAACTCCATCGGCATCTTCTCTCCAATCCCCACCTTCACCATCGGATCACTCAACATGATTGACAGCAACATCATGACCGTCCATTACCATGACTCTGCCTCTTCTGCATTGCCATTCATTTCCCGCGCTCTCACTCAACAATCATCTATCGCAGTCATTGACAAAAACAGCAAATTGATAGGCGAAATTTCACCTCTCACCCTTGCTTGCTGTGATGAGACCATATCGGCAGCAATCGCAACTCTATCAGCCGGTGACCTGATGGCATACATGGACTGTGGTGGTCCGCCGGAGGACTTGGTTCAGTTGGTGAAGGCGAGGTTGGAACAGAAAAAATTGGTGGGAATGTTGGAATTCATGGAAGAATCTTCTCTCACTCCATCATCTTCTAGTTGTTCTTCAGATGATGAATTTGGGTCTGGGAGGAATAGCGGATATAATTCAATGAGGAGGTCGGAGGCTATTGCGTGCCATTCATGGAGTTCGTTGGTGGCTGTGATGATTCAAGCACTTACACATCGAGTTAGTTACGTTTGGGTTATCGAAGAGGACCATAGTTTGGTCGGAATTGTGACATTTGCTGGAATGTTGAAAGTTCTCCGAAGCATTACTGGGGTTTTGCCAAAACATGAAGGAGTGAATCCTACTTATAAGCAATAGCAAAACAATCCCTTGTAATACCATTAATTGAAGTAGTTAGGAGGAACTGGTCAAATATAAACTTAAATTTTGACATTAAAATCTGTAATGAACTCATGGATATAATAAATGGACTTGTTTTTCTGTAACTCAAGAAATTGCATGACGAGGATGAACAAATAAAATATTAACCACCCATATTTGTAGTATATGTGGGTTCCATTTCATACGTTTTAAGACTAGCGCATTCAAAATGAATCGAAGTGAGAGCCAATCAGTGTAAAACAAGCTACTACATCTTTGGCATGATAATTTTTTATTCCCAGTTTAAGAACAGCCAAGAAGAAACTATTCATCCTTCTTGTGCTCCATTTAGCAGGTATGGGAGAAGCAGGGACAATGTACAGGAGAGAGTGAAATATAAACACAGCACGCACAGATACATACACATATACAAAGAACGAGAAGAAATGAGGCAATGGCTTCACTTACTTGGAAATTGTCCAAGTCTTCATATAGCCTTTTTGCCTGTTGCAGTAACTTGACCTTCTCTTTACTATTTCTTGGCCAAAGGCATGATCTTTGCTGTAATGCCCCCACCCCATCTGAACAGAGCTGCAATTTACCAATCTCATCAAAAGTTCAACCGAATTCCACTACTGGATCTAATGTTAAGGGGAAAATAAAGGTTGCAAAAAAATTTAAGCTGGACATCATAATTGTCATCAGAGAATGAGAACAATTGAGTCTTTCAACTTACAATTCATAAACAAATTTAGAATAAGATATTTGGAATTCAAATTGAGATGCAAGTAAAAACAGAGAATGATTAAATGGATTTTATTATACTTGATAGTTAACCTTAACATCACAAATCCCCTCAAGCTTGAGAAGAAAATGCTATCCTTAGAGCAGTTGTGATGGCAAAACCTAAGTTCTCTACCAATGCTTGAAAACCAAGTTCATTCAGAGTTTTAATGAAAATTGGACCAGAAATTATGCACATTAAGGACATAGAATCACTCGTTTTCAGGTTTTATAGTCACTTGTGGCCACAGATATTCTGTTTACAAATGCTTATATTAAGTTTCTGATCTTCGTTTAGTATAAACAAATCAGCTTCATGAACTCCATGGCAAAGAGCAAATTATCATTCCATCAAGCACTTAAACATTGCTTTTGGACATCATGCCATGAAATTTATCGATCGCATCCAAAACACCTTGTCAGCATCAAAAACTGTTTCATAAAATTTATGACAGTACATCAAATATTGAAAATCAAGGGCACAAAAGTCGAATTAAGTTGCCTAACCATCTAGTCCTTTGAGTACTTCATTGCTCAGCTGATAAGGGGTCATTTCTTACAAGTAGATCCCTAAACTCATGTTTGATTCTTAATTTCAGTTCTCCATGAAGATAACAAGTGTTCCCAACTGGCCTAACGCCAATAAACTCATGGGTTTCATGTCTATGGCTCTAGCGAGTAATTTTGCAGACTTGTCTAATACATTCTCTGCATGTCCTTCATCACCTCTATACCTCAAACACTCCTTAGCTTGTTTTGAAAGAATGTTGGCTTCCATAGGATACCCATTAAACACCATATCATCTGAAACTGCTGAAGACGGGAAGGAACCAAAGTCAGCCTCATGTCCACATTGATAATCAGCCAGAGAGGGATCATCATCAGGGGCCATTTTTCTCTTCTCTGGTACGCATCTGCAAGTCTCTTTCTCAACCTTCTCCCTTCTGTCAGAAGCCTTATAATTTCCACTAGATTTCTCGAGCCGGCTTGCCAAAAGATTCTTCAGTTTTGACTTGCCTGCTGGCACTGTAATCCAGAGAATCAATCAAACCATCATGGGATGTCCTTGAATCAACTTCATTATGATCATCCATCTTCAGAGATGTTTCGGTGATTATTCATGAAACCGGTAAAAATACTCTTCCATGTACATAACTCTTTAAGCAATACTATCTATTTCCACAAAATTCAATTTATCAGTTTTTACAATTAATTTTTTTCTTCTAGCAACATTGATCAGATTTTTCGCTTCATCCCAACTCATATCATATCAGGCTTATTAGAAGTATTGGCTGAAAAACCACCATTTCAAACCATTAGATGTCAAAATCAAAACCCTTTCTTCGACTGCAGGAACTAAAGGGTTTCCTCAATTTTGATCATGCACCTCTAAATGTGTCGAATCCCTCTTCTATCTTTCAAATTATTAGGCCACTAATAATTAAATAATGTTTGTTTTTGGAAACAAATTGCCAATAAATTGCAACAATTCAAACCCAGTTTCACCCACTTCTTTCATTATACTAAAAATTTGATTCAAACTTCTTCCCATCTCTGGCTCTCAACAAATATTTTGTGAACACTAGTTTCAACAAAAAATGTAGCATTTAAAGCAAATAAAGTAGTTGCTTCCATGACCTTAACATAACTTTCCAAATGACCACTCTAATTTGATCACACTCTATACCTCTTTTTATATCATTCTTTTGTTTGCTGAACTGACCATCAGACACTATAAACAGATCAACCAAATTTCTCAGTTTCTCAACTGAGACACTAATTTCTCATCTTTTCGCCTTTTCATAGTTGTAACTTATGCATGTTTCCACCATTAACAAACCCAATTTGAAAACCCAAAAGCAAAAACAAGAAAAAAAACTGAAAACATAATAATTGAAGAAATCCTAATCCTAACCTTAAAGATACGAAAAAGGGCGCATAAACCCAACAGATAAATTAAAAATGTACTTTTTTGTCATCTACTCCTATAGAATTCAGAAATTGCCAAGCTGACTTGACTCACCAGAGTTAACTGAGCAATTAGTAGGTCTCGGATCGTCCCAACGTCCCATCCGCCATAAGTCCCATAATTCAGTAAATCAGTAGCTACGGGATAGCAGAACATTGAGCTATATAGGAAGTTATATGAATGAAATTCTCTCAATTTACCAGTGAAGTGAGCCTGTCAATCACGGGTTGATCAGGGCTGAGGTTGCTTTAGCTCGGCCCAAATTTAAATTCCTAAGCTTAGGCACCATCACGGCCCAATCTATTAAGAGCTTCGTGCTGTTTGCGCCAGTCCGAATGAAGGGTTAAATTCATAAAACCCTCCTCTAATATCAAAAATTCTCATAAAATTCTTTGAATTTTCAAAAACCCCTATCTACTATCAATTTCTCTCATATAAGGACAAAATTAAATGGCTCTGTCAATTTGATAACGAAATTATCAAAATATCCTTCATTTATTTAATACAATAACTTCATAAAAAAAGGTTATTTGTAAATGACGAATGTACCCTTTACGAATGGGCAATTTGAGAAAATTAAAAAGTAGAAGGGGATTTCTTGATTGGGTTAAAATCATAAAACCCCCCTTTACTATAAAAAAATTCTCATAAAACCTCCCTCTACTATAAAAAATTCTCATAAAACTCCCTTACTATGAGGGTATTTTAGTCCTTTTAATTTCAACAAATGCGTCAAGGGTAATTTAGTCATTTACACACCATTTAACAGATCACGTGAGATGCACGTGTGGCTTCTCCGTTAATTTCAACGAAAAACTAACAGAAGGGGGCAAATTGATTGGTTTTTTAATATAGGGGGTTTTATGAGAATTTTTGGTAAAAGAAGGGGGTTTTATGAATTTAACCCCCGAATGAATGATGTGTTTTGCTAAGTTCATATCAATCAAGAAGAAAGCAAAGCTCGGCCAGAAATAATTGGGCCGTACAGGCGAGTTTTGGGGTGCCTAATCGTAAGCTCTTGCGTAGTTGTTAGAGGGGGTTCTCTCACGTCGAATCCGGATAGAAAAGATGATGGACATATATAGGCGAGTAAACAACATTATCTAATAGTTTAGACTTTTGGATCATTGGTAAGTATTCGACCCGTTACATTTGATATCAGAGTTAAAGAAGAACTTAATACACGATGTATTAACTGCATAACTTAGGTCAGGCTGAGTAAGGGTTAGATATTGAAAAGTACCTACAATTTTTCTGTATTTTGTTACATCAAGATAAGCACTGTCTCCATTGACAATAATGATTTGTTTTGATGCCATCGGAGTGGCAATGGGTTTACAGTCTACGAAGTAAATCAGTCATATATTTAAACTGAGATAGAAAAATCCCACCACTAAATGATTGAACCTGTACTCCTAAAAAATAGTTAGGTGACCAAGGTCTTTTATGGAGAACTCAACGCCCAATTGTGCGATAAATTCGTCCAATAAATTAGATGGGCTTCCTGTGAGAATTATATCATATAATCATTGTTATTAAACACAAAAAGAGATGAATCAGTTGGGCTACATTAAAAATCATAGTCAATAAAACGATAAAACCAGACCCGTGGAGCTTGTTTCAGGCAATTTAATGACCGATGTAATTGACAAACATGATTTAGCATACGAGTGTCTTCAAAACTTGGTGGTTGGTCCATAAAAATGATCGTGTCAAGATGCCCGTGAAGAAAGGTATTTTTGACATCAAGTTGGCGAAAACTCCATCCTTTTATTGTAGCAACAGTGAGAACTGTGCGAATAGTTCCTGGTTTGATGACTGGGTTGAATGTTTCAGTGAAATCTACACCTTCTTGTTAATTGTATTCTTTTGCAACAAGTCAGGCTTTCAACCGATCCAATGACCCATTAGATTTGAGTTTTGTTTTAAAAACCCATCGACATCCAATTACATTCATGTGAGGTAACCGTGGGACAATAACCCAAGTCTGATTTTAATGTAAGGCTTGTATTTCATCAACCATGGCTGCATGCCAACCCGGGTGGTTTAAAACACTTTTTATTGTTTTTGGCTTAGATGGAATGACTGGTGTGGTTAACGTAAGGGCATATTTAATGTTCGGTTTGATAATACCAGCTCGACTACAGGTAGTTATGGATGTGTGATATTAGTAGTTGGTAGGTGAGATGTGTTAGGTTGTTGTGTAGGTATTGTGGGAATGGGTAAGTTGGCTTCAATTTGTTGTAGAATTGTGATTGGAGTGAAAATTGGTGTTTTAGGTGGGAAAGAGAAAGAAGGATGTATAGGTTGATGGTTAAAAAAATGTGCATGATTTGGATCGATGATTGGGGATAAGTGGGTAATTGTTGTAGTATTATTTAGTAGATTAGAGGTTGACAACCAGTTAGGAAGGGTGGTGTTGTCAATGGGGTTAGGAATTAGTTGCGAATGTTGTTGAAATAAAAAAGAGCATTCATCAAATACAACATGTCTAAATATGTAGACATGACCTTTTGGAATATGGAGGCAACAATATCCTTTGTGTTTATCACTATAGCCCATGAAAACACAGGAGAGGGATCTTGGTTCAAGTTTATCTGTTGTGTAGGAGCGAAGGTATGGGTAACATTAGCAACCAAAGATTTGTAGGAAGTCATAAGAAAGTTGTTTGTTATGAAGAAGATAGTATGATGTGTTCATGGCAAAATAAGGTGAGGGTAATCAGTTTATAAGGAATATGGAGGTAAGGAAGGCTTCCACCCAAAACATTTTAGGCATAGATACATGTAGCATCATGGCTAACCCTAATTTAACCACGTGTCGATGTTTCATTTCTGCCACACTATTCTGTTCTGAGGTACTTATACATGATAACTGATTAATAGTGTCTTTGTGAAGTAGATGATTAATGAATTCCTGCTTAAAAAATTTCTCACCATTATTTGACTGAAAAAATTGTATTTCTCTTTGAAATTATTTTTCAATCATAATTTGAAACATGAAAAATACTTTGTAAAAGTCTGATTTCTGCTTGAGAGGATAAATCCATGAAAAGCGAAAAAAATCATCAATAAAAATAGTATAGCAATGAAAGGCTGAAAGCCCTGATTAGATAAAATAGGTGTCGGATCCCATAGGTCGCAATGTATCTTAACAATGGGTGCACACACCCTTTTATTAGAAGGAAAAAAATGGTAGTTTAGAACTTTTGTTTAAAGCACAACTCTTAGATAAACCAAACGTCTTTTTATTGACTAAAATAAATTTACGGTGTTGCAAATAAGTCACAGCTCTACTCTAGGAAGTCCTAGCCGTCCATGCCAAGTATTTGCATCTACCACACGAAATCTGTTTGAGAAGAGAGCTTTAACTGTGG
The DNA here is from genome assembly GCA_026545225.1 of Cornus controversa. Taxonomy (NCBI): domain Eukaryota; kingdom Viridiplantae; phylum Streptophyta; class Magnoliopsida; order Cornales; family Cornaceae; genus Cornus; species Cornus controversa. The sequence continues at coordinate 64,000,652 of CM048849.1, read as the reverse complement.
CATTCTCCAGAACATATCATCCAGCTTTCTTACTCCTCGATGTCAACACCTGATGAGACAGAGATCAGATTCTTCTTTATACTGGGAACAACCAGCACATTGTTTGAAGATAAACATGAGTCCTTAGGAAATACTCATGATTCTCCAATATGTGTGATGGATAATTTTCATCATTATCCACTATAACATGATCAGATCCGATATAAGTTTTGTAATTAGAAAGAGTACCTAGATCTTCGTAATGTGTGACATGATACCAATGTCTAGAAGTCATTCACTCTTATTGGTTGTATTGAGATGAAGTACAGCTAGGCTTGAGGAACTTGGTCATCTTGATAGCTGTGATCATAGCAATGTCAACATTTAAGGGCATTGCAACATTTCTTTTTGCAAATTTGACATTGTAGACAAATGGATGTGTTTTGTTTAGGCTTTGAAAAATGTTTTGGTGTCATACTTGATTGAAAATTACGGTGGCCCATGGGATGGGAAGGCTGAGAACTAGTTTGAGATCCACGTTTTTGTTAGGAGCGTGAATTAGAATGTTGTCCAACAAATGCAAGTGTGGGATTGTCATGCTCAAATAATTGAGACTTGTTTCGTAATTCATGACTATGCAGCAGTGTGGAATTAAATGATTATAAGAAGCAACATGAGGCTTAAGGATAATTGTGGAGAATGATTCATACTTTTTTTTGATGGGATAGTGGTTTGTCAATGGTGTTGAGTTAGATCACAAGTTGACTTAAATTCCCTAATGTAGTCATTAAGTGAAATAGACTCATTTTTCTTCTCTTGAAGTTTGAGAAGTAATTCAAATTCACGAGCCTGAGAATCTTGTGAATAAGTATTGAATAAAGCCTTCCAAATGAACGAAGTGATAACGACTTTAATTAATCTATTTGTGCGTGCCCATGCTTTAAGTAATCTATTTGTGAGTGATTATGCCGCCAAATTAGGATTAGGCACTTTGCCTGCATTATTGACACCATAAATCTCACATGTAATGAAACCAAGAAGACTTTCAATCAAAGATAGGACTTGTGTTTTCTACAAGCATTAGTTGGAAGATGTGAGTTTCAAATATACGAAATTGACTACATTTAAATTAACAGGATATGGTATTTTGGGAGTGGAGGTGTAACCATTTAATCGACAAGATAGAATTAGTAATGACAGGGTGACAAAAGGAAAAGAAAGAAAAGAAAAGAAATTGTAGATGTATCGTGCTCTTTAAAGCTTTGGTAACTCTGATACCATAAAAAAGAACTTAATACACGATATTTATGGTAAAACACTGATAAGTGCACAAAACTTGCTATTTTATATCCTAAAATAAGTTTTTAATTCATCTTTTATTTTATTTAAAGGTTTTTATCTTTGCATTTTATGTTTTATAGGGGTTGATTTCCAAAGAAGAAGAAAAGCAGCAAAAGAGGGCTAAAAAGGATATATAAAGCCAAAGATGAACATAAGAAGAATTGTAGGAGAGATGGTATTCTGTGCAATCTACTTCACAAGAGGTCTCAAGTTCAAAACTTTGCCAAATATTTTGTACACGGCCACATCTGCAGTCCAGAATTGAAATTAAAGATATGGAAATCAAATTTTAGATATTCAAATTCAAAATTTTGTATTTTGAATTTTTGTTTTTGAATTTTGAATTTTGAATTTTGAATTTCAAATTTGTATTTTGAATTTTGTATTTTAAAACTTTCCCACCTAAACCATTCCCCTCTAACTCTATAAATAGGGGGTCTTAGGGGATGGTGAGGGGAGTTAGAAATTGTAGAGAAATTATAGAAAAAAATAGTGTATTTATTTTATTGATTCAATGATGAGTAGTAGTTTCATTTATATTTGTTTGTTTTTTATTAATATGCAAGCGTAAACATCCTTCTCAAGGGAGTGATGAAGCCACCATGGCTGAAGTATAGGTAAGTTGTTTTATTTTCTTGTCTACTTTTTCCTCCCAAGAGCATTCTTCTACTCTTCTATTCTGGATTTTATTTTCTAAAAGTAGAGGAAGGATTCTTCGTGTTTGCCAAATAATGGTAATTCGAAGAATGCCTACCTCTGTTTACCTAGCCAATGTGCATCAGATTAAGTAAAAGAATGTCTCTCTCATATATAATCAAGTCATTCTTTTTTATTCCATATTTTCCTTCATCTTTCCAAGTTCTAATTGGATTGGTGAAGTGTATTGGTTATTGGAGGAAAAACTAGATAAGAATATAAAAAAAAACTTTATTTATATGGATCCATGGTGGTGAATTCTCTTTCCTTGAGATTTTTTCCATCATTTGATCTAAGACATTTAATATTAGTTTTTATTATTAAATAAAAAATCAGAATTTTATTTTTTTAAATATTCATTTTTCATCTCAAGAGAATTAGGTTTTGAAGTTTAGACTTGTTATTGATTCTCACTTGAGAGTGGTTCGACCCTGCTTACTACTATACAGTTTTTAGTAAAGTTTTTGCAGGTTTTATTATTTTTTGTACGAAGTGTAGAAAAGCAACGACAAATATCCATTATTCTACACTCGTCAAACACCGAATAATCTTTTTATTATCATCTTTAATTATATATACGAGTCCTTACAAAAGAGTATCTAGAATATCTGAAAAAAATTACAAAGTTTGTTATGAGATAATATTTAAGTAACAAAATGATGTCATGCGTATTTTGTTAAGAGTCAAACTCAATTTTTGATCAGGTGACAAATCAAATATCCGATCAAAAATAGTCTGGATCCGCCCTAGGTTGGATTGCTCTTACAGTAAGAGCTAGCGCTGTTTTGGACATCTAAAACTTAAAATTATTTTTGGGTTAGCCTAATGAAATAATCTTATTCTTGTTTCCCCTCTTTGGAGAATGAAATCACGTGTCATTGTCAACTACAATTATGTATGTTCAGCTGAACAAATTTTGAATTTTGAAGAATTAGGCAGAGCCGCAGAGGGCAGCCCTGAATTGCAGTCTTGGATTGGGATATTATTAAATATTATGGCATAATTAGAAAATTTTAAGAAGAGACAAGAGCATCTGTCTCCTTATCCTAAATTAAATGTCATTTTTGTGTGTGTATATATACATACATACATACATTATATATTTAGACGCATAGCTGAATGAATGTACTTTTAGAAGATAATGTTTAACATTATGATGCTGCCAGCTGAGTTGGATAGCACCAATCTATCTCTTGTGAAGCTGACCAATATCAATACTACTATTCTCTTCCGCCAGTTCTAACTCCTTTGTGACCCACGAACCAGAAAGCATGAATACAGATCGGGAAATGCGAGTAGAATATAACACGGATATGATAATATATATATTTTTAAGAAAATAGAATATCGGTATTGGTAGAATAAGTTAATATAAAGATAATAAATTATATTTTTATATATGTAAAAAATAAGTTATTACTATTTTTTTATAAAATATTATTATTAACAAATAAAATAAAAATTTAGAGTCATTAGATAATTAACATAAATAAATTTTATACTAAATTATGATATGTATCTCATCACTTCTGTTTTAAATAAATTTTAAACTTTTCTTAACAATTATAATATGATATTATTGTTAAAAAAATTATATTTTCATGTTCAAAACTTGTTATAAATGTGTTTTGAAGTATTTGAAAAATATTGAATAAGTGTAAAAATAAAAAATATATTCTAAAATTATGAATAGTTTTAAGAAGTATCGGACAAATATCCGGAAGCATCTAAAAAGTATCGATATTTAATATGAATACAATATTCTTGTGAAAATATCCGTACTTTCAAGCCACGATTTTTTTTTGCATCTTCACTCTGCACTCATGACTCCAAAATTATCAATATATTCACAATTTTATGGTTGACCTAAATGACCCTTTTCTTCTATCCATTATATCTGTTAGTTAGTTCAATTATCGTGCTATTTCAATTCTAACACTAGCCATTTTTTGCTGGCCAGTTCACGGTTGTTAGCATTGCCAGCTGAGACTAATCATTCATCTACTTACTATTAGATAGAAGTCCATGAGTGCCTCTCTCCCTTTATCGGTAAGGGAAAGCAAATAAAAACCTTGAGAGAGAGAGAGAAGTTAGGTGCTAGGTGGTCCAAACATGATGCATGGAATTGGAATTGAAAGGGTTTGAATGTTTCAAATGTATATGTGTGTATATATTATATATATATATATATGTGTGTGTGTGTGTGTGTGAGAGAGAGAGAGAGAGAGAGAAAAAATCAAGATTTTGAGGCTTGAAGGCTAGGTAAGTCAAAACATGGGGCAAAAAATAAAAGAAAACACGTTGCAGAACATTAAAAGGGATTGAAATGTTTGAAAATTTGGAATTGAATCCTTCTCGATAATTTGTTTCTCAAATCATTTTGAAGATATCATTCAAGAATTATGAAAATGCCACGTCATCATCACTTGTACAACTATTCACTATATTATGGTTCTATATATAACTAAATCTAATAAAAAAAAATGATGACACTATACCTTCATAATTCTTAAACAATGAGTTAAAATTATTTGATTAGAGACATTTTCGAATAGAATCCAAATCCTTAGAAATATAGTATATATATATATATATATATATATATATATTTTGATAGTCTAGTAAAAACTAAAAAGTACTTATGGCAGTGATGCCAATCATCTATTCAACCATTTAGCCTAGGCCAGGCATTAAATCATCTATCACAAGATCCATTAATCATAAAAAGTATTTATAAGAGTAATATCAATCATCCATTTAGCCTAGGCGTTGAATCATATGCTACAGGATTTATCAATCATATTACCTTCATTTTTGGTGAATCAATCATATCATATTCTAAGATATTTAATTTAATTCAATTTTTTTCATCAATTAATCGAAATTAATTTATTCTCTGTATGTCATTGATTCTCTAATTGTCTCCAAATTTGGTAATTATCCTCATAAACTCTGAAATAACTCCAATGATATATATACATTGAACATCAAATCTTCTTGCATTCTTAACATGAATCGATTTCTACAAACTGGTAGGTAACGAAAAAATTTCTACAAACTCTTTTCAGGTTTACTCCCAATTTGAAATTCTTTTACCAGCGATAATTTATTCCGAAATTATCCCTCTGCTTTGGACCTGAAAATTCCAACCGGAGGGCATATTGGACCAAAAGGATTTGCCCGTTTGCTGTATTATGACAGTGGTATTTTCGCAATTTGGAAAAGTTTGGGGAGCGGATTGTGTACGAGACACCACGCGCTGTAAACAAAAAGAAGATGTGTACTTTTTGTGCTTTGTTTGGTATTTTCAATAAAGAGCCGTCCAGGTTCACTAATTTTCAGAAGACAATCAAATTTAAATCATCTCACCAACCCAATCTGACCCACCTTCTAGGCTCCAAGCTTTAGTGTACTTTTTGTTAATTCAACTTTCAAAATAAAAAAACTAATTACATTTTTAATGAATTTTTTATCATTTCATTAATATGAAAATTTTGTATATATACAGGGGACAAATAGAAGACCGCCGGTAACTCAAGTGCAAAAAACACTTCTCCACTGTGGGGGGAGCCTACTCCACACTCCAAGTAACTGCTATAACTGACATTCTTGCCGTAAAAAAAAAATATATATATCTATACTATTATTAAAAGTATAAAGAAGTTTTTTAATTTCAGTACACTATTTTTTTATTTTAAATTAAAAAAATAGAATTATTCAAGCAAAATTTTTTTCTTTTTTATTTTAAAATTAAAAAAAAAATTACCAAGCAAAACCATTTTCCTTTTTTATTTTGAAATTAAAAAAAATAGAATTATTCAAGCAAAACTCTTTCCTTTTTTATTTTAAAATTAAAAAAATAGAATTACCCAAGTAAAACCCTATCCCAAACAAAACCCTTTATTTTTATTTCTAATTTCTAAATTTAAAAAAGCAAAATCATTTCCTTTTTTATTTTTAAATTAAAAAAATAGAATTACCCAAGCAAAACTATATTTTTTTATTTCTAAATTAAAAAAAATAGAATTATAACCCGCAAAATCCTAAACATCTAAAATCACTCTTCCCTTCCCTTTTTAATTTTTAAATTAAAAAAATAGAATTACCCATGCAAAATCATTTTTCAAGCAAAACCCTTTCTTTTTATTTCTAAATTTTAAAAAATAGAATTATAACCCGTAAAACCCTAAACACCTATAAAATCACTCTTCATCTCGGCTCTCATCAACACGACTTTCAGCTTCCTCTTGGATCTCATCAACAACCATTTGATTCGGTTTTGTCTCGGCTTACACGTGAGTTATTTTCTTTGACTTTTTTTTTTCTACTCATTGTATACAATTAGCTTTTGAAATCGAAATTTTTTAATAAAAAATTACGTCTGTAATGAGTTATGTATCGAATTGAATATCTGATTAATAAATCAGACACAAACTTTAATTTATTTTTAATCAACGTGCATCGCACGTGCTTTAAACTAGTATATATATACACATATATATACACACACACATGGGACAAATATGGTATTTAAGTTTTTCTATTCTTTTTTTTTCAACTCAAACATGCCTTTGGGCCTTCGAAAAGAATGGAGCAATGGCCTCTTATGAGAGTATGTCTACAACACACTTGGTACACTAGGTAAATTTTAGTCGTAAAATTTAACACGCGTATTGTATATGCATGGGCCAAATTCACCTAGCCTATTTACACTGGGTGCATAATAAATTTTTTCCTATTTGGACACCTTCCTAAATTTAACATGGTATGCTAATTATAATTTTATGGCAAACTTTAAAACCATGTGTAAGTATTGCTTCACAATTAAGTTTATGGCATGCTATTCATTAATGCTCAATTTAATACTTTAGAAAGGGAGAAAATTGAAGGAAAGAGAGAGAAATATGGGAAGAGATTGTGTGTTTTCTTTTTTTTATTTGGTTGGATGAAAGAAAATGAGGTAATACCTTACTTTGTTTGTTAAAAAATAATAGAAGAAAAATTGCTAATATTAGTTTTTTTTTAATAATTATGAAGGATAGTATTATAATTTAATTTTTTTTATAGCAACCTTACTTTTCTTCTTTCCTCACTTTTGTTCACATTTGGAGTGATAAAAATTTGTAAAGTTGAAAAGATGAGTTATTCATCACTCTTTTCTCGTCTCTCATTGTCTCCTATGCATCAAACGAAAGAAGTTTGTTTATTCATTTATATCTTTCATCTAATCCTTTTCATTCTTTTATACCAAACGGATCATAAATGATGCAACAATAACATTCATTTTTTTTTTATGTTGAATAAGAATAAAATTGTTTCTCTTTAAAAAATAAAAAATAAGTGATGAAATAATCAAAGAAACGGAACGAGTATGTTTTAAAATTGGTAATTTGAAAACAGAAGTTATGTTTGGGGAATTAGTATCCAAGACAATTTTTATTAAATAATAAAAAAAACATGCCTTCTATTTTATAAGGCGATCTTTCTCAAAAAATTTATTCTTTTCGCTACCTTTTATTAAAATAATTTAAAGTAATTTTTGTCGTTCTTATTACTAATTTTATGAAATGTGCCCATTGAGTTTTTCTGTTTACTTTTTTATTTTATTTTTTTAGTTTAAATTCGATTAGTCTTTTGTTTTTAAAGTTGGTCTCTCGATGCTATTACGTTCATACTTCATAGTATGGATGGTGTAATCTGATGAGTTTTCTGTGATTAGTTCATATAATTTATTTTATTTTAAATATATATTATGCATGACACGTTGGCAACCTATTATCATTATTTATTAAATTTGAATAATTACGCTATTATTTTGATGATTGAGAAGAAGGGAAAAATTAAAAGAGAATTTTGTAACGCTGGGTAATTATTATAAGGTATCTAAGGCAGCTCCGAATTCCGATAACTTTTTTCTTTTTGATAAAATGATAAGTAGAGTTGTTCCAATAAATAATTCGAATTAGAAATAGTAATAATTAAGAAAGAAGCTGGCCAGTTTCGAAAATAATGAGAAATGGGAAGGGTAAAGTTGAGCCAGATGATCCTTAACAATCAACGCTGCGTGGAGCGAAAGCTACCGAATATGGATGAAAAAGTGGCAGACAAAAGTAGGAGAGTGGATAAGAGCGTCACACACTCTCAACACTCACAGTCGTGTATCCATTTATTTTGATGCTATCGAGATATATATATATATATATATATAATATTTATATATTTGAATTTTAATAATATGGTTTGACGCCTCCGTAACACCACCTCTTGTACACGTGTCATCGATAGAGACACCCTCTCAGTCGTTCGTCTTCTCCTTGAAGAAAGTATAGAAGGACGCAGAACCAAACCACCAAGAGAGAGAAGGTAAAGTTTAGAGAGAGAAAGTGTAGGGGTTTGGGGAGGATAGGGGGCGAGTGAGAGAGGATCTGTCGATGCTCTGTGTTTGTTTCTGAGGAAATTTTTATTTTGGAGAAAAGATGTACGTAGCCTCCATGCGGAAGTCTTTCAAGGATTCTCTCAAAGTTCTTGAAGCTGATATTCAGCACGCCAATACACTGTAAGTGAAATAGTTTCTCTCCCTCCATCCCTCCCTCTCTCTCTCTCTATATATACATATGCATATCAAAGATTTTTTCTTGAGAGAGGTGCCTGTTTGTTTAATTTTTTCTTCAATCTGTGTTGGAATTGGGAATAGAAAATTTCAAAGGTCGAAATTCTAGTCGTCGTTTTGATTTTTATAGAATCAACTATCTAAATTTTCTGATATTAAGGGTTTGATTTCTGCTCTGAAACTCTCTTTTTGGCTTCAATTTTAAAATATCAGGGGCTATTTTTCGGTAATATTTCTTTCAGAGGTTGTAATTTAAGTACTTTATGTAGCATTTGATTTGGAATGAGGTCATAAAATGTGCTATTATCAAGTTAGTTTACTCATCGGTTGTCTTTAAGATAAAGATGATGTTTTTACTATTAAATAGGCTTTTTGGTTGATGTCTCAATTATTATTACTATTATTATTATTACTCTTTTAGGAGAAAAGAAGAGGGTATGCTTAATTATTTATTTTGTGTCTCTAGTGTTTGGTTGTGATTATTCTATTATTGCCTCTTTCCTGGATTAAGGTGTGGTTGTTCTACTTCAGTTGTGGAAATGATTCTGGTGATTATGTTGCTCAAGCCACATTGAAGCATTTCTTTCTACTTTCTAAGGTCATTCCCTGTAATATCTGAAATGATTGTCTTGGAAGGAAGTTATAATTTTATTCATGATAAACTATGTTCACCCGAATTTAGATGGCCAACCGGATTCCATCTGATATTTTTCTTGCAATTTATTTGGAATTTTAAAGCACTAGGAGCCATGGTTCATTTTAGCTACTTGTGTGAAGTGGGGTGATACATATATGTAGTGTATCAAGTCAATGCGGACTTTACAAGTTAATCAAATCGAGAAACTAACGGCCCCCACATGTGGTTCATTAGCAGGCAGCTTGGTTTTAACTGGAAAGTCACTTATGGTTAGTTTTGCTATAACTTATACGGAATGTGTCTGCTGGCCATGGCCTGATCCACTGGTTTGGATGCTAACAAATGGATATGGCATTTGAATTGGTGGCCCTAATCTGCACGTTACCCTTCAATGCACTGTCATGTTTTGTAGTTGTAGTTTCTTTTTGTAATGCCAGAGCCATAGATCACTCCATTGGCAGACAGCTGAAATTAAGGATTGTGTTTGCGTTAATTTAGAATTTCCAGTATATTTGAAGAAACATGGAATATTGTACGTGTAACTTTCTAGTTATAGTTTCATCAACTCTGATTGGCAAAAACCTGAAGTTTTCCAAAGCAGTTAAGATATGCTACCTACCAGTTTTGGGGAGAAAGAGGATAGAGATGTTAAGTTTCTTCACTCCTACATGCTTTACATGCGCTTTTGAGCATTTTTTTTCCTTTTGGGGAGAGGAACTATTATCTATGAAATGAAGCATGGGTTTTCCTATGACTAGACTTATATCTTCTCTTTTGTTTCTGCCAAAATTTCTCTCTACGTCATTTGATTTGCTACAACTGACTTGATTAACTTGCTAAACTGGCCTATCATTTCCATTAAAAGTTTCTTTGGAATTCTTATATTGCAATGCGTGGTGCAGGGCGTCTGATTTTTCTAGGGAATATGATGGCGCCTGCCTTCAGATGAGAATGTCATACAGTCCAGCTGCACACCTGTTCCTTTTTCTGGTTCAATGGACAGACTGCCACCTTGCTGGTGCCCTTGGACTGTTGAGAATCCTAATTTACAAGGTTGAAACTTGTTTTGTACGTATGGATTTCTATCTTTATAAAATGTTTGGCAATCATAAATTTTGCTGATTCTCCTGCCTCATGTTATAGGTCTACGTTGATGGCAGCACAACCATGTCTACCCATGAAAGAAAAGCAAGTGTTAGAGAATTCTATGGTAAGTTTTTGCGTATGATTTAATTTTGTTGCAGCCTTTTGTCTCCATTTTCCTGCTGATATATGAACTTTATGCGGGCAGCGGTTATTTATCCCTCTTTACTGCAACTTCAAAGGGGAGTTACTGATACAGAAGATAAAAAACAGAAGGCAGTATGCATGGAAAGGTACAGAAGAAGAGACGAGGAGGAACACAAGCAATATTCAGATCTAGACCTTGAAAGAGAAGAAGAATGTGGAATCTGTATGGAGATGAACAGCAAGATTGTTTTGCCCAATTGCAACCATGCCATGTGCTTGAAATGCTACCGCGAGTGGTACTCTCTCTCTCTCTCCCTCCCTCCCTTCACCCTTTCTCTTTGGATTACTATCACTTAGCAGATGTCACTCTGAAGTAGTCCTGCAGCTATGCGTGCTTGGACATGCTCTTTTTTCTCAATCATTAGATAATTTATGGACATTCTCTTTTTTTTCTCAATCATCAGAGTAGAATGCATGCTCGGTCCACATTGACTTGTTCTGATGCATATAGCTGTTATATAATTCTTGTTTTTCCTTGAATAAATATGTAAACATTCGCGGGTCTGACATCCTAATTTGTGCTACTGGGTGGACAGAGATTCTCAGAGTTATGATTGGTGATTTTGGATGGATTTGTCACCAATCCTCTGATTCGTTTTAGTTGAAGCACAGATCTTGGACATATTCCACCATAAACTTGGCTTATGTCATGGACGTGTTACCTTGGGGAACGGCACAAGGGCGGTGGCATTTTAAAGATGTTCTGAACTCAAAGGGACTTCCGGAGCTGTGGTGCTCTTGCTTCATGTTTGGGGCTGATGTACATACAGCCTCATTCATAAGTTCATATTTGAGCTCTCAATTTAACAGTCAGCTCACCTTTTTCTCATAAGCATTTCTGTGAGTGGTGTGCATGTATTGCTAGTTGGGTACTAGATTCATACATGCTACAAAAAAGAAAAGGAGAAGAGTTAATTGGGATGGAGAAAAAAAATCATAAATGGTGAGGTAATTGGTGTTATACATGAAGTATTAGTTTCATACAGAAAATGAGAAAATAGAAGTGACCAATAAACGGTGGTTGTTTTTGTGTTGTTCATAAGTTTATAGGATTGTGCAGGGGGTAGGGGTTCTATTATTGGAGGGGTTACAGTCATAAATTTATTTTCTTTTTCTATATACAAGGCAAGAGAAAGAAAGTAGTCAAAACTGGGCCATTGGTGCAGGTGTTATGAGCTCTCCTCCCCTAAGGGGAAGTGAGCTGGTCAAGCCTCACATGGGGCAATGTGGTATGTGCGCATGTTACTCTACCTACCAAAGTAGATAAATAACCCTCTGAACAAGGTAGACTATGAGTTTTTTTCTCGAGGGGCCACGAAACACGGTCACAAATTAAGATTGGTAGAGGATAGTACAAAATCATTTGAGCTTTACCCTTTAGTGTGCCAACCACCTCCCAGCCCTTATTTTAATTTGAGAAAAACTCGCTGTTGGTGTTGTTGCATGTGCTAAAGTAACCCACAGATAAAACTGTGAACTATTATTGCAGAAGTGGGTTGAGAATTTTCCTCTATTTGATTCAAGGGTAGCACAAGGATAAAGTTAATGTACTCCACCTTGGAAGTAGTGTTATTTTATCTGTAAAATTTAGAATTTGGGCCACGTTGAGATTAAATTGATTGTTTTCTTTTGAATTGATCAAACTTTTTAATGATTAAAGTTGAGCATCTTAACTTGAATTATTAAAACTATCTGGAATAAAAAAAAGGTGAAACCAAAAATCTCAATCTGGGAGTATACAATTCATATGATTGTAGGGTGAAAAAAAAAAAGAATATGTCAGTGCATTGCAAACAAAGAACTATTATGCTAGGTCTCTCTGTAGTTGTTTTACTATATTTATACTGCTTTTGCTCTACAATTCCTCTATAGACTAGTATTTCTCGGGAGACAAATTAATTTTGTTGAATCTATGTAACCGTTTTTGGAAGATTTCCTAATACAGTATGATATATGAAAGTCCCTGTTTTCACATAGTATTTACTACTGGTCTTTGAGGGAATTTACATTACATGGGGTAGATTTAACATTTAGTGCATTTATCAAAAGAAATGGTAATACAGCAGTTCCCTATGAGATGTCCGGGAACTGTTGTTAACTTACAGATTCTTGTTGAACTGGGTCTAAGATATGATAATTGCAGAAATCCGATGATGTTTAAAACGCATTTCTTAGTTAACTTTTGTATTAAATAAAAAGGAACTTTCTAGTTATTTTTATTTGTTTGATCCACCATTTTGGCTGATTGATCTCTTATGAGTACTAAAAGGTGATGACAAAATATCTATGATTTTGTGCGAGGATGAAAGAATACTCGAAAACTAGTGCTTTTTTTTCCTTTTTAAGACTGATGGTTTTTGTGCCCTATGTCATATACATTACTTCATCAAAGCATGTTGGTTGGATTGAACAAATTTTATGATGATTTCAGCATGTAGCACTAGATGGTTTTCCTGTTCTGGAACTCGTTTGCTTTTATTTAGTTCCTTAATACTCTAAATGTTCTTGGGGCTAGGATTATGAAATTTATTTATTCATCTATCTAATAGTATAAACAAGACTAAAAAATTGTTGCTATATACTGCAGGAGAACAAGATCACAGTCATGCCCCTTTTGCCGTGACAGTCTGAAGAGAGTGAATTCTGGGGATCTCTGGGTATTCATGGACAGCAGGGATACAGTCGACATGGTGACGCTAACACGGGAGAATCTAAGAAGGCTTTTCATGTACATAGATAAGTTGCCTCTTATTGTTCCCGATACACTTTTTGACACATATGATTCTCATCTAAGGTAGGCAGTTGGCTACAAACCTGAAATATAAAATGAGCCTTCATATTAATATTTTCTCTGTTCCTTTTATTTACATAAGGACCGACATTCATTCGGTCAATTTAGGTTAAAATTGCAGTGTTTTGTCCTGCATTTAAATAGAAGAACCCGGCCTGAGGTACTGCGGGGCAGGGGGTTGAAGCTCAGATAGTTTAACTAGAAGGGGGTCTATAAATTGTATTTAGTGAAATTGTAAATGCTTGTACAGCTTGAATAAAAGTTGGTTGGCGGTTTTCTTTTTCTTTCCCTTTCATTTAATGTATAATGTACATTGGAGATTATTTAGTTTCAATTCTGTTTGGACAAAGTTACATTCTACAACCATATATATTCATAATTCATGACAATTTCTTTTGGTGTGCTTGTACCTCATTAGCTCATACTACGGAAGTATACATACATCATGTAAATCGAGTGTTTGGTGCTGCCTTTTCTTTGCAGAAACACTGTATAATCCAAACATATTTGTTGTCATGGTCATGATTTTTTTTAGCACAAGTGCTCTTCATCTTGATCAATAGAGTTTGATCTCATATGAAGAGATTGAGATTAAGTTTCTGTGCTATTGTTTCTGATATGATTTTCGGCCTAGAATAACCGAACTATTTTAATTGTAATTATTTCACTTTGTGCAAAAATAAGATCAAAGTTAAAGTCTCCCTGATTCTAGTATGAATTGGCTTTTGAAAAGCGGTTTTCAGTTTTTTAAGCTTAAAAGCCGTTTTGAAGAATGTTTGGATTGGTAAGGCGGAAGAGTTTCGGAGTCCAAAAAGAGCGTTTAAAGAAAGCTGGGGATACCAGTTTCCTGTTTAGCTTTTGTTTGTTTTTTTCTTTTGCGTAAAAGTCAAAGCAAAAATTCTGCCAAACAAGGTCTTAGTAGCATCATACTCTGGGCTAGTACCCAATGCTTCATACACTAGATGATTACTTTAAATAATTATCTACTTCTTGGTGATATATATATTTATATATTCTCCGCCGAAGACCATGTATTTCAAGTTCTTTTTTTAATACATTCAGGGGTGGGTAAAATGGTGCTTCTGCTTGCATAGCCATTTTATTTTGACGAAGGATTTTGCATGCGGTGGCAAATCAAATAAAAAAAATGTTCTTCACAAACTTGCTTTATAACATGCTTGTTTGACACACGACGGGACGCAAAATTGAAGCGGTATTCCTCTCTTTTTTTGGTTGGTCTAGGAAAATATGGTACAAATTACCGTTAGAAATTTGTATACTAAAAAAGTTTTTTTTATTTTTTATTTTCTTTGTATCTCTCCGTCCTCGTAGACAAAAGGGCCAAAGCCCGAAGATTGAGTGAAATTCTCGAGCCTTGATGGAGCTATAAATATGAGATTTGGAAGCGTTTGGTGAGTAACCTTGTGTATAAAGAGTGCACACACAAAAAAGAAAAAATGAAATAATACTATTAGAACGATCGAACCAAAAATGTCACTCCATACAGAGGATATATCTTCATTAGTATGGAAAAAAAAATGCTTCCCTCATATGCTCCCTGCACCCTGGACTATGGAACTTTTGATGGATAAATGATATTTGATAAATTTGTTTTGAGGTTTTGCTTAATCATTTTTCAATTACAACTTTTGAAATATGGTGGTTCACTTCTTCTGAAATTTGGTTAACTTTATTTTGTGTATCCCTACCGTTAATTGGCAACTCAATTAATATTAAAATATATAGATGAATACATTTAGTTTCTAAGTTCTAATGTTTTATATATTTATATAATATAAGATATATAAATAAATATTAATAGCTTCTAATCCATTGTTTTAATTAGGGGTGCATATGAGTGTGTATCTTGCCAATATTTAAATAATAAAAAAAAAGACAATTGTTTGGGAATCGGAACCGGAACTTAAATGAACTGAACCGAACTCAACTGTTTCGATTTCAAAATTAAGGAATAGTTCTGGTTCCACCAAAAACTGTAAGAAACTATACCTTAGACACTCCTATGTGCTAGTAGTATAAATGATGACATGTGAAATTTTTTAAATTTAAAAATGATTAACCCAAACTTCACAAAAACGTCGTAATTTACCTTAAAAAAAAATAAATCTTAATCGTTTTTAAGTCATGTAACACAAAAAAATAAAGAAAAATAATATTTAGACAAAAACTTTTATATTCGTTGAATGCATACGATAAACTCCATCACATACTTCTAACATACATTCAACGAATATAAAAGTTTCTGTGTAGAATGGCGTTACCCAAAAATAAAACACAATAGTGATGTAAAGTATTGTGTAGCAGTATAAATGATGAGAGGTGTCATTCCAGTGTGCCAAGCAGACATGTCATGTCAAGATAAGAGCATCCAAGCATGATGCATATGAACGGTGAGAGTCCAATCCCAGCTGTAAAAATGCACACATCTCTGAGAAAGAGAGAGATCATGAACTTGGTCCCTTCATAAGAAGGTATCTACATTTTAGCCATTTTGAGTTTCGTTACCAACTCTTTTATATAAGCAGCTAATTTAGTGAAGGAAAGGAAAGGGTATATAATTCAAATTCACAGGAAATGAAGAAGAAAATATCAAAAATAGGATATACTCCTATTAATATATACATATATATAGAGATAGAGAAGGAGAGTTAGATAGTTTGAAGAGAGAGAGAGAGAGGAGGCAGGCAGGCGCAGAGGATAGGAGATGGGAGGGGAAGAGAAAGAGGGAGTGATGGCGACGGACTTCTTCTGGTCCTACACAGATGAGCCCCATGCTTCTCGTCGCCGAATGATCCTCTCTCGGTACCCTCAAATCAAAGACCTCTTCGGCCCTGATCCCTGGGCTTTCCTCAAGGTATATATACATATATAAAGAGGCATTTGTTCTTTAATTATGAATGTTTAGTTGTATTTGCTTGGATTGATGTAGTCCCTATATGGGTTTTGAATCTGCAAAATGTGCGTGATTAAGGACTATGAATCGCCATAAAGTTTAGATCTTTATTTGGGTCCGTTTCAGTCCTAGTCGTCACAACATTGTCTATTTGTTATATTTCTCTGGGATTGGAATCGAGGCATTTACGTTGTTCTTACAATTATATGCAATGTGTTTAATCTTTTTGAATAATCATGGATACATTACGTGATTTCTCTGTGCGAGTCTATGCCGTTTTGTTGCTATTGAGAGATGTATTTACTATTTAATTCGTTGCTTTTCACTATTAGCTTTGAATCTGGTGCATCTGTTTTGGTTTTAAATTGTTTAGGAGCTTGAAAACTATTTGCATCTAATATACACACGCATATGTTTTTTTGTCTCCAAATGTGGCAATGTGCTGTAGAAGTCTTTTTTATTCTCACCGTTATTTATTCGTACATGCATTCATTGAATGTATTTTTTTTTTTGGCACTGGTAATGCTATTGTTCATAATTCTGTAATTATATTGATAGTTATATTTTTTAGTTTGACCATGGATGTATTTGCTTTGCATGGGTGCATATACAGTACCCTTTGAGCTGTGTATAAAACATTTATATCTAATACGTATTTGAGAAAGATAAATTAATTTTGCTGTGAGAATACATAGTGGGATGAAATTGTTGTTATTTATTTATAATTTTATATGCTTTTATTGCCACTGTGATTTGGTTCATCTTTTGCAGAGTTTTTTTTTTCTCAAAATAAATGTTGTATTCAATGATTTTTCTACTTTTATTCTGATTTTCCCCTTAAGTTGGTAGAAAGAAATTTATCATTCCAAAGTGGCATAAATATTGATGGTGTTTGTGGAGAATTTGTGGCTGGAAATGCGAGGTTTAGGGAAAGTGATTGTTACCAAAAGAATAAATAAATCCTAGGTAGTTAATATTATAGTGAAATTTTGTTTTAACATATCATTTAAAATTAAAAAAAGTGTATTTTCTGGTGTATGTTCGACCTACATGGGGTGCTGGGGGAGAGATTATGCAAAGTGGCTGCTCTCAAATTTGAATCCTTGTCCTCGCTCTTGTCAGTCAGAGCTTTGTGATTGCACCAAGTGAGTATTTGAAGTTAATATTTTAAGAAAAGATATCAGAACTGGGTTGTTTTTCTGTTTCTTTTTTCTTTTTTCAGGATAAACTTCTTCGGAACTTTTCCCCGTTTCACAATGTTTGCCATGGTTGTTCATTGATTGAAAAGTCGTGAGCCTAATATACCATTACTTCCATATAACATATTTGAACTCAAATGATTATGTTAGGAGTCTAATAGGTATTATAATTTGGTTGATATATTAAAAACTTTGGTGTTGCAGATCACTTTGGTTGTTTTGCTTCAGCTGTGGACTGCTACTTTCCTCCACAATGCAGGCTGGCTGAAGATATTGACAGTGGCTTACTTCTTTGGCTCTTTTCTCAACCACAACCTCTTCTTAGCCATACATGAGCTCAGTCACAACCTCGCCTTCTCTACTCCTGTCTACAACCGCTGGCTTGGGATTTTTGCTAACCTCCCCATTGGTGTCCCTATGTCTGTGACCTTCCAAAAATACCATCTTGAGCATCATCGCTTCCAAGGGGTGGATGGCTTGGACATTGATATCCCAAGCCTCACTGAAGCCCATCTCGTGACAAATGTTGTCGCAAAAATCATATGGGTACTCTTGCAACTTTTCTTCTATGCTCTCAGGCCTCTGTTTCTGAAACCAAAAACCCCTGGCATATGGGAGTTCATCAATTTGATCATTCAGCTGGGTCTTGATGTTGCCATGGTTTATTTTTGGGGATGGAAATCTTTTGCCTATCTGATCCTTTCCACATTTGTTGGGGTGGGATGCATCCAATGGCTGGTCATTTTATCTCAGAACATTATGTCTTTAAGACAGACCAAGAGACATATTCTTACTATGGTCCCTTAAATCTTATGACATGGAGCGTAGGTTACCACAATGAGCACCATGATTTTCCCAGGATTCCAGGAAGTAAGCTTTACAAGGTGAAGGAGATTGCACCAGAATATTATGAGGATTTAGAGTCATATAATTCTTGGAGCCAAGTAATTTACACGTATGTTATGGAACGGACAATTGGGCCCTTCAGCAGGATGAAGAGAACGTTGTCGACAAAGAACGCCAAGAAATCTGAATAGATGCCATCGTGTTATTATTCTTTCCCTTTTTCCTCTTCCTTCCAGGTTTAGTGAAGATACTATGAGATACTACCTTTTTTGTTTCTCAGCTATTATTTGTAATGTTCTTGAGAGATCGTTTTATATGTTGTAGTTTTTAGAGTAAGAAATCAGTTTAATTCATTCGTTAACCGTGATTTTTTTTCCATCTGATTTATGTTGCTGGGACATGTGGAATGGAAAATGTTGTTTTACCAATTTATGTCTCTCTTCTAAAATTCTCTCTCTGTTGTTAGACAATTCTGTTACATGGGTTTCTAAGAAGATGTTCTTATGCCATTACATATCGACAAATAGTAATGATACAATAATGTTCCTTGATACAAGTCTTAATAGTACAAACTCTTCTGTCTGGGTCACCATCATCTCTGTTCAGGGAAAGAAGTGCTACTTTCAGGCTTCATTCTTGGGGGCCAACACTCTGGGGGGTTGGTTAGATACGATGGCGCAGAATTGGAAGCCTTGAAGGGGTGAATTCATGGCTGTTTACCTCTTCTTCTCCGATAGTTTTTAGAACCAGGGCCAACAAGATTGAAAATCCCTGCACCCACACACATGCACGCGTGTATATATATATATATAGAAAGACTTAATGGATCAGTTCAAAAGCAACTATATATAGAGTCTGGTAGCATGAACACGACACATGAACGTACCTGTGCTAAAACAATCAACAAGCCAATCCATACACAAACGTCAATGTTTGACTTCACAAAATCTTTGAAATTGTCAAACCTTCCCGATGGATCATCAGGCAAGTCCTAGAAAGCAACACAGTGATATATGATGGGTAACGAAGTTAGGATATTTGATGAGAAAATGAAGAGAGAATTGGAAGAGAAAGGAGAAACCGTGAGGAATGCATGCCTTGTCCCAGTCGGAATCTATAAATACATCTACTACAATCGCAGTCTCAATTAGGAGAAGGAAGAAGATAATAAGCATGTACTGATACTAAATTAAGGTCAACCAGGATAAATGGAAGTACACTCCTATGATGATCTTTTCATTTTTCACAGTTTTTCCAACACAACCAAATAATGGAAAATGAAATTCTCTGTAATTTTTAGTTTCCTTTCTTCCTGATTTTGAGTCCCAGATGGTGCCTTAGAGAAAGAGGGAAAGATGAAGCAAAAGCTCAACAGAAAGGATACACAAGAGAGGTAATAAGCATTTGCAGTATCTGCAGCAAAATGACCCAGGCATGTAATTGCACACAAGGTGATGCCAATGCCAAGCAAAGCATGTATAAACCTGCATTGTTTCCCAGAAAATAAATAAATAAATAAATAAATTGAATTACCTAGTATCAAAAGTGAGAGAGCTTTCAAAACTATTCAACCAAAAAGGTAATTTCTTTAAATATTAAAAAAAAATATCCTATGGTACTAATATATATACATATATATGTGTATATGTATATATGTAAATGAAGTAGCACAACTAGGAGAAAGAGCTTTACCAGGGAAAAGTAGAATTATGATCATCAACTGATGACCCCTCTGCATCTCGCTGCCAAACTTTAATCATACACAAACTATATAGAATCATTACAATCCCAAGGATTGCTATAATCGAATTCATTAGTTTTAAGGTAGACTGAATGCAATTTTTCATAACTCTCACCATCTTAAGAACCTGGCCAGTTCATAAACACTTGCCAATTCCTCAGTAAACAGAGTAAATTGATCGAGACATGGCTAGATGAAATTATGTATGTATGATATCTTAAGTCTTAACTAACAAGATCAGTTTCCATTTTCTTTCAAGCTTTCTCCACAAATTGAAATATGAAATGAAATGAGTGGAAGAAAGGAAATTTCCTAGAAATTGTGTTTTTTTGTTTTTTTGTTGGTTGGTTAAACTGTCAAGGGTGCAAATAGTGGATAGACACATTTAGGTCTTCATGAGGTGGAAAGGATTCATAGCATCACTTTGGTCGCAAAAGAATCCAATGTGGCTTGACCCTTTGGCAACATGACATGAGCAAGGGTTTAGTCATATTGGATTCAAGGTTTGTGTTAATAGTCACTGACTATTAAAGCCTTGGTTTGAACTCTAATAATGCTTACAATATTGCCAAGACAGCTTCACCTTCCTCTGATTACAATTACGCAATAAGAGAAGCAACAATAGCAGCAATGGCATTTGAGATTGGATCAAGTTGGCCCTCTAGCGTTTAAATCTTTATTTGTCACTTTCTCATAATGTACCCAAAGACAAGTGCATTTGTGTATAATAATAATCATAATGTACCCAAAGACAAGTGCAATTGTATATAATAATAATAATAATGTTGAAAACTGTACCTAATGTGCTGTGCTGGATCATCATTATACATATAAAAGTTGTACCAAATCAATATAGGTCAAAAACGCTATTATTCTTCTTTTAGCTATTCATGGCCCGCCGGAAGTTGGAAACATTTATGTTATTAACAGGTAAATAAACTGATATTGGTTTATACGACATCTCCCGTTGCTGTGGTGTAGTGGTTATCACGTCAGTCTTACACACTGAAGGTCCCCAGTTCGATCCTGGGCAGCAACAAATGATGACTCTTTTTTTTTCCAAAAAATACTTTTGCAATTTCTATTACAGTCTTTGGCAGAGACCAAGTGATCCTACTTTTGGAAGCTAATAATAGCATTCAACTCTTCATTAGCAGAGTAATTTAGCAAAAATATTTGTCGACAATTATTTTTTGAAATCTTTTCCATCCCAAAAGGACCAAAACTAGTAATTTAGCTTCATGGGTATATTCATTTCATTACACTTCTTGTTGAATACTAGAAGGGATTGATTCAAACCTTTCTTCGGAGGGACAAGAAATGAATTCATTTCACTGTGGCTCACTGATAGTAGTAGTAATGACAATGTGAATGCTATAATAAATATTATTGTTGAAATAGTTTCTAGAATCGTGCTGGAGAGTAGACTGTGGATTGTCCAAAATAATCCTCTGTGTGCAATATAGTCGATTCCTTGAGTGCTCTCTATAATGGGGATGGTATGAAGCTAATATTGGGTTGGCAATGACACTGTTCTAACAAGAGCAGTGGTTGGTATAACTTGCAGTTAAAACGAAAATTAAAATTGGGACTTCTGGGTTTCCAAATCTGAGCAGAAAAACAATAAAAATAAAGAAGATCAGTCAAACCACATTAATCATCATCGAGGACAAGCAGGGTTATACTACGCTGACCTATAATTTGTGCCCAAAGCCCTTGTTAGATTCACATTCTTCAGTTTCTACTGTCAGAGCAAAATTCATCCTTGCATTCAATTCTACTTTTCAAGACATTTTATTTTAAGTGTTTATCAAATCCAGTAGACTAGGAACGTCCCATGTGAATGAAATTCGAGAAATGTACCTTACCCCAAAAGAAGAAGAAGAAGAAGAAAAATGGTAGATGTATGATTCTTCTCCTTCCAAAGGCAATTCAATAGAAGCTCCCTACAGTACCCCTTCCAAAAGACACCCAAACGCAGATAGGAGCATCACTTCATAATTATACCAAAACCATAAAACTTCACTAGATTGAAGTTGGTCAAAACCATAAAACTTGCTACTGTATGTATTACATGTTTCGTCTTCTTTTCCCCCTTTTTTCTCCTTGTGATGTTACACCATTGACAAAATTGATGCTTTTCAAGGATCTAAATGCCATTCAAAAAACATCCACTCCAAAAGTCAATTTGAACGCTATTACTTTTGGCGACGCAGAAATTCTCGCATATGCATGTGTATCTCTGCCTTCACTACCAAGCGCATCTTTTTTGAATCCTCCCATAAAACACCGCAATATTCTCGAGCAAAGTCACAAGCAGCCTCAAAGACATCCTGCAAGGTAAGGGAACAAATTCATAACATCGTAAAGGAATTGACAAATTACACAAGAATACCATCATAGTAAAGATGTGCTTGATTGTTACCCTAGAAGGGAATTCATCATAAAGATGAGCTGGTGTCATCTCAACCCTGTTCAGATCTGATTCCCACAGCCTAATCTGTCACAATATATATATATGTTATTGAAACATTGCATGTGAATCACTTGGCAATTGTTATCATTTACAAAAAAAATATAATCTATTCCAGCGACTTGGTGATAGACAAAGAGCAGAACAGAATTTACTTATGATGGACAGAACAAGTATCATGAATTGAACCAGAAGAAGGAAGCAGTAGTATTCAGTTTAGGGGCCGTTTGGAAACGCTGTCAGATTCCATTTTCTTATTCCTGAAAAATGGAATCTGAAACCTGTTGTGCTGCCATTTCTATCAAAAACAGAATCCCTTTGGTAGCGTCATTTGCTGTAGAAATTTTAAAAGCTAAAATCTGAAAATATGTTTGGTAATCCAAAATTAAATTTCAATACTACTCTCTTTTCTTACTGTTCATCATCTCCCTCACTCCCGTTATTGCAATCCAAAATGCACCCCTGTTTCTGCCATCTTCCAGCCATCAAAACACAACCAATCTTCCATCAATTTAACCCAAATTTTACACCATTCAAACACTTCCCCCCCCCCCCCCCCCCCCCCAACCAACACACACACTCACACAACACATACACCCACATAATGGGTGCCATAGTAGGGTCAGATCTCCTCTTCTCCAGCCCCAACCCGCCGCCAGAATGGGTGCCGCGCGCCGCCGGAGCGCGTGGGGAATTCACTGACCCGGAGACCATCTTCTTCCTTCTTCACGCTACAGACCTGATATCTTGCCCTATTCGCAACCTATATTTTTGCCACTGTTCAGCCATTAAAATCGAACCTAAACTCCATCAATTCATCTCGAAATTTATACCATTCAACACCCTTTCCTTTAATCTTTCTATTGGAACAAAAGTCTAGAACAATAGTGCTCTAATTCGGTCACACCATTGCATGTACAATGTCTAGGGTTTCTCACCTTGGATTTGGTTTTCTTCAATCCACCACAAATACTTCAAATTAATACAATCAGTCATGTTAGGGAAGCAATACGACACTAGACTCATCAAATATTACCATCATAGCAGACTAGTGTCCTCTGCGACTAATACAATCCCAATCTTTCTTCAAATCAGTCCCCAAACACATCAAAGTGGTGGAGAAATTTTGGGTCTTTACAGTGGTGGATCATTTCTGGTGATGGCCACAGTAGTGAAGACACGACAGTGGAGAGAGATGGAGTTCCGATTCTGGTGGGTCTTTGTTGGTTGGTGCATGGAGCTTTGGTGATGGCTCTCATGGAGCTTGGAGAAGCTTGGCGTCGGACGGTGTTATGTTATTTATGATTCGCTTGTCCGTAAATTTTAAGTGCCACTGTAGCTCCGCTACAGTGCCCGTAAATATGGAATCTCATTTTGAAAGCCATAAAATAGAGCTTTCAAAATATACTTGATCATTGTCAAAAATTTGGAATCGAATTTTAAAATTTCAGAAACGAAAACTGATTACCAAACTCGTTTCCAAGCGTGGCTTTCAAAATTTTGAAATTGGCAACCGAAATCTGGAATCGGAATGGTTTCCAAACAGCCTCTTAGTTAAACACATATGAAAAATGAGGAGAAAAAAAAAATTGAAAACCTGATCGGTGACATTTTCTGGTACAGAGGGTACTTTCTCAGCAACTCGGGGATGTGCATTCTGCTGAAGAAAAGAAATTATCTGCAAATCCACAGTTCAAAAAATTGAAAGAGGAAAATTACTTCTAGAGAAAAGAAACAAACAACAATTTTTTTTAGCTTTAACTTCATAACCAAAATATACACTCTATTGGAAACTTGGAGCCCCACTAGGGCTCTAATTAAAAATTTCCGGGTATAGTTCGCAGATCCTGTGAACTTTCTAAGCCATCATTGCTATCATGCAAAGTTTTCCTGAATATTTTAAAATAATGAAGATAAAACACGCACAAATGCAAGAGAATATGCATCAAAACAAATAAAGACCAAGTAGGGATCAAATCCAATCTCTTAGCAGTAAAGACATAAATAGAGGACAAACTCAAGCCAGACATTAAGGATAAACCATAGACTCATTGCTACTCCCTTTTGCTAAGAAAGCTCGTAGCCAGGTCAGAATTTTTGAGGGATAGACTTTATCAGGTGAAAAATGAACTTTGAACATACTTTAAGAAGTCTAAGAAGATATTATAGACAACTTGAAATTGATATTTACCTGCTCTGCCATAATGCCATTTTCGAAAGCATTATACAAGCTTTCTTTTGTAATAGCACCAACAATGAGGTTTGGAAGCTGATATTCTATCCTGCATTTTTAGCATTGTTCTGTTCAGAGATGAATGACAAGTTATAAAACAATGACTTCCTGAAGCCAAGCAAGTAAATGACGATGGTTATTTGTAAGTGTCTAATGATGAAGAATGATGAGGAGTAGCGCCTAAACAGTTTAAAGCAAATACACATGAATAAAAAATAAAAATAAAAAGATTTCTATGAAATTGCGAATTCAGATAGTTTTAGCTCTTTACTAATATGTCCTGGAAGTTGGATCCTAATATTCTGAACAAGTAGGTTCAACTGATCTAAACACATTTTTTAATCCCTTCTACCAAAAATCCTTAAAGCACAAGTATTTCAGGTTGGTTACATGAGTTCTGATCAATGTCAGTAGCTTTGAAAAAGGAAAAAACAAGAGAGGTTCCAAAAGGCGCATTATAATTTTGCATGAAGGTGGCATTCCCACAAGGTCCAGAAACGTTCATATGCAAACTTCTGGCTAAGAATGCAAGGAAAGTTTTGTAGAGTGGATTTATCTTTTTAACAATTCAGAGTGGATTTCTTCTATAAGTTTCCTCAATAGCAGTACTCATTCCTTCATCATTTAGGATAGTCTCCATCAAAATGGATCAAATAATTCATAGCAATCAATATGAAATACATCGTCGCTTTTTGAACCCTCTTACTAACAGGCAAAGTACTATTTCAATAGTCATACATTTTTCATGACGGAAGAAAACTTTCTTTTACCTAAACAAAGCAAACAAACTATTTATCAAGCAAATTAGTGCAATACCTGGAGAAGAGGCGCAAGATCTCACAATGTAATTTAGATGTTGAGTATGCGTACAACCTAAAGTTTGTTTCCACAACAACAAATCCCTGAAGAGGGAGGGGGGGAAGAAAGAAAAAGGTCATTAGTTTTGCCACTAGACTCTATATGTTTATTTATTTTCAATCTTTTCAAATGCATTAAGAAATATAAAAACATATATATTTAAAGTCACAACTGGAGGTTAAGAAAAGATGGGTTGTCCATGTACAATGACTGCACCGGTTAAGAAAAGTGACATGGTCCTTAATCAGAGTAATGCTAGGGGAAGGGGAAAGCTAAAACTAACATATGTTAAGATAGTTAAAAAAGATATAAAAGCGTGTGGTTTGGCTAAGACTATGTCCTTAGATAGAGTGGAATGGTGAAACAAGATTCATCTAGCCAACCAAGTAGCTGGGAAAGGATTTGTTGAGTTGAGTTGAAAGTCAGAGTCGGAGGTCTGTAGTAAAATCAGACAGTCAGACTTTTTAGTTTCTTTTCTTCTGAAAAATCACAGCACAATTAAAGCAAAATGAAGCAGTCAGTAGCTCTCATCTTGGCCATATCATAAGCAAAAACAAATAACTCCAACAAATACACATGATTCAATCAATGACATTCTTCAGAGCTGTTAGAAAACATAGACATACAATCCATGATAGGTTAACATGTCAAATGGTTATACAATAGAATAATTTGGCTAAAACATCTCCCCGCTGTAAGAAATTATGTTGCGCACCACTACGCGTGCCACCCACAAATAGGGCAGATCAATTCTTATGTCCCATTTTGGCATCACCATACTGACCCATGGCAAAACATACAGGCAAAACCAAGTGGAATTTCAGAATTTCAAGCATATCAAATAAAATTGGAAGCCAGGCTATGTATAAGCCACATAATAATATTAAAAAAGACCAAAGAAAACACAATGTAAATTGAAGCAAAAAGAATCCAAACCAAGCAAACGCAAATCACTCAATTTCTTTTCAAGTGAGATAAAATTTCTTATAAAAAACAGAACACTTTGTCTGGAAAGACATGTATGAGCAGTTAAAATATGCCTCTGATTTTTTCTCTGATAAGAACAAAACTGGGGATTTGGGTGTGTGTGTGTGTGTTTGGAGGGTGGGGGTGGAACAGCAAACAATAAGAATATAGAAAGAAAATCTTTCTCATGACATCAACTGGGGATTGGAGGAGGGGGGAGAGCAGACGAGAAGAATATAGATGCCAACAAGAAGCCAGTGACAACTCCAACAAAACTGTCAAGACGAGTATAACTCCCTCTAATAAACCATAGTGAAAGCTCCTCTTCTAGCTTGTAAGTATGCAAGTATACCTCCAAAATGCTAAACCAATGAACAAAAATAAGTTCAAGAAAATGTCAAGTATACCAAAAAACCATTTTTCCAGCACGAAACTTAATGACCTTGTATCATAAAGCTGAGCTAGTTTCATCTCAACCCTATTTTTATATCTCATTCTAATGGCAATAATGTCATCAACCATAGAGAACTAAACTTTTTGGTCATAGTCATATGATACGTTGTGAAGTGTATATTGAATGTACTCTACCATTTATGAAGTGTGTATTGAATGTGCTCTTACCATCCTAACATATAATTTGGTGTTTTAGTGATTTAACATTTAAAATTACGCGAATAATTTTTCAATATTTTAATGCATGTCCAGTTCATTTTTCAAAATTTGCCTCATCAGAATTTTTATACTGTTTTCACATATCACAATGTATCAGCAGCTACCAAGGTTCATCACCGAAATCAAGCTCTGCTGCAGCCTTCAGTATTCTGAGCAATACTGAAGCTTAGAGTAAGCAGTGAACACATTAGTTAGTTAATAACATATCAGTTTTAGTTGATAAACAATGATTTGAGTTTGGCAAAATATAAATTGATTAAACATACAAGGGGCAATTTGTTTGTTGAATCTCGTTCAAGTGCAAGTACTTCCAAGCAAAACAGAAAAATCAAGAATATTAACATGATCAAATCCATTGTAGTTTCAGCATAAGTTAAATCCCAAGAGATACCTGTTTCCTTGACGAGGAATCTGATAGGCTGATCGAGAGATTGGTAACTAATTTTGTGGGGATGAACCAACTCTCTTTCCTACCCTGGACAAGTACAAATTACAAGAAATAGTAGTGAAGCAACACTTAATTCATGAAAGGGAAAATAATGAAACATTACATAATTAAAACAACAGGCGCTAGTATTTACCTGCTGGAGCTTGACTAGTCCCAAGTCTGCAAGGTCCTTGATTGCATTTCGCTGAAAATCAGTCAAAGTGTTCATATTGTATGCCTACACATGAGAATCCAACACCGGAACCATTTTCAGAAACTGCCTTGCAAAGAAATTTTTACACCCTCAAGAGAAAGTCAAACACTGTGTTGCAAAATTACGTTCATCGAATGGATGCTTAATTTTCAGGAGGGTAAGATAATTAAGATTATAAGCCAACAAAGTATGACAACATCTAACAGACAGTTTTACAACAAATTAAATACTTCACCAGCACTTTTAGCACCAATAAACAATGTGAATCTAATACCTCCCCTGTGACATGGAAACTAAGCTCCAGCAGAAATGATATCAGATCTACTGACTCGACACCTCGCTCCTACACCAAAATGAGAAAGTCAAAATAGATGATAAATATCAGAAACAAAATACTAACTAGAGAAAAGTAATCCTACAAAATTAAAACCATATTACTGACAAATCTTAAGCTGCTTATTTTGCCTTCCCTTGGATAGAAACAACAGATGCAGTTGGAAAAAAAATTTGATTCAATATCATTGCCAGGTAGCAAGCTGCTAATTCTTTTGTTTTGCTTTGGAAAGAAACAGCAGAATGCATTGTAAATTTTTGGATTTCCAGAATCCATACCTCAGCATTAGTGATATATTCCCTGATGATGTACCAAAGCTGTGCATTTGTATCCATCAGCTGTTATTCAGAGAGATCAGTACAGTTTCTAGTAGGACATTTCATAAGAACTGCAACCAAGACACAGTTAAGGTAATGCATACCAAGAACTGAAAACCACTCTCAGTTAATCTTGGGGTCTCTTTGTCTCTGCAGAAAATGCACAAATACACAGCAGCAAACCATACATGTGATACTATATCCTCATTCTCCGAGTACACAGATAAAAAGTGAGGCTTGGAAAAAATTGCAAGAAAGATATGATAAACATATTGAGAGTAAAAACACCTTTGACTCAAAAGGCCTCGCTGGAAAACTTTCATCATAGAAGAGCTGAAGTTTGTCGTCCTTTCAGCTAGGGTAGAATTCATAAGGTGCAGCAAGAAACACTGATTTATCAAAATTGCAAGTCATAAAAGAGGCCAAAATATCAGAAACTGAAAATGACCAGTTATATAAACCAAGTACTCCTTGTCATTACAGACATGTGTCATGACAAGTAGGAACTAGCCAACCTATCCTTGAACATTCATCCACATATGAAACATGGAATAGAAAATCATAGATAAAGTTCACAACACCTCCCATTGTTCAATTGCGTAGGCATCTAGATCCTCCAAACTAGGGAGCCTCACTGTGATATTTGAAGGCATTGATTCCCTTGGTAAAACTCCACTGCAGCATCCAATTCAAAGGTCATCCATGTATTCATTCAAGTAAAACACCACCTATGAGGGTAAGAAACACACACAAAGGCTTACATGTGGGAACTTGGGTCAACTATACTGACAAGTCACATCTCACTAAAGTGGTTGATATACGTTAACAATGAACTCAAGGAATTAAATCCAGTAAAAGGAAAAAAAAAAGAACTCTACATTGACCAATTGTGGCACCTTAAAGAAATGCAAATTTGTCCCCCCCCCCCCAATCCAACCCGAAGAGGGGGAAAAAACACTTAAAAAAATTATACTTTTGTAATAACAGGGAGTAAGAATGAACAAACACATCAAGTGCAGACAGCAGTTAAAATAAAGAAAACCGCATATGTATCTAAAGCTTACCCAAATACTAAATGCTTCCGGAGGTTAGCCTGAAATGTTGGATTTAATCTGTAAGTGGTTTCCTTTTTCCTGCCAATAAAATAAGAACTTCAGCTAATAGGTATGCAAAACAGTACTAGGTCAAATTCAAATCGAAAATTCCATTAAATGTGATGATAATTAAAATGATAATTTTATTGAAAAACTCAAATTTTCAAAGCATCCATAAATAGTGATGTGCGCATCAATGCATAAACAATTAGACAAAAGTAATGTGACAAAATTAAGAGTCATCACACTCAAAATGATGATTATATCTGTGTATATGTAAGCTGGATACCTAAATATAAAATGTATGTCACTGTACAGATTACAGCACAAATTTTCAGGTAGAAACAAGAATTGCGTTTGAAATAGAAGAATGAATAAGGGTAGAAAAGAGTTCCCCTTACTAGATACATATGAGATTTCCAATTGTACCATGCAACCCATAACTCAAATAGGAATAATTCAAAAAATTAAGGAAAACTTTCAAGCCATCTAAGGATGTACAAGAACTTTCAATTTACATATCAACCAAGATAACGAAAATCAGATGGACGTGGAAAGCCTAATTACACTGCTCTAAGATCAGGAGACATCCTAGCAAAGTTCCAAGTTCACTTGGATATACCTTAAAGGGTTATAGACAAAAGGTTTGACTTAACTCTAACATCCAGAGACATCTTCACTCAACCCCAAAACCCACTTCTTTCTTTTTCAATGTCAGATACAACAACTTAAGATAGGTCAAGCATTCGTCAAAGACGATATCTTCTGATTCTTATTTGTTTATATTTGATAAAGCAATACCAGTTAAAGAAAAATTAATAAAAATTTCCATTTGATAATCAAGAGTGTACAGACAACCTATCAAAATTTAGGACTACCAAAAAAAAAAAGCATGTTGTATACCTGTCAACAGTTTCAGCCAATACTCTCAATTGAATCAATCTGTCAATGGCTACTTTATGCTTTGAGAATCCATCTGCAAGCACCCACTCTTCCATTGACTTGGCTGTTACTGGTACATCAATGTACAATAATTGCAAAACATACTTTTTGGCCAACGGTGGCAAAGACCTGAGCACAAGAAACCACAAAATCAAGTCTAATCGCTGATCTTGAGTAATAAATCATTAATTACTTAAACATCCCACTTTTTTCATCAAAGTCTAGAGGAAATTCTTAATTAAAGCCCACCAAGATTAGAACATAACGGATAAAAAAGGTAGATATCATACTGTCAATAGTGTTTATTACAATTTAAGCAAGAACATGAGGTAAGTTTTCTTTTTCAATTCATTTGCTTGATATAGGAACACAAGCAATTTCAAACTACAAATTATTTATTTAGGACCCAAAATAACGAAAAATTCTAGTCAAGTGATCCAAATACAACTTCTTAAAAAATCTGCTTTTGTTTCTTTTCCTCCACTTTCTCAGCAACCAATCCCGATTAAAAATAATGTCCTAACCTTCACATTCTCATACTAGACATTCAAAAAATAGTGATATGATCATTCAATAACTTGCAAAAGGCTGCATCCACAACCCTGCTTAAAAATATCAACAAGAGAAAGAGAGAGAACCTGAGAATAGCTTCGCAAATAAAAGCGTTCGCGTATAGGTTGTCAAGCTTCATCGCAGGCAATGAGGCGACCATGTCCATGAAGTTCCTCGCGATGATCTTCACTTGAGGCATTCTGTAAATTAGGGCTTTTTCCGAAGATCAAAGCTAAACTGAATGGAGAGAGGGTTCTCTACTCTAATTAATTTGAGAATTTGAATTCTATAAATTCGTGTGTTAGGACGAATCAATATAATGATTTGCGGGTACTTGTGGTTTTGAATTGTTGATATGAATGCAGTAGTTCACTGCTTTTCTCAGTTCATGTATATTCTCCGTACTAACGATTTGTTACGATTATCAAAATATCCTCCCCAAATTATAAATTTTTTTTTGCAAAAATTAAAGCTGCAATTTGAGCGGGTTTAACCCGGTCCAATTCAAACCAAGTCCGAAAATTTTCGGGCTGGATTGTAACTATTGAATCACGGGCTGGGCCCGGACTGAAATTTTGGAACCTGACTTTAATTCGAGCCGGGCCAGGGTTGCAATGAATTTCGACCCGAGGTGGGTGCAGCCCGTATTACGAATCAAGTAACCCGACATTTAAATCCAAGCAACTCGTCCTCTAATTTGATATGTATAAAAATTTAGCTGTCATAAAGAATCAAATCGGGTTCCAATTTGCTAAATACAGAGGCTCCAACCAAAACGCCAGCACCTCTTTTTTCTGATAATACTAGACTAATAAATATTTAGTTAATTTATTTTGAAAAATTAATCACTACAAAAATACTAGTATAAGCTTTCTTTTTCTTTTTCTTTTTCTTTTTCTTTTTTTTAATAATACCTTAGTGTTAATATTTATTAATTTATTTTCAAATGTATAAATTATTATGCTTAATATTGTATATTTGTTTTAGAATGTTAAAAATATGTAAACATATAAGGGAAGAGTTATTCTACCACTTTTTCACACTATTTATTTTGACGTATATTATATATATATATTTATTTATTTTATCTTCTAATATATTATATATAATATAAATGTTTATTTATTACATTCTTAAATTTATTAGTATTCATTGATTTAGTAAAAAAAATAATTACTCACTTTTTTAATAAATACATGGACTTGCAATTTATAAATAATTATTTATGTTAAATGGCTTCCAATAAATCAATAAAATTCACTAAAATAAGTAAAATTTACTAAAAACTCATCTCTATCAAATTCATGTGATAATCAATTCTGTTATGTTACACTAATATGAACTTGATTATGTGACTTGTCACTTGTGTCATACACTCATACTCGATAGCATTATTATATAATCGTCCCACCAGTCTACTACCATAAAAATATTCATTGAAGTATAAGAATAATATATAATTTAATTTGGTTGAAGCATAATTTGTTTTGAAAATTTTGCAATCACAATTTATATTATCGATGTTGACTATTCACTGATCTCCAATCAAGTTTGGTTTAATTTTTGGTAGATAAATATATAGTATAGCACTATTAGATTCTACTATTACAACAAGGATCAAGTAATTTTCTTTGTCTCTTCTCATGTCTGACTATTTTAGTAATTTGCTTTTGTCCCTATTTTATATTTATGTCCAATGGACAGAGAAAACTACTTTCACGAATTGTGCTCCACATGTTGGGTCGCTATTGCAAGAATTGGACAGTGAATAGGAGTTTTAGATTAACTTTAGTTTTCTTTATGAATTTTGCTCAATTAAAGCATATAACCTTGATAATAATACGGAGTATATACGAACTTAGGCAACTTGAGAAGTTCACGATGTTTGAATTATATTAATTTTAGGGAAATTACAGTTCACACGTTTTGTTTGGTTTAGTAAAAGTCATAAAATTTGAAATATATGAATTTGACTGAAATGGTGATATACGCGTGAAAAAATACTGTTGAATTTTAAGTTCATGCTCAAACTATTTTTACTATTAAAAAACTGACCTATCTCATGTGTATGCAAAAGTAGTAGCACGTGCACAACAAATGGTACCTCATTTTAAGTTGATGCTTTAACTATCTTTTTTTTTACTGGTTGTGGAACCTAAGGTCACAGAATTAATACCACGGAAACCACTTTTTGATTATTTTTCTCACAATTATGTTCATTAGTAGTAGCAATTAAACACAGTGATTTATGAAACAACATTGACACCCTAAGGTCATATAAATGTTATATTACTATGTTTAAGTGTGAAAAAAGTTTAAAAGTTTTTTTTAATGTTTAGTACCAATTCTCTAAACGTAGCAGATTTGTGCAGAGGTACCACTTTTTATATACTTAGTATCATTTTTTGTGCAAACCTTAAGACAACCGATGATCTAAATTATTTTTCAAAACAATAAAATGGATAGTTTGAGCATCGACTTAAAATGAATAGGGTTTTTTCATGCCTACATCATCATTTTAATCAAAAATGTTTTTTTTTTAAGTTTATGACTTTGACTCCATAAAATTGTAAATTAGGCCCCAAAAGTTTACTTATTTGTAATTTCCCCCATTTTTTTTTTTTGGTACTATTAAACTCCCCTCATCTTTGTTTTAAACTTCCCTTGTCTAAAGTTGATACACAACTCATGTGAAATATATTAAAGAGCAGTAATTCACTTTATGATAGGTATTATAATATTAAAGAGTAATAATGTTACTTTATGATACCTATTATAATTTAATAAAAAAAAACCTATTATAATAAAAAAAAAATCTTCAGTCCAATTTTGGATCAATTAAAAATTATCCTCATCTATTATCTTCTCTTATGCTGTGTTTGATACGCAACAATGAAATGAAATGAGCATTTCATTAAAGTGAGAGTGAGAATGAGAATGGAATGGAATGATCATTCCCATTCTATTGTTTGGTTTTAAACATGAAATGATGCAGGAATGAAATGATGATTACATTATTTTTTATAACTAGATTTTATTTTTTAATATTTATTGAAAATGAAATGACGATTCTATAGGTTAAGTAGTGAAATAAATTTTTATTCTTTTTAATTCCAAAAGAATGATGCGGAATGATCATTCCTATTTTAGTTTTTTTTACCAAATAAAAGAATGAATCCAAAAAGATAATATTGACATTATATTTTATTTCATTGTTGCATAAGCATTAGTTCTAAATATATAAATGATTTTTAAATACATTATGTTAGGGAATTTGCGATTTGATCAAAATTAAAAAAAAAATTTAGTAAAAAGTTTAAATTGAATTTATTTTGATTCTAATTTTCAGACTTACGATTTGATAGGCGAGTATGTTGACTTAGTTAGATGCCTTAATGTGATACTGTATAAGTCCTAAGCAAATATATTTTATGAATTATAAAAAAATTATTAAATAGTTCCGTAATCAATAACATCGGACAAGTCGTGTCTCTAAGACACAAACAAAAAAAAATCAGCTTTGTGTCAACTCTTTTTTAACGTTTTTTTTTATCTGCGATGATTGACAAGAGCATTAAAACTGTCTAATAATTTCTCATGTGCTCTGACCAGCAAAATAGTAGAGTTCTACAAACTATTTATTGTATAAGCAAAAGTCATGATACAAAATTCGAATCTATCTCCACTCACACGAACTAATTCGGTATCCTCGCATGCTTTACGTTCGCTCTTTTTCTACTAGCGCTGGATTTGGGAGTGAAAGACAAGCCAGATTAGTAAATGGCGCTCCAATTTGCATATCTCAGTGCCTAACGAATCTGAAGGAATCTTCTCCACTTGTCCAGATACTTCCTGATCATCAATCAATCAAAAACAAATGAATTAAATGCAATTATATCTCCACGCGCTGTGAAGAAGGTGTGCACACCACCAACAATAAGACGATACAAAACTTGGTCCTACCGAAAAGTATTATTACTTGGCAATACCCCATTGGATAACAAAATACCAAATATTACCAATTTTCAAAAATTGCGAGTGGTGATGTAATAACCTCCATCAAAAGTCATACTGTCAAATCAAGGGATCCAAACGTGGATTAACTTTCTACTTATAAAAGTAAGAAGGTAACGATGATTAAATCCGCTTGGAGGCACGTAGTTCAGGTACCGTCAAATTATCAATTGACTGGTATAACACGTGTCAAGTGAATATTGGTTAAGAAATAAGTAATCACTTCCATTGGTGGGTGACGCATCCGTTTGACCAGCGGGTAACGGGGCTCGTTCCATTTAACAAATTCATGAACTGGACTCCAATCCCTAGGCCTTCAACTTGTTCCCTTCCACATAAGATGGTGTGGCCCCCTGGCCTAATGGTTCATTTTTCATATAAGAGAGAGAGAGAGAGAGAGAGAGTAGAGAGTAGAGAGAGTGGTAGCAGAGATGGATGATTTGAGATGGAGGCTTCTAACTTTGCTACCATTGCTTGCATCTGTTTTACTCCTCTACTATAAGAGCTCTTCAAAGGTTTGATTCTCGTAACTCCCTGGATATCTGTTACTAATTACTTTCTTCTTTTTATTGTAATCATATTTGAATTTTTGATCTTTTAATGTCCGTGTGAATAGTCTTATTGCAGAGATAATTTTCTTGTTTCAATTTTCAGATTTTATCAATCATCATCAATCAGTTTAGATAATTCATATATTACCCAAAAAAAGAAATGTGTATGTGTCAGGTTTCAGTTGACATCTGTATATTAATGAGAGTTTAGAAACTGAAATCTCATCTGACTTCATTTGCTTCTACACTTGGAATCGTGAATAGAGTCTATAGTCTTGGACGCTGACAAGAAAGAAAAGGACAAAGCAATTGTCACTACCTTGGTAGATTTATCCCGTCACACTGAAAAAGAAGAAGAGAAAATTCATTATCGAAGTAATTTGATATGACCTTTTTGGCTTAGAATCAAGTATTTAATGGGTTGAATTTAACATCAACCATGTCAAAAACGAATTAAAATTGATGATCTTCAATAGAATATAAATTATTTCAATGGCATATAGATATGTATAAAAAATAAATATTAATTTAAAATCAGATGGTTGGAACTCATCATATATGATTGTTTGAACACTTTTAAATTGATCAACGTATAATGGGGCTCAATCCCTTTAGAGAAAGTTGTCGCTACATGAATGAATAACAGCTACATTAACTTCCTAGCCACATTTCAATGCAGAGTAGTGAATAGAAGAAGGAAAACTGGAAAACCAGTAAAAAATTTACTGTAGTTGCGACAATAAAAGTTTGGATGATTAGATGATTTTTCATTCTCGTTACTCTTATATGGCCACTTTGTGTGTATTTATGCAAGTATATTCATATCGATCTCCGCTTACATGCATTTTTTGATTTGTTTTTATATAGTTTCCTCATGCTTCATTACCTGTATCTATATATTCTATAAACATAAAAACTCAGCGGATCACAGTTATCATAATTGTACAACATACAGGCACATGCAATTTGCTTCTTCTTTCTTCTTCTTCTTTTATTTATTTTTTTACGAATAAATTGGTCACACCAGTCACTGTTTCACTCGCACTGCTCTGGTTCGAGATGGTATCAATACCCTGTTTATAATCACATTTTTAGTCTTGCAATTTGAATTAGTTCACCATGTAAACATTATGCTAAAAATTTAATTATGTCACAGCCATCTCAAATTGGGTGTAGCCTTCTTCCTCACAACCATTATTGGATAAGCAGTAAGCGAATTGTGACACCAGGGGGGATCATTTCTGGCTCAGGTGTGTTCAAGAAATGATTTTCATAAACTTTTATAATTTTGAGAAACAGTCATAGCAGCAGATGAACCAGTTAATGAATATTATTACTTTGTTGCTTTGCAAAAAGAAAAGAATATTATTACTAGTTTTAAAATAATATTGTTTATTTGTTGCATGAGGTGTTCCACTGGTTCATTCTTGGCTTTATATCTGTACTCAATAAAATTACATTCCCTGGCATTTGACATTCCATTTCATGGTTATAGAATATAACTCTTAGGACTAATATTTGCCAAGTACTGCTGATCAGTTGCTTTTTTTAATTAAATGTGGAAATAAGCAGTTGAGATAAAGGGAGGGAACATCGTATCCGTGGTTGAAGAAAAGGATTGGCAGGGGAATATCAACAGTGGCGAAGTGATTGATTACAGGGATGCTGTTGTCATGCCTGGTTTGATTGACGTGTAAGATGTGGCAACTATCTTCTTGTAAATAAATATATATATATATATATTTTCAATTGTTGAGAGATGGTGAAAATTGGAAAAGAAACAAAAAAGAGGAACTAATTATTTGATACAGATTAAGAGAGATATAACATATAAGGAATTTCAAGAGGAGGAAATGCAGTGGGAAATGGATTTAAACTGCTGCAGTAAGTACGGGAGTGCTGATTCATCATAAAATATTTTCCCCAGGCCTTACAAGCTGGGAAATGTCTGTTGCAAGGAAAATTTGTTTATGGTTCCCAGGAAATGCGAGGTCATGCTGTATACATGTTTGATGATGGATATAGGCTTATATTAGATGCATATTTTGGTTTCTTCCAGCCATACACCCGCTAATTGGTTCACTTCATTTTAGGCTATTGCCCATAAAATTATGAAAACAGTGTATGTTGAAATGAGTGGCTGTATTTTCTTCTTAGTATATGAAGTTACTCGGTCACAAATTCAACATCAATGAAATACAGGAAACATATATATGAACATGTATAAAAAAAATATTTATAAATTCTTGAATTATTATTTTTACAATTAATAGAATTTTGCTTAGAATAAAAAGTTTCAGTACTTCCAGAGGTATTAATACGGGGGGGACATTCCTCAGATTTTCTCGTCCAGTATTCTAATTTCATGAGATGGAACTTTCTGCCCATGTAAATGAACGAAATATGGTACATTTGTGGCAGGCATGCACATCTTGACGATCCTGGAAGAGCAGAATGGGAAGGGTTTCCTTCGGGGACTAGGGCAGCTGCTGCTGGTATGTCGATCTTGGTACTTTATGGGCATTTGTGATTTTAGAATAAAGACATTTTCTTTGTGAAGAATATATAATTTGTAAATCTCTATCAATCTTCTTCAGAATGTATTTGGTGTTTAAATGCACTATGTAACAGGTATATATTTTATTGTGTTTATATAGGTGGGATAACAACACTAATTGACATGCCTCTTAATAGTTTCCCTTCTACAGTTTCCAAAGAAACTCTTAAACTCAAGGTATGGAGGGTTGACTTATGGTAAGACGGACTAGTTGAAACCTGTTTCTGCCTTTCTGCTTAGCACTCTGATTTCTTTTAATCATTTCTAGACGGCTTTTCATCATCATCATTGTAATGGTACTCTCCTGAAAAGGAAGTTTTTGACAATGGCAAATGGAGCAAATCAAAAATTAATTCCAGTCTGGTCTCCCCTACACTGCTAAATACTAAGGGGGCAAGCTCCCTACAACTTCCCATTTTATATTAGTTCACTATCTTACTTTTCTAAATTTATGCACGTTTCTAAATCTAATCCTAGCAACTGAAGTAAAGTATGACAGGCTAGTGCCTTTTCTAATCATCTTTTGGACACCTGCATGACAGATTGAGGCTGCGGAAAGGAGGATTTATGTTGACGTTGGTATGCCATATGCACTCGGGAATATACTTTTGCGAATTATAATTTTAGCATCCTGTGTTTTTAAGCTCCAAAATTCGCAGGTTTCTGGGGAGGTCTAGTCCCTGAAAATGCATTTAATGCAAGTGCTCTGGAGGATCTCCTAAACGCTGGGGTTGTTGGTTTGAAGGTATATATCTAATTGTGAGAGGTTGTAAATGAATTTTCTATGATATCTGCATAAACATGTTGATTTAAGCAATAAATGATCTGTTGTATAACCCCCTAGAACAATACTCTACTTTTGATGGACTTACGGATCAATATATCCTGAAATTGTTTCAACAGTATATATAATTTTTGCTGATCTCATTTATATGGATTGTTACTTTATTTCTATGTACTGCTTGCTGTTACTCAACTTACTCTTGAACAGTTTTCCTTAATAATTGGTATACTGACTCTTAATTGTTCTTTCTGTAGTCTTTTATGTGTCCTTCGGGGATCAATGACTTTCCCATGACAAATGCCAGCCATATCAAGGTATGAAGATGATTAATATAAATCATCTGATATTCCTTGTAAAATGAATTACACTTTGTTTATTCTTTTGCAGGAAGGACTGTCTATATTGGCCAAGTACAGAAGACCATTACTTGTACATGCAGAAATTGAACAAGAACATGAAGGATACTTGGAATTGAAAGACGGTGCTGATGATGCTCGGTCTTATTCAACATATCTCAAGTCTAGGCCTGCTTCATGGTAGGTACCATATTGCTCTTGCCTCCCCTTCCTTAAAATTTATAAGGACTTGTGAAACTCATGCAACTTATATATGCACTATGTTGTCTGTATATATGTGGCCACCTAGTAAGTAAAGACCATTATTCAGTACTGACCTTGTCAGTGCGGGATATAGGACACCTAAACACTATACAGACTTAATATTTGGTGTTTGATTTTCTCCATTCACCCATTTCTTTTATATCTAGGGAAGAGGCAGCTATTAGAGAGCTCTTAACAGTATCAAAAGACACAAGAGCTGGTGGTCCTGCTGAAGGAGCTCATCTTCACATTGTTCATCTGTCTGATGCAAGAACTTCTTTAGATCTTATTAAGGTACTTCATAGTTTCCTATGGTATGTATATATTAAGTAATAGACATTACAACACCATTGGATAACTTTTTTGTGATAAGTGCATCTTTGTAGATACTTCTGAAAGTTGATCTATGTGAGCTCCACAACAGTTAAACATGATTAGGATCTAAATGACCTCAGGGAGAGTTGTCATCTATGCATGCAAATTATTTAAGCATATTAAACAGCTGATATCAACTTAACACTTCGTTTCCCACAACCCATTGTTTAATCTAACTAACACTTTCTTAGTCATTTTTAGTTCTACTTCTTTTCTATGGAAATTTTTTCTACAATACATTTTATGAAGAGCTAAAAGATCTATCCTCATTTATATATTCTGTTCAGGAAGCAAAAAGTAGTGGCGATAGCATAACTGTTGAAACTTGTCCCCATTACTTAGCCTTCTCAGCAGAAGAAATTCAAGATGGAGACACTCGTTTTAAGTGTGCTCCTCCAATCCGTGATTCATCCAATAAAGAAAGACTATGGCGGGCTTTAATGGTATTTGCAATTCTATGATATTGCATATTGCCTTTGGCATTTCTCTTTCTACCATCATTTGGTTTTACTCAATTTACATACATTTCAGGATGGACAAATTGACATGTTAAGCTCCGATCATTCACCCACTGTGCCAGAACTGAAACTCCTCAACGACGGTAATTTTTTAAAGGCATGGGGCGGCATATCTTCTCTGCAGGTTTGTGTATTTAACTACTGGCATATGCACTCTCTGTTTCCAAGATTATAATATATCTTCTATAAAGGCTTTCCATGCATTACAAGTAGAAGTTTATTTATTTTTT
Source organism: Cornus controversa (assembly GCA_026545225.1). NCBI lineage: Eukaryota > Viridiplantae > Streptophyta > Magnoliopsida > Cornales > Cornaceae > Cornus > Cornus controversa. The sequence continues at coordinate 63,959,898 of CM048849.1, read as the reverse complement.
ATATGAATTTTGTGACTAGTTAGTAGTTGTTCAGCGATTCACATGCTAAAGATATTTTGACTGTAAGGAGCAAACCTCTTAAGAGTATTTATCTAGATTTGTGGATTAGTTATCATGATAATAAAGATCTGAGACCTCCTTAAATGCTTTATGCAACTTTTGTGCTTGCGCAGTCACCTTCCCAAAGCTGCTTCAATCAAATAGTGGATTGGCCTCATCGGCAATTCTTTCTAAACCGGCTAATTTATGATGCATAAAAGCAATAGAAAGCTAAAATAATGCTGTCTACAAGTGGTATGGAATGCTTTTAGTGTTCAAAAGGTGGAAGAAACAGATATAGTGTTTGTACATGAAAAGGGTTCAAATTAGATTCATTTTAGAAGTGATAGGTAGAAGGATTTAAAATAAAATGTATGGAATCTCTAGAGAAGTATTTTGGAATTATCATTGTTAAAGGCCAATAGGTAAGGACCGTAGGAGACTGGGTTAGGGTTGATTAGGCTAGGTACAGCTTTACAGTAGCATTTTGGGACTGAAATAGATCTGTGAACAACTTCTTTAAATAAGTAATCAGAGAGAAGACGAAGAAAATCATCTGAGCAACTCAAATAACTAAATTCCATTCAATTGAAAGTTTATATGGATAATGCTAATTTTTTACTATGACTCCAAAACAGTAAACTTTTGACTCTTTCACTAACTAGACTATTCTATGCAACATAAAGACTACACGAAGATGCAATAACATAAGTTGACCCAAATACCATGTAATGATGATTGTTACAGCTCATGTCTTGCATATTAAGAAGTTACCAAAATAAGCTAGTCTCTCAAACCTAATAAAATATAAATAATTTTGATCAGTAGAAGATTAAATTATATTAAACATTAATAAGACATGAGAAAATCTGATAAGTTTTATAGTATTGAAGTAAGATAAACCGTGAGCAACGAGGTGCATTCTTTGAGGCTTGAAATTCAATAGTTGATTTACATGAGTGTCCCCTTCGGAAGCAAACATAGATAAAACCATAAAGCACAAATTTTTATTGTGGCATTCAGTCTATTTGAAATGATGAAATCAATTGTAGGAATAACTTACACTCTATTGAGACCCTTAGACTGGTCAGAAAGAGAAACGATAGTCATACTACCTTTGTATTTATCTTGAGGTTATTTTTCCTGTCACTTGTTCCGAAGACTAATTGGTATTCTTTCTTGAGTCTCTGCAGTTTGTTCTCCCTGTGACATGGTCATATGGGCGTAAATATGGAATCACTTTGGAACAGCTAAATTCATGGTGGAGTGAGAAGCCTGCCAAACTTGCTGGCCAAGATTTGAAGGTAATGTTCTCAGTTATTTTGTGTTATTTTATCCACCAGAATCAATCAGCGTTCTTCCAACTTTGTAGGATTGATTTAAGCATCACATAAAGAAATGACATATTGAAGCAGCATTTTAATCTCTAGGAGACTTACAAAATTCTTTCATTTTAACCACTACCATTTGACATGACATGAATAGTGCAATTGGCAATTCCTTCTCTATGAAACGTACAATTTTTTAAAATTATTTTCTCCTTAGACACCACCATGCAACAATGCAACATGAATAGTCCAAACGGTGAACTTAGAGATGTCCCATAGGTTATCATCATATTTATTGTAGGCAGTGATCAATCTGAATCGCACCATTAACTGAAATTGCTACATTAAAGCCGACAGATAATCCTTGAAATATTACTCTGTTTCAAAGATTAGTTTGGCTGAATCATCATGTGCAGATATGAGAACTAGAGTTAGCATCTGAAATAATTATTTAGTTTAGGATGACTTACTGAAGCTCACTCGAGGTTTGTGCATGATTCCAATTTATTTTTTTAGCTGGTCAATAAACATTTTATAATGAACCTGTGCAGGGGGCTATTGCAATTGGAAACCATGCAGATATTGTTGTATGGGAACCAGAAGCCGAGTTTGACCTGAACGAGGATCATCCTGTATACATTAAGCATCCTGTATGTGTTCTTTTTATATCTGTAAGATTTTTGCAATTGAAGGAACTTATTCCCTTCCCCATTTCTCTTTTTAAGTTTCGTATGTCATAGGAATGTCATCACCTAGCTTTTAAATTGTTTCTACTTTTCTATATAGAGTATCTCAGCCTACTTGGGTTCAAGAATATCTGGTAAAGTTTTGGCAACTTATATTAGAGGAAACCTTGTCTTCAAAGAGGGGAAGCATGCTCTTGATGCCTGTGGTGTTCCAATCCTTGCAACATGAAGAATTGAAGTTGCAGGTAGCTCTCATGATACTCTCTATTTGAAATTTGACTTAATTATTTTGTCCTTTATTTATGTGTCAAATTTTCAGTTGTCTGCTTTATGATCTTGTCTGAAACCGTTCTTCATTGCTGAATCAAGTTAAAGTTAAGGTGGCACAACAGTTGTTGAGATGCAATACAACACAAAATTGATCACTCTCTTCCAGTTCCCTGATCCGACAGTTGAGTCATCGTGGCTTTTTGGATTTTTTTTTGGTAAACTTGTCCTGGTTGTACATTGGGAGGCATCTTTGGACTGGAATGTACATATTTAATTGCAACCTAGCAAAATCCAAAAGGTGGATTTTTGATTGTCTAGACAATAACGAACTATTGGAAATTTAGAAAGTCCTCAGTTTGGTTAAATGGTACTTGTGGCTCCTTCAACTATGGTGCAGCTGGTGCTCTGCTTAATGTTTATGGTAATGAAGAGGTATATACTATATATGATAATTGAACACAGTAATTAAGTGGGAGCTGTTTGTAAGTTAAAAAACTGCACCAAACAATTTCAGTCCCTTGAGATTCAGTGCGTTATTGTCTACTGATTCTTGGAATTTGTGCATCAGATTTTATTATTGTAACACATAATTTGATTGCCATTACAATCTTATACTGTGAACTGGTCCTGATAACAATGAAGAATGCTTATTTCGGGGAGAACTAAGAAGGCTGTTAATTCAGCTGAACATTTCGAATAGTTTACTAATGGTGGTGTAGAATTTGTGAAAATCTAGATGAAACTTCTAAATCTCAAAAGATTTATTCAAGGCCAAACAACATAGGTGTAAGTACAGATTTGCTAGAATGGTCAGCCAAAAACTTTAGTTCTCAACTAGCATCTGGATTCATATGGTATGGAAAGGAAGAACCATTTCATTCAGGGTAACACTAAGCTTTGTATTAAAATTGCCATTTGATTCGAGCACCGTAAGAGAGAAGAATTGATATGAAACCAAGATAAACTTGGTCTATTGAAACACTACAACAAAGCAGAACATTATAATATAATGGCACTCAAGCTATCAAGCAACAAAGAATCATAGAGAAACTATTTTGCAGAATTTGTGAAACTATTTTGTAGAATTTGTGGCTGAAAGCATAGAGAGAGTCAGCAGATTCTAACTGAAAGTCTTCGAGATCGTCATCCTTGCATTTATTCCGTACATATGAAATTCAAAGTAATCTAAAAATATAGGATATATTCAAAAAATCAGCCCATATGCTATAAACTTGGAAGCCAACTTGGAAGCGAAATATTACAACTGATACAAAAACATGAAAAACATTAGAAGAGGGCGTATGATACAAGATGCCTTTAATCTTCAGCCTTCTTCTTCTTTTATAGAGGTAGGATGACTGAAAACCGAAGGCTGCGACAGTAATTGGTTGCAAAATACTGTAGCAGTACTGTAACCTTTTTGACTTTCTTCCGACAAATTACTGTTTGCTTTTTGTCAGTTTCTGCCGACGGTTGCTTTTACTATAGTCTTTTTGACTTTTGATGCCGACATTGCTTTAGCATCTTTACAGCTGTATGGAAGATCTCTGTAACTCTTAACTGGGAGTAGTACCAGGATGGGTGACCCTGGGAAGTCTCTGGTCCGGGGGAACCAAAAGCGGACAATATTGTGTCGGGATAGGGTGGGGCGTTACAAATGGTATCAGAGCCTGACCCAGCCGGAAGTGTGCCGACGGGGACGTTGGGCCTCCTAGGGGGGTGGATTGTGGTGACCCTCGTGGGCGGGTGTGATGTGGGCGGGTGTGAGACACTGGGCGAGCTACCACACTGGCAGGCTATAGGGTGCTCAATCCCATATCGCCTGGGTGTGGAATGGGGAAGTATTATATGTATGATTATCACCCTTCTATGACACAACGCGTTTTAAAGCCGTGATGGTTGTGAACCCACCAGAACTCCACAGTTAAGCGTGCTTAGCTGGGAGTAGTACCAGGATGGGTGACGCCCTGGGAAGTCTCTGGTCCGGGGGAACCAAAAGCGGACAATATTGTGTCGGGAAAGGGTGGGGCGTTACAAATGGTATCAGAGCTTTAGGCTCGAAAACTTGAGGACGACGGGTTGGTTTGGTTCATTTAGGTTCATGCATATAATCTCTTATGCATACATGACATGGTTTTAGTATGTGCTCACATATAACGTGCTTATGTGCTTACATGATAACATGCTACTTGACTTGTATATCCTATTTATGTGTTGCATCTTCGTATGATAGCATAAGTTAAAATAGTGTTATACATGTTGGAGTTATAGCATTTCTTTGGCATTAACACTCATGTTGACCCTTTTTAGAGCAATGCCACCTAGACAACGTCCAGCCGAGGATGCGGCTGCACTTGTGAGAGAAATGGCTACGGCGTTGAGAGACATAGCTAGAACTGCAGCACAAGGAGCTCAAAACGAAGCTCAAGGCGGGGGAAATAGGAACGCCAATTCTCTTATGGATTTTCGTAGGTTGAATCCGCCTTCTTATGAGGGTGGATCGGATCCCATGGTGGCTGAAGATTGGCTAGAGCAAGTCTCAGAAATCTTAGATGCCTTGGCAATACATGAAGACATTATCCGTATTCGGTTAGCGTCAATTCAATTGACGGGTAATGCAAAACTTTGGTGGAAGTCGACCCTCAACATTCATGTGTTGGAGGAAATGACATGGGAGACCTTTAGGGGTCTTTTCTATGCTAAGTACTTTCCAGAATCTATTCGGGATACATATAGAGATGAGTTTGAAACATTAATTCAGGGCAATGAGCAGAGTGTCATGGAGTATGAGACACGATTTACTTCCTTGTCTCGCTTTGCACCGGAGTTGGTGGCGACCGAGGAATCAAAGGTCAGAAGATTCATCAAAGGGCTAAGATTTGGGATGAGGCACGAGATGACAATCTTGAACCTCAAGACTTATGCTGAAGTGGTAGAGAGGGCCTTGATGTCAGAAAGGGAGACCCAAGATGTTCAGAGGATCAGGGACTCTAAGAGACAGGCCAGGATGTCAGGTTCTTTTGCAGAGGGGCAACCCAAGAAGAAACAGAAGAGTGGTTCCAGTAGTTCACAGGGACGGCAGCAGTCGGTCCGTTCCACACATTCTATATCCACGGGATTTACCCGGGGTAGGGAGGTCACTTGTTATTACTGTCACCAGCCTGGACATATCAGGACAGAGTGCCCACACCGTCAGGCTGTATCTGCAGGTAAACCTAACACATACTTTGAATGTGGCCAGCCAGGACATTTTCAAAGGGACTGTCCTCAGAAAAGAGGTGGTACACGGAGTGAGACTGGGACACAGCAGCGCCCGGCACAGTCTTCAAGAGCACAGTCTGGGTTTAGGGCACTACCGCCACCAAATCCATCTCAGTCTTTCCAGAGTTCTCGTCCAGCTAGGGGATCTACCCCTAGTGTGGGCAGCCAGCAGTCCAGTTATCAGGGTGGAGGACGTCAGGGTACACAGGGTCGTGTCTTCAATTTGGCTCCAGTTCCTGAGGGGCAGACGGAGGGGTCATCCGGTGTGGTCAAAGGTACATTTCTTATGTTTAATTCATGGGCTAGAGTGTTGGTTGACTCAGGTGCTTCACATTCCATTATCTCTTCATCTTTCGCATCTGCATTGGGTCTAGATATCACTCATTTAGACAGAGTTCTTTGTGTTGACACGCCAGTTGGAGTCACAGTGAGCCTAGACAAGGTGTGTAGGGGATGTGAGATAGAGATAGCAGGACGACAGTTGGTCTTTGATTTCATTGTCATGGACATGTCCAGTTTTGATGTCATCTTAGGGATGGACTGGTTGTCGGCCTTCCAGGCCAACATTGACTGCTATCGGGGTAGGGTGACTGTTTATACGCTGGAGGATGATTGTTTTTGCTTAGCTGGGAGTAGTACCAGGATGGGTGACCCCCTGGGAAGTCTCTGGTCCGGGGGAACCAAAAGCGGACAATATTGTGTCGGGACAGGGTGGGGCGTTACAATCTCTGTCGTGTGCTAGATAGAATGCAGTCGTTTATGAGATCTATTATCCTTCCATCTGATTGAGAAGATTATGGAGTTCATATTCATCAAGGTCCGGAGGAGTTTCTAGACTTTGAGCATCATGATGATTTGCATAATAGTCTTCCATTTCGGCTGAGTGGAGACTTTCTTGAGGAAGATCCATTTTGAATTCAAAAATATCTTTTAGAAGGCTTTTTGCCTCTTCTAAGTGCTGAGCTGAATATGAAGGGAAATCGATGCTGAGCTCAGTGACAAAAATTCTTCTTCCATCAGTAACCATTGTTAATGGTGTTGTTGAGTTAAGAGGAGTGAGAGCAGTATTTTTTAAGTGAACAAGACTTTCGATAGAAAGGGTTCTTGGGATAAGATCCTTTGCTAGTTTAAGAGAATCTTCTCGAGGATTTTCGAGATATTTAGCATTAGTCATGATTTTTAGATACCAAATCTGATATGGCTGGAAGAAACGAGTTTTTTCTCGCCATCCTATTGAACTTGAAATCCACATAGAAAGAACTCTATTGCAGATCCAGTGACTGGTACATTTGAAGATCATTGATTTGATCATAGCTGGTAATCCTTTTTCAGGATAATGTGATTGGATAATTAGCTTGTTTACTATTCCCCAATCGATCATTTCTAAAGGCCATAAAAGATGTGTTCCGAGGCTAAGCTTTGGAAAACCATCATCCATATTAATATACTAATGATGATCAAGATAAAAATTTGATAGAGCCAAATAATTATCCTCAACATGATACTTGATTTTAATGAAAATATGGCTAGGGAAAAAGGTTTTTGCTTTTTCAAAAAGACAAATTCTTTTTACTCTTTCAAAAATGGGTGCTGGAAAATCATTTTTTAGAAATTCAGCAAGCTGTAGGTACCAGTTGATTCTATCAGGTGGAATTTCTTGATCCTAATCAACTTGTGAAACCATTTTTATACACAAATCTTTAAAATAAAGAGATGTATTATGAATATTAGCTATTTGTTTAGCCAATGTGCTCAAAGAGTTTCGAAAAATTTTTCTTTGATCGGTAACATGGGATTTCCATGCAAGATTAAGATTATCATAAATATCCTGGGGGATTCCCGGATTGAAAAAGTTAGAAATTTTAGAAATTTCTTATTTTTGAAAATATTTTTTGGATGCAATTCCAACATTGAAAAAAGCTTGTTTAGCTTCTTCATATGTTTCAAAAACTTTAAAGCAAGCTCATTTGAAGCGGTTGGTTTGATTATAGCATTCAAACCAAGTTGCGTAGATTCCTGGTTGGAATCCTAAAAAAACTACAAACCATTGGTTTATGGAAGTAGGTGAATTTGATTGCATTAATGACTGTTTTAGCGACGGTGCTTTTTTGGCTATCGTCACCCATTCATTGGTTTTTCCTTTGCCTTTATCACGATCCATTATAAAAGTTCCTGCTAAGAAAGTCAGCAAGAAAATTATTAGTTCCCTTAAGGTGTTCAACTTCAAATAAGTAAAGGGAAATAGTATTGTACCATTTTAAGCGTCGTCCATCAAGACAATTTTTCTTATTGATGAGAAAGTCGCGAACTGATTGATTATCGGTTCTAATAATGAAGTTTTCAGGTGCAAGATAGATATGAAATCTTTTTAGAGCTAATTTAATAGCCAAAAGTTCTTTTCAAAAAATAATATAATGTTGTTCATTTGTTTTAAATTTTCCCGAGTTATATCCACAGATTAATTCTTCTTTTTGAAGTTTTTTAGGATGTGGCTTTTTTAATGGTTTAATTGAATGATGTGGTTCATCATTGTTATCAGGCCATACTTCTTTTCTTATGGCTTTTAAAACACATCCCCAACAAAGATCCGAGGCATCTGTTTCTAAAATAAGTTTATCTCCATTTTGTGGAAAATAAACATCAGGAATGTCTTCGAGATATTTCTTAATCTCTTGGACTAGTTTTGAATCTTGTAAAGTCCATTCAAAAAGTTGATCTTTTTGAAGTTTTTTCAAAAGAGTGATTTCCTTTTTTGAGAGATTTTTAATAAAATTTCTTCCGTAATTGAGAAGTCCTAAAAAACTTTGAAGTTGTTTTTTGTCTTCTATGGAATTAGGAAAATATTTTATTTTTGAGATAATATGTTGTTGAAGTTTTATTCCGGTAGAGGTTATTTCTAACCCCAGAAAATAAATTCTAGTTTGTTCTAGATCAATTTTCTTAGGTGATAAAATAATTCCATATTTTTGGATTATTTTACAAAATAATTTTAGATGACTTCGATGTTCTTCTTTTGTTTTAGAGAAAAGCAGAATATCATCTATATAGACTACACAAAAGGAATTAAATGTATGGAAAATAGAATCCATCCATCGTTGAAAGATTTGTGGAGCCGTATTAATTCCAAAGGGCATTACCTTCCATTGATAATGTCCTGCTGGTGTGCTGAAAGCGGTTAATGGCTTAGAATGTTTTGTTAACTTTATTTGCCAAAACCCAGATTTACAATCAAATTTACTAAATATAGTAGCATTTCTTATTTGATTAATAAGAACTTCTTTTTTAGAAATAAAGTATCCATCAAATTGTAAATATTGATTTAAATGTTTATAGTTTATAACCATTCTAGGTTGCTTTCTTATAATTTCACTATGATTTCTTACCATAAAGGCTGGACTGGAGTGAGGACTAATTGTTTTTTCAATTAGTTGAATATCTAGAAGAGTTTTGATTTGCTTATCAAATTCTTCTATATCCTTTTTAGATAAATCATTGGTTTAACTCTAATAATAACTTCTGGTTTTATTAACCTTAAAGTACAATATCTTGGGCTTTTTGACCATAATTTTAGTGGATTTTCACTAAATTGTGGTTCAAGTATTTTATAAAGCCAGTGCGAATTCTGGATTATCTGGATTTCATTTATCTTTTTTGGGTTGAAATTATTGTCACAAAGATAGGTATATTTATCTAAAAGGGGAATATGAATTAACTCTTGTTTTAGAGTTAATGCAATAGAGTTAGGATAAATATGCATAAGCAGATAAGAGTTTAAGAAGTTATTTTCTAATAGGAAATCACCATGCATGTCTGGGAAGCATAAGATCTTTGGGATAACAAATTTTTTATCTGTTAACCAAATTGAAACATTTTTAACTTTGTACTGAATAAATGTTTTGGAGTTATTGATTCCTGTTACTGGAACAGGGTGTTTCATTTTTTGCCATTTTTCTTCTGGCAAAGCATTCCATCTGCAACAACAAACTGTTGCTCCTGTATCAGCAATAACACTTAGGCTATAGGGTTCATAACCTACAAATTTAAAGATTCCAAGCAAGTAAGTATGTTTTCGAATTCCATGTTTTGGAGCGAAAATGATTTCTTCTTTTCCTAGTTGGAAATGATAAATTAAAGCTGAATTTATATGATACTTGGAAGAGGATCCTGGTAAGATTGGATTATCTGAAGATCCTTTTTGTTTTCCTTTGTCTAAGGAAAATCTTGGAGGTAGAACAGGAGGTGGTGCTCTTGGTTCTCTAAAACTAATTTCTTTGTTAGACATTTGTCTATGGAGTTTTTGTAGATCTGATGGGAATTCTTTTTGCCATCTAGAATTTTTTCTGATGAGTTGTTTAGATTCTGTTTCTGTGTCATCAGTTTTATTGGTTATATATAGATTATCTCCAGAAGCTGTTATTTCAATCTTTGGAGTTTTCTTAATAGATTTTGAAATGTTTTGCTGAAATGTCCATGCTTTTGGAATTTTCAGGTCTTCCCATCTTTCGAGTCTTGGAGTGATAATTGTGTCATATGGTCGTGGTTCGAAAATTTCTATAAGAGATTTGTCAATCGGTTTTGTTGACGTCTCTGTTGTTCTTGTTAATTCATGGATTATTTTCCATTCAATATTTAAATCTGTAGTTTCATCGTCAAGTTCGGTATCTTGACATTGAATTATGATCTTTATAGCTTTTTCTATTGTTGGATCATTAATGGAGACAAAATAATCAGGTTTGATGTTAAACCAGACTACTTTATGAACTAAATTAGATTGCATTCCTCCAATTAAAGCTTTTACAGGGTTTTTGAATTGGTTATCAGAAACCAAAACTAATATTGGAATATCACATCTTCTTCTGTATAAAGAGGTTATCTTTATTTGTATGATTCCAATATGGATATATCTCACTTATGGATATTTCTTTTTCCACCTTGCAATTTTGTCTTTGGTGAAAATGCTAAGTTTAATACTGCCTTCAGCAGTACATTTAGTGGCGGTATTTCCACTAAATTGTTCAAAAACTCTAGCAAAGAACGGATTAAATTTTGTAAAAGGAGAAATTTTGTATATTTCTTCCTTTTTTATAATTTGCATTTTTTGCATTTGTTGAAGTTGTTCTTCTGTAAAAGAAACTTATTAATTAATGACGTCTCCTAATCTGATTGTGTCATTGTCTGTAGAAGTAGTATTAATCATAAAGACTAATTCTTCATCAGAAGATTCATCTTCGCTAGAAATTTCATAAAGGATTTCTTCTAGATCAAAAATTTTAGAACCAAAAATGATTTCGAGATTTTTGTCTTCGATCATTTTAATCATTTTTCTAGTTCCTTTTTCCTTGTTTGGGCAATTTGGAGAAATATGACCAATTTCATTACAGATGTAGCATCTACATTCTGTCTTTTTAGAAGTTGATTCTTTAGAAGAAGATTTTTTCTTCCTGATGTACTTCTTCTTTTTTGAAGGAGTTTTTCCGGTATTCCATTTTTTTCAGCGAAAAGTTTTTCTTTTAAAACTTTTATTTTTTGGAAATTTCTTTTTCTTTTTATAGTAGGTGGTATTACATCATACTTTCCAATTTTCTTGTAATATTTTATCACAACATTGCTGTCCTTGTTTTGAACAAGCAATTTGATTTTTTACATTCCTTTTGGCCTGGATTTCTAAACATCGGTCCATTATTAGTCTTAGGACATAGTTTATCCTAAAACCTAGATTATCAGGTTTTCCTAAGTTTTTTTTGGAATTCAGGATAGCCTTTGTTGGCTAATTCATCCCAAGGATGAGGAAGTTTACTAAAAAATTGTTCTAACCAAAATTGATTTTTTGGTGGATTAATCAAGAAATAATATTTCTTGTATAATGCAACAAATTTGTCGTATTAACAGATGTCACATGGTTCAATTTTTGTTAATGCATAATTTGCATCATCTTGTAGGTTTTCTTTTTCAGAAAATCCACACATATGTTCTTTTATTATTTTTGTAAATTCTCGAAGTATTTCTTCGAATGATTTAAAATCACTAAGAAGGTTAGCTTTTATAGCTTTTCCTTCATCAGTCTGATCCCATTGGCGAAGCCATGCTAAGACATCTCCTTGTAGAGTTGCTGCAATATAATCTAAAAAATTTTCTTTATTCTAGACTGTTTTGTAATTAGTGATGAGAATGGACAGTGATTGTGCCCAATCATCTAAAGCTTGTTCTTGATCTTTAAATGGAATATGTGTAAGATCAAGATAAGTACCATTTTGAGCAACATTAATTTTGTTTAAATTGTCTCTTCGACTTAAACTAGGTTTTGGATCTGAAGTTCCTTTTTCAGTTCTCGTAGGAAAAACTTGTTCAGGTTTTCCTAAGATGCCATAATCTCCGAAAAACTCTGGATCGAGTGGTTCATCGATCTTTCTTTTTGGTGATCTAATACTCTGAGAAGTTGAAGGATTTTCTACTTCTATTTCTTCATCATATTCAGTAGATGTTGAGTCATCTACTTCTGATTCAGATGGATCAGTTGAATCATTAGTTATTTTTGTAACAACTTCTTCGTTTTCTGATTCAGAATCAGATACTAGGTTGATCTGATACTCAAAATGACTTAAAAGCTCTTCATAATCTAAGGATGTTTTCCTTATTTGCTGAAAAATTTTATTTCTTTCTTCAATATTTAATGAGGGCTCTTTATAGATTTCTCTCCAATAGTCTAAGATCTCGACTATGATTTCGTATTCTTGATTATTAAAAAGATTTTTTTCTTTTTTGTGGAACATCAGAATTTCTTCTGTTCCATAATAAAGATTTTTTGTACCCGAAGTATTTTCTGGATACAAATCTTCAAATTTTTCATTTTTAACTTGTTTTAGTGTTTCTATTATATTGACGAGTTCTTGACTTTTTTTCTGAAAAGTCAGAAAGGTCAATAATTCCCTGAAGATAATCGATTTTGTTATCGATTTTTTCAAGAATATTGGTTATATTCTCAAAAGATCCATCAATCATCATAGCCGTAGATGTTTGATGTTTTTGGAATTTTCTATTCCAAGAGGATACAATATCTATAAGAGAATTAACACTAGAGCTGATCTTGTTTAGATCATGTTCCTCGTTATTTTTAATATGAACACTATGATTATAATCATTTATATCTTTTCCTAACCAGGTACATATACAATCAAGTTCGTTTTCTTTGGCCATTCTGGATTTTTAAGGGTTTTTAAGACCTCTCGCAGACTTAAATGGTTTTAACACAAGGCTTGATAGCGTCCTAACGTCACCCAGACAACGGACAAACAAGCAAAATAAAACCAGTATGCAAACGTATGAGATTTATAAAAACCAGAAATGTAATAAAAGAAGTAAACAGATTATATATTAACTGAAAGAAAAGATAATATGACGATAATATTAACAGAAGTGTACATAAGAGGAAACTTACAATTCAGGCTTCGTAACAAAGCTCTGATACCATTTATAGTTACAGTTACAAACGGAAGCAAACTTGGAAGCCAACTTGGAAGCGAAATATTACAACTGATACAAAAACATGAAAAACATTAGAAGAGGGTGTATGATACAAGAATATGTGACATTCAAATAAATCACCAAAAACAGAGGCCATGGAAAAAATATCTTAAAACACCATATAATATATACATATTTTTTACTTGCATATAAGTCAAGGAGGCCTTGAAGGGTTGAACAAACATATTTATGCACACTGGACGAATATTTGAAAATCTCTCAAATGGCTCCTAGCTTCACAATTAGGCCGGTAAACGGATCGGATTTAGACCAAATCAATCATAATTCATTCGCTTTGTTAAACTAACGGATTATCGGATTCAGATCGCTAACAAGTTTTCAGATTAAATGTTCCAATCTATATTCTAATTAGTATTCTTGGATTCGGATCATATAGACGTCTAACTGACCTTTACAATTAACAACACAGAACGTGGTTTTGAAATTTAGATGTGTAATTGGTACACTTAAAGAGTAGGTATTTGACTTTTTATTAAAGAAAATATTAATAAAGAGAAACAAAATAGAGAAAGGGACAAAGAAGAAGAGATAATGATAACATATTTTTAGTAATATGTAAATATTATATACTATAAGATTAGATAATATATTTAGCGGATTATATTATATGGGATAGAATTATTATCGGATTTGATCGAACATAATTTATATTCGATTTATTTAGTTAACGGATTATCAAATTTGAATTTCTAACAAATTATCAAATTAAATATGTCAACCCATATTCTAATTGTTGGCTGTGATTCGGATAGGATTTATTCAGGTTTATTCACACATCACAACCTAACATAATGGTGAAAAAAAATAAAAAATAAAAAAAAGGTTTTTTGGGCAAAATAAAATAAGATACAGTAGTACACAATCATATATATAAAAAATAAAGGGAATGAACTGGATAAGATAACAATAGTGTATAAAGGCCAAAAAGGTCTTAAATTCAAATATCAGTTACTTCAATGGAGCTCTGCAACAGCTTCACCATCATCAAAACACTTCCAAATCACCAGCGTATAGTCAATCACCGTTCCATCAGAACCCACATTTCTATCTCCGCCACTCCCGAGTCGACTCACCGAGTCAGTCTCTCAGAGACTCTCCACAACGAGACCTTGAAAACCATAGAATGGCCCTCCGTTTGCAAACAAGTCTCTGCCTTCACTTCCACCACCATGGGCTTCGCCGCCGCACAAGACGGCCGGCTTCCGCTGGGCCGGAGCCTGGAGGAGAGCCGGAAGCTTCTGGACCAGACCACCGCCGCGATGGCCCTGCCTAGGCCGTTGGATTTTGCAGGGATCGAGGACGTGTCGGAGATCGTGAATTCTTCTGTCTCTGGTGAATTGGTCACGATTAGCGAGCTTTGCGCGGTGAAGCGAACACTGAAGTCGGCGAGAACTTTGTACGAGCAGTTGGAGGAGGCTTCTTTGGATGGCGATTCTTTTGAGAGGTATTATGAATCTGCTGTTACTTGCATTGATTTTGTATTTCATACGTGAATGTGTGTGTGTTTGTGTTTGTGTATGATTACACAGTTTGTGGCTTTGTGCACCGTTATATGCGTGTATTTACATGTGTAGATTGTTTCAGTGGTAAATTAGTTTCGTAATTTTGAATCACGGACTACCATAAACTTTGTTCTGGTTATTGAAGACTTGTTTATGTAGGGCAATAAATGCAAATATTTACTTATATTTAAATTTACAGCTTTTCTATTTCACATAATTAGTAGTAGGCGGTTTGAGATATAATATATTCTTTTTCTTTTGTGTAGTTTATACCCTTAATTGCACAAATTGGTTGTTTCATTCATAAAGCAGTTCTGTAGTCTTCAATCTCAAACCTTGAATCTCTATTATGAATCTTGTTCCAATTACTGATGTTGCTACTTGCTACATTAGAATTGCTATTCTAAATAAAATTATAAATTTCGAAGTTGTTACACTCTTAAGCTTTAACTAGGGATATGAATTTTAAATGTTAGACATGAATGAGGGATAAGCACTCCCGAAAAAGGAAAACGAAAAAAAAAAACAGAGAAAAGATTTCAAATATCCTTTGATTACTGAACTTAATATACATTCACATCAAGTTCTAGTGGTTACTGTATCGGAGTCAGAAAGTTTTTATCTTTTTCCTGATGACAATCATTTGGTGGGTTACGAATATAGTAAGCTACTCCTGAGAATTGAGGCTTAGCACATCAAGAAGCTTGTAAACCAATTACTCGAGCCAAGCTCAAGCTTAAATTTCAAATTCACTTGCATAACAAGCCGGGCTTGAAAGACACTAAACTTGGCTTGGTAGTGTCAATCAACAATTAGCTGAGATATTTTTCCGTTTTAATGACGTAGTCCCTTGTGTAAACTACAAAATATATTTTAAAAGCAATTATTGCCAGAAAATATAGAACTGTGAGTTCTGATGAAGTTCTGAGTAAATAATATGTCAAGCGTATTTGTGAACCTTTAATCACTTAATGGAATTATTTGAATTACTACTACCAAATTTGAAGAAAAGAAATAAAATAGTGCTGTTAAGGCTAGTCACTATTGAAAACTTAAGTTAGGCAAAAATTTAAATAACATTAGCTTGAATTTGCCGTTAAGTTTGAGTGAAACTCTAGATTAACTCAAGGATAATCGAAAATCAGCCAAGCTTGGACTGGCCAATACTTGGTTCAGATTACCAGCTGTACTCAGTTGCTAAGTTTCTTTTTCCCTTTTGCCATCAGATTAGACGCAATATTTACCAAGTGAATAAGCAGGTTGACTTTCAATTTCCGAAAGATCTGTTTGTTCTGAATTTGAGAATTTTCAAATAGTTAGCTGATTTTCAAACTTACTACTTGAAAAATGCTTGCAAAATGAGTTTTGGGCACTTCCCATGTCTGAAATGGATGTTGAAATCTTTACCCCAAAGTTTCTGAGTTGGCGCCCTCTCTGGATGGATTAAGAGTTTAAGACTGCCAGCTTTCTAATTTAACTTAGTTGAAGATATGTAGGATGAAAATGTTTCAGGCTTCAAAAGCCGTCCTCTGACTTATTTCTCTGTGTAACAGTTCTTTATCCAAAGCATGTCTTAGGTCTTCTTTTTTGTTTGGCAGTTGACGTAATCTGGGGGAAGCATACATTATCTAATGGCAATCAACCTTCATGGTGTCTCAGTAGGAATTTGCAAAAATAAAAATTGTTTTTGAATGATTGACGTGTTTGGAGTCCAATTTTCATTTTTTGTTTCCTTTAAGCATAACAGAAAATAGCAGCTGCTGCATTAAAATCTAATTTAGCAAAAAATGAGCAGTTTCATTGGGTTGTCTATATTCGAACAGGTACTCTCCACTGTTTGAAATCCTTCAGAATTGCAATTTCCTGATGGAGTTGGAGCAAAGAATAGGATTTTGTATAGATTGTAAATTTTCAATAATCCTTGATAGAGCCAGTGAGGACTTGGAGATTATAAGGTCTGAAAGAAAGAGGAACATGGAAAATCTAGATTCTCTGTTGAAGAGAGTATCAGCTCAGATTTTTCAGGATGGTGGCATTGACAGACCATTGATAACCAATCGTCGATCAAGGATGTGTGTTGGTATTAGGGCTTCCCACAAATCATTGCTTCCAGCTGGTGTAGTCCTAAATGTTAGCAGTTCTAGAGCGACATACTTTATGGAACCGAAAGAGGCAGTGGAGTTGAATAACATGGAAGTGAGGCTTTCAAACTCTGAGAAGGAGGAGGAGCAAGCCATTTTGAGCATGCTTACATCTGGAATTGCAGAAGCAAAAATAGATATCAAGTATTTGTTGGATAGAATTATTGAACTTGACCTGGCTTTTGCCAGAGCTGGTCATGCACAATGGATGAATGGGGTCTGTCCAATTTTAAGTTCAGAGAGTTGTGAAAGTTTTAAATCTAATAGAACTGATCATTCTTTATCAGTAGACATCAAAGGAATACAACATCCACTGCTACTTGAGACCTCTCTGAGGAGTCTGTCAGATCTTGCTTCATCTAAATCTAAGAGTGCAGTTGCCTTGGATGAGAGAAATAGTGTGATAAATTCTGAAGTATTTTCTGGTGAATCTGATTTTCCCGTGCCCATTGACATCAAAATTGGATGTCAAACAAGAATAGTTGTGATTTCAGGTCCTAATACGGGAGGCAAAACTGCATCCATGAAAACACTGGGCTTGGCATCTGTTATGTCAAAGGCTGGTATGTATTTGCCTACTAAAAACCAACCAAGGGTTCCATGGTTTGATCTTGTTCTTGCAGATATTGGAGATCACCAGGTAATAGCTGTGTGTGTGTGTTCTGGTTTTCTTTTTAGTTCTCTGTTTCTGTTTGGTAAAAACTGTTTCATGTTATTCTGAACTTCATATTTTTTTATTGAAGTCTCTAGAACAAAATCTCTCAACTTTTAGTGGGCACATATCACGGCTTTGTAAGATCTTGGAAGTAGCCTCAAAAGAATCGCTTGTCCTTATTGATGAAATTGGGAGTGGGACTGATCCTTCAGAAGGCGTGGCACTTTCAGCCAGCATATTGCAGTATTTCAAAGATAGAGTTTACTTAGCTGTGGTGACTACCCATTATTCTGATTTGTCTCGCCTGAAAGAAAAGGACACTCTATTTGAAAATGCAGCAATGGAATTTTCTCTGGAGACTCTACAACCTACATATAAGATACTTTGGGGAAGCATGGGTGACTCAAATGCCTTGACTATTGCCAAATCAATTGGCTTTAATCAAAAAATAATTGAACGGGCACAAATATGGGTTGAGAGGTTGATGCCAGAAAAGCAGCAGAAGCGGAAAAGTTCGCTATATCAGTCGTTATTGGAAGAAAGAAACAGATTAGAATCTCAGGCAAATCGAGCTGCATCCCTTTATTCGGAAATTATGAATATCTATCATGAGGTATGGTTTGGCTGAGGCATAAAGTTCTCATAATAATTTTTTCTCAGTAGGTGTTTAGTTGACACTTCATTTTAGTTCTTAATATGAAACATGTTAGACAACCTAATAGTTGGGATTGGACTTAGTTGAGTTGAGTTAAATATGAATTATAGGGTCAATTTATTATTTGAACTGAGTCAGTTTCAGCTAGTTTACAGTGCTGTGTGATTGTCTGTAAGGTGTTTGTTACGAGATTGGTTATCAAGTTTCCTGGGCTTTTAAGTGTCCTCTTTGAGGGATATACTGTTATATTATTAACCTAGGCATTGAAGCTTGTTATGCAACCAGAATTTCATCCACCCATGAGAACATTACAGCATTTATAATTGCCAGTCACGGCGATTTTTTAGGGAATCTGTGGTTTAGTTATGGTCATGGTAATAAAAGGTCGTACCTAGTGCACAAGGCTCCCGTTTGAGCGGGGTCTGGGAGAGGTAGATGTCGGCTAGCCTTACCCCCATTTTTGGAGAGGCTGCTTCCAAGTCTCGAACCCGAGACCTATCGCTTTTGGGCGAAGGCACTTGTCATCGCACCAAGGTTTAGTTTTGGTCATGGTAATAATTCTTGAAATGTCATGAATGGATTTTACTGAAATTTTGTGCAAATATGCCATTCCTATGACACACGGGCAAGCAGGAAATCGTTTTGCATTCTCCCAAGTCCTAACAAAACTACACTTTGCAATGGTATCACTTATATTATGTACATTTTACATTTCTACATATGTGAATTTTCTTGACTCTTTTTTTTGTTTTTTTGGTTTTGTTTGTTTAAATGAAGATCCGAGATGAGACAGAAGATCTTGATGGGCGTGAGGTAGCTCTCAAGGCTAAGGAAACCCGACAGGTAGAGCGAGAATTAAGGACTGCTAAATCTCAGATGGAAACAATAATTCTAGAGTTTGAGAGTCAACTTAGAACTGCAAGAGCTGATCAGTTCAATTCACTTGTTAAGAAAGCAGAGTCTTCAATTGCATCCATTGTTAAAACTCATTGTCCTACTGATGGTTTCTCTGTCAAAGATACAGATGGCAGCTCTTATACACCACAGCTTGGTGAGCAAGTTCATGTAAAGGGATTAGGAAGTAAGTTGGCTACTGTGGTTGAAGTACCTGCAGACGATGACACTGTCCTTGTCCAATATGGAAAAATCAGGGTCCGAGTGAATAAGAGCAATATTAGACGTCTTCCAAATAGCGAAAAAAATGCTTCAACAAGTTCTCACTCACTCTTGAAAAGGAAGGTACATATTGCATTCTGTTGTGGTATTGTAAATTTATATGTTCTTCAGCACAGTTATCATTGGTGAGGACACGGACTGTGGTATAACCCAGGATCACTTTATAACCTTTGGTGGATGTTTGCCATGTCCATGCTGTGGGCCCCTGTCATAATTATGTAAGTAGGACAAACTGATATCCGTAAGATGCAAATAAATCATCCAATGACTATGTCATGGTAAACAATATTACTTTGTGGTTATGCAATTGTGTGATAGGCCAGTGTATGATATGGTCTGACTCTCTGAGTCAATTGCGAGGTAATCTATTTATTTTGTTGTAGTCCATGCGTCATGGTGTCAGCACATGCATGGAATGACCACTATGTCATGAGGTAGTCAATAATTTGTGTGTCACCTATACCTTTTTTGGGTATCTTTGGGCCATGTGGTTTTGGTGGCTTAAGGGTTCTTCAAGACACAGTGTGAGTGCCCAATAGGTGTTTTGAGGGTTCTTCAAGTAAAAGCCATGATAATGATCACTATGTCTCGAGTTAGCAATGATTACCTCATGGCCTTACCTTTTTGGTTCCTGGAATCTTGGGGTTATGTGGTTTGGTTGGCTTAAGGGTTCTTCAAGACGCAATGTGAGTACCCAATAAGTGTTTTGAGGTTTCCAAGTATATCCGTGGTTTGCATTAAGGTTCCTTATCTTACGCCATGATCAAATACCTCGTTGAAAGACGTGGAATATTTACTGTGATTCAAGTTAATTTAGTTGTTGGCACGTGCCTCTTCTCCTATAGAAAGGGGATGTCCCTTAATCAAAGGAGTCAGTCTTCTTGGAGGAATGCGATACCAGCTGCCTCTTGGTAGTTGGTTCTTCACCGATCATTGGTAGTTACCTTGACTTTCACTCATTCACAGATCTCCAAGGTCTATTCCTTATCTAAATGTGACTTGATCTAATCTACAAAATTAAAACAAAAGAAAAACTTCTAATTGAGAATACGTGAAAAAATATAAGAGCAATTTTGTCTAATCAAGAGTTAGGGACAAACTTTTTTTGTTGATTTGTAATAGTAGGTTGTCATATGTTAGGGGTAATATATAGTTCTTGAGTCTAGGTATTGACTAGAGGTTTCTATCTGTGGGTCAATTTTTATGCTAAAGTTATGATTGTATACACATATAGATGGTGTATATGGGTCAAGTTGATTTACTTCTTAGACTTGCTACGTGCGCACCAGAACTTAAAACAAAAGAAAAGACTTCAACCAAAATCTGTGGATTGGTAAGGGCACTTTTGACCATTCAAACGTTCTAATTTCTCTTTCATTATAGGATCACAGATTATTGTTTTGCATCTTGTGCTTTACCCTTTAAATGAGAACAGTAGTTAACCTGAGTATAACAAAGAGAATAATCTTACGCTTTTGCTTATGTAAGAACACATTGCAAGGAGTAGGATATTGGGGCGCACGCGCACACACACACAATGTTTACATGATGGTACTTAAGTTGTGTATTGACTTAATTCCACACAATCATTTCCATAACATGTCAGCAGCTAGCCAGAGTACCTACTCTTTAGGGATTTAATTGATGCAGATTTGACAAATTCTGTTGATACGTGTCTTTGATGTAAAATATGGCCATATTATCAATCGTCTCACTATTTCACAGAATCAAGGATTGGGATTAAATAGCTTGTAGTTGGCAATCTGTTTCAATCATTGCATTTAATTGAATCAAACATTGATAAAACGATCCAACTTGTTTTAAATTTATCAATTGAAAATTACAGGGTCAGCAAAGCAGAAATCTGAGGAACCCTTCAGAGGTCAGCAATGGTGAGGAGGTTTCTTATGGACCTGTGCTGCAGACATCAAAGAACACGGTGGATATACGTGGCATGCGAGTGGAGGAAGCTTCTCTCCACCTCAACATGGCGATTGCTGCAAGAGGGTCTAACTCAATTCTGTTTATAATACACGGCATGGGCACTGGGGTTGTTAAGGAACGTGCACTTGAAATATTGAGAAATCATCCCCGCATTGCCAAGTTTGAACAGGAAAGTCCAATGAATTATGGTTGTACAGTTGCTTATATCAAGTGAAATATAATTTCTTTTAGTCAGCTGAAAAGCTAGATGCTTAGAGCTCCTCCAGTTCATTGCTCCCCGTTCTCGGCTTTATTTCCAATGTTAATCTTCCGTTGATAATGCCAATGCATGAACCTCAACGAGTGTCATTTCATTGCCTTACTCAAGCGTATAAATTCTAGGCCTATATTCCAAGTGACCCTTGTTTTTTTTTTTTCTTTATTATTATTGAAATGTCAGCACAGTTGAGGACACCAACAACATTGCAAGACACCTAGGCTAATTCCTATTCCTTATTTTGCAGAAAATACACATACATGGGTAATATACTAATATGTATATATTTTCCAGTACGATGGTATGCAGCCTCTTTTGAGATTTGGTGGTTTCTGTGTGGGTCCAACCTGTATGGACTTTTCAATTAATAATTTCCCTCTTATCTGTACTACTTTGAGTTCTTTCTACCAAATCAACTACTGTGTTGATGCCAAAGGCAAACATAATTCATTTTAAAAGATAGAATTAACAGTTAGGCTGACCCAGTTATCAGAACTGCAGAAGCTACTGAAGCAACAGGATAATCCTGAAGTTCTTGACAAGTTAAAGTTGATAAGAATTAAACTTTTCACTCCGCATATTCTTTCTTTACCCCTTATCTGTACTTTTTCACTTTGCTGTAGAAATTTTGGTCAACATCATAGTTAGCAATGACTGCAAAATTGATCAATTAGGTTTTAACATTGCTTGGTTCAATGTTAAAAGTTCATACTAACAAGTATAAAGTTACAATGATTCTCTTATCATCCCACCATTTCAACCCGATTAGATCACGTCTTTGGAAAGCGCAAAATGACTCAGAGTTTGTTACATGCATTCAGAGTTGAGCCAAAGTTTTCTTGGCTGTATTGTATGCCTGCACTGTATGCCAACCTGTAATTTATTTCAGGTACCACCCAAACAAACCCTAGAGTTGCCACATGCATGACCACTGTATTTAGTGACACGTACCTTAGGAACCTCCATTTGCTTTCAGTTGCAACCAATATAAAGATAAGCATGCATTTAGTGAGCCTCAACCCCTACTTGTTCCACCGAAAGCCATATAAACCAGTTTTAGTCTGTGGACTCGCTGGAAATTCTTGGAGTTTGGCTGGAAAATGTTGGCAGTTTTGGAGAAAGCAATCGGGAAACCACCCCAGGAGCTGACTCTTCCTTTGGCGGGGATGGCAAATTTGAAAACCAGGGAAGAGATCTGGGAGATTTTCCGGTCATGGCATCCTGAGACGACTTGTTACAACCTTTCAAATGGGAACTTCATGGCTTCGTTCCACAAGGATGAAAGTTCACCGCATCCCAAGTAATTCTTCTTTTTTTTTTTATTGCTTTTAATTTATCAACATGTTATTAACAGTTGTATGTATGCATGCATGCATGTATGTATGCAGATATAGTTATGCTTCATTTACTTAGCAACATAATACAAGACATGCAAGGAAATATTCTTTAAATTAGTACATGATTCTTATTGTTCCCATGTTACAAAAAGAACTAGCATACGTGGCTTCAAATTGAATTCATACATGGAGTTTTGCATAGAATTTGAAGGTAAATACCCATTTCCATGATGAACTAACATATTGAAGAAAATGAGAACCATTACCAAATAATTGATGATATGAGAATGGTTTTAGGTTTTCATCAAATAATGATAGCACAACTTATTTGCTTCATATAGCAATTGTTAGGAATGCAGCAATGATTACCACTTATGCTACGTGATATTCTATAAATTTCAATGTATATTAGAACTCAATGAAGGTAGTCAATTCTCCAAATCATCTTGAGATACTTAAAAATAGTGCTTCATTCTTACTTCTAAAAGCAAAAATTCAAGTTTCAACTGTAAATTGTTTTTGTATGTGATAGGTTTATAGTTGTCATGGACGACATTTTCTGCATTTTCGCTGGGACTTTAGACAACATTAGTGACCTAAGACGACATTACGGCCTTTCAAGACCAGCAACAGAAGCCATGGTAGTAGTTGAAGCTTATAAGGTCCTAAGAGATCGAGCACCCTACCCCCCTGATCAAGTCATCAAAGACCTTGAAGGAAAATTCGCATTTATCTTGTTCGACGCCAGAGCTGGTACCCTTTTTCTAGCCAGGGTGAGTTCAAAGCTGGTTGAACCCTCAAAGTTGCACATAGTGAAAGCTTTCTTGACATGCTTTAATTTGCTTGAAGTTTTCTTTTGATGATTACTTATAAAACTACCAATATATATATATATATATCTAACTACAGATCAACATATCTGTTCTGCATTCAATGTTGAATAATTTGTTAGCAGTGCTAGTCCCTGAAGAAAAAAAACCTAATGTGATGATTGTTGATGTTGGCTTTATTTCTAATTAACGATGCCAGGACCGTGATGGATCCGTGCAGCTTCACTGGGGAACGGCTGGGGATGGATCCTTGGTCTGTTCCGATGACCCCAAAATCATTAAAGAGGCTTGTGGAAATTGTTACACTCCTTTTCCTCCTGGTTTGTTCTTTTTGACTATTTTTTTGTATCAGTTTAATACATTTATGCCATTTTGCTTGCTAGGTGCACGGATGTATGAGAAATGTTATTGTAGATGAGGAAGAAATATTAGAAGCTTTGGCTACCATATTAACAAGATACAGTGTTGTATGATCAAGCAGTGATGATAATAAAAAATATTTCTAAAATGTGGTTTTTACAATGTTTTTGTAGGCTGTATCTTTATGAGTGAGAGTGGGCTGATCAGCTTTGATCATCCACTTCACAAGATGAGAGCAACAGCACGCAAGGACGACAATGGAAACATTTCTGCTGTTATCTTTCAAGTGGATTTGTATACTAGACTCTACAGCATTCCTCGAACGGGTAGTGCTGCAAATTGGGCAGATGCTACTGTTATGGAGGGGGAATAAAGAACTGTGTTTTATGCTACCCGGTGAGGAAATGAACTGGTTAATAATCTGATGTATTAGCATAACAAAATGTTGTAAAAATGCTTTTTAAGGATTTATGGATTCATGTGTTTGGAATTCCAGTTATCAAAAACAATAATATCCAAGCCCCACCCAAACCCAAACCGCACTTCAATCAACTTTTCTTTGGCAATAGTGGTCTACTTGCCAAAGAAAAGTTGGTGTGTATTTCTTCAGTTTTCTTTCATTACTCGGCAGTGGCTGAGAAAATTTGGTCCACTTGCTTTTATTAGTGGGATTTTAAGTATAAGATGGTGGCTCGAAGCGTTGGCAATAGATGATTGAGTTGACCATCTCAATCGCTCTTCATACACTGGCCAGTGCTAGTTAATTGGGAAATGTTGGCCTTGTCATAAAATAGTTTGTGATGTTCACGAGTGTTGGTGTGTGTATATATACATATATAGAATTCATCCATTATTGTATGATTTGAGCACTTGTTCTCATCTTTTGAATGGCACTTAGAATTAAAACTGGACTTGGAGATCTTATTATTACAAGGCATAGACACACATGACAATGCCCAAACCAGAATGGCCTTTTTAGTTTTAGATTGAAACTACGCGAAGGACCTGTGATGGGGTGTAAGGTTTGGTCAGTCTAGCCGGATTGGGGTGTCTTGGCACCGTTGATCTTCTCTGAAGCTTTGCCATTGATTTCATGGGTGGATCTGTTGGACCCTTCCGAGTCACCATTTTCGCTGTTGATCTTCTCTGAAGCTTTGCCATTGATTTCATGGGTGGATCTGTTGGACCCTTCCGAGTCACCATTTTCGCTGTTGATTCCTCCATTGGTAGAGTTTTTATGCACTGGTGCCCAAAAGTGTATAGCAATTGCATTATTTGCATCACAATTACGATCACGATCATTGTAGCAACTTGCTGGTAAGCAATAAAGAGGTCCTCCAAATCCCAATCCCGGTATGGTGAACCCGACACCACCACCGACACCTCCTCCGATACCACCACTACCTCCTCCTCTTCCTCCTCCGCCACCTCCACCTCCGTTACCACCTGCATTACTGCCACCACCACCACCGTTACCACCTCCAGAACCCGGGCTGCCTCCATTACCTCCGCCACCGCCACCGCCACCACCACCAATATTACCACCAATCCCAGGAAAACTAATTTGACCACTAATGCCACCCCACACCCCGCCACTGCCTTGGCCACTGCCAGAGGCATCACCAGAACTCTCACCACCTGGACCAAAACCAAAACCCCAAGACCATAGTCCGTTAGGTTCTTGGCTGTCAGGCTTATTAGCATGCCTCGTCTCGGCGGTGGCGGTGGTGGTGGCAGTGGGTGGTTTTGGGGCTGGGACTCTATGTGTAGAGCTGATTCCTAAGCTTAATATAATCATGAAGGCCATAGAAGCCCATTTTGATGCTGCCATTGTTAGCTAACCACACTGCTTTGGTTGACTCAATCCTAGAAGGCCTTATATACTCAAGTTTTCCATGACGACTGCATTATATTTTCGTTTGAGAGAGAGAGGCCTAAATATGGGAGGCAACAAAACCATGAATTGCCGATTGTTCTTAGAATCCGATAACACGAGGCTTGTGTGAGCGAAGTATTGGGTGCTGTTAATGTAATTTTATGATTTGTACCCCCCAAGGGATTTGTCTTAAGTGAATAAACAACTGGACCCTAGTGCCTAGCAAGCATTATCAAGTCCTTTTGGGTGCAGGATGGATGTGTGTGTAGTGTACCAATTAGGAAAAAAATAAAAATATATATGATTACTAGCAAAAAACCTAACACAATAAGGAAATAAAAACCACAACCATACCCAAGCAAAAACATGCTAACAATCCAGCTGCAGACACTCACTTTTTGGTAATATCACATATCAATACATAAGATATACAGTAAATAATAATCCAGATTGCATGCACCACGTATCAAAAATATTTCTTGATAAGTGAATTCATTTTCACCCAACTTACTTGTAGACCTCTGACCATTTTTACATGATAGATTTATGTTTCCACTCATCATAAATTTAGGAAGATAAATTTCAAAAGATACAAGGCAATTTATCATGTCAATTGTACCAATTAAGTGCAAGTGCGAATGCCAAAATATGGTCAAATAATTCCACTATCTGTAACTGGACTATAGTTTTATTTCAAGTATCACTACATAAGGTGTGGAAAAGAGAGAAGAAACAATAAATAAGAGATGTCAGAAAACCAGGAAACCAAAGCATAAAAAGAGAGCACACACAGTGCCTCAATACATTTTTGAGCGGTAAAAATTACAATTTGGTACCCACATGGGGTAATCGAGTTGGAGGCATACAAAATTTCATCCCTGGTTTTACCCGATTCTTATGGTTTGGAGGTGATTGTGGGTGTTTGAATGGATTTGTCCGGCTCCAAAGGGACCGGGGACTCCCTCCATTTTTTTTTTTTAAATGAAAAATAAAACAAATTGGGCAACTGTGACGTGAACATGCAATTACTTGCACGAGATCACTGGGTCAGTCTTTGCAACTCATTTTGGTCATTGAAAGTTTCAATAAGAAGAGGAGACGCATACTGTGCAGTTCCTTGATGCTCATCAGAATCCTGGCAGAAGGAAAGGATTATGGTGTCAATAGACATCTCTACCACTGCAAAGAAAAGGGTTGCAACAACATAGCTAAGAGCCCAGCATACCTGCATAAATGCAGCCATTAACAACTTTTTACAGGGGCTTAAAAAAATGTGTTAGGAAATCACAGAAAAATGATATACATAATATGTTTTAAGTGTTAAGAACCAAGAGGAAAACCTAAGGACCTTGTCTATTCTTAAATATAAGAAAAAAACTACTTCAAAAGAATCAAGTAAACACTACTCCTACTACCCAAATCTGAACCTTATTAATTCTTATCTCTAGATATATTCTTTTTATCCATACACAGCACCCAAGCCAGTATATGCAAGGGCTGCATATTACATTCACTGTTGCCCAAATATAATTTTGAAACATAACTGAATGATAGAAAACTTACAAGCACCGGAAACAATGGCGAGGAGACCTTCTTGTGGGAAGATCTGTACTTTTGAGTATCCAACATGAGGAATGCGAATATAGCACTTGAGAGGCTCACACATAATTTTCCGAGGAAAAGAATAACATCTCCAATTACATTCACCTTCCCTATCCGAAGAATGTTATTCCTGATAATCCTTGTTGCAATTGCAGAAGAAGTAAAGAAATTTTCACCCGTTATGGCAATCTGCAAAGAGAAGAAGAAATTCAGAGAAATCAATTACCCTAACAGTTTTAGTTTGACTTGTTTATTTAAGTGGAATAACATGTTTGAGTTTAAATAAAATTTCTTTTAGAAAATTTATAACCAAATCAGAATTCCTATCAAATTACCATTATGTAGGCATTGCGGTTCACAGAATTGATGCTCCAGTCAATACATGTAAGGCTGCACTGAGAAGAATAAAATCCCATCTTTCCCAACCAATTTTGAGGTCTGGCACTAAAAACTTTCAGTTTCCGGCGGATTGACTTGAGTATAGAGCGTATAAATTCAATGAATGAAACAATTAAAGAGCCTATAGCCACAGATCCAAGACTATATTGCATGAGCCGCTTCATTGAAGAAAAGACTGGAAGAAATTGAATTTCTTGCTGCATGCAAAAGCTAATGTCTTTTACTCGGAGAAGTTATGAGCATGAATTTTTTTTACAAAATTGCAGAGAGAGAGAGAGTTAAAAGCTTATAATCCCAATTTTGTCAAATAATTTGTGTCAATTTGTCACTACAATGCAGGACTTCCACAACTTGAATACTCAGATCAACTGCCCGATGGCACTCTCTGAATCAATTGTGCAGATAATGATGTGTTTGTGATGTTCTTATATATGGTCAAGCAGCTTACCAGTGTTTCACCACTAGCCCAATAATTAGAGGCAACTGATCCTGCAATAACAGTACAAGAACATGCTATGATAAACTGTGTGGCCCAATAGCACCCAAAGAGGTGGAATGCAATGGCAACTCCTATATGAGGAGTGTAGCGGATGCTATAACCACAACAGCGATCACAGTTCACCTGCTTAGCACCAAGATCATAAGCACAACAATTTGACTTGCAGTTAGTTTGGTGGACTTGTCCAGAGCTGAAAAGATGGAGAGTGGCAGATAACCAGATCATGTAAAAAATTGCCAGGATAACATATGGTATGATGGGAAAAACAATGAGAGCTCGAACTTCTCCTATGACTTTGGCAGCAACCTGCATATAAATCAAGTGGTGTCACAAAATTACATGATCTACATAGTTCATCTCGCTATAGTTCATATAACCAGATGAGGATCTTAAACGTACCTAATAAACTTCAGAAGTTTGAAAGAAACACGGAAAAAAAAGGAATATTGCACTATTAGCAAACAATTTTATCTTTATATATTACACTACTAGCAAACATTTTATATCATTATACTTGCCTTCAACACAGATGTTGCCATAAGGATGCGCCTGACAATCGCAAGTGAAGAGAGGACAGCAATGACCATTACAATGGTCATAATAGCTGCAACACCACGAAGGTGACTTTGCTCCTGTAGAAAAAATGAATAAAATGAAATAAAAGAATTGAAACTTCCATATAAATGTGCTTTCTTATTGATGTGGCACTTACTTTCCCAGATAAATTATAATAAGGATCATGTTCACCGATGATTGGGGACACAGCATCATTTCCAATCCATCCAGCTATAAGCACAAATTAAAAATGATATTCAGTTGTGTATCAAATGTGATTGCAAAGCATCAATGAGGTATATAACTGAATAAACTTAGAACTGCAACTTTCTATATTATTCAAGAAGTGGTGAATATGCAGGCTATGGAAAATACAGAAAGGAAAAGATTTACTGCTGGCATATTAGTAGACATGCATGAGCAGAGGAACTTTATTTAATTGATCAAGCAGGACTTTTTTCAAAAAATAAAATAAAAAATGAGAAGGAAGATAGACCCAAAAGCTTGATGATTTACTACTGGCATATTAGTAGACATGCATGAGCAGAGGAATTTTGTTTATTTGATCAACCAGTACTTTTTCAAAAAATAGAATAGAAAATAAGAAGGAAGATAGTCCCAAAATCAAAGAGATGATTCTTGTGTCTGTTAGAGTGCCAAAAAAATAGGTTCTGTGTTTAAAGTGCCACGTAGCCTTCGCAGTTTGAATCAACTCAAAAGCCTAAAAAAAGTATTTGAACTCGAGAAAGATTCAAAATTCAACACTAGCCAAAAGAAGGGTGGCTAGTTCTCATGACTAAAATAACATTGGAAATGATATTGGACCAATATCTCAACTTTTTACTGGTATTGTTACAGAACTTTTCTACAGGAATGAAGTAGAATCAGATGTTCAAACATCATCCATTCATGTAACCATCATAATCCAAATATCAGCTTTGTCTAGTGTGTGGGACCCGTAGATATCAGGTAGTAAACCTATGCTTGCCAATTACATAAATTAAATTATGTATTAATGAGTATTGTTCAAATCAAATTTCCCTATTAGAAAACATAACCCATGCTAATAGGTTTTAGAAGTTTGTATTTACTTTGTCCAATGGCTGAATACCCCTTTGTTGTACTCAAGTTCTAATGTTTAATTAAAGAAAGTCAAGTCAAGTGAGTTAGGACCATCACTAAAATATTTTCATTGGTGTGAACAATCTATAGTTGATGTGGTTTTCTTACACCTGATTCTATTTACAGACATATTTGAGTTTGGTGCTTACCTTCAATTATGTTGTGCAGTATAAAGAATATTTTCTATTATTTAATTAATTTTTCTATTTTACACGTTTAATGCAATCTTAGGATCCAAGGAGACTAAGTATAAATCCTTCAAAATAATAGTCCACTTCACAATGCTGGTATTTGTAATCAGGCCTTAACACAATATAATAGCAATAAGAAAAGGCAACAAAACATAAATCTGACCTTTTAAGTAGTAGAACATAGTGATTGATATTATAAGAACATTAAAGAGGAAGACTGTTATCCAAGTCATCCCAGAAACAAAGTGTCGAATCATTAACAGCCAGACCACAGACAAAAACACCGGTATGATTCCTCCACAAACAATCAATACTGGCCATGCTTTTCCAATATCAGCAACATACCTCTGCGGAAATAGGTAGATTATATCTTTTCACACTGTCAGAAAATGTCATTCATTCATGGCTCATTGAGAAGATAGATAACACATAATCAGGGATAGAATGAAAGATTGTATTGGTCACTGCAATAAATGACAGATACTTTGGAGTTTTGATATCCCAATCAACTTCCATCCGGAGAGACCCACAAGTAAGAGAATCGGCCAGTAAAAGATTCAATGACATTTTCCTTTTTGACAAGTATAACATTGTAGGCCAAAAAGTAGCGGTGAATCCATGTACCGAAAGTCATCTAGAAAATAATCCCTAGTAACTTTACAAAAGAATCATAGGGTTCTCAAAATACTATGTTTTAATCTGTAAACCAGAGCTCAACACCTTCAAGGATTCTCCAATTTCTCTCCCTCATATGCACCCATGAACAGTTAAAAAAATAAAGGCATATCTATTGTTTATGCATGTTTGACTCAAGGGTCTCACTTGTAGGAAATTAAGATGCTTTGGCTGATCCTCAAGGAGTCTCCTATAACATCTATGTTTCAACCAATAATACAAGTAGAAAGCAAGATCATGTTTCCTCCGCATTTCAAATCGTAAATAAATCTCAAAAAGTATTTCTTTTTGAAATTTTTTTTTTTTTTTTGGTTGGTTTGACTATGACATCATATATCAAGATGTGCTACTTGGATAAAATCTCTCCTGTGATTGTAGTACAGATGAGGCTAGAAATGATTGAGGAATTAGTTTCCCTTATTTTTATTCTTTAAATGCATTAAAATTCTCAAAAGCACCCTAAAAAAGTGATTATCATATGCTAATAAATCTGATTCAAGATGTACATTGCAGCGCAAACATTTATCATATTGAGTAAAAAGGTAACTGGGAATGTAAGAATAACTTTTCACTTATCCATCTCATTTATAAGGCTTCCAGTTCCTGACCTTTAACACAGAAGATCTAGAATTGATGGATTTGTGAATAGATCTATCTATTAGAATGTCCTCATTGATAGTTACTCCACCCATCTGGTGCCACTGCTGCAGAGACACATTTGATGCACGTGCAATGAATTGGCAGCTCCAAAAAACTGTAAAAAAGTAAAACAAATAAAAAT
Source organism: Cornus controversa (assembly GCA_026545225.1). NCBI lineage: Eukaryota > Viridiplantae > Streptophyta > Magnoliopsida > Cornales > Cornaceae > Cornus > Cornus controversa. Next base: position 63,928,216 of record CM048849.1, on the reverse strand, counting down.
TCCATGTACCTTGATACTAAAAGGAAAAACAAAAAACATAGCAAAAGGAGAAGAAGATCAGAAACTTGATGATGTGGGACAAAATTTGAGTTGAAAATAGTTCCATTTTCCTGTACTATTGACATAGATGCTTAACAGGCAAGCGCAGACACACAAGAGGAAGGTGATACAACTTGAACTTTTCCTTCACGGCCAAAGGCAGCTGTTACATGTCTATCCACATTATAAGCTTTGACATGAAAACTGTGATGGAAACAAAAGAAGTTTACCAACACTTAACTTACCATTTACACTTGGAAAAAGGACAGGATAGCAGGGGCCCTGAAGTTGGAGGGAAGCGTTTCTCATATCTGGTGTAAGGAAATCGAAATAATCATAATTCCTTCGAACCCATTGATCCATTGATAGGTGAATATCTCCCTGAGGATAATCACAGATCCATCTGAGTGAATCTTCTGATGCGATAGGACAATTCTTCAAGCAGATGCTTCTAGCATCTTCTAGCTTGAAGTGGCTATTCTTCAAGCCACTTTGATACACCTGGTTGGGATTTACCCAGTATTTGAGTTCCAACCCATGAAGATCAGGATCTGCATGCTTGTCCCCACATATATTTCCTTTGTAGTCTAAACCGTATGTTAACCTGATCATTTATACACAGTCAAGATGCATTGAAACTGAAAGAAGAAAACTTAAAAAAATATTTGCATGAGCATGTCAATATTGTATTGGGAGATTGATTATGAACAACACCTCAGAGCACACATATATTATTTATATTCTTCCCATTTTCACTTTGTATGTATATATCTATACTCAAAGGAACCACGAAACCATTCATTAAGATTTATCATTGGCTAGTGAGTCTACCAGAATCACGAGACAGAGATACTTGTGTCAGAATTAATGTTTTAACTTGGATGTACACACACACACATATGTATGAATATAATTTTTCATTTCATTGTGCCTGGGTGTATTCATGATGGCATGGTGTTTGAAGGGATGGAATGATCAAGAAAGGGCGACAAGTGCAATTCCTTTAATCTGATATTTGCATATTCATCTAAAGTTTTTCTACAGAAGAAACAAAATCATATGATAAACGATTAAATGGGACAGCACTCGGTAATGACCCGTTAAACAGCATCCTTTGAGATATATCTGTTCTAAAAGGGACTAAAAGTGCATCCCAATCTCGTCAACACCAATTACATATTTGCATATTCCAAGAACCCAATAATTTCATATGTAAGGTATTAGTATTTCATGTAAAATTATCATACAACCAAACAATAGTTGCCATTTGGAATTCAGAATCAACATGTACAAATGAATCTTGATATGTCACATAGTCCACACCAATAACAAATGTGAAACGCCTGAATGCAAGTACAAAAACTTGAAGACCTAGCAAGAACTCTGGAATTAAAAATTTCGAAGGTACCATTCTGATATATGGTTTTAACCCAAATCAAATTCAATTGCAGTCAATCCAGCACTGCTAACCCACCCATCCAACCAAATGGGATAACTAAAGTACATGCCTTACAGGAAGATGACAGATTTAATGCAACAAATGCGTATTTATAAAGGTAACTTAGTCGTAAAAGTGATTAATTGTTCATTAAAGCAGTAAGCTATTAAAGATTGTTCTTCAAAAGAATAAAGATACAAAGAAGCCACATGTAAATCAAAATAATAATAAAAATGAATCAAAAACACTACATACCTATTTTAGTGAATCAGATAATATATGTACACATATATAGAGAGAGATGGGGTTGTAGCAAAGATAATTTTGGTTATTACCTTAGTGGTTTACCTTGATTAAACCCAAAGCTGGAGTTAACTATCATTGCCACCCAGAAGGCAATGAAGATGATTAGAAAGGGAACATCTCTGCATTTTCGATTGTGCTTTATGATCTCAGTCCCACCCATCTGGGGATCCGTACTTCCATTGAATGAAGGATACCTCCCTATCACTGGACCCAATGGAGCCCCCATCATTCTCACCCTTGCTTATATATATATATATATAACTTAAAAGAATTTCAATGGCAGAGAGACTGATCAGTTATACGGATACATAGATATATGTGTGTGTAAGTATGTACTTGTCAATATTCGTATTAGTAGAAGGAAGAGAGAGGAGTTGGATTGCAGAAGCTTGAACAGACTGGTGGAGAGTGAAGTGTTTGGTAGTGTGTGAAAGCACTGACAAGAGGGATGGAAATTCCTGTTTTTTCTGAGTAGATTGGGACCCTTTAGAATGGCGTTGTCTCTGAGGTTTTATTATGGATGAGCAACACACTACTGCTTTTTATTAAAAAGAAAAAAACAAATAAATAAAAGAAAATTTGAAAGACAAAAGGTGTTTATTTCGATATTTGTACATATATTTGATAAAAACCCAATGACCTCCTATATGTCGGTGTACCTTTTCTAATACTAATATTTTTTGTTAGTCGTGCAAATACGAAAATTGATGATGTCATTGTATATTTGAGTTGAAAATTCTAAAATATCTCTAAAATGTATGAAATGACTAAAATACCCTCATTTAACATATTGTTTGTGGACAATTTTGCCCCCATTATTCATCATCTTCTTCCCCACTATATATACACACACACACAGATAGTTTGGGGCTTTTGTATCAAATTGTAATTATTTGTATTTAATTTTTTTTATATATATATATATATATAGAGAGAGAGAGAGAGAAATAGATAGTTTGGGGATATATATATATACAGATCGAGAGAGAGAGATAGTTTGGGGCTTTTGCAATCACGGGTGGTAGCCGGCACCAGAATCAACCCACTAAGCTTCTCTGGCGGCCCAACCCCATGGATCTACCATCATCTCCACCATCTCCTCCACCTTCAGATTTACCACCTGTCGTTCCTTCTCTGGTGACCCAACCCCATCGACTACGCCTTATGATCTACCATCACCTCTGCCATCTCCTCCACCTCCGGATCTACCACCTATCATTCCTTCTTCGGGGTGGAACTTTGTCGGAAGATGTCATGGGTGGCGTGGGTGGTTGGTTGTGGTGTTAAAGGCGAGGTGGAGCTCGGTTGAAGTGATGGCTACATATGGTGGTGGAGCCAAGGTGGTTAACGTAAGTGATGTGGATGGTGATGGCTATTGGCTATGGTAGTGGTGGTGATGTGGTTGGTGAGAGAGGAAGCAAGTGAGAGGGAGAGGGAGAGGAAAGCCAAGAGTGAGGTGAAGAGAGAATTTGCAGAGAGAGATAATTGGGAAAGGTGAGGGAGAGAGACGGTGAGAGAGGAGAGAGAGAAAAAGTGGATGGGTTAAAGGGTAAATAGGTCTTTTTATATTATTAGATATTTTCAAATAAAATATAGTAAAAAGTACATGAGTATAATTGTCTTTTTACATTATTGGTCAACCGACAACACTAACAGGGAAGGTCAGTGTTATTTTTGAAATAACAGGGGGTATCTGTTATTTCGTCATTTTACAGGAGATGTCAGTATAATTTTTCCTATTTTTTATATGTAATTTTAAATGTTTGTTGCCTTTCTATATTCTTTCTGACTGAATATAGAAGGTATAATATGAGGATGTTTTAAAAAAATTTGTTGAGTGGCTTATTAAATTTTGATCCAAATAAGACTTGCAGGAGTTATTGTAGTCTAAGATGCTCATGTAAATAAGTTTTTGCATATTAGATCAACAAAACACCTTAAGGCCCTGTTTGGATTGACTTTTGAAAAGCGGCTTTCGACTTTTTGAACTCAAAAGTCGTTTTGGAGAGTGCTTGGATTGGTAAGCCGGAAGAGTTTCGGAGTCCAAAAAGAGCGTTTAAAGGAAGCTGGTGGGTACCAGCTTCCTCATTTAGCTTTTACTTCTCTTTTTCTTCTGCGTAAAAGTCAAAACAAAAGTTCTGCCAAACAGGGCTTAAGAATCTCTCAGTGCAACAGTACAAATGAGATTACTAACAAAGTAGCAGTACAGAACTCAAATATCGAACATAAACACGAGCACGATATAATATGAATATATTAATATGTCAAATTCTAAAACAAAATAAAAAATAAGACACCATGATGTAGATATGACTAATATAAATACAATATAAATTTTATTTGTATATTTATTAATTTTGACAATTATAAAATTTTAATTAATTTATAATTTCTATACTAAAATTACATAAGTTAGAAGATGAAGTATATGAATGTCAAAAAATATATATAATATATGATATTACTTTCCTATCTTGAACACTTTGATGTGTCTTCGTAATCTTGTTTTGAGAACTGTCATGTATTTGTTTATATAAGACAAAAAATATAGGATGTGTTAGTTGAGTGTCCGAAATGTGTTGATCAAGTGTAAGAAATGTGTCGGTCAAATGTACAAAATAATAAAAACTATTTTTAAATTATAAACTCGGTTATGAAGTGTCGGACATGTGTTCACGAAGTGTCAGTGTCCAACAAAGACATTATGTTTCTTAGCCAACAACCATTCTCAAAAATTTTAAATTTAAAAAAAAAACACTTGAAAAATAAGCAATTAAACTTTGACTCTCTTCTAACTTTTTATGAAAAATGACTAGGTGTATGAATTCATACTTAACACAGGAAGGCACGCGGGTTCCATCGAATTTGAACTCCCCTATCACTAAGGTCCATTTTGGTTGGAAATAAATAAAAATAAAATAAAATAAAGGAAATGGAAGGATATAATTTTTTATGTTTGGTAAAAAAAATTTGAAAGAAAAATAAAAGAAATGGATAGATTTGGAGGGACAGTCTAAAACATAAGGAGGAAGTTTTTTTGAGGAAAGTGAAGGAAATGTTAGTATTTGTAATGAAGGTTTGTTAATATCAACTTTATCCTTATTTTGATAAAAGCGCGCTACAATTTGATTTTGCAATTTAAAAAAGTATAATAGTAAATTTTTTAAAATAGTTTTCTTTCTTTTCTTTTCTTTTCTCTCATATATAACTAATGTTATCTTTTATTTTACATTCTACCAAGCATAGCCTTAGGTGAATTTGGATAATGTCTTTTTTTACCTACAGATAAAGGCTTTTAGGTGTGAAGAAATATTGTACTTGTATATTGTTGTAAACTATTTAATATTTATATATATATTTTTGTACCAAATATTTATATTTTTTTGTTAATAGATATTTGTCTTGACATTCATTAATCAACATAATTCACATAACTTAATTACAGTAACATATAATAAATTATATTATTTACTAAACATTTTTGATAATTTTGCAACAAAATTTATATTTAAATTTATTATTTCAAAATAAAAAATTATTATTATTTAAATAAATTGGTTATGTTGTTGGGTTTGTGTTGATACATCATGGCTTTTGTCAAGAGAATGGACCTTTTAATAGCATTAGTCTCTTACATTGCGAGAGGCAGCTCAAACATCATATGACCTGTTGCACACACCAATAATTCCAGGTTCAACTCTTCGGATTTGCTTGGTAAACATGGTCTGGGACCCAATTGAGTGCATCATAATATTGGTCTGGACTCAAAATTGGCCGAATTAAAGAATATTCACTATAGCTTTGTGATGTCAAATGCTATACTCTATGTTTTCCAATTTACATCCTGATGAGTAAAAAGAAAATTCACCCCATAAGTTTCAATAGATTATATGAATTGATGAGATTATGGATGTTTGATTGACCAAATTATCGAAATGCTGGATGAAAAGCTTGCCATGACCACCAATGCTACAAGACATAGATATACATAGATATATATATATATATATATATATATAAATCTAGCATAACCTCCTAAGTTTGCTGGGATGATTTCCCATGTACTGAGAGAGGCACTCCAACAACTTCAACTCTAGTGCTTTGAAATGGGATATCTGCATTTCTAGTTCGAGCCTCTGTTTCCTGAGGTTGTTGTTCTCCTCCATGAGTAGGAGACGATTGTTCTCTTCTGCGGCAGTGGCAGTGGCTGTGGCTGTGGCTGTGGCTGTGGCTGCATTATCTTCAGAAGAGGCTTTTAGGTATGCTGGAAAGGCGCTGGGCTCGCACTTCTTCCGGCTGATCTCCACAAGCAGATGCCTACACCCCTTTTGGAACTTGTCATGCTGAAATTCCCATCGTTTTGATGCTGTTTTCTTGAAACCCTGTCTTGAATTAATGCAGGCCTAGGGTTAGAGTTAGACAGATAACTCAAAACTTAAAAACATACTGTATTAATTTGACAATTTATACTTCCTATGGCACATACAATTGTTAGTTTAGAAATATCTTCCTTCTAATTTAAATGCGTGATGAACAACTTCTCATTATAATTGTCCGCCTATGGCATCATATAATTAGATCATATTATTAGATACTAGCGGAAGAGGCCAGATGAAGTGTTCTACCCTTTTCACATGTCAGCAGACAGCAGGGGTAGAACCCTCTTGGCTTGCCTGGTACAAGCGAAACTCACTCAAAATTAAATTATTTTATTTTATGGTGCCCAGCCTTTAGATTTGATGGTTGAGAGCGTAAAGTCATAATGTGACACAATTGACTTGCTGTGAGATTAATTGGTATCTTTTGTTAGTATTCAACTGGGCGGAGAGAGAGAGAGAGTATTCAACTGGGCGGAGAGAGAGAGAGAGAGAGAGAGAGAGAGGGGGTTTATTTTCATTGTGTCACGAGGAAATAATTGGAAATTTGATCAAATTTCATATTCTAAAGATAGAACAAATTTAGTCAAAGTTGGTTCCCTGCAACAAAATTAGGAACCGGAGTGTTACTATTTTGACTTTCTAACACTTATTATTCTAACATTATGATCTTGGAAACTATTAATTAAGATTTATTAATTAATGTGTTGAAACGAATAACTAATGAAGATTGAATTATTCCATCATCAATAATTGATCCCGCAGATCATCAGGACTCCCCAACTAGGACCAGAGAAAGCTAAAAATAATTCTACTTGGGAGGGACCCACGTGAGATCTAAGAATATCACATATTTGAAACTTCCATGAGGTTCACATCGCTGTTGGTTTCGTAATGCTTTTTGACTCCTATACCTCCGTCTCTCTCTCTCCATGAACTTGTGTACTTGAAAGCACTTTCAAAAGAGCACGTTTCTCTCTCAAAAATTACAAATTACCCACTTTCCAGTATATAAATAAATAATAGTAATAAAATAAAAAAATCTAACACCGGCCCCTTGGTGGCATCTCTTCCACGGTTCTATAGGATTCAACTAAAAAAAAATAACCCACCCTAATATAATTATCATAATGTTGTTAAAATTTTGAATGGGGATTACTTCCGGAAAAAGAAAATTGAATGAGGGATTCTGTAAGCATGCATAATAAGTTTGATTAGATATGTAATGAAGTAATAATATATATATAAACTGCTGCTTTTATTTGTATATATATATATATATATATATATGCATTCAAGCAAGATCAATGATATTGATTAATACACATGAGATATATGTGTGTGTAACTGTGTATGTATGTATATACATATGTGTTTGTCTATACATCACAGAGAGAGAGAGAGAGAGAGAGTCTGACGTACGTACATAGGTATTAAGCTGGCGAATGAAGCTTGAGAAATTATTGTGCTTGAAGTATCTGGGCAACATGAGCTCCGAGAACTCTGCCGGAGACCATACAACAAAACCGTTGCCCTCCGCATTCCACGACACGATCGTCGTCCGGCCACCACTTCCTCCATTACCAACTGCCTGATGATCTCGTCCGCCTGATCTCTCTTCTTCTTCCTCTAACAGATCATATGTTTTCGATAGAAATGGAGCCGGGCACTTTGAAGACCTCGGTGACTGGCCAACTTTCCGGCTAGTGGTCCCCTGCTCCGGCATATCGGTTGCCATCATTAATTTGTTTTTGGTGTCCAAACGGTTCCTTAATGAGTGCCTATTCTGCTTCCACTAATACAACCCTCTTGGAAACTACCAGTGCTGCGGAAAGTTGTCATTTCTTTATCTACACATTCTGGATTTCCCTCCCTCAACTGCATGCGCAAAAGAGAAATATTCCAAACAGTGGACTTTTTTTTAATAAGAAAGGGACGAGAGAGAGGTTTTCATCACTCCACAGAAGAATGGAAATTTCATGTCTTTCTTTTAAAAGAGTGACGCGTGGTACAATAGAGTGCTCCAACCCCCAACTACTTCTAATTTAAACAAATAACTAAGAAAATTAATACTGACCAGATATATCACACTTGGATTATGTATTTATGTCTCACACAAACTTAAATGGATTCGGTTGGAGTGGCAACATGATTTTACGGATTAATTAAATATAAGGGCCACTAAAATAGATTTTTTTTTACCCATATATACGTGTTTGTGTTAAATTATTGAGGAGTGTTAGAAACAGTCGTTTAAACCATTTTTTTGCACACTTATTTCATTGATTGGTGAAAATTAATTAATTAAATAAATATTTTTCTGTTACTGTAATAAATGTCCTATTTTTTTATCAATTAATATATCACTCTACCTCTAAAGTATTTATATTATTGCTATTAACAAACAAATAAAACTATTTATAAAAGAAAAATATGTTCTTTAATTCAATTAACCATAATTAGAAACTTTTAAAAATTATATAGGAAATGATTATAATAAGTGAATAGATTATTAAAATATTTAAAAGCAAGACAATATAAAAATATTTAAGAGCAAGACAATATTTAAAAAATATTAAGACAAATATTTTAATACTTTAGGTTTATAATTTTATTTGTTTGTTGATGACACCAATGTAAACACTTTAGAGGTAGAAGAGAATATTGATTGATAAAAAAATATGACATTTATTACAAGAAAACATTTAATTTTTGTGATTGATTTTCACTTAGCACTCCTCTAAATTAGTATATAATATTATTATGTCATTAGTTATACATAAAAGAATAGTCTTCAAATAAAATGTTATTTGAAAACTAACTTTTCAATACACCAGTAGTTATCTATCTAATAATACAATTGGGAGAAGAAGTGTTGAGAAACCTCAATTGAGTGAGATTGAGGTTAGAAACCTCAAATATGGACTTATATGTTTTATATCTTAATAGTAGACAAAAATGAAAGGAAAAAAATTTGAATGCAAAATGGAGAATTTAGGGTTTAGGTGCATTGAAGATATGTGCACTCATCAGTTACCCCCAACACATTCAACGTGTGGAAAGAAATCTGAAAGCGGGGCCGCGAATTCTGACCCAACTTTGGAATAGCGTGGCAAAGTAATGTCAGCTAAGATAACAATACTGTTTCTTCATCTCATGAAATTAACACACAAAGCTGAGTAAAATATGAAGAAAATACTACTACTAGTATAGTATAGTATAGTATAGTATATACTTGTTGGTAGAATTGAAATCTTTGATTCCATGGCCTCACCTGTATTAATAGATGTCCAACTCGATCTTCAGAGGTCACAGACGACTGATAAGCATAATTGAAGTTAATTAATTAATGGCTGTGATTAATTGGATGTTAGGGTCTCCCCTAAGTGTATTAAGTTCTGATAAGTCCGCCTGAGCTGGCCTCTTCGATCGGCCAGACTTGTCGGTGGATATAGCACTGTCACTGTCCTAAAATGATGACCTTTGAACCTTGTATTTTAAATAAAACAAGAAACTCATTCAACAAATCAGATACAAGTATAAAACGATTTGCACACGTATATATACAACCAGGGGCCATTAAGGCACCAGTGGATATAGTAGTACCCACTTAACTCTATAATTTTTTTTATATATATAGTAAATACAATTTTTTGGAGTTTAGAATTGTAATAACCTATTAAATTTTGAGTGATGTACCCACTTAGTTTTATAAAAAATAAATTATAGTCCGAACTTTTGCGTTCGTACCATTTGTATAAATTTCTGACTATGCTTTCGTATACAATTGGTGCCGTATTTATACTAGTACTATTTATCTTTATACGGTGGTATCAGGAGTGCCTAAACCAGCAGACCTTTGTAGGCCTACCGTCTACTTAAAGTGGCAAACCAGAGTTGGCAGCTAACTTGATTTGACTGCCAAGGTGGTTGGGTCCCTTTCTATGCGGACAATAAGCATCTTTTTTGTTCTTTTGTTTCTACTAATATATTTTATTTTTGTAAAAAATCCTTTTGATAGAAAGCCGAAAGGTAGTTTAACTTTCTCGACGAGCATATGCTTGGAAAACAATTGTCTTACACAAATTGAATCACGGAAGTAGACAGTAAGTCTCATCATCTTGGTGGTTGGATAATTTACTTTTTGTTTTTTATTTTACTTAAAAAATAATAACATATCCACTTTTAAACGTGAAATTTAGGGCTCGTTTGGTAACCGTTTATGTTTGGTGTTTATTATTTATAAAAACAAATTTTTACGATAAACATGTTTGATAATTTTTTTTGTTTATAAATTGTCAAAACGCTTTTAAAACAACACTGTTCATAAGCCTTCAAATCTTAAACACCAAAATGATGTTTATTGTTTATGTTTATTAAAAAAAAACTTTTTTTTTCTTTTTTATCTAAAATGGTGATTATATTATTTTAATTAAAAATTAAAACTAAAAGTGAGAAAATGAAAAGAAAAGAAAATTATAAAAGGCTATTGTTTGATACAACGATAAAAATATTAGAATTATCAAGTGTGGACAGAATTAAAGAGATAGTTACTTGGGGACACCCATGATAAAAAAAAAAAAAAACCTTATTTGATGAGAAAAAACAAAGAAGTCTCAAGCATCTCCTTATCAAAGAAACAAGAATGGCATTTTGTACTCATATCATTCATTCATTTTCAGTGTTGGAAGAAAAATAAAAATAAAAAAAATGAAAAAAAAGTAGTAGCATAAGAAATTCAAGAGAAAGAGTATGCCCTCCAAATCCCTCTTCTCAGTCCATACAAATTGGACCAAACTGAACCGTTCATTACAGTTCTGGTTCCGGCTCTAAATTTTAGGAATCGTTCACTACGATTCCGGTTCCAAGCCTTAGAACAGGAACTGAAACCGTTGAATATACATATATAGTTATAAAACTCCAATAATGATTTTCTATTATATATATATATATATATATATATATATATATATATATATATATATAATAACATTTTGTTATGTAAAAAATTTTAAACAATGAAGTTATTATAAGGTTAAATATAACTCCTATAATAACCGAATTGAACCGAACTTATTTATTCCAGTTTCAAAATTAAAGAACCGTTGAGAACCGTTCTGGTTCCGGTTCTCCCAATAACTGAAAAGAACCGAATCGTATGCATCCCCTACTTGTTAGGGCCGTCTGGGTTGTGGGTCATTCTAGATTTACAGTATTATTTGTACTGTGTAGATATATATGTAACCCAATATTATTTATTTATTTTTTATGTATATTTTTTGCTATATTACTGCTATATAGATTTGTTGTAGCATAAACTTGACTTTTTATACAGTTTATTGTGTTGATTTTTTTTATAAAAAAAAATAGTTTAGGGATTACAAACATATTTTTCTGTTTATGATTTTTAAAATAAGCCAAACGTTTTTTCGTTATCAAACAACACTCATGTTTATGGATAAACAAAATCGTAACATAAACACTGTTTATATAAACACTTAAACAATAAACGCTAAACATAAACGGTTACCAAACAGGTGCTTAACCTTTTACTTTTAAAGTTGAAAAATTAACGTTACAATCTTCGTTGACCCAATAAAAGATTAGCTGCATATTTGTGAGTACGTAGTGATCATTTGTGTTAGGTCCAAGAGACAAGACTTGATGGTTTCATTATTAAAAGTAGTTATCAATTTTATTTAACAAAAATTATTTGGAGGACCAACACCGAATTAGAGAGGGCAACTGTGAGCTCACACCCCCTTTTTTTCATTTGGAGGTTTGTAGTTTGGTTCGAGAATCAAGGCTCTTTATTAAGGGTGAGTTTGGTAGAAAAGAAACAGAAGGAAAAAAAAAAAAAGATTTGGAGGATTATGGTTTTGTGTGTTTGGTGTTAAATTTTTAAAGAAAAGGAAAGGAAATAAAAGAATTTGAAGAAATAAATTAAGGGTGAATAATAACTTTTATTATTCTTCCAAAAATAGGAAGAAGGGAAAAGAAAGACTATATTTTTTAATGAAACTTTGTTAATTATCAACTTTGCCCTTATTTTGATAAAAGCTAAAATTTATTCTTTTAAATATAAAATGGTATAATGGTAAAAATTTTAAATTGTTTCCTTTCTTTTTTTTCCCTAAACATGTTAACTATCATTTCCTATCTTTCCTTTACTAATCAATCAAGCACGATAAAAGTTTAACACTATCATTTCCTTTCCTATCTTTTCTTTTCTCTCATTACTAATATTATCATTTCTTTTCCTTTCCATTCTACCAAACATAGCCTTAAGTCATACAATACAAGAATATTTATACATTATTCCGAATTAATTGTTATTTTAACATCTGTCCCTCCTGAGATTTTAAAATTAATTGTTAATCCCAAAGTTTCAAGTTAAGGGCATCTTGGTAATTTTGATAATTACAATCTACTAATGTAAAAATTTGATAATATACTGAATTTCAGGATATCTTATAATTAAACTCAAGTACAAGTAGATCCATAGAATGAATGCTCATACTTATTTCAGATAAAAAAAAAACACATGATGATGGAACTCAAAGTTGAAGATCAAATTCAAGACCATGGGGCTAAAGGGTTGGTGAGAGCCTGGGATGGACTTACAGCCAAGTCAGTGGGCGCATCCGTACCCACTGAAATTTTAATTTTTTGTATCATATGCCTATGATTTTATGAAAATTATAAAAATATTCCATTAAAATTATATTTTGCCTCCACTGAAATTACAAAAATTCCCACTATATACAACTTTGCCTCCACATATATATTTTGTTTTATCTAAACTAACCTTACAATTGTAATTGTACTCAACTTCGCCCCCACTCACATAATTTTCTAAGTCTTTCACTGGTGAGAGCTAAAATACTTCTAAAGTAATATATGTCGCATGTTGATTTGAAAGTGACGAGTGTAGAGTAATGGATGTTTGTCGTTGCTTCTCTACACTTCGTGCAACAATAAAACCTGCAAAAACTTTACTAAAAATTGTATAGTAATAAGCAGAGTCGAACCACTCTCAAGTGAGATTCCGAATGAGCTCAAATTCACACACTAATTTATAAAATGAAAATGATTTTTTTAAAAACATTTTTTATTTTGGAATTATAATGAATAAATAAAACTATACTAATAAAACAAATCTCAAGGGAGGGAATCCACCACCATGAATCCACATAAATAAATTTTCTATTATTCTTATATGATTTTTATTCCAATAAATAATACACTTCACCAATCCAATTACAACTTGAAAAGATGAAAAAATATGACATAAAAAACAAACTTGATTATATATGAGAGACTATTTTTTTACTTAATCTATTGCACCTTTGCTAGGTAAATAGAGGTAGACATTATTTGAATTATCATTATTTGGCAAACACAAAGAATCCTCCCTCTAATTTTCTTTTGAAAATAAAAACTCAAAATAAAATAATAAAATAATACTCTTGGGAGGAAAAAATATATAAGAATGTAAAAGAACTTACTTATATTTCACCATGGTGGCTTCATCACTCACTTGAAAGGGGTGTTTACAAAAAAAGAAAATGAATACAAGAAAATAATTCAACTACATTTTATTTTTTTTCTACAATTTCTAACTCCCTTCACCATCCCCTGAGATCCCCTATTTATAGAGTTAGAGGGGAATGGTTTAGGTGAAGAAAATTTTAAATACAAAATTTAAAAACAAAAATTCAAAATTTTGAATTTAAATATCTAATATTTGATCTCCATATCTTTAATTTAAATTATGGACTGTAAACGTGGTCGTGTAAAAAATATTTCACAAAGTTTTGAACTTGAAACCTTTTATAGAATAAATTGCACAGAATACCATCTCTTCTACAATTCTTCTTATGTTCATTTTTGGCTATATATATCATTTTCAGCCCTTTTTTACTGCTTTTCTTCTCATTTGGACTATAAACATAAAATGCAAAGATAAAAACTTTTAAAAAAAGTAAAATAGTAATTAAAGACTTATTTTGAGATATAAAATAGCAAGTTTTGTGCACTTATCAGAAAGCTCATCCCTTAGAAATTATAATATGGAACTAGCTTTAAACTTAAATCAATTATTTTAAAAGTTCTTAGGAAAATGACTCAGCCCATAAACTTTAATGTTTTTCATGAAAAAAGGTAAAATAGTCATTTGGGGTCACTTAGTATCACTTCAATGCTCGAACTTTTAAACTCAAAATCATGAAATGACCAGACATCTTATTGTTTTCACAAGATGTCTACACTATAGTGACATGGACAAGGCACTGGAGATGTCAAAGTATCAGGTGTTGGTCACAAGACGTCTATATGTTTGAACAAGATGTCTTCCCCTTGTTGAGTTGGCAAAGAATGAAAAACTCAAAAACAAAACTCAAAGAATGCCAACAAGATGCCTTCATAAACCTACAATATGTTTTTCCCTTTTGGTGGACGGGGAGTGCACATTTCTTTGTGCGTTAATAACAAAATGTCTACCATGTGTAACAAGACATCTACATCGAAAAGAAATTTTGCAACAAAAGCAAGATATCTACTAGGAAACGAAACACATAAGCGTTGATTTAGATACAAGAAGACTAGACGTCTACATGGAAATTATAAGATATTTACTACAGTCACGAATTTCTAAACTTTGTTTCCAAACAATCTCTAAGATGTTCTAATAGACATATTTCTAGCTGTGACTATAAATAGGATGTCCCCTTGCCTTTGAACATATCTTTTGTGTATCAATTGATCTATCTTTTTAAAAGAGTTTTCAAAAATATTTTGAGAGCCATAGAAAATATTTAAAGTTTTTCAAAAAGAAAAAAAAAATTCTCATACTCTCTAAGAATTAAAGAGGCCGTTGATTCCATTCTCTAAAAGCTGAGTTTTTTTCACTTGCTTCATCTATTACTCTAGATAAATAGTGATTTCATTGTATATATATTAATGTGGAGACATCTTTGTAGTGAGCTCCCATTGTATTATTTGTCCAAAAAAAGGGGCATCATTATTGTGTTGTAACACATACATTTATCTTAAGAAGATACTACACAGAAGGTTGTTGTAACCTTCTTGAAGTATAGGTAAGTGTTGCTCACTTAGCAAAGACAACTCGCAGAGCACTATAAAGGTTTCCTCTTCACATGTGAAGGAGAGTGAGATATTGGATTTGAGAATCCTCAGGGTGTGTTCTTGAGATGAGGATGTAGACTAGGTTGGCCAAACCTCATAAATCTTGGTGTTCTTAAGTTTGCATTTCTCTAACTCTATCTCTTTATCTTTCGAGTTTTACATTCTTTATATTGTGCTTAAAACTAGTATATTATGTGTGCACGCCAAGTCTTCAATTGTTATACTCTCTTTGCACACTAAGCACATTGTAGCTATACTCTATTTGGACAAAGCACTGATACATTCACTTGAGCACCAATAACTTAAGCTAAATCAAAAAATCTGCTAAGCCTGCTAAAAAACTCAATTCATCCCCTTCTTGATTCATTGTTTGGGCAACATTAATATTTCAAAATTTAAAGATTTATATTGCTAATTTGAAAAAAAAAAAAACAAAATAATTGTTAATTTGGAAATTTTAAATTCTTTTCATATAATTTTTCTAAATTATTTTGGAACATCTCCAAAAAGAAAAAAATAAAAAAATAAAAAACATGCAGGTCATAAAAAACATTAATAATCTATTTTAGATATTATCTCCAATTAGGGCTGCACACAAAATGTTAGAACCGGTAAATCGGGCCGGATTGAATCGAAATGTACAGTTTGGTTCGGTTCTATAATGGAATAGTTTGGTTTTGGTTTTAAAAACTAAAGAATCGTTGATTACAGTTCAGTTTCGATATGGGGTTCAAAGGGACCGAACTAAACCGTTCGTAATAAATAAATAAATATATATATATATTATAAATTGTATAACACACTTGTTCAATTTTGATTGATAGAGAATATAAGTTACCATACACTATAATACATAGGATTATCACATTTATATTTTAAATTTTGATTTTTCAATTTCATTGGTATATATATATATATATATATGGAAGTTGAAACCGAGAATCGAACTGAACCAAAATGATCATTACAATTTGGTCCACTATTTCCTACGGTTTGATTCCCATATTTCTAGAAATGTTGGAACTAATTTGATTTTGATTCATCCCAGATGCAGACCAAACTGAATCGTATGCACTCCTAACTCCAATAATCTCTTAATGTTCTAGTCTTGGTATGTACATAATATTATGGAGAATATGTAGTCTTGGTATGTACACAATATTGTGAAGAATGGCAGAGCTTAAATTATAGTCTAGGTTTGAGGAAATAAATTATTCAAGAAAAAGAAAAAGGACAAAAATGAAAGAATCTATTATTTATTTATTTATTGTTCATGTACTACTATTACGGAAACAAAGTGCAGGAATAGATGATTGAATGTAGATGATGGTTAAGAAATGTAAATGATAAAGATTTTATCGGGGGTGTAACCGTGTGAGGATTAGGGATTACATCACTATAGGGGGAAAATTCCCACTTAATCCAATAGGCCAAACTAGTACATAAACGGACCAAGCCCAATACGGTTTGAGCCCAAGTATTAGCAGAAGCCTAAAAGGATTGTTTCAAGAAAATGAATGGGCCTAGTCTCTTCTTTGTAAGGCCAAAGCGGCCTAATCCAGACATAAGTCCAAACTCAAAAAGGAATTTGAATCCTTGAGAGGAAAGATAACTACAAATAAAGGAACTTGAATCCTAGAAGGATTCGAATTTCAAACTTGTATAAATATTCAAAAAGAGATGAATGAAAGGGATCCTCGAATCCTGACCTTAATTTACCTCAAGAAATATTGTGTTCTTAATTTTATTAGGGGTGTGCATTGAATTAATTAGCAGAAATTAGCTAAGCTATTTTTTGTACCAACATTTTGGCGTCATCTGTGGGAAGCATTTAATCGTTATCCATTCAAAACTTGAAGAGTTCGCAACCATGGCAGACACAAAAAAAAAATACTTACGATGTGGCATATTTGGGCAGACCTTTAAAAATAAAAAAGGAGTACTGCTTGAATAGCCAAACGTCCAGGATCCTCTACCACAGCCGAACGCTCAGCAATTAACCTAGCAAAATGAGGCTCTGTGTCAGTAGATCGTTGATCTGGAAGTAAGGGTCGAACGTGCCGAAAGTGTGAAAAACCCTACACGACAACGAAATAAAGGGGCTGGATCGAGTAACCACTCATTAAGTGCCTCGCATCACAACCAACCCGCAGGCAGAAACCCCTATCTCGGCCAACCCAATGAAGATCAGATCAAACCTGCGCAGTTCTACCCAAAATGGAGGGTCAAGATGCAGCGGGAGATCGACGAACTTAAAGGCAGCTGATAAGTAATAAATATTGCATATTCAATGCCCTTAAAATTATATGAATTAGTGTCTTAGTAATATTTATTTCGTATTTTTATTAATAATTTTAATCTTTTCAGAATTTCAGGTGATTAAGAGTAATTCTAATTAATAATGGTGCAATTGGGCTACAGATGGTGTTAGGCCTATTCACATTGAAGATTGGGCCAATTCAGGCCTAAAAAGTCTTGGACCCGTTTTGGTATTCAGACCATATCTCCGTACACGATTGTCAAAACGACCCAAACTTCGTGTGAGTTGAAGGAAATTCAATTCTGCACAATTTCATATTTCACGAAAATTTCCTAAAACGGACGTTTTCATCAACTTTCTGCCCTATTTGCGCAGCTGCCACTTTTTGGGCGCAAATGCCATTTTGTGAGGAGCAAGTGCCATTTTCTTATGCGCACTTGCCACTTTGGGAAGGCCAGGTGTCCCGTTGGTTTGTTTTCGCAAAGTAAAAATGACGAAACGAAGAAAAACTAGGGTATTCTGGAAAAGGAGGAACACAGAGAGAAATATAGAGGCGATTCGTGACGATACGGACAAGAGGATGGCGATTTCACCATCGTTCAAGCTTGGACATCCGATCATGAGCGGCTAAACACTATTCCGGGGAAGTGACGTAACTCTAACCTGTCTTTCAATGTTTTAAGTTGTATACTAATTTGGGAATAAATTACTTTGTGTGTATTGATTCATTGCACATTTATTATTGTTCTTGTAGAATGAATTTAAATTTGCAATGATTAGGGTTTGTTCTTTTCAACTTCTGTGATTTTGTTAAGACAGGTTATACAATAGTTTTCACATATCGTTCAATTTAGATTTTTGATAATTCGTACTGAGCAAAGATGGGTTATAACATCATTAATTAGTCAGTTGTATAGGCCATGCTAAGCGAAGATGAGTTATGCTTAATTGAATGTTGAACGAATTCCCTTGATAGAATTGAATTAGGCTTGTAGCCATTCTTTTCTAGAATGCATAGAGTAACGTCCCAATTTAGTACAATTGTCATTGTTAGAGGGTTAGTGGTGAAGTCAGTTCCCAGGATCTTCTCTTCCTGATTAAATTTCATAACAACAATTTATAAAAAGCTTTAATTTTCTCAATTAATTTCAAGATCAAACATCAACAATTTGTTTCCAATTATTTTAGAATTAATTCAAAGACTGAGTAACATAACAATTCAACCTTGCAAGTCCTTGAGGTTCGACACCCTCTATATAGCCCTGTCCTACGAGGACTCGTTCTATTGCGAGTGGTTAAGTATAATTGAAATCACATCAGCAGCTATTCCTATTACCCAGTTAATCGAGCGCTCGCCACCACCAGGTTGATCGAGTCTCCTTTCACAGATAACATAGTCAGGACTAAAAGGCCAAGAAAGTTCACCCTGTCGACGTTTGTCGCTTTCGATAGAAAGACAGATCTGGTGGAGTCTTCCAGTATCAACAAAAAATGATCCTAGACGCCGAAAATGATACGCTCATGATACCACCTCGTTCGATCTTGAACTTCTCTAGAGTGTGCAAGTTGTTCGTGGCCCAGTACGCTAGAAACTAAGAACAAAGGAGGACAATCTCTTCATTATTTACCATGAGGCAAGTAAAAGGAGAGGCTTTGAAGTCTTTCCTAACCCGTTTCAATCTAGAGATGCCAATGATAGAATAGTGCGATTAGATCGCGGCAGTGGAAGCTTTCAAGATAGTACTTTCACTAGAGGAAGGTTTTCACAAGAGATATGGGTGATCTGAACTTCTGTGCTCAGAAGTACCTGAAAATAAAAGAGGATGAAGTCGCCAGAAGATAACGATCGACCTTGATCACTATGTCACAGCAAATAAAGGCCCATGTCTCCAAGGCAAAACCTCCCCGCGTTGTTCCTTCATCAACACCGGAGCTCATGAAAAAAACAAAAAGTCGAAGAAAAGATCACCCCTCTGAAAGTGTCTCTGGCCAGACTTTACTTTGAAAATAAGAGTAAAGAGATCTTTAGCATACCTCTGGCCATCAAGCAACCTCCAGAACAGAGGGACAAGAACAAATATTGTTCTCTTTATAGCGATTTTGGCCATATCACCAATGAGTACAGAAGTTTAAGACAATAGGTGGAAGCTCTGATCGCTAAGGGCGGTTTGTCAGAGTATGTCGTTCAAGAAGAACAAGTCAAACCTTCCGATTAATCTCAACCGAAAACGGGCAGACAGTTGAACCCTGCTCCCGTTCGTGTTATCAATGTTATTTAATCGAACTTGAAGGGTGCTCAGAAAATTTAGAGGATTGGAGTGATCCATACGGTGAATAATCGTTCGGCCAATATACCCATCATTTTTACAGAAGAGAACATGAGCAAAATCCAGATGCCCCATGAGGATCCGCTCATGATCAGCTTGCATCTTTGTAATATTTCAGAACAAATATATGTAATTCCCCTCTCTTATCCATGGATGTAGGTTGAATTATGCCAAACCATGTAAATTTTGTTTCAATTATTCTTCTATTTATTTATTTTGAGTGTTCTTAATGCATTAATTGCTTGACTTTTCGTCAAGCAAATTTTTGCACTAACACTCCTTTTCAAAAAAAAAAAAATATTGTAAACTTAGGTGTCTATACATTGTTAATTTCAAAATACTAAGATTTAAGATGTAGTCCTCCAAAATTTATTTTAAAAAATTAATTCGAGTTTTTTTATATTTTATTTTTTGAAGTAAACATTTTAAAGGAAAGTTCAAAAGTACAAATCTATAAATTTTCTCATTTATTTTGCTTTTTCTCTTTTTATTTTTTTGGATAAGTCTCTAATATTTTTCTCATTTATTCACTTGGAGATTTGTGAAATGCTTTGAATTTATAATAATTTTCTGGAATGGCTCTCCACCCTACATTGTAAAGAAAAGATTACATTTTTAAATTTATTTTCATACTAATAAGTCAGTCCACAAGTAAAAAAATCTTCATACAGGTTAAGAAAATGCAGAAAAAAAAAAGAATAAAGAGAAAAACAGGTTAAGAAAATGCATCTCCAAGCTAGCTACTTCGTGAATTGGTTTGGGTACTAATTAGTTTGGAGCTTCTTGTTACAATTGTGACTCATACTTTTGTACATAGGCATAGACCGTTAGTATGTATTACAGTCCTTGATTAAGATTTAATTTGTAGAAACTCCCAATATATATATATTTTTAAACTTTCTATTCTTTTAGAAATTTTTTCCAATCAACCAATTCCTAAGTGACTCTTCAATATTCTACAATTTATCATCTCTTTACAACACAAAAAATTTATTATATAGTTCCGGACTAATCACAAGAAGACATGTAAGCAAATGTGTAAGTATTGTATCGACTTTTTTCAATTTGTTGCTTACATGTAATTTCTCCTACAACATTTCATACTTTCTTATTATTTATAGTCTTTTATATAATTAAAATGAAAATATACAAGGTATAAGAAAAGAAAATTGGTATACCCGTGGTCGAATTTTTAATGATGAATCTTAAAACAAAAAAAAATATGATACCTGAACATATCCGTAGTTGTACTTTTCCATTTTCATTTTTTTATGCCGATTATATATATATATATATATATTGAAATGGGTTGGGTCGAAGTCTTTACTGTGCTTTCCAAGCCCCTCGGTTCCACTTATTTAATGGAACTAGAATAAGTTGGGCTGAGTTGTGAGTCTGTGACTAATTTATTTGATCTTATAATATTTATCTTCCCGATTCTTTTGTGCTTATAAATGGCAATTTCTCCTTCTTTGGGTTAAATTGGGCCACTAAAGTAGGAGTGACTCATAATTTCATAACCCAAACCCAAACCTTAGTTTGAAAATATCAGTCCAAGTTTGTCCTGGGTCTCTCTCTCTCACACAATCTGGTCAGCAAGTCTCAGCTCAAGACCAACTCTTACCTCATCTTCAATTTTAGGAACTGGTACAGAAGGATTTTGTTTCTATCAGTGGGTTCAAGAAGGAAAAGTCTCATTACTAAATATCTGAAAGTATACAAAGTGAACGGTTGAAACAAGTTTGAATCTTGAGGGATAGTGCAACACTACTAAAACTCTCATCTCATCTCACATCTTAGAGGTCCACCAAAAATTTAGAATCATGTAGAATTTAATTTATCCCAACTAATAATGCATTGTCTAAGTTCAAGATTTGATTTCCGAATATATACTTTGAAATTTGTGCTTAATTTCTTGTCGGCGTTTATGTTGTCGGGGGGACATCTCACCGACTCATACTGTAGAAAAATAAAGACATGAATGAAGTTGAATTATATGTTGTACAAAAACAAAAAACAGAAAAATTGTGACACCAACACCAATTTCCAATCACTATCATGCCTACAACATACACATTTTCAATGTACCAAAACCATCGTGGCCTTGTAAAATATTTGACAGCCAAACATGTTATATATATATATATATATATATATATATATATATATATATATATATAATATGAGAGAAGCAAATCAAATCACGCACTATCTTCTTCGTTCAACAAATATAGGACTAGTATCGTAGAAAATAAGGAGTCATTCACGTCAAAGATGGCTAAAATTTTCAGTGGAAAATAAAATACGAAAACATTAATTCAAATCACATCCTCTCGAGTCTCGACCGACCAATGTTTTCCTGAAAGAAATTTCTAGCACACAATGAGAGAGACTTCAAGAAAGAGACACACTAGAGAGACTTTAAGAGACTCCCATTCCCAAGTCATTATGATCATTCATGAATCCTATGGATTACAATTGTGTGGAACACAGCCCTTGTTTCACTAAATGAAGATTAATTAAGTGAGTACACATTTTGGTGTGAAGACTGTGAAGTATGACAATATATATATACTCATATAATATAACGATGACCAACAAAACTTCCAATCAGTAGCAGGGAATCTTCTGTGAGGGACAACATGGCGTTTCTAGTTCTAGTACACCGGCCATTGCAAGTGGTGAAATGCGCCAAATATGTCAGTCACCCCACTAGTTTTGGTCTTTTCTTTTATTTTCTATACCTTTATTTATTTTTTATCTTTCACATCTCTAGCTTTCAGTGCCAAAGATAATTATTGTAATTTTGTCTCAATAATTTACTTGGGACCTGTTCTTTTATGCCAAGAGTCACCCAATTTGGGGTTAGAAATTATACGGAGTAGTTGGATATATTGTCTTATATAATATCTATATGTGAGCGCGCGCGCATATATATATATATATATACTAACATATTGTCGGTACCTACCATATTATAAAAAAAATATAATATTATTTTAAATATGGGAGTGGGTGAATGTGTGTATGAATTTAGGGATAAATGTTGTGCAAAATGCTCTCTTTTACTATTTTTTTTTGCGACAAATCCCCTCAGTTTTTCAAAAGTTATAAATTGCTCTCTTTTAAAACTTTAAAAATTAAAATTCTCGTGTTAAAGTGGTCAAGTATAACACACGTAACACATGAATTGATTGCTTTGATGAAAATATCCTTACACATGCTCATTTTATCCTTTATAATTGATTTTACAAATGAAAAGTTGAAAGTGATTGTTTTCATGTATAAGGATATTTTGTCAAAACAATCGGTCCATGCGTTATGTGCTTGACCACTTTATTGCAAGAATTTCTATTTTGAAAGTCCTAGGAGGTAATTGGCAACTTTTGATAAATTAGTAGAAGAATATTTTGCAATTTTATAGTACAGGGGTTTTAGTGCAATTTTGTCCAATTAAGAGAAATTTAAGAGGAAATTGAACCAGAACATTGTTAGACACTAATAAGGATTCTGCTCATTTTCAAATTCAGTTTTTTTTATTTTTATTTTTAAAATTAGAACTATTTATATGTGATCCCTAAATGGCCGCGGGTGATGGAATACATTCATTTCAATTGTCAATGTTTCAAACACTGACCTCTCTCAATTTATGTTTTCAAGTCTTGGACCAACACAGGGATACTACACTATCGAATTAAGCACACCAAAATGACAATATTGAAAGCAAAACACCACAAAATAATAGCGCGCATACAAAAATAAAAAATAAAAAAAAAAGTTGCATTTGTTAAGAAACATTGGGAAAACTTGTAATATCATCTCATTTATAATATATAACAACATGATGATGTATCCGTGCATAATGCATAATGCATTGTTGATGAGCTTACAATATTGCATGATATATTTTACAGTGTAGAAAAAAAGGGTGTGAGCAAGAAAGATGGACCTAATCCGTAATTAAAAAAGGAGAAGGCACATAAGAAAGCAACATAAAAGGAAAATTGATATTCTGTTTAGAGATTTATCAGCATGCATCTCCTGCCTTCTCAACCTGGGGCTGCTACTCCCCGCCAAGTGATACGAATTGGGATATGTATACAAGCTCTGTGAGTTCCCAAACATCCTCGCATAAACCATTTCTCCAAACATCCCAACCCCAGAATGAAAAACATTCATCGCTGCTGTATTGCCACCAACATTATATAGTGGTGGACGTGGTGCAGAATCTTCTTCGTGACTGCTGTATGGGTGAGCGGAGTATTGTTGTTGATTCTGATAAGGATTATGATGATATCGAAGGTGCTGACCATGATGAGCCGTAGAGGTCAGAATTTGGGTACCACAAGCCGGTGGCCTTGGGGGTATGGCCACATTCAATGGGGATGTCTTCTCGTCAAGTACTTGAGGTTGGGTTTGGCCACGGCCATAGAGGGGGACAACGCTGTTGTGGGATATTTCAGCTTTGCAAACCGGGCATTGTGGGTGGCCGTCTGAAGCAAGGGAATCACTCTGCTGGCAGTAGAACCACTTGTAGATGCAGGGCCAACAGTAGAGGTGGCCACATAGGGTGACCACTGGGTCATGTGCAAAGTCCAAGCATATGTTGCAATCGAAGCAGCCGGGACAGTTGTCCAACTCTGGGGATGCACCTGATATGGACTTCCATTCCTTAGCTAAGTATTGGTCAAGAGCCATGCTTATGGTTCTATCCCCACAGGTTAATCTGAAAGACAATAAATGAGTAGGAAGGTGAGTGCTTGAGTACGTATTCATTTGGTAACTACATAATGCAAGACATTAAGGGCAACCTTTATTATCTATTCTATGGAATTAAACTTGTAGTTCGTTCTAAAACTATCTACTCCAAGGGAAATTAGTTAAATGCAGAACAACAACGACAAAGAAAACATGATACCATCTGAGCACCAGAACATCCTAAAAAAAACTGAATCTTTACAAAGATTCGCTAACAATTGTCCCAAGTTTAAAATTGTGTGTGTTTTGATTTTGGAAATGAGAGAAATAAAAAATAAAAATAAAAAACATAAAACGTGAGAATTTATTTTGCTTGATGTGTGACCAAATGCACCAACAGATCGATAATTTGCCTAATATATCAAATGAATACAGGAAGCAAAATAATTGAATGGACAGAGACGACAAAACGGATATTTGGTTCTATTAATTTTAATCACGTAGTAGAAGATAAATAATGACAAGTAGCAAATAGTATATATATGGTATATGGTATATGGGGTCCTGGTCGCCACAATAATTTTCCATAAATTACCCTAACAAAATAGTAAATGAATAACATAATAATTAGTTCATCACTTTAATATTGAGCAGAAACTGTTGCTTTCATTAGGTTAGAATTGAATTAATCATGAAACAAAAACAGAAAATAATCAATATGTATGTGTGTGTGTGTGTGTGTGTGTGTAATATGAAGCTTCCAAGCAAAGTTCAACAACCTACCCAACGAAAAATTTAATACGGTGGGGACATCACAAGGGTAGAAATTTAATATATTCCGGAACTTTAAATAGATCGATCAGAATGCAAGTCTAAGCTTCTCATTGACTCAGATATAAAAACTATATCTAGACCATTAAACATGCTATTGTTCTTGTTTTTTCTTAATTTAGAAAATGATTTTTCCTTTCTGTTGGTTGCTTTGCTTCATATATGACTGCTCTTTTTTCTTTTTCTCTATGTAAAAAAATAATAATAATAATAAATAAATAAAATCAGTGATGACAATCATCTAGTTAGTAGATAATACAATCTCTTAAGCTGGTAAGGTAAAGTTTGGAAACGATTTATTCACATGGACATCAAAGATGGTCTTAATTAAAGAGGAAATAATAAGTCTTTTCAATATTTTACACATGTTTTTAAGACTATCTGGTGTAGCTTCCCATTTTCTCCATTTATTTATGTTGCCAAAACTTATTTACATCAACTTGTGGATGGTCCTCCATGAAGTACTTCATGTTCCACTATTTATTTATCATTTAAAAGAGAGACAAGGTAGATGGCAAAAATATTAAAACCTTCCCGGCAATATGTGGTTTTTGTTGAGTTGCATAACTTAAAATCTATCAAGCGAAAACATGAAAAAAAAAAAAAAATTATAAGTAATTTTTCGTAGACTAATTTCCTTTCCTTGTCTCTGGCTCTCAATTTTCCTGGAAACCAAACGAAAGACAGATGATGAACGAAGTTAAGGAAAAATGAAACTTTATGGAAGATTTAAAGCATGCAACGCCACAAAGTTAAGAATATTATGACGCTTTCTTAATCTCACAGACATGGGAGCTACAGAGAAAGAAGCTTAAATTTTCCAAAAACCAAATGATTAGATTCTCGGATCCAGTCTCAATGCAATGTCAAACCTCAGATCAATTCTCTAGCCACAAATATACACAAAATTATGTCTATAATTACCAAAATAAAAATAAATTTTCGATAATGAATTGAAAAAAGTTCAATATGACGACTTGAGCTTATCGCACACGCGAGAGAGAGAGAGAGAGAACACATACCGAAGTAGCGAAAGATATAGATCGACTCTGTTATTCTTCAGAGCTTCGGTGGCGATTCCGAAGGTAGATAATACATATATATATATATATATATATATATATAGAGAGAGAGAGAGAGAGAGAGAGAGGGGGGGGGGGGGGGGGGGAAGTTTGGTGGTGGACCTGGTGGTGGAATGGTGGCTGAGAGGTTTGTGGGAGGGGTGGGGTTTTATCTATAGAGGAAACGGAGGTGTCAGTGTCACAAATTAGGAAGCGGCAAATCCAAAATTGGTGAGGTGGGTTCGAGTGGGTGAAATGTCGCTCCGCTCGTGTGGATGGGTAATTAATTGCACATTTTTTACTGCCTTCCGTTGAATTCATCCCACCCATGTGCATGTGCATGTGCATGTGCATGTGCATGTGAGAACCAGTCCATGAGTCGAACTCCATCCATAACACATTGCCATCACCGGACCAACAAATGATATAGAACATCGTTTGATGGGGTCCATTTCGATTTAACAATCTAACAGACGTTCACTTAAAACCTTTTATTATTTGATTTAAACCCACGACTTGGGTTGGCTGGTCACTGGTGCATGCGAGGCTCGTGAAATAAATTTTTTTTTTCCCACCAAACAAGAGAACTTTTAGTTCTGTTAAAGAAGTAATTTCCAACTAGTAAAATGTGTCAAACCTCTCTCTCTCTCTCTCTCTCTCAGTACTAGGTAATTAATTTATCCAAGTGCATACCCTTGGACTTGTCCATCAATAATATCTACTAATCATTATCCCATTTTAGGATGAATCTTTATCACTTAAAATATATACTTCTTCATCATTTTTTAATAACATGGATCCTTTGTAAATAAATTCATGCAAAGTTAATTAATACATGGAACAATGTGATAAAATTTAAAGTATACATGATTTTTTTTGAAAGTATATATGCATGATCTTATGTTCATAGTAGGTGTGGTCTTAGGAACGTTCATGCTTAGTCTATATAATTTATTTTAATTGTATATGTGTGTGACCTGTTGACAATCTTATTTAGTATAATTTTTTATGTTACTAAGTTTTTTATTTATAAGGGAAAGCATTTTCGCCCTGGTGACATTTTATGTTACTAAGTTGATAATGGAAAATATGAGAAAATTACATGAAAATTTAAAACACGAGAGTCTAACTCATATAGTCATGTCATTTTTAAAGGTCTCAATTAGAGATCTCGTTTAAGACCTTGTATTATCCTTTTCTATTAGTTAGATGCGTACATTGTAATCACACTTAATAAAAAAAAATGTTATCTCTCAGCAATAATAGCCACTACTCTTTTCTATATATAGGAGAAAAAAAAGTCCAAATCAATCAAATCTTAGGTTTTAAAATACTTTCTTATATATATATATATATATAAAGCAATGAATTACTTCATAAAAATTAAAAACATCTAACTTATCAAATGGAAGATGGACATGACTAACTATATTACCATCATCTATTCTTTGACAAAATTGAGAAGTGGACAATTAGTACTCACTACTTTAGAACATTGAATAATTAATATTTAAAAAATAAATGTGCCAGTATTTATTACACGAGTGCTAGAAGTCAAATTTGACTGGTTAAGAACTTAGATCGTATGGTGAAGAACATCTATCTTCGAGTGGAGTAATATTTAAAAATATCAAGTTTGTGTCTATTTAGTTTGGTTGGTTAGTGAAGAAATTCAAAATCGTATGCATGGTTAAGGGCTCAAGGGCTGCTAGTACCACGAATCCATCACCAAATGTGTATGACAAAACGCATGCATTTAATACAGAGAGTAAAAGCTTCGAGAATGACTCCTCTAATGAGCTTGCTCAATATATATATATATATATATATATATATATATATATATATATATATATAGTCACAACTTAGGAGAGGCTAAGAATCCGTTTCGAGTGCGTTAAAAACAAAACAAAACAAATGAATCGGGGTATTGATGGGAAGGTTTGTTAAATGTTAAAGAAGCATTTTTGTTACATTCTGAAAGTTGAAAGACTTGAATGATAAAGTAGGTAAGGATTATTCATTTTTCACATATCTTTCCTCCAAATGAATTATCATTTCTTTTTTGATTTGAATAATAAATCATTCTTTTATTTTCTTATTCTACATTATCCTTTTCAGATACGATGAAGGTTCATTACTAGTTTTTTCCTTTCTCAATTTTCTTATTTTTTATTCAATAATAATATAATATCTTTTCATCTTCCTCACATTTATTCAAAATGCAATGTAAATAAGATATTTTAACAGTCAATTTAGCAACATATAGACATTATAGTGTGTTATGAAGAGGTTAGGTATTGTCTTATTTTATTTTATTTTTGAAATAAAACAAAAATGCACTATTAAGCACCCTCGACCTTCTATTTAGAAGCACATGGCAATATTATGGGTTAAAAAGTCAAGTATCATTGTAAGTTGAATTTAAAGTTCGACTCTCCTGTTGCTAATGTCAAAAGTTAGAGATTGTTGCAAAATGGGATTTAGAATTTAAATTCCCATGGTAAAAAAGTTAAGTATTGTTGATTTGTTGTAAATGAAATTTAGAGTTCCATTCTCACCGTTGATAATGTTGTTGTATATGTCACGTGACTATGATTTGAACAAATACCAAGAAGTATATTTGAAAATAATATATATATATATATATATATATATATATATATATATATATAATTGTCAATCAATTTTTGTTATCAACTGATATTACAATTATTGAGATAAACACTTCAAAAAAGAAAAATTATATTAGATAGAAGTCGTCGTTAAACACTATTGATTGGAGTTGAAAATAATAATAATAATAATAATAATCATCAGTATCACTTGCATAATTACATATCAAATAATTAGACACAATAAGTCTTAATTCTTTGACTTTCATTTCAATCATTTAATGCTGTAATAACATATTTTCAGCTACACTTCTAGAAACAAAGGTTTTTATTTTTTATTTATCCTTATCTTTCAACATCATGTCATTGTCATCATTCTTTTAGTCACATATAAATAGACTAAGAATTTAATTTTGTAAGAGCAACAGTTAACAACTAGTAATATAATCTTTTTTGTCAAAATAATAAATACAAAAACTTAGATATTAATTGATATTATTTTTATTAAATACATTTAAAATTATTCTCGACTGAGTTTTATGTTTTGAAATCTATATAAATTGCAAGAGCTTATCATAGTTTTGATTATTTAAATAACCAATTTAAAAAAATACATATTTTTTTCTTTTTACAAGCAATTTCCTTTTATAATATTTCAAATTTTCAATCCATTTTAGTAATTAATATAAATTAGATTTTGCATGCAACTTTGCTCATTTGATGAAAAATAATTAATACTCTACTAAGAAAAGAAATGTAGAAAAGTAAGTCGGTGATGTTGCACTGTGCACTGAATTATAGAGAAAAGACATCCACCCCGTTGAATTACTATGGTTAGTGGGACGTGATATTGATTTGTGAACACATAAGTTGATGATGGAGACGTACACTTTAGATATAAATTATATAATGATATAGGACAAAGCAACTCCGTCTAGAAACCTATGGGTCACAAATTAATTAAGTGGTATGATGGGGCTAGCACATGCACGCGGTGGACTCTTTTTGTCACAACTCGAAAGACTCGGTCACTTGTATACAGTCAAAAATAGGTGCTTTTGGTCTCCCCATCAATTGGATGGTTACTAATTATAAATTCATACATAGACGTATAACATATGCTTTACTCATAAGTTCGAACAAAGAAAAATTATTAAACAATTTCAAGACAACTGATTTTGAACAATCATAACATAACACATGAGTAAGTATGTTAATTTTATGTTACATTCATTTCAAATTTTATGTGTGTGTCAACTTCTGATTAAAAGAGACCAATAACTTCAGACTACTTAATAATTTTTCTCGAACAAATTAATATAGTGATTTTATTTGACACGTAATTACTATACATACATTTGAAACACCACATACTTTGAAACGTGAGCGAGACTATGATTCATAGTGTATTGAAGTAACGTAACGGAGTCGATTATTGAAATGGTGAATTTTATAACAATCTTATGCATTAAGTCCTATGTACCAATATGCTATTTTTATAACATAATCTAATAAAAATGAATTGTTAGTGAGTTTTTAAAGGCCATTTAACCAAAGTCTTATAAATTTTGAGTCGCTTTTTATTATTAAATGCTTAATAATTTATACTTAATATTAAACTAGTCAGTAAAAATAATTTAACTTGAAAAAAAAAATTAGGACATAAAATAAATAAATACTCAATTATATTGAGTATGAGTAGTAATATTGTAACAATTAAAGACAGTTATGTACGCTGTTGGCGTGATGCCTATAGAGTATAGCCTCTCTTCCTTTTAACAGAAAAAACAGAAGATGATATCACTTACAGGGAAAGCAATACCTTTTAGAATTCTCTAATACTGTTCTACCTAAAGTTGTACGGGCTTTTTCTTGACATACTGGCCTTTTGTTCTCGTCAATTATAAACAAACACACATAAATCTATGTATATATTCATCCCTAGTTGTAGGATATATGAATATTTCTTTGAGATTCTTTTAAGATTTTAGTTATTCCAGGCTTCCAAATTTGTGGTTGTAGTCCAGTACGGTCTCAAAACCAATAGTCATTAGTTCAGTACGGTCTCTTCTCTCCAAAGGGAGGTTTATCGTTCAAGTATTAAGACTAAGAGCAATGCTGTGAGTGTATCTTTATTTGAAACATAGAGGAAAAAATACATACATCCTTAAAACAAAAACAAAAACAAAAAATGATAAATATTACCTACCTCTCCTAAAATTTGTCAATATAATACATACATCTCTTTTATATTTTATAATTTCACTTATCTTTATTTTCAGTGACAACCGTCTAAGTAACTAATAGCAGTATGCAATTTTATCATTATACCCATATATTATATATGAATATATATAGAGATTTGTACTTGAAGTGAAAAGACTACAATACCCCCCTTCTTCTATTTCAGAGAATTATACAGTCCAAAATCCACGATAGAGCCCAGCAATGCCAAGAACAACCCATCATTGTTGTTGACTGGAAAACTCATTATCGTCGACCACTGGAACACCAATCAAACCCCAAGCCACAACCCTAAATCTAAACCTTAGTCAATAACATCGCAGAACCCTTGGCCGTCTTAAAAAATCACTCCTTCTCACCGAAATCACGAAGCCACCTAGTCGTCGGACGTCATCTCAGCTCGCCACTCAGTCCTGTAATCGATAGATCCGTCATCAGAACTCATCGTCGAAGCTTCGTGTCTCTCCATTGTTGGAACTCCCTTTGCAGAAGTTGTCCAGTTCAGAGTTTCTGCTAAAATCATTACTATAACCATCATCAAAGTAAGAATTATAAAGAAAGCTTTCAATTCATGCTATAATAGGGACTTTCTCTCTTGTTTCGGTGAAAATGGTGTTCAAGTTGTTGATTATTCGTCACCCAGGCGGAACAACTCAAAATTCAGTTACATGTGTTTATTAGTATTGATTAAGCGGCTTTTCATGCTTGATTGTTGTCACATGGACAAAAAATTTGATGGGTCATGCCTTAGTATTGGAATTGTAAAGTTGGTATAAAACCATGGTTGTATAAGGGTCTCTGTGTGTGTACATATATACATATACACATATGAGTAAGTAAAGGGCAATAAAGTAAATTTTAGTTAATAAGTGAAAGAGAATGTCTACAATGTACCTGGTATAAATATATCAGATGAATCTCATCAATACGTACTGTAAGGCCCACGTGTAATAAAGATCTTCTTATAAGTGAATGGTAAGTAAGTCATTTTATATTGGTCAAAAGGTTAAATATGTCATTTCCAATGTAAAAAAAACAAAATTGACTTTTTAAATCATTTACTGTAGCTAACGTCATCAAATTCTGTTTGTTTGCGTCAACTACCACAACGAAAAGAAAAGTCTGCGACACGCATCACAACCCAAAAAAATCATTCTGCATAATATAAATTATATAACTAGCTTTAACTTTGCACAACCCAAGTTAATTATTATTAAACAAGGAGGAGTTATGTTCAACAATCATGAAGATGAATCCTATATGAATTTTTTTTATTTAGTTTGATCTCTCGTATATATTTGTGAAAATGAATTTATGATATCCAAAGATTCATCTTACAATTTGGGCAGTCAAAGTCCTCAAAGGCGTGTGAAATTTCATCACCAATTCTCACGAAATGAGACTTTGGCCACTTTAATAAAGTACGAAGATAATTCTACACACAGGACAATGGAGATGGTACTTTCCTGCTGGAGGCCAATGCATAATTGGGTCCCACTTTGTTGAATTACACAATTACCTTCCGTGGAGGAGATCTAGAGTCTAGACTGTTCAAGTCAACGTCATGTGTAACAGAGATAGGGACTCACCATGACTGATAAGGACCACCGTGGTTAAGTTAACACTATGCTTGGATTAAAGAAATTACGAAAAATAAGAAAAATGAAAATGATGGACAACTCCCAAACGCTCACAAACCCTTGTAGGCTGAGACTCCAAATCGTACTCTTTATCACCACTTAAAAATAAGAAAAAAATGATATTTTAAATAATATTTTGACATTCTTCAATAAATAAAAGAACTCAAAAAATAAAGCAAACGAGAAGTTAATAGTTACGAGTTTTGTAAAATAATCAATTTTTTTTTTTTAATTTACTTCTACTATTTTGTTTCAACAGATAATGAAAAGGTTAAACACTATTTTTTCATGTTTTTCCCTCACTTAATTATCCAAAAAGAAAGAGGATTTAACGCGTTGTTTTCCCTCACTTGATTATTCCATGAACACCCCCACAAAAATCTTTTCACGTTATTTTTATTTTCTTCCTTGAATATTCCATCATAATTAAAAATTAACAAATTCTTTTAGAATTTATTATTGTTAATGTTACTATTATTAAGGAAATCCAACTTGTCTAAAACTAAGAACTTACGGTATATGGGTAAAACGGGTTGAAGAGTCGAAGCCAGCCCATTTAGACTAGGATAAATAAAAATGGGCTTAACCGAACTTGGACTACTTCTTCTGGCTTATGCCAACTCAAAGAAAGTTGCTAGATAATTTTGCCCATCACATTCAACACCAAATGGTTGCCAAACTCTCCTCATATTTCCATATGAATTGGTTGTACTTACTGCTCAGGAATGCAATTGGAATGGATCAATCCAAATCAAGTTTGAGTCCAATTCAGAAATTAAACGTGTTTGGATTTTACTTGGATTGCAAAATTTTAACCCATCTTCAATTCGGACTTTGCTTCCAAAGATATATTAAACAATCTTATGTTATATTTAACAGCACGGAATTAACACCTTAGAATTAATATCAAAAGAGCTAAATTTCTTTTGATTTAAATTTATTTTTTTCAATAATGGTGGTGTTGGGCCCAATAAAACATCTAATAATTCATCATTGGACACAAGTAATTTCTCATTCTCACATGCACCGAATAATTATGAGAAAAATTCTTTCAAACACAGCTTCTAATCTAATCTAAAAATTAACAATAGCTATAAAAAAAAATCTCTCAAATGTTTTATATTAACTTGGATTTAATTCTTAATCCCACAACATATCCGAGTTGCAACTCAAATAGTTCTCTTTTCGAATTAGATTTTGATATTTCAAGTATCAAATAATTATTTATCTTTTGTAAATATTACAATAGATTAATACGAAATCAATCGTATGTAATGTGAAAATTGATATTTACACATCTCTAGTCACACAAAAAAAAAAAAAAGGGAAGAAAAAAAAAAGTCATACTGCATTGACTATAATCAATTGGAATAATCTCATAAATCTTTTAATTTGATTTTCCAACAAACTACCAAAGGCGATAGAATCACTCTCTTTACCAAAGCAGCATTTTGATTGGGACTCGTGAGTTGCATGTCAGGTCGTTGGACTCAGTTATACACTCAACTCGCTGAGTTTTCTTTGAACCGATAAAGAATTACCAATTTGAATTTAGAAACATAAACCTATTTGAGCGCGCAAGAACTCTCTATGTCTCTCTCTCTCAATTTTTGAGTTTCATTTGCAAAAAGCTGAGTATCACAAACTCTGAAGTTTCAGATATATCAATTCCGTAATTCAAAATGTCAACAGTGAAATCAAGCGCAAAGAAACGAGGCTCGGAATCCGGAACTCTGAAATCTGAGAAGCTAAAGCGAGTAGTCATTGAAGACGATTTTGATGCAGATCTCTCCAAGTCCGTCTTCATATCTCTGTTTATTATTAGTACATGTTCTTTTGTAGTTTTATGCGGCTTTGAATTTCTGTGATTTAAATTCGTTTGAATTTGTTGAAATTTCAGTGATATCAAAGGGATTATGTCCGCGCTACACCAGATCAGAGAGAAAGCGCAAAAGGACGGACAGAAGAAGAATGAAGAGACAATTTCAACGTGAGTCTCACAGATTTGATCAGATCTTAAATGATATAGTACCTTATTTACATGTGTATATAGGAGTGTATACATATATATGTTTCATTGTCGGATAATGTAAAAGCTAAATGTATTTGTTGTTCAAATGAACTTGGAGATTTTGGATATCTTTTGTTGAGAATTTGTAAGTGAAATATTGCTAAATAATTTATGTGCATACATCCTGAAAGTTCACAGGGAATGTAAAAACTGAATAAGTTTTTGATTTGTTCTTAGTTTTTTGTATAATTTCGCCTTAAATTCTTCTGTATATTCATCTCTAGCAGTCTAATTGATATCTGTTTTGATGTGTTCAAAATTGATTGGATATCTCAAAGTAATCGCAAACGAATAATTTGCAATTGAAATGTACGTATTGGCTAATCAGACCCCTCATTTGCTTGATCAGCCTAAGATTGTTTGAAATTTTGATGTTAGACTTCTGCTTCATCAGTAGTCACACTCACTTCCTGCTTTGTTTGATCAGGTCTAGAACTGATTCTAAATGGTACTCATCAACCTTCAAAGATAGTAGTAACTTAGTAATTAACATTCAAAGATGTCAATTGTAGCTATTAGTAATTGATGATACTCTCAATATGCACACACATGGCCTCCATGTACATGGCTTCTTTTCAGAATTTTTTCATGGTATATAATTGGATATATGGGTACAAAATTGTGGAAGGCAAATACATTTACTTCTTAAGTGAAGGTATAATTTACATGATCGGTTCATACCTTCGTATGTGAATTCATTATGTGAAAGATCGCCTATCTAATCAGTTATATGTGTTCTATCTCAAATTCTGAATATATTCAAATTTTATAAATTTACCAAAGGAATTACAATTATATTGAAGATTGGTTAATGGGACCACTTCAGCTTAAGATGACATTTTGAAATGAAACAGCTGTTCTTGTGTCTAATACGAAAATAATTACCAAGTGCTTATAGTTTGTGGCACAATCAGCTTACTTTGTTGTCCTCTGCTTATTAATTAGGCTTTTCTTAATCAATCCGCTTACTGTTAATTTTGGCTTGCTGGCAGTGTGGCTTCTGACATCAAGTCTAAGCTTGATGAGTTGCAGATAAAACTTGAGAAAGAAAGGTGAGAATGAATCCCCCTATCACTTGCATTTGAGCCCAAATTAAGCGTTCTTGTAAGTTATTGTTCTATGATATATCTCTCTTACGAACAGCAGATTTAATAGTACATGCATGTTTTAACTTGTCAGGCAAAGTTTTGCCAAGGCACTTTCAAAGAGCTCAAAAGAGGTCTGCAGAGAACAAAGGGACTTTAATGGATCACTTTAACTTTATTGCATTGATCTTTCAGTTAAAATGTATGTGATTGCATACCTGCAGTGTGAAAACTTATTGAAGAATGAGGCTGCCAAGTTCCAAACAGTTTATGAGAAATTTAGCAAGGAGAAAGCAACACATCTGCAGGCCTTAAAAGGTATATGCCCTGTTCATTTTGGGTGAAGTGTACCATTAAAACAATAGCAAATTTTTTTTTTTGCGAAGTAACAATAGCATTTCTTCCCACACTGGTACAATAAATATCAATCTTGTAATCCATGAAAAAGTACTCTCTGACGTGATATACCAAAATAATATTAAGAAATGTCAAGTTCTAAAGTGATGAATTCAGTCAGAAATTACAAGGGTTGTAGTATAGTGATATCTCCTCTACATTCTGAATTGAAGATTAAGGGTTCAAGTCCCCATAGGGACGAAAGTGGGTGTGTGAGTTACCTGCAAGGTTAAAACAAATAAAACTGAGTCTGAGATTTAGTTACACATCAAGTTTTACCAGAAGTACATTTGCATCCTGCTGGTGTGCCTGTGTGAATCCTCATTACTGTAATTTTAACTATGTTGGGAAAGGGACTTCTTAAATTTTGAAAAGGATTAATCTTTTCACATTAGAGACTACACATTTTGGTCTGCCATGATTCCTGAACTTTCTTTTTCTCTTGTTTATTTAGGGGTGGTTGAGGCAAGTATGCCTGAATTTGTTTAACATTGCTTACTTCTCAAAAAAAAAAAAAGTATGCCTGAATTTGGTGTCTCTAAACCAAAGTCACATGATAACACTTCTCTACGATCACTGTATAAAATTTAGTAGTCCACATGTTACTTAATTTCCAGAGTCCAATTGTTATTGAAGCATTATTCTTCTAATCATGATGTGGTTCTCAGATAAATTGACATAAAGGAAATCCCTTTCAGAGACTACCCTTTCTTTTCCTTGTTCTTTTCAATAAGCAAGTTGTGCTTAAGTTGCACAGTGCTATTTCTCCTTGCAGAGTCATATGATTTTGTCATTAGATCTTTAGAATCAACTCTGTGATGCAAAAGATATCTTCATTGCTGGGGGTGACCCTTTCTAAACAATGATGACTTGTACAAACTCTTACCCAAAAAATGAGTAATTTAGTCCCACTGAAAAGCTTTAATAGGGTCAAGGAAGTTTTACAAGCCTGTTTTTGTCCAATAAACTTGTTAATAGATTTAATGTGTTGTGATCAAATACAAATTCTTACAGCACCTTCTACTTGTATCGGCAAATGACCAACTGCAGAACTGGTATATATAGTTCACTGTCTGGTAATGGTTGGAAGTGCAACACTTGATGTACTTCTTGACGTGCCTAATTCTACATACAGATCAGTCATCCACCTTAAATTGATAAGGATAGTTAAGCTACACCAGATGAGAACATGATATCAGATTTTTTTTGTTCACCTGAATTATTGATGAAGAATTTTAGACCGTAATGGTTGCTATTAACTTGCATTTTGTCCTAAATATCTCTTGCTTTTGTTAGATGCTATTACCAAATATGAAGAAGAGAAAGAAAGGCTGTTCATTAGATATGAACAACAGAGTAAGCGTCCAGACTTTATTCATCCCTTCTATTGAAATACAAGTCACTACTGAGACTGCTATGAGTTTATTTCAGGGAAGAAAGAGAAGAGCATGATTTCTGAACATGAGAACGTGTGCGCTAAAAGAATTGCTGAATTGGAAGATTCCTTGAAGAAAAAGAAGCAGGTTGAACTGATTTTATGCAACCCTCTCTCTCTCTTTCACACACACACACACACACACTCGCTCACTCATTAATTTTTAATACACTATTTTGATTTTGGAAACAGGATGACAAAACTTTCAGCATTTTGAGAAAGACTCTTGGTTCATTCCTGGACAATGCCTCAGATGAGGACTTCCCACCGGATGACTGAAAGTTGCTTCCAAAGGCCAATGCTGCAAGCATACATCTAAAACACACTGTTAAATTTTAAAAGCATTCTAGCTACTAATATTGTTGTTCATGAGGAATTTCTTATCTCAAAATCTTCTGAGTTGTTAAATATAGCCATTTTGGTCTCTCTATTTTTTAATTTTTCACTTTTCAGTTGGATCTTTAATTTGATTTCATGAATCACCATCATCATGGTACCTTTACCTTATATTGTCTCGTATTATTACATCCTTCAATGCTGAATGGTTATTGGTTACCAATACAATCACCATTGCATGGAACATTCGATTAAAAACAAAGATTGGCTACTACAAATCTGGTCGACCTTGGATAGCATAGCCTAATCCCTTAGTGGTCCAATATTCGCAATATCAGGAGCTAGGGATATAGAATAATGCATGATCTTCATCTTTCAATCTCATGAGGCAGATAACTGGTCGTCTGTAAACTCTGGCTAAATCCGGGTTCAAGTGTTTGTCTTACTGAAGGTGGTATCCAGAAAGCATGTTACGATGCAAATCTTCACAGTCAAAGCTTATGCTGTGAGCAGGGAACAATTCTAGGTTGTCACTTCAATCAAATTTTATTCAATAATTTTGTTGGAGAAACAATAGGCACAATCTGTACAAAGACGTACAACTTCACATTCAAAGGAAAAGACGATGTCCTGCAATGGCATTGAGCACCTCTAATTCAAGAGTTAAAAATTAGTATCTTGAAAAAGGTTGCTGTCTGAGGTTGTAATGCTCAGCTTGTACACACGATAAATATAAGAAGTCTAGTGAACAGGGTTGGCACGAGGCAGTAGTCGACTCTGTTGTGCAGACAGAGGAGGTCGCCTGTTGTGCACCTACAAATACATGAGAAACACAGTCAATGCCACTAATTTGATTGAATATAAAACATAATCAATTTAAATTTGATCTTTGAAGATCTAAAGAACATGCCGTTAAGTATCATTATTCCAAATACTTTGCAGTAAGACTATTGGGTGATATCATACTTGAAACCATTTATTTCAGAAGCAACCACAAATCTAAACTTATATTTTATTTTATATATGCAGATATACAAAATGTATGCGTGTGTATAAATATAAAAAACACACACATGCCCAAATTGATAGGAAAATGTAATATTTATTTGGTCTATATAATTGGATCAGTTCAAAGAAAACTTCAAAAACTTCAAATTATTTGGTCCAACACTATTACCAATCAAGTTCTGTCAAAGTATTGATTTTGGAGGAAAATAGGCATCAAGATGGAATGTCATGACAATCACATGCAAGTATTCTCAACTTGATCTATAATCCTCAGCCCCTCGGTAATTACTCTTAGACTAGGAACTTGAATAGCAGCATCTATGTATGAAGGCTAAAAACTTATCAGAAGCATATAGGCAATATATATACAATATTGCAAGGAATAGTTCACATACTCCAATTTCCGTCACAAAGCGGCAAGAGGAACACCTAACTGATTGTGCTCCATATGGGTACATTAGCAGCACTGCGCAACTTCCGCACTTAACTTGTCCAACTTCATGAGCTGTAAAAAAGAAGGGATAAAATATTAAGTGAAAAACAAATCTTTACGAGAAAATTGACAGGTACTATTTGAAGTGCAGAAACAGAAAGCAACTGAACTGGCCAAGCGACATATTGCATTTCCATTTGGGTGTGCGCATGCAAGAACAAATATTCACCATCATCTTCATTAGATAAAGCCTTGGATGAACTTTTGAATTCAAAGTCTGGTCTTGTGGCTTGGTGATACTGTACTGAGTATATATGAGCTATTACAGGATCAAGTATAGCAAGATGTATTCACATATTGTTTTTTCTTGCAAGAATAATAATTGGGATCTTGTGTCATGTTGACTATGACATAGGCCCTAGTAAAATTACAGGTGAAAGAGACAAAGATGAGTGTTGAATTCATATGCAAGAATGTAGATATGTAATTGAAATTCATGTAAAACTCAAGACTTCATCACTGTTGAACGTTATATTTGACATTAATTAACAATGAGAAGAATATATGGATAACTTTTCAAAAAAGAATATGGACAACACATGAATGTATCATACATGTCAGGGCACTAAGTGTAAGTTATGTCTAAGCATGTTATATGTAAAGGTCATAATGAATATTGTAGTATAAGAATATTGTAGCTGCAGCAAATACGTGATCACAAGAACAGGAACCGTGAAGCTCTTTCACCTTGTTAGGCCAAATAAGCAGCAAGTTGGAGTGGATTTATGAGTGGGGTTGCATAAAACAAAATGACCTTAGAGGTCAAGATCTAGATATGTGACTTAATCTATCTAGGGTTCTATCTTTCATCAACTTTGGAACAACACAATTACAACAAATCTTTTAAGAAAATTCATTCTGTAATATTTGTGAAACTAAAGTAATTAGAAGCAGGATTGCTAAACAGCCTAGGAAAATAGAGCTCAGCTTAACTAGAGAGAAGGACAAATGAAACCTTCTAGTACCAAATTGACAGTCTGACAGCATGAGCACTGAACATGTTTGGCTTCTCG
The DNA here is from genome assembly GCA_026545225.1 of Cornus controversa. Lineage (NCBI taxonomy): Eukaryota > Viridiplantae > Streptophyta > Magnoliopsida > Cornales > Cornaceae > Cornus > Cornus controversa. Next base: position 63,887,397 of record CM048849.1, on the reverse strand, counting down.
CTTGTAAGAAAGTAATTGGCGACAAGAACCACAAACCATTTGAGCCATTTCTGCAGTGAAATTACATGCCTCACTAGGTGAGAAGACTTTTAAAAAACTGAATCAAGCATTCAACACATGGATGCATTTAGAGCTTGATGATGCCATCTAAGTAATCAACAAATATAAAAAGATATTAAAATACAATGAAAAATATATCTGCAAAAGAATGAAAATTGCAAGATACATTAGTTTTTAACTTTAAAGGAAATTCATTGAATTAAACACAGTTCCAAATTCAAGTAACTTCATGCACTAACTAATTTGATAGTGCATAAAGTTGGAGGTTTGTTTTAGCAATTCAACTACTATGTCTGTGGCTTTTTCAGCTAAGGGTGCATTATTTTTTGCAAAATGTATAAATCATGGGAACTAACAATTGTAGGCATTTGAAATTTACGTTTTGAAGATCTCATGGTTTGCAAAATCTTTGTTCTTTTAACTCGAGAGTTTAGATGTGATAATGGAAAATTTTCGCCAAACCTGGACTAAAGCCCATGTAGAAGTGAGGAAGGAAAAAAATGTTTGGTAGAATGATGGTGTGAGGAACGAAGATACAAGTGCAAGAAGCAAAAGCTTATAACAATCAATAAGATATGAAGTTGACTGAAATAGAAAAAGCACTGCCCATTGTCCAACTTCTTCAAGAAAAATGTTGTTTCCCATCTATATATTTTCTCAGCATTGAATAAAACAAAGAAATAATGAAGTTGCAAAAAAGTCCACCTTCAGAATATCCCATCTACGTTTTTTTCTTCAGCTTTAAACAAACAAAAAGTTGCATGTTCATTGTGCTTACCCCGCTACGAAAACACTAGGAGGGAAAAAAATAGATACGAGGAAAAGATGAAAACCATGTGACCAAATTATGCTTTACATTTTAGGAAACTAGAAAGAGAAACTAATTCAAGCTTGAAGCAATTATCATATAAACAAAACCAACAGCCAAACAATACAATACAAATTACAAAGTATTAGAGTTCCTTACTGAAGAAGTTCAATCAAATAAAACAAAAAAAAGGTCAAATCAATAGTTTCACTATTACTGCTAAGATTCAACAATTCTACAAGTAAGCTATGTTCGAGTATATAGACATCCACTTTATCCCAATTGGGACTTCAATCACTCAAGCAAATGCTTGGTGGTAAAAACAGAAACAGATTAAATATGATAATAGTACAGAGAAAAATTGGAGATTAAGAGATAGGAAAGAAGATTCACCGGAACGAACCGCTGGTGGTTGTGGCGTAGGAATAGATTGCCATCCCGGTGGTGGCCCTTCGTCTTCGTCTTCAACTTTCTGTTGCGGCGGCAGAGGTTGCGCTGGAGGAATAGATTGCCATCCAGGAGGTCCTTCTTCTTCTTCTTCTTCTTCTACCTTTTGCTGCGGCGCCGGTGGTTTCGCCGGATAGTTGGACTGCCACCCGGGCGGCGGCCCTTCTTCTTCCACCTTTTGCTGCGGCGGTGGTGGTTGCGCGGGAGGGATGGACTTCCACCCGGGCGGCGGCCCTTCTTCTTCGTCTTCCACCTTTTGCTGCGGCTGCGGTGGTTGCACGGGATGGATGGACTGCCACCCGGGCGGCGGCCCTTCTTCTTCGTCTTCAATCTTTTGTTGTGGCGGCGACGGTTGCGCCGGAGGGATGGACTGCCACCCGGGCGGCGGCCCTTCGTCGTCTTCTGCCACTTCTTGTTTGATCCCCATTCTCTCTCTCTCTAGCAGTAGGTGGTGTTGACACCTGACAGTCCAGAGCTGTAAATTAGGCCAAACCGACCTGAACTTGGGGGTGGTCTCGTAAACCCAATTTTTATATCACGGCCAACTGTTAGATGAGGCGAATAGGCGGTGACCTTAGAACCCAATCCACTTGGTTTAGTGATTGCGGGTTCCCGTCTGGGCTACAAAATTGGATGGTGGATTCTGGGCCCAGAAGTAATCCAGACTGCTCAAATGAGTAATCTTCGTGAACAACAATATTTTGTTTAGCGATGAGCAAGAAATTTTATACACACTAAATATAGTTACTAAAAAATATATCAATCACATTCAATAATTATTATACATGGTGTGAAATAATTTCTTGCTAATTAGTGAGAAAAAATCATTTATGTTTATATATATATATACACACACACTAGTTTAAAGCACGTGAAATAAATTAAAATTCTAAACACATTAATTAAAACACCCAAAACCATTTCTAATTATGTAACCTTGGTAATATAAACTCACTTTGTTAAAAAAAAATAAAACTATAAGTTAACTATTATTCACATGAAAAGAATCAAGTATAAAAAAATTTAGCTTCATATTTGTTTTAAAAATTGATAGTAGCGTGTTTGTTTATTAACATGACTTATTACAGACATAATTTTTTATTAAAAAATTTTGATTTCAAAAGTTAATAGCAAACAATGAGTAGAAAAAAAAATCAAAGAAAAGAACTCACATGTAAGCCAAGATGAAATCGAATTGAATAATTGTTGATGAGATCTGAGACGAAGCTCAAAGCCGCGCTGAGAGCCGTGTTGATGGGAGCCGAGAGGAAGATGAGAGCAGAGAGAAAGAATGGAGAGCCGTAGCTGAGAGGAAATATGAAGTTATAGGTGTTCAGGGTTTTGCTTAGGAAAGGGTTTTGCACAGGTAATTCTATTTTTTACAATTTAGAAATAAAAAAAAGGTTTTACTTGGGTAATTCTATTTTTTTAATTTAAAAATAAAAAAGGAAAAGATTTTACATTTTTAAATTTAGAAATTAGAAATAAAAAGAAATGGTTTTGCTTGGGTAATTCTAATTTTTTAATTTCAAAATAAAAAGGAAAGGGTTTTACTTGGGTAATTATATTTTTTTACTTTAAAAATAAAAAAATAGTTTACTGAAACTAAAAAATTCCTTTGTACTTTTAATGTAGTATAGATATATATATAATTATATATACTAGTAAAAGCACATGTGCGATGCAGCTGGTTAAAAGTGAACTTATAATCTTAATTGAATCCTTATACAAATAATTTTAATTACATTCTTCAATCAACTAATGAAACGGTAGATCCCACTCATATGAGATTAAGGTAAGGATGATGATGATGATGAATCAACTAACGAAAATCTATATTAGCATGTTGTGTAGGGATGGAACACAAAAATCAATTGATTATAATTTAGGGTTAAGTGCAAAAAATACCCTCGTTATATACAGAAATGTGCAAAAAATACCCTCCAATTTAGTATGTGCATATCACCCCCCACTAGTTATCTCCGATGTGCAAATACCTCCCTTCGGCTTGTTGACCAGCATGTTTGACTTAAATTTTTTTTTAAAATTCCAAAATTACCCCTTCACTAGTTAAGTGCATAAAACACCCTGCTATATACAAAAATGTGCAACAACACCCCCTGATGTTCAACTAATCCCCTACAATTTCAAAATTGTTCAAATAAGGACAAATAGTTAATTTTTCGGTATCGGAGATAGGAAATGACAAAATTACCCTTATGTTATAAAAAAAATTAAAGATTAAGTGCATAATTAATCGTAGTAAATTGAGGTATTTGTTATAGTAATCTTTATTAATTTGTATTTCTATAACAGTTCTCTCTCTCTTTGTGTGTAACAGTGTGTGTATATGTGTATAATAGTGTGTGTACCAGAGTGTGTGTATATGATGACATATCATAGTGTGTGTGTGTGTATGTATATATATATATATGAAATTGTTTGTATAAATTGGGTTCTCTCTCTTTGATTCTCTCTCTCATCCCTATAGATATATATATGGTAGATAAGAGAAAGCCAAACAAGGTATTAACTAGTAAAGGGTAATTTTGGAATTTTAAAAGAAATTTAAGTCAAACATGCTGGTCAACTAGCCGGAGGGGGGTATTTGCACATCGGAGATAACTAATGGGGGTGATGATTCGTGTGTGAGTGTGACTCAAAAAGTATATCAATTAAAAATTACTACACTTCGCAATAGAATGAATTCCTTACAGAATAGGGCTATCGAAAGGGGTGTCGAACCTCAGGGACTGTGGTCTGACTGAGTTGAATTGCTAGGACTAATTCTAATTAAATTTAAAAGAAATAAATTCTGATTTTTAATTCTAAATTAACTAATGAAGCAATTGAACAAAAGCAAGAAAACTAAGGAGTGTAGAGAATATAAGATAAGTCTAGGGTAATTGATTTCACCACTAACTTCACAATCAATGGTCAATTGAACTAACTATGGGGAATCATATCATGCATAAGTGGTGTCGGTGGCTACAAGCTCACCTCCATCCGTCAAGAAGATAACATATGATTAAGGCTAAGTCATGGACTATCTTCGATTGGCATGGGCCATCTGCCTAACTACTCTAATCTAAGGTGCAGTATGGTTCATCTTCTCTAGGCATAATCCATCAAAGCTTTTAATGATATATTCAGTAAAAACCATTGTGTAATAATTACTCTCATGATCACAGAAAACAAGAGGGACGAGTTCAATAACAACAATCAAATATCTAAGACAAGATAAGAAATCATTGAAACTAAATTTATAAGACTTTTATTACTCAATTCTATAATAAGAATCCTCTAAATTACATAATCTATGAATGAATACAAAAATTCCCAATAATTAGAACAATCAAACCAGTGATGTTTAGTTAGAGCTCCATCAAAACCTTGGTGGCTGAACTAGCCGCTCATGATACGCCTTGTTCTCCAATGATTCTCCATTCCAAAAGCTCTTCAAAGCTGCTGCCAAGTCTCCTCAATACAGCCCCAATTTGTCACTTTAAATAGCCAAGAGAATACATCAAAGTCCTAATCCAATTAGGAATAAATTAGGGTTTCCCGCAGCACTAATCAGGTGGGTTTTTCCTGCTGACTTCGGCCCAACTTTTGACCCACTAGAAGTCTGATTTACGAAATTTTTGTGAAATACAAAAGTGTGCAGAATCAAATTTTGTTTAACCTTACATGAAAATAATGTCGATTTGAGGCTCAGAAATAAGACTTCTGGTCCGTTTTCCAAAACGGGATTAAGACTGTATTATGCGCAGATTTGGGCTTCAGGCCCGAAACCTTCTTAAGCAGCTGTAATTCTCTTGGACCTCTTTCTTGGACTGATTTGAGTTGAAATAAATGTTTGAATGGATTTCCTTGATGTAGGTTTCATCTAACCATCTTGGATGTCATCTTTAAAAGCCCAAAATCACGGTTTTAACTAAAATAATCATTAAGGCCCTGAAAATACAGAAAACACTAAAACAAAGTAAAATCACAAAATAATCTATCACTAAGAGCATAAAATACATAAGTTAAGAGGTTAGAATGCGTAACATTCAACGCCGATCAGGTGATATGCACATACTAAATTGGAGAGTGTTTTTTGTACATTTCTGTATATAACGAGGGTGTTTTTTGCATATTTTTTTTATAACATACAGGTAATTTTGTCATTTCCTATCTCCGGTACCGGAAAATTAACTATTTGTCCTTATTTGAACAATTTTGAAACTGTAGGGGGTTAATTGAATATCAGGGGGGTTTTTGCACATTTATGTATATAACGAGGGTGTTTTTTGCACTTAACCCTATGATTTATAAATATAATATATATATATATATATAGACATTTAAAATTAAGAAGAAAAAATACTCATATTTTGTGGAACTGCAACGAATCACCAAACATAGTGTTAGTTGAAAGCTTCTAGTTTTATTCTCTGATTTATTATTTTATTCCATTTTGGTTTCTTTTTTTTCATTTTGTCTTTAGTAAAGTCTCTCTATCTCTCATCTTTTTTTTAACTCCCTCTCATGTCTTGAGACCCTTCTTTTCTTTTGGTTTCTCCTAGCCGCTCTCTCAAAAAGATCTCTATTTTTACTTCGCCCACTTTTCTTTTATTTATTTATTTTTTTTTTGATCTCTATCAAAGACATATATTTCTCTATAATATTATTATTTTTAAGTTATGTAAATCAGATAATAAGATTGAATTACTTATTACTCATCTTATCTTATTATGTTAAAATATAACTCAATAACCAAATTATTAAATTTAAAAAAACTTCTTAATAAATATAGTTAAAAAAAATCAATAACCATTAGTTATTTAATTTTAAAAATACATTTAATACATATTTTTTTAGTTATAATATTATATAATTGTAGTAAAACAATTTTTAGAAAATCTATAGAAATTCCATGTACATTTATATAAAAATATAGATAAGACTTCTTGAAAATGTACAGAAATTCTAAGTTATAGGCACCAACCAAAATAGACATAATAATTGTAAGAAATCTCACACAAGCAATAAATACATAAAAATAATTACTTTCAAACGTTTTTAAGTTCTCATCATTGCCTTTGTTAGATTCATTCACTCGCAGTGAAATGGATAAACAATCGGTTATTCAATTTAAGTAGACATCTTAATAGTCTATTACTCTGTTTAACTATTATATATTTATTTAATCAGTACACTTATAAAAAAAACTATTATTTATCTAATACATATAACCTATTGCTTTTAACTATTATTTATCTAATATAAAAATTACCATTAATTATTTAATTTAAGTAGAATTTTAATAGTTCATTAGGTTTAACTATTATTTATCTAATATACTAATAACGAAAACTCTAGTACATATAGTGTGAGAATTACTATTTATAGAAATATATAGAGAATCAGTAAAATCAAGACCACGTGTTAGATTCAATTGTTACTATCTCCTCGAAAAAAATGTAAACTTTCAATTTACTCATTTGATAACATCAAATATTCCACTGTTCTCATATTTAACATCCACATATGTCATTGATGTTATCGAATTGTTTTCATAAACAATACATATTAGACCAAATAGATATACATATATTTTTTTTCACGACAAGAATGAAGATATAACATGTATAAAAATAGGAAAAATTCATCTATAACCTGAGTACAATACAATCAGAATACCAATCAATATTAAAGGGCCTGTATACCTATTTCCACCAAGCTTAGCTTTAGGGACAATGTTAATATATTATAATACAATTTAGTGGTGTTACAACACAAAAATTACAAAAGAGGGACAAAATTGAAGTTCATTCTCAAATTAGGTGGATTACCTGATAATCAGAATACCAATCAACATTAAAGGGTCTATATACCTGTTTCAACCAAGCTTAGCTTTAGGTACACTGTTAATATATTATAATACAATTTAGTGATGTTACAACACAAAAATTACAAAAGAGGGACCAAATTGAAGTTCATTCTCAAATTAGGTGGATTACCTAATAAAGGGTTATCATCAATTACTAAGATGCTAGTAAAACAACGTGCAAAAAAATTATGAGCAAAAAGATTGTGACAAAATTTGATTCTTGCATGCAATTTAATTGATTGAAATAGTTGGGAGGAGTTGAGAGTTAGAATGGAGATAGGAATGTATTAGTTGAAGAATTATTATAAAAGTGAATAATTTGAGACAACTTGTACTTTAATATATATATATATACACACACACACACCAAATTCGTACAAATGTATGAAAAAAAATCCGACGTTCAATAATTTCAATTAACTCCCTACATTTTTTAAACTGTGCAAATAAATATATTTCATCAATTTGAAGAATGAAATGTCTAAAACACGTTTTTAGAAAATAAAAAATAAAGTTAAAATAAACACATAAGAAGCAAAATGTCCAAGCGAAAATTGTATTCATAATGTGTTAGGGGTATTGTGATCATTTAAAAATGGTATTTTGAGATATTTAGAGTAAAAATTGACCGTTAGTGGACGGAGAGGGTATTTGCACATCATTTTCAAATGTTAAGGAGTTATATACATGTACATAATTAGAGGGGTATTTTTTGCACATTTTTTGTATAGTGGGAGAGTTTTTTGCACTTTACCCATATATATATATATACATATATATATATATATATTGACAATGAGTCATTGCTAGTGTTGATCTCCCATGCTCAAAATACATGAGAAAAAAATGAAAACAAACTTAATATTTCAATGAGTCGTGATACATAGTTGGGTAGTTTTATTCAATTTATGTGAGTAAGAGATGACATCATATCATGGGGTCATTATAGTGGATAACTATTTTCTCATTCACATAAAACAATAAGATTAGTCCAACGATTGAACTATGTATCATTTTTCTATTTCAATATATGTCATATTGGATTAGTATGTAACTTTCTCTCACCCGATTCCTCTATCAATATACATCAAGTAGCCTTCCATTGTGATTGGATTAATCGGCTAAAATCACTAATTTTACTTTTAAAAAATTCCTTATTTTGTTCGACCTTGTAATAACAATTGTAGAAATAATAGCGAAATTTGTGTTTTGTACTGTTGGTTTAACCTAAAGTATCTGCCTCTACAAATTGACATTCAACTACCCATCTCTCTCCTGGCAAAGGGCACTTCCTCCGATTTGCAGGAGAAATTGCATTTAAGGTCCACGTAATTAAAGCTGGTGAGAGCCGTACAAATTCAAGTGATAGGTAGTTGAGCTGACAATTGCAAACTTAGTTCCGGCCCCAAAAATGTCAATGCTTCTAGAGGCACCAATCTTCCATGCAATATCATCAACAGTATACACGTGTAACAAACATAAATAGTACAGCACTCTTTCTATTAATACATCTATATTTCTTTTTCAATTTTAACAGTTCAAAAAAAAAAAAAAAAAGATTGATATCTACTTATCTAGTTTCTTTACTTTCTTAATATAACCAAAAAAAAGAGTGATTTTTATTGTTATATTGCACAGGAGTTCTATCCCTTCACTGGGTTAATTACCAAAAAAAAAATCCTAAGAAATTGGAAAGAAAACAAGTTGACCTTCCTTTATCTGTCTCTCCTAACACACATCTCTCTCACCTTACCTTTCTTTCCACACCATTTATGTATCGCATTGTTTGGCATTTAAGTCTCATTGTTCCTCTCATCTTCATTTTTCAATTTCCATTACACCCACTGAAGCTAGCTAGCGAATCTCCATGACTAAGGCCAAGAAGATTCTTACCTTTCTTCTAAGGCTCTTAGCCTTGGTTGCAACCCTATCTGCAACCATTGTCATGGTCACGAGCCACGACTCTGCCAATGTCTTGAACATGTCATTCCAAGCCAAATACAACAATTCTCCCACATTTAAGTAAGTTTTCTTTATCTTCATGCACAGTAATCATCATTGTTGTATTTCATTTTCTTGTTATATACTGTATATATATAATTCTTCTACTGCTAAAACTTCTGTTATAGGTATTTCATGATCATAAATGCAATTGCAAGCGGCTATGGCCTTATAGCTCTCTTTCTTCCTTCCAAGAGTTCACTTTGGCGCTTTGTGCTGGTGTTAGATTTGGTAACTATCCATTACTTTTTCATTCCTATATATTAATTCTATAATTATTTCGAGGCTAGGCTCGTATATGTACATATATATATACATATATACACACATATATAACAAAATAACAATGTTTTTTTTTTTCTTCAGGTTATATCATCATTGCTCATTTCGAGCATATCAGCTGCTTTGGCGATAGGTTATGTGGGGAAGAAAGGCAATGCTCATGCTGGTTGGCTACCCATTTGTGGGCAAGTTCCAAAGTTCTGTGACCATGTCAACGGAGCTCTCATCGCCGGCTTCATTGCTTCAGTAATTTACTTTCTGCTGCTGCTTTTTTCTCTTCACTGCGTCATTAATCTTCTCACTTTAAAAGCTTAGATGACAAAGCCTCTGGAGATCCATTTTGTAATTCTTACTTAATTTTTCTCCCTCCTTTAATCCATCTCTCTCTATAATATATATATATGTTTGTATAATGTTTAAGTATGAATGTACTGTGTTTGAACTTTATAGTTCCCTTGATCATTATGTAGTTCAAGTAAGCAAGAACTGCAAGAGTTTAAATTATCCAAGTGCGAGAGAAAAGTATTGTATTAGTGTGGCTTTTAAATTATAAGAGGTCTTTCTTTTTATTCATTGTGTGTGCGATTGATTCTGAGTTTAATCAATCTCATCAAATCTAGTATGATCTGTGTGTGTTTGTAAGAATATAAGGTGTGCTTTACATTTTTGTGATCCAATCCATGTCACTTTTAATGCAGCAAGCTTGAGGTTGGCTTAATTCCCTCATTTCATTTCTGGCCTTTAGTTTAATTAAATCTCACCAGATTTGGGTAAATTTGTAACAAAAATTTTACCCAAATACCCAACATAACATTTTTTTAGAGAACAACAAATGTAAGAGTTTATTTTTATTTTTCTTATTAGAAAGACTGATTTAAAACATATGACTTGTGAAACGGAGTCTCTTGCAGGGTTGCTTGCCTACAGTCATAACATTAGCAAGTTGAAAATGTACACAATACACACAAGCATTATAAAATTATATTCCAACTGTTGATGATTTCCAAACACTGTAATTCTTGAATGTGTGGTAAAGTCGGATCAATCATTTCTTTTCAGTCAAGCTACAAGGACATGTTATTGTCCTTGATCACTAAGTCATGTTCATGTGATGTATATTTATTCGAATTCATAAGTCTCTCGTTGCCGATACTCAAGACAGGATATAAAAAGAAAGTAAGTTAGTCTCAAGTAAATATTTGACCGTAAAATTTATGTCAAATTTTTTTGATGAATTCTTATTCAATTGGTGAGATTTTACGTGGCCGATCTATTCATATAATATTAAGGCAACCATGATGAATCAAAATAAATTTTGACAATGATAAAGGCTCCTCTATTTTTCTTTTTATTAATTATTCAAAATTAAATTGGAATGACCTTACAATGCCCTCCTCTCTGTGCATTATTATCACGATATTTTTGAAAAAATATTTAATACCCCATGTACAGAATCTCAGTCAATCAAAACTCTCTATTTTCGATTATGGAGAATAACAATTCACAAGGACACTATCCCGAATACCCAATACTTTCGAAAATTTCAACGTTAAGTATATTCTTCTTAATTCATTGCTTGTATTATCAAGTGCCGGGCATAATTAACAAGAATAAATTAGGCAAAATAATTTAATTAACCAGGAAATTAACTTCAAGGAAATCACAAACATATACCCTTTTATTGGAATGCTAAACTAATATAATAAATGGAGATTGATTTTAGATCAACCTTTAAAAGAGAGAAGGCTAAGTATGCTGTAATTTGTATGATGGATATTCTAGTTTTACATACTCAAATTGACAAGCTCTCATTACATTAATCTGACATGTCTTTTCAAAGGAGTAACATGAAGCTAAGAAATTTGTCGAAGTTAAAAGGTTTTTGAAAAATGCTTTCAATAAAATAAATTTAAAAGAAAAGAGTTGTTTGGTGGGTGCATTTTTTTAATTTTCTTCCACAATTAATACATTTTTAACTTAGATAAATTTATCCTTAATAATTACTCTCAATAAACAAGTTTTACGAAATAAAAGAAGACAAAATTGTCTGTAAAATTTGTTACTTAAAATAATTCTAGCTTTCTTCCAAAAGCAAGTTTTTCTGACTCTCTTTGAACAAATTTGTAGGACTTTGACTTTCATTAGAAGTCCATTTTTCTTATTTCACCAAACACTAACATTTTTTTGGAAATAACCTCTTGGGTTTGGAAGCCCATTTCAATTCCCAAAACCGGCACATAACTCCCAAATAAAAAGAAAATTGACATTAGGAGGGTGCCGTCAATTAGGATTTTGAAAGACATTTTTTAAGTAACAGATTTATGGATTCATGGATTTTTATAGATTTCTATTACATACTTTCATTGATTTGTATAGAATTCTTGTTTATAAAATGATGTAGCTATGGCCGCCCCAATAGGAGATTTCCTAAAAGATTGGGAACACCCGAAAAAGGAAAAAAGTGGAAGAAGGGGAAGAATAACCAATTTCTAGCAAGTTTTGATTTAATTCTGATTTTTAGCAATTTCTCAATAATTTACTTTATTTAGTCAACTTTCCTATTTGTGTTTTTTATTTATATTTGGTAGGATATCCATATATGGCTACGATTGAGGAAGAAGAAACGTTATATATAGCCTTGTAGTTGTTAGGGTTTGATTATTGATTGACGTTATAAATTTTCAGCAGCGAATAGCTTGCTTTCCAATACTCCTTTGATCTCTTGCTTTACCCTTTATTTCGTTTCAATATTGTTGTGAGGACGAGTTCGTCGACTCCTCTTGGTACACTACAAGAAAACAGGTTTTTTCCCACGGACCATTTACCACGGTTTCAATTTCGTAGTAAATAGTAAGGTATTTGCTACGGAAAATAAAATCCGTGGAAAATACTCTTCGTATTTACCACGGAAAAAATTTCGTAGTAAATACTAGGGTATTTTCCACGGAAACTTGATTTCGTAGTAAATACCCTTTTTCAACGAAATTTATTTCGTAGCAAATAATATATTATTTACTACGGAAAACCAAATGCGTAGGAAATACTAAATTATTTACTACGAAAACTTAATTTCGTAGTAAATACCCTTTTTCGACGAAATTTATGTCGTAGCAAATAATATGTTATTTACTACGGAACTAATTTCGTAGTAAATAGTAGGGTATATACTACGAAAAATAAAATCCGTGGAAAATACCCTTCATATTTACCACGAAAAAAAATTCGTAGCAAATCATTACCAAACTTTTTAAATATAAATGGACCTAGCCCAAGAGAATTAACATAGCTTAAACCTAAGCCCATGTTCTGAAAGCCCATTTATATATATTCTTTAACCGATCAATTACTCTCAACCCTAGCCACACGGCCCGCACTCCTCTCTCTGCATCCTAAGTCCCAACTCACGTCTGCCGATCTGTATTTTGTGTTTGCTCTCTCTCTCTCTCTCTCTCGTGGCATGGAAGGACGATGACGATGGCTTTGGCGAGATCGGAGCAGTGGCTTTGACGAGATCGGTGATTTTCCAGGTATTTCTACTTTTTATAATTTTGTATGAAATTTATTTTGATAGAAATTTAGTTTTAGACAGATAAGTGCATTCTGCATATGCGCGTGTGTAATATGTGTATGATAGATCTGTGCATGTGTGTGTTTTGTGTGTGTAATATCTATATGATAGATCTGTGGATGTGTGTGTAATATCTATATCTGAACCCTACTTAAAAACTGTTATTGAGGATTATGTATTGAGACAACAATTTATGGTTGGTTAATGTGAAGAAAAAAATATTTATGATTTGTTATAAGTTGTTGTTTCGTTGTGTTTTTAGTTACTGGGAAACAAATTTCAGAATTTTGAATACAAATTAGTTGTTATATATATATATATATATATATATATATATATATATCCAATTTTCAAATAATTGAGGGTAGGTCTTGGTCCCTGTGCTATATTATTGCAAGACTTGAAAATGATTTCCATTATAGTGAACATTTGATAGAAACTGGAACTGTTCAATGAATGTATACTTGTATACTGTATTAATTTAGGAGGTATATGAATTAATGATGTTTGCTCACCAAGAAAAAAAAGACCAAAACAAGGAAAACTCGCAGTTGGTTACACAGTGCACATGCCTTGCTTTGTTAGTCAAAAGTTGACAATGCATTCCATCTGCCTAACCTTTTTCGTTGGTTCTATTATGTCTGGGTGTGTGTGTGTGTGTGTATATATATATATATATATATATATAGGCTGAATCAAGGTTTAAAAGGGTGAGTGGAATTTCAAGTTGGTAGCTGTCAAATTGTTCCATGGTTGCCGGGTTAAGCAAAATTTTTTAAAATTTGAAAATAGTTGTTGGAGCAATTAATTAATTTATTATACAAGTGTTGACAATATATGGTTGAGATTATATATAATTTGAAGTTGTCTAAGCTGTCACAGTGGGTTGTGAGAGAGGAAATTGGGTGATGAAATGTGCCAACAATCTCGGCAGCAACATAAAGTGCTCATTGTGTCCAATATCAATAATAGCTCCAAAAGATTTTTATCAAGAAATGAGTCAATGGAGAGAAAATCAGGGAGTACTGTTAATTGGAAGCAGTTTGGTTTATCATACTAAAATATGATGCATGGCAACTAGCAAATACTATGAACTTAGTTAATTTAATATTACAACTTTCTATAACCTATAGAACAGAAAAATCTCTCCTATTTTCCTTAGTTGCAGGGCTGACAGCAAATTCCAGTTCTAAAATTTTATATTTCAGTTCCTTCCTTACAAATATCATCCTTGCATAAATCACCACGAGTAGCCAACAATTCTATAATAAGTCATTTATGATAACAAGACGACTTCTAAACTTATCTTCTTTTGATTAATGAGAAAAAGAAACAGGATTTTTTATTTCTATTTTTAACGGTATTGGAGATTTTGCAAGCTCAGTAACTTATACGATCACTAATTTATTCAGTTTGTTGATTTTTTAGTACTTTATGCAGGTTGGACCAGAATGAAGTTACTTTTTGAAATGCCATATACACAAGGAATTTTTTATCACGCACAAATGCCGCCAATTGCTTCATCACCATCTTATGTTGCTCTAATCAAGCATGTTAGTAATATACATATGCCATGGGTATTTGTAATGAAGTTGTTTTGGTTGTAATTAACAGTCTTTCTTTTGTTATGGAATGTATGTATATGTATGTAATTAACATGTTTTGGGTAACAGAACTTGTAGCATGCTTGTTAGGAATATGGCATCAGCATTATTTTTTTTTGTTAATTTTTACTCTTGTTATGGTTAATTTTTACTCGTGTGGTTATCTGTTGCTTGTGACCTTGATTATTTATTTTCTTAGACTATGTTGTCTGCACAAATATATATATATATATATATATATATATATATATATATATAAGCTTTGCTATATTTAGTTCAATAAAGAATGTTAATGTGTTTCTTCACTAGTGTATTCTTATTAGCAAGAACTTGTACACACTTATAATGTATATATATATATATATTATAATATTATAATGAGTTTTCTTGATATTAGTGGTACTTGAAAAACAAAAGGAAAAAAATATAAAACAGTGATTATATAAATTTGTATAATCACTGTTTTATATTTTTTTTAAAAAAAATAATTTTAATTTGCCACGGTTTTTTTTCGTAGTAATTACTAATTTTCGACGCTTTAATTCGTAGTAATTACTAATTTGCGACGAAATAAATTTCGTAGGAAATACATTTATTTTCAACGGAATACTATTTCGTCGGAAATAATAAGAATTTGCGACGAAATAAATTTCGTAGGAAATACATTTATTTTCAACGGAATATTATTTCGTGGGAAATAATAAGAATTAGCGACGAAATATTATCGTAGCAAATACATTTATTTCCAACGGAACACTATTTCGTGGGAAATAATAAGAATTAGCGACGAAATATTATCGTAACAAATAGTTATATTACCTACAAAATTTTACCGTATGAAATAATAGGTATTGCGACGAAATATTTTCGTCGCTATTATCCCATAATTTGCCACGAAACATGATTTCGTCGAAATTTACAATTAGAGACGCCACATATTGCAACGGTTGGTGCTACGAAAATATTTCGTGGCAAAAGAGTTTTTGCTACGAAATTTTGACTTTTTACTACGAAATATTCCGTGGGAAAAAACCAAATTTCTTGTAGTGGTAGGGCGGCATTAGTTGGTATCAGAGTTTTGGTTTTGGCTTCCCGACTACTCAATCATGCCTCCACGACAACAACCGAGAGGTGGAAATTTTAGGATGCAAGCTTCGGCTGAACCCTTACCCCAACAACACAAAGACGAAATAGAGTTTCTGTGGAGATAAGTTGAGTTGTTGACTCAGCAACTGAGTCAACGTGTTATCAACCCGCCAGTTAACAACGACCCACCGGTTGATGGCAATATCCTGATAGATGACGATGTGTCAAATACTGGAACTGTCACAGACAATCCGTTCTATGCTCCGCATAGCCATAGATCACCTGACGAACGGGCTGATCATCGTTGGCAGGCAAATATCAAAATCGAGATTCTTGAGTTTCATGGAAATCTTAGGGCCGAGGAGTTCATTGACTGGCTGAATACCGTTGAACGTATTTTTGAATACCAAGATGTACCTGTTCACAAGAAAGTCAAGCTTATAGTTATTCGTCTGAAAGGAAGGGTGTCAGCATGGTGGGAGCAACTTCGAGTTACCTAGGAGCGTAGAGGTAAACCAAAGATCGTAGAATGGGAGAAGATGAAGAAAAAGATGAAAGAACAATTTTTGCCTTATAATTATGTCCAAACAATGTATCAACGTTTGCATAATTTAAGGCAGGGAGGTCGCAGCGTTGAAGATTATACTGAAGAATTCTATCAGCTTGTGGCACATAATAATTTATCGGAGAGTGACAAACAGCTCGTGGCTCGTTATGTAAGTGGATTGAGGCCTAGTATACAAAAGGTTTTGCTTTTACATTCATTTTGGTCCGTTTTGGAAGCTTCCCAGAGGGCTTTGGTGGTGGAAAAGCAACAAAACAAGCAAGTTTAACGCTCCAGCAGCAGTTCCACAAGATTTTAGTCCACTTTTAAGGTAGAATCAGCCCCTACAACAGTGCAAAACGGGGCCCAAAATGTGAGACAGCAGCTGTCCCAGGTTGGTGGAGTTAGAGAGTAGGCTGTCAATACCGGAAACCGCCAAAATTATGGGAGGGCATCAGGCCAAAATCGAGGTGGAGACCTTGGGATGAGGTGTTACAAGTGTGGAGAGCCCGGGCATAGATCGGCGGAGTGCAGAAAACTTGAAAAACAACTTTTAATAGAGGAAGATGATGCAACCCCAGAGATCGAGCCAAAATATGATGATTCCCCAGAAGAAGAGGATGATGATATCCTATATGGTGATGTAGGCGAATTCTTGGTCATGCAAAAATCATTATTGCTTTCAAAACATGAGGATGAAGCAAACTGGTTGCGCACTAACATCTTTCACACCACTTGTACTATTGGTGGAAAGGTGTGTAACATGATCATCGATGGCGGTAGTTATGAGAACGTGGTGTCCCAGGATGCCATAGAAAAATTGAAACTTAAAGCTGAGAAGCATCCGAGGCCTTATAAACTCTCTTGGTTTCGCAAAGGGAATAAGGTAACCGTTTCACAACGTTGCTTGGTTTCTTTTTCAATCGGAAACAAATACTTCGACAATACTTGGTGTGATGTGGTACCGATGGATGCCTGTCATATATTGTTGGGGAGGCCTTGAAAATTTGATAGAAATACTTTGCACCATGGGAGAAAAAATATGTATACCTTTTGCAAGGATAATGTGAAAGTAACATTAAGCCTTATGCGTGAGAAATTTGGTCCCAAACTTAAATTAGGGGAGGAAACAAATTTTCTTACCATGAGTGGCTTAATAAAAGAAGCTGAAAAAAGTGGGCAGCTCTATGTTTTGGCTGCAAAAGAAGAGATTGCACCCCCATCTATTCCTGCTATCATGGAGCCGTTGATGAAAGAGCATATGGATGTATTTCCAGGTGACCTACCATCGGAGTTACCACCGATGAGGGACATTTAACATTGTATTGATTTAGTACCCGGTGCGAGTCTTCCTAATAAAGCAGCTTATCGGATGAGTCCAAAGGAGCATGAAGAGTTGAATCGTCAGGTTGTGGAATTATTGAACAAGGGATTTATTCGTGAAATCATGAGCCCATGTGTTGTTCCAGCCCTTCTTACTCCAAAGAAAGATAGTTCTTGGCGTATGTGCGTGGATAGTCGAGCCATTGACAAAATAACCGTCAAATACCAATTTTCGATTCCTCGTCTTGATGACATGCTGGATATGCTTGCTGGTTCTTCAATTTTCTCAAAGGTTGACTTGAAGAGTGGCTACCACTAAATTCGAATTAGGCTAGGTGATGAGTGG
Organism: Cornus controversa; assembly: GCA_026545225.1. Lineage (NCBI taxonomy): Eukaryota > Viridiplantae > Streptophyta > Magnoliopsida > Cornales > Cornaceae > Cornus > Cornus controversa. The sequence continues at coordinate 63,869,450 of CM048849.1, read as the reverse complement.
AAGACAACCTTTAAAACGAAGAGTGGGTTGTACGAGTGGTTGGTAATGTCATTCGGCCTATCAAATGCACCCAGTACTTTCATGCGCGTGATGACCCAAGTGTTGAAACCACTTATTGGAAGGTGCGTAGTTGTTTATTTTGATGATATTTTGGTATACAGTCACAACATTGACAAGCATTTACAGCACCTTCGTTCAGTTTTTAATATATTGAGGAGAGAACACTTATATGCTAACCTGAAAAAGTGCAGTTTTGCAACAAACAAATTGGTATTTTTGGGTTATGTGGTCTCTTCTACAGGTATTATGATCGATGATGATAAGGTCCAGGCGATTCTTGAGTGGCCCACACCTGCCACGGTGCGTGACGTGAGGAGTTTTCATGGTTTGGTGACCTTTTATAGGCGTTTTATTCACAATTTCAGCACCATTGCTGCCCCACTTACATATTGCATGGGAAAGAAATTTTTTTAGTGAACCCAAGAGGCAGAGAAGAGTTTTCAAGCACTGAAGAAGAAATTAACAGAAGCACTAGTTCTTGCTTTACCGGATTTTGAAGCATTATTTGAGGTAGATTGTGATGCTTTAGGCGTTGGTATTGGGGCAGTCCTTAGCCAGCGAGAGATACCTATTGCATATTTCAGTCAGAAACTTACTGGTGCAAAGCTCAAATATTCAACTTACGACTTGGAGTTTTATGCCATTGTTCAAGTTTTACGACATTGGTGGCATTATCTTTCTTATAAGAAATTTCTCTTACATTTTGATCATGAAGACCTCAAGTACATCAACAGTCAACGTAACTTGAGTTCAAGGCATGCTAAATGGGTGAGTTATTTGCAATAATTTACTTTTACTTTGAAGCATAAGGCTGGTACAATCAACCGTGTAGCTGATGCCTTGAGTAGACGAGCCTCTTTTCTTGTGGTTATGCACACACAAGTGGTGGGATTTGATTCTTTTCGAAATTTGTATGCAAAAGATCCATACTTTCCACCTATCTTAGAGAAGATAAAATGTGGGCAGCAATCAGATTATTTCTTGCAAGATGGATTCTTCTTCAAGGGCTTAAAATTGTGTATTCCATAATCCTCCTTGCGTGACAAGATTCTAATAGAGCAACACAATTTGGGACATTTTGGGAGAGATAAGAGCTTAGAGATGATTGGGACTGAGTACTATTGGCCTAACTTGAAGAGGGATGTCACAAAGTATGTAGAACGTTGCCACGTGTGTCAAAGAGCAAAAGGGGCTGTAACTAATGCGGGACTTTACATGCCTTTACCTGTACCTTCACGGCCTTGGGTGGCCATTAGCATGGATTTTGTGCTTGGGTTGTCTCTTACTCAAAGAAAGTGCGACTCTGTTATGGTGGTGGTCGATAGATTCTCAAAAATGGTGCATTTTATTCCTTGCAAAAGGACTATGGATGTATCTAATATTACTAATCTTTTTTTAAAAGACATTTACAGGTTGCATGGCGTTCCACACTCAATTGTTTCAGATAGAGACACCAAATTTGTTGGGCACTTTTGGAGGACTCTATGGAAGAAGATTGGAACAAAGCTCGATTTCAGCACTTCTTTTCATCCTCAAACCGACGAGCAAACAGAAGTTGTCTGAGTTTGGGAAATTTGTTAAGATGTTTAACGAGTGACAACCACAAAAGTTGGGATTTAACTTTCCCCCTTGCTGAGTTTGCTTATAACTCGTCAAAGAATCGTACTACAACTCTCTCTCCTTTTGAGGTTGTCTACGGCGTATCCAATTCCTATTTCCAAGAAGGCCAATGTTAAGGCAGAAGATATGACCAACCTTATGCAAGACATTCATATGAAGGTGAGATAGCAAATTGAAGCCTCAAACGCGAAATACAAGGCTACTGCTGATCGTCACAAGCGAAAAATGCTTTTTGAAGTTGACGATTATGTTTGGGTTATTTTATCAAAAGATCGAGTGCCACCCGGTTCTTACAACAAGTTGGGGGATAGAAAGATTGGGTCCATTCGAGGTGATTAAGAAGATTAATGATAATGCCTACCAGCTTAAGTTACCAAACCATATTCACACATCAGATTTTTTAATGTCAAGCATTTGGTTCCTTACAAGAGCAATTCTTCTGATGAGGATTCTGACAACTCGAGGACGAGTTCTTTCCAACAAGGGGGGACTGATGTAGCTGTGGGCCCAATAGGAGATTTCTTAAAAGATTGGGAACACCCGAAAAAGGAAAGAAGTGGAAGAAGGAGAAGAATAACCAATTTCTAGCAAGTTTTGATTTAATTCTGATTTTTAGCAATTTTCTTATTTTCAACAATTTACTTTATTTCGTCAACTTTCCTATTTGTGTTTTTTATTTATATTTGGTAGTATATCCATATATGGCTACGATTGAGGAAGAAGAAACGTTATATATAGCCTTGTAATGGTTAGGGTTTGATTATTGATTGAAGTTATAAATTTTCAGCAGCGAATAGCTTGCTTTCCAATACTCCTTTGATCTCTTGCTTTACCCTTTATTTCGTTTCAATATTGTTGTGAGGACGAGTTCGTCAACTCCTCTTGGTAGGGCGGCATAATAAAATTTGTTACTTAAAATAATTTTGGCTTCCTTCCAAAAGCAAGTTTTTCTGACTTTCTTTGAACGAATTTTAGGTCTTCGACTTTCATTAGAAGTTCATTTTTCTTATTTCACCGAAACACTAACATTTTTTTGGAAATAACTTATTGAGTTTGGAAGCCCGTTTCACTTCCCCAAACCGGCACATAACTCCCAAATAAAAAGAAAATTGACATTAGGAGGGTGCAGTTAATTAGGATTTTAAAGGATTTTGAAAGACATTTTTTAAGTGAGAGATTTATAGATTCATGGATTTTTATAGATTTCTATTACATACTTTCATTGATTTGTATAGAATTCTATTACAAACTTTGATGAATTTTTATAGACTTGTATTGATTTCTTCAACATATTTTATTTATTTATATCATTGAATTCTATTTTTGCATACAAGTAAACCAATAACTCAAGGGGTAGATATAATGCAAAATAGATAATCCATTATCTGATATATTATCTAAAAATTATTGCGTAGTGTAAATATCCCAAGAAAGAGTAGGGATAATAAAGTAAATCACTTGATGAGCAGAAATTGCATATCAATCATTTCTCATATTTCAATCTCATTATGAAAAAAAAGAAAAAAAAGTATAGAATTTACTTATAGGGTCTAGGTTAAATCATTAGATAGATAATTGGAAAACGTAGGTTATATTGGATTATTAATTGGACTTCATGATCATTGATCCCTATCAAACAGTGTAGAGAGATTAATCCTCCTATAGTCCGAGAGATTGATCAACTTGCCTGAAAACTCGAGTTTTACAAGTTTTCATAATTCAATAGAAAAAGAGAGAATTTGATAAGGGAGAGAGAGAGAGAAAAAAACCAATAGAAAAAAAATAAGTGTACCTTGAGATGGAGAAAGGCTATTCGTATTTTGCAAAAAAAAAAAAAAGTTCACCAAAATCTATAAGGAAAATGTTGGATTTGTTATGGATTTCGATATTTATAACTTTCACCCTCAAATTCACCAAAATCCACTGCTTAATAAAACTCTTCAAAATATGACTTTTTGGATACACTTAAACTTTTGTGAACTTTTTTAAAATTCTAATTGAATACTGTTAGATATGTGTGGAATGTTTAAAATTCTATAAAAGTTTAAATTGAATATACTTAAACTTTTAAAAAAAAATAAAAAAATTTAAAATTCTAATTAAATACACCAAATCAAAATCGAGGAGAATAAATGTCGCAAATGACAAAACAGGTATATTAATAAAATATTTGGCAGATCATAGATAGATTGACATGATTGGTCACTTTCTAATTTACTTTCTCCACAACTCTTGATCAGTTGAAGAAATAAATGCTAACAGTTAACTATAAAGGTAGCAATGGAAGTGGTATTTGAATCAAAGAAATGTAGAGATGTTTGAGCCTTTTTTCTTTGTCCCTGTATTCTTCTTCTTACATTTTAGGCACCTAATAAAAAACCACCCGTAAACATGATTACTACACCTTTGCATGTAATTCTCATAATTTTTATCAAATTAAGTTTTCATAATTGAATTCTTGAGAAAATTGAAATAAGAAGGTTTATGGTTGTTGTGTTATGAATAGAAGTTGAAGGAATGAGTTAAAAGAGATTGAAATGGTTAAGAGAGATGGAAGTAGACATGCATGCTTTTTGGTACTCTAAAAGTAATTGATTTACAATATTGCTTAGGACCCCTTGAAAAGCTGAGAGGTTAATTTAAAGAAAATAGAACATAAATTAAAAAGGGAATCAACAAGGCAAGAAAAGCTGAGAGGTTAATTTTATACAAATCTTTTTGGATTGGGATTTAGGTTTATTTTGGGACAAGATAATATGTTAATTGTATTAAAGGAAGAGTTGAAAGGTTGTCTTGAACACTGTCAATTTCATAAATGTGACTTGGAGAGATGTATTTGAAAGTGGACTACAAACTAAGTGGTTTGCAAATAGTTTTGAGAATGTGGCAAAGACTTTTACCCGCATCTTGAACTTTGATATTTTTTGGAGTCACTTCTAAAAAAAATTTGAATGCATGTGGGTAGGAGGACTGAATGCGCCTAGTGGTGGAATATTGGATGTTCTAAGAGATCCAACACCACCATCGTCGACAAAAAAATATAAAATAATATATATATATATATATATATATATATATATATAGTTTTGAGAAACACAAAGGGGTTTGCTTTTGGTTTTAAGAATGTTGTTCTATTTTCTAGAAATTGAAAAATAGAGAATAGTTAGAAAACTTGTTTTATTGTCATTTTTTTCTCTTCTGTTTTTGGCGAAAGTGCAAAATATCCCCCTAAAGTTTCACCATATGAGCAAAATACCCCCCTAAACTATAAAAATGAGCAAATTACTCCGTTATAGTTTCAAAAGTGAGCAACTTATCCCCCTCCAGACACTAGTACCAAAAATACCCCCAATATGACCATTATACCCCTTCACTCTATCAAAATGTTTTTGTAGCCAATCAAACCCATTATACCACTAAAATTTAATGTGTTTTAGTACTTCTGAACAAATTTTAAACCATTGGCATGCATGTGTGTATTTTTTGTCTTGTGCTTGTTGGTAGGGTCTTTTACGGAATAAATTGATCTTCAACGAATTGATAAATAAAATAAAATATCTTGAAATTATTCAGGAGATTAAATAAAAAGTAAACACATTACTGTATTTAGAATTTTTTATAAAAAAAAACTAGTAAAAGAATAATTGATTTATCATGGAATCTATTTATTATTCTATCATTTATTTTTAAAGAATTTTCATGAAATACAGTTTTCTATAATATTTTAAATATTTGAGAATTAATTGAAATATATTTTTTCTATAATTTCTTTTCTCTAATATTTATTATTCTGTTTAAATTTTGTTCATCAAAAGTACAAAAAAGTCAAAGAAAAAAAATAAAATTTTGTGGTATAATGGCTTTGATTTGGCTACAAAAACATTTTTATAGAGTGAAGGAGTATAATGGTCATATTGGGGGTATTTTTGGTACTATAATGTCTAGAGGGGGTAAGTTGTTCACTTTTGAAACTACAAGGGAGTAACTTGCTTATTTTTATAATTGAGGAAAGTATTTTGCTCATATGATGAAACTTCAAAGAGGTATTTTGTACTTTTGCCTCTCTTTTTTTTCTCCTGAAATATGAGTTAAGAAATAAAACTCTATTCTAAAAACTTTAAGAACAATGTACTATTTTTAGGAACTGTCTTTTTAGTTCTTTAAAAACAATTTTTTTTTTAAATATGTGTTTAGAAAACTGTACTAAACAAGTCTTTTTCTTTTTTTTGTTAAATAAGTTACTTGAAAAAACAAGTTTCTCAAAACTATGGTGCTTGGAATTATATGATTAAATGTGTTGCGTTGTTTGAACAAATTTCTTAATTTATTTATTGAAAAACAAAAGAGGTAACAAATTTCTTTAAGATGTTGCAAGTGGGTTCACTTATAACCCACGTGGGAGTTGCAAATTCTATCCAAAGGTGATATTTTTCACCTCCTTTAGTTGCCTATATAAGGCATAAACCATATGTAATGTTTGGGTTAGTTTTTGAAGACAAAAACTTTTCTCTCTCTCTGTTCTCTCTCAATCAATCTCTCGTATCTTACTCTTTTCTCTCTCTCACAATCTCTCGTATCTATCTCACTGTTCTCTCCCTCAATATATATCTTCTTTCTTTATATATATAACAGTTTTGTTATACAATTATATACTACTATTATATAACACGTTATCAGCAAGAGGTTCTGACCACCCGAGAAGATAAGTAAAAGCACGAGATCCTGACCAACGGAAAAGACAATTTCATTTTTCACTTCCAAGTAAAAGGTACGAAAATTATATTTTATGTCATTTCAATAGATAAATATATCTATATATATATATATATAGATAAATATATAATATATCTATAAATATATCTATTGGTGTATATGTATATATATATACGTACCCATACATATAATCTATATATTTATATAGATATATCTATATATACATCTAAATATATAATATATATGTAATATATATGTATATATAAAGTCCTTCCCAATTGCGAAGTGACACGTTCATATTTATATTATTTTATTCTATCAATATACTTACATATATATGTATATATAAAGTCCTTCCCGATTGCGAAGTGATATGTTCATATTTATATTATTCTGTCAATATAGTATACATACAAAATTTCGAGTATCTTACGATAAAAGACTCATCCACACTATGAAAAAATTTGAAGGATAGGTTCGAATATCAAAGAATTATAATCCTGTCAAGAGCTCGAGACAACTGGTCAAAATTGAAATTGTCTGATTATAAATCAGGAATAGAATATAATTCAACTCTATTCCGAATTAACTCCCAAATTAATTTATGTGGAGAGCCTAAAAATGATGTGGATATGTTAAAAATAACATTTACCATATTTCACCCCTTGAACTAGCTCCTCCAGCAACAGTATCGAGATAGACATTTTACAAGATATTCTGAGTTAATATCTTGCTTATTAGTAGCTGAACAAAATAATGAGCTCTTATTAGAAAACCACATATCCCGTCCGACCGGATTAGCTTCATTAACTGAAGCACATTCAGCATCATTTGAGTTTCCTAGTAGGAATTACATACCATATTATCATGAAGGAAATGCAAGTGGGGCAAAGCAAGAAAATTTGAAAGGTATGCCGAATGCAACCTCTAAACAATATGAAAATGTTTGCTTTCACTATGGTATGAAAGTGCATTGGTCACAGACCTGTCGAAACGCCCAAACACTTCATTGAGTTATATCAAGCTTCAAATCAAAGGAAAAGGGAAGGAAAAAGAGATTGAAACAAATGCTATTGAAAATTATAAACCGGTACCATCAATTATCTTGATATTCAGATTTCTATGAATACCTCCCTGAAATAAATTATCAGTAGACTGATGATGGAAATGTCCACATCAATTAGATATCATTTCCTTTGATTTTTATTAGTGTATTATTACAAGTTTTGTTTGTAATTACACTTTTATTAATGTAATGAAGTTTGTTTCTTTTTAGAAAATGGATTTAATCAATGCATTACCCACATCCAAGATAAATGATGAAGATATATGTTTGGTAGACAGTGCCACGACACATACTATCCTGAGAGATAAAAAATATTTTTTCCATATAACGCTAACTGAAGCTAATGTTAATACCATATCAGGTTCCATAGACCTGATTGATGGTTCTGAAAGGGCTAATATTGTGTTACCATGTGGAACACAATTGCATGTTGATGATGCTCTCTAATCAGCCAGATCCAAGAGAAATCTGGTGAGTTTTAAAGATATACGTCATAACGGATATCATATTGAAACAATAAATCAAGGGAGTATGGAATATCTATGCATTACATCAACTATTTCATGCCGGAAGCATGTTTTAGAAAAACTCCCTGCTTTCTCTTCTGGATTATATTTTATGAAAATAAGAGCAATTGAATCACATGTAGTGATGCACCAGAAGTGCTCTGACCCAGAGAATTTTATACTATGGCATAATCGCCTTGGTCATCCTGGGTTAACAATGATGCGCCGAATTATTGAAAATTCAAATGGGCATCCATTAAAGAATCAGAAAATTCTTTTAACAAGTGATTATACATACACTGCATGCTCACAAGGAAAGTTGATTGTGATGACATCTCTTTCAAAAGTTGTTGTTGAATCTCCTGATTTCTTACAAAGGATTCACGGAGATATATGTGGACCTATTCACCCATCATGTGGACCTTTTCGTTATTTTATGGTTTTAATTGATACCTCAACTAGATGGTCTCATGTCTGTTTACTTTCTACTTGAAATGTAGCATTTGCTAGACTTTTGGCCCAAATAATTCGTTTAAGAGCACAATTCCTGGATTATCCAATCAAGGCAATTCGTCTTGATAATGCCGGAGAATTTACATCTAAAACATTCAATGACTATTTCATGTCTATTGGCACTGATGTTGAACACCCTGTTGCACACACTCATACTCAAAATGGTCTAGTAGAGTCTTTTATAAAACGTCTTCAATTGATTGCCAGACCATTACTTATGAAATCAAAACTCCTTGTGTCAGCCTGGGGACATGCCATATTGCATGCAGCATCATTAGTTCGTATTAGACCAACTGCTTACCATAGTTTTTCACCTCTATAACTTATGGTTGGTCAATAACCAAATATCTCTCATTTATGAGTTTTTGGTTGTTCTGTTTTTGTGCCTATTGCACCACCACAACGAACAAAAATGGGCCCTCAGCGTAGACTTGAAATTTATGTAGGTTTTGACTCTCTATCTATCATTAGATATCTTGAACCTATGACAGGAGATTTGTTTAAAGCAAGATTTGCTGATTGTCATTTTGATGAGGTGGTATTCCCACCATTAGGGGGAGAAATGACACAGCCTGAATAACAGCATGAAATCACTTGAAATGCTACGGCATTATCACATTTTGATCCCCTTACAAGTTAAAGAGAACTTGAAGTTAAGAGGATCATTCATTTGCAAAGTATTGCAAATCAATTGCCAGATACATTTACTGATACAAATAAAGTGATACAATCTCATATCCCTGCTGCCAATTTCTCAGCACGAATAGATGTCCCTGTTGGACAATCTATAACTATTGCAGCAGATGTATCTAAAACACGCCTAAAGCGTGGGAGACCCACTGGTGCAAAAGATATTGTTCATCGAAAGAGAAAAGTACAAGAGAAAGTAGATAAAAAAGATGGCACTCTTGAAGAGACCATACTTACAAAGGGAGCAATAATAGCCCCTGAAGAAATGATAGCCCTTGATGAGGCACAAAAAGAGTTGCTCTTGATATTGCAAGAGATAATGAGGATCCAAAACATCAATACGTTAACGAATGTCGACGCATAAATGATTGGCCAAAATGGAAAGAGGCAATACAGGCAGAATTAACTTCACTGGCAAAACGTGAAGTATTTGGATCAATAATCCAGACACCTGAAGGTGTTAAGCTTGTGGGGTACAAATGGGTATTTGTACAGAAAAGAAATGAGAAAAATGAAATTATGAGATATAAAACCCGCTTAGTGGCATAAGGTCTCTCACAGAAGCCTGATATTGATTATGAGGAGACATATTCTCCGGTAATGGATGCAATTACATTCCGATTCTTGATTAATTTAGTAGTCACAGAAAGGCTGAATATGCATCTAATGGACGTGGTTACAACATATTTATATGGATCACTTGATAGTGATATTTATATGAAAATTCCTAAAGGATTTTAAATGCCTGAAGAAATCGCTTCAAAACCACGGTCGATGTATTCAATCAAGTTACAACGATCATTGTACGGATTAAAGCAGTCTGGACGCATGTGGTACAATCGCCTAAGTGAGTACTTAATCAAATATGGATATGTAAATAATCTAATCTGTCTATGCGTTTTCATTAAAAAATCAGGATTTGAATTTGCAATTATAGCAGTATATGTTGATGATTTAAATATCGTGGGAACTCCTGATGAGCTCACCGCGACTGCTGATTATTTAAAGAAATAATTTGAAATAAAAGAGCTTGAAAAACTGAGATTTTGCCTCGGATTACAAATTGAGCATTTACCAAGCAGAATTCTTATATATCAGTCAACATATACAGAAAAAGTTCTAAAGCGATTTTATATGGATAAAGCTCATCCATTAAATTCTCCAATGGTCGTCCGATCGCTTGATGCGAAAAAAGATCCATTTTGTCCTCAAGAAGATAATGAAGAATTGTTTGGTCCTGAAATTCCATATTTGAGTGCTATTGGTGCACTGATGTACCTTACAAATTGCACAAGACCGGACATAGATTTTTCAGTCAACTTACTGGCACGGTACAGTTCTGCACCAACTCGCAGACATTGGAATGGTGTCAAGCATATAATGAGATATCTTCGTGGGACCACTGATATGGGATTGTTTTATTCAAATAAATCAAAATCGCAGTTAGTTAGATATGTAGATGCAGGTTATATTTCTGATCCACATAAAGCTCGATCACAAACAGGATATGTATTTACTTGTGGTGACACTGCTATATCATGGAGATCCATAAAACAGACAATGATAATAACCTCTTCAAATCATTCTGAAATACTTGCAATTCATAAAGCGAGCCAAGAGTGTGTCTGGCTAAGATCAATGATACAGCATATTCGAGAAAACTGTGGACTCTCCTCAATAAATAATATCTCAACGATATTATATGAAGATAATGTTGTATGTCTTGCACAAATCAAATGAGGTTATATCAAGGGAGATAGAACCAAGCACATCTCACCAAAATTCTTTTATACTCACGAGCTTTAAAAAAAATGGTGATATTGATGTCCAACAAATTCGTTCGTGTGATAATTTGGCAGACTTGTTCACTAAAGCTCTGCCTACCACGACATTCAATAAATTGGTTCACAATATTGGGATGTGACAGCTCAAAGATCTTTCATGCTGATGAGGGGGAGTATTGATTGAAAAGGTATTGGCATACTGCATTATTTTTTCTTCGATCAGATTTTATCCTGCCGGATTTTTTTGACAAGGTTTTAATGAGACAGTTCTTCTTCATGCCATACCATTTTCAGATGCACATAATTTATCATGCTCTTCATAGGTGTCGTGAATCCAAGGGGGAGTGTTGCAAGTGGGTTCACTTATAACCCACGTGGGAGTTGCAAATTATATCCAAAGGTGATATTTTTCACCTCCTTCAGTTGCTTATATAAGGCATAAACATATGTAATGTTTGGGTTAGTTTTTGAAGACAAAAACTTTTTTCTCTCTCAATCAATCTCTCGTATCTTACTCTTTTCTCTCTCTCACAATCTCTCGTATCTATCTCACTGCTCTCTCCCTCAATATATATCTTCTCTCTCTCTTTATATATATAACAATTTTGTTATACAATTATATACTACTATTATATAATATAAGAAAGTTTTTAGATTTAAGAAAATATGAAAATAGATTGATTAAATAAAGATATATTTTAGAAAATTGTGCAAACAAGGGAGGTATACAAATCTCAACTAATTAATCACATTCTAATTAAACTTGTTCTCAAATTTATTCCATATTTTTGGTTCAAAGTATAAAAAAGAAAAAGAAATCCTTCACATTTAATATAATCATCATCTTTTAAAGCCTTTTGTTTTTATTTTTGTTTTTGTTTTTTTTTGTTTTTTATAAATCTAGGAAGCTCATATTGACACTCCACTCTTATATTTTTGTAAAGTAAAATTATAAAAGTGGTTCTATGTTAGACTATCTTTGATTCTTATATTTTTAGAACCCTAATTATCTTTCTAAATCAAAACTCAATTTTAATTCTATTTTATCTTTTTTTAAAAAAAAAAGTTTTTTCAATTGCATCCTTGTTATCCCAAGTAATTTGTGATTTATTTTGTTTTTGTTTTAAATTTACAATATAATAATCCATTTATTACCACCCAGATACTATAGTTTAGACATTTTTCAATTGAAACTTGTTGTTCGTGTTTCTATCCTATATAACTAAAAGAATATAAAATTTAAAATATTATTTTTTTTACTCACCAAACGTGTAATTTATTTTTCATGTGTCTTATTTATAAAATAACATAAATTAAAAATTAGAAACGTACTATCTATTTGTGAACAAACAAAACAGAAAATAAGGGAAAAAATAAAAAACAAAAAAAGAAAAACATCATATTAATTTTATTTTTTGAAATTTTGGTGTAAATGCTCTTTAGCTAAATTAAGACAACTACAATTAGAAAAGAATTTCATAGAGTTATGTTTTTCTCTTTTCGTATTTTAATTTCTAAAAGTTCCCTGTTAAAATAAAAAAGCTTTCCTTAGTTTCCTTAAAGAACTATATATCCTAATTTTTATTTAAGTGAAATTAAATTTTCTTTTGATTTTAAATACTATTAATTTTTTTCCAAATAGGTTTTATTCATTGATATAATGTTTGTTTCCAACTCAAATACTATTTTAAATATTTCTCTAGGTAATCTATTATTAACAATTCCTTCCCAACTTATCTAATCACGTAACTTTTATTATCCTAATCACATGCATTTGATTGATGCTCTCTAAATCATTATATTGTATCATAAACTTTTCTACTTCTAAAATAAATATTGATAAACTGATTCAACAAGAAGAAATAATATTTTTAAAATCAACTCAAATAATATAGTCTGAAAATTAGGGTTACGTGATTCATAAATTTCTAAAATATTTTCACGCCAAAAAAGAGAGGGAAAGTGAGAGAGAAGTTGCAATTTGGAGCTAAGAATTCTAACCTTATCAAATTAGGGCAATTAGAGTATTAAAAATATAAGAATAAAAAATAGTATAACATAGTACCACTTTTGTAATTTTACTTTACAAAAAGATGGGAGTGAAGTGCTCGAGGATATTGGTGGAATGCCAATATCAGCTCCCTAAATTTATATTTCATTAAGAGTCAGTTTGGTAGGAAAGAAATAGAAGGAAAAGAAAGAAAAGAAAGGATTTGGAGGGTTATGGTTTTGTGTGTTTGGTATGAAATTTTTAAAGGAAAAGAAAGGAAATTGAAGGATAAATTAAGGGTGAATAGTAGCTTTTGTTATCCTTCCAAAAATGGAAAAAAATGGAAGGAAAGGGAAGGAAAGACTACATTTTTTAATGAAACTTTGTTAATACCAACTTTGCCCTTGTTTTGATAAAAACTAAAATTTATTCTTTTAAATATAAAAGGGTATAATGGTAATTTTTTTTAATTATTTTCTTTCCTTTCTTTACCCAAACATGTTAACTATTATTTCTTTTCTTTTTTTTTACTAATCAACCAAACACGATAAAAGTTTAACACTATTATTTTCTTTCCTTTCTTTTCTTTTTTCTCATTGATAATGTTATCCTTTCTTTTCTTTTCCATTATACCAAACATAGCCTAAAACATTATGTTTGAATCTCCATAAATAAAAAATGCTCAAAAAATCAATCTAATAGTAAAAAATGCTTAAAAAATCAATCTTATGGTTCAAAATATATATACCTATCTATGGTTTAAAATAACTATTTCTATGGTTGATCTAACGGTCACGATTCACCCACTACATTCACACCTAAATTGACATATACATCTACCTACTCTCACACTCTAAAATGATTCAATCCAACAAATTTTTTTATAGTGTCATAGGCACGAACAATATGCTAGTGTGTGTATATATATATAACAGTGTATGCCCGTTCCTATGACACTGTCATGCATCCTTAATCATGGTTGTTAGATAAAGTTATTTTGAATTGTAGATAAGTAAAGAAATTTCGAATCACATGATTAGTTTTTTAACCACTTTTGAACGTTATATTGACTTTTTTTTTTGTCTTATTATGTCAAACTTAAATGTAATATATATATACACACACACATACATATACATATTAGTGTACGTCTGTGTCTACGATACTATCATGTACCTTTAATCATAATCTTTAGATAAAGTTATTTTGAATTGTAGATAGACAAATACATTTCAAGCAACGTGATATATATATACCGTAAAGATGAAAAATCTAACTATGAGGAGATGGCATATGACGTTCATCGTGACACCCACTGCTCTCGATCGAACACCACACTAGGTTAAAACATGGGTCTAAAATTAACCACGTCATCCTATTATTTTCTAGTATATTTTCTTTTAGTAATAATTATTATTTTTTTTAGAAATTAATTGTTATCCATGCACTAAGATAAACACTTTATGTTTTGTTGGTTAAGAAGGAAAAAAATTGAATGTAAAGGAGAGGAGAAAGGATGAATGACATATCACTTATGCTTTTTTTATTTTTTTTATTTACTTAGGATTGTTATACAATTATAATATAAAATTGTTAGTGTGAAATTATTGCATTGGCATGATAAAAATGACACGAATATTCGAATGGTCACCCTCAAGATTCAAGCCATCGATAGAGTTTTTATTTCATTTTTTACCTAAAAAAAAAGAAAAAGCTAAATAAAATAATTAATATTTATAAATTTATTTAAACGTTCTTTTTCAGCTTCAAAGTCTTACCATCAATCCAAATTCTCTCAAAAATAACTTTTGAAATTGAAAAAGCAAAAAATCCCTTTTCAAAAACTAATCTACACCGCAGAGGACCAAACAGTCGCACCATCTATTGGAGTCGGCACAAAAAATCGATTAGGAATTGTCAAATTACTCTTAAAAAAAAAAAAAAAAAGTCAATTTGTAAAACATTGTTGTAATCGGAGAGTAACTCGATCCAGTCACCTCTTTCTCTCTCTCTCATGAGAAGATTTGGATGTCTACGCCTCCGTCGCCGATCGTCGACTCTCTCTCCGACTCCTGTTAGACACTTCCCGACGACTCTCCAGCAAGATCTCCGATCAGGTAAGTCTCAGCATCCCTACTCCACCACTGGTTGAGAATACCTTCGATGTGAATTTGACCTTTTCAGTTTTTGATTCCCTACTGCCACATAAGTTCACGAATTTCTTCTCAAGAGTTGATCTTTAGTCGGATTTGATATTGTTTCCTTGGTCAATTTGCTCAATCCTCGATCACGATTCATAGAAAATAGGTTTGACTGTTAAGTTATGTTATTTATGTACGTATGTATTTGCTTTATCAACAGCGAGATGTTTTGAATTGCATGTTCTTTTAGGTTAACTTCGTGAAGTATAGCCATTGGAAGGAGATCAAACGTGAGATATGAGAACCATGGGGACTGAAAATCCTCACCGTCCAAATTTTCCTCCACGATCCGCTGCTACGCCCTTTGGTCCTCCTCCTCCTCCTCAGAGTGCGACGCCGTTTTTTTCATCTAGCCCTGTGGCTGGCTCAGAGGCCTCTGCTTTTAGACCTACTCCACCAAATGCTCCACAGACTGTAGCGCCTTTCTCTTCATCTGGGCATGTGGTTGGATCAGAGGCCTCTGGTTTTCGACCTGCACCACCGGGGAGGTATAATGATCCATCTATGCCGCCTCCACCGTCATCGTATGTCCCGCCTTCGGGAGGACCTTTCCAGCGTTTCCCAACACCACAGTTTCCGTCAACGGCCCAAGTACCCCCTCCACGCAGTTCACCCATGGGGCAACCATTTTCATCGACAATTAAACCTCCAGGGGGTTATGTTTCATCCCCACCAGTTAATCTTCATCCACAGCCCCAGATGCCACCGGTGCCAATGGGATCTCCGCCTCAAAGCATGAGCTCCATGCCATCAAGCATGAATGTTCCAAGGCCACCCTCGCAGCCATCTTCACCCCCAGCGGGGTCGTCTTATCCTGCTGCCAATGTCAATTTTCAGCCAGCTTTTCCTGGGTATCCCAGTAAACAATCTAATGCAGTTACACAAGCTCCACCTGTACAGTCTGCTGCCTTTCCTGCTCATCAAGGAGGTTATGTTCCAACCCCACCAGCACCACCTGCTCCTTTTCTTGCTAATCAAGGAGGTTATGCTCCCCCTCCACCGTTAGGCATGTATTCAAGGGAACAAATGCAGTATCCAGGTTCTGGACCTCCTATGGGATCTGTGCAGGGATTGATAGAAGACTTCAGCTCTCTCTCTGTTGGGTCTATTCCAGGATCAATTGATCCAGGACTTGATTCTAAATCTCTGCCGAGGCCATTGGATGGTGATGTAGTGCCAAAGTCCTTTACTGAAATGTACCCCATGAATTGCAGTTCTAGATTTCTAAGGCTTACTACTAGTGCCATACCAAATTCTCAGTCATTGGTTTCGAGGTGGCATTTACCTCTTGGAGCAGTTGTTTGCCCTCTCGCAGAAGCTCCTGAAGGGGTGAGTATTACACACTCGTAACAATTGCAGTTTATTGATGTTGCACTTGGTTCAATTACCATTTGTGCAGAACTTATATCTTCTACTTTCAAACCGTTTCTTTCAGGAGGAAGTTCCAATAGTAAATTTTGCCACAACTGGCATTATTCGTTGTAGAAGATGTCGCACATATGTGAATCCCTATGTGACCTTCACAGATGGTGGAAGAAAGTGGCGTTGCAACATCTGTGCTTTGCTTAATGACGGTAAATTTACAACTAACTTGTTTGCTTAATAACTGTACACTTGCAATCAACCAGTAAACACAACAATATTTGATTTGTTATTTGGAAATGCTGGGGTTTTATAGAAGCAAAATTTTCGAACATTGAACTCTGTCATGAACATTTTTGAGTTTTTAACAACTAGCTGAGGGTGCCTTATTTGATATTTCTTTGTAAAAAATTTTTTTTTTGTTCATTTATTTGTAATATCTTAATGTCATCAATCGCGCAAGGAATATAATAAATATTTTGGGATCTCCTTTCAAATTTTGTTGTAATTTTTACTTATCAGTCCATCCGCATGCCTATTGTGCACGACTGCACGTACACTTCCACGGCATATTTTAATTTCATCTGCAATAAGGATATTTCATTCTCAGAATTTTTCTCGGATACCCAATTTGAAAAACCACATGATTCTGGTCTAGGTGCGAAGTGCAAACAATCCACAATAAGAATAAGTTTTACCCTTGAGATTAACTGAAGTTGGTTTATGTCCAATCCAGTCTCACACCAAACACTTGCCTTCAACAAGTCTAGTAGCTGTGGTCACTGAATTTGTCTTCATGTGATTTGCCCTTATTGTAGTGATCCTTCATTGACTCTTGCTTCACTGGCCGTAAGCCGTCACAACTCTTACAAAGTTAAGGTCCTCACCGGAATGAGGTTGATTGTTGCTTCCTTTCTTCTGGTTTTTTGTGAATTTAACGAATGCTTGGGGATGATTGTAGAAAAAGATGCTCCCTCCCTCTCTCTCTAAACCTGATTTTGTGTTAATATGACTATAATAAGAATAAGAACAGTTTTTTATAATATAATCTCATCCTAGTTTTTTTTTCTAATGATGGAACTTTCCATCTCTTTCCCTTGAAAAGTTTGTAATAGTTACAGAACAATACCAGCTTATTGAACTATCTTGTTCCCTTATTTGCTTGCCCATTCTGATGGACTCTTCTCTTTGAGCCATCCATATTGTGGTTTTGAACCGTCCAAAAGTTCTTTACCGTGTTAGTTTTTTTAGGACTTAATATTAGCTAATAAACTTCCAAAAAACTAGCCTGACCACAACGGTTTTGAACTTGTGTTTTGATTGGCCAGTTTGTGTGGGCTGGACCAGTTTGCTTCAGTAGAAAAATAAAATAAAAAAGTGGTTTGATCAAGAGATCTTTGTTATGTCTACATTTCTCATTTCTGTTTTGGAAAAAGTAGGTGTTTCACGCGTCACAAATTATTTCATGGTTAAAACAACTTAAGAATTTGTTGGCCTCCTGTATACAGTTACAACATAGCACAGTGCATCATTTACACTGACTTCTCTTCTACTTTTGTGGTTTGGCTCTCTCCCTCTGTGTGTATGAATTTTTGGGGGAGGGGGTTTGGTGGGTGTCATTTATGCTGTTATCGTAGATGGATGATATCTGCAATACGACGTCAAGTCACGCTGCTTCACCTGCTGTCTGGTCAATTCTGTTTCCTGAAACGATATTTCTTTGTAATTGCAACTTCTCGATGGTGGTAGAATATGGATCTCACAAAGTATATATATATATTCCTGAATGTCTCACAGTATATATATTCATTATATATTTTTCAAGGCATACATGCTTATCTATTTCAACTCTCATGTCCAGTTCCGGGTGATTATTTTGGCCATTTGGATGCCACTGGCCGAAGAATTGATTTGGATCAACGGCCAGAACTTACCAAGGGCAGTGTTGAATTTATTGCTCCAGCTGAATACATGGTGCGGCCTCCAATGCCACCTCTATATTTTTTCCTCATCGACGTATCAATATCTGCCGCTAGAAGTGGAATGCTTGAGGTAAGTGCTTTCAACTAGCAAGGGTGGATTTTAGCAATTCATCTTGCATTGTACCATCCCCAGGCATGTATTAATCTAAAATTTGGTTCTTATACTGCCTTAAAGTTGAAATACCATACGTAGTTGCCTTTGAAATATTTTTTATTTGGTGAACAAAATTAGTTTTGCATAGAAATACAAGGTGAAGCTCATTTCTCATTTTCTGCCAGATGTTAGAATAATGAAACTGATTTGTGGATATATGAAAGTAATAACTAGGGATCACCATTGTAGTTTGTTTAGAAATGCTTTTTGTACGAATAATAGTGTTTATACTGGCCAGAATGGTACATTTGTGCTATGCACTGTCACTGTTAGTGGGATCTCCTCACACCCCCAAAGAAGGTGGTTCAGGGGTCAAAGTGTTTGCTGGGTCATGTATACTTGTCTTGTTAAAAAAGAGTAATAAATAAAGGATAATGATTTGTAGAGTGAAAAGTTATCACCGAATGTGTAGTGAAGAGGGTGTCCATTCATTGGATTGTGAAAGTGTGGGTCCCACTTGCACTATCTAAGGATGTCATGAGAGTGATTCACTTTCCCAATTCGGTGATAACTTTCACTATGTCTATCATTACTCATAAATAAATATGTGTTGTATACGTGGGTAAGGTTTACTACTACCTAACAAAAAAGAAAGAGAGAATGTTTACTACTAACTCATCAAAGTTGGGGTCATGTAGTTGTGGACTTCTTTTCTTAAGGTGAGATCTTCAGTTAATATTTTTCGTTGTCTTTTTGTTGATCAAGAGTGAATGACAGTTGTGCTTGCATGTGTTCTTTGGCTTGACTTATTTTCTATGTTAATTGGAATAAGACACGTGTTGAGTCGGATTTATCAAATACCCAAACATAAGGACACTGGGATGCAGCTAAACATTGATATTTTATTTAATATTCTTAGAATAAAATGGTGTTTTTATATAGTGTGTTTAATATGTGGACATTTAACTTGTTTTGAAGCAATAGTATAATAAAAGTAACATGATACGAAAGCTCCATCTACAACTATGTAGTGGACATGAATTATTGGATATGCATGCTAGGTGCAAGTCCAACCAGACATCTCAGGATACATATCCATATGTTTTGTGTCATAGTCTCATGTGTTTGACACAAATTATTTACGCATTTAGAAGAGTCCGTGTAAGATTTCTTGAATCTATGTTCACCTTCATTGTTATTTTGCAGGTTGTTGCTCAAACAATTAAGTCTTGTTTGGATAGATTGCCTGGCTTCCCCAGAACACAGATTGGTTTCATAACTTTTGACAGTACCATACATTTTTATAATATGAAGGCAAGTGAATTGTGTTACAGCTGATTATGTGACATACCTCAAGTTCCCCTGCTATCGCGTTAATTCTTGTTGAATAACATGTGGGTTTTCCCCTGCTATAACATTAATTCTTGTTGAATAACTTTTGGGTTTTTCTTCTGCCAGTCATCTTTGACACAGCCCCAAATGATGGTGGTGGCAGATCTGGATGATACATTTATTCCTTTGCCAGATGATCTCCTTGTCAACTTGTCAGAATCAAGAAATGTGGTGGATGCATTCCTAGATAGCTTGCCATCTATGTTTCAGGACAATTTGAATGTGGAATCCGCTTTTGGTCCAGCTCTTAGAGCTGCATTCATGGTTATGGTGTGTTAGTTTCTTTATATCAGTACCCTTTAAACATTGACTATTGACCTATTGTTGAGTTATTTCTTAATTTTTAAGTAGTCTATCCTTTTCTAATTAATTGGTTGTTAATTTACTTCCTTATTTCTTTTTAAGTTAGTTTGGCATATTGGCTTAGACCTAACACAACTTCCCCCCCCACCCCCCCCCCCCCCCCCCCCCCCCCCCCCCCCCTCTTTGCAGAACCAACTTGGTGGTAAATTGTTGATTTTCCAGAATACACTGCCATCGCTTGGTGTTGGCCGCCTAAGGCTGCGTGGAGATGACCATCGTGTTTATGGAACAGATAAAGAGCAAGCATTAAGAATACCAGAAGATCCATTTTATAAACAGATGGCTGCTGATTTTACCAAGTACCAGATAACGGTGAATGCATATGCATTCAGTGACAAGTACACTGATATAGCCTCCCTAGGTATGTGATGATGGTTTTGAGCTTAGTCACATTTCACTTCAAGTAGATCAACGCTAAGACCAAAATTGAAACATATGAACCTTTTATTGACACTAACTTATTTGATTGTGTTATGAATTTTTTTGCCTTTTATCTCTGCTGCTATGACTAATTATGTATGACTTTAGCTTTATGACTTAGGCTTTATCTTATGAATGCCAACTGCTAGTTGGTTATGATATTTAGAGTTACAAACATTGCATACATGCTGCTGTTTAAGAAAACTATTTTAATTTTCTTTTTATGTTGTAGTACTTTATTCTTTAGGTTAATTATAAAATTTTGAAGTTCTGAGGTAGTTTCATGTCAGATGCTTCACTGTCATCCGATTCACCATATGTAGAGGACCTGAGCTTGGTAGCAACACATGGCCAAGTAATCTTGGAATCCAGTCTCAAGACTTGGGCCTTTACCACTAGACCTGTTTAATCTGGGAAAAATTATTACTAAGCCCAAAAACAAAGCTATGCAGGACCACTCTACAGCCCAATTTTTTTTTTTTACCAAAATAGCCCTGACATTAATATAAAAAGAAAAATATAAAACAACTATTAAAGTTAAATACAATCAAATGTCTTTGGAAAGGTATAAATTATAATCTTGCTGAATAACCAAATAGCCATGCTTTTCCCTTCTCTTCTATAATTTTTGAATCTTCACAACAAATTCTTAAGCACCAGTTTGCAATTTTCCCCAAATTTCTATAAAACTTCCAACTTCTTGGGCTATAAAAGATTGGAATTGATGAGTTTATATTCTTGCATGCCCGCTTAAAATTATAATTGACTTAACATCTATGTACAAGTGACAATCTCATTCTCAACTTTGATTTTTCTATGTAGGAACTTTGGCAAAATATACTGGCGGTCAGGTATATTACTATCCAAGTTTCCAATCAACCATTCACAAAGAGAAGTTGAGGCATGAATTAGCCAGAGATCTTACAAGAGAAACTGCCTGGGAAGCTGTCATGCGCATAAGATGTGGAAAAGGTCATCTGTCTTGATGCTCAAAAGAATTGCTAGTCTCAAGTCATTTGCTAATATTTTTCTTTCAACTTCCTAAAGTTTCTTGGTTGATCATATGGATACTGAAAACTGATTAATTTTCTGCTAGGTGTTCGCTTCACATCTTATCATGGGCACTTTATGCTAAGATCCACAGATTTATTAGCACTTCCAGCTGTAGATTGTGACAAAGCTTATGCGATGCAGTTATGTCTTGAAGAAACATTATTGACAACTCAGACTGTATATTTCCAAGTTGCTTTGTTGTATCCTTTAGTTAGTGAAAATAGAATTCAAGCATACCCGTCTACTCTACACTTCTGTGTGTGTGTCTCTGGGAAAAACAAAATATTCCTTTTATTTTCAATTTTTCTTTCCGTCCTAAACTTTTTTCTTTTTATTTTTAAAAAAGAAACTTGATTATATTCTCGTGTTATTTTGTGCTTCTGAATCATCTGATCATGTCTAGTTAGTCATTATATTCTCGTGTTATTTTGTGCTTCTGAATCTGATCATGTCTAGTTGGTCTCTAATCCCCTCCCCTCCCACTCACCCTCTGAAGTACATTGTTCTCCTCTCTTGAGACTTGACAAATTATGACTCAAATGGCTCTGTAGGGCCTTATCTCTGATACTCTGGGGTGACCATATTGATTAAGTAATTGAGTGTTTCTCATAATTGATATCTCACAAAGGATATCTTCTCTTCATGGCCCTTTCCCAGCTACTCTGCTATTCTAGATTGTGTGTGTGTATGCGTGTGATCTGGATATGCACTAGCTATTCATGTTGGATCTCAGACTCCCAGTGCAATTTTATTGGAGTGGGGCGGTTTACAAATGACTAAAATTTCTTAACCACCAAAAGATATACTTCATCTTCTGGAGAAAGGCGTATCAGAGTACATACAGCAGCGGCACCAGTAGTTGCAGATCTAGGAGAGATGTACCGCCAGGCTGATACTGGCGCCATTGTTTCTTTGTTATCCAGGCTAGGTACAATAAAACTCCCTTCCCTCCTTCCCTCAATCTGGTTGTTTGTTTTGTCATATGTAACTGTGAAACTTAGCTTTAGGCGGGTTGGTATTTTTCTTATTACGAAGTGAATTAATCTGCAGCAATTGAGAAAAGTCTATCCTACAAACTGGAAGAAGCTCGAAATTCTGTTCAGCAAAGGATCGTCAAAGCCTTAAGGGAATATAGAAATCTTTATGCTGTGCAACATCGCTTGGGAGGCAGGATGATCTACCCTGAATCATTGAAGTTTTTGCCTTTGTATGGTTTAGCGCTCTGTAAATCAACACCCCTTCGCGGTGGGTATTCTGATTCTCAGCTTGACGAACGCTGTGCAGCAGGATACACCATGATGACTCTACCTGTTAAAAAATTGTTGAAGCTTCTATATCCTAATTTGATTAGGGTTGACGAGTATCTATCAAAGGTATATATATATTGCATTTGACTTTTCTCCAATAATGTGCTTAATTTTGTAAATATGTAAAGTCATATCTGCATATCTTATTTGCAGGCTTCTCTTCATGCTGATGAATTTTTCAATACTTGGAAAAGGCTTCCACTTGCTGCAGAAAGCTTAGACTCCAGAGGACTTTATATTTATGATGATGGTTTTCGGTTTGTTATATGGTTTGGCAGAATGCTTTCACCTGACGTAGCTATGAATCTACTTGGGGAAGACTTTGCAATGGACTATTCAAGGGTATAAGCTATAAATTTTAAAATATCAAATGCTTTGTGCACATTTTTATATGGCCATTTTAGGTTTTGCATTAGTTTTGATTTATTTAAAAGTCATCAGAATGTCTATGTTCAACACTGATAAGAAGCATCTGACATGAAATGTGATTATGTCAAAACTGAATGTATTCTGGTTTAAGAGTAGGTGAGCTGGATGATGTATTTTTGTGCTTCTAACATTAGGAGGAGTGGCCAAAATTGGAGTGTCCTTGTCATGTATGTGGTTACCGGAGCGTAGACTGAGAACATGAGCTGCAATTTTTATAAAAAGATCCTTTCCTACAGAACTTATCCGGAGTGGCAATATATGTGATATATAGGAGCACAGATACATGCAAATACATATATATCAAGAATCATCAAGTATTATGCAATGCTTTCATTCACATATATCCTGCTTTTTCCTGTTGAGTCTTAGCAAGTTGTTATTGAATTTTTAAATCACATTTTAGGAGGGAGTAGTTTTGGCACCCAAACAAG
This sequence comes from Cornus controversa, assembly GCA_026545225.1. Classification (NCBI taxonomy): domain Eukaryota; kingdom Viridiplantae; phylum Streptophyta; class Magnoliopsida; order Cornales; family Cornaceae; genus Cornus; species Cornus controversa. The sequence continues at coordinate 63,845,474 of CM048849.1, read as the reverse complement.
CCATAAAAGTTGAACACTCTATATTGGCTTGGAGATGTTGATAATGTCTACTCCACAATTTGGCTATTTCAATCTATGCATTTAGGTGGATTTTGCTCTCACCATAACCCTTTGTATGCTAGGAAATGTTGATAATTACATGTGAAGATAAAGATGGATGATTTTTTGATTAAAAATGATAAAAACCTATATTTTGCTTCTGATGTGCTTGAATAGTCATTAACTTTGTGATCTGCATTTGACACTGCTTTTGGTCATGAATGGAACTAAAACAAGGTACCTTAATTACATAATATTGTCAAAAATATTAGAATGTATAAAAGGTTGATTAATGATAATTAACAATATCGAATTATCTGGTATGAAATTGACCCTCTGATGCTGTATTCTTGTTTTTTTCTTGATAATCAGGTTAGCCTTTCTGAGCGTGATAGTGAAATGTCAAGAAAGCTAATGGGGATACTCAAGAAATTTAGGGAGAGTGACCCTTCATATTATCAGCTGTGTCATCTTGTAAGACAAGGTGAACAACCCAGAGAAGGATTCTTTTTACTTGGAAATCTATTAGAGGACCAGGTTGGTGGTACAAATGGCTATGTAGATTGGATTCTGCAAATACATCGACAAGTGCAGCAAAATGCATAATATACAGGTAACAATTAGTTGTTTAGTGGTTATTTGGTGGTGTGGGATTTTGATTTTAATTCTGTCATATCAAAACCAACAGATCAGATACAAATCATATTTCTTTGAAAGAAATGTTTGGGGCAGACTAAAGCTCTTAAAAACTATGTTGGAAATGTAGCATAGAGATGCTTATATAGAAATTACTTAGGGACAAGGTAGGTTATTTCACCAAAATCTGTCTGTCAAACGATGACCAGAATTACTTGATTTTTCGGTTGCTATATTTGATTGATGTTTTATGTGGTTAATATTGATTGAATTTTGCATTGATATGGTTTCATTTCTAAAATAAGGTTCTGAGAATGTTTTTTTATCTGTAAAGCAATCAGTCATGATTTTGAAATCAGCGTATCATTATGTTCCTAAATTCTGCTGGATTGGGACTCTAAGCCCCCTCTTAAGCCGTTTTATGGACCATGATATAAGTTCTTTTAACTCTTAAAGTAAGCCCATTTGTGGTTCACCACAAAAAAGATTCGTGAAATTTTATGGAGAAATCAATATAATATTTAATTTAATGGATGGAGTCGCAAAAGTCAATGCTTGTAAACCATGAGCAATGGCAAATTGAAGATATTGAATGGGGAATTGCTAATCAAGTGATTTTCCAAAGTCTTGCTGCAGATCAGTGGATTAGCTTTCTGGAGATGATAACAACCATGATCTCCAAAGTCATAAAAAATTATAGATGGTCTAAATATTTTATTTTCTGGATCGCAAGTGCCATTGGATGGAGAGAAAGAGAACATTTTTATCAACCTCATCAAATTTGGCACTTATAATCCACAAAAGAAGAAGAATTTGAGGCAGATGTCCTTAATGATGCTGAAGAACTGGCTAAATCAGTCAGTCCAGAAACATATTTTGTTGATAATTTCATAAATTTGTCATACAACAAGACAAATTTGTAGAAGCACAATACCACCTTTATTATTACAGATGGTAAACGACTATTTGTAACTCAGTTGTCTATATCTTATGATTTTAGCCCACTTCAGCTAGAAGAAATTATGAATTTTCTGCAAGAACTTATCAAAAGGGACAAACTCGATCTACCTTGCACTCTCACCTTAACAAGTGATGATGTAGAAGAATTTCGGAATCAACAATTTAGTCAAAGTCCAGAATCATCTCCACAAAATGTCGAAATTGCTTATTAAAATATGATAAATGCAATGAAAGACTAAAGTTAAAACATAGTGGACCCAGACAAGTGTCAAGAAAAGTTGACAAGATTCCTAATCAACTGCACCCTCATCCAGCATATGACGAATCTGTCAGAGCGTCTATCTTCTCATCCAGTTGAAGATAAGAATCAAAATTATTGTCCTATAAGATAAGAAGGAATCTGTTTTATTAAAATTCAAGGCCACACACGTTCCTATATCAATTATCATTATCTTAGTTTGCCTATATAAGGCAAGGAAAGGGAAGCAATGGAGAGTAGAGTGTCTTCGCTTGTTTGCTCTCTTGTTCTATAATTTTCTGTATCTAGTGTATATAGCAAAATATTTGAGTGAAAAATTGTGTATAGTTCTACTAAAGTATTTAATTGATCAATTTTATTGTTAATGTTTTCAACAGTAGCTTCGATACAATCTAGTTTTTTCTCAATATAATTTTGATTAATGATTTGATATTTTTGTTGTCTTTTTGTCCAAGATCTGAATATATCACTTACTGGCACTAACCATACTTATATTGTTTTCATACTTCTTATATATATGAATAATATGGCTATAATCCTTTACCATCTTTACCAATCCAAGAGCTAATACATTCAATATCCTTATATCCTTACTTTCTTCTGCCATACTAGATTGATAATGGTCTTAAGACCAACCTTGACTGTTTTAGGTGCCTAAAATCGATTCCCTAAATGTCTAAATGTCTTTGATGATATAGACTTAGGCAACAGTGGGAGATATGGGCTTCGAAACAATAGGTAGATTGGATTTTATCAACTAGTAATAAAGCAGAATAACAGTAAGAAATTAAAGGAATGAAATGAAAATAAACTTATATTACTTGTAAAATATTACAGAAGTACAGTCTCTAACTCAACTTCGAACCTTGCTCTGATACCAAATACAGAACACACTAATTTTTCACTCGAAAGTAAAAAGGGTCATAAAAACATTAAATGGTAAGAATTAAAAGATAGTAAAGCAACCAAGTTTAAAAAACAAATACTATAGGAAAAGCAATGGGATTGGAATGATGATGTTTATAACTTGTAGTTCAAAATGGCTATTATATTAGGAATAAGGCGAAAGAAATTTTGGGCTAAACTAAAGGAGAGAAGTACATTAAGAAAGAGACACGGTGGTGGAGCGAGGAAGTGCAACAAATAATTAAACGGAAGTGAAAAAGTTGTAAAGCATGGCAAAAATGTAAGCTACAAGAAGACTTAGACACAAATAATAAACTTAAATGTGGAGCAAAAAAGATAGTAAGTAAAGCTAAACATAGCCTACTAAATGTCGTATATGAAAAACTAGGCACAAAAGAGGGTGGAAAAAAATATTTATAAATTAGCAAAAAGTTGTGATATGTCAACTAAAGACCTAAATCAAACTAGATGTATTAAGGGCATAGATAGCAACATATTAGTCAAAGAAAGCGATATATTAACTAAATGGAATAAGTATTTTCAAAATCTATTAAATGAATAATACCCTAAAGAAAAGTAGAAGGAAATGTATTTAACTTAGGAATGATAAATAAAATCAACAAGGAGGAGGTAGAGAATGCACTTAAGAAGATGGGAGCAATAAAGTGGTAGGCCCGGATAATATACCCATAGAGGCTTGGCGAACGTTAGGTAATGTAGGAATTGAGTGGCTAACAAAGTTGTTCAACAACAACATTCTAAAACAAGGCATGATTCCAAATGAATGGAGGAAAAGTACAAGAATACCAATTTACAAAAATGAAGGGGATATACAAAATGGTGGCAACTATAGAGGAATTATATTAATGAGTTATACAGTGAAAATATGGGAGAGGGTAATAGAACAAATACCAAGGAAAGAGTCCACGGTATCCGATAACCAATTTGAATTCATGCCTGGGAGATCAATAATTGAAGTTATATACCTACTTGGACACAGAAGAATGTAGGAGTAAACAACCAAACTTGCATATGGTTTTTATAACTTAGAAAAAGCGTCTGAAGGGTACCAAGAGATATAATATGGTGGGCCTTAAAAAGAAAACAAATTTCCTTACAAATTATAAAATGTATTCTAGATATGTATATGAATACAAAAACTAAAGTTCGCACCTACACCAAGTTAAGACCATATCTATTTGCAATAATCTTAAAATAAAATAACAAAAGACTTCCAAAATGAGATTCCATGGTGCATAATGTTTGCCGATACCATTGTGCTCTTGAATATCTCTAAAGAGAACCTAGCAATAAAACTAGAAATGTGGAGGAATGCTTTAGAATCAAAAGGATTGAGAATTGGTCGAACTAGAACCGAGTATATGGAGTTTAAATTTAATAAAGATTCGGATATTGATAATATAATGGTAAAACTTCAAGATCAAAAGATTACTCAAAACAACCACTTTCATTATCTAGGATCGATAATACAAGATAATGGAGAGATAGATAGTAATTAAATCATATAACTAGTAGAATTGGAGCGGGTTGGACAAAATGGAGACAAACTAGTGGGATATTATGTGGTAAAAGAATAAGACATATGCTAAAAGAAAAATTCTATCGGACTGTTATTAGGCTAGATAGTTGTATAGGGCGGAATGTTGGGCCTTAAAAAAGAAACAAGAACAATGCCTTCATGCTGCGGAAATGAGAATGTTAAGATGGATAAGTGGAGTGACTAGAAGAGATAGGGTCGCTAATGAAAGTGAGAAAAAAATTAAATGTGGCACCCATTGGTGAGAACATTAGAGCTAAAAAAGAAACAAGAACAATGCCTTCATGCTGCGGAAATGAGAATGTTAAGATGGATAAGTGGAGTGACCAGAACAGATAGGGTCGCTAATGAAAGTGAGAAAAAAATTAAGTGTGGCACCCATTGGTGAGAAAATTAGAGAGAGTAGACTTAGATGGTATGGACACTTACATCGGAGAACTAGAAACGCAGTGGTCAAAAGAGGAAGACAAGTTGTAATAGAAGGTAAGAGGCAAAGAGGACGTAAAAAATAACATGAGATGACGTTATTAAAAATGACTTAAAATTAAATATAATAGGTGAAATGACATGTAATAGAAAAGATTGGAGAGAGATGTGGCCGACCCCATTCATATGGTAGTAAGGCAATGACGACGACGATGACGAGAGAACAAACTAAGATAAGGATGTAGGGACGTGTATGGCCTAGTATAAAAGGTTTTATGACATTTAAAAAAATCAGATTCCTTCTTATCTTGTTGGATAATAATTTCAATTCTTCTTATTTTCTATTGACTAAGAAGATAGATGCTTTGACAAATTCGTCATGTGCTGGATGAGGGTGCAGTCGATCAAGAATCTTATCAGCTTTTCTTGGCATCTGTTTCGGTCCACTATGCTTCAACTTTAGTCTTCCATTGCATTTGTTAGATTTTGATAAGCAATTTCGTTATCTTGTGGAGATGATTCTGGACTTTGACTGAATTGTTGACTTCAAAATTCTTGTACTTGATCTGCTGTTAAGGTGAGAGTGTGTGGTAGATCAAGTTCATCCCTTTTGATCAGTTTTTGTAGAAAATTCATTGCTTCTTCTAGCTGAAGTGGGCTGAAAGTGTAAGATATTGGCACTTGGTTTACAAATAATCGTTTACATCTGTAGTCATAAAAGGTGGTATTGTGTTTCCATGAATTTGCCTTGCTGTCTGCGACAAATTTATGGGATTATCAACAAAATATGTTTATGGACTGACTAATTTAGCCATGCGTCATGGTGTGGAGTATTAACAAGTGACACGCCCTTGTTATTGTTTAACAGTGGAAAAAGATGAGAAGTGTTGAAGAAGAAGTGTATTCATTAATGAGATTTGGAATTTGATAACGCAAAAAATGAGGTGAAGTGTGTACATTTTCTTCCATTTGTTTGCCGCATGATAGAATTAGGAAACTATGGTCGGTGAGGATGTTTTATAGGGTGATCTCATTGAGAATATCCTCGTTGCCGCTAGGACTCCTCAATATTCCACAAAGGAAGGCTCAAAGTACATGATAACTACATCTGTGATGTTTTAGACTTCGCAACACTAACTAGGAAGGGAGTGTTGTTAGGCTATGTAATGAACGTTATTTATTGGATACAGATGCTTTAACTATGATTTTCCTCTTTCACTGGCTCAACTCCTAAATATAACAATTCCCATGTTTTAACCCTCAAATGTTATGAGTTTTAAGTTATTAATGATTTTTAATGAATTTTGCTGTACTTATATAAATAATTTAACATGGTAATTTAATATGGGTGATGAATTTGATAATGATTTTCTAAGTTGTCATTAAGAAATAATTGCTAATTTTTACCTTTCACTACTTTTGAGTACAAATGCACTTTAACAAGAAAAGTTATCGAAGTTGCAGAATGTAACATCACTGTCTCATTGTCATTTAAGTGCAAAATGACTGAGGACAAATCCATAAAAAAAAATAGACTGGGAAAATGTACTGATGTAATGTGATGCTTGTCATTCCCATGAGCGGTAACCAAGAAAAGCTTTAGAAACCAATTTATATTTTAGAATGCTTGTGCAATAGCTAACACAGCAGGTTTGGGCTGTGTGATTTCTGTCTTATTTGGGATTGCCTTCGCTGCATTGTCATTATGGTCTTCCTTGATTACAAGTTGGACATGATTTTATAGAGCTGCCAAATTCTTTATCCTAATTTGGCAGCTCTATAAAATCATGTCCAACTTGTAATCAAGGAAGACCATAATGACAATGCAGCGAAGGCAATCCCAAATAAGACAGAAATCACAGCCCAAGCTTCTGGGCTGTGTATTTGTTTTGGTTCATTTCTAATGTGTATCTTCTTCTACAATGTGTTGTACAACTGGTAAAATGACCTTTACAACCTGCCATCATGAACTCCCAAGTAACTCAATCACATTGAATATTAGTTTATCTCTCATAATTGAATGTTGAGATGGTGAAATCAATGGTTTTTAACTTTTGAACGTGTTAAACAAAGAGCTTCAGCAAAAGATCCCATGAAAATTGGAAATCGAGTTTAATTCGTGATTTTCCTTGAAAGACTGAAAGACTTTCATGGTGAGTTTCACGGTCCTCCATCCCTCCCTTGTGAAGAATTATAATCACTAATATTTTAATATCTAAATGGTGGATCAGCTTTACATGGTAATTTTGGAGTGAGCTCAATTGTGTTAACCTAATCCAGTGTTGCTTCTTGGGTGGCTCATCTGAGTGACCGAGTCCTTGCCATTTATGAGAAAGCTGTCCTAAACCTGTTACAACTTTAGCACTAATTCTTTTCTCCTTGATTTCAACAGTTCATATTCCATCTTTTAGAAATTTTGTGAAATACTGAGTTCAGAGGAATTAGTCACCCAACATCTCAAATTTGACGTCAATGATCTATTTTCTGTTTCGCTAACACTGCATATTTTTTCATTCTGGCAGGAAGTTTATTATTGGAATGTTCCAGTTTTCTCCAACCAGGCCATCAAATGTTCCTTCAGGAGTCGGAAATAATCTTGAATTCAGCTGCTTGTTCCCTTGAAAATATAGATGGCTGAGCTGATGAGGCTGATTGCCAGTGTCAGATTCATGAATAGCATTTGTTGTTTCATTACCCATTTTAATAATTAGGGTTGATGTACTTTTACTGATATATCTTGTGCCGCCGCTGTCATTATATTGGAAGAAAGAAGAACAATTTTTTGTTGGACATTTCACTTGTCCTTGATCGTTTTCTTATTCTTGTTTCCCCTTGTTCTTCGAGTTTTCTTCTTTATAGATGGTGCACCCTATGCTGTCTGGCTACATACACGGTTTGGATATTTAAATGCAATTTTGTTTCTCTTTTTGGGTTGTCTTGACTTGCATGAATTCTGAATATATGGATTATTATTTTATACGTTACTCTAGTCATTTGTGCTGCTGCTGCTGCTGCCTAGGAGTGTTGTGTCTTTGAAATTTGAATGACATACAAGTAGTAATATATGTTGAGGAGAATGATTTATGATATTCCTTATATTTTTTTCGATATAATATTTTACCTGATGAGATATATGGATGGGTTGGTAGCAAAATTTGCATGGGCTAGACTTCTTTGCCTCGTCTACTTGGTGACACGGTGAGAAGCAAAACGAACAACATTGGACAGGTGCTACTGATAGTGGTTAATTGCAGATGAATACGAGTTGTTCCTTAAACGGGTGCTGAATTGGCTAAATTTAGCCCTAAATCAAAATAATTCATTGACCATTGCCAACTCAGGTAAAGAAATGAGAGAACTAATCAATCATTGAACAAAGTTTTGAAGGGCTAAAGTAAGCCGCCGTTATCTTGGACAACCTCGTTCTTCAAATGAAAGAAAAGAACAATATCCGAATCCGATTCTGGGGAAGGGACTGCTTTTCTTTAAGGTTGTCGGAAGTCCATTCTCTGGCCCCAAACTTGTATTTCCTTCTTGGCTTCCCATCATTTAAAGAGTCATTTGTAATAAAAACAAAAAGAGAATTCCTTTTTAAGTGAAAATTTTAGACAATTTACAGTATGAAAGCAAAGTAATCAATGAATGTTAATGCAATAGCATCGTACGAGAAAAAAGAAGAAGAGATAGAGAGATCACTTAATTAGCTGAAGGCTCAATAGTAATGTTAACGTGTTACTCATTTTTTCTTACAAAGTGGCTCTTAATGTAAAAAAAAAATCAAGAATCTAAGATATTTTCTAGCTTCATATACGATATACGGCCGTGGCTTTATATACGGCTGTTTTTGTACGCTGACTGCTATAAATCACCTCTACTAATAGTGTGGAGTTGGGATCATTTGGTGTAATAGCAACGCAAAGAATCTTCTATTATAACAACACGGTACTGCACAGAAGAAACGGTTTAGATCACTCACACATGTGAGGGTGTGATCTAAACATCTTCTAGATTATGGTCATGTTGATTAAAAAATTGAGGTTTATGAATGATTTCACTATCACATGACATCACAATGTAATGGAGGGGATTTTAGTTAAAAAATACAAGAAATTTCGTTCCAATCAAATCAATCTTCACCATTCAATTAGCTAAGAGCAGCTGCAATGGATTTGCTAAAACCTATTCTACTGACCCAAATGCAACTGTTGGCCTGCAATGGGTTGGCCAAAAAAGTGGACTACGTCATTGCTTGGCTAAATGGTTCACCTGATCCAGCAAATCATTTAGTCAACCCTGTTTATGTGGGCTCACTTAAATGTGGACCCATATTTTTTAACAAAAAATTTTACTTATCGAAACGACGTCGTTTCGATAAGTTGTTTTAAAAAAAAAAAATGCTACGCGCATTTAGGACTTCGCGTGTCCTCCGACGGTCATGTGACCGTTGAACCTCCAAACAGGCCTTGCCCAGAAGCCCTTTTTTTGAATTTTAAATTAGAGGTTGCCAAAGAGCTGTTAAATAATAATAATTTTTTAATTTGCCTAAAACGACTCTATTGGGTTTTAAATAATAATAATAAAAAAATTGGTTGTTTTTTTCATCCCTATAAATACACCACCTCTACATTCACTAATTTCACAACCAAAAATTATATTTTCTCCTCTTGAGTCTAGAATTATTTTTATTTTCTCAATCTTAGTTAATTGTTTTTTTACAAAATTCAATTTCATGGATTCAACACCAAATTTCAACTTCAACCCTTTATCAAATGGCATTTGACGGCTCTTATCAATATTTTGGTGGCGATTCTCAATTTTTATCTAATCAATCAATTGTATTTTATTGGCCGGTATTGTCTTAATCCAGTAATGTCAAACAGCAACCAGTTCCTCGAATGCTTAATTGGTCCAATGAATAAGATTTGACTCTCTGCAATGTGTAGCTGAAAGTTAAAAGAGATGGTGAATGAACTTTTGTAAGAATGAAAGTAATAATAATTTTATAAATGAACAAATCAGTGTTTATATAAGATGAAAAATATAACCGTTGGAAATATAACTGTTAGTAAATAAATAAATAAATATTTTAGAATTTTAAATTTAAATTAAAAAAATTTAAAAAGTTATTAAAATATTATTATTTTTGGTTAACGAAAATCTAAAGAAAGATATTGTGAAGTCAAAATTCGGACATCTTGTTATACTAACGTGGCTGATTAAAATATTGACGGGAAGGGGTAGAATTTGAATTTAAAAAACCCCTCTTGGCCGAGCCATAATGGATGGGCTATAAGTCTTTGAAGAACTCCTCTTGGCCAAGCCACAGTGGATGGGCTAGAAGCTAAGAAGCATGGACACGGACACGGGACACGGGTACGACACGACACGGACACGGCGACACGACAAATTTCAAAAAAAAGGACACGACACGGCGGGGATACGGCTATGAAATAATATATTAATATATATTCAACAAGTTAACCAATATCCACAATACCATAAATTTAACAATAAAAAAAGAATAAATCACACAAATACTTCAATTTATTATCAAGTAATTAATGTATTTTCAAAAAAGATGTTCATTATATTGGCTTTTTTATTTTTTTTGTTTCTAAATTTATTATTTAGGAATTTTATCTAACTAATTTTTATTTTTAAAATTTTTTATTTTAGAAAATACTATATTTATATAGAAAAGGGTATAATAGTCATATTAAATGATATATGTCATTATAGTTATTTCAAGGGGTCAAGATGTCAATTTTTAGAAGATGAGGGGCTAAAATGCTAAAAAAAATAGTTCAAAGGGGTCTTTTTGTAACTTTGCAAAAGTTCAGGGGTTTTTTTGCACTTTTAAAAATTACAAAATGTAACCCGCCGTGTCCCCCGCGTGTCTTTGCCGTGTCCCCCGCGTGTCCTTGCCGTGTCCCAGCCGTGTCCTAAAAAAAAAAATTCCAATACACTTCTACGGAGTGTCCGACACGTGTCCGAGGAGTGTCCGAGTGTCCGACACGGACACGACACCCCTATACGAAGTGTCCGTGATTTCTAGGCTAGAAGTCTTTCCCATGAGATGTTCTACAAAATCATTGTTTAAACCCCAACTTGAATTGGTGTAGTAGAGGAAATAAGAAAAAATAAAAAAAAAAACTTAGGTGCCATCAGCCATCAGTCAATCACATATTCATCCTCCTAGTTGGGCCCTTCTATAGAAGAAAAGCACAACCACAAGGTCCAGAACCAAAACTCGAAGACAGAACGCAATCACTCACTTACACACAACTGTCACAACAACAAAGCCCTCCGAAGATGAATTGTAGAGTTCTTAGCATAGCCACTCCTCTGAATTATTGGGCTTCCATTTCTGATTCTAAGCAATCTCTCAAGCTTCATACTTATTCGTCATGTCCACCAATGCTTCCAATTATATGCAGCTCATCTTCAAGCCCGCACCTCTCTCCATGTGGTAAAGCTTTCTTTCTTTATTTCATATTGGAATACATAATATCCTTCTGTTGTGAGATCAGAATTTGAACTGCAAAAAATCATGGTTTTATGGACATTTTGTATATTGAAACTTAATAGCGCATGCTTAGATGAGGCAATTTTTTGAGAAATTACAAAAAAAAAAAAAAATCCCATTTTATATTCTTTCACTTGTGTATATACACCAGGATTAATGGATATTCCTTTTGTTTTCATGGAAGCCAAAGAAATTAATTCAAATGTACTGAAGCATACGATTTTTTTAAAATTTTTTTATGTTGATAGTAATTCCAAAAGCTGGTGAAAGATATTCAATTTTTTATTTTTCAAATGAAAATGGATATTGAAGGACTAAAACCGAAAAAATACTGATATCTCCGATTTTCTCTAAGAAACAGCAGATAGAGAAAATGGGGTGCTGAGAGAGTAGCTTTTTGTAATCTTTATCCGCTATCCGGTGCCCTTGGGTTCTGGAAATATGATAAATCTGATGCTTATGCACATACTATACCCCCACAAACATACGAGAATCCATTTAACAGAGACTGGATCCTTGGTTCGTAGATAACAAAGGTTGTGATATGCTATATGAAACGTTTGTAATTAACTTATGTGCTTGATGGTATAGAATGGAATTCATCATTATTTTTAATTTTGGGTTCTACTAACCGAAAAAATAAAATAAAATAAAATAAATTGGGGTTCACTCAATGGTTTATAAATCAAAAAGCACATTAACAGAATAAAAATCAGATATTTAGAGCTTTTTACCGTTTGGAATTTGGAGGTTGTAATCAAGTGAATTGCCTATTTCTTACTACATTCATCGGTATGCAAATCCTCATGCTAAATTCACCAGGCTGTGGACCTCCATAGCTTGAAATGTAATACACAACATTCAAGGCAAGATGCAACAGAAGGACAATTGAAGTTGTCTACTTGAGGTATTTGGAGTACCTCCCTGAAGTAAAGGGTTTGGGCAATTCAATATTCCCTTCTTCTTCAGTTCCTTCTTCCGATTTATTTTTAATTTTTTTTAATCACTCTATTTATATATAAAAAAATTCATCAGAACTTTTTGCAAATCACTTGCATATACTTGTACTCAGATGATTTTTATTATGTATCTGCAGCAGAAAAACTAGAAAGTGAAACCTCAATGACTGGTGGGGCATATGATTTTGAAAGAGCAACAACTTCACTTACTCAGAAGTTAATACATTCACCAAAGAAGGTAACCCTTGTGCGGCATGGCCTTAGCACTTGGAACAAAGAAAGTAGAATTCAGGTTTGCAACCTCAATTTCTTATTTATCCTCTTTAAAATTTTGTTGGTAAGACACCCCACAGAGGGGGTTGGCTGTTGTACTGGGCTCTAGCCTATGAGGATTGGTTCTTCCTTTGAAATGTTCACATGCCCTTTTGTTTCAGCATATGTGGAGCCACTGTACCTCAATAAAATATATCTAGATTCTGTTTGGTGTAAAGGATGAAAATTTGGAAGGGAAGAGGGAAGAAGCATGGGAAGTCCCTCTATAGGGAAGAGCAGTCCTATCACTACGTGTTAGTAGTCGGTGATACCATGTCATTGATATTCTAGGAGCATTAAAATATTTTTCGGATTGGTAGACCTAAAGGAAGAGGCTCTCCTCCTATCTTCCTTTTTTTCTCTTTCCTTCCCACCAAAGTATATAAATTCTATCCACCGCTGCCCATTTCCTCCACCCACCCTTCTCTTCCACCAAATGGATCATGTGTTTATCCATGCTATCCCAATTATGGGTTGATACAGTCCTGATATTGAAAATTCTTTATTTTAAGTAGTTTCGTATCTAGAAATTGTTAATTTTATTTAAGCTTCTCTACTTTGTAATACATTATAGGTTTTATGAAGTGTCGTAAGTGAGCAGTAAAAATTGAAAAGCGAGATCATCATTTTATATAATTTAAACTAATTATAGTCTGTATTATAGTATCAAGCTAATTAGCATCCAAATGTTGAAGGGTTGAATTATGTGGTTCGAGATTTGAAAGGACAATTGATGCAAAAAAAAAAGGCAAAATGATATGATGCATGAGGTGTGGAATTTGCTGAACTGGTGAGAATAAAGTTCTGTTGAGAGGAAATCTTATGTATATTACAAAAAAAAAAAGTCTAATGTATCTTGGATTCGATGAGAATGGCTTAAGGAGATAATACTGTTGACAACAAACCTAAAACTAATAGAAATAGAAGTACGTATAATTGATGCTGAGAATGTAATTGTACTTAGCTGGTTTCAAAATCACCCCACTTTAAGTTACATTCTTCACAAATTCTGCTGTTGGTCTCTGCTTTCAAAAAGTAGGACAAAAGACCTAATCTTTCTTTTTCTTATTATGGTTTGTTATAACTGAAAGCTTCTTGTCAACCTTTTCTATTTTGGGTTGAAAACTTATTTTAAACCTTAAATTTCACCCTGGATATTTTCTTTGTATTTTGACATTTCATCACTTTTATAACTGCTAATCGTAGTGTTTTATATTTAGGGAAGCTCGAACCTGTCCATCCTGACAGACATTGGAGTGAGGCAAGCAGAAAGGTGCAGAGAAGCCTTAGCAGATATATACTTTGATCAGTGTTTCTCGAGTCCAATATCTCGTGCCAAGGTCTGAATAACACAGTTAAGTTGGTATTTGTTGAAGGATTTGGAGTAGATGGTTGTTAACAGTATTCTAGGCACACTATCTGTTTCATCAATTTCTCAATCGTGATAATTTACTGCAGTCCACCGCTGAAGTTATATGGCAAGGCAGGGAAGCGCCTCTTGTTTTTCTTGATTCACTGAAGGAGGCCAATCTGTTTTTTCTTGAAGGCATGAAAAATGGTGTGTTCTTTTGTTTTAAAAGTTCAGATTGTTTCAAACCTCAAAATTGTCCTCGTTGATAACAACTTGATTTGATATATATAGTATCTCTAACAAATTCATAAGAACATAAATAATACATATAATTAATTCAATGCAGTCATTTTTATTCAAGTTTCAATTTCAAGCTGGATGGTAGCTGTTTTCACTTAAAAAAACAAAAAGGAAAAGAAAAGGTTTTGGTTACTTTACATCCTTCAATAATGCATGCACTGTACTAAATTACATTTAGTATTTGGAGGCAGTGGATGCTAGGCAGAGATATCCGAAAGAGTACAAAATGTGGAGAGAAGATCCATCAAGTTTTAGTGTGAACGGTGTTTACCCTCTTCGAGAAGTATGGAAAATGGCAAGTGAGGCTTGGAAGGAAATTTTGTTTACACCTGTAAGCCCTTTTTGCTGCTATGCGTGTTTTTGTTGATATTATTTCAGTCTCGTTAAGTGAAGATGTTAGGATCTTTCTTGATTCCATGAACAATTTATATCATTTCATCAGGGAGAAAATTTTTTGGTTGTGACTCACAAGTCTATGTTGAGGGCACTGATCTGCAAGGCTCTTGGACTAGGCCCGGAGAGGTAAGTATTGGTATATAAAAAATTTGGTTGACAATACTTTAACCTTGGGGTTCTTGTAAACAATATAGTTAGGATTACTTCAAGTTTATTTGATCATGTTTCTGGTAGAATACAAAATTCTGGTATTTATATGAAGGCTTAAGGTTTTGTCAATAACCTGAGAACCACATGAATAGTCTGTCACATGGTGTAGTCAATGTTATCAAAAGAGAGTCTTAACCTTCCAAGTCCTCGTCACGATGATAATGGAATAATACTAAGGTTGTCTGAATATTGTTTGCTTGCTAAAGTTTTAGCTCTGGATTATCCTTTTCACACATTTATTTGGAGTTGTTTCAGCAGTTGGCCCTGACAATGTCTTTGCTGGTTCAGGTTCCGCGCAATTGATGTGCACAATGGTGGAATATCTGTATTTAAATTCAACGAAAGAGGAGAAGCAATGCTCCAATCCTTGAACATGACAGCTCACATGTACAGTGATCATGTTTATCTTTATTGAAAGTTATTGACATAGTGCACTGGACGGTGAGAAAGAAGCATATCTTGTTTCCCAATACACAGAAAAAATCTGTGCAAATTGGAAAATTAATCAAATTACTTGAAACATTTATATCACGTTATATTGAAACATGATTTGCCATTTTTGAAGCTTATTGTTATTGTGGTTGAATTATTTTAGACAGTTTATACAAAAAAAAGGTAAAACATTGTAGGGTTGTCCTAAGTTTTTCAATTATAATTGCATTTCTTGAAACATAGGAAGAATGGATACTCCGAGAAAGGTCCCGTGGCTGTATCGGACACGTATCCGATACGAATAAGGCCAGATACTTGTTCGTTACTCTGGAAAAGTATTTCATTTTTTAAAATAATTTTTTGAATATTGGATACGACTGGGATATGTCAGGATACATTTAGGATAACAAATTTGTAATTTTTTGTTTTATAAAATGGGATTGAGATTGCAATATTAAAAACTTTATAAGTTAGAAAATAAATGTCATTTTATAATAAAACAAAAATATTTTTAAAATCATCAAGTAAGCGAGTCATTGTAAAGAATATTAAAAAGGATAGAAGATTTTTAGATTTTAACTTCTTATATTTTGTATAATTGCTTTAAGTATATTTATTATATGGTTGAAGAATAAAATTTAATATTTTATGTATAATATTATTTATTTATTTAACGTATCTTTGCTGTGTCCATATTCTATTTTTTTAAAATTTTTTGTATTGATGTATTCGTATCGTATCTAATCTCGTGTCCGTGCTTCCTTCCTTGAAACTAACTGCGATTTCTCAACTCATTCGTTCTCTGATATTCTCAAATAAGTAGGGGACATGAACGCCATGGGCATCATGGTCAACCTTGATTACCTGTCCTAAAGGAAACTATAAGCATCTGACAACTTGTAAATTCGTAATGACTACTTTTCTCATATAAATTCACAACAAATAGTTTGCAGAATAGTGCTGGTTCCATCAACAAAAGACCAACCTTGTATTCGTATCGTGTCGGATCTCGTGTTCGTGCTTCCTTCCTTGAAATTAACTACGATTTCTCAACTCATTCGTTCTCTGATATTCTCAAATAAGTAGGGGACATGAATGCCATGGGCATCATGGTCAGCCTTGATTACCTGTATAGAAGGAAACTATAAGCTTCTGACAACTTGTAAATCCGTAATGACCAACCTTCCTGAATGACTAATGTTTAAAAACTAAGTGACAATTTATAAGGAAAGCGATGCAGGGAACAATGACTGCTTGAGTAATTAGAAAATGAAGCGGAGTGGGTGAAAGCTCTGGATACTCCATATTTTGAATGTGTTTGACTTCGGCGGAACTTAAAAAAACACCCGGCTCCAACATGAGTCATTTTCCTTTTCAACATTCTTTCAGCATTAACACTCAGCCCTTTCTAAATTTTATTTATTTATTTTTGTTATTCTTGCTTAAAATAAAGGATTTCACAACTTCTAACAAAACCAAAAATTTTAAAAATTAACATTTTTTGAAATATGTATACACATAAGTAATATAGTATAATTTAATATCATATACTAACAATTAAGTGTAATATAATCAAGACGGGTTTTAAATGGGGCGAGATGACCTTATCTCACCTCGTCCCGAAATTGACCGAATTTTAAATAACAAAACGCACTCCCGTTACATTTAAATAAACGGTTCTTCAAACTCACCGTATTTTAAATAACAAGATTCACTCCTGTTCTATTCAAATAAATGATTTCTCAAATTCACTTTAAATGGGACGGGACAAAGTGGAGTAGCGTCGGCTTAGAAATTTTTGTCACTCCTAAATACAAACTAGTGGCACATAAAAACACGATGGAGGTAGTCCAAACTTGTATCATTATTCGTGGTCCCACCGTAACAAAAAAATCATTTTCTAATCCAATAATCTGAATGTTACACACCATTTTAATTCACAATTTATGAGTCAATAAATCGAGTCGAAATTCTCTCTTGCAGTGGTCTTGGGGTTGCCTTTCATGGCCTCACACAATTAAATTGTAATTCAAAATATTTTTTAAAATAGAATAAATGATGTTAAAACTCGATTTAATGTATTAACAAAAAACTTCACATCATTATTTTAATATTGGGTAAAGTGCAAAAAACACCCCCGTTATATATAAAATGTGTAAAAAACACCCCTATTATTTGATATGTGCATATAAATCCCTGTAATTTGAAAATTTGGAGCAAATTACCCCCTATTGCAAAAATCTATGGTAAATTAGCAGTTGATTTTTTGAAAAATCCCAAATTACCCTTGTTGACTTTTTGGTGCCTGAACCCCAAGGATCTAACGACGTTACACCAAGCATAACATCATCGTTGTCTTCTCCATTTTCTCTCTCCTCATCCACCACCTCTCTCTCTTTCATCGGTCGCTGCCACTCACAAAAATCCATCACAGGTCTGGGCTTATTTAGTTTGCAATGTCAATTTAACCCCCTCTCTTTCTTATTTCTCTCCCTTTGATCTCTCCCCCCCTATTTCTCTCTTCAATCTTATTCTCTCTCTCCTGTTTCACTCACTGTGGTAGGGACGGATGGTGGCGAAGATGGTGAGGATGGTTGGGGCGGGTTGCGAAGGAGAAACGTGAGCGAATTGCAGATCAAAATATTGCCGCCATCGCCAGCTTCTCCACCATCTCAATTTCTGTTGGGAACTCGCCTGGGATTAGGTTCGACATTGGAGGAGTCACCGGCAACGTAGATCAGATTTCCCTTGCCACTGAATGCAGCCTGGTTGAAGCCGACGGCACAATTGGTGAGGCGGTGGCGATTGATAGCCCAATTAGGGAACAAAGGAGAGAAACCTATGGGAATGGAAAAGCTCTATACTCTGTTGTATTTGTACTGTTTGTATGTTCAAAGAGAGAGAAAACGCAGATATGCTTGTATGTATATTAGTGTATTGACGAGTGTAGAATAGTGGATGTTTGTCGTTGCTTGTCTACACTTCGTACAAAAAATAATAAAACCTGCAAAAACTCTACTACAAATTGTATAGTAAATAAGTAGGGTCGAACCACTCTCAAGTGAGATTCCGAAAGTGCTCAAATTCACACACTAATTTATGGAATAAAAATTATTATTTTTAAAATATTTTTTATTTTGGAATTATAGTGAATAAATAAAACTATAATAATAAAATAAATCTCAAGGGAAGGGAATCCACCACCATGAATTCACATAAATAAATTTTCTAATATTCTTATGTAGTTTTTTCTCTAATAATCAATACACTTCACCAATCCAATTAGAACTTGAAAAGATGAAGGAAAATATGGAATAAAAAAGAATGACTTGATTATATATAAGAGAGACATTCATTTACTTAATCTGATGCACATTGGCTAGGTAAATAGAGGTAGGCATTCTTCGAATTACCATTATTTGGCAAACACGAAGAATCCTCCCTCTAATTTTAGAAAATAAAAATCCAGAATAGAAGAGTAGAAGAATGCTCTTGGGAGAAAAAATTAGAAAAGAAAATAAAGAACTTACTTATATTTCATCATAGTGGCTTTATTACTCCCTTGAGAGGTGTGTTTACAAGAAAAGAAAATGAATACAAAAAAAATATTTACAACTACACTTTATTTTTTTCTACAATTTCTAACCCCCTTCACCATCCCCTAAGACCCCCTATTTATAGAGTTAAAGGGGAATGGTTTAGGTGGGAAAAATTTAAAATACAAAATTCAAAAACAAAAATTCAAAATACAAAATTTGAAATACAAAATTCAAAAACAAAAATTCAAAATACAAAATTTTGAATTTAAATATCTAATATTTGATTCCATATCTTTAATTTGAATTCTGAACTGCAGACGTGGCCGTGCAAAAAAGTATTTTGCAAAGTTTTGAACTTGAGACCTCTTGTGAAGTAGATTGTACAGAGTACCATCTCTCCTACAATTCTTTTGATGTTTATTTTTGGCTATATATATCCTTTTTAGGCCTTTTCTACTGCTTTTCTTCTTATTTGAAAATCAACTCCTATAAAACACAAAATGCAAAGATAAGAATATTTAAATAAAGTAAAAGAGTAATTAAAGACTTATTTTGAGATATAAAATAACATGTTTTGTGCACTTGTCATGTATATATATATATACACACAAAGCAAAGCAATCTGTTCAACTCATTGTACTCTGTTGTATAGAGAAAAAGAAAAAAAGAGAGAGATTAGAGAGAGAAAATGAAAAGAAGAGAGAGAGAGTGTGTTTTTTTTTAATTTAACATTTCATCTCTTTTTTTTTTCGTTTTAAATAAAATAAGGATATTTTGGTCATTTCAGTGTCCAAATTTTCTCAATTTTGAAATTTGTCCTCAATTGCACCAAATTGAAAAATGTAGGAGGTTTATTGCACCATAAGGGGTTATTTGCACGTTTGGTATATAATAGGGGTGTTTTATGCACTTCACCCTTTAATATTTAAATACAATTATTTTGAGCATCTAACTATTTGTGTTGAATCATGATTTAATGTGCTTAAATAGAAGTTTTAATCCAATTAAATTTAGTTTCAATATCATTATTGGTAGAAAATGTTGAATCAGAGTTTAATTGTGTTGAACTCACTACTGCAGCGTATCCTTTTGGGGGAGCACTGCAGCGCCATATGCACTAGGAAAGGATCCGCTCCAAAACCAAAACTTTGAATAAAAGTAATGATATTTGAATGCAAGCCAGCTTATATATATATATATATATATATATATATATATATATATATATATATATATATACTAGGGTATGCCCGTGCTTACGGCACTATCGCGCACTAGCAATCATGATTGTTAGATGAAGTGATTTTAGATCGTAGATAACAAAAGACATTTTGAACTGCAGGATTGCTTTTTTAACAACTCTGGGCCGTTGGATCACCGTTTTTGGCCTTATTAGGCCAAGCTTAAATGTAATATATATATATAGTCAGCTACAATGTCTCCTCAAAAACCATACTGTATATATATAGTCGGCTACAATGTCTCCTTCTCAAAAACCATACTTTCTATATATATAGTCGGCTACGACTACAATGTCTCCTCAAAAATCATACTGTATATATATAGTCGGCTACAAGATCTCCTTCTCAAAAACCATACTCTATATATACAGTCGGCTTATTCGGCTACAGCTACAATGTCTCTTTCTCAAAAACCATACTGTAATATATATATATATGTGGATTAAGTGCATAAAACACCCTCGCTATATACAAAATGTGCAAAAACATCTCCTGGTGTTCAACTAACCCCCCCTACTATTTCAAAATTGTTCAAATAAGGACAAAAAATTCATTTTTCGGTACCAAAAATAAGAAATGACAAAAATACCCTTATGATATAAAAAAATAAAAACAGAACACAACTCTCTCTCTCCTCGTTCAACAGCTCTCTTTATCTCTTCTCTCTCCCTCTCCACAATTTCACTCTCTCTCTATCTTCCCATCTTCACTCTCTCTCTCTCTTAACAATTTTATCCTTGCTATTATTTCTTCATATTGGGTTATTATAACAGTGTATGTATATATGTGTATATATAATTGATGATATAACAGTGTATGTGTGTGTAACAGAGTGTGTGTATATATATATATATATATAGTGAGTCGAAACAGTGTAACAATGAAGTTCAAGACGTTGTTTGGAGAAGCCAAAATCGAAGTTGTGCAAAATCAAACTGAAATAGAATCCATGATCAAAGATGAGCGAAGTTGCGATAGATACAGTGGTTGCTGTTGCCATGCGATTGTTCCAATTGATTTTGATTAGGGTTTGTTGATCACTATGATGCGATGATGCAAAATAGGGTTGCGATTCGAATAAAGAGAGAATCAAGATGATGTGATTAGAGTTTGCGAAGCAGTCGACGAAGATTACGATTGCGATTGCGATGAGGTTGAACCAGGTTGTCACTTATATATATATATATATATATATATATATATATATATATATATATAAAAGCCTTTGATACAGTGTAGTGTATATCATCATCAAACCCGTGTATATCATCTCTATTTTTATCTCTAGTCTTCCATCAGAGAAAACTCATTAGTTTCGTGTGCAACCCCATTAATTTCGGACAACCCCAAAATAAAGCAGACCCATTTGAACAAACCTATTAATAGGCAAACACCAAAGCAGATCAAATCATTAATTTCGGAACAAATCAACCCATAACAGAGTCGGTTTGTATGTGATCATATATAATAGTGTGTGTGTATATATATATATATATATATTCATATTCATATTCATATATATATATGGAATTGTAAAAGAAATTTAACTGGAGGGGCAACCCATAACAGAGTCGGTGTGTATTTATGATATATAACAGTGTGTGTGTATATATATATATATATATATATATATTCATATATATATGGAATTGTAAAAGAAATTTAACTGGAGGGATAATTTCAGAATTTTAAAATAAATTTAAGTCAAACACGTCGATCAATGATTGTATTTGATTGGAATCCAGCCGGAGGGGGGTATTTGTACATCGGAGACATCTAGTGGGGGGTGATATGCGCATACTAAATTGGATGGTGTTTTTTGCACATTTCTCTATATAACGAGGGTGTTTTATGCACTTAACCCTATATATATATATATAATATGGGCGTAAGGAAGAAATTTGTACAAGTGGATACGAACACAAAAGTTCGGATCATAATTAATTTTTTTATAAAACTAAGTGGGTATATCACTTGGAATTTAATAGGTCCTCCTAGTTCTAAAATCTCAAAAAATTGTATTAACTATATGTAAAAAAAAATTATAAAATTAAGTGGGTACATTAGTATCCACTAGTGCCTCTGTACATCTGTCCCTATATATATAATCAGCAATTGCCGTCTTATCACCTTAATCTTTTTCGTAGTTTCTTGGACTATATTTAGTCTCAAAGCCATTGCCTCATCGACCTTTCTCCAACAAATAGACAACCTACAAGGCCTACCATAGAGTGCCTCAAATGGAGTCATCTCAATACTAGTCTGATAGCTATTATTGAATGCAAACTCTACCAATGAAAGGTGATCTTTTCAACTATCACGAAAATCCAAGGCACAAGTCCTAAGCATATCCTCCAAAATTGTATAATACGCTTCGATTGATCATCCGTTTGAGATGAAAAACTGTATTAAAATGAAGGTCTAAACAAATCTCCAAACATGTATTTCATACTTAAAACACCTTAACATCATCTCACATCCTTTATAAGGCAATAAATGGAATAAAAAGGAAATTGGTCAAAATTGGACCATGTTTCTATATAAATAACTAATTGATAGATTAATTTTTAACTTAATTGGTTACTTTGGAAGCATATGTGTAATAATAGTGTTATTTGATGGTCAAATCACCAAAAACTATTGACATGTTCTTTAAGTATTATATATACCGTATACATATAATTATACATATACAATTCATATATATTATATATACTTTTGTATATATACATATAAACTAATATTATATTGATGTAAATTTTTTTTTTAACCTCCCAACACTAGAATTCTAGTGTAGAGAGAACGTCTATGATACACTTAGTATCTTAGTTGTAAATGTACAATACATGCAGTTAAACTTGTCTTGCGTGTACAACACGCACACTATTTAGATTCACCCGATATAACTAATGCCTGACTGTTCACATTAACCCGTGTATTTACACCGGGTTATTGTAGATCTTTAAAGATGATATTTTTTATTTTTGTTGTAATTAAGCCAATTCATGATGCTCTCGTGTCTGTTAAGAAAAAGAAGAGTCTCTTCTGAGTTTTTGGTTCCTTTTCCACTGTGGCTAAATATCACATTAAATTGAATGGCAATCTTTGATGGACAACAAACAACAACTTACACAGTACTCTCCATCGCACTCACCGCGTTACCAAGCTCTCCTCCAAGCCGGTCCGCGTCTCAAACCCCTCCAACAGGTCCACGCCCACCTCATCGTCTCCGGCTCATACCGTAGCCTTCCACTTGTCACCAAACTCCTCACCTTAGCCTGCACCGCCGGCTCATTCCTCTACACTCGCCAACTCTTCTTCTCCATCCCCAACCCTGACTCCTTCCTGTTCAATTTCATCATCAAAGCCTCCACCAAGTTTCACTTCCCTCTCCACGCCGCCCTCTATTATCGTCGCATGCTCATTGCCCATATATCGCCATCCAATTACACTTTCACGGCCGTGATCAAAGCGTGCTCTGAGTTATCTGCCTTGGGACTCGGCAGGGTTGTACATTCTCATGCTTTGGTTTGTGGGTACGGTTTGGATTCGTATGTTCAGGCCGCTCTTGTTAGCTTCTATGCAAAATGTGGCAATTTGGACGTTGCTAAGAGAGTGTTTGATAAAATGCCGCAGAGGACAGTTATTGCTTGGAATTCAATGATTTCGGGGTTCGAGCAGAATGGGTTTGCTGAGGAGGCTATTGGGTTGTTCCTCAAGATGCGGAATTTGGGTGTTGAGTTTGATTCAGCAACATTTGTGGGTGTGTTGTCAGCGTGTTCTCAGTTGGGGGCTCTTTGTCTGGGTTGTTGGGTGCACGACTATATAACTAATCATGGTTTGGAGGTGAATGTGAATCTTGGTACTGCGTTGATTAATATGTATGCTAGGTGTGGAAATGTAAGCGAAGGGCGAGAAGTTTTTGATCAGATGAATGAAAGGAATGTGGTGACTTGGACGACTATGATTTCTGGATATGGAATGCATGGTTATGGTAGAGAAGCACTTGACCTCTTTCATCTAATGAGAACTCACGGGCCACCTCCCAACGATGTTACATTTGTTGCTGTCTTGTCTGCCTGTGGTCATGCGGGATTAGTACAAGAGGGGCGCTGGGCATATGCAAGTATGCGGCCGGATTACTGCTTAGAGCCAGGGGTGGAGCATCATGTCTGCATGGTTGATATGCTTGGGCGGGCTGGATATCTCAAAGAAGCATTTCAATTCATAAAAGAATTACATCCTCTGAAACCGGCACCAGCAGTCTGGACTGCAATGCTCAGTGCTTGCAAGATGCACAAGAATTTTGATCTTGGAGTACAAGTTGCTGAGCATCTTTTAGCTGCTGAACCGGAAAATCCAGGGCATTATGTTCTGCTTTCTAATATATATGCATTAGCTGGTCGGATGGATCGAGTTGAAACAGTTAGAAGTTTGATGCTTCAGAAGGGCCTGAAGAAGCAAGTTGGCTATAGCACAATAGAAGTTGATCAGAGGACCCATCTGTTTAGCATGGGTGACAAATCGCATCCTGAGACAAATGCAATCTATCAGTACTTAGATGAGTTGATGCGGAGGATTAGGGAAGTAGGGTATGTACCTGCACCTGAATTGGTAATGCATGAGTTGGAAGAAGAGGAGAGGGAATATGCCGTCAGCTATCACAGTGAGAAGCTTGCAATAACATTTGGGATCTTAAAAACTAAACCTGGGATGGCTATTAGAATCGCGAAGAACCTCCGAATGTGTGAGGACTGCCATTCAGCTATTAAGTACATTTCAGTTGTTGCCAAGAGAGAAATTATTGTTCGTGATAAGCTTCGGTTTCACCATTTTAAGGATGGGTCTTGTTCTTGTGTGGATTACTGGTGATAACACCATTTGCTAGCCGAGCTTGTCTATGTTTATTAGGATCGATCACGAAATACAGGTCAATCAATAGTATTCTATAGATACTTAGGTTACATAATGCTTTCTCATTATAAGTGAAATTGACCCAAGTTTATGATCTGCAGGTCGGTAGTGATTGCAATCTCTTGCATCCTTGTTCGTGGAATGTGTGCTTCGATATAATGAAAAGCTGATAATGAAAAGCTGTTCAAAAATTTGTTGAAATGATCAAACGACCCGCACATTCAACAACCCCTGAGGTAGCTCTCAAACCATTGTTATCTTGCTTTTTGTCTAAGCGAACATTCAACAACTCCTTGAGTTTACCTTTTAAGTAAACACAGCTTCATTATGCTCTGCCACAAAGCTAAATAATTGTCTCTGGATCATGCTCTTTTTCAGTGGTCATTGATTTGCTGCTCACTGATGATACTTAAAAAAAGGATTCATTTTTACTCTTGTTTCAGTTTCTAAAACCCAAATTCTTCTTCCGAGAGCTTTATCAAGTAAAAGACATCTATATATATATATATATTATTTTTGACCAAAAAAAAAAAAAAGAATCATCAGGACCAGCTGGTAAATCTGTTGTGGTTCTAATGTTTTGTATTTTTGTTCAGAAAGAATTTTCATGCTCCTCATATGGTGCCTAAAATCAGGACTCGAAAAGTTTCATGCTGCTCAAATGGTTCCTGAAATCAGGATTCAAAAAGCAAGCCATAAAGAATTGATGTCGTGATCAAAAGTGAGTCCTGGATACTTTACTCTCTCCTGTACTTTCCCTGATGAATGGTCTATGATCTATTTCATTTTTTATGAGTAATAGCTCTTTTACTTGTTCTTTTGGAAATTTCGTTTATTTGGAAAGATGATAACCCTAGGCTTGAAAGTGCTAGACCTAGATAATTCTTAAAGCTTAAACAATCCATAGCTGTTCTATCAAATATTTCATTTTTAGTTATAGGAAATGATATTTTGTACTATTGAAAAACTGAAAGAGTTAGGTGAACGAAGAAGATGGGATAAAAGAGATAAGATGACGTCGTATTCTTAGACCTACAGGAATGTATGCAAGGGATGAGTTTATTGGCTATTCTTTTGACTTGTAGTATATATTACAGTATATAAGATGTTTTATCTCACACGTTATGATTGCAGCTTATTATATGCTAATTGAAGTATTAAACAATGAGATGGATAAAGACGAAAGCCTGTTTCCAAAAGCAGATGCTTTACAATTGCTTTTTGAGAACCTTAAACTCATTTTTCTTACTTTGTTTTGTGTTATATTGAGGGACTAATTGCGTAAAATGTACGAGAATTTTAGTCCTATATTGAGAGTGAGAGGGGTCTACTTATAATAAAAGTGTTTGCAAAATGCCCATTTTTGAAATAGGGAATTTAGGAAGTTCACTAATCTTGTTTTTTATGAGTAAAAACAAAGCAGAAATAACATTCATTAAATTTGTTGTTTTTATATTTTTGAGAACAAAAAACAAAAAACAGTGTTTAGTAAAAAACTTTTTAGCACAACTAGTCTTCCATGAGTATAATATCACACACACACACACACACACACATATATATATATATATATATATATATATATATATTTATGAAAATTAAATTAAATTAAAATTTATATCATATATATGTAAAAATTAAATTAAATTAAAATTGATATCATATATATATGAAAATTTAATTTAAAAAAATGATAGAAGTTAAAAGATAATAATATACATAACATGTATATCATAAAGAATTATTATTTATAAGTGATTTTTTTTTTAAAAGAAGATGAAAGTAAGAGCATTTTCAAAGTGTTTTTTTATTTTAATATAAATAATTTAGGCACATTATATATTATTATATTAATTTATTATATATTATTTAACTAAGTAAACAAGAAAAAGATTAAAATATGTAAATAAGAAAACAATTGTGCAAAAAATCATGAATAGTGAAAGTTATGTTTAATATTATATATTATTTAACTAATTAGATCCCGTTACAGTAGAGAGAATATTTTTATATTTTCATTACAGAGAATAGAAACATTTTATTAAACATATTTTATGTTTTTGTTTTTATTTTTTTAAGAGATAGATACATAAGAAACCAAAAAATATTTTCGTCATTGAACGAGGAGAAATTATTAATTACCAAAGAATTTGGTGTATTTAGAGAATTTTACGACTAGTAAAACTACATGTTTTATGACTTTCTATAATAATGAAAAAATGTGTTTTATGAGTGGTGAAATTCTTACATTTAAAGAAATTTTAGAATTTTGTAGAACTACTCGTGAACTAGGAAAAATTATTATATACTATGGAAATTTCGTGTATTAGATGAATTCTACCACTAATAAGACTTCCATATTTTATAATTTTTTATAATAATGAGAAATAAAATTTTATCATTCATGAAATTCTTATATTTAAAAAATTCTCATAGAGTGAACTTTGGGACATTAGTGCCACACAAGTGGAGATACGGAGTACTTTTTATGCCCTTTCTCTAATCAATCTTAATGGATTCTTTTAGTTAAATTTTGCATATTCTTACTTTTGAAATATTTTTTTTTCTCCTTTCTCTTACTTTAGCGTTTGAAGGGTACTAATCGTGTCTCTTGTAGGGCCAGACTGGATTCTTCTTAAAAGAAGTAAAAGCTCCGACCTTGACATATACTGCAAAATCTGGCCCATAAAAGAATGATTTTAATGTGAGAAAGGCCCACTTAACTTGTCATTCGGTTAACTAAAGTGTATATGTGGAGTGTGGAGCCCCGCACACCAGATTATGCTTTCTCCACTAAACATCTAGTTAATTATCTCTTGATTGAAGTGGTATGCAGTGGCACAGTCACCCAGAGATTCTCACCATTTAATACTTAATAGCCTCGTGCAGTTAAAAACTTAAAATTAAAGAAAGAAAAAAAAGAAAGCTTCATCACTACCGTCTGTTTTTTTGTTTTTGTTTCTGATAACCCAGTGGCCCACCTTAAATCAAACCAAACGCTGCCGTTACACTTTCCAAAGTAAAAATTAACATCATTACTTACTTCTTAATGGTGATGAAACCAATGGGTCCACATTCCCATAAAAAAAAACTGCAATTTTCAACGGTTATACTGAATCACTGATTCTCTCTCTCTATCGGTGTCAAAAAAGAAAGAAACTGTCGAAACACGTTCTCTCCTAGCGGTTTCACTACGTTTCTGTCAAAAATGAGGGTGAGGGTGAGGGTGAGGGTGAGGGTTTATATATAAATAACAATGATGGTACTTGTATATATATTCTACATATATATTTGTTTTTGTCATTTGTATAATTGTATTAGGATAAATTGCATGAAATTCTATATTTTTCTGATAATTTTTTGAACCAATTATCATTCTTGAACAGACACTCATATGAATTTTATTTAACTTTTAAAATTATTTTTAATGACATCTTATTTTTATCTCTCCTTCGTCCAAGTCTTAACCGTGTAAGTTTACCTAAGTGGTCCATTTTCAAGACCTACTGTTTTAACCCAAAAAAAAAAAAAAATTCTTTCATATTTACGAAAATCCTGAAAATTACTATGTATTTATAGTTGATAGTTAAAACAAAGGGAACAAAAAAGTCTATGTGAAAAGGTTTAAAATTCATTTCACACGACTTGAGATTAAAAGTAGTTACAAAAGCGGTATTCTTTTTGTGGAGTAGAGTAGTGTATTATCTTTAGTAAATTTTATTTTAATTAAAAGAAGGGAGATGATATTGACACTCTTTTTTTTTACATTTGTACTTTCATTTTAAAAGAAATGACATTTCTAATCTTAAATTCAAAAGTGAATGATTAATTTTTTTAAAATTACACAACTACCCTTTCTTATATTTTTTCTCTATTTTTAATCTTTAATGTTTTCATTCTCTTTTAACAAGATTAAAAAAAAAAAATTTACCCAAAAAAAGATTCAATATATAGATTTTTTATTGTTTGACACCACTCCAAAAAAAGTTTTTTATGTTGAATAAATTATTTCTTTCACAGGACTAATATATATATATTGTTTTCTTTATTGAATAAGTTATATATTTTGACCGGAATCGAAAAAAAGAACCAAAAAAAAGTTCTCAATAGGAACCAAAAAAAAGTATTGTACGTAAAAAAAAAAAACAAAAAAAAACTTATCTATGTTGAATAAATTCTCTCATTTAATAGCATCAGGGAAAAATAAAGTATGGTACGCAACAAAAAAAAAAAAGTTCCCTCTCTTTTGATAGTATTCATTAAAAAAAGGTTATCTTTGTTGAATAAATTATCTTTTTGATAGGATAAAAAAAATACTGAAGAAATTTTTTTTATTTTGGTAGGAACTTAAAAAAAAAAAAAGTATTAAACGAACTAAATAGAAAATAGAAAGAGTTAAAGTTTATAGTATATAATGTAGTTAAAGTATTATAAAATAAGGTGTCTTACGTTAATGAGTTTAAAATTTTTTTTTGTCATTTTATAAAAAAAAAAAAAAAAATTAGTGGAGGGTAATCTTAAAAAAAATTGGAGTATAGACCCCCCTAAAAATCTTCACATAATGTCAGGTCAGTAAATGCTCTCTCGTGTGGTTTGTTCGGTTCTACTGCTACTCAAGTAAAATGTTTACTAAAGCCTGGTCCTTGCACTTATCCCCAGGAGAGTTGAACACGTGATGACTTTTAGGCCCACTTTCTCTCTGATTAAGTGGCGTGATGTCCACTCTCTCATCAACGCGTGGTCCTCCTGGGGGAAACATTTTCTAATTGAAGCTCGACATACCACCACGAGCAGATAGATTAGGAGCACAAAGGTCTTTTTCTCTCTCATTCTCTATTCTCACGATATGTATGTATAATTTCACCTATATTGTTTTTATATGTATGTATTTGCGTGCTACACTTAAAATCTCACCCTGTTGATCTCCATCCAGTTAAACATCCAATTAAGCAAGCTGCAAGTGGAAGTGATCTGAGAAATTGAGAGCAAAGTGTTTTGAACAGCATCTGATGCAATAATTCATTATGAGACAACGCCCATATCCCACGCGCGGCCGTGGGGCAGCATACGCGCCGCCACCGCCGCCCCCTCGGTTCGAAGATCCTTTCAACATAATCCCCATTAACAACCTCTTGACCGACCACCCATCCCTCCGGATGCCAGAAGTACGGGCAGCCGCCGCCGCCCTACGCAGAGTCGGGGAGCTCCGGAGACCACCATTCAGCCCATGGCACGACGGCATGGACCTCATGGACTGGCTCGGCGTCTTCTTTGGGTTCCAGAACGACAGCGTTCGTAACCAAAGGGAACACTTGGTACTCCACTTAGCCAACTCCCAAATGCGCCTCAAACCGCCGCCGTCTATCCCCGACGAACTCGATCAGCAGGTTCTCCGCCGCTTTCGGCTCAAACTCCTCCAAAATTATACCTCTTGGTGCTCTTACCTCAGCCGGAAATCAAGCGTTCTACTCTCGAGTCGCCGCGATCCCGACCTCCTCCGCCGCGAACTGTTGTACGTATGTCTCTATCTCTTGATCTGGGGCGAAGCCGGGAATGTTCGCTTTGTCCCTGAATGTATATGCTATATATATCACCATATGGCCATGGAGCTTAACCAAGTTCTTGACGACCATATTGATGACTATACGGGCGGTCCTTTTCTTCCCTCTACTTTGGGAGAAAATGGGTTCTTGATTCGTGTAATTACGCCCATTTACGAGACGATCAAGGCCGAAGTTAAGAGGAGTCGAAATGGGACTGCTCCGCATTCGGCTTGGAGGAACTATGATGATGTGAATGAGTACTTTTGGAGTAGAAGGTGTTTTCGGAGGCTCAAGTGGCCCATTGATGTTGAAAGTAATTTTTTCGCAACAAGTGATGATAAGCGAGTAGGGAAGACTGGGTTTGTTGAACAAAGGACGTTTTGGAATGTGTTTCGGAGCTTTGATCGGTTGTGGGTTATGTTAATTCTGTTCTTACAGGCTGCCATTATTGTTGCTTGGGAGGGTTCAGAGTACCCTTGGAAAGCATTGAAGAAACGTTATGTGCAGGTTGAATTACTCACTGTTTTTATCACTTGGGCTACTCTTCGCGTTCTCCAATCGGTGCTCGATGCTGGAACACAGTATAGTTTGGTTACCAGGGAGACGATGTGGCTTGGCGTGAGGATGTTCCTCAAGGGCATGGTTGCTGTGACTTGGACTATTGTGTTTGGGGTATTCTATGGGCTGATTTGGAGACAAAGGAATGCTGATGGGATGTGGTCGGATGACGCAAATCGGCAAATTATTAGGTTTCTTTGGGCTGCCTTTGTGTTTATCATCCCGGAGTTGCTAGCATTGCTTCTTTTTATTCTTCCATGGATTAGGAATGCCATCGAAGAAACAAATTGGAGGATCTTTTATGTGATGACATGGTGGTTTCAAACACGAATCTTTGTGGGTCGCGGGCTAAGGGAAGGGCTTGTTAGCAACATAAAATACACTATGTTCTGGATTGCAGTATTGGCCTCAAAATTCTCATTCAGTTACTTCCTTCAAATCAAGCCCTTGGTCAGCCCGACAAAGCATCTATTGAATCAAAAGAAGATAAAATACAATTTCCATGAATTTTTTAATGGTTCCAATAGAGCAGCAGTTGTATTGATGTGGATTCCCGTTGTTCTGATATACCTAATCGATATGCAAATCTGGTATTCAATTTTTTCCTCATTGGTTGGCTCAATTATTGGGTTGTTCTCACATTTAGGCGAGATCCGAAATATCCAACAGCTAAGGCTTAGGTTCCAGTTCTTTGCAAGTGCATTGCAGTTTAATCTCATGACAGAGGATCTGCCCATCAGTTCAACCCCAACCTTGGTGTACAAGCTCCGTGATGCAATCCGTCGATTGAAGCTACGATATGGGATCGGTCAGCCCTTCAAGAAGATTGAATCAAGCCAGGTGGAAGCAACCAAATTTGCCTTGATATGGAATGAAATTATTATAACTTTGCGGGAAGAAGATCTCATCAGTGACCGAGAACTGGAGCTCATGGAACTGCCACCTAACTGTTGGCAGATGACGGTTATTCGTTGGCCATGTTTTCTCCTGTGCAATGAGCTGCTGCTCGCCCTCAGACAGGCTGGAGAACTGTGTGATGCACTTGATCGCTGGCTGTGGTTTAAAGTATGCAAGAATGAATATAGGCGGTGTGCGGTAATTGAAGCTTATGAAAGCATCAGGTACTTGCTTCTTGAGATTGTTAAATATGGCACCGACGAGAATTCCATTGTCACAAATTTGTTCATGGAGATTGATAATTATATTAAGATTGAAAAGTTCACAGCGGCCTACAAGATGACTATTCTACCAAAAATTCATGCTCAGTTGATATCTCTTATTGAGCTTCTGCTGATGCCTAAGAAAGATATGAGTAAGGTGGTCGATGTCTTGCAGGCCTTGTATGAACTCTCTGTTCGAGAATTTCCCAGGGTGAAGAAGTCCATCCAACAGTTGAGGCAGGAAGGCCTGGCACCTCTTAATCGAACCACTGATGCAGGTCTGCTTTTTGAGAATGCTGTTCAATTTCCCGATGGTGAGGATGATTTCTTCTATAGGCAGCTGCGGCGGTTGAAGACCATTCTTACCTCTAGAGATTCAATGCACAATGTTCCAAAAAATCTCGAGGCAAGACGGCGCATCGCTTTTTTTAGCAATTCACTTTTTATGAACATGCCGCGTGCTCCCAAGGTTGAGAACATGATGGCTTTTAGTGTTCTGACTCCTTACTATGATGAAGAAGTTGTGTACGGGAAAGAAATGCTTCGAAGTCCAAATGAGGATGGTATATCCACCTTGTTTTATTTGCAAAAAATTTACGAAGATGAATGGATGAATTTTATGGAGAGGATGCGTAGAGAAGGCATGCAGGATGACAATGAAATCTGGTCAATCAAATCAAGGGATCTCCGCCTTTGGGCGTCATACAGAGGCCAGACTCTATCCCGTACTGTAAGGGGAATGATGTATTACTATAGGGCTCTCAAAATGCTTGCCTTTCTTGATTCTGCATCTGAGATGGACATACAGGAGAGATCGGCAGAAATTGCTTCACATGGTTCACTGAACCAGAACAGCGGTTTGGATGGTCTGGGCTCAGGTGTGCCGCCAGCTTCTCGCAATCTCAACAGAGCAAGTAGTGGTGTGAGTCTTCTGTTTAAAGGGAACGAGTTTGGGTACGCTCTGATGAAATACACATATGTGGTCACATGCCAGATTTATGGGTATCATAAGAGGAAGGGAGACGCCCGTGCTGAGGAGATTTTATATCTGATGAAAAACAACGAGGCGCTTCGGATTGCTTATGTTGATGAGGTTTATTTGGGAAGAGAAGAAGTGCAGTATTACTCCGTTCTTGTCAAGTACGACCAGCAACTGAAGAAAGAGGTAGAAATCTATCGCATTAGGTTGCCTGGTCCACTGAAGCTTGGGGAGGGTAAACCAGAGAATCAGAACCATGCCATTGTCTTCACAAGGGGGGATGCAGTTCAAACTATTGACATGAACCAAGACAATTATTTTGAGGAGGCACTCAAGATGCGGAATTTATTGGAAGAATTTAAAACCTACTATGGTATCAGGAAACCAAGCATTTTGGGAGTTCGTGAAAATATATTCACGGGTTCCGTGTCATCACTTGCTTGGTTCATGTCTGCTCAGGAAATGAGTTTTGTGACACTGGGGCAGCGTGTTCTGGCAAACCCACTCAAGGTGAGAATGCACTATGGTCATCCAGATGTGTTCGACAGGTTCTGGTTCCTGCCTCGGGGTGGCATCAGCAAGGCTTCTAGAGTTATCAATATTAGTGAGGACATATTTGCCGGCTTCAATTGCACACTGCGAGGAGGCAATGTAACACACCATGAATACATACAAGTGGGTAAGGGAAGGGATGTTGGATTGAATCAGATCTCCATGTTTGAGGCCAAGGTTTCTAGTGGCAACGGTGAGCAGGTTTTGAGCAGAGATGTATACAGGTTGGGTCATAGACTGGACTTTTTCCGTATGCTTTCATTCTTCTACACTTCTGTGGGCTCCTACTTCAACACTATGATGGTGGTTATTACTGTCTATGCATTTTTGTGGGGTCGCCTCTATCTTGCGCTCAGTGGTGTTGAGAATGATGCTACCAACAATAAAGCCCTTGCTGCAATCCTGAATCAGCAGTTCATTATCCAGATTGGTATGTTCACAGCCCTTCCAATGATCGTGGAGAACTCTCTGGAGCATGGGTTCCTTCAGGCAAT
The DNA here is from genome assembly GCA_026545225.1 of Cornus controversa. NCBI lineage: Eukaryota > Viridiplantae > Streptophyta > Magnoliopsida > Cornales > Cornaceae > Cornus > Cornus controversa. Next base: position 63,811,224 of record CM048849.1, on the reverse strand, counting down.
CTGGGACTTTTTGACAATGCAATTGCAACTTGCTTCATTCTTTTTCACTTTCTCTATGGGAACTCGTACACATTTCTTTGGACGGACCATTCTTCACGGGGGTGCTAAGTATCGAGCCACAGGGCGTGGTTTTGTTGTGCAACACAAGAGCTTTGCTGAGAACTATAGACTGTTCTCTCGCAGCCATTTTGTGAAGGCAATTGAGCTTGGGGTGATTCTGATAGTGTATGCTTCACATAGCCCAATAGCTAAGGATACTTTTGTCTACATAGCTTTGACTATCTCAAGTTGGTTTCTTGTTGTGTCGTGGATAATGTCCCCTTTTGCGTTCAACCCTTCCGGCTTTGATTGGTTAAAAACTGTGTATGACTTTGATGATTTCATGAAATGGATATGGTATAAAGGAGGAGCAGTTTTTGCAAAGGCGGATCAGTGCTGGGAAACATGGTGGTACGAGGAACAGGATCATTTGAGAACAACTGGCATTTGGGGAAAGTTGTTGGAGATAATTATAGATCTTCGTTTCTTCTTTTTCCAGTATGGGATTGTCTACCAGTTGAACATTGTTCAGAATAACACCAGTATTGCTGTTTACTTGCTATCCTGGATCTACATGGTTGCGGCTGTTGCTATTTATGTGGTCATAGCATATGCTCGGGACAAGTATGCTCCGACAAAGCACATCTACTATCTGATGGTTCAGCTAATTGTCATTGTGCTTTCAGTACTTGTTATTGTTCTATTGCTAGAGTTCACCAACTTTAAATTTCTTGATCTCATCACGAGCATGTTGGCATTCATCCCCACGGGATGGGGCCTTATACTCATTGCGCAGGTTCTCAGACCTTTTCTGCAGTCCACTGTGGTGTGGGGGACTGTTGTTTCCTTGGCTCGGCTGTATGATATGCTGTTAGGATTGATTGTCATGACTCCTTTGGCATTGCTATCATGGATGCCTGGATTCCAGTCAATGCAGACAAGGATCCTATTCAACGAAGCATTCAGCAGGGGTCTCCAGATTTCTCGTATTCTTACTGGCAAAAAATTTAACTTTGACGGGTGATTTGAGGTAATATTCATTCTCAAGTTTTTCGGACTCTTGTAGTTGTCTAATATTATACTGTATCAGCTCTTAATGCTAACTGTTAGGTTGACTCAAATTCCTATTGTGATTAGGTTTTCATTATAGAGTTGTGTCTTGTTAGGTAATTTTTTAGTAGGCAAGTCTTGGTCTCAAGGAAGGAAAGTTCTTTTTAGGTAAGTCTTGGGCTCTAAGGAATTGTAATCCTTGTCCACCAAGGAATTGGGTTTTGGGCTCTATAAATAGTTACTTATGTTATAGGTTGAGACAAGTGACAAGTGAGAAGAAAAGAGGCAATACTCTCATTATATTTGAGATGTTACTCTCATTGTTTTGAGAGGGCAACTCTTGCGTAGAGGTAATACTTTCATTGTTATTGAGAGGACACTTATAGAGAGAATTTTTGTTCAGAATTTGTGATTTTTTTTTGAGTGAGATTGGGTATATAAGGGTTAAGGGTTGAGAGTTGAGCGCACTCTTGATACAATTCTTCAACTTGTATTGTTACAATCTATATAGTGAAATCGGGCTCTCCGTGAACGTAGGCTTGTTTAGCCGAACCACGTATAATTCTTGGTGTGTTCTTGCAAATTTCTTCGTACTTGTTTACTTATCATCACATCGTAATATTTGGTGCTTCGTGATTGGGGGCTTGTTTTTCAACAAACTGGTATCAGAGTTTCAAGGTGTGTTTGATAAAATTCTTGTCTAGATTTCTTCATAACACGGGTGTTGTTCATCTTGGGCACTTGTGACAATCATGACCGGTAATATTGCCACACAATATAAGGTGGAGAGATTTGATGATGGTAAGGGTAACTTTACCCTATGGCAAGGGAGGGTGAAGGACATTCTAGTTTAACAAGGCTTAGTGCGGGTGTTGAAAAGGAAGGATGGAAAACCAGAAAAAATGTCAGTTGATGATTGGCAAGATATAAAGTCAAGGTGTGTTAGCATTATTTGACTCTTTATTGGGGATGTTCTCATAATTTACAAAGGTGATACTCTTACACAACATGAGTGATTTTTAGATTCATCCAAGTTGCGGTGTAATCTAATTTCCTTGAGCCGGTTGGATTCCATGGGTTGCAAGTGCTCCATTGCAGGGGAGTATGAAGATCACCAAGGGCGGCATGGTATTAATGCGAGGAAAACAGAGTGGAGGTTTGTATCGTTTGATGGGGAATGCTAATGACACTTAGACTTTGATTGTGGATAGAAAACGGGGTGCACATGGAAACAAGATTTGAGACGTGTTTCGTTTGATTTATCGAAGATACGGGTTGCACGTTTTCGGACAGACGTGGGTGAGATGGAAGTTCTTGCTTGAAGAAGGGTTGCATCGAAGCCCCCTTCCAAAGTCACTTGATAGTGTTGACTTGATACAACTGCATGAATACATTGGCTGTGTGGATCAAGGGGAGTATTGTTTCATATTTGATTCGGGTTATGTAGCTAGAGTTTGAAAGGCTGATGGATTATTTGTGAATTTGCTGATAGAGTCTCGTGTATTGAAGACTTGTCAAAATTTTTGCCAAAGGGAGAGATTTGTTAGGTTGACTCAAATTCCTATTGTGATTAGATTTTCATTATAGAGTTGTGTTTTGTTAAGTAATTTCTTAGTAGGCAAGTCTTGTTCTCAAGGAAGGAAAGCTTGTCAGGCAAGTCTTGGGCTCTAAGGAATTGTAATCCTTGTCCACCAAGGAATTGGGTTTTGGGCTCTATAAATAGTTATCTATTTTATAGGTTGAGACAAGTAAGAAGAAAAGAAGCAATACTCTCATTATATTTGAAAAGTTACTCTCATTGTTTTGAGAAGGAAACTCTTGCGTAGAGGTAATACTTTCATTGTTATTGAGAGGATATTTAGAGAGAGAATTCTTGTTCAGAATTTGTGATTTCCTTTTAAGTGAGATTGGGTTTATAAGGGTTAAATGTTGAGAGTTGAGTGTACTCTTGATACAATCTTTCAACTTGTATTGTTACAATCTATATAGTGAAATCGGGCTCTCCGTGGACGTAGGCTTGTTTAGTCGAACCACGTATAATTCTTGGTGTGTTCTTGCAAATTTCTTCGTGCTTGTTTACTTATCATCATATTGTAATATTTGGTGGTTCGTGATTGTGGGCTTGTTTCTCAACACTAACTAATCATCTTTTCTCAAAAAATAATTTTAGAGACCAAAATTCTACATGCACACCCTTTTTCGTAGTTCCTACTTGAATCAAATGAGAATACTCAACCTCGGGGGCCAACTTGATACTTGTCAATTTCATGAAATGCATCCATTCAAATTAGTGAGCTTGTCAATCAATGGACTAATAAAATTGTGGTGATCTCATCCCACCAAAATAGAAATAAAAATCTCAGACAGAGAAATCTAACAGACCTCTTTGCTAAAATGTGAGACAATATTTCATTATCGAATTCAAGTTCTAGATGCAATATTTTGATTAGAGTAGCAAATGCCTGCTGCTTAACCCTCATTAGAATGAGTGTGTGATATTCACAGTGTGAAGTAGTCCTATAGTATAAATCTGTAACTCATTAATCTTAAAATTAGTGTTAAGGGAGTTTAAGAAGCCAATTCAATTTGTAGAATAGTTCTTACATATTATTTTTTTCCCTTGAAACATATCTATTTTTTAACCTTTTAGATTTAGGGTGATGGGGCCTTTAGGTTCCAGGACACCTTGTACCAAATTTTTAATCTTAATAATAATAAAAAAAGAATAAGGAAAATTTACTTTGAAAAAGAGTGGAACAAGTTGAAAGGAAAATACAATTATATTTTCAACTTTTGTGGTAGTTTTTTCATATATCACCTCATTTCAAATTTTAGTCGCGTAACATTAGAATATCCAATTTAAAATTATATCAGGAAGATTATTGTAGTGAAGAGAAAACACCCAAAATAAATATGACACGTGGACATGACAACTCAGTTTATTCATGGTAGCCACGTGGCGAAGTGTAGGACATCGTCCAAATCATCAAATACTGAACAATGAAGACACAAAGGAAAGTCAGAATCCGCTGTGTAATTGCGGAATCAGACAACGTAATTCCTGCAAAAAATCAAGGGATTATCATTCCATAAATATGGGCAAATTCCCAAGAAAGGGGGAATAATTGTAGGCATAATCAATGTACTCGCAAAATTATATAAAGGAAACATGAAAGAATGAAAAAGGGGGACTGATTCTTTTCTTGAAGTGTAGTGACTATTTTTCTGTACCCACAATTATATATTAGGAAATTATAACTCTAAACATACCAGATATATAATGGTAGCAACTGTTGAGTTGGGAATTTGTTGAGTTCAAGTATATATTTTTTTTGATAAATGTTGAGTTCAAGTATATATGATACCCGGAATGCATATAAATATCAGTCATCTCTTTCTCAAATTTCAAGACTCAGCTTCGTATATTTATTTCTCCTATTGTTTTATTCTTTCTTTCTATTTTAACCTAATCTGGCTGGATATATGGTTCTCTAAAAATCTTGCATCTTTATTTTATCTTTTTTAACGCGTTTGGGTGGCTTATCTAGGACAAAATTGTGATAATTTGAGTACATTTTAGCTACCGGACAACCTTAATTTATTGTTGTTTTAAAACATGGTTACTGTTTTAGGGGTTATGTGGATTGCATAGGTTTATTACTGCAATACCTTGCTCCAACACATGGTATGATATTGTCCGCTTTGGGCCATAGTTCGCACAGTTTTGCTCTTGGATTTTACCCCAAAAGGCCTCATACCATTTGAAGAGAACATACTACATATAAGCACATCCCCTTCTCCACACCCAGGCGATGTGTGATTAAGCACCCTGTACTCTGTCAATGTGGTAGCTCGGCCCAGTGTCTGTCTTTGCACCCGCCTACTCACACCCGTCCACAAGGGTTACTACAATCCACCCCCCTACGAGGCCCAACGACCTCGTCGGCACACTTTCGGCTGGGTTCTGGCTCTGATACCAACTGTAATACCCCGCTCCAACACATGGTATGATATTGTCCGCTTTAGGCCATAACTCGCACGGTTTTGTTCTTGGGTTTTACTCCAAAAGGCCTCATACCATTTGAACAGAACATACTACATATAAGCACATCCCCTTCTCCACACCCAGGCGATGTGTGATTGAGCGCCCTGTACCCTGTCAGTGTGGTAGCTCAGCCCAGTGTCTGTCTTTGCACCCGCTCACTCACACCCGTCCACAAGGGTTACTACAATTATGAGCTTTCAGCTACAGTGGATTGCATAGGGCTATTATGAGATTTCCTAATAAGTGTGAACGTTTTGATGACAATCTTTCATGGTTTAGAATTTTGCATATATATATATATATGCATTCGTCAGTAACTCCAAGCCCACTCAAGTCAACACACACTCAGCTACTCAAGTCAACACACTCACCTACTCAGCTAGCGAGTCTTTCATGGTTTAGAATTGCATATATATATATATATGCATTCGTCAGTAACTCCAAGCCCACTCAAGTCAACACACTCAGCTAATCACCTAGTGACACTAGCTACTGTACTGTAGTGGCTATTGCACTCACTCGGCTAAGAATGCTTCTATTAAGAATGCTTGTATTACTAGTCGAAGGAATTGGTTATAGAACTCACTCTCACACTTGTAGCTTCTCCCACTATTGTTTACAAATGAGGTCCTGCCCCTTTATATTTGCATCCACCTCTCTAATGGATGGCTAAGATGCATTCTACTTTACAAATGAGGTACTGCTCCTTTATTTTTGCATCCACCTCTCTAATGGATGGCTAGGATGCATTCTACTCAACGACTAGGATTAACTCTCCAGAACTCTCTACAATAATATCTTAGATATTTAGAATCTCTACACTACACTTTTCTGGAATCTTCTCTACTACACTACAATATTCTACAACTCTCCACATTGTTCTGGATGTCTCCAGAACTCAAGCTCCCACAAGTGCCCATGTAGAGTCCTGCCCAGCGCTCGCGTGGCGTAGCCTCTTGCTGCGAGTTGGCGTGGTGTGACATGTTGGTCCCTATTCTCATTTAATTAATTAGTTGCAGTCTCATGAATCTCCTCGTTAGACTTAGCAACTCTAAGGCATAGAGTAGAGAGTAGAAAGCTTCCTCCCAATTCCCACCAATGCTAAGGATCTTTTGCGAACCGTTTCTTGGATTTTCATATTCTGCTCTCATGGATATAGATATGCTTGTGATTAGAGTAAGTTTTACACATAAAATTTACAAAATAACTCTGTTATGGTGAATGATGGTTCATTTCGAGTTTGAAGTTTTGAGGCAGGGGATCTCCTTCCTTCTTATTGTTCATCTTGTTATTGTTCAGATGGGCTGTTGACGGTGGTATATTCTCAGGATTCGTTGTTGGGAGTAAAGGGGCTACCTGTTTGACCACTTTTTTGTTATTTGCGAATGATACTATCGCTTTTAAGATGCAGAGGGGCAGATAGATACCTGAGATGTATGCATTTGTTTTTAGGTGGTGTCTGGGCTGAGAATGAACTTTGCGAAGTGGACAACTTGAAATGTATAGTTGGATCCTTATCTGCATAATACTTGGGCCTGCCTTTGTGGTCTTCCTTGAGAGCTTTCAGAGAAGGCTTATGAGTGGGAGCATCGGTATCCCTTGACATGAGCACTGTCTTACCCTTGATCATGAATTATAAATAGAACTCTAAATTTAAAACGGGATCATGTTAGAGTTCAACTTTTGGCACATTTGATGCGAAGCCTTAAAGATTCTTGACAACACCCTATCAAACCTTGGCCTCTCTAGTCTTGGACTAAAATGGGACTATATTAGAGTTCAACTTTTGGCACATTTGATGCGAAGCCTTAAAGAATCTTGAGAACACCCTATCAAACCTTGGCCTCTCTAGTCTTGGACCAACCCTAAGGAACAAGGACTTGACCTTGAGGAGTATGAGATGACCTCGAGACTACCACTCACTTGTCCACTTTTACAAGTCAGCCTCGACTTCCATCAACCTCAATCCACTTGAGACCTTCATTGTATTATGTTTACTTTCATAGACCACAAGAATACACACCTTTAATTAGTCACATTTTATTTGAGCATATCTTAATTTTTTTTTTTGGTCACAGTCGTCAATTTCCACCAAAAAACTAAGCACTATTATGATTAATTGGTCGACATTGTAAATATCCAGGCCGATTAAATTTACTCTTCTTTAATGTCCGATTCACGCGTTTTCTCTATATATGCTTGTCTGTGTTCTCAGTATACAAACATGGATGTGTTAATATGATGGAGACCTGATGCAGGCAAATATTTCTGCAATGTAATTTTGATCTTTGTTAGAACCATGTTCCTTGGTTGAAACCTGGAATACTTAAGAATTTTGTAAACTGCTATAGTCACACGACTTGTTGCCTGTATTATCATATGGGAAATCTGAAATTTTAAGCCCTTTGTCATGTAATTTTGGATTAGCATTGCACATTGATAATAAGTGATGAATTCTTGGATTTGTCATCTTACTCTCATCCTCCCCCCCCCCCCCCCCCCCCCCCCACACACACACACATAATAAGGCTGCAATCCAGTAGCCACATCATGTTGAAATCAACTCCCATTCTCGTTCCAAAAGAATAAGGTGTGAGCTTAGTTATAAAAATAAAAAATTAGGTGTGAGCTCCAATTATTACATTAATATTCTCATCCACCAAAAATGAGGCGTATCACAGAGTATTACTTATCCAGCAGATGCTGACAATAAACAATCTTGAAGTGTCTTTCTTAAAAAACAAAGGGAAAATTAAAGAAGAAAAAGAAAATCTCAAACTATCATTGGAGGAACAGGCCCACTGATTGGATTACTGGCTGTTTGAAATGTTTGCATTGCTTATAGTTGAATCTTTTTTCCATTATGGCATCAAGAAAATGACACATATCCACTACTACTGATTAAATTATCGTGTTTAGATGATTTTGGTACAAGAATGAAAGTGATTTGCTGTGTAATTAGGTAAATAATTGCTAGTGATGATAAAAAATAAATAAATAAATTGACTCTTGGACTTATGTAATTGATCCAATGCGTAGGAGTGTAAATTGGCTGAGCTGGAAGAATACCTGTCTGCTCAGCCAGAAATTTTTTGGGGGTGATTTTCATCATCTCGGTCAAGGTTTCTGGCCTGAGCTCAGTTACGGGCTAAGCAAGCTCTGTCCAAATTACAATAATACTTTTTATGTGTATATAAAATATTATGAAGTATATGCATGCATTTATATTTGTCTATTGGTCAAATACCAAACTAGTGTTAGCTTTATGATCCTAAGGTCCTTTGCTCAAGACAGACTTGTAAAAAAAAATGGTGCTTGCTTAAGACTCTTTAGGCAAAGTGGGTATATTACTTTTCATGTGATATTATTAGTGAAATGCCAATGTATAATTTGGATAGTCTTGAAGCTTATCTCATAGAATGGGGCTAAACTCAGGTTGGAGGATGTGAGCCTAAGTCACATAATTCTCCTAAATGGGTGCCACTCTCGCGCTCTATGCGCGCTCTTGATCCACCACTATCTCTGTGACATACAATTTGCCGCTTTCGCACTCCCGCTCCCACTCCCGCTTTGTGTGACGTAGATGTGAGCTTGATGGGGCTGAATCCAATTTTGAACCAAAGAACAATGGTTTGGGCTGAGCTTTAGCTTTAGCGCAATTCAGTCCAGGCCCCCCATTGGCAGTCCTATGAGATGAAATTGACTTATTTGAAATGCTAGGGGAAAGAAAAGATTTTATTTCTTTGTCATGTTCAAATGTTTTCCAACTAATTCACTTCCGTGGAATGTTATCAGTGATTCAGAGGTGTATAAATATTTGCTGGCACATAATTTGCTTCCACTGTGATTATTTCTAGACTAATTTGCGTGATATTTTCTTTTTCATTGTTTGACTAACATCACTCGTGAATTACAGTAATTAATAAGAGCATTGTATGATGATTTTCAGGTTTTGTGGTGGGACTAAGTGTAGAACATTAAGATAAGACTGGTGGTTATGGTGAAGGATGCTGCTTTATGTATCCACCATATCGATTGACCAGGGAGGAGGTTTGGATTTTTTCCGTCTCCTTTGAACAACTGGGTTTATTCCTGTTTTCATCTGTAATCATTTCACTGCAGTGTAATTAAGCAATTGATAGGAAAATTTCGGTTCATGTATGTCCATCATCCTCACTAATTTATCCATGATATAATTTGTACATATCATCAATATCTAGTGTAGCTTACTTCAGTGCTAGCTTATCCGAAGTACCAGCATTTTATTATTATTATTATTTCTTATTCAGATAACATGTTATTTCCTAACTTCTCACATTTTTATTTGTACATATCATCAATATGAAGTTCTATGCAGTTTGGAACATTTTTTTATAAAGATAAAAACCTTACCATATGAACATGGAGAATCAGATTTAGTATATTCGGAGGGCAATATATTAAAATTCTACTGATTTTGGAGATTTTATAGTTGGGGATAAATTCTTTTCCTTCTAGTAAATGGTAAACATGTTGAACTTTATTTAGTTGGATTGCTGGAAAACCAGAAATTTGTAAAATCCACTGAAGAGACTCCTTTTTGTAATTGGCTTTTCCTCAGAGCAGTAAGAAGGCCCTGTTGTGAGAATGCAGAATTTCAGGTGCAGGAGAGTTGATGAACACAATGGGAACTCCTTGATCGACTCCACGTGGAGCCAAGAGAGTAAGAGTCTTCTTTCTGCATTAAAAAAAGTTCGAAAAGGTTTTGGAAATCTTCTTTTTGTGTAGCTGTCTTCTGTCATGTTATCTGCTTCCATGAGAATATCAGAAGCCCACTTCGTTTTCCTGCTCTATGGAAAAAGAGCGGTGAAAACTGTTGTGCAAATCCTTATGTGCCTGTGAATGGACCATTTATTGTATTTAAATGTAGTGGTGACTGATCATGATTTATAATTGATTGTTGAAGCTTGCATGAGGGGTGGCAAAATTGGACACGACACGAGTTAAGCGGGTTTGAGTTTTAGGTTAACTGACACATTTAATAAACAAGTCGACACGAACATGACATGCAAAATTGTGTTGGGTTTGGGTCTAAGTTGTTTAATCCGTGACACGATTATGACATAAGTTATTCATATATTCTTGTTTTATTTAAATTTATATAGACATAGTTATATATATTGCAATTGTTTGTAATCTATTTATTTTGATGTAGACATAAAATGTAAGGATGAGATTACTATGGTGTCTTCTTAGTTGTTGAATTACCTTAGTATATTTTTGGTATTTATATATAGATACAAAATTTATAATATAGTTTGATTTTAGGGTTTATGTATGGATATGTATTTTATTTTTTATATGATGTTCAGATGGACTTTTAGGGTGGAGAAACTCGTATCATATAAGTTAAATGGATTAAAAAAAGTTATTAAACGGGTCATGCTATTATATGATATGTTTATTAAACAGGTTACACGGGTTAACACGGGTAATACGTTAAATAAACGGGTTGAGTTAGTGTTGAGAATTTCTGATACGATCATTAAATGAGTTGGGTTAGGGTTGAACTGTTTAGGAGAATACTCATAGATTGACACGACACGAACACGAACACGAATTGCCACCCTTAACCTACATGGTCGGTTTGGACTGTCAGAAGGCCAAATGGGCATGGGCATGCTGACATGTTTTCTGGTGCAATGTCGACAAAGCCATTTCAATCCGAAAAGACTCATACTTGATTGACAATGGGCCAACAATCAATACGCACATCTATAGGGTCTTAAAGTTGCGTTTTATTGTCTCATAGGAAGCTTGTTAATTCTTTCAAAATTTTTGTTTAGGTCCCAAACGAATTTGGATTTGGCCCAAATTTTATATTTATTAGTTTTTCAAAATGATTCGAAAAAGTTGCGTTTTATTGTCTCATAGGAAGCTTGTTAATTCTTTCGAAATTTTTGTTTAGGTCCCAAACGAATTTGGATTTGGCCCAAATTTTATATTTATTAGTTTTTCAAAATGATTCGAAAAAGTTGAAGCTTGTTAATTCTTTCAAAAATTTTGTTCAGGCCCCAATCGAATTGAGATTTGGCCCAAATTTTATATTTAGTAGTTTTTAGTGATTAGGTTTTTTACTCTATTTTTTCAAATGATTCATTTGTTATTTTTTAGATAGTAATTTTCTTTTGTTATTAAGTTTTTTTTCTGTTAAGATTTCTCTATTATAAATACATGTATTACAGAGAGTATATCAATCATTCAATTATCAATAAAATATTATATTTTTTTGTAACTTGTGTTTGCAATTTATACTATTTTTATGCCACTTATGTTTGTAATTTAATCTAACTTTGTGTATTCAAAAAAATTGTTCGTGCACGAGCATTTGTAGCTGGATTCAAATTTGTTGTTTTTCGTGCGTCGAAGAATCATAGCTTTCGCTACGTCAGATCATGTTTAAGGCAGACTGGTGATGTCTGGTATTACTGTTTGCCTTGGCAGTTGACCTAAATGACAAACTCAAATCAAATGCAGTAGCTATAAAAGATAATGGAATCCATTCACAATGGCGTGGCAAGTAATTTTTCCAAACTTATTTCAGAACATTGTCCTTCCTAAGTTCTATCAGATTTAAAGTGCCCTTCCACATTATTCATAAAGATTTTTTATGATGTATCATGCAAGAAAAGCATTTTGCAATGTAATTCCAAGGCGCTTTTTTTTTTTTTATAATTTTTAATTCCTTCCGATTTTGACCATCTACGCAAAACCATAATAACAAAGCTGGCTTTAACTTGGAAATAAAATATACTACAGTAGCTATGTGTTTGTCTTTAAGCTGCAAGAAAACCGTGAACCATTTTTAAAAGCAACAAAACAGTTCTAATGATCTTGAGTTAAATCTTCTCAAGAACTTAACCAAAAATAAATAAATCCTTTGAAGAAAGATTATAAGTTTGACATGAAAACCATAATTCATTGAAATGGAGAAACCAAATCCTCCTCTAAAGAGGATTTAAGGTAAGACATTTTTTAAATTATGTAACATATCTGTTGATGTTTTTAAATGAATATTTTTTATGAGTAATGCTACTCAGGCAGAATTCGTAGACAGAAACATTTACATTTATTGAATGTATGTGGTGAGACCTACCACATACATCTAATGGATCTAAAAGATTCTGCTTATGAATTCTGCCTAAGTAGCATTACCCATTTTTTATTCATGAATTCTGCTCAGAAAATAATATGCATCAAACATCCTAATTACTTATCTTAATCCGTTGCCGTACTATGCCTTTTCCAAAAGATTAGTTTCACACTGTTGGTTAATTTTAAAGCATCATTTCATTCAAACAGATTATAAAAAACAACGTATAAAACACACCAATCCAAACGCTTCTCTTGATATCAAGAATTTTAGAGACCATCGTATGATACATACATTACAAATTTACAACAGGCACTTACTATTTAAGTGTCTCTCTCTCCCTTTTTATTTCTCTAGATATACACATACAGAAGCCATAACCAAAGAAGAATTATAAAATTGCAAACCAAATCTTTTACCAGGCACAGCTTAAATTATACACATTCCACCAATGTCTTAATCAGGTAAATTTATAAACCGCATACCTCCATTGCAGCACATTCAAATTCCAGGTTCAACAAATTTGACTGCAATCAATACCCTTGTCAGAAAATGCTTCCACGAGCCTTGGGACGAGCTTAGCAAGCATGATCTTGAACCCTGTAGAACTTCCCTGTTGATTTTCTTCCTCGGATTTTTTGCATCCAAAGGCATAGCCTACTGGAGCTCCTTCCATATATGCCTTACAAGCCAAAAGAATATATTTGGAGCGTCGACTAAAGTGCTCCTCCACAAGTGCCTCAAAATGCTGCACCAGTATAGAAATGAACCAACTTTAATTTTAAGACTCTTGTGCCAAAAAGAAATTAATTCAAGGATCATGTATCACATTATTTATGTGAAAGGAGAGGAGCTGGCCATGTCAATAATCATCGTGATCCTTTTTTCTTTTCTTTTCATTTTCTGTAATTATAAAGTGCTAAAATAATAAATTAGTTCCAAATAATTACTTAACTTTAGGGCATCTGAATTCTGAACATCCCATGGAAAATAAGTCTTTCCATTTTTTTTTATAGTATTTGATGGCACACTAAATCAACTAAAATACCAAAGGTTGTAGCCCAGTGGTACTTTCTCACCTTCCAAAGTGGGAAGTCCCCTTAGGGACAAGTGGGTGTGTTATTTGCTGGGATATAAAAAAAATTTTAAAAAAGAAAATCAACTAGAATAGTTACATTACAAAACAAAATCAGGGTTATGGCAAAGAATTGAATTACAAAATTTCCAATAATAAACATATATAAAATCAGTTCTTCAATTTGTAAAACTGATACCGTGTATTATACAGAATAGTCTCATCTTGAAAGCTATGGAAAACAATATAGAATCATTTCCCAGATTCATCTCAGGGGACAACCAAGTGCCACCTGAATCTATTAACATATGCTATTAAAAGACGTTTAGCAGTCAATATAATGGCAGTTAATCTGTTAATGTTCAGACTGTATTTTGTTAATGGTCCAGAGGTAATTACCATTTAAACAGTTATAGTGGCCATTGTTAGAACCATGCAATTTTAGAGCTAACTGCTATTGTACAAATATTTACCTTGGGTGGCTTGCGTAGTATGTATAACATTGACTTGCAGCTAAGAAGAAATGCATTTTCGTTGTAGCTCACTGAGTTTTTCTCTCCTTCAGCTCTTCCCATCTGCTTATCATATCCAGCTTCATTAAAATAAGGCTTTTCATTAAGCACGAGAGCCTGTAGTGAGAGGAGAACTTGGAGGATAGTGGAACTTTCTGGACTCCATACTTCAGTGCCTGTGCCTGTCCATGTATTGAGAAGACTGAGACAGACCTTTCCAGACTCATACAAGTTTGGGTTGACACGCAGCCCACCCGAACTGTAATGCACCAGCTGCAAGAAGTTCAATGTCAACAAAATTTGTGCGAGTTATCATTAAGATATAATGTGGATGTAGATAACCAACAAAATAGGATTTGGAAAGGACAGAAATGACTTAGTGTTATCAAATAGGGGTTTTTTCAAATCTGCCACCATTTATTCAGACATTATCTCAATAAGAACCGAAGCACTAAATTAAATTACTTACAGGTGGTTCGTGAGGATACTCTGGAGGAAGAAAAATGTCAAAAAAGAAAAGTCCATCGTGGTATGGAGTTCCAGGTGCTCCTATGATGGCTGCCCGCAACAAATCCATCCTTTCCTCATAGATTCGAACATAAATTGTCTCTGTTCAGGTTACAAAGTAGGTTCTATTAACCATAGCTCACAAAGTTTCGAACTTGAGAATTACAAAAGAATTTCCCATTCCAATCTTCAAAAAAAATTAACATTTTATATATTGAACTTATAAATGGCTGTTTCACATGGCTGCTTCATATACTGCACCTGTTTCTTCACTTTTACCTTTCGTTAATCAAACACACCAGAGCCCCCTTTTTTCTTTCGCATTTAGTTATTTTTATTCTACAACAGATTTCATAAAGAGGCTGATAGAGATTGGTGAGGCTGATAAGTATTTGATTAGTGAGTCTGGTAGAGATTGGCTTGAGAGGCTCTTCTCAGAGGAGGCAGGCCATGTAATAGGGATAAGGCTACTGATCTAGATGGATCAACAATGGCTTTCTTTCAGCAATAGCAGTGTTTGGATGTGATGAGGGCGGATGTTATGGCAGTGCTTTATTCCTTTTTTGAGCATGAGACTTCTGGGAGGACCTTTAATGCTTCTCTTACTTTGTTGATGCCCAATATAGAGGGGAGTGGTTGGATATAAAGGACTTTTGAGTTTCGATGTGCTAGCTTGAAGGGTAGTATTTATAAGCTCTGTTTTTCAGGCTCTGGTGGGTGATGGGAGAGGTTATTCCAGTGACCCAAAATACCTTCGTTGAGGTGGGCAAATCTAGGATGTGGCACTCATAGCTAATGATTGTGTAAATTCCCGGTTGTGGCAAGAAGAGGTGGGAGTGGTTTAGTTAGACATAGAGAAGGTCTACAATAATGCAAATCGGGGATTTTCTTCTTCCTAAATATGTTGGAAAAAAGTGGGCTTTGAAGCCAAGTGGAGGAAAAGGACAAGAACTTCCATCTCCATTGCTAGACTCTGCCTTGGGCATGGCTCATCAAAAAGGTTTTTTCAGAGTTTTATGGGACCAAGCAAGTGTCCCTCAATGTTGTTTATCTTGGTGATGAAGGCTCTTGGTAGATTGGTCAGAGGTTGGAGAGAGGGATGGCAAAGACGGAGAGTTAGGGAAGTGGGGATACAGTTCTTTCTTTGATGTAGAACAATGGAGAGTTTGGAAATGGATCACAAACATGGGTGCACTTGGCTGCTGATGGAAGTGGAGACTTCATACAGCCTGGGTGCATTATGAAGTGGGGATGATTTTTTGTAAGAGAGCTGTTGTTGTGTGGTGAGATAACTGTGGCATCTCCTCTTGTCATTATTTGGATTATGCCTAAGCTGGTGGGGGATTAGGTCAGAGGTTGGAGGGAGGGATGTCAAAGGTGGAGAGTTAGTAGAGCGTGGGATAAAGTTCTTTCTTTGTTGTAAAACAATTGAGAAAAGGTACCTCTTCATAGATAAGAACAGATTCATTTTGAAATCATTATATTTTGGGCCATGCAGTCTCAATCTATCTCTAGAGATTCTTTTGTATAATTTTATGGATGATATGAGTTTAAGTGGATGATTATTGTATCGTTGCATACCTCACTTGTACATAGGTTGGCCCCTCTTTCGGTGCCTTTTGATGAAATATATTTTTCTTATAAGTAAATACATTATCTTAATCTAATCTCCATCAATAACTTGATGTTACATAGGATTCCATGGGCTACTAAGAAAAAAAAAATTGTAAAAGATGAGAGAGAGACCAAATTTATATTTGGAAAAAGAAGATAAAATAAAAGGTTGTCGTCTAATGTACTAGGGTAGGTTAGTGAACCCACTAATGTGATTCACTCATCAAACTCACTATATCCTTTATCATATCATTGTTGCCAAATGATAGATTTCATAGCATTAATCATATCAAAGACGTAAATAATATAAGATACCAGGAAGATCTTTCTCAAGAATGCTCCACTCTTGCTGAACCTTCTTCAACCAGCTCTTTTTCACCTATAGACATACAAAAGAAGAACAAATTGTTTTCCAAGATATGTGTCAACTGGTAAATTTTAAGGGGAAATATGAAGTTATTTTCCAACCTGAGGCAATGTCAAAACCTTGCTGGAACCATCAGCAAAATGGTGGTCAAAGCAACCGTTAGCCATATCAAACTGCCCAAATTTTTCTAGGTTCTTGTTGTCTAATGAAAATTGAAGGGCTTCATTTTCCCCAATATCTTTGACTTGCAGCTCCAAATTAGTCTCTTCGAGTGTTTGCAAGTCACCTACAATCGCTGGTAATCCCTCAGTGTACAAATTGCGAAACTCCAGTTCTTCCTCATTGGTCCCATCAGGTACAGCTTCTAAAACATGCTCAGATATACCTGGTAGTGATGTGGAACCAAGAGGCCCAAATAGGCTCGCCACAATGCTTGTGAAAAACCCAACAGCAGATTGTGGAAGGGAATAAGAACTAGAGTCCAATAATTCCTGAGCATGAAAGTCGAAAAATCAGCTTTTAATACGTTGACTACAGTTGACACAAGTATTTCAAAATTAATACTGAATTTATATTAAAGTCACAAACTAAGAGGTCGTAACCCAATTCAGTACTTCCGTTAGGCTCCTTCAGCTTTATTGAAATGACAGAATGAACCTGGAATTCGTAACAATTTGGGAATTCAAGTTAAAGTTGTAGAAAACAAATTTTCTTTCTCATTTTCTGTGAAGTTTTGAACAGCTAATGGACCTGGAGGTCACTCCCTTGACAAAATATTCCCAAATTATAATGTTTTATTTTTTATTAATTAATGCATTCAGTTCAAAATCACAGATGTAAAATTTTGAAAACCCTCCAATTGTTACAAGATTCCTCGTAGGAAATATTCAAATAAGGCTCAACCTTCCAACAAACACTTCCTTTCACCCCACACATTTCCAGTTTTGAATTTCTTTTTCTGCATTGTTCCTTAAGCTCTTGCAAAAACTTTCTATTCTGAGTGATTTCTCAATAACTTTAAAAACACGTACTTATAAAAGGCCTATGATACATGTCTTCACCATATGTGTGTCTTGGTGTGCGTACATGCCAAAAAGAAAGAGTTGGAATCACCTTTCCTTTCTGGTGCAAAGAATGCTTGTCATGTTCGGTAATCTCTTGATTCAATTGCTCATTGTTTTCCTCGTTGATCACTTGAAAGGCAGATGAACCTTCAAATTTATCCATCTGAATGATTTCATAAGGGGCAATCTGGAATGATGTTGAAGTATTAAAGAAATAATAACCAACAAATGGAAGTAAATCATGAAACAAATTTCAGTGCTACATGAAAACAAAATGGATGGTAAATCATTAAACATATTTGACAAGCATCTTAGAATTGTAGATTACACAGCAATCCTAACTAGTTTGGGAAGCTCGACCCGTTCATCCCATCATGGTGTGCTCTCACAGTGAGAAATAGTGAGCATGAAAGAATTTTAAAAGGCTCAATCCCTAAAATCCTAGAGCAAGGGACACAGCACAAGAGCAACTGAAATACTGGTAAAATCAGCTCAGCAAAAAGTTTTCGACTATATTGGGAAAGAACAAGGTGCAAGCTTCATTCAGTTATGATATTCAAATTTGCAGTTAGAAAGCTAAAATTTAGTTTTGCGAATTTTAGTTTGCATTACGGAGGCATTACCCAAATTTGAGCCCATCTAAGGACCAATAAGTCCTATGAATTTTAATTAAGACTAAAAAATCCCACTTCCTGAAAATGATTTCACATAAATAAAGAATTGTTTGATTCCCAGTTTTATCCACCTGAATTGGAATTATAGTTATGTTACTCAGTTTAAACAAGAGATAAATACTTTGAATCTAAAATAATAAATGATATTTTAACAAAATATTTTTTTTCGAAGTGAAAAATATAAGTTATACAAACTTTCAAGTTTTTAATGATTCAAAAAAATTTGTTTAAGTGGATGATGAGGGTTCAAGTCCCCATAGGGGCAAATGAGTCAAAGAAAAAAAATTATAATTTGTTTAAACATAACCAGATTATGTGAACTTTACTTTTAAACTCTGTTCAAAAGAATTAAAATGTTTATGTTATGAGTTTATAAATGCAAATTTGTCTTATTTATCTTTTGAAATTATTGTCTTGACCTTGTGAGATCAATTAAAAATTCCATTTTTTAGTGGCACCTAAAATTTTCATTTAAAATAATCAATAGTTAAAGTTACTTACCTTTTACCTTTTCAGTTAAAGCAACTGAATGAAGGTTTAAGTTCTTGGTCTAGATTTTACAAGGTATATATATCCATTTTACTTTGATTTCCCCCATGTTAATGTGAAATAAAATCATCAACAAGTTTTCTTTTTTAAGTTTCTTAATAAAGTTTTTAACATTTTAGTACATCTTTTTCACTCAATTTTCATGTTCAACTCATTGGGTACCTTCAAATAGAAGAAATTTGACCGTGTACTTGATTATTTATTAAAGAGAGAAATAGCAGAAGAAATTGTTTTTATAAAGTTCACCATTTAAGCAATATGTAATATCAAAAGGACACATCTGGAAGTACAAAAAAAGTGTACTTGTGAGGAATGATCTTGCAAAAGTAGAACTTAATGGTTCTATCAAAAGTTACTAAAAATTATTATCACCGAGTTATTGGCCCAGCTGGTATAACCTCTCCTCCCTCAAAAGGGGGGGGTAAGGAATTCGAGCCCCATAATGAGCATTTGTGGGTGTGCAAGTATTTGCCTAATAAAAAAAAGGTAAGGGGTTCGAGCCCCATAGTGAGCATTTGTTGGAGTGCGAGAATTTACCTAATAAAAAAAAGTTACTAGGAATTAAATTATGTAAGTTACGAGGAAGTAGTGTCAAGTAGAAGTTGCATAATTTCTTGAGATCCTTTCTACAAGAAAAGTTTTTTACAAAAGTGCCCTTGCAATAAGCAAACTATACTTGTGTACACCAGTAGAACTCAATCAGAAGGCCTAATCAATTTGGAAATTTAGTATAGAACATAGTCAACAAAAATATAAAGTAATTATAATTTTGAATTAAAAAAAAAAAGAAGATCCCGTACCATGGTAGTAAGACCAGTAGCCCATTGCACCTCAACAGTCCCATCTTTGAAGCCCATAACAATTCCAATAGATGATAAGTAACTATTGTTGGGGAACTCATTTTTATCTCCACCACAGTTCATACCTTTCATATCAGCCTCCTCACCCATTTCCACTTTTAAGGAGTCGGGGTTTTGGTAAATTTTGCCATGAGCATGATCAACCAGCTGACTCTTTTCTAACCTAAACACTACATCACCAAGACTATAGGAATAGTCTGGGTGCTCAGTTAGTTCATAAGCACTCACAGTTTCCTCCATTTTCTCTCCCAGCAAATCAGATGTTTGATTTACTTCAGAAGTTTTCCATTTCACCTTCACAGTTTTTTCCTTTGGATCCAAGCACCTCACAACCCCCCATCTTCTGTTGCTAGGAACATGTGGATCATCACAGGTGTTCTTCTCAATTACATATTGTCCAGGCCAAAAATCATGAGCATCAACAATATTTATGGGGAACATGGAATGTGAATCTAAACCCAATGAGTGGTTACCATCTTGCCACAGAACATCAATTTTGGTTTTTGTCTTCACAATAACAAAGAGATCCTGAAAATTTGAAGTGAAGTTTCTTCTATGAAATTCATTTTCTGATTGTTTATGCCCTTTAGTGGGATCACAAGAGGATGTATAAAGAAAGACATGCTCAATGTCACCTTTACAATCCGCAAATGGAAGTATGCACCAATCACCAAGCTGCCAGTTTGCATGTGAGAAACATGATAACAAGGTCAAGTTTTTCGAATCCTGCAAACATGGGGGAGCAGGCACCCTCCCACAACCGACCAGAGCACAGCCAAGCCAATCAACATACACCAACCCTGCTTCCACAGCACAAACAGTTCCTTCATCTCGTTTTGCCTTCCACGTACCACATAACCATCTAGCTGATTTGGAAACAGATGAGAGCTCAACCAGCACTCTCTGTCCTGGATAATAAGGGTATCTTGAATCTTCAAGTAAGTTGGGAGAAATAGGTAGGAGCTTCTCTGGACCCATGGTGGAAAAATCACACTTCGAACCATCATCAAACAGGACGGTGACACAGTCAACTATTTTACTCACTTTTCCAAGCCATGGTCCATACACTACATAATCCCCCACTGAAATGGAACGAAGCTTTCGAAGTTTTTTGGAATCCACATCTTTTATTATTTTTCCATGAGCATTTTCCAAGTCCACAAACATATCAATATTGACCACTCTGCCCATCTGTCCAGATGGGTCTGTCTTGGAGCACACAATGTCTCCATGTATAAATTCCTTCTCAAACAAGAGAAAATCATCAATCTTTCCGATGGTTTCCTCGAGGCTTGACAAAATGCTACAGGCCTGTCCACCATACAAAATTTCAATATCATCTTGATCCTCATTGCTACTACTCTCACTGAAACTGTCGAAGTCGCTGAGGACCAAATCCATCTTGTGAATGCCTATCAAAATATATGTGCAATTTAGTTAGATGTTTGGAAAAAAAGAGAGAAAAGGGCTGAGATATTGCAGCCTTTAAGAAGTTAATAAAGAAAGAATGTGAATGACATAAGTGAGAAGAGCAGTCTGAATGATATAACACAACTAAACACTAAGATTAACCATATTCAGCTTCATTCAAGAAACTATATACTTCTGATGTATGTTAAAATATATTTAGTAATCATATTGCTATAAAGAAACAACAATATTGAGAAGGTATTGAGAGATAACACCAGATTTGCACCTTGCCTTATGGTTCAGAACATTCAACACCTTTGCCAGTCCAAATGTTATCTTGAGTTGGATAGATTGCAATAAGGATCAGCAAGTGGTGCTTGACATCAAAGGATGATGTGATAATAAATATCACTATAATTCTTCAAAAATGTATTTATGTTTTCAAGATCAAACTGCAGTGCAATGATCAAGATAGTATCTCCAACAGATTGGAGATTAATGCCAAAGGAGATTTGCCAAATAGAGATAAAGGGAGTCTACTCGAGACTCCCAATTGCCAAAGGAGATTTGCCCAAAAAATGGACTGAAGTTTCCACTAGAAGAAACTGCAAAAGGAGATTTTCCCAACTAAGTGGAGTGAAAGTCCCAAAAGAAAGATTCTCAGTGCCAGAGGAGATCTGCCCGATAGCCAGTTCCAGGTGAACGAGAAGATGACAATTTTTTAATATAATATGAAACTCCTCAAGTATAGCTTCCAAAACAGCCCTGCCCAACCAGAGGAAACTTGTCAATTTTGCCAAATGAGATTTGCCCAACAGAGCTGAACCTTTGATAATAAAATATATATGTATATATGTCGCCAAATTCTCTTATTGATATTTTCTTTCCGAAGCCAATTTATGTAAGATTTTTCTTTTGAAGCCACCTTATATTGCCAAAGGAGATTTGCCCCTAAATGAAAGCGAAAGTTCTAATCAGGATTAGTCCACTGCCAAAGGAGATAGATTTGCTTCGCAGAGAGAATTCAATCAACCAACAACAAATCTGGATTAAGAAGACAGGTTCAAACCATGCAACACAAAGTGAATCAGACAAATGTATCATGTGGCGTGCCCAACAGCAATTCAGCCATCTCAACAATGACTTTTACTTGCCAAAAGTCAAAAACAGCCGTTGCAACAAGTTCATATTTCCAAGGAACCTGTAACAATATTACCTGTTAAAACTCTTAAATTTCATCAATATGGAGAGAAAACAAACAAACACACACACACACACACTCACTCACAGAGAGAGGATAAAGTGATGCAGTTTTCGTTACTAAATTACATTTCACTAGAAGGTATTAAAAAGTTATGGAAATGTGCATAGAAGTAAATGAAAAGAAAACACAAAAGGCAGATATGAAAACATAAAAGTGAGCCATTTATGTCTTGTACTATTCTATGTTCTTGTATATGAAAAGAATAGCATCTAACAGGTGGTTTTGAAAAAAGAAAAAACACCAATAAAATAAGGAAAACAATGGGAACTTCTCCTATCATTCCAATGTCACTGCATTCAGAGAGTTAAACTCCAGATGAAACCAGAATTTTCTTCAAAGTTACTAATCTTTAACATGAGCTTTTATTTTTATAAGGTTATATTTTGATCTGTTAGCCAAAAATTAGATTTTGGTGACGAAAATTAAAAAAATTTGCTTTACAGTGACCTTAAACTCAATAAAAGGTAAATAGGGACCAATCTTGAAAAATAATTGTCAATGAGTGATCATTTAACTTTAATGTCTAAAATATCCTCTCTTTTATCCCTTTTTCGTCTTCTCCAATTGCACCTCCAAATATCAAAGCTTCAAAGGCATAAAAGAATTCAAGGAAAGAAAGTATATATATATATAGAGAGAGAGAGAGAACTTCTATGACTTTGAGGAGGAGTTTTTTTTTCCGCGAGTATGTCCAGGTTTAACAACTTAATCCTAATTCCAATTTAAAAAATGAACAATACCTTTTTCAATCTATCCTAGATGTTCAAGAAACCGAAAAAAAAAATAATTATGATTCATTGGGTTATTATTAATACTAAATGTGAGATTTGTAATTAACTGCACCCAAATTAGTTTTTTACAAGTCGGATTCTTTGAAGTTTATGATATTTGGGGGTTGGAGTGACGGAAGAAAGGATGGGATATATGGAGAGAATGAAAGGTATTTTGGGCATTAAGATTAATTGATCCCTCATTAACAATGAATTTTTAAGATTGGTCACTACCCAGCTTTTATTAAGTTTAAGGTCCCCAAAAAGCAAAAAAAAAATTTAATTTTGGTCACTAAAATCTAATTTTCCCTTGTAAGTTGTAACATCAATAAATTTGAAAAACCTCCTCGGATTCATTTTTGCAAATCAATCTTGGCAGGAGTACATTAACTTCATGGGTGTGTGTGTGAGAGAGAGAGTTCAGAACACAATCATCTTTCCCAAAACATGGTTCCTAATTTGTCCTCAAGAAGGATTCACAATTCTGGCATCCAAGTTCCAAAGATTCAGATATGATTTTTTATGGTACAAACGTAATTTATTCAAATTCCATAAGATCATGACAGGCAGTTGAAAATAAAAGTAATACTATTAACTGCAACAAAAAACTGTTCAACATAATCAACAAAATAGATCCAACAAGTCATTGAACAACAACAACAAATTAATGAAATCATAGAGAAAATACAAGATTTAATTCTTTATTTTGCCAATAAAAAGCATCTCAAAATGAGATTAAAAAGGAACAAAATGCAAGGTCAAGAACAGTACCATTTACAGTCTCTGAACTTAAATGGCGCCATATGATTGTTAGCAATGCGACCAAGCATACCTATAAAAGATCCTTACTTTCTTCTTTATCAGCTGACCGTATGAACTATACTCAGAGCTCGAATAGATGATATTCAGCTTTTCCTCTTATTTTCTTTCACTTTATCGCTCTCTTTTTCTTTCTGTTTATTTGCAGAGAAAATTATTGAAATCAGTGAGAGCCCAAGAGAAGGAAAACCTTTGGGAATTCAGAGAGGCAGAAGTTCCTCCCTAAATCCATCCATCACGCCATTAATGAACCTCGAAAACATGGCAGAGTTGCGAAGCTATACTTCCTCTTTCTCTACGAGTCGTTCATCTCTCTTTACTCTCTCTCTGATGTCTCTATCTCTCTCTTGAACGTTTGATGTTTCTGTGCGCTTCTTAATTTCACATCCAATTAGATATAGAAGTACTATTGATTCAATACGAATGGGAATATACCAACAGTATCTTTTTCTCTCCTCTCATATACGTACACACTATCTATATACAAACACACTATACAGTATACGCACACTATCTACTTCCTCCGTCCATGTTGTTGCTTATTTAATGGGTAAAGGGTACATAACCCTCCCTAGTTTTAATAAGTGCGGAAAAAAAACATCCTTCACCGTCGTTTGCATTCTTGTAATTTGTATTTTGTACGAAAATTCTTCTAAACTAAAAATAATTTTTAAGATTTAATTTTGTTATTTTTATCAAAATTTTTAATATTTTTAACAATAACAATTTTATTCTTTTTATATACTTTTTCTAAAATAAAATTTTAATTATGAATTAAATATAATTTATTTTATTATTATTTCATGACCGACTCGAAATAAAAAAAATTCACTGTTATATATATAAATATATATTTGGCATTTAAAAAAAAAGGATATTTTTTTTAAACAATGCCAAAAAAAATATGAAATTTTTTTATTATTTTGGCTCGGCTATGAAATGATAATAAAATAAGAATATTTAATTTATAATTAAATAAATTAATATTTTTAAAAAAGTATATAAAAAGAATAAAATTGTTATTATTTTAAATATTAAGAAATTTGACAAAATGATAAAATTAAAACTTACATAGTATTTTTAGCTCATAAAGATTGATTTGCACAAAATATAAAATCCAAAGATGCAAAGTGAATATAAAGGAATTATTTTACACATTTTTTAAATTAGAGGAAGTTTTATGCACTCTTATTCTATTACCCATCATATATGATTAGATACACAATTTAATCTGACGTATAAATGTAACCGTTGGATGTTGTCTTGAATTTTTTTTTTGAAGAGAAACTAAAATTGGATGACATGAATGTAATAGTTGGATCTTGTCTTCCTTGAAGAAAGAAAAACTTGAAGATAGACTGAAGTCCGTCAAAGAAATAGATCCCCTCCATGTGTCAAGGACCTAAATGGGTCCATTTTTGCAAACTTTCTTTTTTGGGCTATAAGTTGCCACCTGGCACTTACTACTTATCCAAAAAACACATAAATCTATCATTTTGTTTATATTTTGAATACTAGAATTTACTAATTACCCAAAAAAAAATCTACAAATTTATCATGTCATGTCGTTATGAAAATTTAAGATTAAATGAATCATGTATGTTTCATAACCAAAGCACACATATGGACCAGAATTTTGGCACAATTGATGAATGACAAAAGAAAACTTAAAATTGTGTGTTGGTAACATTCTACTATTCTTACGTTTCAATATATATATATATATATAAAATATTCTTGTTCTCTTTTATTTATATATATATATATATAAACTTTAATATATTAAATGAAATTGTCATCATCCATTTTTTACTGAAATGAAAATGATATAATGTTAGTAGTAAATATATATATATATATATATATATAATATTCTTGTTCTCTTTTATTTATATATATATATATATATATATATATATATATAAACTTTAATATATTAATGACATTGTCATCATCCATTTTTAACTGAAATGAAAATGATATAATGTTAGTAGTAAAAAAGTGCAGCCGGTAGCTAAGACCTCGTACATCGGTTACTGAGTTTGATACTTCTTTGAGGGGATGGATTAAAGCTCCTCTAATATATTGAAATGGATAGATATTGAAGGTAGAAAGGATGAATAAGTCATATAGATATATATATACACACACACACGTTGTATATTTATACTGTATTTGTGTGCGCACGAGGGGTAAAACTAAAAGGTCAACTTAAGTGAGAGTGGAGCTTCTCATTCGTTTCCTCTCTCATTCTTCATTCTTTCCTTATTTTTCCTTACCCGTTAAAATCAATGAGTATTCATAAACCCACTAAGCGTTAAAATATTTTTATTACTCTTACTTTTTAAATACAAAGATAGTGTAGAGTTTTACTATTGGATCAGAAAAAGATATTTGTGACATGTGTCCAAATGCAAAAGTGGAACTTCCATTAATGGTTTCCACATGTTTGTTATTGTTTTCACACTTCAACTTTAATGAAAAATAAAATGAGACAAAAATCAACCACACCCGTATCATAAATCATGAATAATATTTCATTTTTTTGGGCAGTATTGCTCTCTCTCTCTCAAATAGGTTCAAAGCTCTTGTGCATGCTTGTATTATTGTATATGCCACGCTCACTAGTCCACTCGAATTACCTAAAAAATCACATCGAAGCAAAATACTTTTTTGCTCAATTAGGTAATGAGCATCGCTAAGAAAACACTTAGATTGAAGCCTAAAGGAAAGTTCAGAGAAAGAGAAGGTACATAGGAAAGACCTTTTCAATATATATATGTATGTACATACGTACGTAAGTATATGTGTAATGCGTGTGTTTGCGCTTGCTTGCGCTGTGCATGCATGTGTCTAAATGCAAATCATCTAGTTTTTTTTTTTCGGAGAGTAAGCAAATCACCAAATTGAAACAAATTATTTGTATCGTAAGGACTATTTCTTTTACAATTGTTCCATCATCTATTAAATAGACACTCATTGATACATATATATATGTAGTTGTTGCATATATCAATGGATGCTTTCCATAGTTAACCTACTTCATTCCATATAGATGGACCATATATGTGATTCAATGGATGCTTTCCATATATAGTTAGCCTACTTCATTCCATATATATGGACCACACACACACACACATATATATATATAATGGAAAAGATTACTAAGATTATGTCATAAAACAATCTCTTTCAGTGATTCAAACTTGTTTTATGAAATGAAGGAGAGGCTCAACAAACCATATATATAACACGACCTTGTTTCCTTCATAGCCAATGCATGTGTACCATCTTTCACAATTTCACTTCCCAAAAGAAAATGAGAGTGGCTTAATAATTTTGGTATTATATGAAAAATGAATCAAACTTAAAGATACCAACTTTATTCTTTGCTTAGTTGCAATCTATAAAGAGTGGTAAAGTCTAACAGCAGTAAGTCACTATCTAGTTGGAAAGACATTCATATATATATAATATATGTACTATTAAAATTTTGGTGATGAAAATGACTTGTACGTTCCCAACTAAATTTCCCACTACAATAAAGTAATTAAGTTTAAAACTATTTCCACTAAAATAAACTAGGTTTAACCAGTTCCTGGTTCGCTTTGCACTTTGTTATATATGTATCTGTCCTGAATTTGGTCCGAATTCATGTTAATGGATATTGAATAGTGAAATGAGAAACTTCACCTTTGAAGGCCAATAAGTTAGTCCATTTCTTTTCTGTAAAGCTACTTCTTTATATATATATGTGTGTGTGTGTGTGTGTGTGTGTTCTGTTTAATTGGCAAGATCGAACTCGAGAGAAAGACAAATCAGAATTCATTACCTTAAAGTGGTTTATTGATGTAACTTTTTTAAAACCCAAACGAGCCTTCCTTAGCTAGAGTGAACTTGCAGCTGGTTGATACCTAAAACTTCTAGTTCTAGTTCTAATACAAGTACCACCAAGAGCTACTGTGTGTCCAATGAAACCCATTCTGAAGTCGACATAGTTACACGTCTTTCTTATCGTCTACGAGAGTCACCCTTCCTAGGGTGAGAGTTTGATTTTGTTGTTTTAAGTTTTATTCCAAAAGGTTTTGTACCATTTGAAAATAGAACACTATATATATATATAACACATTCTTTTTTCACATCCAGTGAGGTTTGTAAGTTTTTTGGAGATAAGAATATGATAGAGTAGCTTAACCGACAATGTGGATCCAAAATAATCCAATCTTCCACTGTATATGCAATAGAAGGGAGAACAAGTTTGGTGGAAGGATCACTCTCTAGGTTGGTTAATTCATAGAAGTGGGGCTCACAAGTTTTTTCTTTTCCTCTTCTCCAATAACACACTACAGTGACTAGTGAGTGGCTGTCACATTATGCTCATTGTTGATCAAGATTTTTCTTTTAGGTCAAATTTTGTTAACTGTGACACACCAATTGAATGAGATTGATATCAACAACTCTAAATTGATCACCACATGAGCATGGACCAGCTTAATTAGGGGTCAGATTAAAGTAAGTCAACTTCTCATCACATCATACAGATAATCTCTTCAACAAAATATTTTCACTCCCTTTCTTGAAATCTCTTGGGGAAATTTCTTCCACTTCCTGGCTGACAATATATATGCTCTCCCTACATATTAACTTTTATTTATTTATTTATTTATTTATTTTTGTTGGAGAATTGGAAGTTGGACTAGATCGAAGGTATTTTATGCAAGTAGATATAACAGAACTGCAAAGTGTGTGAGTTTTTTTACAAAAAAAAAAAATACACATATATATATATATATATATATATATGTATCAGAGAGAAGCACATTATTTTTGTCTAATTCGCTCAATTATTTTGTGAAAACTGATTTTATAAATCTTTGCAGTTACATTGTAGAATATAGGCCACTAAGACAATTCCAATTTGGTAGTGGTGTCGATAGATATATACAGATGGATCAGCAATATGTTGGACTGTTGCATCTACATTTTATATTAAATACAAAAAACAACAACAATCACATTGCTATGAGCTGCATGAGAGAGAGAGAGAGACTTGGATTTTATATGGAAATGCAGATTTATTTGGGGTGAGTATAGCAAGTGGGTGGACTATATATATATTGTGACTATGAATTCCATTACCAAAACCATATTTAAAACAAAAGTGGGATGGAGCACTCTGAAGAGCTTTATAAAAGTGTTGATGCATGCACCATTTACGGAAAAAAAATAAGGTGTTTATGTTTGGTTAGGATGGACAGGTGGCAAAGAAAGTGAGTCTCAATTTGTAGCACTTAATTAGTATGTGAAAGGAGTAGGTATATTCTCCAATTACTACAGAATTTCAATGTACACCTTCAACCACCCACAAACCACATTCTTATTCTATACAACGAGAGAGATTAGACTTGAACGATAAACATAAGAGCAAAAGAGAAATCTACAATTAAAGCTGGGCCATGCTAGTCACCATGTGACCTGTAACCAAGTTTCAGCTGTCAACGAACACCGATTTAAATAAGTATATTTCACCTCCTTTCTTTATAAAAAAAAAAACACACACACACACCCACCCACCCACAAAAGCAAATGCAAGAATTTAATATATAAGTTGAAGGAAAAAGCTACAAAGTGCCAGAGTGGTCAATCCGACAAAAGTTATGAACTCTCTTCATTCGATCACCACAAGATTGAGAAAATCTCACATTTTGTGATGAAAGTTGACACCGGAGATTTGACCTTTTCATGAAAATTTGATCAACAATCTATAAAAGAAGGTGTCATGCACCTAGAAAGATAATTTCTTAAATTCGCTAAAGTAATAATTTGCTAAAAAAACCTAGGATTACTTGTCCAACAAAGACACCACTACCAATCCTCTCCTGTAAAAAAGAGAGTCAGGGCACATTCAAAGATACGCAAACTATTGCATTCTTCATTTAATACTTCTTTTAGCAATCTTGTTTTGACCTGTAACTCCTCTATCTTGTATAAACGAAGTGCTGAATTGGGTCATGGGATTTTCTGCTATTCGGTTGGTCTAGGTTTTAACTTCTCTGTCTTACAGAAACAAAGTGCCGAATCGGGTCATGAAATTTTTTGCTTTATCAAAAGTATTTGACAATCTTACTTTAGTCCTGTAGTTCACCAACTGAAGTTATAACTCTTGTGAAGAGCAGACTTCTTGATGGCATTCCTCTGGGTTCCAAGGATTAACATACATGATTGTGAGAACTGTCAAATAACAAATTGAAAATTTTCGTTGAAATTGTTGGTTTGTAAATTTTTCAAAAAAGCTAATTATAACTTTTTCTCTTCATCCGAGCAATAGGGCTGTTATGCTCATTACTAAACTTGTTGAAGAGCAGCATAGAGCCAACGAAATGCGTAAAAAATAAAAGATGGAAAAAATAGTGTTGTGGGCAAAATACCAAGAGATTCATCCCATTGAAGTTTTGAGTTAACCAAAGACATACACGTCTATATCCTAAGTTTTCACCACTTTTTCCTAATGGAAAATGCTTTCTAAATTGAAAAAAACTAAGCCCAAACAAAGTAAAAATAAAATAACAATAGAGATCGATCATACGAAGACATCATTAGTTACTTTTTTTGGGTTTGAATTAATAACAATAGAGATTGATCATACGAAAACATCATGATGTTACTTATTCGGTTTGAATAACAACATGCATTTCTCTTTCCTAATCAAAGGGAAGCATGTACAACGCATGACCACCAAGTGTAAGATGTTTTTTTTGTTAATGGATTATTTTATTGAGAGATGACCTTGTGAGATCATAGATCACCATCCACTGACAAGAAGTTTAAGCAAGTACTGAACAAGACGAACGTTTCCTTATATTGCTTATTGACTCACTAGGATTGATAGTTTAGACCAATAATGGTATACTATAGGGAAAGTGCAACTTCCTTCTATATTGTATGTATAATGTCAAACAAATTGATTGACATGTTTGAGATTAGAGAATGGGCCATCCTCATTTTATTCTATGTGACAAAAACAGTATATTGAACTTGGCAGAAATGTTCACTTT
This sequence comes from Cornus controversa, assembly GCA_026545225.1. NCBI lineage: Eukaryota > Viridiplantae > Streptophyta > Magnoliopsida > Cornales > Cornaceae > Cornus > Cornus controversa. The sequence continues at coordinate 63,780,415 of CM048849.1, read as the reverse complement.
AAAAAGTCGAGCTAGTGGTATAAAAAATATAATTTTAAAATTATAAATTGTAAAATATTTTTCCTTACAATAAGTGTTTTAGATTATCAATAATTCAAAAGTATTTCATAACCCTTAAGAGTACATAAAATGAAAAAAAAAAAAAAAAAAAAGGTTTTGTCCTATAGATGGGACTTCCAAAAGACCCAATAAGTCAGAGTTCTTTAGGGGCATTGATGGGAGCATTGGTGGGTTTATGAGTTAAATACTTTTTATTTTCAATGCTTTCTAGCTGATATTATTAATTGAAAAACTAATTCATGGATAAAATACTCCCAGAAAATTTTAGTCTCATACACAAAATTTGAAAAATGTTAACAACTAATAGCAACAAGCATAGAGGACAAAAGACATAAATAAATAACATCTAAAAGTTGAATAGAAAATCCCACTGAATTAAAATAACCAATACATAAATTATTATATGTCTAGTAATACAAGTTAGAAGTCCTGTAACCCGAGGACCCCTTAACCAGAATGAACAAAAAGTTTAAGACTCTAATTAAACCAACAACCAATATCTCCAAACGAGTTCATAGTTTGACTCCTAAATAATAAGATAGGTTCTTACCCTGTGACCAATGAGAGTAGATGCTTGCCACAACCAACCCTAGTACTCTATTCTCGCGAGGGAACCTGCCTGGAACTTGAAATATCAATAAAGTGGGTTAAACTCACGAGCAAATTTTATCTACTACATCCCAATCAGAGAACCAATATACACACCCTCAGTGTGAGGGATACAAGAGATAAATATAGGTGTAAACATCCAGGTCATTCCTTATTCAGTTTATGTTTTCAAAAATAAAAATCATCTTATGCATTATTCCAACAGACCCTTATCATTCAACAATGAACACATTCTTTAAATTCAAAAACAAAGAAACATATACATGCATTTTATTAAATCTAGACAATCCTGATATGCCAAATATAATGTATCGATACCTTATTAGGTATGGGCGATCCTAACACGCCTGGCAATCCTGACATGCCAAATATAATGTATACCGTATTAGGTATGAGCGATCCTGACACACTTGACAATCCTTACATGCCTCATTCCCAATATGAAACATAAAATAAAAATAAAGTGGATCATGATTTTAATTTGCACAAACAAAGTGATTTAAGTTATTTGATGTGCAATCATCATCATAAGACAACTCGTTCACAAGTAAACTAAAATCAAGTATTGCATAAAAATTTATAACTTCAAAGGAAAATACATTCAAGTAAATCAAATAACACAATTGTCCACTTTAGAAGCAAACACCCAATCAAACCTCCAATTTATCTAAACCTTCAAGGGAGCCAAAACCTAACTTGAATTTAAGTTCTCGGGCTTATTCTGCTTCTAAGAACCCTATTTAAACATTCTGGAATATTCTAGAATTTTTGAGAATTTAAAAAAATATTTTCTAATAAAAGACAAATAAAGCATAGACAGCGGCATACTTATACCACCGACACAACCTCAAGGGAAACTTCTTTTCTCCTAAAATTTAAAATCCAGGTGCATTTTAACCTTATAAAGTTACCTGAATTTTTTTAGAATTTTCTGGAATTTTAAAATATTTTCTAAAAATAAAAGAAGAAAACCCAACTTTTAGACACTTTAAAAATCAAATTAACTCCAAGGGAAGGTCATTTCGAGTTGAAATTTAAAACCAAGTGAATTTAACATCCAGAAAGTTACAGTAAAAATTTGAAAATTTTTGAAATTACAAAAGTATTTTCTAAAATAAAAGAAGGTGAAAACCCCAACTTTTGGACACTTTAAAAATCATTTGAACTAAAAGGGGAGCTCATTTCAACCTAAAAATTTAAACCCAAGTTCATTGAGCATCCATAAAGTTACAATAAAAAATTGGGAATTTTTGGAAGTATAAAAGTATTTTTAAAAAATAATTTTTCAAAATTTCAAGTTTTTCCAAAAATTTCAAAAAAGTATCAAAACAATTCGGAATGGACCCATATTGGACCCAGAAGTGGGCCCCTGTGAGTGGGACCCAAAAATGATTTTTCGACCACCGGCTTGCGCCGGCGCCTGCAGCACACGCCAGCAGTGCCCATGGGGGTCACGCGCCGACTAGGGTCATCTTCCCTAGCGCACATGGCAGCGCACTGGGGGTTTTTTTGGTGCATTTTCAGGCGACTTCCGACCTCCATTCACCCCGGATTTGTACCGATCTTCTCCACTTGATCCCCTTTACCTTTTGGTGCAAAAAGCCCTATCAAAAAATGGTCCGAATCAAAAACCCCCAATTCACAAGTTCTAGGGTTCTTCGCAAAATTCAAAAATTTAAACCCAAATTTCTGACAATCTATTTTTCTAAAGATCAAAGGTCGTTTATTGATCATTAACAACTCAAAAGGTTTACAAATTAACACCCCTTCCATCCCAAATTCATGCATGAATGAATTTCTATCCATTAAACACATACATTAAATATATATATATATATATGCATATATTCATACATATATAAATCTATACTCCTATATACAATTAGCATAATTTTTCTCACAAAATTTATCAACAGCAACAGAAAAATAAACATACAATTATATACAAATTTTCAATATAAACATAATCCTCAAACCTAGACTATGCGTACAGATTCAAAGGGGAAGAGAAGAATCAAACTTGCCTCTTTGACTATTCAACAACTCGTTCACCCGATCGTTCCTTTACTTTTTCTCTTTCGTTTACTCTCTTGATTTCTGTGCGTAAAGCAAATGGCAGAAACCTTAGTCTCTTATTTTTTTATTATTATTATTCTACTATTGTTTTTCTAAAAACTAAATAAACTAAAAATAATAATATAACCATAACCCTGACCTATCAACTTAAGCATATCCCTAGCCCAATCATTTCAGCTCAGATTCCTCCCTAGCCCAATCCAAAGCATTTAAAAGATTTAAATCAAATAATACATAATCAATAAACAATTCACATAAAATGATCAAAATATAAACAGAAAAATTCACATGAAATAATTGGAATCTATAAAACATAAATAATTCACATAAAATGATAACAACCAAACTTATCAATTCACATGAAATGATAAAATGCATATAAAGGAAAAACAACTCACATAAAATGATAAAATATAGAGATAAGGCATTTCACATGAATTAATAAAAAAATAATAATAATAATAATATAAAGAAATTCAATTTTTTTAAAATAATAGACGTCCAAATTTCTGGGGTATTACATTCTTCCCCCCTAAAAAGAGGAATTCCGTCCTCGGAATTCAGCTCATACCTGAAAGAAAAAACTCTGAATATTTTGCTTTTATTTTATCCTCCCTTTCCCAAGTGGACTACTCCTCGTTATGGTGGCTCCACTGAACTCGAATTAACGAAAATGTCTTATAATGAAGAACCTGATCCCTACGGTCAAGAATACAATAAGGCTACTCCACATATGTTGCATCTGGCTGCAACTCAATCTCTCCAACCTCAATGTGCCAGTAAGTATCCTCATCTCTAAGGAACTTCCGCAGCATAGAGACATGAAAGACATTATGCACCCTGTGCATCATGTCCAGTAACGCTAGTTTATACGCTACCGCTCCAACTCTGTCGATAATCATAAAAGGACCTACAAAACGAAATGTCAGCTTTCCTTTCTTTCCAAATCGCATAACTTCCTTCATGGGAGAAATCTTGAGTAGAATCTGATCCCCCACCTTGAACTCTAGTGCACGAGTTCTTTGGTCAGCATAACTCTTCTGTCTGCTCTGCGCAGTCTGCATACGATCTCTAATAATGACAATTTTTTCTGACATGTCCTTAATGAACTCAGGACCCAAAAATCTATTCTCTCTAACTTTTTTATTTTCAATGCTTTCTAGCTAATATCATTCATAGAAAATCTAATTCATGGAGTTTTGATTTTTTTACATTATCCAACAATATTATTCACATGCTAACAATTTAGCAGAAAGCAATTTATATATGATCTATATGAATATCTACAAATAATACTTGGCCAAAAATAAATTAAAAAAATAGTGCTTGGAAAGGGGATCGAGTAAAGCTACAGTAGGTAATCTAGCTTATGTTATTCCAAAATTTGTCAAGAAAGAAGCTGCGACTATAATAGCAGGGCAGTCTCTTCAAACAAAAGCTAAAACGCTTGCCTTAAGGCTCTGGAACAGGCCAAGACCAAAGGCTTGCAGAGGATGATAATCTATTTTTGCGAGTGTTTGAGCTTCGCCCGGCATGATCACCATAGCTAGCCCATAGAAGTTGAATAATTCCACACCCATCATACTTATTCTAATTAGAGATTAAAAGCTCTGTTGCCCACATAGTTTAACTTGCTGTTTCATTACAAAAAGAAACTCAAGTTTACCACAATGTGAAGTTTGTCATACATACAGCTATCACAAGAAAGCAAGAAACTATACACTCGTCAATGCTCATGATCATTTGCAGGTTAGTTTGGTCCTCATTTCACTAAAGAAACTGGTAAAATCAGTGACTGAAGTAGATAACACAAAACTATCCAGTCCACTGTTGAGTAAACACCCACACACCTATACAAAAAGTAGATCAGAGAAAATGAAGAGCACAACAAGACAAACAAGCACAATATGAGAGAGAGATGCAAACCTAAAATTGAGGTCTGACAACTGCACGCACAAGCAAAACAATAAGGCATTAAGCAACCCATGATTAAGCCGGCATATTTTGTCTAAAACTTTTAAGAAATTTACTGAAAGTGTCAAAATCAAAAGAGTTTGCAAAAAACAATCTAAACAGTCAGAGATTGTGGAGATTGAAAATGAATCATTGGTATTAGAAAGTAACAAGTTGTTAAATGAACTCAAAGAAAGCGCATCAGAAATTCTGGATCTTTAGAGCAAATTCAAGTTTCTCGAAAGTGAGGTAAGTCAAAGTATTTCTGCTAGGAATACTGTTGTTGCTAGAATTAAATTTTTTGAGCCTGAATTAAAAAAGTCACAAGAGAAATTAATTGCATTTATTTCTGGTTAGATTAAACTTGATAACATGATTACTGTTAGTAAGCCTGTAGAAGATAAGACTGGAGTAGGTTATGATGGGTTATTATCTAAGGGTCAAATTATCTTCGTTAAACCCAAGAACTTGAATTTGTCTACACTCAAACCTAAGTTTCAAGTTAGAGTCTTTGCATGCTAATGTTGTGTCCGGCCAATGTGCTTTATTGTACTTTTTTGTGATAAACATGGACATAGTCAACACTATTGTTATAAGAAGAGAAAGCAATTTAATTCTTTCATGTGCATAGTTCTTTTGCTAAGAATAGAGTTCATGCTAGAAAGTCGAACAATTGGAGCAAACTCAAAAATTCTCAAGCTAAAAAGAATTCAAATAAAAAGAAAAATGTTTTTGTTTCTCCATAATACTTTTCATAGTTTGCATGTTAAGACAATTTGAATAAAAAAATGAAGATTTAGAGAAGTTTGTATCTGTTGATACTATGAGATCTATTTCTAATAGGTCTTTGGGTACAAAACCCCCTAACTAAGGTCATTAGGGATTTTATGGTCATAAATTGAGATTATGTTCTTTATCTTGTTTCCATTGGACCATATCTTTTTGTATAGTTTAGGATTTTATTTTTATATGATAATTATGTGAGTGTGAAAATCATATATTTTAATTTAAATAATGTGAATTATTTATATTTCTATTTAAATTTATTTTGATATGTGAATGCATGATTGAGACACTTAGTTAATCAATGGATGAAGTACTTGAGTTTATGATTTAAGCATTGATGATTAATGTGGTATGTTTATTTCTTTTTAGAGATGAATCTTATGAATTTATACAATTTGTGCATTAGTCCAACTCTAAAAGAATTGATTGAAAACTAATGTGAAGTTGACTAGAGTATATTGTATGAGTAGCATTGAAAGCTTAAATGATCAATACGAAAAATAAGAAGAAAATATTCTATTTTTATTTAAAAAAAAAAAAACTGCTGAAAGTCTAAGACAAAAAGGAAAAAGCTAACTTTGGGATTTGTCCGAAGCTACCACTATGACAAAATCTCCAATGAGATATCAAATAAATAAGTTATTTTGAGAAAATAGCTAGTTACCCGTAAGAGTGAAAGCCGACTTCTTAAAAAAAATTCAATAAAAAAATATTTGATCATGTATTAATTTATTTGTTAATCATCCAATATGTTTTAGAAGATGAATCAAAATAATTTGATTAATTTTTGATGATGTTGAATTACACAAACACACGTGAATTTATTAGATGAAATTTTAAATTTTTATATATATTGTGTATTGAAAATTGTGCCTTAATAATGAATTTAAGAATGAATTTTGTTGGCAAAATTATGGGTTTTAATTAAAATTGTGTATTTATGAATTTTCTTGAATTTTTCTAGAACTTTTAGAACTCGTTATTTTATGTGAAAATTGGTTTTAATGATTGCATGATTATTATATTTTATTTTATTTTCACATAAATAAAAATTCAAAAATATTTTCTAATTTTCAAATTTTTAGGAATTTATTTTTATTTTTCGTCCATTTTTAGCATTTTTTTTTTTGAAAAATTACAAAAAATGTCAAGGAGGTCAAAGATGATCAAAGTGGCCAAATGGACCACCTTGGACTGGTCCAACTTAACAGTGGGTCTTTTTATAGTGCATGTGTGCATTATGTGTTCATAACTCACTTTCTCTCTCTAAGAAGTGCACTCTCCCTCTCTTTTTCATCCAACTTTCATCAATTTTTCTTGCTACATATTTGCATCATATTGGATTGATCATTATAAATATTCTTAAAACAAAAGAAAGTGTACATTCCTTCAAATGCATTAGTTGAAAATCCAAAAGAAAAGTTTACGACTTCTAATAATAGGTCTTCAATTATCAATAACATGAAGAAAAGAGTATAAAAGGAGACTGCTAGGCAAGATGTTGGTGAAGATGTGAATGCAGATGATGATAATGTTCCTATTCCCATACTTTATATTTATAATTTCGATTGTGCTTTAACTGCTAGTCAGTACAACCAACCCATGAGGGGTTTGAATAGATACTTGAAAAGAAAGTTTTCAAAACTTGAAGCATTGATTTAGAGAGCTATGCCAGGAAGTTCTGGAGATGATGGTGATGAAGATGAGGAGTAGGTTCAAGGATAGTTCTAGTTAGATGTTTTTGCTAGACTAAACTTTTATTGCTAACATGTTATGTCTAGATTTCTATGCTTATTTGGATATATTTATGTTTAAGTTTGTTTTTAGACTTTCTCATGTTATGGTTTCTTTTGGATATTTGGTTGTTAACTCCATATTTTTTGGTACAAATGGTTATATATTATGAATGGAGTTTATGTTATTTGCTTCTCTTAGTCATTTTTTTGTGAAAGGTTCTCTTATTTCCTTTGTTCTTAATTTGTCAATTTGTTCTAAAAAGGAAGAGAATAGTTGATTTGTCGTGATTGATTTAATTAAGGGGGATGACTAGTACTCATATGTTTGAGGCAGATATTTAAGCATATATAGTTTAAATATCTTTATTAAGCTTTCACAAGTAGTGTTACTTGCATATTGTGTAGATTTTACAGGTTTTCGAAAGACACTACATTTGAAGCTTGTTTGCTTGCTAGTGATGCTCTAAGTTCTTCCAGAAGTATTTCTTTGTATTTTGGGGAGATTGTGACATATTGTAATCTAATTTTTTCAGTGGGTTAAGTTATAATTGTCTAGACTAGTTTTGTCATGAAATTACCAAAAGGGGAGATTGTGACGTATAAAATTGTAATTGACAATCTTCGGTGTCAAAATTTCACATAATCGAGTTGTAACTTTCAATTTCTATTCGTGTAATTGATCATGTAATTGAAGACAGAGTGCAAACATAAAGTTCTACCCCAAACATGTATATGATCTTCAAAGGCGTAAAACTTGAAACTTTTGAAGAATACATCAATGATTTGAACAAAGATTTGACCATTTGAAGTTTTCAAGTGGTTTCAAATGCATAAGGGCATCGTTGATCTAGTATGAGAGTCACGTAGTCTAGGTAAGTGGTGAGAGAACACAGATTTCGAAAAGAGAGTTTTCGACATTGAAAATTAGGGCTTTCGGACCATTTTTTGAAAATCTTCAAGGTTGGACCGGTCTAAGCCAAACCTAGACCAGTCCATGAAGTCTTAGGATTTCAGACCTTGAATGACAAAGCCTTGGACCGATCCAAGGATGGGCTAGACGGGTCCATGCCTTCTGGTCTGGCGTTTTGGCTCTACAAGTGTCCTATTTTGACTGAGATTGGACACTGAAATTTCCTTAAATGTTGGAACTTGTTTTCAATTGATTTTTAACTTGTTTTTCAAGAAAAATTAGGGTTTTTAACATCTATAAAAATCTCATATGTCTTTTCTCTTATTAAACTTTCAATATACATCAAAAAGATTATTTTCTAGAGAGAGAAAACATAGAGTTATTTTTAGGGTATAAAATTCTTCATTGATTTTCTATTTATATTTTTGAGAGATCACACACACATATATACACAATGAGTGATGTATTTCCATAATTACATAGAAAACTCACATGTTGATTAACAATAACATGAATTACATGACCAAGCTTAAACACCGCCATCCTCATCACCACCTTTTGTCACTTAGAAGAGGAAGAAGAATAGAGAGAGAGATGGCCGCCAAAGATTGATTAAAATTCAGAGGATGAGAACGTTTTCTTGCTCATTTGCTCAATTTTCAGATTATTTTAAATTTTTATTAAATTAAAACTAAATCAAATAGCAACTAAATAAAACTAAGTGCAATAACTTAGAGATAACACCGTATTAAAGTGAAACCCTTTCAAGAAAAAATCATAGGGAGACTGTTGTCTCAGAAAAATCAATCTACTATCGTTAAAGTAAAGTACAACAAACTTTATTTCAGACTCACACCTACTCCATTATGCCAAGAACATGGGGTTGAACATCTTAGACTTACTCTTCTGACTCCTCTTCCACTTGTTGCAGACTTTTGCCACAATCCTTGCAGAAAAGTTTCTGGAAAAACACAAGCACTTTGTAGCGCAGTCGACTTCTCTTTTGATTTACGAACAAGTAATTGAAAGGAACCAAACAATCCGAGTGTCTTGATCAAGTGTGACCAACTTCTCCTTTTCTTTACGAACAAGTAGTTAAAAAGAAACCAAACAATCTAATGTCTTGATCAGAAATTCTGAAGTGGTCTTCAAATGGTCGATCAAGTAGAGAACAATATCCTAAATCACTCAGTGTATAAGTGTGCTTTCAAAAGAAAAACAAGAAGAAAATTAATGAAGAATTTCTGTCTTTAAAATACTTTCAAAAGCTCTCTCTAAAATAATAATTTGTAAAAGTATAAATTGTAAAGAAAAATAAAGTAGTATTATGGACGAGAGAGTCCTAATCTTATTTAGAAAATAAGTTAAAAATCAATTTAGGAATTTGAAGTTGATTCGGTCCTAAACATTTTGAACGACTAAATAAATTATATAATTACTTCTTGTGTTTTTCTTTTTTCTTCTATTTAGATGCATAAAAATGTCTATTAAAATGGAGTTACATGGACCACAACTTACTTCCTTCGAAATCAAGAACATGAAAACATGTGTTATGAATTTTACCATACTTATATTTTAGGTTAGCTCAAATTTTTCGTGCACATTTTTTTTTTTTTTTGGGGACATTCTTTGTAAACTTAAGTCTTCAAAATTTGATAATCCAAACCTACCAAATACACTTCCCATCCACCATCCAATTGATGCTGCCCGAGAATCTCAATTGGGAACCAAATTGATGATTATTGCTAGCTATGGCAAAATTGAAGTTTATGCCAATCCAACTAAAAGCTGACTAAATTGTGATCCCATTTGTGTTATGTCAAGACATGCCCAATGTCACTCCCAAGTAGTTAAATGAAGATTGGGCCATCCAGACGCTATTCATATGCTTACCAGATAGATACATGTCAAAATTATTCCCTAGTTTCATCCAACAGAGAGACTGAAGAATATAAATTTCACAAAATAATTTTTTTTATTGATGATTATGATTGAACACAAAAATTGAATAACTGATTCCAAATACAATATAGTTGTATATTGATAGGATAACAAAATGGGTTACCACATGAGGAAATGGTGCAACCCGTATAACACTTGTTGGAAATTTGACTGTACTGTACAAAATTGATTAAATATATAAGCAATTGGTTGTGTAGAAACACTACGCATTCAACTTGCGCATATTCCTAGCCCAGGAATGAATGAATTTGACTTGGGGAAGGGGAAGGGGAAAACAGAAAGAAGTCAAAAGTCTTAACTTCAACTCGTATCCCCATTGCCGGCAGCGACTTTGCGGTTACTCTTTGAACTGGATTTCTCCTCTTTCCCATGCTTGTCTGGGATCTCTATAATTGGAGTACTAACAACATTTTCTGTTAAAATGTCAGGTGATGTTTTATTTGGTGTTTCACCAATAATAAGTGGTGGAGGATGACCAGGACCAATAGCTAGAGGAGGAGCCCAATGCTCTAGCACATCTCTATGATACCCCTGCATGCAGTCACAAATGGAAAATATTACATACACAAGGGAGAGTCAGTTTGATATGAGAGAATATTAATGAAACTGGAACTGTCTCATGTTCTAAAACTAGACACATTAGAAAGAGGGAAAAGATCTGGATATGAGTAGGGAAGCAAAACATGACTTCGATAAAAACAAATAGGAAGTATATAAAATCTGTGTAGAAAACAGAGAGATCTCCAAGAGGGAAAACTGAAAGAACTTGCGGAAAAAAAAAACGCTTACATACCATTAACAGTATGTATCATGTGTGTTCCTTTGACATAGCATTTGATGATTGAAATTCAACACTAACCATAGGCAGCTGAATAAAACAGGAACCGCTGATACAACTAATTGTACAGCACAGCTTTCTAGAATTTTAACCAACGGCTGTCATTCTAAATGGCCCCATTAAACATTATGTGATTTATATGGGTAATGGTGGCCGGCGCATGGGGTGTGTATAACAAAATAGTTTAACCCAAAATTTACTTGACATCCACATGCACCTTGAAAATTTTGGACACATCAGTTGAGTATTTGACAAAGGTGTGTCTGTGTAAAAAAGGTGGCCTCATACTTGCAATTAGAAACCCCGAAAGGAAAAACTTATTGACCTGTGTAATTACAGAAGCAGATAGAATGGGAAGACAAGAGCACGTGCATATGATATTTGAGACAGCACTTAGAGCATATCAGTTGAAAAAATGATAAAATTAAATTTAAAACCTGCACTACGAAGTTGCGCCTTTCACAATCCAAGAACATATTGATAGTCCAATTTGTCTTTGACCTAATCTTGTCCCTCACAATGGCAAAACTGATCTGGTCTCTGGAAGTAAATCGGTCAACTTCATGGAACCACAGACAATTTAAGAGGTTAGAGATGGGAATATGCTCCCTTACTATTACACATCCTTCAGGAACATCTGCAAACCCAGTCATGTAACAAAAACTGTGTCAATCCTGGAAAGATGCAACCAACACAACAAAAATGGAAAAAGGATCATGCTCTTACCACTTGTAATGGGAAGCTTAGCTTCCGAATATGGGGTTAAACCCTCTCTTCTATAAAAATCAGCCTGGAAATCAATGGAAGCATTATCATATTTCCCAGCAGCCTTATTAGCCTCCGCCTCTACAAACACATCAAAACGTTTATAATGCCTAGATATTGCAAAACTGGCATTTTTCCTCCACAAGAACCTGGAAGATAAAAAGAAAACTAAGTCGATACAACTCTGGGAAGGAAAATAAAAACAGCTGATCTGATTCTGCATGAAAATCACTATCTACCATTCTACGTTGAACTCTAAAAAGCCACTTAATGTAAGTAGGAAGCTCATCAAATGGATAAATACAGAAAAAGGTATGAGAAATGTCTTTTCTGTGGGTAAGAAATATGGTATAAGGTTATAAGAAATGCCTTACTCGAGAGGGTGAATGGGATGATAAGTGGGGGAAGTGGGAAGCAGCAATGATTTATATTGCAATCTGTACCCAAGGAGTAATTCTAGATCGAAAATGAAGGGATTTCCTTCCACATAAGATGAGAAGGAAAGCAATCAAAAGAAAAGCTCATGGGAACAAACAAGAAAAAAGGCAAAATCATGGTGGATAGAGCATACTACTAAAGGCAGCACATTGTTTAGGTAAGTGATATCCTAAAAACAGACCATGGATTGAACCCATGAGTAAGAACTAAGGAACCTTTAATTGACTTGAACATAATTTCTTCATATAATGCAAAAGATTATCAGAGCCTCGTTTTACTTTTCTAGCTTAAAAATCATAGTGAATTGACTAACCTTACTACTGAAAGATCTATGAAAGACGCTCTTTGGTAAATCTCAACCTGTCTACCACACAAGTTTCAAAGAGATTTTTTTGCGTGCTAATGCTCACTTTTCAAGTATGACCCAAGAGTATGGAAGAGGGAATGTTCAAGGATTCTTGGGTTGGAATTCAAAATTTTGTTCTACTCCAATTATGAGAGAATCATCACGGGGTAAGTGAATATCTTAAGGATGCAAATTGTACATTTTTTTTCTTTTTGTTTTTTCTTGTAATAGTTTATGTTGTGATAATCGCCAACATTGATCATGTAAATTATTCGAATCTTACATTGTCTCGAGCTCTTATGGAAGAGAATTCTCAGCGAGGATCTCAAAAATATCAAGACCATTATAAAATGAACCTGTACCAAGGTTGTGGGGAAAAATACGAGAAAAGTCTGGACAATATTTGGAATTTCAATGTGTCACTAGCTCAAATTCAATGTATAACTAGCACAAAAAAAATTTCTCTACAAAAAATTGCTACAACCACAACCATCACTCCCTTATTATATACTTGTTATTCTTACAAATTTTATTTTTTCAACATTTAAGGGTCCATTGAATGCTCAACCAGTGTCAGTTATTTGTACAATATCAAGATCTATGATGAAATTAAAATGCTGGGGATGGTGTTGGAGGAGCGCCATGTCTGAAAAAGATGACTCCTCTTAAAAAAGTGTCTCCCATACATTGCACCCAGTGAATTATATGCTGTTTTAAGGGGGTTCAACTAGGGTACTAAACCACTGGATAACCTGTGACATAACCCCCTCATAACATACTTCAAAGGAAGAGCAACTACATCCAGATAATAAATTCATGCTAGAAGCAAACAATAGGTGAATATTCATGGGTCCAACTCAAAAGACCAACTATCACAACTTTCCTCAAACTTCTATATTGTTTTATGCATAAAATAAATAACAAAAATAAAAAATGAACAACATATTAAATGTACCTTTCAAGGATTTGATAAGGATCCACAACAAGTTGAAGTTTTCCATCAATCCATAGAGAGTAGCGTGCATTGGGGAAAAGCCTATGCAGTAGAAGTTTTGGAACCTGCCAAAGGTAAAACCTGTGTCAAAGGATTTTTCAAACACTGCATGTTGTAAATCAAATCAGCTTTTGGGTTCCAAGGCCCAATGGACTTCAGATTGCAAACCAGCACCAACATATGAGTTGCTTTTCACCCATATAATAAAGGTAAAATTGCTATGAGCATAATAAAAGTATGTAGTTTATTCAAAATGGAACTTATTGCTTAAAGGAAAGGGGGCAGGAAGAGGTATACAGAATTACATATATATAATACAAAGAGCAGGAGCAAACATAGGGGTCATTGCTTGGTGCAATAGTAAAAGCTTGGATAGCGAAATGTGAGAACGTGGGTAGAGTCTGGAAGTGGAACTTTGTGCAAATATTGATAAAGGTTAGGTCAGTACCTAGATTATCCCTCTAAGCACTATCGATTAACAGGGACCATATAGAGTAGTGGCCTAAGATGTCTTGATAACGTGGAGAGATATGCTACTGAGTACGTTTGAATCATTATGTTCTTTGTCAATAACATGATGAAAAAGGTTATCAACCCCTTACCATCATGACTTATTCGTAACAAAAACATTCAGATGGGATCCACTGGATCACCAAAAGCAGATATGAAGACAGTTATAGAATTGAAAGCCGAGGTCGATAATTTCCTGATATTAGACCATGTATACAAAGTACAAATTTCAGGTTTAAAATTTATGCTTGCAGGTTGCCAAGCAATTAATTACAGTATGAGATTATGATTTTGAATTTTTCCTTATATCAGTCCAAACAGGACGTTTCAGTCGCCTCACATGACAAAACACTACCAAGATTTTGAACTTCTTATTCAAAAAATTCCAAGATTTTGAACTTCTCGCTTCATAAAATTCCCGTCACTTCAGAAGCATCAATTTTATCAATTTAACATTTTATATAAAAAAAAATTGGTTCAGCTTCAGCCACTCCTATAGTATAATTAATTGGTGGAAGTTTTAAAAGATCCAAATCATGAATTTACTCTTAGCAACTATATAATTATCAGACTAACAAGTGCTTAGATAAGTGGTATCTCCTCCTTCCAAATGGAAGGTTGAGGGTTTGAGTCCCCAGTGGGACAAGTGTGTGTGTGTGTGTGTGTGTGTGTGTGTGTGTGTGTGATTTACCTATCAAAAAAAAAAAACTACATTATTCTCAGACTACGACTATGCAAAACATGAAAAGATCTCTCTCTGTAAATGACATGCATCTGTGAATATTGTATGCTTAATTAATTTTATAGACATCCTTATTTCTTTATATGCTCCAAGAAATCAGCTGACAGAAAAAGCAGTTAGTCCACACAATAGCTTTCTAGTAATTTAAATCGTCAAATGAACCAATAGGATTGAAAAGTATGCATTTTCCCATGCATTTGTCTTATAAAATAGTACTGACCAAATAAAAAAGTTTCTACATACTAAATAACCTAAAGTGATCATACTAGCAAACAGCCATACATAGGCCAAAAGTTTGATCTAGATTTTTATTTTATTTTTTAAAATGAACTGGCCAAATTTAAGTCAATTTACCTTCCCATTCCGTCTTGGATCAGTGTAAGGAAGGTCATAAACAACAGCAATTCTCCATAATCCAATCCTCTTGCTATTATTCAGTTCACTAGAATTTCGCAGGAATGCTTCTGTTTCTTCATCCACAAACATAAAAAAGCAGACATTTTTCTTGGCAGTTTCACTAATATTCTTTGGCTGTTGTATTAAATCATAGGCTCCTGATAGAGAATGCACTCATTAGAATACAGTCCACAAGCTTAAGCATGGGAATGAATTTTTAAAATGGGATTATCAAGATTATTACCAAATATTGCCGAAGCAACAACCACCCCGTGACACTGCTCCATGTCAAGAAGATCAGGATCATCAATATCAAATCCTGTCTGACGTCCAGGCTTAATTCCTCTAACAAATCTGTCGATGTAGGCATGCATTGACCAGAAAGCACAACAGACACAAATGAGAGCATGCTAAGATAAAATGCAATATTATGTGTTATTACCAGCAAATATTTGAAAGAGAATATACAATCAACGAAACTTTTTCATTGAAAACAACCAGCAATAGTATTTCAAATAAAATTGCCCAGGGAAAAATTATCATACCCACAGTGCACACTCATTGTTTCCCTTATATCATAAGAATCATTCCTCTGCTTCAGAGAAGGATACCCACCAAACTCTGAACCTCCAAATTCACTTCTAGTTAAATTATCTTCATGAATATAGGTTAAATTTTTAAGCACAGGAGAAAATGATGGCGCATTTGGCATTAAGGCAATGGCTTCTTCCACAGGAAGGTAACATACTGGACATGCTGAAACGAAGAAAAGCAAGAGAACCAGCAAAATAAGAACCTTATGAAATTGAAGCTGTTTTTTTTCCTTTTCAAAATGGGTATAATTTAATTCCTAGAGTGTAGGTATTGGTGCTATTATACATTATGCATATGCATGGGGATGTATGGCATCAACAGCTCAACATTATAATGTTTTGTAAAAACAATTGATGGGAAAACCTAAATATTATAATAAATCAAACTTACGACGAGGTCCAGTCCTTTTTTTATCTGCTGGTGGGGGCGGAAGTGTGAAACTTTCACATGGATTCCCTGGAGGAAGGGTATATCCTGTAAAAAATACAGGAGGCATAGGAGGCCACTCTATACTTTCACTTCCCACACTGTGTACTGTAGAAGAATTCATGGTGTCTTGCTCTCCATATAGTGGCAAAAATTCAGGATAGTTAAGATCCAAGCTGCCGTTAAGAGTGATGCTCTGTGTATTGTCGTCCTCCTGTGTTTCTTCACCTGCAAAGAGGTTCAATTGCACAACTTATTACATCACTTAATGTAAGAAACTACTCAATTAAAAAATGGTATATGCCATGTAAAGCTTCTAAAGAGGCAGCAGTCTGATAAAGGCATAAAATCATGGGATTGATATTGATCCTATTTTAACTATTCACCGAACCATAATGTAGAAATCTTCTAATCTGAAAAATGAACATAATGTGGACACTTCAATCACCAAACCAACTTGAACATATGAAGATTAGAATAGAAATGGATAGTAGTTTTAATCAAGTTAAAATTGATAAAACCAAAATCAATCAATTAGCTTGATCACCATGAATATCATCTAATAAATAACCAAATGGTGAGTCACTAACTATTAAGCATGTTCTGCTACAATTGTGGCATTAAGTATGAAGCATACACTCTAAGTGGACCATTGAACACGAATTCTCCACTTATACGGTTAAACATAAATGAATGCCAGGATTATACAAAATTTACACATGATTATCACTAAATCTGATCAAATTATATACACTTATATATGTTGAGCTTATGGAAAATGATTGCATATATAGAGTTTACATATTCTTATATAAAAAGATTCTTAGCTTCCTTACATGAATTGATCAAATAATATATAATTACATGTGGTCATATTTATCTACGTGTATTAATTATGACTGCTTTGGCCGAAATTGAATAATGCAGAACTTCTGGATAAGAGATACAGAGGTAGGAAATCGAACCTTTGCCTACATAAAATATCCCTGCAAAAAAGGCGGCAGAAACAACACATAAGAGCAGCATTCCAACCTTCTTGCGTGGCGCCAATTTGCCGATCAAATGAAACAGTCTCTCCTTTTCTTTGAACATTTTTGAGGGCTTACGGATAGAAACAGGCGGCGTCAACTGGATTGGTAACACACCATTCTGAAACTGTTGTTGCAATGATCCATTACTTGCTGAACGTTGACCCAATGATACTGTAGTCATAGTGTTCCCTCCAAAACCTCAACTTCCTCTCTCATCAACCCCTTCCTCTTATTCACACTCAAACTACAATTGTTCTCCTTTTGCTAAGACTCACGTCCAAAATTCAGACCCAGTTCAGCAAATTAACCTCATATTAGTGGGCACTACTCAGATTTCCAATAAACTAATCAAACACTACCAACCACCACCAAATAAGACTATTTCTAAGTCTTAAACTAAAACCCAAAAGGATTTATCTTTTCTCCAGCAATAACAAATATAAGTATATAAAAAACAAATCAATATACTTTAAAAAAACAAGCACACAACAACAAGCACAGCAGGACAAACAACTCCTTTATTCAATCCACCAATCACAACCCACCAAATAATTATAACTTGGCATCCAAAATCAACTCAAATTAGTGTTAAGCAGGACACAGAGACACTCACAGATCAAAGCAAAGCGATACTTGGAGCTCTGGAATTGGGGGGGTTGTGATTGGTTTCCAGAGTTTTTGTGCTCAAATCTAGGGTTTGTGGAAACCAAAGTGTTAGGAAGAATCTGAGATCACGGTTCCGAGTTCCTTGTATGTTTGTAGGAATTTTCTTGAGGTTATACCCGAGAAATTCATCGGGTATTTATATCGTTCTGTGAGAAAACTATGTTGGCTAACGTGCGCCATGTGCGTTTTACTCATAGGCATGATGATGTGGTACAACTAGATGGTGGTTTCCAAACCCTTGCGAGCCACTTTTCAAATTAATTGCAATGACGTCATTAATGAAAATTGATGTTTATCGTATGCTTGTTTATCTGTCTGTTGAGCTTTAAAATCTTTTTTCTTTTATTCTTTTTGGATTTTCAAAATTTAAATTATAACTGCAGATAATTTAAATTTTTTTATCAAAGGTGTCTACTTTTTCTTATTGATAGAATTATGGGCGGCGTATGTTTGATACATTGTACATGTCCAAATATTAATATTTTAGACGGAAAAACAATTTCTTCTGTATTTTTCTTTTTCCAATTTAATCTTTCTCTCTACCAACCACTCTTGGTATTACCTTCTAGTTTTTACAAATAATAATCAATTCGTCATAAATATTATAAATATAAGGTTTGGCCTACAATTGTAGAATTCTCTTTTAGGATTAGAATATTGCGACAAAAAACACCATGTCATGTAGACACAAGGATAGAGAGGTATATATATATATATATATATATATATATATATATATATATCAAAAGTATAGAAATATTCTCCTATACAATGAAATTGCAAGCTACTCTTCTGGGATTTATGCGTGATTTATCTATCTTCTTAGTCATTATATATATTTTCTAGAGATGGTTTCATCCGTGCAGTCACAAATTAATGCCCCTTCAAATTTGGTAAAGGTCCAATCAAGTTAGAGAACCATACATTAAATTGTTTGCCTATTAATCATGTCATCATCCAACAATGACACAACACCACAAACTAATTTTTTTATTATTCCTTTAATTAAATTCCATTTTTTAGACATTCATTTATAATAACAATATCATGATGCTGAGTACTTTTATTCGACCCTCCCAATAAACAAAATTAAATTAAATTAAACCGTATTTTTCTTATACTAGTTTTTGAACGCTAAGTTTATCAAATCTCTTTAATTCTTCATACATACATATATTTCTTTGAATCTGCAAATTGATTATTGTTGTTGGCTTATGGTGACAGCCCTCCTGTCGGCACAGGAGAAACGTAGGGAGAATTAATCGCCTTCATTCGTTGGTATTGTATTTGGGAGCGGCCTTTTCTAAAAATAAAGGTAAAATTTGTTGGCATCTACCTCTCTCAAATTCTTCTCAAATAAAAGTCTTGTGTACTAGGTACGATCTTTTGACCCGTAAATGTTATATGCAAAACATTATAAAGTATCTCGTACCGACCTGCCCCGCTTAGTACCAGAGTAATCAACTAACACTAAGGTAAGTAACCCATCCTAACAATTATAATAGTCAAATTTATGTTTCAAGAACTTATAACTTGAGTTAACCAAACATGACAGGTGATGAGGGCGCTTTGTTATTAGATTGAGATTACATGGAAGCTTAAAAAGTGAATTCAATTTAAAAATGCTCCTTTATACAAAAGAATGGAGCTTTGCAAAGAAGATAGAAAGTAAAACAATTTAATTTCCTTAATAATTTGCCAGTATGATTGGAAATATAAATCTTGGAAAAATTAAAATTTTGGAAAACAAAAGAAGTTGGAACTGCCCAAATTAGGTGTTTAATTCATTGTTGTCTCATTAGGAATTTAGATCATCAACCTTCCATTTGACGAACCTTCATCTCATAAAAATAATAATAATAATAATAAATCACCTTAATTGTTATTTATTGATGTGTCAATTTTTCATTTAAATATTAAATACTTTGAATGAGAGACACTGTCTTTATTTATTACTTACACAAATAATTTGAATGCGAAAAGACAAGCGTAGTACTGCTAAAAAAAAATTGTTGCTCAGGCTTCTAAACTTCTCCGTCTCTAAACGATGATCAAAATATGGAGTCTCGTGGTTTAGCAATAAGGAGAGTCAAGTTCCAGCAACTGTGAAAAGAAAAAGATTAAGAAAAGCTACGAGTCAACGTTAGTTGTTTTGAACAGGACAGTATGGTATGCATGTAACATGTGTTGTAATTGGACCTTTATTTTAAAGGTCCAAGTCTAATTTCAGTCAAAGGTAGGATATTTCTTAATTTTTCGTGCCATGTTAAGGTTTCGTCGAACCAACATTCGATGTAGTTTACCTTGTCTTCTCACTCTTTATGTCTGCTGAGTAGATTGTAATATTAAGCAAACAAATTGTCTTGGAAAAGTAATTTCAATTTGAAAAGTCTTCAAAAAAACAATAAAGATAAGTAACACACTTTCCCATTCAAATTTTAAAAGTAAAATGAGAGAAAATATGAAATTTTGGCAACACATGGTACCATAATTAAGGTTGCTTGACTTTTCATATGTTTGGTTGAGTAACTTGAGTTCGAGTTCGAGCCGTATGTATCATGTGACATTATAGTGGTTTGGTAGCTGGTATAACATGTTAGATAATTTTTCTTTATTCAGATCCGATGTGAGACAAATTAGCCTCTCTAACAGATATTATTAGCACGTGCGATAAGAACATTTATTATTAGTGCATACAAAATGCCCAATCATATCTCATAGTGGTGCATTCTACTCAATTTATGTGAAATACAAGATAGGAGCTTTGTGATTGAAATAAGTGACAGTGTAACTAATAATTGTCATACTTCCAGTAGCCATATTATTTTAAATATGTCACTACTTGTTAGAGATTTTGTATATTACTTTTATTCAAATTCTCTCTTTTCTCCGTTGAATTCTTTGCCAGTTTGGTAAAGTGTTCAGAAAAGTTCCTCAGTATTACAAACTGCAGAAATTTGAGAACTTTGTTGTATTTAAATGCAAACTTTTTAAAGTAGGGGCAAGTAACACCTTAAAAAAAATTGTACATAAGATTCGTGTTCAACTTACTGTATCAACATCAACAAGGTGTACATTCCATAAGATATTAGAAATTCTGTTGAGGTTTTAAAACAAATGTTAATCACTCAAACTCAGTTAGAGTTTTAGCATTAAAAATATTTTAGTTAAGTTGGCACATCAAAAGGACTAAACCACCAATTAGGGTCCGTTGCCAACTTATAATAAGCACTTTTTTCCTTTGTATTGTTGTATCTGAAAAATCAAATTGTGTTTGATACTATAAATATGTAAAGCACTTTTAATATATATATATATACAGAGAGAGAGAGAGAGTCTATTTATGAAAAAAGAATATATATATATACAGAGAGAGAGAGAGAGAGTCTATTTATGAAAAAAGAATATTTATAAAAAGTGCTTTACATATTTATACTATCAAACACAATTTGATTTTTCAGATACAACAATACAAAGGAAAAAAGTATATATATATATATATATATATATATATATATATATATAACACTAGTGTATTGCTCATACTTACAATACTATAAAAAAATGTTGTTTTAGGTGTAAGTGTAGTGAATGTATATGTAAATTTAAGTGTGAATATAGTGGGTGAATCGTGACCGTTTGATCATAAATAAAGTGAGTTATTTTAGATCATAAATAAGTATATATCTTTTGAACCGTAAGATTGATTTTTTAAGAATTTTGACCGTTAGATCGTGATTTTTTTTTTGAAGAAAAAATCAAATACAATGTTTAAATGTAATATAAACTAATGTGTTGCCCGTGCTTACGGCACTTGTGTGCAAATATAATTTGACTGTTCAATAGAATTGTCTTGAACCGTAAATAGGTAAAGATATTTGACCAAAAAGATTGATTTTTTAACTACTTTTCATTGTTAGATTGAATTTTTTGTAGTATTAATTCAAGCTTAAATGTAATATATATATATGACAATTAAATTTGCTATTTCATGTAATGTTAAAGTGTGGAAAGGGACCATTCACCACACAATATCCATTTCCAAATCTTGCAGGATTTGGGCGGAGATTTAAATCAATCTTAATTGTCTGATTTTCAAGTTACTAATTATCATGTCAACATTTAAAACGACATGACTATTATTTGATTAATTAGTGATAAATCCCATGACAACGAGAACATGCACTTGTCGAACCTTCACATCTGGTTTGATGTTTACAGGGTTTCACCAACATTTAAGACATGCATCAAAGTTTATGTTAACCATATAAAGACGAAAATATATCATGTGAATTTAAATTGTGTGTTATACACGTGCGATAAGTTTCACTATACTTGTTGTATTCGCACAATTGAGATTCACTCAGTGTACAATGCATCAAGCGTATTATAAAAGTACTTCACATATAGACTTTAATTTTTCCCACTCTCTTCTTGTCTGAAGGAGCAATGGCTTTAAATTAGATTTGTATTAATTTCCTAAGATAAAGTATTTAAACTTTTGGTTTAATTACCCTACTGTTGTGATTTTGTTATTGTAATATAATTTTTAATAATATAACAAGAGTTCCTTAGCATGATTAATTTTCTTACTTCTGTAAATTAATGCAGAAGTCAGACGATGCTATTAGAGAAAATAAGACTAAATCAAAGAAATTTTAATCAAATTTATTGGTCACCTTTCTTCGTCAAATTCCTAACCTATAAGTCATTAATTTATTGAATGCTTGCTTGATCTGAAAAACAACCAAATATTATATTGTAGAAAGAGATAATAGGAGTGTTCTAAAAATTGGTGGACTGAAGTGGTTTTGTTACCTACTTAGTAGTTTAAAATTTTCAAGTCTTCAACATAAATGTACGTATATGGTTTTCATAGACACTGCTCTGGGTGTCCAAGAAGCCTAATTATCTTCTTTAATTAGCATATCAACCCAAATATGTCTTCTAAACCTTTACTCTATGCAATGGAAATTAATCTCTTGAAACATTTTAAGTATGTGGTTAACTTGTAATAATTAGAGCTTCCAAAAGGGGTTGGAGTAGGCTAAAAAATCCCATTTCATATCCTCGGCATCTCTTTATTCTTAAGATAAGGATTGGTTATGCATCAAAAATGAAATTTAGATCTTGAAAATAATAATAATAATAATAAATTCAATGGCTTTAGCACACATTTGAGAAGTGTTCCTTGCACGATTTTGGCATAGGAAGTATAACTTAGAACAAGTGAAGTACAAAGAGCAACTTTTATATAGAATGAGAGAGGAAATGTTTGGTTCAATTCAATCGTTTGATCATGTTTATTGTGTGGTTGTTATAGATGTGAGAGTTTTTAAAATTTTTATTTTATTATGTCAAAATAAAATTACACATATATGGTTGTGTTGATGCATATTAAAACCTCTATGTGACAATGAGAATGGTGAGTTTTACATTATGATGCAAATCATGTAATTTATCGTGTTATATAGCGTTATTGCCTGTTTATATCATACATACTGAGAGAGATGATGGGGTTATATTATATTTATTTTTTTTATTTGTTAAGGGCTTTATGTAATTTAGTTGAAAGTTAGAGGATTTAATTGTAATAATTAATAATTGAGGGATGCATTTTATAACAAGTCAATAATTGAGTGATGTTTAGTGCAATTTTGTTTTACTGACTACTCTCAAATGATTCTTATTAGGAGAATTTGGTGGTATCATTTTTTATTCATTTATAATGGAAATTTAAATAACAGGTTAGCATAATCTGAAGTTGATTTAGGACCGTTAAATTCTTTTGTCTTCAGCTTACTGTTAAATATGTCTCTTTTCTCTACTTAGCAAAATTTTTAGGAAGAATTCATAGACAGAAACTTTTAGATCCATTAGATGCATGTGGTAAGCCCCACCACATACACTCACCACATGCATCCAATGGATGTAAATGTTTCTGCCTACGAATTCTGCTTAAAAATTCTGCCTGAGTAGCATTATCTTTTTTAGTCTGATAGTAGGCTCATGTACTTGCAGATCATCGTACTGAGAGTAAACTGTTTAGGTAAGTTTTATCCAATTCCTAAGCACATCCGGTGAAATCATTTAACCAATATAACCACGATCAATTATAACTTTAAACCCATAATATATGTTTATTTACTCCAATTTAG
This sequence comes from Cornus controversa, assembly GCA_026545225.1. Lineage (NCBI taxonomy): Eukaryota > Viridiplantae > Streptophyta > Magnoliopsida > Cornales > Cornaceae > Cornus > Cornus controversa. The sequence goes on along the minus strand of CM048849.1, from coordinate 63,756,419 downwards.
TAGCTTGTGTTTCAGCAAGGATAACCAACATTAAGAATTATATTCCCTAATTATCGAATAAAAGAATAATATTCTCTAAACAATAATAATTATTATCAAAATTTTTGGTATCAAACAATATTGTTATCAAAGCTGGTTTAATATAATTTAAAGCTTTAGAAGGAAAATCCAAAAGTGGTGTTTTGAATTATTTCTCAACATTAATTTTTTACCCTCGATTTTGAAAATTGTAGTTACAAATGAGAATCTTATCCATATATATATATATATAGGCATCACTTTTGTAATGGAAGGTTAGGATGATTAGAGATTAAGATTTAATTTTTAGAATTCTCTACCCAAATATCTAGATATTTAGGAACACTCCACTCTTCTAGAATCCTTTTTTTTAATCTACCAATTTTTACAAACTTCACTCTTCTAGCATTTTTTTTCAATCTACAAATTTCTACCAACTTTTCAATATTCTAGAATGTTTCATTTCTATGTAACACACCTTTAAACAAAAAGTATTATACTCTAACATATCCATATTTGTAGTTTTTTCATTTTCTTTTATACCAATTTTTTTACTGTAACATTTTTTAAATGAAAAGCCAATTATATCTTTACATATAAAAACATTTATTTTTTTCAAACCTATCTTACTAACTATGATGTCAAATAATAATTAAAATTTTTATGTAAAAAACATCCTTCTTGGTTCTAGAAATGAAAAGTTACTAATTAGTAAAGACAAAGAGATTGTAATAAGAAAAGGAGAAAGAGTTTAATAGAAAAGCTAGGAAACTAAGAGAGGAAAAGTTTCATATCTTCACAATACCGATTATTTGTAAGATACAAATGATGTTAGATGAATTAATTGTAGGGCTCACTATTAATACATGCAAAATATAAGATGAATAAAAAAAATTAGGGGACGGTTATAGTTATGGCCGCTACTCACCGGGGCTTCGGTTGCCGGCTCCCCTGTCTTAAGTCACCAATATCCTTGACCTTCCAATACTGGGCAAACGTCAACCCTTATACATGGTCTTACGACTTTGCGAAAATTTGTATTTTTGGTAAAGTCACTCAATCACCCCAACCCCCTTTGTGATGCCCAAAATTTATAAATTCTTGGCCAGTTGATTGTTGTAATGATGAGAGTCTCCAATGAGAAGAGGAGAAAAAAATGTGAGGATAAAAAATAAATAAATAAATAAAAATTAAGGGTCTCGATAAAAAATAAAAAGGAGAAAAGTGAAGAAAAACTAGATGAAAAGTTCTATCGTTTTCAAAAACTAATCATCCCTTAGATGGAAATAAATATAGGATAAAATTAAATTTTAAAAGCGCACTATTAATAAATGGTATTGGTTGGAGCGTAAGAATAGAAGATAAATAAATTTGTTTTAGGCCTCGACCAATGGTAAAGATTTAATAATAAGTTCAAATAATTTAATTCATTCTAAAACTTCTAATTTATATCATTTTTTCAAAACTTTTCTCTTTTTCTCTCTATGACTCCTCATTTTAGGTTTTTTTTATTTTTTTTATGAATTGTTGAATATATACTTAATAGATAATTAAAAAAATTAGAAATTATAAAACTTTTCATCTTCTCCGGTTAACTTTTATATTTTTTCCCTAACAACAAAAAATTTAGATGAAAAATCAACAAATGAACAAACAAGTCATCTAAAAGAATTAGAAGATAATACAATAATGAAAGAAATATATATTAGAAACTTAGATTTATAATGATAATCAAATAAGTGATAAGAAAATTCTTTACGAAAAACATGAAAAAAATGAAAAAAAAATGAACCAAGTAAAAAAGAAATAAAGATCTTATTAAAAAATCATATTCTATTCCCACAAATATTGACGCACCGAAAAAATATTGTTAAAAAATTAAGAGATTTATTAGTAGAAAATGGTCCAATTAAATATAATAATTTCAATAAGAATAATTTTTTAATATTTAATATTAAAATATTACATATTAAATGATCACTCTTATATTTTTCGCCTAAGACCTCAAATTATGTTTAGCCAGCCTGCTTGTTATACTATCTTGTCATTCTTCCAAAATAAAGTTGCTACAAATTTTTATAGTTGGCTATGTATGCCTGTCCAACTTCACATCTAACATTATTTTCTTAAAATTATTATTATTATTATTTATTTATTTTATTGTGACAAAAAACTCATCCTTTGAAAGCTGAAGAATACTACAAACCAGCTCGATCACTTTCAAAAATTAATAATACGTTAAATATGACCACATACCGATTTAAAAAGAAAAAAAAAAGTAGCAGAAGAAGGAGTAACGTTAGCTTAGGTATCGCATACCAGAATTAATATAAGCCAAAGTTCTTACATGCTTGGATTAGATTTGTTAGAAATAAGAAGAGAAGAGATAATATCTCTGAATTGTATTAATGAATTGTCTATAATAGTATACAATGAGGGCATATATATAGGAGAAGGAAAGAGTGGAGAGCAAGTTATCCTATACATAAGAGGAATCCTAATTGGATGTGGAAAAGGATAAATATAAAATATAATATACTGATATATATTAGGAATAATTACACTTACCTCCCTTCTAGTTTGGCTTTATAACACTTACCTCCCCTATGTTTTGGAATATAACACTTACCCCCCTCTAGTTTGCACATTGGTAACAAATACACCCTTTTGTCAATCAAACTAACAGTTATTGCTAATATCATCAAAATTTAATCTTAAAAGGACAATTATACCCTCAAAAATGTTGCAACTGAAGTTAGCGGGTCTCGATTTCAATGACAGCTCCGACATTGGGATAGTAGTGGCTAGTGGTTTGGCCGGAGTTGGGTCTTCTCAGCAATGGGATGGCATTGGGATGGTAGTGGCTAGTGGTTTGACTAGAGCTGGGTCTTCTCGGCAGTGGTTTCAATGGTGATTGTTGATGGTGCAGGTGGTGGGTGGTGACTCTTCTGGAGGTGATGTTGCTATGGTTGAAGGTCCGAAGTGGGTCTGTTCAAAATGGTGGCTCATAGTGGGATATAATTGTCCTTTTAAGATTAAATTTTGATGATATTATCAATAACCGTTAGTTTGATTGACAAAATGGGGTATTTGTTACCAATGTGCAAACTAGAGGGGGGTAAGTGTTATATTCCAAAACACAGGGGAGGTAAGTGTTATAAAACCAAACTAGAAGGGAGGTAAGTGTAATTATCCCTATATATTAACACTCCCCCTCAAACTCAAGGTGGGTTATAAGACGCCATCTGGAGTTTGAAAACAAGCTCTCGAAAACGTCCTGGTGGAAGAGATTTGGTAAAGATATCTGCTATCTGATCATGAGAGGTAACCGATCGTAACTGCAAAATATTCTGAAGTAGATGATGACGAACAAAATGACAATCGATCTCAATGTGTTTGGTCCGCTCATAAAAAATATCATTATGTGCAATTTGAATAGCATTATTGTTATCACAATAGATGTGAGTAGCAGTGGGCGAACAAATACCCATATCTTGAATAAGCCATCGTAACCATAAAAGCTCAGAAGTAGTATCGGTAAATGCTCTATACTCGGCTTCAATGCTAGATCGAGCAATAACAGACTGTTTCTTACTACACCAAGAAATCAGTGAACTTTCAAGAAAGAAGCAATATCCTGTAGTGGAACGGCGATCTGTTGGGTCACCAGCCCTAGGGCTGCACAAAGAACCGTAGGAACCGGAACCGGAACCGGAACCGTATGGAACCGTACCTGAACCGAACCGAACCGTCGGTACGATTCCGGTTCCATTTTTTAAGGAACCGTTGAACACGGTTCCGGTTCCGGTTCCAGTCCCAGCAGAACCGAACCGAACCGAACCGAACCGTAGGTGACGGTTCCAAGGAACCGGAACCGTACCGGAACCGTTAAATTAGTTATATAATTATATTAATTATTAGTCTTATTACTAATTTACTATTATAATATTATGATAATATTATACAAACACCAAACATATATGGTTAAACTACATTTATTATCAATAATATTGTATTATATTATATAATGATTCAATATATTAGATTGTAAAATTGAAAAAAAAAAAAAAAAAAACCCGGAGAACCGCGGTTCCGGAACCGAACCGAACCGTTGGCTACGGTTCGGTTCGGTTCGGTTCCACCTCCCAACGGTTCCGGTTCCGGTTCCAAAAAACAGGGAACCGTTGGGACGGTTCCGGTTCCGGTTCCTCCAGGAACCGTTGGGAACCGAACCGTGTGCAGCCCTAACCAGCCCAATTTGCATCAGAATAAGCACGAAGCACCAGTGAAGACTAACAAGAGAAAAAGAGCCCACGAAATACAGTACCCTTGACATAGCGGAAAATACGAAGAATAGCAGCAAAGTGAACTGATCTCGGTGAAGCCATGAACTGTCTGACAATATGTACGGCATGAGAAATATCTGGACGAGTGACAGTAAGATATACCAGACTACCAACCAACTGACGATACAGAGTACCATCACGAAGAAGTTCACCATCATGTGGAGTAAGTTTCACATTAGGCTCAAGTGGAGTATCAGCAATCTTGTTGTCTGTGATGCCAGCTTTGGAAATAAGATCAAAACAGTACTTTGCTTGAGTAAGGTAGTAGCCATCAGTAGCTCTAGTAATTTTCAGTCCAAGAAAATAACTGAGAGGTCCAAGATCTTTCATTTCAAACTGATGATTGAGAAACTGCTTAAGTTCTTGAATACCTTGAGTATCATCCCCGGTGATGATTATATCATCAACATAAAGTGAGAGAAGAATAATACCATTTGCAGTATGCCAGATAAATAAAGCCGAATCATATGTACTGGTAGAATAACCAAGACGAGAAATAGTAGAACTAAACTTGGCAAACCAAGCTCGAGGTGCCTGTTTTAGACTATACAGAGCACGCCTAAGTCGACAAATCTGATGAGGTGGATGATCAAAACCTGGAGGAGGCTTCATATAAACTTCCTCGAGCAAATCACCATTGAGGAAGGCATTTTTGACATCCATCTGAAAAAGTTTCCAATGACGGGAAGCAGCCATAGCAATAAGAGTACGAACAGAAGGAAGACGAGCAACAGGAGCAAAAGTCTCCTCATAATCAATGCCATACTCCTGTGTGAACTCCCTTGCCACAAGTCGGGCTTTATAGCGCTCAACAGACCCATCTGAACGAGTATTGATTTTATAAATCCATTTACATCCAATGGCAGACTTCCCTGGAGGCATTTCAACTAGATCTCATGTATGAGTCTGGGCAAGTGCATCTAACTCTTCTTTCATTGCTCGCTGCCATAAAGGGTTAGAGAAGGCCTCGCTAAAAGTGTGAGGTTCATGAAAGGTTGCAAGAGCATGATAACAATGATAGTCATGAAGATGTGCAGGGGAGGTTATTACCCGAGTGGATCGACGAGGATCCAAAGCAGTGGCAGCATTAGGAGCCTCAGGCGGGACAGATGATTGGAACTCAACTGCAGGAGGGGTCAACCACATGTGATGAGCCAGAAGGGTCAACTGTATCTGATGAGCTAGCAGAAGGAGAATCTGGAAAAAGATCTGCAGATGTATCTAAAGAAGGAATAGGAAACTGGTGATCAGAAATACCAGTGAATGTGGATAAGGTATGAAACATTTTATGTTCCCAAAAAATAACATGACGAGATACTCTAAAACGTCTCGCAACTGGATCATAACACCTATATCCTTTTTGTTCAAGTCCATACCCAAGAAAACAACAGAGTTGAGCACGAGGTTGTAATTTTATTCGCTCATGAGGATGAAGAAGAACAAAACAAGCACACCCAAAAACTCTAAGATTATTATACTCAGGAACTTGCCCGTAAAGACGCTCATAGGGTATTTGATTTTGTAAAAGTGGTATGGGTACACGATTCATGGTATAGACAACAGTGAGGGATGCTTCACCCCAAAAAGATGATGGCACAGAAGAAGAAATGACAAGTGATCTAACCAAATCTAAAATATGTCAAAATTTTCGTTCAGCTGAACCATTTTGTTGAGATGTATCAGGACAAGAAGAATGAAAAATAGTGTCATATTATTTGATTTTGCCTGTATTCTGTAGCATTATCAGAACGAAAAGTTTTGATATTGGTGAAAAATTGAGTTGAAACCATTTGTGTGAAATCACGAAAGATGTTGAGTAATTCAGAACGATTTTTCATTAAAAAGATCCAAGTGAATCGTGAAAAATCGTCCAGAAATATAATAAAATAACGTGCCCCACCCATGGTGGCTACAGGAGAAGGTCCCCAAACATCAGAATGAACAAGATCAAAAGGAGAAGAAGAAAATGACTCACTGTTATTATATGGTAAAGCAGGCTGTTTACCTAATTGACAAGAAATGCAATCAAAAGAATCGATTTTAACTGATCCTAACAAACCCTTAGATGCGAGACTTTTGACTCGAGAAATCGATGCATGACCCAAACGAGAATGCCACAACTCAAGAGTAGGTATACTACGTTGTGTAGATACAGCTGTGACAGATGAGGTAGGTAGATGTAAGGAAGAAAGCTCAAATAGGCACCCTGTCTTACGGCCTGTCCCAATGATCTGACCTGTTTAAGGATCCTGTACAACACAGCCAGTAGAGGTAAATGTTATATTCAAACCTAGCTCAGTCAATTGACCAACAGACAAAAGATTAAGAGAAAGATTGGGAACAAGATAAACATTGGGAACAGACAGATTTGACTGAGAGACAGTGCCTATGTGACTAACGGTCATAGTGAAACCATTAGCTGTGTGAATAATAGGGGCATGAGATGTAGGAGTCTGAGCAGTAAGCAAAGTATGGTCAGGTGTCATATGATTGCAGCAAGTAGAGTCCAAAATTCATGAATTAGGTGTACCTGGTGCGGTTGAGAAAGCAGAGTTAGATGAGCTTGAACCTGATTGCTTGGATAGAACCTGGTGGAGAATTGCCTCCAGATCAGCAGTAGAAAATGTAAATGGGGACGTCTGAGAATGAGTAGTAACTGATGTAGAAGAAGAAAAATGAGAGGACACTTTCTCTGTGGTACCTATAGCTGCAGCATTGCGAGGTCTAAGAAGTTTGAAACACTTCTCAATTGTATGCCCTGATTTGTGACAGTATTTGCAGGAACGTTGACTAGGTTTGAGATGAAATGACTGTGCTTGCTGTTGGTTACCACCATTGTAATAAGAAGAATATCTGTTGAGTGAAGGCCGAAAAGAATAATAGCTGTGAAGTGAAGACCCACACTAAAATCTCATTGTGGTGAAAAAACTCATTTTGAGCCATGTACAAATCCCAAATGACAAAACCGACTGCAAAATTGGAATCAGCGCAAAATTTCACGCAAGGTAGGCCCATGAATTTTTTTTTTGTTGATGACGTGGCAATACCTGATGACGTGGCAATGAAGGGCTGAAATGGCAGTCCACGAGGCACAGAAGCTGACGTGGTAGTCCACGAGGCACAGAAGCTGACGTGGTAGTCCACAAGGCAGAGAAAGCTGACGTGTCAGTCCAAGTGGCAATGAAGGCTGACGTGGCAGTCCACGCGATACAGAAGCTGACGTGTCAGTCCACGCAGCAGAGAAAGATGATATGGCAGTCCAGAATGATGACGTGGCAAATGAGTCAGCGATGACGTGGCACTGTTCAGGCTGAATTTTTTTTTTCAAGGGCTTCGATCTGATATATTCAGAAGATGAAAACAGGTCCAGAAGATTGAGATTCGACACAAAATAGGGAAAAAAAATAAAAAAGTTATCTTTGATTGATGAGAACAATTGACGCAGAAAAATTTAAAACCTAAGCTCTGATACCATGATAGAAATAAGAAGAGAAGAGATAATATCTCTGAATTGTATTAATGAATTGTCTATAATAGTATACAGTGAGAGCATATATATAGGAGAAGGAAAGAGTGGGGAGCAAGTTATCCTATACATAAGAGGAATCCTAATTGAATGTGAAAAAAGATAAATATAAAATATAATATACTAATATATATTAACAAGATTCACAAGTTATTTACACTCACTTTTACAATATCACGCAAATATGGTCACATAGTGATCAATAACTTTCATATCAACTAGAATTTAATACTTTCCTGATACCAAATGAACGCAAGCAACATTTGGACGTACTTGGATCTTACTCATAAATCATGTGATAGACTTGCTTTCCCAATAGCAATACCGTATGTGTATATATATATATATTTGTTCTCTTCTTTATTTTCAAATGATTTTTGAAAATGAAGCTGTGCTAAATTTCTCCATCTCCTTCTAGAAGATTGAAAAAAGCTAACATTTGACGAACGAATTCTCACAGTTCCAATGACACACAAACATGGTCACATAACCATTAAAGATAATCATATCCACTACAAGTTAATAAGTATCATATATTAGAATAAACATTGATCAATTTTTGGACATACTTAGATCAAATTAGAAAGCATTTATATAAATGGACAAGCTTCACTTCTGCGATCTGCCACGAAATATGAGTAAAAATTTTCTTCATTGATTTTTTTTTTTTTTTAAATTTCTTTAATGACAACATTTGTAGCTATTCGTAGTGATTCATGTTACTAAAATGAGTAATATTAATGCTAGTCAATGCCACTCATTTTAGTAACGTGAGTTATTAGTGATTGGTGTCACTCATTGTAATAATGTAAGTCAATAAATATCAGTAGTGGTCCAAATGGAGCGCCTCTCTAAAAAAGATAATGGTCCATGAAATATATTACTCGCCTTGTCTAATTTTCTATAATCTGGCTTTGGAATTAAATGAAGTCGTGTTTAATTTGATTTCCTTGTAACCTTTTAAAGGAAAGGAAATTGAAATCACTTGCAATGACATAACCTGACATTTCATTTTCATTTACCTCATATTTTTAGTGTGGTTGCTATTATTTCTAAGGATTAGCTGGGACACGTACTGGTTTTCTTCATCAAATTGATTTACGCAGCATGTTGATGTAGGCAATTGTTTAGTCGTTATCAATTCTAATCGACACATTAAACTTGTAAAAACTGTTTTTTTATTGTTTAATACAAGCGAATAGGGATTTTAAATGTATTAATTATGATATCAATTTATTGAGATTTAAATAAATAGCATTTTATCATTTTATGGTCACATGAATCATACATATTTCATGACACATGATGCCGCTTTCTTTGTTTTATACGGCATCTTAGAGCATGCCTTTACAATATAGAGGAAACTTTAGCATTAAATTAATTGGTCATCTCATATTACACATGGGATAAACAAGTTTCTAATGTATACAAAATAACAAAAACAAAAGAAGGAATCAAAAAAGGCAATTGTTAAATTCATATGAAAATTTTGTCTATACATATATTTTTGTATATGCATGTGATTTAGAAACTTTGGTGAGCCGATTATTTATATGATATGTATAAGAATCATGCTATTTAAATATAATTGTCAGACATACATTTTTATATTTATTGGATGTATGTGGTAGGTCCCATCACATGAATTCATTACATATATCATATGGATAAAAACAATTTTGTCTAATAACTCTACCTATCGATCATTTTCCTATATATAATAGTAATGTTGCTTGATGACTACTGAAATATTAAAATTCTTCAACAACAATGTGAGAGCAACTTTGGTGGTGTTGTGTGTGAAAGAGCGCTAAATCTTATATATATATATATATATATATATATATATATATATATATATATACATATAGGGAGTTGATATTGACACTCCACCAATATTCTCTGGCACTCCACTTCTACCTTTTTGTAAAGTACAATTACAAAGGTGTCCCTCTACTATCCAATATTTGATTTTTATATATTTTAATATCCTAATTGTCCTTATTTGATAATGTTAGAATTCTTAACTCTAAATTGCAACTTCTCTCTCACGTTCTTTTTTGGTGTGAAAATACCTCTTCGTTGATTTTAAAAATATTATTTTTTCATGTTGAATCAATTTATCAATATTTATTTTAGAAGTAAAAAAGTTTAGGATTCAATATAATAATTTAGAGAGTATCAATCAAAAAAATATGTAATTCAGATAATAAAAGTTAGATGATTAGATAAGTTGGGAAGAAGTTGTTAATAATAGATTACATAGAGAAATATTAAAAATATATTTGAGTTGGAAACAAACATTATATCAATGAATAAAACTTATTTGGAAAAAAATTAATTATATTTAAAATCAAAAGAAAGTTTAATTTCACTTGAATAAAAATTATGATATATAGTTCTTTAAGAAAACTAAGGAAATCTTTTTTATTTTAATAGAGAACTTTTATAAATTAAAAGATGAAAAGAGAAAAACATGACTCTATGAAATATTTTTTCAATTGTAGTTGTCTTAATTTAACTAAGGAGCCTTTGCACCAAAATTTCAAAAGATAAAAATAAATAAATTAATATGATATTTTTCTTGGTTTGCTTTTTATTTTCTCCTCCTTTCTTTCTATTTTGTTTGTTCACAAATTGATGGTATGTTTCAAAATTTTAATTTATGTTATTTTGTAAATAAGACACATGAAAAGTGAGTAAAAATAGAATATTTCAAATTTTGGATTATTTGAGTTATATAGGATAAGGACACGAACAACAAGTTTCAATTGAAAAATGTCTAAATTATAGTATTTGGGTGATAATAAATGGATTGTTATACTGTAAACCTAAAGTAAAAAAGTTGAAAAAACTTTTTTTTAAGAAAAATAAAATAAAATTAAAATTGAGTCTTGAATTATAAGGACAATTAGGGTACTAAAAATATAAGAATCTAAAATGGAATAACATAAGACCACTTTTGTAATTTTACTTTACAAAATATAGGAGTGGAGTGCCAGAGGATATTGGTGGAGTACCAATATCAGCTCCCATATATATATATATGCGTGTGTGTAGGAGTGTAGCCATGAATTTATACAAGTGGGTACGAATGCAAAAGTTCGGACTACAATTTATTTTTTATAAAACTAAGTAGGTACATTACTTAATATTTAATATTTCATTACAATTCTAAACCCCAAAAATTACATTTACTATATATATATAAAAAAATTATAGAGATAAGTGGCTACTAATGAATGCGCACCATGCAATTTTAAGATGGTACTATTAAATTATTAATTATTCTGGCTCGTAATCTAGATACACAAATGTTCTGATGTTATCTGTGGATGGTGGAACTATGAAGGAAAAAGTTATCAAACAAATAATAATACACAAGTTTACAAACCTAACTTCATATTCTTTTACTTGATTCATCTAGTCATCTATCATCCGATGCCAATCATCAAGATAAGAATACAATATGTTAAATGACATCCGTGAAGGAGACATATAAACAAATGCATGAAAAACACATGCATTTATTTATTAATTAACAATTGATCGATGTTGTCATTTTGACTCTTGCCTAGCTTTGTCCTTTGTCGTTGCATATATATATATATATATATATATATATATGCTTATGGAACATTTCAATTTCCATCATAGTCATTTATGTGATTGTGTTCTTATCCCTTTTTTTCAAAGCTATCATTCAAGCTCCGCGTCCATCGAGTTTATATATATATATATATGAAAAATGATAGGTGGCAGAATTACTAGCTATATATATATGAAAAATGATTAGTGACGGTACTTGTGTTATATCATATAAGTACGAGTTCTTACAAAATGGCTGATGTGGATCAATCAAAACTAAATAAATGTTTAAAATTTAAATAAAAAAAAAATTAAACATGAGTTATTTGATTGGTCCACGGAGTACGCCGATTACCCCCATTTTGTTGGTTCAGTGCAACCTGTTTTTGTTGTTGGTTCAGTGCAACTATATGGTCTTGTTCCACCAGTCTCTGTCCCAGAAACAGTTAAATCGTAGTCTAATTGATTTGATGATTTTATGGACCCATTTGTCATTAGAATTCTACACTACAATTCTAATTCTAATTCTAATGGTAGATGCTCGGGACCAAGTTACTATTATTTCTTTTTCCGTTTTTGCAAGTATTGTCTGATGACAGAATTATTAGGTTGAATTGTTAGTCCTACACTTTTTCATTTATAAGATGTATGTGGTGATCGAGTGTATATGGTAGGACCCATTACATGCATTTAGTGAATGTAAAAATGTAAGTCTGACAATTCTGTCTTAATAATATGGTGTTATAGATATATATGTGTGTGTGTATGTGTATATGTTTTATTTTTTCTACCACAACCAAAACTATTACAGTACAAATTATGATCCTATATCAAACTCCCCTGAATTGGGTAAGCTGGATGCGTTTGAACATTAATTTCATCATAAAAAAATACTAAAAATAAAAAAATAAAAATTATACTTTGGATTGTAAACAAATAATATTCAGTATTTCAATAACAAGTCTTCACTGTAAAAGTAGCATAGAATTACAAAATCTTGATTCTAATTCTCAATTTGTTTCTTCAGTCGGCCAATAATATATGGAGTAAGATCCTTTCCGGCGCCAGAGAGGGTCTAAGTACTGAACTATGAAATATGAAACAGAAAATTTGCTCTATATTCTATTTTTTTCTGAATGGTAAAAAAAGAAAAAACCTTAGACCTCAACATTTTAGTGTGCACGCATTTAATTAACTTGGACATCATAATTTGATTTTTGAAGAGAGGAGATGTCATAGTAATTATTTGATACAACTGTATAAGTTTGTATTATGAGGTATGAGAATATAGATATGAGTTTAAAACTAACCACTTTGTGTTTGTGTGTGTGTCTATATATATATATATATATGTATAGAAATTGTAGTTCATGCAGTGTGACATAAAAGAACAAGCTTTGATGTTGTGCGATGAGGTTGAAAGTGAAAGGATGCCAGAGAGAAGGATTTTTATGTTGTTATGGTATGATATAAAGAAAATATGCTATTTGTGTCTCAAATTTTGGGCCCTCCTATGTATCTGCCATGCTATTTTTTTATTTATTTTTGGCAATTGTATCTTTCATGCTGCTAAACTAAAACAAACAAAACAAAAAAAATGCATACCTATAAAGGTACCTAGCAAGGGTGTTTTTATTGAAAGGCACTCATACCTGTAAAGGTGCCTGTATATACGGGTGTGGAATATATTTAGGGAGAAAGCTAAAATAAATATCAAGGCTTCAAAGCCGAATGAGTCAAACTGCATTTTCGTCGCATGCGGAGAATAGGTATAATGACCTTTTTTTTTCTTTTTTCTTTTTAATAATTGTATAATGACTTTTATCCTACCAGTGAGAGAGAGAGAGTAGATTTCTATACTTATAATTTTGTGAAAACATGAGTATTCCCAGTAAGTTAGGTCCTGCATTTATATCCGTTGGATGAAGAGAGTGACATCACCAACTCTTCAACCAAGTACATAGGAGGAGAAAGAACTTATAGTTGAATTTCTTTTTCTTTAGATAAGCACTCACATATTACCCAAACTCCTTCATTACTCTTTAGACTATGTTTGGTTAGTTAGAAATAACATAAAATGAAAAGAAATATAATTTTTTTGAATATTTTAAAATTTTGGTTAATGGAAAAAAGAAATTTTTATAGGAAAGTAAGTTTTCTTAATCAGATAACTTTCTCAAAAAAATTTCTACAAAATATAATTGATTTCTTGAGAAAGTTTTATAAATTTACAAAAATATTCTTTTTTTTTTCTTGTAAGTTTAATTCATTTCAAACTATAAAATTATAATTTCTTATAACTTTCTTGAAAAAAATTTCATCCTAAAAACAAATGTAGGTTAGAAAAATATATTTTTCTTTCACTCACTTTACTTTCTTTCACATTCTTTTACTTTCACTTTTTCATATTATTTTTCATCTAACCAAACTGACTCTTAAAATATTAATTTTCATCGAACCAAACTGACTCTTGAGAAATCAAATTGACTCTTAAGAAAATTGTGCTACTAAATTAGGGCTCGTTGAGTAACAAAAATAATTTTTTTTTTTATAAAGTTCTTGAAAAATATTTTCAAAAAAGTTGAATCAAATAAGTACATAACTATCACCTATTTGTTCACCATGGAATTGAGTACAACTGTACTAAGTGTAAAGCTATTTATCAAGGAAAAACAAGAAATTCAAAACTTCAAGTAGAGCATGTTAATGAACTTAAATTCTCTCTAGTAAAATGTATCCTATAATATTCCGGTAGAGTACAAAATGCTACATAACCCATTTATTAAGTTGACGATCATTTTACATTTTAAAATTCACTATTTTAATAATAAAATAGATTTTAATCATTATTTGTCAAATTTTACTACTATAATGGTGTGCAAATCTGTGAAAAGGTGTGTATTGAAGAGATTTTTCAATTCACTAACAATGAGCATTAATTTACTAGTTTACAATTTTTGAAGTTATAATTGCGCACTTTAATCACCGAAATGCCCCTCATCTCCATTCAGATCTCCTGGTTGTTGTTGGGCAATTTCGTCCAACTGCCTCAAAAACAAAACCACGGGCAAGACGCCGCGTATGTGAGACATCTCATGTCAGTATGCTAAAACATTTATTAGTTTTGGGGTCCCACACAAAAGTGTGTTAGGTAAGCAAACAAGTTGGTCCCACCTCATCGGATAAACCTGAACATCAACGTCCTTTATATCGCCACGTTTTCATCTTCGCTGTCATCATTGATTGTGGTCCCACACACCCGCAAGATCAGGATAGGATAAGCTGGATAACAACAAAAATACAAATAATAAACAAATATAATATTATATCAGAATATTCGAGTATATCCATATAATTCAAGCTATACCAAATAATTGACCTTACTGACGTGGATCATTGCTGTCTGGTCTACAGTGTAGATTGTTGTGATGTGCATCATTCACTATATACATGTGGATGATCATGTGAGTGACCGCTTGTTCGTCCACGTAAGACAAGTGGGTCCCAAACTTTTGGTATATATAAATTGGTTTTCAAGTTTAGTGCAAAAAGCAAGCATTTTAAGAGAACTCCTGAGCTCAATTGAGAAGCCTATGGCCGGAGAAATCGCGAGAGTTGCGATGAGCCACCGGATTCTTACATTCGATAGTCGTGAAATTGACTTTTCCGGTGGGCCGGCAATGAGTTTGTCTGATACGGTCTTCGGGTTTCTTGATCTAGAAGGCGAAGGGTCGCTGGAAAGTGTTGCTAGCATTGAGGAATATGACGAAAATGATGGTAAAGATGGAGAGAAAGAAATCTCTGAAAGTACAAACGAAGATAACAAGACTTTTTGGGAGACCCAACACCAGCTTTTACATGTAAGTTCCTATTGATCTCTCTATATATATACACACACACACATATTCTGATCTAACTTCTAAGGTATATACTTGCAAATATTATAATCCAAATAATGTCCACCTATGAACTTCTATAGTTTGTTCCTTCAAACTTTGTTCTATTATCAACATGTGTGCACTTGTTGCCTTGGAAATATAACATAGACTAATTAATTCTTTTGTTATCACCAATATGCAGGCCACCATAAGCAGGACTAGCTCTTTGGAAGCAAGGATACGAAATGCCACTAAGGAAGCATTAAAAGAAGTTCAAATTGCAGGGAATGCATGTGTTTGTCGGAGACCTGTGGCGGGCGGTTGCCGGAACTGCCTAATGAGAGAAGTTTGTAGCCGTCTTCAAAATGCCGGTTACAATTGTGCTATTTGCAAGACTAAATGGAAGAGCTCTCCAGATATCCCATCAGGTATATATATATATATATATAGATAGAGAGAGAGAGAGAGAGAGAGAAATTCAAATATCTAATTTAACTAACCACCTTAATCATTTTAATTATAAGAACTACTCTCACTAATATAAGAAATATATGCATAACTACTAATAGTGAATATAATAAATTAATCTAGTTTAGATCAGGAATATTCGTGTTATATATATATATATATATATATATATATAATTGATCGGGTTAATTAATATATTTGAGACTTTATTTGTTGCAGGTGAACACAGTTTTTTAGATGTGATGGACAAGTCGAATTCTAAGAAAGGAGAAGTGAGAGTGATAATAGAGTTGAACTTTCATGCCGAGTTTGAGATGGCCCGAGCAAGTGAAGAATACAACAAGCTGATCATTAAGCTTCCTGAAGTGTTTGTTGGAAAAGTGGAAAGATTACATTCATTATTAAAGATACTGTGCTCAGCTGCTAAGAAGTGCATGAAAGAGAAAAAAATACACATGGGTCCATGGAGGAAATATAGGTACATGCAAGCAAAGTGGCTGAGCACATGCCAGAGGACCACATCCACAGCGCCGCCCTTGTCCACCGGTTATCCTAGCCGGCCATCTAGGCCGAGGGCGTCGATGCTAACACTAGATTTGCTCGACAACTTGCCTAATTTACATCGGACAGTGGTTGAGGTTGTGTGATACGTACTGTGAAATAAGTTTTTGTTTCTTCTTCTCTAATTGTGCTCCTTTTCAAATAAGGGTAACCCTTTTTTTTTTTTTTTTTTTTTTTCTGTCCCTTTAGATATGCACTTGTGAGACGATTGACTAGAATTATATAGATTACGGAATTTTGGTGCTTTTAGTCGCTGTTTAAATTAACTTCAGCTACTTTTAATTGATTGATCGATGTGGATAAACCTTATTAGTTCAAGACAAAATTCTGAAGCATTCCCAACATTTTATTTTCAAAATTGTGAATTCTAAGAGCAAAGCTTTAATACTTGACTGGTCAAATGGCATACCTGCGGCTTGCAGTTAGCTCTCTCCTTTTATAGGTAGTACTTGAAATTGGAGTTTTGGAATTAAAATCAATAGAGAATTGAAAAAATTTTGTTTATCGCCTAAATCTGATCATGAACAAAATTTTCATGGTATTGGAATTGGACATGACTTTAGAATTGTACCATGATTAAAATTTTGTCCAATTTTATGCAGCTGAACATAATATTGTGGTTGGAGTTGATTAGAAGTGTCATTTTTTTAATGGCAGTGGAAGGTAATTTTTTTATATTTTAATAATAATTATTAATTCAGCTAAGAATGTACGTAGTTGTAGTTGTAGAATTTCAGTTGAAAAAAATAGAAGAATCAAAGCTATATTGTTCTAGCGACTTGGAAGCAGTCCAATTTTAGTAAACAAATTTCAACAATTGATTGCAATATAATAAATTTGTCACATAATGGGGGAAAATGCTGCTTGTTTTCGAACAATTAAAGCTGTAGCAAACACAATCTTAATTCTAGCTCTATTAGAATCTGATACTTCTACTATAAATTCAATAATGATCCATACCTTTCGGTTATCTCTTGTTTTATAAATCAATTAACTCAATTATAATTAATAATTAATTAATTAATTATCTTTTAGCAATGTCATTTACATATTCGTGTCTCCTAATTGAGATTTAAACTCTAAACTCTGTTGACATGTGTGTGTCAAAGAGATATAATACTTCATGCAAAAGAATAAAAAAAAATCCGGCCCTAGTAGGTGCACGAGAGTGATACTACATACAGCTATAGCCTATAAGAGCATCTCCTACGACTTAGCTATAGCCTTTTTAGCTAACCAAATCAACAAGGGTAATGTTACTCAGGCAGAATTTTTAAACAGAATTCATAGGCAGAAACTTTTAGAACTATTGGATGTATGTAGTATGCCCCACCACATACACTCACCACATGCATCCAATGGTTCTAAAAGTTTTTGCCTATGAATTCTGCCTAATGTTTCTGCCTAAGTAGCATTATCCAATTAACAAATGTTGTCCAAAAATTGAGGCTCACATGTAAGAGCATCCACTATGGGATCTCCAAATTTGGTTCTCCAAATTTGAATTTTAGCTAGCCACCTCAGTAATTTAGCTAGCCACATCATCATGTCAGAATCTCTAAATTTTGACTCCACAACAGGTTCTCCAGATTTGAATTTTAGCCAACCACATCATAATCTCTAATTTTAACTCCACAATAAGTTCTTCAAATTTTCATTACTCACACAATTAAATAATCTTACACAATTAAATTATTCTTAAAATTTTATGTATATATATATTTATATTAAATTTTTTTATACTTTTTTAACTTGAAAAATTCATAACTTTTTCGTTTTAAGTCAAAAAATAGCATATATATATATATATATATACGGCACGGATTTCGAGAAAAGCAAAGACAAAAAATATATATATATATACATTTGGTTAGCTAGGTGGTTCGCCGGATTCGGCAAACCACTTAGCTAACCTTAAGTGGGTCCCATAAATTTGGCTATCTCTTTGTTTTGCTACAGTATGGTTTTGTTATCCAAATTTGTGTTTGGCTATCCCATTGGTGATGCTCTAACTTAGCTATGTGTTTGGCTAAATCAAACTAACCATCTAGCCAAGCAAAATATTTTTTTTTAGCAAAATTCTCTCATTTTTGGTATATATATATATATATTTATTTATTTATTTATTTTGTGTTTTTTCACTTACACTTCTATAACTTTTACTGCAAATTAAATTTTTTAATGAAATTATTTTTTTTTCGAAAAAGAATTCTTAGAGTTTCAATTTGAGCACCGCATACACTATGTTCCGACTTAATTTTTTTAAAAATAAAAATATAAAAATATAATTATTATTGACTAACAAAAATCTGAAGAAACTGTTGTAGAGTCAAATTATGGAGATCCTGTGATTAGCTAAATGATGACGTGATTAACTAAAATAATGATGTGACTGCACATAATTTAAATATAGAAAACCAAATTTAGAGAACCCACGGAGTTGCTCTAACGATATGTTAATTCACTTAATTCTTCATTGTATCTTTCAAATTTCAATGCAAAGGCTACGATAGGTTGTACAAGGATACCAAACGGCCCAAACCTGATAAAGTGATAAGTCAAGGGTGCTCAAATTTAAGGCCCCGTTTGGGGAAGCTTCTTAATATCAAAAGGACTTCTTTAATAAGGTCTTCGCAAAAGGAATTTTGTTAGAAGAAATTTAATAGAAAAAAGACGTTTGACAAGTGCATTTTTTAAATATACTTTGACTTTAATTTTTTTTTTTACAATATTATTTTTTATCCTTAACAACGATTATAACCCTTAGAAAGCGCAAAATCAACAATGGAAGGAAGTTGTGGTGGCAGCGGTGGAGGTGGTGGTGTTGTGGAGGTAGTGGTGGTGGAGATGGAATTGGAAGTAGTGGTGGTGTTAGTGGTGGAAAGAAGTGACAGCGATGGTGGTAGCAATAGTGGTGGTAGTGGCAACAACGATGGTGGTGGTGGTGGTGGTGGAAAGCAATGGTGGTGATGGTGATGGGGGAGGCAGTGGCGGTGGCCATGGAGGTAGTGGTGGTAGTAATGGTCGTCATAGAAGTGGAGGTGGCGGTGGCGTTAATGGTGGTGGAGGTGACAGTAGTGGTGGTGGTGGAAGGCGGCAGTAGCGATGGTGGTGGTGGTGACGGTGGCGGTGGAGGAACGAGAGACCAAAAGAGAATATAACACAATCTTGTAAATATATAAAAAGTATATGGACAGATTAGTAAAATAACAAGTTTATTTCAAAAGAAAATTTGGCTTCATAAAAGGAGATTCTAAAAGCAACATTTTTTTATTTTTCTGAAATGGACTTGACCACCGGGTTCTTCAGAAAGGCCTTTACATATGTGTAAACAAAGATCATATTTTAAATTAAAAAAAAACTTTTGATGTCTGTAAGGACTTTTTGAGGCCTTAGGAAGCTCCCCCAAACATGCACTTAATTCACTCAATTATTAACGAGGCTTGTGCTTATTACCTATCACCAATTGCTGCAAAAGAAAAATGCCTTCATTAAATTGTTTGAGTTGCTTAGCTAATTAGTTTTTAAAAAGTTTTTTTTAAAAATGCCTTCATTAATTATTATTCAGTTGAATGGTTTTACTGAAGTCACACCTTATCAGAAGCATTTTATTGAAAAAAAATGCGGGATAAATGAATTCTAAGATAATTGTTAAATTTCACTAGAACACACTTCATGAGAAGGTATTTATTGAAAAAAGAAAAATAAATGAATTTCAAAATCATTGTTAAACCCCAATGGGGTACACCTCATCAGAGGGTCTTCGTTGAAAAAGGTGGGATAAATAAATTTCAAAATTACTATTAAATCATTGTTAAAGTAAAAAGCTCTTTCACAATAAGGGTGGGAGTTATGTTGCTAAGAAGCCATTACAACTCAAGAAAACCTATACTAGGATTGAAAGGGATGCAATGCCATGAAATGAATGCTTTATACATGTTTTAATATGTTATACAAAGTTTCCAAAAAGAGATAATCCTAATGAGATAAAAAGGTATAAAGAGATCAAGAGTCCTCGTCTCCGTCACTGTTTTCTCGTAGTTGAATCTGGGAAAAATCTAAGTCCAAGTACTTGGTATGAGAACAGGCCCGAAAAGCTTTAAAGTTAAGCTCAAAAAATCTTGTTGAGCATCTGAACTGCAGTTATACAGATTTTGAAGTATCTTAAAGGGGCTCCGGGTCGTAGTTTTTTCTATTAGTTGTCTGGACATTTGCACATCAAAGGTTATACTGATGTTGATTGGGCAGGTTGTCCCTAAGACAAACGGTCAACGACTGGTTACTGTACTTTTATAAGAAGTAATCTAGTAACTTGAAAAAATAAAAAGTAGTCGGTTATGGCACAATCTAGTGCTAAAGCTAAGTATCGTGTCATGGCTCATACTTCTTGTAAGCTAACTAGGTTGAGAACTCTGTTACAATAATGTAAATTTTCAGTTTAAGACCCATCTCTTCTCTATTGTAATAACCATACAACTATTCACATTGCCAGTAATCCAATTTTTCATGAGTGAACCAAACATATTGAAGTTAATTATCATTTCATTCGTTCTAGGGTGACTTCCAAAGAAATTGTGACTTCATTTGTATCATCTGGTAATCTGTTAGTAGATATCTTTACTAAGGCACTTCCAAAGTATGTCCTTGATTCTTTCTGTAGCAAGTTGGGAGTTGTTGACATCTACTCTTCAACTTGAGGGGAAGTGTCATGAATATTATACAGCTATAGTCAGTCAATTATTCCTTAATTAGAGTTATATCAATTATTCCTTAATTAGGAACAGAATCACTAATTTTAATATATTGTTGCTTTCTTTATTTTTGTTATTTAAATCATTATAAATTCATATTGTAGTCACTCTTTAAATATATAATAAAATAGTCTATTTCTCTCCCCTCTTTCTAAGATTTCTCTCTCAACGTACCCTACATTATTGACAACTTGTAATTCATTCTTTGCCATCATGGTACAAATATAAATCTGAAATATTAAATATAGAATCAAGGTAATATGAAAAATTAGTTCTATAGGCATATTATCTGGTCTTCTTGATGATTCGATTGGGTTTAATCTTCTCATTGTCGATCTGGAGTATTGGAGTAAGACCAAATTGAAAATCTACCCTTATATGGGGAAACTATTTCCATGTTCCTCAAAAGCTTCTGGCACCCTTTTCTTGTCTGCATATCCTTTGTAATCTCTCTTTATTATAAATATTATGATTGTTGTTGTTGTTATTAATATTATTATTGTTATTAAAATGTCAAGCAAAATAATATAAGGGCATATATTTCATTTATAGTCGAAGTGGTAGTTCTCCCATAACTTAGCTTATTTTCACGAGTTTCTAAAAATGCACATGAAAATTCAAGATACCTCTTATAGGCCTCAGAGAAGAGATTTGTTGCCAGATATCTCTAAGGTTATGTTTGGTATAATGGAAAAGAAAAGAAATGATAACATTACTAATGAGAGAAAAGAAGATAATGGAAAGGAAAGGAGAATGTTAAACTTTTACCGTACTTGGTTGATTAATAAAGAAAAAGATAGTTAACATGTTTGGGGAAAGAAAAAACACTTTAAATTTTTTACCATTATACCCTTTTATATTTAAAAGAACAAATTTTAGCTTTTATCAAAATAAGGGCAAAGTTGGTATTAACAAAGTTTCATTCAAAAAGGTAGCCTTTCATTCCCTTTCTTCCCATTTTTGGAAGGATAACAAAAGCTACTATTCATCCTTAATTTATTCCTCCAAATCTTTCCATTTCCTTTCCTTGTCATACCAAACACACAAAACCAAATCCCTTCATCACCTTTCTTTTCTTTTTCTTTTATTTCTTTCTTACCAAATTGACCCTAAAGTTCTCTAGCACTTCATCATTAATCCCTTTTTCTTCCAGTTGTCTTTAGTTGAGCATGTAGATAGTTGACATCACGTTTGTCCACCTAAACCTAGTCAAACCATAACTCTGTTTAATGTAAAAGCAAGGAAAGAAATATGAATTTGGGTAATTCAATATATATCAATGGCAAATCAGGTTTTGTCTTAGAACATCCCAAAGAAAAAAAATAGTAGTGAGAATGTAAGTATGTATTGCAATAGATATATTTCTTTGTTATCATCACGTTCATGATTCACTAAATTATTATTATTATTGATATATTACCAAGTAATAAAGTGATATGTTAGAAGGAAGGGCAAACACTCTATTTTTTCGATTCAAATTATTCGTTATCGGCAGCAGGGGCGGATGTATAAAGGCACTAGTGGGTACTAATGTACCCACTTAATTTTATAAAAAAAAAATTACATATAGTAAATACAATTTTTTGGGAGTTTAGAACTGAGAGAACCTATTAAATCCCAAGTGATGTACCCACTTAGTTTTATAAAAAATAAATTATGGCCTGAACTCTTATATTCGTATCCACTTGTACAAATTCCTGACTATGCCCCTGACAATTAGCAATTTATTCATCAATTGATAAAGAGGTTAGAATTTTCCATGTAGCTCATTTTGCTTCTATGTAGTCGGCACTTCTATTCGTTTGAAGAACTTGTTCGAAAATTTAATTTTTTTAACTGACTTAAGAATCCTATAGTAAAATATCTGGATTGACTATATCCAGGTTTGGCTGGAGCCTTAGGCGACTTAGGCGGTCGCCTAAGGCCCCAACTAATAGGATTCATTTATTAGGCCCCTAAAAAATTTCATTTCCTTATATTTAGGTCTCAATCAATTAAAGTAGGCTTCTATAATTTAATGGATCTTATTTTCATTGGATAAGTGGTATTGAAAAATAGTAAAACTTTCCACCAATATCCTCTCGCACTCCCTCCACTTTCATTTTTTTGTAAATTAAAATTACAAATGTGTCCCTCTACAATACAATCTTTGATTCTTATATTTTTAATACCCTAATTGCCCTTATTTGATATGGTTTGAATTCTTGACTACTCCAAATTGCAACTTATCTCTCACGTTTCTTTTCTTTTTTGGCGTGAAAATACTTCTTCGTTGATTTTAAAAATATTATTTCTTCTTGTTGAATCAATTTATCAATATTTATTTTAGAAGTAAAAAAGTTTAGGATTCCATATAATGATTTAGAGAGTATCAATCAAATGCATGTGATTAGGATAATAAAAGTTACGTGATTATATCTAAGTTGGGAAGAAGTTGTTAATAATAGCTTACCTAGAGAAATATTAAAAAAGTATTTGAGTTGGAAACAAACATTATATTAATGAATAAAACCTATTTGAAAAAAATTTAATTATATTTAAAATCAAAATAAAGTTTAATTTCACTTAAATAAAAATTATGATATATAGTTATTTAAGAAATCTAAGGAAAACTTTTTTTTTTTAATAGATAACTTTTAGAAATTAAAAGATGAAAAGAGAAAAACATGACTCTATGACATCATTTTCCAATTGTAGTTGTCTTAATTTAGCTAAGGAGCCTTTGCACCAAAATTTAAAAAAAAAATAAATTAATATAATGTTTTTCTTCCTTCGCTTTTTATCCCCCCCCCCCCCCTCCCGCCCTTTTTCTTTTTGTTTTGTTTGTTCACAAATTGATGGTATGTTTCTAATTTTTAATTTATGTTATTTTATAAATAAGATGCATGGAAAATAAATTACATGTTTGGTGAGTAAAAAGTCAATATTTCAAATTTTGGATTCTCTGAGTTATATAGGATAGGGACACGAACACCAAGTTTCAATTGAAAAATGTCTAAATTATAGTATCTGGTTGGTAATAAATGAATTGTTATATTGTAAATCTAAAGAAAAAATAAAATCAATCACAAATTACTTGGGATAACAAAGATGCAGTTGAAAAAACCTTTTTTTAAGAAAAATAAAATAGAATTACAATTGAATCTTGATTTAGAAAGGCAATTAGGGTACTAAAAATATAAGAATTTATGATGGTATAACATAGGACCACTTTTGTAATTTTGTTTTACAAAAAGATGAGAATTGAGTGCCAAAGGATATTGGTGGAGTGCCAATATTAGCTCCTTTAATTTTTTATTGTTATTTCTTACGTTTTCCTTTATTTTACAGACATTTTTTTTTCTCCTATCCTCATTTTAGCCAATTGAGGTGTATTAATATTAGTATAGTCTTTCCATAAACCTACCTTTCACTATCTTACTTCATCTTCTATATATATATTATATATTTTATTCTCTTACATATTTTGTTATTTTTAGATTCTTTTATATTTGTTTCCTTACCAACAAAAAAGTACCGGTTTCTATTTGGGTTCAATAACTTGATTGAGAGCTTCAAAATATTAGTAAAAGTGAAGAATTTGTTGAAGCATTGGACAAGATTTTTCTAACATCAATTTTGATTGATCTTTAACTTAATTTATTTTGTACTTTTATTATTATTTTTTTATTATAGAAATTGTATATTTAGTTTGTGGCCATTTTTATTTATATTATTGATTATGACTAATAGAAAATATGAATCTCGATATGAACAACTTAAAAAAAATAGTATAATAGATAAATAATTCAATCTAGAAAAAGAGCTCTTGATAAATTTGTTATAACTAATAATCAAAATGTAACAAAAAAAAATTAGGTAAAAATTTTACAATAAACAATCAACTCATCTAATTAGTAACTTTGCATCTCAAAAAATAAAAAGAATGATTTTCTAAAAAAATTATTAATTATTATTTGATATTAATATTTTAAACATAAGACCACTTTTCTATTTTTCGCCTAAGGCCTCAAATTTTATTGAGTCGCACCTCACTATATCCAATGTTATTTGAACCGTTCTCTACACTTTTTTTTTTGACAAGTAAATTTTCATCAAAAGATTGGAAAAAGGTAGAGCACAATTCATTTTCATGGGAGGTATCCAAGAGAACATACTGAAATCAATAGTGAAAAAACATATATTACAAGAAATTCCACAAAAGAGTTATGGACTAGGAGCCATGTCTTTATGTCAAGGAAAGAAAGAACTCAACCACAAAAGAGTTATGGACTAGGAGCCACGTCTTTATGTCAAGGAAATAAAGAACTCAAAACCATAAACTTCAACTTCTGACTTGTAATTTCACCACTTTAAAAATATCTTTCTCCTATTTCTCTCTTTCCAAGTGCTTTACACATTTCACAATGACATTGTCTTCTAAACGAGAAAGTGTACAATACCCGGGTTTACTAGTGATGTAGAATCCCTGAAAAGTGTAAGCCCTTTATTTTTTCTTGATTGTAGAGAAATTGATAGTTTTCAAAAGAGATAGAGGGCTTATACTTTTCGGAGATACCACATCATCAGTACCCCTATAATATTGTATAATTTCTCCTTTTGAACATTCCAATCATTTCTTTGAATACAAAACTCCATTTCCAAAAAGTATCCACCAACCCTGGCATAACCTAAAGAACTATGAAATGAAAAGAATGGAGGTGTTTTAACTCTAGAGTAGCCTCACTATGGAATAAATGACCGATTAACACTCTACCCTATCCTTTTAACTCCTCTTTAAATTACCAAAAATTAATTCGACATCCTAAGATGTTGTCCAAACAATTAAAGCCCTTTTTAGGGGGGAAAAATTATGCTTACTATATGGTTTATTAATGTTTCTCTCTTATTGTACTTTTTGTGTCTTTGATGTAAAATATTTTTGGGTAAAATACTTTGACACCCTCTCAGATTTGCTTTTATTGCTCACAGACTAAACTAGTGTCAAAAAATGGCTTTGACACTCTCAAGTTTGATTTAACTAGCTCCAACACCCCTTTTTTGCCTAAATACCCTTCATCTCTTCTCAAACTCATCTCTATTCCCTCTCTAACTTTACTTTCCCTTACTTTAATCTCTCTCTCCCCTGATTCTCTCTCTCTGCTTTTCCATGTCCACTGTCTAAACTAGCTACAAAACTCCATTGAAGCCAAGCCTCCACCATTAGAGAATCATGTCGGAAGCTCACCGGGTCATTTTCCCCATTAAGCAATATATTATGAGACACCACCATCATGTTCCACTGCCACTGTCGCGTCACCGTTTATCACCAAAATTTCACCATTTTGTTATGCCATATGCACGAAGGAACCACCAAGACCCACTGTTCGAAGCTCCATCGAGCGTCATGGCAGTCATCACCGGAGTTCTTCCATCTTCTCTATGCAAGGCCACTATAGCCAAGTCGAGTTTCAATCCCACCAAACTTCAACACCAAACTATGAAGCCTATATATGTAGAAGCTCCATATTGAATAACTCCCTCCATTGTCAAGGTTAGGGCTACAACTCAGATAGGTTAGGTGGGTTAAAGGTATAACTCGGGCTCAATCCTACATATGAAATGTTCAACCCTAATCCTACTTCCAACCTTAATTACTCAACCCTAGCCTAATCTATCTTTAAATTTTTAAACTCGAGTTTGCAATTTGGGTTAAGATTTCGGTTAGAAAGTCAGGTTAATTCGGGTTATCTATATCACCAATCTTCATGTTAAAAATTTTAAGTGATCTTTAATAAGTTTCACATTAGATTACTCCTAAACACATACAAAATAAAGAACTTAATGCAAATTTTTAAAAAATTACAAACAAATTTTTAGAAAATTAATTATCCAAAGTGTTAACATACAATAAATTAAGATTTAAATAAAAGAAGTTGAAAAGAAAAAGGTTATCATGATTTGAATATTATATATAATATATTTAAAATAAAAAAATATGTGTAAAAATAATATTACAACCCAAATTAAGTTTGGGTTGAGTTTTTCAACCCAAGCTTAACCTTATATGATAGAAGGTCTGTCCAATTCTGGAAGTTGGCTTGAAAGTTGCATAGTGCTTAGAAGTGTTTCCATACTATGGCCGAGAAGGAGCATTGAAAGAAGAGATGTGATGGTGTCTCCGTGTTTTGTAGGCAAAGGCAACAATGGTTGGGGATCATTTTGTAAGCCATTGATGGTCTATCCAATGTAGATAGTTTTCCAAGAGCTGCAGTCCATTGGATGAAACTGTGTCCGGGAATGCTATTTTTGAACCAAACAATATGAGGCCATTGAAGTGGTGGGGGAGGAGGGTAAAGGTATTGTGTAGTGAGAGACAAGGAGAAAGAAGGGAGTAAATTCCATACAAATTGGTCTGGTGTAGTAGAGTTAAGTGGTGGAAGAGAATTGATGTTCTTTAATTCAAGAAGAAGTCTGTGTAGGTAATGAGGGACGGACCATTCACCATTCCTTGTGATGTTACTTACCTTTGGGTATCTACCAATTGATGTGCTTAGTGAGCTGCTGATATGGATCTTATGTAATACCCCGCCCCAACACATGGTATGATATTGTCCGCTTTGGGCCTGAGCCCGCACGGTTTTGCTCTTGGGTTTACCCCAAAAGGCCTCATACCATTTGAAGAGAACATACTACATATAAGCACATCCCCTTTTCCACACCCAAGCGATGTGGGATTGAGTACCTCGTACCCTGTCAGTGTGGTAGCTCAGTCCAGTGTCTGTCTATGCACCCGCCCACTCACACTCGTCCACAAGGGTTACTACAATAATACCCCAGAAATTTGGATGTCAATTATTTTAAAGAAATTTGAATTTGCTTTATATTATTATTATTATTATTTTATTTTTATTATTATTAATTCATGTGAAATGCATTGTCTCTATATTTTATCGTTTTATGTGAGTTGATTTTCTTTATATGCATTTTATCATTTCATGTGAATTGATAAGTTTGAATGTTATCATTTTATGTGAATTGTTATATTTTATAGATTCCAATCATTTCATGTAAATTTCTCTGTTTATTTATTTATTTTTTTTATCATTTTATGTGAATTGTTATTTATTATGTGTTGTTTTATTTAAATCTTTTAAATGCTTTGGTTTGGGCTAGGGAGGAATTTGGGCTGGAATGATTGGGCTAAGATTATGTTTAAAATGTTGGGCCAAGGTTATAATTATATTATTATTGCTTGTATTATTATTATTTGGATTTTATTTAGTTTTAGAAAAATCAATAATAAAATAATAATTACGACAAAAAGGAAAAAGAAGAAATTAGGGTTTTTGCCGTTGCTTTACGCACTGAACTGAGGGAGTAAACGAAAGAGAGAAAGGAGTGACGATCGGGTGAACAAGTTGATTCGTCAAAGAGGCAAGTTCGAACTCTTCTCTTCCCCTTTGAATCTGTATACATATATATTTTTGTATATTCATGTTGCTGAAATATATATGTAATATATATATTAATTGTATAGACATGTTGCTAGAAATTGTATGCAATTAATTATGAAATTAAATGATTTTTTATGTTAAGAATTTCTGTGAATTAAACATGAAGATTTTAGAGTTTTGGTACTGTTTTAGGGTATTTTTGCATATATATATACATGTATATATGACTGTATAGGCGTGTATGTATATATATATATACATGAAATTGGGTTTACTGTATTCATCATTTTTGAACGTTTTTGTTCCGATTAAAAGGTAGATCTTACTTTCTAGAACAATCCTTGAAAGTTTGGTTGTGAACTGTTGGGTAGATTGACGAAAAATTGAGTTTGAAATTTTAGATTTTTGAAACTTGAAAGTGGGCGTTTTTAATTTAGGCCGCAAGAGGTGATAATTTTGGTACCAATGCGTAGCTTAGATCGATACGAGTTCAATGGTATATTTATATACGCGATTCGGTGCCCGGAAGTGATCGGAAAGTGATCGGGAAGTTTTCCTCCATTGTTGGGAGCGTGAAGCTTCAGGTGGGGAAGAAAAAAAAAAAGGGGGGGGCCACCCGGCCGCCGGTGCGTGGGAGCGCGTGCCACTGGTGCCGGTGGCCGGAAAAGTATTTTTGGGGGCCACTCTCGGGGGCCCACCTCTGGGTCCGATATGGGCGCATTCCGAATTATTTTATTATTTGTTTTGAATTTTTAAAATTTTTGGAAAAACTTGAAAATTAGGAAAATTATTTTTTAAAAAATACTTTTAGAATTCTAAAAATTCCCAAATTTTTATGTCAACCTCCTGGGAGCTTGAGGAGCTTGGGGTTTAAATTTCATGTCAAAATGATTTACCATTGTCTTTAAATTAATTTTTAAAATGTCTAAAAACTGGATTTTTCACCTTCTTTAATTTTAGAAAATACTTATGAAGTTCCAAAAATTCCCAAATTTTTATTGAAACTTTCTGGAGGCTAAATACACTTGGGTTTAAAGTTTTAACTCAAAATGATCTTTCCTTGTTGTTCAATTTATTTTTAAACTGTCCAAAAGTGGGGCTTTTCACTTTCTGTAATTTTAGAAAATATTTTTATAATTCCAAAAATTCCCAAATTTTTGCTGTAACTTTCTGGAGGTTAAATAAACTTAGTTTTAAATTTTCATCTTGAAATGAGCTTCCCTTAGTGTTCAATGAATTTTTAAAGTGTCTAAAAGTTGGGTTTTCACCTTCTTTTATTTGTTGAAAATATTTCAAAAATTCTAGAAAATTTCAGAATGATTTAATAGGGTTCTGAGAAGTGGAATAGGCCCAGAAACCTAGATAAAAGTTAGGTTTAAACTCCCTCGTAGAATTGAGTGCATTGGAGGTTGAGTTGGAAAATTGCTTCTATAATGGATGCTTGAGTTATTTGGTTTATTTGAATATATTTTTCTTTAAGGATATAAATGCCCATCAAATACTTGATTATAGTCTACTTGTGAACGATTTGTCTTATGATGATAATTTCATGTTGGATGATTTGAAATAACGGTTGTGCAAATTTAAATCATAATGCACCTTGTTATTTTATATTGCATATTGGAATGTATCTATGCATCTTATTTTGGCATGTAAGGATTGTCCGGCGTGTCAGGATCGCCCATACCTAATAAGGTATCTATGTATTTTATTTGGCATGTAAGGATTGCCCGGCGTGTCAGGATCGCCCATACCTAATAAGGTATCTATGCATTTTATTTGGCATGTCAGGATTGCCCGGCGTGTCAGGATCGCCCATACCTAATAAGGTATCTATACAATTTATTTGGCGTGTCAGGATCGCCCATATCTAATAAGGTATCTATATGTGTATGCACATATATGTTTTCTTTATTTTGAACTTAAAGAATATGTTCATTGTTGGATGATAGGAATAATGTATAAGATGATTTTACTTCTGAAAACATGAGCTAAATAGGAAATGACTAGTATGTATATATCTATACCTATTAAGGTATCAAAAGATTAAATGATGGCATGTTAGGATTGCTTAAACTTGATATTATTTTATATTATGTTTATTTCTGCTGAACGTAAGGAATGTGTTCACGTTTGCATAATAAGGGTTTGGGTGGAATATTATAAATATTGACCTGTTATTTTGGAAACACGAAATTGGGTAAAAGAATAACTTGTAGGTTAAATCTATAGACTTATTTTGTGTCCCTTATACTGAGGGTATGTATATTGGTTCTCTGATTGGGATGTAGTAGATAGAACTTGCTCGTGGGTTTAACCCACTGTGTTGATATTTCAGGTTTCAGACAGGTTCCACCGCGAGGATAGAGTTTTAGGGTTTGGTTGTAGCAGACGTCTCATCTCATCAGTTACAGGGTAGGAACTTGTCTTCATCAAGAGTCATACTATGAACTTTTGAGACTTTGATTGTTGGTATTAATTTTAGAATTTAAAAACTTTTGTTCTTTCTGGTTAAGGGGTCCTTGGGTTATGGGACTTCCAAATTGTATTACCAGAATATATTTATTTATTTATCAATTATTTCAGTTCAATAGGATTTCTGTTCAGCTTTTAGCAATTATTCTATTTCTTTCTTTTGCATCTATGTTTGTTGCTATCAGTGGTTAATATTCCTCAGATTTTGTGTATGAGACTGGCCACCTCATGCGCAAAATTTTATGGGGGGTATTTCATCTTAGATACTAGAGGACCACAAGGAAGCCAAGAATCAAACCATAGTGACAACCGAGAGCCATCTCCAACTTTGGCAGTGATCAATGGCCTGGCCAAGTGTATTAACTGAAGTAGTTTCCTCATTGACCATGAGCAGTAAGATGGGATGTTTATATCCCAAAAATTCTTCTGTTTAACAAGATTTGTATAAATCCATTTGGAGCATATGTTGTCAGGAACTTTGAAGAAGTGCCAGATATGCTTGAGGAGTGCTGCCCTGTTCAGCTCAGAGAGATTTGGGATATCAAGTCCCCCCATTAGCTTTGGAAAGACATACATTTTTTCATGCAACTTTAGAATTTTTCCTTAGTGGACTTGATCCAGACCAGAGAAATTTTCTAATGGTGGAATTTAGAAAATTGATTGTCAATTTTGGAAGGATGAAGATGTTCATCTAATAGCATATGAAATTTAAATAAATGAAATGCTATCAAATAAAGGAGTTTAAGAATAGAGAAATGCAAACCAAATGACACCATGATTTTTACATGGTTCGGTCCATATTTTCTATGTCCATACCTCAAGAGCACCTCTTGAGGTTTCCACTATCAAACTTCCCTTAAGAATGGAAAACAAACATTTACAATTATCAAGTACAACACTTGAGTTTCTTTACTCCGTGAATACCTCACCGAGACTTCCTTGCCAAACTCATGATTTGGACTTCCATGTCAAGCTCATAACTTAGACTTCCTTGTTCAATCAAAACCTCATCAAGACTTCTTTGCCAAGCTCATAACTTGGTTTCTTTGTCAAGTGCACCATTTGATTTTTATCTCAAATAGGATGAATAAGAATTTAAGTACAATAGAAAATATCCCTCAATGGATAGATACACAAATAATAGCTTAATGAAGAATATCCCTCAATGGATAGATATACAAATTATAACTTACATACCTAGAGTTAGTAATGAAATACTCAATTGCAAGCTCTTCAATAGAATTTTTCCACTATAAATGATATGCAAGTGTTTGGTTCAATAATGGTGACTACCAATGGATGAATGATATAAAGATTTAAGCTCTAAGATAGTATCTATCAATAATATATTATCATGGAGGGTTATGGTAGTCTCTCTTACTTGTATAATACATATACAAGGTGTATTTATAGTTTAAGAATGAATTCTGACCATTTAGAAGTGGTTGAGAAACATTAAGTGCAGAAACTAGCCGTTGGACACAAAATCCAACAATATCGACCGGCTGATGAATTCATCAGCTAGCTAATGATAAAGTTTTAGTTGGCTGAAGCTATGTTTTGGCTGGCTGAAATGATATTTCAGCATCCCTTGTTTTGCACACTCTACTAGAATGAATTTTAACTTTTACCGGCAGGCTGATGAGTTCCATCAGACGACCGAAAGTTCTCAAGTCAAAACTATTTTCAGACTCAATCAGTTTCTCTTCGCAATGCATTAATACACTGCACACTAGCTACATACTTATTTACATTGAAAAGATTTATATTTTATTTATTTTAAGTTATTCAATGTAAATAAACAAAGTACCTCATGTTTAGATTCAGTAAAAATAGTTTAAAATCAAATTTCAAGTGAATCAAAATATGATTTTTCAGTTTTAGCACGAAATGGATTTCACAGCTTTGATATAAAAATTCATCGTGCAATACGAATGATCAAATCAAGTCATTTGGGGTTGAAAAAATTCATATGATCATGATAAATTATGAAATACAATTACCGAAACTTTTATTTCAAGATTCATTAAAAAAAACTTATAATTTTTACACCTAGAATCCAACACTTAATAAAATTTCTACGTTTAATCTCTGAAACAACAACTATGCATGACAAGTCTATATAAAGTGAGTTAATTAAGTTCAAAGCCTAAGTTAATGTGTCTAAGAACCATAAATGATATTTTCTAATTCAAATGTAGATTCTAGAATTTGTTTACTCAAGAATTGAGTTCCTTCAAAACTAATCATAACTTTGAATTAACTCAATCTCAACATAGGCTTTCAAGATAATTCAATGAAATTTATGACCTAATTCTAAGTGTCCAAGGAACCATAATATGATATGAATGATATGCATTGGTTTTAATGTCCACTAGGTCAATCGATAAGTTTTCAAAAGAAGTTACTTCAAAAATAACTTTATATTAAATTTAGCATTCACCCAAGAGTAGCCTATCCAAGTCTTTTGCTCTTTAAATCTTTAAAATCTTGAGTTCCTTCATTAAGTGGCTTGAATTTACTTCAACTTCTCCATTGATCTTAATTATTGATCTTTGAATTTCATGATCATGTGACTTCGTATATTTTTTTACAATTCATTTTGAAGTTTAATGCCTTTAAAATATACTAGATAATATGATACTTTATAAACTTATTAAATTTACACTACAATAGGTTGTTATCATCAAAATTATTCAAATAACCTTGAATTTCTTGAAGTCAACAAATTTGATCTTGGTTTAATCCCAAGTGAAGAGTGCCTAACTTGTTCAAACTTGAGTCAACAATTTTCAACCAATATCCAGCTCTGCTCAGCTTGGTTTGCTTTCCATGATTTTTCTCAAGTTGATGGTCCACCGGTTCCTCCTATAATCAGTATAAAAGGCTTTGCTTCATTGAGAGAAAAGTCATGTAGAGAAAGATCTACATCTAACCAAAAAAAAGTATCTACGGAGACAGAGAGACTAGATTTGCACCTCTTGGTTATCCTGAAGAGAATGTAATAAACAGCATATATATCGACCAAATCTTAAGTCTGCAGTGGACTTCATCAATAATGATGAGCAGGAAACGGAACCCAAAGAAAAAAATGTAAAAAGAGGGGTGAAGAGGAAAGAATTTTTAGAGTTGAAGGTTTTGGTCCATGGTCTAGGAAACCCTCAAACTCTACGGAAATTAAGGAAGAACGAAAGGAGTCTACTGCTTTTCTCTAGTATTGGAAATTTTGGCTGGATGCTTCATTTTAACATGCCACACTGCCAAAAGTTGTGGGGCTTGCTAATTGGCTTGACTACACCTATTTTCCTTCTCATACTCATTTGTTCCAATGCATGGTGTTCTGTTCAGATCATATGAAAGGAGCTATAGTCATCATGAGCTTGGCTCAGGAAACAAACGAGCCTGAGAACTGAGAACCAAGTCTATCTAGCTCAACTCAATCACTTAATAAACGAGCCTGAACAAGCTGCAAATGAGCCCGTTCATGAACAATCTTGTTGGCTCGTAACCCTACAAACTGAAGTTCTCTCAACACTCTCCCTCAACCTCAAGCATATATGTCTATTGTGCCCCAGCTTGTTACCAATATAACAAAACTGATTCCTGATCAAGGATTCAGAGAAAAGATTTGCCTATCATATGTTCTAACATGAGAAGTACGTTACTACGTACTTGTTTAACTATATTCATTATAAATGACAGTCAACTTAAATACATTTTGTCCTCCTATGAAATACTGTATTACAATCAATAAAAGTAACTCTTGGTTATTACGAAACATTTGCATGGGCTTAGCACTAGAAACGCCAATCTCCTCTAACAATGATCTTATACATGAGCCGTAACCCTATCCTTTTCTTCTGTACTTAACTGAATCGCAATAATTTACTTCTTAGTCCTCCAAGTGATCAAATTCTCCACACAGGTACAGAAACCAGACACAGATCCATTCGTTAGGGTGATGTCGTTTGCATTTGTAAAAGAAATAATATCAAGAATTTGACCTTGATTGATCAATTTGTAGAGAGAGAGAGAGAATTCTTGAACATGGGTAAGAAAAGCTATGTCGTTTATAAAAACTATCGTCCACATAATTGAATGATTAGAGTTTGATATATGTATATATTTATTGAAATTATATCAAGAGAAAATTCTTCGTAATGGTTCTGAGAAGTTGAATAATATGATCAGTGTTAAGAACTTGTTTGAGACAGCATTGGCTAGGGCATGGAGAAATTTCCTGTGCTCCCCACACTTCGCCTAATCCTGAAGTTGACAAAAGATTTTCTATATCTCATTCTCCGCCAAATTCCAAGGTTCTCAAGAATCCCCTTATCATTCTCAATTTTTGACAAATTCCAAGGTCAGAATTTTTCCTAATTTAAAGGGGGCTTTCTTTTTTCCTTCATAACTTATGTTTTTGAAAGAAATGGTCATTTGAAATTCTATATTTTTTCAAAGGAAAGGAAAATTTTGAGAAATTTTTTTTTGGAAGAAAGTGATGACTTTGATAAATGCACTGACTCATGATTTGAGAAGAAACTGGCTTTGGAAACTAAATTGCAAGAGTTTTGAGGGAGAAAAAGCTGAAAATTCCTTCGCTAGCTAATAAGATGTGTTTGAACTTAAATGTCAAGTCTATATAGATTGGCAAATAAGAATTGAAGAATTGTGCCTCTGGATTATCAGAAGTGCAATATTGGTAGAAGCCTGACTGTGCTAATCTGGCTTTTAGAACTCTCAAAGTCTTGAACTGTTTTTATCATGCTTAGAGACTATTCTATTTGGTAGGTTAGAGAGTTGTTTTTTTTTTTTTACATGGTTGCATAGTTTTTAGTTTTAGTAGATTAATTACCTAATAACGATTTTTTTCTTTAAATAATTGTACGTATATCAATGACCTTTTTGTTTTTTAGTCATATTCCTTGAGCATTATATTTGATATGCATTCATGTATTTTTTGAATTTATTATCTATATAGAACATGTTTCGGTCTCGAATTTATTAACTTAAAATCCAGTTTGGTTTACACTACACACATGAAAAGATTTGAATGAATCATTTCTTAAGTTAACTTTATCTCATAATTCCTCTTTTTCCAATTTATTATGAAACTAGAAACGAAGACAAAAGACAAGCTTTGGAAGCTAGCCCCGCTAAAACTGGTGCAGAAGTGACCCGAAAAATGTTTACTGAGAAGGTGAGTAACAGAAAAAAACAGGTGTCATATATATGTGGTTGCAAGTATAACCTATAAATTGACCAGTGAGTGGATTGATTTCAGACTGAATCCGCATAGATCCTATTAGGGTTCGTTAAGCAGTCAAAAACCTGAAAATCAGATTTAGCAACCCAATGTATATATATCCAATGCTGATTCAAATGAATAAAGCAGCCACGTACGGATATAGTGCTGATTTGCATAGAATTTGTTCATACTTTATAATAAGAATGGAATAATTTAAATTATCTAATTCATTAATCCCCATGATTATACTAAACATCCTTGCATGCATCTGGCTCCTCCAGATGTCAAAAGGAAACCGCTTCGACTCTTATCATGACAGAAGTGCCACTGGGCAACAAACTTGATGAGGAAGAAACTAAAGCAGGCACCACTACGTACCAACAATGATGATCAGGGACAGGATGATGAAGATATGGAGGAGAGAGTTGCAAAAGTAGCATACACCCATGAATGGTGTTCTTTGATAATG
Source organism: Cornus controversa (assembly GCA_026545225.1). NCBI lineage: Eukaryota > Viridiplantae > Streptophyta > Magnoliopsida > Cornales > Cornaceae > Cornus > Cornus controversa. The sequence goes on along the minus strand of CM048849.1, from coordinate 63,719,655 downwards.
ACACCAAAGTGTGTGATTATGGAGAAGATCTACTATGTATTCCGTGTAAATGTACCAGATGGATGAATTTTAGTTGTGCGTGTACAACACCTATGGTGAGTTTCATCTTACATGTACAATACACAGTTAAGATTCACGAGATGCATGATACACCGAGTGCATGGTAGACATTTTGATAATTATGATTATAATAGTGTTGAGAGTTACTAGATCCAAAATATATTTAGGATGCAGGAGAGAGTGAGTATCTGTCATGGTCAAGTAATTTAGATATGCAAGATATTTATTGGATAATTATGTGGTTGGAATTATTTTGAACTGTTGATTCATTTGTACAGGTGTATTAATATAATTGTTTCTTTGTAACACATGGGGACATAATCTTCACTTAGCAAGTTCAATTGATGTCTAGCTGTTGTCTTCTTCCTCGACGCTCTTAATTTTTATAGGTTTATTATATAATAATATGATTTAGTTGTTTTCAGGTAAGCACTTCAACCCTTTAAAAACCAATAATAGCAGAAGATACCAAATTTATTCCTGTAATTGATAAGAGTTATTGAGTGGTCATTTTACTTTTCAGTTTTAGTTGACAAAAAATTAGACACATTCTTTTTGCAGTGAACCCTTCTATACTATATCAAAGTTGCAAATAAGGCCGCAACTGCATTAACCGTCACCCAAGTCCACCGCCGAGAGAGAGCTGCAATCAATTAGAAGAGAGACGAGATAGACGTTGCAGCAGAGATGCTGACGTTTTAAAGCTTATACAAGTAAGCACGTATATTTCTCACATAAAAGGTAAAAATGGGAATTAAGATAAAATATGACTCCTTTCATGCCTATTTTCTAACGATTTGATTGTTATTACTAAAATCAAAGTTGGTTGGGGGTGTTAAAATTTGATATTTTAGACCATTATGTCGACATCAATATTTTCTCCACCCAAGGGTCGAGTCAAAGAAGTGGGCGGAGTAATTTAAGGCCTTCGATACATTAAGCTGAAATCTATGTAAGTCCAACTTTAATGTATTTTCACCGCTCCTGAAAATTCAATGGAAAGGTCTTACTTTTAAAATATATCTTATGTAAATATTTCAGGTGAATTTGAATTATGAGTGTATAATATGTGCAGTAAATTTTATTGCACGTATATAATACGTACAATTTAAATTCATCCAATAAATTTATATCGTGTGTATCGTAGATCTTGTTATTATAAAGTTTGAAGAGCGTAAGATGTTATGACAATTGATTGATATAAAAAGTGATAAAAAAAAAAAATTGGCCAACAACCAAGTCTTTTTCTCAATTACTTAGAGCCTACGGTATGAATTGTATGTTTTCATTCCACTATATCTAAGGTCAAAGTCTCAATCAAATCACATACTATCATATTATTTTTAACTTTACTCTCAAATTAACTTTGGTCTTCCTCTTCTCCTAATATTATCCTTAATGTGAATTATGTCATTCTTCCTAACTGGTGCACTTAAAGATCTCCTTTGCACATGTTCAAAATTATTTTAACCGATTTTTTTCTAATTTTATTTTTAATTTGTTCTACTCCAACCATTTCAGAATGTGATCATTTTTCTTGCACATTCATTTCAACATTTGCAATTTTGTCACACTCAATTTATATTTATATGTGTTATCTAACTATCTAACATTTTGTGCCATAAAAATTGTTGGTCTAATAGTTATTCAAGAACTTTTCTTTCAATTGTGAGAAAATACGCCTATCACACAATATATTATATGTTATTCTTTATTTAATCTATCATGTCTGGATTAACTTTATTCTCAATTTTCCTTTCATTATGAATAATTGAATTTAAAAAACCAAAATGTTCGCTTTTTCTCGCCGGTTTTTATTCCAAAAAAAAAAAAAACTGGCCGAGTTTTGCTGTTAGAATGTCACCCCACATGCTGAGTCCCTACACCCTTTTGACATATATAGAGAAGTATCCAACAGATTGGGCCCTGGTTAGCCTTTTTAAGCATTATACAACAATTTGTATGCATACTTAAAATCTCAATTGATTTCTTTTAGGCTGTGTTTTCCCGCGTTAAATTAAAGTTTCTGAAATTGTAAATCAGTGGAATTGAAAAAAAAAAATTTGTCAATGATTAGAATTAAAATTAAAATTAGAGAAAATTTTGTTAATAAATTTTTCTTTATTTTCACTAATTTCAATTTTAAAGCTTTAATTCAACGTAGCGGAACACAACTTTTTTATTTTCCTCTCACTAATTACCTTCTAGAATATTGTTTCTGACGATTGATGAGGTTTTGTTCCGCCACAATCTGAAATGTTCAAAGTTAGAAGTAGTAGGTGTCTTGAGATGTACATATATCAGACAATATTTAAAGCTAGGTCTCATTAAGGACTTGGACCATTAAGAGACGTTGAAATCCTGTCCAAGATTTAATTCCTGGCCTTTACTTTTAGGGATTGAAGAGGAAATAATGAAAGTCTATGTTTGTACCACCTAAGGCTGCGGCTGCCCAAAATTAGGAGGACGGGAAGCTATGATATTATTATTATTATTATTATTATTATTTCTTAACAAATACTATTACAAAATGTCTTTAAAATCATATACCACATAATTTTGTTTCTTAAGGTTAAATTGTTTACTTTCGTGTCTTACTTAAAAGGGACAATGCGGGCGGCAATAACAAAATTGAAACAGACAATAAAGTAAAGAAATTAAGGGCAGTACATGTAACTTTTGTCTTCTTCTTTATTTTTTTTTGATTTTTTTTTTTTTTTTGATTTTTTTTTTTTTTTTTTTTATAGGCTTGAAAGACTTCCATATCCACTTTATTCCATTTGGACATGAAAGCCTCCCAAAGAAGAAGCCAAAATAGCACTTAAACTAAAACGAAAGTAATCCTTTTACGGTTCAAAGTAAGGTTAATCATGAATGGGAGCAAAACAAATAGACTGCATATCCAATTTCAGACAGCCAAGCGAGAAAAAAAAAAAAAAAGAGATTAGTATAATTATTATATAAACTTTAGCTAACTCAAAAGCAAAAATGAAATTGTAAAATTATCAAACTTCAGTTTATTTTATAAAAAAATATATATGATAAGATTGTCATCATGTGCAAGCCAGTTCCGGTTGAACTCTTAGGCGACTTAGACGGTTGCTTAAGGTCTCAGTCAATAGAAAGCCTCCAAATTATTTTATTTTTTTAATAAAAATTCTTAAAGTTTTTATTTTCTAATATTATTAGACTTCCTAAAAATTTTATTTTCTTGTAATGATAAGCCTCAACCTACGGTAAAAATTTAATAATAGGTCCAAATAATTTAATTCATTTTAAAACTTCTAATTTCTAATCTTATCTCAAAACATTTCTCTTTTTTCTCTCTATCACTCCTCATTTCACGTTTTTTTATGAATTGTTAAATGAGGAATGCTAAGGACTCTCGCATCGATGACTATCCCTCCTTAGTTGCAATTCTAATTGGTTGAACAACCAATCATAACTACTATAATTAAAGCTATTAATTAATTGTCTCCTACTTTTATGGAAAACTAAAAAATTATATTTTAGGACATTATTACCCTTTTAATAATATTTTCTTTGTTAATTAGTTTTGTTTTTCAACTAACTAGTGTGAATGGATTTGTTTTCTCTCTTTTTTTTTTCAATTGTTTTTAACTGTTTATATATATACATATATATATATATATATTGATTCAAGCCAATTGGATAAATTTTTGAAATTTTGATTGAAGTAAAAATATGAAATTTAGTTTTTGTTGAAGTAAAATTGTGTAATTGAGTTTCAGTTACCTTGTGAGAGAGATGAGGATGGTTCATTGATAGGCAAGCAAAGGATATATATATATATATATATATATATATATATATGTACCGGAGAAAAAAAAGTAATCAGTTAATCAGAAGACTTAATTGTTTATAAACACACCCATGTAAATAGAGAGAGAAACAAATAAAAAGTCAATAAAATAGAGAAGATATTAAAATGGGTAATAATGTCCTAACATATAATATATTTAGTTTTCATAAAAGTAGGAAACAACTAATTAATATGTTTAATTATAGAAGTTATGATTGATTGTTCAATCAATCAAGAGTGCTACTGAGGAGGGACAGTTGCATGCGTGATTGTACTTAGCATTCCTCTTGTTGAATATTTAATTAACGGATAATGATAAAAAATTAAGAATTATAAAACTTTATATTTTCGCCTATTATTTTTTTTTATCTTTTTTCTCATATTCCTCACATATTCTCCTCTCATTACAACAATTTTTTGTTATAATTAATAGTAAAATAATAAGAAATTTAGGTGAAAAATCAATAAATGAACAACCAAGTCACCTAAAAGAATTACTAGAAGATAATACAATAATGAAAGATAAATATATTAGCGACTTAGATTCATAATGATAATCAAATGCGTGATAAGAAATTTTTTTGCAAATAACATAAAAAAAGAATGAAAGAAAGTGAACAAAGTAAAAAAAAAATTCCTATTCAAAAATCCTATTCTATTTTCACAAATATCTAAGCTGAAAAATATCGTTAAAAATTAAAAAATTTATCAGTAGAAAATAGTTTAATTAAATATAATAATTTCAATAAGAATAAATTTTTATATAAATATTATTAATTAATATTTGATATTAAAATATTACATGTTAAATGACCACTCTTATATTTTTCATCTAAGACCTCAAATTATGTTGAGTCATCTCTAATCATATGCCAAAGTCGGTGAAGGGGAGAGAAACATGAAAAATGGAGAAAATGATTGAGAATGAGATTTTATAAAAATAGTTCACATATAATAGATTGCAAGGGTAGTTTAGTCATCAAATGTTTAATTGTTCATGGATCAATCTGTTAAGTTTAACTGGCAAACTAACAACTGGGTTAGTTTGATTTATTTTGAAATAGTTCAAATAGGTTACTTTACTTGATTGGTGGGGTGGGGGGGGGGGGGGAGGGGGGGGTTTAAATATATATCTTTTTATAAATTAATCAACTTAATTGTGATCTAGAAATCCAATGAAACTAAAGTTCAAGTTAAGTCAATATTTATTGTCTTTCCAATTTTCAATAATTTGATTTTTCTCTAAAAACTAGACTGGGGCACTTGTCAATTCATGTCGAATTATTATTCAACTAATTTGTCAAATCTAATTTTTAAACTTTAATAACATGACAAATTTAAAACAATAATAATAATAATAATAATAATAATAATAGACTATGCAATACAATCCATTTCTTCTTTTCAAAATAATTGATGTAACTTGAAATTGAATTATGATAGTTTTTAACTTTTTAAAAGAAAGAGTCGAAGTGTATGAGCCCTTTTATAGATAATATTGTGTGGGTGTGTTTGTTGGATTTTTTTTTTTTAAGTACGGCATATTTTCACCTATACATACAAAGCAAGGGTGGCAATTCGGATTTGTGGGTCATGTCAAAATAGGGATATTCTGATAAATGAATTAACCCAAACAGAATCCGTATAATCCGTTTATAGGTGAGTCTTTTATCAAAAAGAATGTTATTGTGAGAAATCAAAGTACCACAATAATAATATTTAATTTACAATAATGAAAGTTTGAACTTAATAAAGTTTAAAACATTAATTAAATTACAATAATAATTTTTCTCTCATTTTAAATATAACAAACAAACATTATTAATTATATTAACTGAGTAATTAAATTAATAACACAATTTTCACTGTCTTGAAATCAAATAAAAACATTAATTCTATTTAAAGAGCATTTAAAACAAATATTAAGTATATATCTCATTGAATGAACATTTTTTTTAATATATATTAATATTGAAATATTATTGACAAAAATTAAAGGAGTACTCTAACTTATATTATTTTTAACTCTTATAAATTATTCTTTATATCTCGAAACAATAAATTCGTAAACTCTGCGTTGATACGAGTTGTGTTGATGGTTGGTATCAAATTTTGACGCCCCTAGTACAGAGATTAAATGTGTATAAAACATATACAACATAGATGTAGATTAAATGTGTATAAAACATATACAACATAGATGGAGAGTGTGGATATAACAAAAAGGCATATAAAGAAATTGTGCAATTAGTATATTATATACAGTATCTATAGCAAATGAGCCCTCCGTACCAAACACATCTCAAATGATCTTGTGAAGTTGTGAGCTTGCTTGCACAAGCAAACAACTAAGTTCATCACACGGTTGTTGTCCCCTCTCCCAGCCAAACCAACGGTATTATCACACGTATCCGTGCGAACACAGTACCATATTATCGTATGTATATATTTCTATACATATACAGCTTTGCTGTTCCGTACCTCATTCTCTGATAAAGATGGTTGTATTCCTCTTATTTTATTCATTCTATTGTTTTTTCTCTCTCCTCCGTCTTCTCTGACTTTTGGAGGTGGTCCCCACCATCCACTATCACCGCCCCCACCATAGCACTCAGCAACAGAGTCGGGTCCATGGAATCTACGGTCGCACATAGCTCCGTATACGTATAGGCATATGATGATAATGATGATGATATTATATGATATAATATTTAGCGAGCCCTCTCCTCCTTCTGTCACTGCAGGATGTTGATTTTCTCTCTGTAACTCTAAAAGATTCTATATTTCATGGTGAGAGGAGAGCGCATCATCCCAACAATGGGTTTTCCACATACAAACCCTAAGAAGAATAATAAAGCAAAATTTTGGTAGCTATGCCCTTATGGTAGGTAAGTACTCATTCTCAGATCTTTTTGTTCTGTCCGTCTATATATGTATTATGTACGTATAATATACCTAGATGATTGTTTTAGTTGATGGGTCTTCTTTATATTTTGGTTATTTAATAGGTCCGTGATTGTTTTGAAGTAATGATTAGTTTTCTTCTGTGGTTAATGGGGTTAGTAATAATGGGATTTCTTTATTTTCAATCCAATTGAGTATATATATATATATATATTTAATTTTTTGGGGTTTATTTAATTTTATTTTGGATGTGTGTGGGATTTTCCAGGCTTTCAAGGGAGGTGGTATTTGACTTTAAAGCTATTGTCTTTTGAGGTGGGGTTGGTTGTGGTTAGGGTTACTGTTGATTTTGATGGGTATGAAATGGGGTTTGGTAAATCTGCATGTTGACGAGGATTGATGGGTTTCAGTGATTTCAATTCTGTTAGGAGATTAAGGTTCGATTTTTCGCAAGTAGATTAAGGTTTGAGGTAGTCTCTGCTTTGATATGTGTTTGAACTTTCAAGTGTTGTCTGACCTCCGTCATGGTTGAAATTGATATCATTTAGTTTATCTTTAATGGATTTAAAAAAAAGGATTTCTTCGATTTCGATGGAGGCAAAATTTGATAATTTATGGTTCATTTGTTGATGGGTTTGAAGGAATTGCATGTATGGAGCTTTGTGAATTATATAGGAATTCTTGAAGAAAATCTTGGTTTTGGACCTTCTCAACAGAAGGAGGAGGGAAAGAAGAACAGGGTGTTTTGTGGTTACCAGGTTTTGTAGGTAGCCATGGAAGAAGAGGCTACTTCTTGGATAAGGAGAACAAAATTTTCTCACACAGTTTGTCATCGGTTGGACTCTGCAAGATTGGCCTCTATTCCTTTCACCATTCAACCAGAACGAATTTCAGGTCTGAAATCCAGACCTGTAACAGCTTCTGTTAATCCAACAGCAGGACCTTCAGTTGCAAAGGGTCAGCGGAAGCCCAACATAAACAAGCAGAGATCTTTATCACCTCTCCCTAAACTCATTCTCTCTGATGCATTTAAAGAAGCTCGGTATGATCAGAAAAGGTTCTCAACTCCGCATCCTCGAAGAACCATTTCTGAGAAGGGAATTATGGGCAAGTTGTTGCACAAAGATTCCCACGAAACGCGGGCACATGGTTCAAAATCGTCCTCAAATGCCAGCCCTCATAGGAACTTTCCTTTCACGAAACTTTATGATAAGACGAAGAACACTAAGGATTCCTCATGGACAAAATATTTTGACCAAGGAGGGGGAAGAGTTACCTCTGTGGAAACAGCTGATGAATGGATGGTTGATCTCTCTAAGCTATTTCTGGGTCTTAGATTTGCTCATGGGGCACATAGTCAACTTTACCATGGGATATATAAGGATGAACCTGTTGCAGTAAAAATTATCAGGCTTCCAGATGATTACGAAAATGAAGATTTGGCAGTTCGGTTAGAGAGGCAATTCAATAGAGAAGTCACCCTTTTATCTCGTCTCCATCATCAAAATGTCATAAAGGTACTTTTTTTCCTTTTCTTTTTTAACTTCCATCTGTTACCTAGTCTTGATTGATGAATTAATCAATTTCTCTTTTAAACTATGGAAATAGGAATTTCTTAATCATCTCTGTTCAATGTTAGTATTGCTCGATACTATTAACTCATCATTTATTCATACTCTTTTTTGGAATTATATTGTGTCCATGTTGTTAATGAAAAATGGACCGGAAGCTATAATTTTGACTAATACATCATGGCAAAACTATTTGAACAGGGAACAGAATAATAAAATTGTCGTCTTTTTTAAACCCTTTCTGACTTGAGTTGTTCATATTTGATATTCACACAGTTTGTAGCAGCATGCAGAAAGCCACCAGTTTTTTGCATTATCACGGAATATCTCTCAGAGGGTTCCTTGAGATCATACTTGCACAAACTTGATCATAAATCTCTTCCCTTACAGAAACTAATCACAATTGCTCTTGAAATTGCTCAAGGAATGGAATATATTCACTCACAAGGTGTCATTCATAGGGACCTCAAACCTGAGAATATCCTAGTTAATCAAGATTTTCACCTGAAAATTGCCGATTTTGGAATAGCTTGTGAGGAGGCATACTGTGATCTTTTGGCAGAAGATCCTGGTACTTATCGTTGGATGGCTCCCGAGATGATCAAACGTAAGTCCTATGGGCGGAAGGTCGATGTGTACAGCTTTGGACTCATTTTATGGGAAATGGTAGCTGGAGCTATCCCTTATGAGGATATGACACCCATCCAAGCTGCTTTTGCTGTAGTGAATAAGGTACTTTTCTGAATTCATTTTTTCTCGCTTTTATATATTAATAATAAATTCCATTGTGCATATCAGGCTCTTTCCCTCGGAAGTTTCCATATTCAGTTATTTTAATATTTATTGATAATCTGCATGTAGCTACATGCTTGTCGCCTAGAATTTAACTAAAACTAACAGAAAAAAACCCATCTGGTGGGTGCATTTTGGAGGTGGATGCTGCTTCAAACCCATATGACTGAACCGCCGTCAAAGCACAAATTAATTGTCCTCAACTCATAGTAATTCAGGATAAGACTTACCAAACAACCTTAGACACAGTAAGTGCACCAAATATCTTGATGATGAGTTTGGCATGTTGTTCACGCCTTCTATGAACTACGCAATGTTTGACTTATTTTTGCGGCCATGTCTTCTTGCTGTATATCATATCCATTCCCGGGAAAGCCATCTGCAATAGCATTGCCAACAATGCTTGGGTGTCACAAAGGAAATGAAAACATGGTATCTTGGATTATTAAAGATGACATCTATGCACCCAGAAATCCCGAACATTTATAGTTAAATTGCCATTTGAAACTAATGTCGACTGATACATCACAATGTGTTACTTATCAAAAACTATATCACGATGTGTTGGAAGTGGAAACACCTCTATTTTTTCATTTGTAATTTAAGTGTCTACAAATTCTTGGTGGATTATTACACTCTACTGACTTTATGATGGGGTTGGATGTTTGGGATCAGCATTCTATATTTATCAAATTGTAAACTACTTTTTTTCTTTTCTTTTTTCCCTGCTTCTGTAGTGAGAAGTGAGGATACATTCAACATTTTTCCTATTTTGCGTTTGCTTTTGTGCTCTCTCTCTCACTCTCTGGCCCTTCTCTTTTACTCTTAGTGAGACTCATAATATATGCTTTGGAATTCTAACATCAACCTCGGGATCTCTCAGAATCTGAGGCCAGCTATCCCTGGGGATTGCTCCCCTGCCATGAGAGCTTTAATTGAGCAATGTTGGTGTTTGCATCCAGAAAAGAGGCCCGAGTTTTGGCAGGTTGTGAAGATTTTAGAGCAGTTCGAGTCTTCGCTTGCCTCTGATGGAACCCTAAACATGGTACAGAATCCAACATGTCAAGATCATAAGAAGGGTCCTCGTCAATGGATTCAAAAGCTTGGTCCCGTGCATCCTAATAGCTCATCCATGCCTAAGCCCAAGTTCTCATGACTCTTCCTGATGATCTGGCTTTTGTAGTTTCACCAGGTCTCAATGTAATTAAAAAGGTGCTTTTTCAGGACTTGCTCTGTTTCACTTTCATCTCAGTTTGAATGAACAGATTGTAGTCATGCATTGAGGTTAAAATTTCGTTCGCTTACATTGTACACAAGACATTATCTAAAGTATAGTTACAAATTCTTTTAAGTTTAAAGTATTTTTTATTAAGGTTTGTTGATATCATGTTCGAAGCTGCATATTTCATTTTATGCATTTGTGCCACTACAACACATTAAACTTTGGTTTGAATTGTAGTTCAAATTGTCATCTTTAATCTCTATTAATAATGAAGTTCATGTACACATGTAGATATGTTTGTGTGTGTATATATATATCAATTGTAGCGTGTTTACTTGTTGATAAATAACTAGTTCAATTACTTGTAGTCTTGTACTTGGTAGGGGAACGAATACTTGTATGAGTTTTCTTTATATGATATGATTTTCATATTGAATGAGACACGATTTATAATAAAAAATATTTATAACAAAACAGAAGGGAATTCGCTATTCTATTATCCTTATCCTTGTGTCAATACACCAAATCATTGCTTTGATAACAATTTAAGAAAACTTATAAAATAAATACTACAGAGATGTCATACTTTTTATACAGTCAACGAAAATATCAATCAACCACCTGTTAATACTTTTTCACAATTTAGATAGTACAGAACGCACCCATTTTCTTCTTTTAATTAGTCATATCAAATGATGGGTACATGAATTTGCCTTTGTCTGCTGATTGTTTCGAATTAGGGATATGAGAATGCGGTGAAGAAAAAGGCAAAAAAAAAACTGACATTAATACTCACATTCTTCATGTGTCTGTCATAAATTTCATTTTCATAGTGCAAGTGGGACAATCAAGATTTAATGGTTCCATACCTGAAAAATACTGTAGAAAAGAAGGAAGAAGATATTGTTACAGTGGTGCAACTTCATGCAGCGATTGGCCCCTCTCTCTCTCTCTCTCTATATATATATATATACACACACACAACCATGTAATTAATTACATCACCATAAGATGTGAATGAAAGTATCTTCACATTTATTACCCCCTTACAGTTGGTAAGGATGCACTGAAAGCGAAGGACCACGCTGATGGTATTTACTAGGCCTAGTGAAAACTCATCATCTAGGAGCACTGCACTTTGTTTGTTGTGTGTGAGTTGTATATATAATACTGTAGGAGTGTGTGTGTATATATATATATATATTTGATGTGTTATTAACTCAAATACAATGAACCTTTCCTAACTAAAAAATCCCTAATACGTCAATTTGATAACTATCTCAACTTTTTAAAATTTTGCTAACTACTCTTTTGACTTTTATTTTGGTTCTTTAAAAGTCTAGCATGCCGTAATTGGTTATTAGTGTAACAAAAACCCGTGCAAATGCAATGTTACCAACTGATCGATCAGTCCGAATGGAAAATTAATTTTAACTTTTATTGTTGGAGTGACACGTATTGGAATTATGGTGCCGTATTCAAACATTTTAACTGAAATAAGCCCCTAGCGGTATGTATGGAAAAATTATACGCTACCCCCAGGTAGTATATTCCGGGGAACATTCAACCGTAAATGTGTGCTGGGGAACGATACCTCCGGTGCAGTCTAAAATTTCTCGAATGTATGATTCTGGGATGGAGCCTCTGCTGCACCCATCATGCACTTCCTTTCATACACCAAAATCCCTTATGCTAGCCTAGCCTAGCCTTGCCTTGCTAGGGAGTCTAAACCATTAAGCCGTTACTCAATATTGGTCATCTCTCTAGGTTTAATTCGAATGATCTATTTAAAAACAGAAAAAAATAGTCTTTTTCCATTAGTGCAGAAGTTGCACCATGTGTAAACAAGCCTGCCTGCCTGGTTTGGTGAGTCATAGTGACAATCTAATCTAGGGTCTGTTGGTGGTAGGTGAGCCTTATTAAGAGAATGTTCAAGAGATTGGATACTTATTAATATGTTTCTCAGGACATTGTGGGCAGTGGGGGGCTTGTTCTCTGTCTAGAGATGGCCTACTTGACCCTCAAATAGCCTAGCATTGCTAGTGTAATCTTTAAATGGAGGACTGAAAGGATTTTTTTAATAGTCATACATGCATGTGAGAAAGTAACAAAAATTAAAAATTAGTTAACAAAATTTTAAGTAATGGGTTCCTACTCATACATGTTAAATAGTATTAAAATGAGAAAGTCTACAATATTCATATTCCATATATTTTGACACGTGCTATTTCATTTGATAAATATTTTTTATTTTTTCTTAAAATTGTATAGTTTTTTATTATAAGATAATAAAAGCGTTCACATTTTCTTAAATCGTTCTTACCAAATTAATTATCTTTAGTTAAAACTTGGTCATTATTGCATCATAGAATGCATGGTGTTTGGACTGGCAATAAACATAGTAGTAACAGTTGGACAAAGATTGTAGTATAGCCTAGTCTAGGCTCACATATCAAAATATTCCAAAAACTCTTTAAGTTTTCAAATACCAATCATTTCCTTGATCATTCAAATTTGAACATGGAAGAGTACTCTTGGACTTGTATTACACTAAGGTTAAAACTAGGGGTGGCAAATTGGACGGGTTGGGCGGGTTTGGGCCGGGTCAAATATGGGCGGATTGAATATGGGTTGTGACCCATATTCAACTCGTTTGTTGCGGGTCAAATATGGGCGGGTTGAATATGGGTCGGGTCAACCCGTCAACCCATATTTGACCCGACTAGACACGACAGTAGGTAGGCGTCAAACACAAAAATGGAATGCACAAGGTCTATAATCAAACAAAAAAACTATAATTTGCTAATCATACTGATATTATTTATATGGTTTGTTTATTTTTGGGTGTTAGCAAATTTTTTTTATTTTTTTTATCCAAGAGCTGATTACGTAAAAGAATATAAGAATTTAATTGCAATCTAGTGTTTAATTACATTTATGAATCTATAGTAAAAGAGAAAAAAGAGTATAGAGTCTCGAGTAACTTAGTCAGCATAAATTTTCTTTAAAAAAATCAAAACATAAGCAAACAATTATAATAAATATTTCAATTGAAAAAGGTATCCAACACTAACTCAATTATATCTTCATAATTGGGCAATTTTAAAAATGACCTACCAAATCACAGAAACACATGGAATATAATTAAAATTAAAACATTGAGAAAGGTACTCAAACACAAAAATGGACTCTGTAGATAGAGAAAGGTGACTTTTGAAAATTCAATTATTCTTGTTTTTTAATACAAAATGAACTCTGTGCATAGGAGGAGAGAATGTGACTTTTGGATGAGTCTGGGTCTTTTGGAACTAATCAATAAAAATAAAAATACCGTTGAAAAAATAAAATATGTGACCTTTCGATGAGTCATTTTTTTTTTGGAATTAATAAAAAAAATCTAAAGAATGATGAATATATATATATATATATATATATATAATGCTCCAATGAAAATTGTTGTTGCACTATAAAGTTTGTGTCTAAATTATATATTCTTCTTATTTTTAATTAAGAAATTACAATGGTAAAATTCGACAATAATTACTAAAAAGAAAAAATATTATTTTTAAAAAAATTGAATTCTTACTAAAATACTTTTTCAAAAAATATATATATATTGTCCAAGTATAGAGAGAGAAAGGGGAAGAGAGAGAGAGGTGGGATCGAAGAGAGAGAAAGGGAAGAGAGAGAGAGGTGGGATCGAAGAGAGAGAAAGGAAAGAGAGAGAGAGAAGTGAGATCAAAGAGAGAGAGAAGTGAGATCAAAGAGAGAGAGAGGTTGGATAGAAGAGAGAAACTTTAATTCACATTTTGTTTTATGGGTGAAAGATGGGTTGAATTTGGGCACCCATATTCAACCCATCTAACCCGCTAATTAATTGGTTTATATTTATCCAACCCGTTTATGACCCGTATAAGAAAATAAGTCACCCATATCCATTTTTAACTGGGCGGATATGGACGGGTTGGCGGGTTGACACCCAATTTGCCACCCCTAGTTAAAACCCTACTTATTTTGTTAATTTCTTGTTTCCGTTTGTATAGTTTTTAAAGATCCTTTACGAGTTAAAATACTACTCCCTGTTTAAAGTTTGGTGTTCAAAGTTCAACCATTAAATCAAAGCCTTTCAGAGTTAAAAAAGAAAAGGGAATAAAAGAAATACTTAAATAAATAACTCATGTCTGGTTCTATAATAAGGACAAAGAAAAAAAAAGAAGAGAGAGAGAGAGAGAGATCTATTATTTCCATTAGCATTGATTTTATTTTCATTCATAAATATTAAGAAAAGAAGAGTGGAATTAAAAATTGAACAGTGATATAAAAAAAGTTCGAATTTTTATCCGGTTGAAAATTTTGAAATATTAATCACTTACTTTAATAATTATCAGCCTTGGTCTTATTTTTTTTCTTCATTATGTTTTAAATAATTTGAAGGGGTTAATAATTGTTTTTGGAATACTTTTTGGTTTTTTCTCTCTAACTTATGCACAAGAGTGGTGATTTGGAGACCAAAATCCAAACCTCTGAATAAGAAAGGAAGGTGTGCACAAATAATATGCAGAATCCGAAGGTTCCAATTTCAATCTCCAAACAATATGTACAATTAATTTTCATGTTCAAAATGTATTAACTTAAAAAATAAAATTAAAGTTAATGACAATTATATTAATTGAGTTGTGAGGATTCAGTAGCCCTTTTACTCTCATGTGAATAAGAGAAGGGAAATGATTTTTAAACTGATGTGGATGGCTTGAGGCCTTTTTATTCTTTTAGTGGATAAGACCTAACTTGATGTAGTCACCAAGCCGAGCCAAATTTGAGTTTGTTCAAGTTGAACTCTCAACTCCAAATTGTAATGAGTTCAAAAAGCTGAACTCGAGTTCAGAAAGTTTAATAACAAAAAGGATAAATATTACTAACACTCTTTGTAGTTTGAACTTATTTCACACAAAAAAAAAGTTTGTTTTTAACTATCATATAAATCCAACTAATATTTTTGTCTTTAACTCTATTAGCTTTAGTGTTAAATACCTAATATACCCTAATTTTTTTTAATGAAATTTAATTTAAAAAATCAATAATGCCAAAAGACTAAATCAGTCCTCAATATTCCCTCCATCAGTCGCGCTCTCTCTCTCACACACACACACGGAATTACAAACTCCATGGAACTATAGATTTTGCAGGAATAGATCACTTTGAATTGGGTTGTGTGTATGGTGATTGACAATTTGTGATATTTGAATTGCAATTTTGTGGGGTTAATTTGCAAAGATCACAACTGAATGTGAAGAATTGTGATGGTGGTTGAGATGAAACCATAGAAAACTTCAATTTGGGAACTCTTGATAACATACTTGAGTCGTGAGATTTGTGTTTTAAATTGAAGGGTGAATCACTAGGGATCAATTGGTGTAGTTGTTGAAGTGGATTGATGACTGTTGGCATCATAAAAAAAGGATTGAAGTCGGTGATCACAGAAGAAATTTTCAGAGCACGAACTGGGTTCAATTTGACAGTGGAAAAGATGATGAATAGTGAACCTAAAATGCTGAAGTCACAAGTGATATCAAGTTTTTTCAATTGGTGTTTCGAATTGAAGGGTGAATTCAAAACACATGTCGTAGGTTTGTTCATGTTAGTGGTCATGGCAACTCCGACCATGGTGGCTGATTGAGGGTGGTGGGTTTTTTTTGTTCGACTTCAATGGTGGACGACCATGATGAGCGGTGATGATGGTGCGGAGGTGGAGACCCATTTTGACAATGAAGCTCCGGCGGGTGTTGGGTCTTCTTCGTGAATGGTGAGGTTCTCGGTTCGAAGAGACCTGTAAGTGGGTCTTCTTCGTGGATGGTGAGGTACTCGATTAGGAGAGACTTGTAAGTGGGTCTTTGCATGGTTCAGTAGCAGGTGTCTCCAGCATTTGGGGAATTCAGACGGTGAAGTGAAGAAGATGGTGTGGCCGGAATTCAGACGGTGAAGTGGAAATTTTGGACGGTGAATTGGTTGGCAGTAGCTTAGGGTCAGTTTTAATGGTGGTAGTTGAGTTAGGCTTTTCTTGTTTATGAAAACGGTGGTGGTGGGATGATGGGTTGGTGATGGAGGTTGCCATGGTGGTTGGACAGTAACAGTTGATGACCTGAATTGGAGAAGATGATGGTGATTAGGGATGGCAATTTGTCCCGCCCCATCGGGTACCCGCTCCGCTCCGCCCCATTTAAAACCCGTTTATGGAACTGTTTAACAAAACGGAATGGGGATGGGGTTAGAAAAAATAACCCGCGTTTAAACGAGGCGGGGACGGGGGTAAGACCCTACCCCGACAGGTACCCGCGCCCGTTTAAGTATATATATATATTTATACTTATATATATAAATATATAGAGGAAATATTAATAATGTATAAAGGAAATATTAATATTATATATATCATACAACTATATAAGTTTATTATATTAGTAATGGATGACTCAATATTATCCATTGTATTGCAAGTACCTTAATGTGTGTTTTTGGTGTATATGTATCAAAATATCAGATTTATTATTATAAAATTTTTTGCATTAAAAAAAAAGAGTATAAACAGGGCGGGGCGGGGAAAGTTAAACGGTTATGGGAATAAGTAAGTCAAAATCCGCCCCGCCCCGCCCCTTTTATACACAGTTGTGAGGCGGGGAAAGTTAAACGGTTTTGATTATGAGGAAGGCAAAACCCGCCCCCGCCCCGCCCCGTTGCCATCTCTAATGGTGATGATTGTGAACAATTAATATATATATATATATATATATATATATAATATAATATAATAATGTAAATATATATCTATGGACATACTACATTCACAAGACGGAGTGAGAGGAGAGAGGGAAAAAAAAAAAAGAGGGGAGAGAGAAGGAGAAAGAAGAGAAAGAGAGTGTGTGTTAGGATATTTTGGTATGTTATGTAATTTTAAAGGTTAAATAGGTCATTTACAAAGTCAAAGGGCATGCAAGTTTTTTTGCATGGTGTCAAACCTACCTTTACACGGTCTGAAGTCTCTCTGATAGACGGTGCAAAACGTACGGTCGCTTTAAACAAAGTTTCTGTTCCTATGAAATAAATTCAAACTACAAGAGATATTAGTAATATTTATCTTAACAAAAATCGTTTTAACTTATTCATGAATTCATACGAGTTTACATAAGTTTATGTCTACAAACATGTTTATGAATATACGAATATGAACATATATAAATTTATGTTTATGAATGTGTTTACAATTCTTATACGAACCTATATTCACGAATATGTATGAATTTATAAAATCGAACTCATGCTATTTAGAATCGGTACATTTATTAAACATGTCTAAAATTTGAACTCGAACTCGAATTCGAGTTGTTCACTTAGCGTGTTGGAGCCAAAACCTTAGGTGAACTGAGCCTAAATTGTTCATAAACTATAGCTAAGTTTAACAATTTTTCAACATTTTTTTTTCTTTTGAACACCGTAAATCTATCTCCAACGGTCATATTACAAATCTTAGGATACCATGCATGCGAGAATCAAAGAGGACCCCACCCTTTCCACTTTAAAGTCCTATAAATTAGCGCCTTTGGATGCCATTTCACCGTATCTCTCGCTCTCTCTCTCTCTAGAAACATGGGGTTTGTTGCAGCCAAAGCCCTTCTCCTTGTACAGCTCTCTGTGCTATTATTGAGCTGCTTAAATGTCTCTGCTGATGAACTTGACACAGTGAGTTGGGCACAGTCCCCTCTTCATCATGCTCCGAGTTACCCTCCTGTTGAATCCCCTAAACACCCTGGGGGTCATCACCCAGGTCACCACCACCACCACAAGGGTCACCCACCGACTCAGCCTCCCACTCATCCACCGAGTCACCCACCGGTTCACACTCCAATGACCCCTCCCAGTCACCACCACAACCACAAGGGTCATCCACCAGTTCACACTCCAATAACCCCTCCCAGTCACCCACCGGTTCACCCTCCAACAACCCATCCCAGTCATCCACCGGTTCACAGTCCAATAAGCCCACCGAGTCACCCACCGAGCTATCATTTACCTAGCAGGAAATTCATGGCTGTGCAAGGCGTTGTTTATTGCAAATCGTGCAAGTACACTGGGGTTGACACCCTTGTGGGAGCTTCACCACTTCTTGGTAAGTTTTAACATTTCCTCTACAAGTTTATAACATTTTCTAAACATGAATGCATGAGAGAGCTAGGCAAAAAGGTTTTTTTTATTTGTAGCCTATTACTGGTCGAATGATATGCACATTTCACATTTCTTTGTGAAAGATATATATATATATATATATTGGATACTGAGTGTGTGTGTGTGTGTGTATATATATATATATATATATATAGAGAGAGAGAGAGAGAGAGAGAGAGAGGTTTGGTTGGATACTGAGTATGTATTTTGGTGATTTTGTTTTTTGTTGCAGGTGCCGTTGTAAGACTACAGTGCAATAACACAAAGTACCCACTAGTCCAAGAAGTTAAAACAGACAAGAATGGTTACTTCATTGTGTTACCAAAGAAGATAACCACATATGGGTTCCACAAATGCAAGGTCTTCATAGTGTCATCACCAATGGCAACATGCAGCAAGCCAACAAACCTTCATGATGGACTGAACGGTGCCGTGTTGATGCCCCAGAAGCAACCACCCACAAAGGCAGCACTCCCATATCAACTCTTCTCAGTTGGCCCTTTTGCCTTTGAATCCTCAGGCAAACTCAAATGCCCTCCTTAATTGATGTATTATCCATATATGTGTGTGTATGTATGTATGTGTTCATGCATTTCACAACTTTTTATGGTTTTATGGGGAGTGTTAATTAGGTGTATTTCTATCATGTTGTAGAGTAGCTAACAGTTTGTGAGTACTTTGTACTGTGTGTTGCTTTGGTGATAACAGTGAAATAATATTTACAGATTTTATATAATGAATAAATTTGAAATGCTTGTGTACGTATGTATGTCGTTTATTTGGAATACGTACTACTCTTTGAAATTGTGGTCCGTTGTAACATTGAACGGTCATCCATACCATACCATACCACTGCATTAATGACTTATGGCAGACATGCTTGCAGCTTTTTCTCATTGAGATGTCCGGAAGCGCCTGTCTTTCACTTCTACCCATGCACTTGGATTTTGGATTATTAAGAATAAAAAAAGTAAAAGAAAAAAAATGATGAACACAGTGGTACGCGGAATGATATATATGCGTGTGTGTATGTGTATATATATATATATATAATATACATGGAGCTGTTGATTTTCCTTTCCCTTTTCCTTTTAACCTTTGTCCCATGCAGATCAGCAAAAAATCTACTTTGAATTGCACCATGTGAACAGCGGCGGACCGACAACCTTGTAATTGGAAGGGTCAAAATTCAAATTTTTTTTAAAAATATATATAATTAAATAATATTTTATTTTTCTTTATACACAGAATTATTTTATATTTTTTAAATATAAAAAGAATAAAAATAAGATTATGTATAAAAATATATATATTTAATATTCCATGCATATAAAATTATATCTAATTTTGACATATACATACATCTATATTAAGTGGACTAAAAAAAATTTAAAATTCAAAGTAGAGAATTACCTTTTAATGTATTTTTTTTCAACTATTCATATATACTCATACTAAATCAAAATTTTCAAAATCTCGGAAGGCCAAATATGTTTTTGATAAGTATCTTTTAATAATTTTAATTTTAACTATTTTAAAATTTTATAAAATAAGAATTTGAAAAAAGTTTGAAGTGACTAGGGGTGGCAAAATTGGACACGACTCGAACACGACACGAATTTAGCGAGTTTGGGTTTGAGGTAAGCCGACACGTTTAATAAATGGGTCGACACGAACACGACACGCAAAAATTGGGTTGGGTTTGGGTTTAAGCTGTCTAACCCGTGACACGATTACAACACTATTATGATATGAGTTATTCATATATTATGATTTTATACGAACTTATATATACATAGTTATATATATTGCAATTATTTGTAATCTATTTGTTTGTTTACAGGACTGATGTAGCCATAAAACACAAGGCTAAGATTGTTATAGTGTCTTCCCAGTTGATGAATCACCTTAGTATGTTTTTGAGTTTATATATAGATACAAAATTTATAATATAATTTGATTTTAGGATTTATGTATTGATATGTACTTTATTTTTATATGATCTTCAGAGAGATTTTTAGGGGTGGAGAAACTCATATGATATAAGTTAAACGGATTAAAAAATGTTATTAAACAAGTAGTGCCAATATAAGATAAGTTTATTAAACGGGTTACACGGGTCGACACGGATAACACGTTTAATAAACGGGTTGGGTTAGTGTTGAGGGATTCTGACACGATTAGTAAATGGGTCGGGTTAGAGTTGAGCTGTTTAGTAAAATACTTATAAATCGACACGATACGAATACGACACGGAAACACTAATTGCCACTCTTAGAAGTGACCATGCCCCTCATCTCCACATGGGTCCGCCCCTATTGTGATTTAGAAATGAGTCAAATGACTCAACGAGCAAGGAAAATGATTACCGAAGCCCAAACAAACAGATAATGTTTGAGTCTTGTTATACTGTATCTGATTGGTGAGTTTGATTAATCCACAAAGATTTAGAGATTTGTGAATATAAAGATAAATTATTATACTCCTTGGAAAATAACAGTGGGCTATCTTAATTCAACGCGTCAATAGTGCATAAATAATAGAACTGGCCCATTGGTGAGTGTCCTAAAGTTCTCACCAATAACCTACCTTTGTCAAGTACAGGGATATATAAATTATCGGAAAAATAAATCAAAATAATACGTGGACGAATATCTATCTATCGTGTTCCTTGACTAATTATAATTGAACGCATCACTTTTAAATTATAAAAAAAAAAAAAACAAATAGGTATTTAAGAAAGAGAGTAGCCTTTATTAAAAGTGGTGTTCAATTGTGGACACAGCAAGTACTCACTTGTCACTGTCTCAGTTTTGTAAAAATAATTATATGGAACAGGGCAGTCCCTTGTCCGGTCCTCATTTTTTTTCCAACTTGGTTTTAGCTTGTCCAAAATTGTTTAACAAAAACTTCTTTGTTCACGTAAACGTTCTCTTGTTCCGTATCATTTACACTCCCACTCAATTTGTTTTTTTTTAATTTTTTTCTACTAAAATTTCAGAAAAGTCATTTTAAAAAACATAAAACAAATAAACACAAAAAATAATATAGACAATGAAAAGAAACGGCCAAATAAGAGGCCGAAGCCTCTCTATCGATGAGGATGTGGGCAACAAGTGAGACCCCTCACTTGTTGCATCAGATGAATCCGGTAATTTTTTTTTTATCATTAATTGATAAATATTCTTTCAAATTAATCGAAATAACAATAACATTGATATGTTTGAAAATTAATTTTCAAAACACCAAAGTAAACTATTCAATATATACATATAGAGGGAAAAATGATAAATTATCAATATATATAAAATGGGGCGAGATTTTTCACCCCGTTTCCGTCCAAAATTCTTAAACATATCCATAAAATCGTTTTTCCATATTAATTTCCGGCCATCTTTCCAATGTAAGAAAGGCATCTTGTTAATTCTGAACCATTGTTAATTTCCATATTAATCTCGGCCCTAATTAATTAAGAACTTTATATATATATATATATATATATATATATATATATATAGAATTATGTATATAATCAATTATATGTCACAAAAGAATAAAAAGAAAAAGAAAACTACTATGAAAATAATAACAATAATAATAATAATTCCATTTTTATTTTCAACAAAGTGATCAGATAATATCAATAATGACTAGTACACACCTGTGGACCTCTCCGACATGAAAGAAGCCATGTAAATTGCCGTGGCATTAAAGCAACAAATTTGGACTTCTCATGTCTGTACTGCCATACAGATATATAATGCGTGTATATATATATATATATATATATAGAAAGCAATTGCTTGCTATAAAACATAATCTAGTATTTTATTCAAGAAAGAAACATATCCAGGGTCGAACAACATCATAATAATATACTATATCATTGATTGCCCTAAAATTCTGTTTGATGTTGTTCATCCATCTTTAAGAAACTATGACAGAAGGTCATTGTTATTAGTGAATTTGTTGTTACCATTAATACGCAACCCATTGCATGTCGCACTTCATCAAATCCATCTGTGTATTGAAATTAAACCACTATATATAAACATCCCCTAGTGGAACCTTTAACATATTCCTATCAACAAAATATTGCAACTAATATAAACTAACAATAAAAAGGGAGGACACATTAGCAAAAATGGAAAATAATAAGCGGTACGATCCGATAATATATATATATATATATATATATATATATATATATATATATATATATGAGTGGAGAATCATAAAAAGGTGTGAGTTGAATGACTAATACATTTATTTAATAAAATCTTTTAGGAAAGTACAGTGTTTAACTAGTGAAGAAAAAATATTATAGAACCAAGTATAAAAATAAAGGAAGCTAACAAAATTCAGATAGTTATTGAGGAACTAAAATAATGAGTGATACTGTAAAACTATGAAAAAAAAAGGTTAATAAAACAAAGATTAAGAGAAAATGTACAGTGTCTTACAATCAATTTGGCTTTTATATCAAAGTCTACTTTAGAGGCCAATTTACTTCTTAAAGCAATTAGTGAAAGACTGTAGGAGTAGGTACAAAAATATACATGTGGTCTTCAAAGATTTAGTGGAGTCACGTGATGCAGTACACACAGATATTATTTGGTGGGTCTTACGAATAAAACATATTTTTAAAACTTTTATAAGCTCTTATTTAAGATATATATAAGAACACTACTGCTTAGAGTTTACACCAGAGAAAACTAATATTTTTTCTATGAAAGTAGGATTACATTAAAGATTACCGCTAAGTCCATATTAATTCACTATCATTTTCAATAAAATAACGTATGAAGACCGACAAGGAGACATGTTATTTTTGATGATATAGCGCTATCACATAATTTTAAGAAAACTGTACCAATGAAATTAGAAATTTGTAAAGAAAAAAAAAAACATTATAGTCAAAATGTTAAAACATAAGTCAAATTAAAACAAAATATATGAAATGTAACTTTAGTAATGTTATAGAAATATAATGATAATAATTCAAAACTAAAGCATTACTCAAAATAATTATTTTTAATATTAAAGATCAATTATACAAAACAATACGAAAATTGATGATAATATAAGTAGTATAATTGAAATATGTTGGACAAAATGTAAACAAATTAGTAGTGTTTTATCCGAGAAATGAATATAAAAAAAGTTAATAAATTATATAAGACAGTTGTTGAACCAAATATCTTATAAGGAGTGGAGTGTCAAATGTAAATGCTGAAATGGATGTGAGGGATGACTAGAAGGGATATAGTCAATGTGGAAGAAAGAAATTACGAGTACGGCCTATTAACGAAAAAATAAGACAAAATAATTAGATTTAGGTAGTATAAACATATTTCATAAATGCACTAATGATAAGAAAAAAAAATTGCTTTATATGGAAGGTAAAAATTAAAAAAAGTTGATCAAAACTAACATTGAATGAAATAATAAGAAAAGACTTAAAATCAAATAAAGTAGGAAAAATGATTTATAAAAAGAAATAAAAATAGAAAAAAAAAATCAATTCGGCCGAAATTGTTTACATGGGATGAAAGTAATGATAAATGATGATCAGTATAAATTTTGATCATGCTAGCCTTTATTTTCCTTTGTGTTGATAATTCACTCAATTTACTCATGCTTCTTTCAGTTTCCAAGTTTTGAAATATAAAAAAAAAACGTGATAAAAATTAATTCGGTAATGTGTTCATCTATTAATCAATACATTAATTAATTCGGTATTTCAAATAATATTTATGACTATTTTTTCTCTACAAAAGATGTGTGCGGTAGATCGAAATTGATTTTGAGGCGGGGGAGTTGAGAATTACTCTTATACACTCTTTTAATGTAAAATTATAATATTGTTTTTTATTTGATATTTATTCTTCTTTTGTAAATTTTAAATGTGGTTACTCTTGACATTATATTAAGTTATATTCGATTCGGTAGGAACGAAGGATTGAAGAAAGTAAAAGGACAAGAAATGACAAAGTTTCTTTGATTTAGTAAAAAAGTAAAAGAGTGTAAAACACACATTTCCTTTTGGTTTTTCACGGTCCTACCTCTTCCTCCAAAAAAGTGGAAAGAAATATTCTTTCTTTTATTTTCTTTTTCTTTTTTTCCTTCTTTTACGGCCATCTTT
Organism: Cornus controversa; assembly: GCA_026545225.1. Lineage (NCBI taxonomy): Eukaryota > Viridiplantae > Streptophyta > Magnoliopsida > Cornales > Cornaceae > Cornus > Cornus controversa. The sequence goes on along the minus strand of CM048849.1, from coordinate 63,694,921 downwards.
TTGCCTTTTGGCTTTTTTTTCCATCTTTTTCAAAACTGAAAATAAGCAATATCATTCTTGTTTATTTTAAAAGATTGGTGTGGACTTCTTTACTTTCAAGAACAAAATATTGGTACAATATGAATAATCACTATTTTACTTAATAATTATTCTAACATTTTTATTGTTGGATCAAACAATAGCCCTTTATAATTTTTTCTTTTCAATTTCTCCCTTTAGCTTTACTTTTTAATTAAAATAATATAATAACTATTTTAGATTAATTTTTTTTAATGAACAAAAACACTAAAACACTTTTTTTAGTGTTGAGGTTTTAAAAGATTCTGCTACGGTTATATTTTAAAAGTGTTTAGACAATTTATAAACAAAATCAAACTTATCAAAATGCTTATTTTACAAATAAGAGTTGATATTGGCACTCCACCAATATCCTTTAGCACTCCACTCCTATATTTTTGTAAAGTAAAATTACAAAAGTGGTCATAAGTTATACCATTTTAGATTCTTATATTTTTAATACCCTAATTGCCCTTCTAATTCAAGACTCAATTTTAATTTAATTTAATTTTTCTTAGAAAAAAGTTTTTTCAACTTTTTTACTTTAGATTTACAATGTAACAATCCATTTATTACCACCAAAATACTATAATTTAAACATTTTTCAATTGAAACTTGTTATTAGTGTCTTTATCCTATATAACTCAAAGAATCCAAAAATTGAAATATTCTATTTTTACTCACCAAACATGTAATTTATTTTCCATGTGTCTTATTTATAAAATAACATAAATTAAAATTTTGAAACATACCATCAATTTGTGAACAAACAAAATAGAAACGAAGGAGGAGAAAATAAAAAGCAAACGAAAAAAAATATCATATTAATTTTTTTATTTTTATCTTTTGAAATTTTGGTGCAAAGGCTCCTTAGTTAAATTAAGACAACTACAATTGAAAAAATATTTTATAGAGTCATGTTTTTCTCTTTTCATCTTTTAATTTCTAAAAGTTCTCTGTTAAAATAAAAAAGATTTCCTTAGTTTTCTTAAAGAACTATGTATCATAATTTTTATTCAAGTGAAATTAAACTTTCTTTTGATTTTAAATATAATTAATTTTTTTTCAAATAAGTTTTAATCATTGATATAATGTTTGTTTCCAACTCAAATACATTTTTAATATTTCTCTAGGTAATCTGTTATTAACAACTTCTTCCCAACTTATCTAATCATGTAACTTTGATTATCCGAATCAAATTCATTTGATTGATACTCTCTAAATCATTATATTGAATCCTAAACTTTTTTACTTCTAAAATAAATATTGATAAATTGATTCAACATGAAAAAATAATATTTTTAAAATCAACGAAGAAATATTTTCACACCAAAAAAGAACGTGAGAGAGAAGTTGTAATTTGGAGTTAAGAATTCTAACATTATCAAATAAGAGCAATTAGGGTATTAAAAATATAAGAATCAATATTGTATAGTAGAGGGATACCTTTGTAATTATACTTTACAAAAAGATAGAAGTGGAGTGTCAGAGGATATTAGTGAAGTACCAATATCAGCTCCCTTTACAAATTTGTTTTTATAAATAGTCAACCATTCAAAAGTTCGTTATTATCAACGGATGAACATAGATGTTGGGGGCATGGAAACCATATAATCTACGAGTATATTTGAGAATCTGTAAAAAAAATATATATATATATATATATATATAGAAACAATCTGTACATGAAAAATACCAAATTAGAATATTAGATACACCCCCATCAACAGGGGCAAATATAGAAGTACAATGGATATAAAATGGCAATCCTGTAATAATGTAAAAGGAGGTTGGATCCAGGAAAGTGGAAACATCTATATCAAACATAGTCTAATCTTTGATATGAATTGTTGTCATTATTGATTACATCCCCAAAGAGGACCACATATATTTTAATACCATTCAAGGGTCCTCTAAGTCAATGGCAAATGTTGAATCTTATTTGGAAATTTCTCTCTCTTTTTCTCTCTCACACACACACACACACAGCCTACTCATCACTGGTCTGAAATTCCAAACACCAGCATTGGCCTTTTACCAGTTGTTCTCTTCCTGTGACTCACAACCACCCTCTTTACCAACGCGTGCCTTCAATCTTGTCAGACCACATTGGCGCGTCAATGTGAATTGTTTAAAAGAGCGTATATGTTTGACCCAAAGTCCTCCACAAAACACTTCTTAAAAATACCAATATCTCATCTCATCTAATCATCGAAGTTTGTCCTTCCCTCTCATTCTCTCTCTCTCTCTCTCTCTCTCTGTGTGTGCTAAGTCACACTTTCTCTCTCTAGCAGCAGATCCATCAATGGAACAAGAAAATAGAAACCCATCTCTGATACCATCCCCAAACAGCCATAGCACTAATAGTACAAGCAGTAGCAGCAGCAACAACAGCAATGGACTCAACCCATTACCATCACCACCACCACCAACTACACCTAGACCCATCACCAGATCCGAACCAAATAACCCGTACCCAACAACTTTCGTCCAAGCAGACACCTCCTCCTTCAAACAAGTAGTCCAAATGCTCACCGGATCCTCCGAAACCGCGAAGTCCGCTGTCGCAGCCAAATCCGATCTGCCAAAGAATCCGATCCCACCCATAAAGACCTGCCCCAAGAAAGAGAGAGCTTCCAAGCTATACGAGCGAAGAAATAGCCTCAAGAACTTCAAGATCAGTCCTTTAGTTCCTGGTCTCGTTCACAATTCCGGATATTCGCCCCGAAATCTAGCCACGCCGGAGATCTTGTCGCCGAGCCTGCTTAACTTTCCATCGCTCGCTCTCAGCCCGGTAACTCCTTTAATTCCGGACCCGTTTAATAGATCTCCAATCAACACTGCCAATGCAAATTTGGATATGGTAGCCGAGGACAAAGAGATTGCGAAAAAGGGATTTTATTTTCATCCATCACCCGCGAATACCCCGAGAGAATCGGAGCCCCGACTCTTGCCTTTGTTTCCGGTCACATCGCCCCGAATTTCAGGTTCTTCTTCTACTTGAACGAGTTTTATTATTGTAAAACAATAAATCTATATCTATATATATATATATATATTTATATATATATATAATTGGGGTTTAATGAGGCAAATGTTGTTACAATTTGAAATGGGCTATTTTCGTTAGAATCGTTGGTTTAATTGTATATCTCCTTTTCTTTTTTTTACTTGCTTTTGGTTTTAGTTTTCTCTAAATTATGGATTGTTATGAGCATGTGTTGAAGAACAGCATACTTTCTCTCTCTAAAGCCTATACGCACTCTCTCACTAAAATGGATTGATGAATGAGAACCAGTTCAATTTTTAGTACTTTAAGATATTAAATTTTACTGAGAGAAGTGGAGATGAATGAATGTGGAGGAAAGGAGTAATCACTAATCTTGCCAATGGGCTTCGCTGAGCTGTCAAGGGAAGAGTGGAGGAATGGACAAGGAATCTCGAGACTTTTGACCTTTTTATTGTCCTCAAATAGAGGAAAAGATGCCAGGGGAGGCTGTCATGTTGTGTGTGTACGACTTTTTTTTTATAAAAAAAATTGTTTTTTTTAATTCGGGTGTCAAGTGGTGATTCATTCCGATTATGTCCACAGTGCACTCGGCGTATCAGATAAATTTTGTTCTTGCCTGTTGTACAGGCCCAGCAGAAGAGTCTACCTAATAATTTCCGGTTTGTGTACAACTAGAAGCATAAAGATTATTTTTTTAATAATCTAACTTTATACCACATTACTCCTATACAGTGATACATAAATGCCACATTGTTTAAGGTGCCATTAATTTGATATAGTGTTTTTGTGGCAGTGCTATAATTAGGGGTGCACACGGTACGGTTCCTCACGGTTCTTGGTGGAACCGGAACCGGAACCGTTACCAACGGTTCCTGATTTTCGGAACCGGAACCGGAACCGTTGGGGGTTGGAACCGTGAGGAACCGTACCGCGGTTCTCGGTACGGTTCCGGTTCCGAACCGCGGTTCCTTAGGATTTTTTTTTTTTTTTTTTTTTTTATTATTTTTTTTTTTATGAAGATTGAAAATACAAAATATATATATATATATATATTCATTAAATAAATGTGAGACCTACAATCTAAAAATGGCACCCTATATATATATAATTATTATATTATATTATAGATATATATACATTACATATAATGTATATATATTATGTATAGTAATTATATTATAATATAATTATTATATATAATATATGATAATATAATTATTATACATAATATATATACATTATATATAATTATTATATGTAATGTGTATATATATATATATTATATATAGTTATTATATTATATATATATATACACATATTTAATATAAAACGGTTCCGGTTCCGGTTCCGGTTCCAAGGAACCGTTACTCCCAACGGTTCCGGTACGGTTCTACTGGTCCTGGAACCGGAACCGGAACCGTTGGTAACGGTTCCTAATTTTAGGAACCGGAACCGGAACCGTAGCCACGGTTCGGTACGGTTCCGGTACGGTTCCCCTCGGTTCCGGTTCCGGTTCCGGTTCCGACGGTTCTTTGTGCACCCCTAGCTATAATCATATACCACAAGTCCTAGAGTTCCCATGTTAAGGTCCTGTTTGACAGAGTTTTTGCTTCGGCTTTTACGCAGAAGAAAAAGAGAAGCAGACACTAAATCAGGAAGCTGGTACCCCCAGCTTCCTTTAAACGCTCTTTTTGGACTCCAAAGCTCTTATGCCTTACCAATCCAAACACTTTCTAAGTCTAGAACAAATCATCTGAACAATTAGCCTAACTGAAATTTAACTCGAGCATAACTGAATAAACCCAACCCTTGGCGTTGGATTAGACTTGTTTGAGTTGAAGGTTTGGAAGTTCGGTTTGAGTTCGGGTTGTGTTGAAGTCATCCAATTTGCCGAGTTAAACATATGTTATGAGGTGCAAATGCAATTGATTTAATGAACTGCAACTAAATTGAATCCTAACTTTACTAGCTTAGTGATACATGACCAACTCGGGACAATTTGCAGCCACATTAAATCTTTTAATTAATTGGACCCATATATGAGAGGGAAAACAATTGCCCAAGTTGAGTTTCCTCTTTATTTTTTTTTTATTTTTTTTGGGTGGGGACACAAAGGTAATTATTCTTGAAACTTGCTAGCCACTTGCTGGCCTGACAGGCGCTTTTCTCATTGGTTGAGAAAACCATCACTTGTTTTAGTTTTTTTTTTTTTTAATTAATCCTATAACGCCCTGTTTGGAAAGGATTTTTAACACGTATAGATTTCTTATTGACTTTCAATACCTTCAACAAATATATATACATATATATACCAAGTCAATAAGAGGTCTATACCAAAGTAAAGCTCTCCCTCCCTGTTTGTAAATTCATTCTAATTAAAACTTAGCGTTTTATCTGATTACCGTATTCAAAATTCCAGAAATTTATTATGTGCATTCGTTTCACTTCCAGCATAAACATGGGTTTCAAAGCTTTTCTTCTCAATCTCAAGATAATCATCTCATCCTGCATGGAAATATATATATATATATTAAGGTATTGAAGTCAATAAAAAAAACTATAGGTGTTTAAACTCTTTACTAAATAACGCGGTATAGGATTGATTTTTTCTTATTAAAAAGGGCAAAACACGTGATGGTTTTTTCAACCTCACAGAAGTCTCACCTCATTCTTGAAGTGAATAAAAAAAAACCTGAAAGTGTTAAAAACTCTTCACCAAACAACGCGTTAAAGGATCGATTAAAAAAAAAAATCACCAAAACACGCTGTGGTTTTCTCAACGGATTAGGATCTCTAAGTTAAAATTTGTCTAAATTATTCAAAGTTAAATTCACAAAGTATTGACAAGTGTTATTGTACCTTAATCTATGGCTTGAGATACACCACATCACCCACTAAAAAGAATTAACTCAAACTACGTCGTGTATATGAAAAGAAAGTAAACGTGATTACATAACTGCATTCAGTATATTCGTTGTCTTCTTCTTTCCTTTCCCCTTCCTTCACTGTTTAAAGCTTCTAATTTCACCACCAGATCCAACAGTCGAACTTGTACATGCCATATTCAATTGTTATATTTTTCTTTCATGCTTGTATTTCAGAGGAACTGTGAATTTAATTTTAATTGAACATAGCCTTGGACATCTTTTTTTCAAAAATATTCGTAATAAATTACTGGAACCACCTCTTGGCTTTTCATATATTGGTCATTTTTCATTAGTCTATGAAAAAAGCTTAATTAATTCATTGGATTTGAAGTAAATTGATAAGGTATATATTATTATCCGGTAATCTTTGGCGATGTGGTGGCGTAGAGAGACAAGATGATTTCTTGCATGACAGAGAAAAAGAAAGGTAATAGATAGAGAAAATCAGTTTCAACCATGAAAGAAAATAAGCAAGGTGGAGAGTAGTGCGTACGTGTAATGTGTGGTTTGTTAATGGCGTTCATGAAATTAACTCAAAAAATGACGTCACATTCTATCATAATTCAAAACAAATTGTTGTGCCATTTTTAATTAAGGCCGTAGATTTACAGAGAATATGTTACACATGTGGACAACTAGCTTATACATTCAACTTAGGATAACTTGGACAAATTTAACTTAGAAGATCCTGATAGACGACTGTCTAGATAGCTAGCACACCTCATTCTTCTTTACCTGAATCTAACACCCTCTCAAGTCCCTTTTTGACTCCTTTTCCCAGCAATGATAATAATAGTAATAATAATAAAGTCTCTTTTTGACTTAAAAACCGCAAAAACCTAATGGAGCGATAGAGACGTGAGTAAACGAAGGTGGAAGGAAAGTGGGACTTGTGATAATGAGAGAAAAGAAAAAGAGGAGAGTGGGTACCGTGATGGAAATGGGAAAGCCAGAAAACATGGTGGTGGGGTATATATATATATATATATATATATATATATATATAGCCTCCTCTTATGTTTGTTGGTTTATGTGGGTATGCTTTGTAGACTTTCGACCCCTGTGGTTTGTGGATCATTCATTTTACTGTTGGAAAGTTTCATGTGCACTGTTTGAAATTTCCATGTGCACTGTTTGGTCATCCTTCATTTCCCAATTTATCACTTCATATTCCTTTTTTAGTTAGTTGCAACTTGCAACTTGCAACCATGGATTGATTCATCAATTTAATTGTTCAACAATTTCTTGTATATATATATTTTTTTAAGTAAGCAAAAATAAATTCCATTTCGAGAGCGGACAGAACCCAGATATTTGTTCAGGTATTTCTAAATGCAAAGTAATGCGGCTTCGAGTTTATGATTGCATACATTTGCCAGTGTAATATTAGGTATCATTTTTGCAAGAACACAAACTCAAGCAGAGATTGACATCAATGGACAGATCCATTAGAAGTGGCACATGTTAGTGATTAAACATATATAATATAAACCAAAAAATATTCCAATAAAAAAAAAAAAAGAAAAGTAGTTAAAAATAGTAAGTATCAAAATTAACATATGAATAATTAAAGTTAAAAAAAAAAAACCCTTAAGAAATTATATGTAATAAGTTCCTTACTAAGATAAACATTCATATAATTAGGATTTTACTTAGAAAATTGTTCCTATAACTAGGATTTTTTTTTTTTTTTAATTTTGTCAACAATGGCCATACGATGATATTAAATCTTTTATACTGCGTTTGGTATGTAACAATGAAATGGAATGGAATGTCAATATTACCTTTTTTAATCCATTCATTTGTTTGGTAATGTAATCACCATTATTTTACTATTCAACCTATGAAATGGTCATTCCATTCCCAATAAACATTAAAAAAAAAAAATTAGTTACCAAAAATAATGTAATCACCATTACATTCCTACATCATTTCATATTTGAAACCAAACAATAGAATGAGAATGATCATTCCATTCAATTCTCACTTTAATGGAATGCTTATTCCATTCCTTTGTTGCGTACCAAACATAGCCTTAAAGTGTTAGAGATATAAATATTCAAGTTGCACTCATTTCAGAGTCCCAGACGGCAACATATTTTGAATTCCAATCTCTCCATCATCTTATTTTGATAATTAAAAAATTATCATACATTAAATCTATTTAAGTGTTCGATGAAGTCAGACTTAAAAAAAACCTGTTACAAATGTAAATATTTAGTTGCATGTTATAACTTAAGCTTTTAAATTATATGGTTTTTAGCATAGAACACCTCATCATTCACCCTGGGAGTCATACCGTGTCCAGGCAATTATTGGAAAATAAGGTTGGGATGGCTCTAAGATATGAGGAGACAGCCTTGCCGTTATACTGTCTCGGTACGTATAGCTCCATGCCTATTAGGTAGGTACCTATGATAATCCACATGCAGTATATTAATTTACATTTCTTTTAATTTTCTCTTGCTGACCTCTGGTGAAGTTATGACTGAAAACAAGTAAGAAGGAATAAGAAGTAAGAACCCGGCCAAAGAGGAGTAGTGAAGATATATTATACTAACAAACTATTATCTGCAACATTGCAGGAAAATAGCACATGAAGATCCTAGCTAATATCTCTCTCACAATAACTGTATTTTTATTATCTCCACAACAGACACAGAAAAAGGAGTCCACCTTCACCTCAAAATAAATACCAGTTTTATAAAATAAATAAATATTATGGTGAGCAAAGAATACCATCATTTAAGTGGCGATTTTAAAAAAAAAATGAACAAATGGCATTCATTATCTTTATCTTTTCTCTTCTCTCTCTTGTTTGAACTTCCAAAGTAAATTATGAATTGGTGTACCTAGCACACTTTGTAATGAAAGTGCAACCACGGTTGTAAGGATTAGCATTTGCCTGCTGGTTGCAGTTATAGTAAGACTGACCACGACGGTCGCACGGAACATTGTTGGATTTAAGGGCACTATAGCTAATGTAACCTTGGCCTGGACCAAGAAATCTTCGGTGAATCTCTGAATCCATCATCATCTCTTCAGCTTTGTTGATACAGTTACCTACTCGACCATTACAGGCCTCCACACCGTGGGAACCAAGCTCCAAACTGCCGTCCTCGAACCTAAATGAAGATTCGGCCACCATGGCCATGGCCATGGCCGTTACCGCCAGGACGAGGATCAACCTAGGCCGAAATCCCATTGTGAAACAACAACAACAACAACAACTGGAGAAAGGAAGAGAGAAACAGAGGGTTTGGATGTAGCCTGGTCTTTGCCCTTCTGTTAAAGCAGGGGAAGACGAGTTCAATTTAGAAAACTAGTATGAGTAAAAAAAGATGAGTGGTGGTCAGGTTCTTGGATGGAAAAAACAAGGGAATTGGATGGTAGGACTCGGTGGTAGATTTTATGTGAGATGGACCTGTTTTGGGGCTTTTTCCTTTTATTGCTCCTTCTTTTTCGGTGGACTTTCCTTCATTTTAAGGATATTATTAAATTAACTTATGTCACTGCTCTATCTGTGTCTCTGTCTTATTTTATACTAAGTTCGACATGCAATAATAATAATATAGAATGAAATGTTCTGTACCCAATGATACAATAAAATGAAATAAATATTTTATTAAAGTGATAATAGAATAAAACGGTTATTCTCATTTTATTATTTAGTTTCAACTATGAAATGATGTAGAAATGAAATGATGAGACATTATTTTTTAACCGTCTATTAGAAATGGAATGACCATTCTTTAAGTTGAGTAGTGGAATAAATTTTCGTTCTTTTTCATTATAAATGAATGTCGTGGAAGAGTCATTATCACTTTAACTTTTCTTACCAAACAAATGAATAAATCCAAAAAGATAATATTGACATTCCATTGTTACGTACCAAAACGCAGCATTAGTGTCTTTAGGTCAAGATTTCAAGACCAGGTCTAAGAAAATATATATATATATATAACTATGTGACTATATATATTATGCTACTTCCCTAGTGGATTCAAATAATAGAATCATGCAGAGTTATATGACTTTTAAATTAATCAGTATTTTGACAAATTAAATCAAATTTCCTTCAATTCCAATTTCAAAATATCTATACCGTGCTTTCAAACATAACATCAATATATATTAGGTCACACTATTAAATTAGTGCAATAGTTACATACCATCAAGAATAGTTTTTGTTGAGCATTCTTTTCTTATATATGTGGAGTCTGTGGGAGCATATATACTTATATTGTAAAGTATTTTTAAAATTTTAGTAAGAGGATTTGCAAATTAACTGTTTTTTGTTTTAGATGGGTGCATTACGAGAAATTATTATATACTATGGAGATTCCGTGTATTGGGAGAATCCCACCACTAATTAGACTACATCTTTTATGATTTTTCGGAATATTGTAAAATTTCTCCTGCATTACCTACCCAGACATATCAAATTAATGATCAATTGTTCAATATTTTGGATTAATTTGAAACGGATCCCCTATGGAAATGAATGTAAACACAATGGCCTACTTGATGGAGTTTTGGATCCGAATAAATTGGGCTGAAGCCCATTTCCAAAGTACGACATCCAAATTTGTGACTGATCCAATATTTTTTGGATTTTACTGTTTGACCATGTTGTACGGCCCAATCTAGCTATGAGGTTATTTTCTTAAACTAATTTGCAAAGGTGAAATGAAACTCTATCCTAATTTGAGATCGAAACCTCATTGTGGTATCTGTTAGTACTTTAGGGTTATCTCCTGTCACTTCCTTGGACCACGTAATTACAAGGAAGAAGTTGCAAAAAATTGTCTCATTCAGACTTCTTGTTTCTCCACCACAATGACATTTGTCAACCTGAAAATATTATAATATATATCTATAACATCAGAACACAAATAATAGACCAATTCATATGCTAGGAAAAGCTATGATAGAGCTGCCCCATACTTGAAGAGGTGGACTCTCTCTCTCTCTCTCTCTTGACCATGCGATCACCGCCATCCTTTTTTGGTATCTTCATGGTTTGGATTTCAATCACAGAAAAGATAAATTTCAACGGCTGTGTGACAAAGTCCACGTAATTGCACAATTTGGACAATCTTACTAAATTCAAGCATCGCAATTAATGAGCTTTGAACAATCTCACATTCTAACTCTAATGGGGACCAGATCACCAACCTAACAACAACCCCGTAGACCCGTGTCCAATTGTAGATATTATTTAGTCTCCTTCAATCATTCACTAAATATTATATATTTATATTATTATTAGTTATATAATATCGTGATGAAATGGACGGGTAGGATCTTGATCATCAACTAGGGGTTGTCTTAGTTGTGACACGGATTGTGGTCTACCATGTGTATGCAATATTCTCTGTGGAAGCTTCTGTTGTCTATGACCATGACCGATAACATTTGAAAGACGGTTTTAACCCTGAAAAAGTAAAAAGTGAAAATAAAATTCCACCAACCACCCATCAGTAACACTTACTAAATATACACATGAGTCACATGACCACTAAATTCTAAATGCAATCAATCCCTCCCTCCTAACTTTCAAAGTAAAAAACAGCCGTGCTACACCAAGCCACGTTATTAACTTGCCTCGTATCTGATCCAACATTGTTAATCATAGTAATTAATGGTGACCAATACGTAAGCAAAATTTAAAATGGTGTTCTGAATAGCAGTGTATCTCATTTATTGGTTTAGCTTGAATTGCAAGGGACATCTGGGTTGTTAGTCAAATAAAGCGACGGAGATGATGATAAGATAAGTCCCACTTTAATCTATTCCTCTATTTATTATTGTTTTTATTTTAAAGAAAAAGGATAAAATGGTCATTTCGGATATAGTTTTATCAATTCCAGCCACCTTTTGCTTTGTCGGTTTCATAATAGGTGCTCTAAACCTGTTTCCACTTCTTGCAGCTTCCTTTCCCCGCGCTTCTCTCTCTCTCTCTCTCTCTCTCTCTTATCTCTCTATACCTATATGTGTATCTTCGTTCTTGGCTAGATGAGAGCTCATTTGTAATTTCTGAATTAATTCTGCAGTTTGATGGATGTTGATTGTTAATTGTATGTTCTTCAGGTACGTACTGTTCTTCTTGATCGGATTTAATTTTCTCGTTGTAATAAAGCGACTTTCTTTTATGTGTAATTTGATTTTTGTGTTTGTAATTTCAGTTTTTTGTAGTTTTCTCTGTCGAAGTGACTTTGGTTGGTCCATTGTTGAAGTTAATGCCTCTCAATTTTTATGGATTTCACTGTCTTTTTTATAAAAAAAAACAAAAAACAAAAAACTGCAGTTATCTTCTAATTATCTTTTTATTTTGCTATTTGGATATTAAAAATTGTTGTCGTATGCTTAATTGACTGAATTTTCTATCTTAGAAGAATTGTTTACTAGTGTACTGGTTGTTTCAGACTCCTTGGTTATGAATTTTTTAAGATAAATCACTATCATCTTACGGACTCTGATAATTTCGTAAAGAGGATATAAGTACTTAAGTTGCACCGTCTCTATGGAGATGAGTTTTGTTTTTAGTAGATGGTGAATAGGTTTTAGAGCAGGCAAGGTCTTGAGTTCAAATCTGATTGCCTTCAAATTATTTTGTTAATGCACATGTCGGCCCACTCATGATGAAGAGTCACTCTTAAATTTTTTTAGTAGATGTCTGTGAACAAAAATATGGTGACTTAAAAATGTCATGTAAGTTACTTTGGGGATTTAATTTTTCATTGGCTCTAGAGATATATGACTTTCCAGGTTGTAATTGAAATTGTGTATATTCTCGCAAGTTGAGGCCATTTCTACAGATAGTTTACTGAGCTAAAGTGCTATATATTTGGAGTTGTTTATATTTTTGCAAGTTTAAGCAGTTTCTATAGATTGGATAGATTTCTAAGCTAAAGTCCTTATATATGTTAAAATGCATTGGTATGTGAAGGGAAAGCTGATTCTCAATCAAAATGCTTCTATCTTTTTTACCAGAGTTTTTCTTCTTTCCCTGTTCTTTTTTGGACAATTGAACCTTCGACACGGTTGGCATGATACCAACGAGCCAACATGGCAGATCCTAAAATCTAGGGCACAGACAGAAGTCACAGAACAATAAACATATATACACTTTTATATTGCTCAGATGAGTGTAAATCGTATTTTTAATCATATCTGCATTTCTTTATTTACAATTGCAAAACTAGGTAGATGGTGTTCAACAATTATCATTTTATGGAGTATTTTTATTTCTTTTATTAAAAGGATTTGAAATTTTGAAAGCATTTTTGGAACACATATTCAAGAGTGCTGTAGGAGTATCACCTCTGACAAAGTGTCTCAAACAACCATGGCGTTTAAGAATTTTATGTGATGCATAGAAATGAAGTCATTGACTTTTTTCAACATGGCATTTGAGGCACCCTTTTGTTTTTTTGTAGCATTTGAGCTCAGTTTATAGCGAATTATGCTTTGGTGATTTCAGGAAATGCCATCATTTAATTTTTTTGTTATCATTTTTTGGCAATGACTCGTATTTCAGAGTGATACTTTTCTCTTCTGTTGTGATTCCATCCTGAAAGGTTGGTGTATGACTACTATGCCTTCACAGATAAATTGGTATGATAAAAATTCTGTTTGATGTCCTGCAACCCAAGGAAAACCCCTTTGGAATTTAAAAGCAATTCACTTGTATGGTTATTTTTATTTTGAATTTTGGAAACGATTTTCTTTCAAAAAACAAATTATGTATGGCAATTCTTTCTTTTCTGGGGATCTTAATAGGTTCATCAATCTAATCAATAGAAATAATGCCCACTATGTTGATTAATTTGCAGTATGAGTTTCTTATCCTCCTTCAGATATAATGCTCATGGAAATCTCTGTTTTCATTATCTAATATTATTCAACAGTTCGTGTTTTTGCATGACCATGAGGTCTATGATCAGAGGTTTAAAATGCACCAAAATATTCATAAGATATTATCAAGGCTTCATATATCTGTATCTTCTTATTTGTATTCTATTCCTTCCCTTCTTCTCTAATTTTTAATCAATTGATTGAACATCTAACAGGTCAGCTATTCTGCAATAAATATCTCGTGCTCCATGTCAAGAAGATTGGCTACAATTGAAGAAGCTTGTCCACTGCTATCATGAATATTGGTTCGCCTGTTCCCCTTAAGGATCAGAAGGAAAGACAGAATCTTTCTATTGAGGTAATTTATTTTGAAGTTGCATTAGCATTCATGTGTTTACTTTTCTGCAAAACTTCTTCTATATTCTAATTATGAAAGTAAAATTGGTTATTGTTGAAATTCTTGTGCTTTCAGGTTAATGCAGAAAGACAGTTGTGGGTGTTGATCCATTCCAAAGGCCTGTTGGACACAGATGTTCAAGACTTGTACCGGAAAGTCCGTTCCTGTTATGAGAAATTCATCCTCAGTGATCACGAAGTGGTGGAACTTCAAGACGTTGAATATTCTTTGTGGAAGCTTCACTATAAGCACATTGATGAATTTCGTAAAAGAATACGACAAAGTTCTGCCAGTGCAGATGGTATAAATTCAGCAACTCCACAAAATGTTGCTAGTGTACAGAACAGCTTTGATTCTCATATTGAAGGATTTAAGTCATTTCTGTCAGAAGCAGCTGAATTTTACCAGGATTTGATCACAAAACTCAGAAGAAGATGTGGGCTTCCTGAGGAACCTTTAGTTTATAAAAGGGGTGGCCTTTCATCATCCGTTGAACAAAAAACATTGCACAAATGTCAATATTCATGCCATCGTTTTTTAGTTTGTCTTGGGGATCTAGCTAGATATGGTGAACTTTGTAAGAAATCTGATTTTCAGAACCATAAATGGTCTGTTGCAGCCGCCTATTACTTTGAAGCAACAATAATTTGGCCAGATAGTGGAAACCCCCAAAATCAGGTATTTTCCAACTTCATCATATCTTCATCATGTTGGGATCTTAGTGTTGCTAAATCTTGTAATCTTTTCTTTTCTCTTAATGAAGTTATAATACATGATTTTAAACACTATAAAATTTTGGGGATTATATAAGTAACCATCTAGTTCATTTGTAGTTGGCTTTATTGGCAACATATGTTGGCGATGAATTCCTTGCCTTGTACCATTGTGTAAGAAGTTTAGCTGTCAAAGAACCTTTTCCCGATGCCTGGGATAACCTTATTTTACTCTTTGAAAAGGTAGGAAACCAGCACTTGCTGTTATCATCCCTTTTTCACTTCTAAATCTTTTCAGATACATGTGGATTTTTAATGTGTCTCTTAGCAGCTCGATTGCTTCTTGTGCTTTTGCAGAACAGGTCTCATTGGCAATCACCTTCTGGTGAGGCCCACTTTAATTTTTCAAAACCAGCTGAAAGAATTATTTTAGAGGCTAAATCACAATCGAGGGGTTCCTCAAACAGCAGTGTTTTGGAAGCCACAAAAGATGTTTGCTCTCTAAAGAAGGATCTATGGCCTCTTTTTGTCAGAATGATAAGTTTCTTTTTCATTGAATCAAGGTGAGCAAAGTCAGCGGATTTCTCCTTTTAATATTTAGTTATATATACTGTGCATGTGCGTGTGTATGTTTGCTAGATAAGGCAATCCTATAATGATGTTTTACTTTAGACCAACTTATCTTGTGTAAATTAGAATGAACTGGCAATGCATCTTGCTTTTCCTGTCAGTTCCCCTTTTTGTTGCTACACCATATATGCTGTTTTGTTTAGACAGTCACCACCATTTCCTACTTTTTGTGTCAACTGTCAACCACCCAATTTAATAAACTAGTTGAGTTCGCTTGTAGATTGTGAAGGCATCTATATAAGCACTTTTGGGCCCTTAGGTATTGTGAGAATCAGTCTGCTTTTTGCTTTTGCTGTCTCATCGCTCTGATTGCTTAGGTCCAGATGAATTATTATATTTGTTTGTCCTCCCAGATAATAATTTACTGAAAACTGGAACTTATCTAATATATATATATATATATATTCAGTAAGTTTAATTACACACCGAAAGAAGCATTACAATCACAATCTAGGGGAGGGAAAACACTTCTCGGTTGCAAAACAACTAGAGGATTTCCCTAGTAACTACTAAGGAATTTTACAGTCAAGGCCAAAGCCATACAAAATAAACTCAAATTTCTCAGTGCACAAAGAACTCAACGTATAAATGCAATTTCATCTTTTGTCAAAAACAATATCAAGCAGCCTTTTACTTGATTTGAGTAGCTCAATTCCTTAGTTTATCTGTTATCTTTATTTAATCCTTTACTTGCAAAAATGAGAAATCTACATCTAATTGTACTTCTTGGACCTGCCATCATAGAACGCATGTCTTCATAAGCAGTTTTAGACATCCTTTCGTATAATTTCTGCCAATTATAATGCAGAGTAGCTGCTACATGGATCATTCTCCCTGTACCATAAAACTATAACCTTTCACTGAAGCTCATCCTACCACATCTTGCCAAATCCCAAAGGCCCTTGTTATATTTTACAATATTCAGGCACCTCACATCATATCTTCTTGGTAAAAGAACAACCAAAAAGAGGCGATCACGATCTTCTACCATAGATCACCAAACACACATCTTACCTGCTGAGTGCAAATCATGACAAGCCTATCTTGGGTGCTGAGCTTCTCTCTGATTGAAAGCCATAAGAAGAAGCAATAGCGAGGAATTGCCTTAAAAACCATCAGGTGTTACCAAGAAAAACTGATTGTTGTGTGAATATGATCTAATATATAGTAAAAATCTGACTGTAGAGAATTGTGTTAAATTTATAGTGGTCTTATTATCCCATCAAATCTGAAAAAGTAATATGGGTTTCTTTTGTAAAACCCATTGACACAGAGTTGGATCATTTCTTTATTCTCTTTTTTGGGATTCTGTATAGTAGGATAATTGAAGCA
This sequence comes from Cornus controversa, assembly GCA_026545225.1. Lineage (NCBI taxonomy): Eukaryota > Viridiplantae > Streptophyta > Magnoliopsida > Cornales > Cornaceae > Cornus > Cornus controversa. The sequence continues at coordinate 63,677,995 of CM048849.1, read as the reverse complement.
TATTCTGATCGATCCGTTAATCACAAAAAAAAATTATGGTTGATTCCTTATACTACATTTTCTCACATACAGGAAGATTTGAGGTTTGCTTCTTCAAAAAGTTTAACTGGTGAGATCTATTTGGTATACACATAACTTGGCAACTACATAGTTAAGGATATGCTCCTCCTCTCTTATTGCAACTATAGTAGAGTTGGCCCCGCTGATTGCATGGTACATGGCTCTTCTGAAAAGCTCTATAGCTACTGAACCTTTGGTTTTGAGCGAGTGTTAGTCGGCTAGCCTCAGAATCCATCATCATCTCTTCTGCCTCATCAATACAATCACCAACTCGACCATTACAGGTGGTACTGATGCTACGGGGACGTAGTGAATCAAGATCGAAATAGGAAACAGTACCCCAGTTGGCATCTTTGAACATTGATGATGACTCCACCACCATGGCCAAGGCCAGAAGGAGGATCATCTCAATCTGAAGACCCATTTTATTTGCCATAGAAAAAAGGAACTCCCTAGGGAAGAGAGAGAGATGTGAAGGTTTTTGTTTTTACCTGGTTCATTTCTTGTTAAAGGAGGGGAAGAGGAGATGAGTATAGAAAAAAGATGAGTGGTGGTGAGGTTCTTGGGATAAAAAGAGGGTGAGCGTGCATTTTGGAGCTGGACCTTAATGGTTGTTATATTGTGATGTGATCTAACCTATTTTAGCTACCCATGTATTGCTCCACGCTTTTCTCTTTATGGAGCCTTAGTGGTTGGTAACAGTAGAGGTTGTTATAGTTCATTATTTTGGGTAACCCGTTTATTGAATGTGTACAAAGGCATTTTGAACCTGAGAATTAATATTCTCATGTTCTTTACACATAGATCCTTACTAATGTTTGTGAATAATCTTACTTGAAATAATCCGCTAAAATTTTGAAATGGTGTCATTAGCCCATCAAATCTGAAACAATTAATTTATGGCCCGTTTGGCAACCGTTTATGTTTAGTGTTTATTGTTTAAGTGTTTACATAAACAATGTTTATGTTACGATTTTGTTTATTCATAAACATGAGTGTTGTTTGATAACGAAAAAACGTTTAACTTATTTTAAAAATCATAAACAGAAAAACATGTTTGTTAACCTTAAACTTTTTTTTTATAAAAAAAATCAATACAATAAACTGTATAAAAAGTCAAGTTTATACTAAAACAAATCTATACAGCAATAATAGAGCAAAAAATATGCATAAAAAAGAAATAAATAATATTGGGTTACATATATATCTACACACTGCAAATGATACTGTAAATCTAGAATGACCCACAACCCAGAATGCCCTAACAAGTAAGGGGATGCGCACGATTCGGTTCTTTTCAGTTATTGGGAGAACCGGAATAAATAAGTTCGGTTCAATTCGATTATTATAGGAGTTGTATTTAACCTTATAATAGTTATAATAACTTCATTGTTTAAAATTTTTTACATAACAAAATGTTATTATAAATATATATATATATATATATATATATAGTTATATATATATATATTTATAAAACTCCTATAATAATTTTCTATTATATATATATATATATAACTATATATATATTCATCGGTTTCAGTTCCTGTTCCAAGGCTTGGAACCGGAATCGTAGTAAACGGTTTCTAAAATTTAGAGCCGGAACCGAAACCGTAATGAACGGTTCGGTTTGGTTCAATTTGTATGGACTGAGAAGAGGAATTTGGAGGGCATACTCTTTCTCTTGAACTTCTTATGCTACTACTTTCTTTTTCATTTTTTTGATTTATATTTTTCTTTCAACACTGAAAATGAATGAATAATATGAGTACAAAATACCATTCTTGTTTCTTTGATAAGGAGATGATTGAGACTTCTTTGTTTTTTTTCATCAAATAAGGTTTTTTTTTTTTTTTTAGCATTGGCGTCCCTAAGTAACTATTTCTTTAATTCTGTCCACACTTGATAATTCTAATATTTTTATCGTTGTATCAAACAATAGCCTTTTATATATATATTTTTCATTTTCTCTCTTTCAGTTTTAATTTTTAATTAAAATAATATAATTACCATTTTAGATAAAAAAGAAAAAAAAAGTTTTTTTTTAATAAACATAAACAATAAACATCATTTTGGTGTTTATGATTTGAAGGCTTATGAACAGTGTTGTTTTAAAAGCGTTTTGACAATTTATAAACAGAACAAAAATTATCAAACATGTTTATCGTAAAAATTTGTTTTTATAAACAATAAACACTAAACATAAACGGTTTCTTTTGTGAAACTCATTGACATATTTCCAGACTATTTAATCACCAATAGTTATGGATGTTTCAGTGAGTCATACTGCATAACATTTCTACTACAACTAGATTTGAGGCTTGATTCTCGGAAGAATATGTCATTAATTACAATTGATTTGGTATACTTATACTCCCGCATGCTTGGCTGTGTCTATTCTCCATTGTTGTTGTGCTGTCAGTTCCTTTCTGCACATTGTTTCAATCCTCTTCGGTAAACAAGAGATAGAAACGTTTACATGCTTTGAGGTCCATCTCTTCCCCATATTCTTTTTTGTGAACTTGTCATGGCCAGCAAGATATTAATTTTAGTTCCTTCATTTTAATTATGGTTTTCATTGGTATACCGTAGTGGTACAACTTGGGCGGATCAACCCTACCCTATCTGATTTTGTCATGGGTCTAGCCACCAATTTTTTAGAGCTTGGGTATGACTGGTTTGGAAAATCCCAACTTGAATTAAATTTGGGTTAGTCTTGAGAGAGGTACAGGATAACCCAAATCCATACCCAATTTTAACTCAAATACACAAACATGTATGTGACAACTAACCTCCCACTTCATAGGAAGGATTAGAATGTCCTTGCACCTGGTTGACAAGAATTCTCCACTATTGGTATCTGCCACCTCATTAAAATGTAAATACGTAGATAATTTCAATAAGCAAAAGAGAGAACCTCCCCACAATGCCAAAAGAGTAATTTCCTGACAGCTACAATCTCCCCACAGAGTCACTCAATTCTGCCAACTAACACCTGTGTTTTTTAACCCGTGCCAATTTAAGCTTCTTCCTTTGTACCCTCCAATTAAAAATCCAAAATTTAATTTAAAACCAAAATTGCAATGGTAATCACTTTTGTGGAGAATGATCTCTCTACTTAGAGATTGCAGTTTTTGGTCTTCTCAGGGTTTCTCTGCAAATTCCTCAAACAAAATCAAATACTTCTTCTGCAGTAGGTTTTCTCTGCAAAAACCATTGGTCTTGTTTCAATTTAATGATAGAGAATGAAAGCTCATGAGGATGAAAACTGAAATTCAGATCTCCATAGGGTGCTTAGTATCACCCATCAGTAAGGAGAAGGTGGGCTATTTCTGCCACTGTAATTTTTAGGCCCAGAAATATAAAGGCAATGTCAGTCAAACTGCAGCTTGATACAGATCTAGAGATAGAAGGAGATCAACTTGATACACATCTTAAGATAAGAGAAGATGACACGAGGTAGGAGGGATTTTTTTTAGAAAAATGAAATGATTGGAATGACTTCATTTAAGAATGTGTAAGAGTTAAGTTGTTTAAAAATTTGAGCAAACGTAAAAATTTGGGACATGCTTATTATCCTCCTCTCATTGGTGAGAATGTTAGCCTCTCCCAATAAGTGTGTAGTGTGTTGTACAGTAGCAGTCATTATCCGATGCAATGGTAAAATGATAAGAGGTTGGATTAACAAGTGTTAGGTTATATATTGATGCAGGAGCATTCGAGTCAGATGATGCTGAGCTGTCAGACGACACGTTGATGGCACTGAAATATCTTGAGTTGGCAGATCAGCGTAAAGATGGCAGGAAACCGTGACCTTGTCACTAATTAGGGTATTTTTGGACGCGCTTCAGTATTTTGGCCATAACTTTGGCTACAGGTGTCAGAATCGCCTTTATGACCACAATCCGGAAAGCTTGGTTCGGCGCGCACGTCGTGGGCACCTAGCTAAAGCTGGGTGTGTCTGTTTTCGAGGCCAAAATCCACTGTTTTTCCCTCCGAATCCCTAATTTTAGTTATTTCTTTCCTTTTTTGGTAATATTTATTTTGTTGATTAGGAAGAGATTCTGGGCCCGATTTGGGCCAGAATTCTGGCAACTTTCTTCTTTTATTTCGTATTTTATTTTGGCAAGAATATTAGGTTTTTGCTATTTTTGGTAATGTTGACGAAGTTCAGCTATATAACCCGACTTGTGGGTTGATTCGAAGGTACTTTTGATTTTGAATAATAATATTGAATACCAGAGACTTTTCTCTGAGTTTTTGGGCAATTCTCGTGCTTTCTTTCTGTTTATTTTCTGTTGCCCTTAGCCTACAGAATAATCACTATTCTGTCCGGCGTCAGTTGGTATCAGAGCTTTCAGCATCTTCCTGGGTGAGATTTCATCAGTTTTCATGGCTGGTGGTCGTGGTCGTGGTCGTCGTGGGTAGGTTCCGAACGAGGAAGTCCCACACCGTGATCGTAATGTTCAGGATTTGATGATCGAGGATTTACAGAGGCAAGTTGCAGAGTTAACCCAGCGTCTAACGGCGCAGACTATCAGTGACCGTGAGGTGGAAGATCACGAATCTGATTCCAGTTCTGACAACCCGTTTCACAATCGTGCTCGATTCTGGGGGCACCGTGGTCGGGAGGAACGTCATGGAGACCTCGGTTTCAGAGTGGATCTGCCCGAGTTTTCTGGTACGTTACAGGCCGAAGGATTTGTCGATTGGATGAACGAAGTGGAGCGTATCTTTGAATATAAAGAAGTCCCAGATTGTGTCAAGGTGAAACTGGTCGCCATCAAACTCAAAGGCAGAGCCTCTGCATGGTGGGAGCAGTTGAGGCGATCACGAGACAGGCAGGGCAAGGCCAAGATCACTGATTGGCAGAAGATGAAGAAGAAGATGAAGGGTCACTTCCTTCCTTTCGGCTACATTCAAACCCTGTTTTAGCGACTTCAGTCGTTGAGGCAAGGAATGAGATCGGTTGATGATTACACAGAGGAGTTCTATCAATTGATAGCCCGGAATGATTTATCTGAGACAGAAGAGCAGACGGTGGCGCAGTATTTGGGAGGATTGCGGCAGCCCCTACAAGATATCCTCAGCCTTCACTCGCTTTGGACTGTTTCTGAAGCATACCAACGCGCACTTGCTGTGGAAAAGCAGCAGAATCGGAGGCCAGTGATCAGGAGCGAGCAAAACAACCGGCCAGTTCGACCTCAAGAACCCCGTCCTGTCTAGCCGACACCACAGGGTAATTCTCACTCGAATATTAGATGTTTCAGATGTGGTGAACAGGGACACAGAGCGAATGAGTGCAGGAAGCCTGCTAGTCAGAAGGGCAAAAATCTCCTGATTGAGGAAGACGTGGTAGACGAAACTGAGGAGACTAGAGAGCCTATGTATGACGATGATGAAGATGAAGATGTGCTGTATGGAGATGGCTGTGAGAATCTGGTCATTCGTAAAAGTCTACTGACTCCCAGGGGCGATTCAGGGGATGATTGGTTGAGAACCAATATTTTTCACACGACTTGCACAGTTGCAGATAAAGTCTGCAAGATGATCATTGACAGTGGCAGTTGTGAGAACGTAGTGTCTGAAGCGGCTGTCCAGAAATTGCAGTTGAAGACAGATCGTCATCCCAACCCGTACAAATTGTCATGGCTGAATAAAGGCAGTGAGGTAAAGGTGGATAGGAGATGCCTAGTGTCTTTCTCGATTGGCAAGAAATATTTTGATAATGCTTGGTGTGATGTTGTGGCTATGGATGCTTGTCATGTACTGTTAGGCAGACCTTGGCAGTATGATCGCAATGTTACTCATGAAGGACGAAAGAACACATATTCCCTTAGCATTAAGGGGAAGAAGATTGTGTTGGCTCCTCGTCGGGAAGGAGCCAGTCCTACCCCGGTAGCCAAAACTACTAACCTGCTTTCTATGTCCAGGTTTTTAACTGAGATTGAGCATGGGGACGTGGTCTATGCTCTGCTGCCTTGTGGGAATAGCGCAACGGATGTGAACGAGAATCCAGACTTACCAACAGAGGTGCAGCAACTGCTAACAGAGTTTTCTGACCTGATGCCAGAGGATCTTCCTCCGGGGCTACCGCCTATGAGGAATATTCAGCATCAGATTGACCTTGTTCCGGGGTCCAGTTTGCCTAATCGACCGGCGTATCGCCTCAGTCCCAAGGAATCTGAGGAGTTGCAGCGGCAGGTGGTAGAGTTGCTGGAGAGGGGCTACATCCGTGAGAGTATGAGCCCATGTGCAGTTCCTGCTCTGTTAGTGCCGAAGAAAGATGGCTCTTGGCGTATATGTGTTGATAGCCGAGCAATCAACAGGATTACAGTGAAGTACAGGTTTCCAATTCCCCGTCTGGATGATATGTTAGACCAGTTGTCCGGTTCTAAGGTCTTCTCAAAAATTGACCTTAAAAGGGGCTACCACCAGATCAGAATAAGGCCTGGGGATGAGTGGAAGACAGCGTTTAAGACGCAACATGGGTTGTATGAGTGGATGGTCATGCCTTTTGGGCTGTCCAATGCGCCCAGCACATTTATGAGGTTTATGCATCAGGTTTTACGGCCTTTTATGGGGAAATTCGTCGTAGTTTACTTCGATGACATCCTCATCTATAGCCCGACATGGATGTCACATTTTGATCACCTCCGTGCTGTCTTTGATATGTTGAGGACAGAGCACCTGTTCGTCAATCAGAAGAAGTGTGCTTTCTTCACTACTTCTATAACTTTTCTGGGTTTTGTGGTGTCTACTGATGGTGTTCATGCAGATCCGTCGAAGATAGACGCGGTTTTGGAGTGGCCCAAACCGAAAACCTTGCACGATGTCCGAAGTTTCCATGGATTGGCATCTTTCTACCGTCGGTTCATCAGAAACTTCAGCACTCTGATTGCTCCCGTCACAGAGTGCCTTAAGGGACGTGATTTCCATTGGTCCGAGGAGGCAGAGGCCAGTTTTCATCTGGTCAAGCAGAAGATGACAGAGGCACCAGTTTTGGCACTTCCCGACTTTGAGAAGGTGTTTGAGGTAAACTGTGATGCATCTGGGGTGGGCATTGGTGGTGTTCTGAGTCAGGAGGGGCGTCCAATAGCTTTTTTCAGTGAGAAGCTATCAGGATCGAAGAACAATTATTCCACCTATGATTTGGAGTTTTATGCCATCATTCAGTCCCTAAAGCATTGGCGTCACTACCTAATACAGAGGGAATTCATTCTCCTCACTGATCATGAGGCTTTGAAATACATCAATGGCCAGCACAAGCTGAGTAGACGGCATGCCAAGTGGGTGGCATACTTGCAAGAGTTCACATTTGCACTGAGGCACCAGGCAGGGAGTCTGAACCGTGTTACAGATGCACTAAGCCGTCGTACGTTGCTCGTCACCACCATGAGCACCAGAGTTACAGGTTTCGATACATTCTCTGATGTGTATGCTGCAGATCCTTCCTTCGGGAGGATAATTCAGGAGGTAATTGATGGTCAACGCTATGATTATATTTTGCACAATGGTTACCTGTTTCATGGATTAAAGTTGTGCATCCCAGATTGTTCACTAAGGCAACAGATTATTAGTGAACTTCATAACGAGGGTCATTTTGGGCGAGACAAGACGTTGGGTCTGATCTCTTCCAATTATTATTGGCCCAAGTTGACCAGTGACGTGGCTCATTTTGTGGAGCGTTGTTATGTGTGTCAGCGGTCCAAAGGAGTTCTCACTAATGCGGGCCTGTACACACCTTTACCGGTCCCTGAAGCTCCTTGGCTTGATGTCAGTATGGACTTTGTGTTGGGCTTACCTCGTACCCCACGGGCCGTGGATTCTATTTTGGTTGTGGTCAATCGATTTTCCAAGATGGCCCATTTTGTTGCTTGCAGGAAAACAATGGATGCTGCCCGGGTCGCCCATCTTTACTTCAAGGAGATTGTGTGTTTACATGGTATTCCCCAATCCATTACCTCAGATCGTGATACCAAGTTCATGAGTCAATTTTGGAAGAGTCTATGGGAGAAACTGGGAACGAAGTTGAATTTTAGCAGCGCCTACCATCCTCAGACAGATGGTCAGACAGAGGTGGTGAACCGGAGTTTGGGGAACCTTTTGAGGAGTTTGGCAGGAACTAAACCAAAGCAGTGGGATTTGGCATTACCTCAAGCAGAATTTGCTTATAACAGGTCAAAGAACAGATCAACAGGAATGAGCCCATTTGAGATTGTCTATGGTCAGAACCCATCTGGGGTGCTTGACTTAGCCCCTATTCCGCGCGTGGGTCGTTTCAATCGTAAGGCGGATGAGATGGCAGAACATCTTCGAGGTGTCCATGAGCAGGTCAAGCTGGCCATTCACGAGAGTAATGCCAAGTACAAGGTTCAGGCTGACAGCCACCGTCGTCAAGTACTTTTTGACGTTGGTGATTTTGTTTGGGCGGTATTAACTCGTGATCGTTTTCCTGTTGGAGAGTATAACAAGCTAAAGGAGCGAAAGATTGGTCCTTGTGAGATCCTGCAGAAAATCAATGATAACGCCTACAGACTACGTCTCCCCAGTCATTTGAGGACTTCTGACGTCTTTAATGTGAAACATCTGAGTCCTTGTTTTATGGATTCCGATGAGGCTGTTGTAAACTCGAGGACGAGTTCTTTCCAACCCGAGGTGACTGATGCAGGAGCATCCGAGTCAGATGATGCTGAGCTGTCAGACGACACGTTGATGGCACTGAAATATCTTGAGTTGGCAGATCAGCGTAAAGATGGCAGGAAACCGTGACCTTGTCACTAATTAGGGTATTTTTGGACGCGCTTCAGTATTTTGGCCATAACTTTGGCTACAGGTGTCAGAATCGCCTTTATGACCACAATCCGGAAAGCTTGGTTCGGCGCGCACGTCGTGGGCACCTAGCTAAAGCTGGGTGTGTCTGTTTTCGAGGCCAAAATCCACTGTTTTTCCCTCCGAATCCCTAATTTTAGTTATTTCTTTCCTTTTTTGGTAATATTTATTTTGTTGATTAGGAAGAGATTCTGGGCCCGATTTGGGCCAGAATTCTGGCAACTTTCTTCTTTTATTTCGTATTTTATTTTGGCAAGAATATTAGGTTTTTGCTATTTTTGGTAATGTTGACGAAGTTCAGCTATATAACCCGACTTGTGGGTTGATTCGAAGGTACTTTTGATTTTGAATAATAATATTGAATACCAGAGACTTTTCTCTGAGTTTTTGGGCAATTCTCGTGCTTTCTTTCTGTTTATTTTCTGTTGCCCTTAGCCTACAGAATAATCACTATTCTGTCCGGCGTCATATATTTACTATTATATCATTCCTAAACCATCTAAGATTTCTTATACCCTTTTCCTAAACCATCTAGAATATCTTATACCCTTTTCCTAAACCATCTAGGTTTCTTGTCTCCTATGTTTACTTAGTCTCCAAGCTTACGTGCCTATAAATAAGCCTTTATGTATTGTTCACAAATTTAATATAACAATTCTCATTCAATACAATAATCTTTCTTTATTTCTAACATGGTATCAGAATCTACCAATCTCTGGAAGTCTTCACATTCCGTTGCGTTACTGCCAGGGATGACACCATCGGCTTCATCCCCGGCGGACAATCGTCAAAATAACTTCTGCCATATATATATATATATATATATATATATACATATATATATTGTGAGTTACACGGTAAGGAAACGGTTCAGTTAATTTAGAGTAAGATGCTAATCCTTCTACCTAAAGGAGGGTGAATAAGTCTTCTTGCCCAATTTTTATGATTGATTAATTACCCGCAATGATTATCAATTAAGCATTCAAACCAATCACAAATAAATAAAGCAAGTAAGAAAAGTTAGAGATAACACTAGGAATTTTACGTGGAAACCCTAGAAAGGGAAAAATCACGGAGTGAGGCAGAAGCCTCCAGAGAAACCAATCCATTATCTCGTAGCAAAGTATAACAGATTCTGTCCCAAACTCACACCCACTTCACTTTGACAAAAACTTGATACAGAACACCTCAAACTTACTATTGCGACTCATCGTCCAATTGCTATAGACTTCCGGCTAACATCACAATTCTTCCAGAAGGGTAGCTAAAAGGACACAAATACTCCTCAAGTATTTTGTCCCCTTCGTAATGATCGTTTCTTCTCCTCTTCAGATAAAAACAAGTAGTATCAAGGAATCACCTCTGCTGCTCTGATCAAACTGTATAGACTGATGATGTCTTTGAAAATCCGGTTAATCACACTTAGAAGAGCATCACAACTTAAACACTCCGTATGTGTGTGCTCTCAAACATATAAACAGTAGAATAAAATTCTCTGTTGAAAAATATTTCCTCTGCTTTCTCTCTCTAAAAAGATTTTTTGATATGTAATTAAAAACTCCTTGAAAGCATTATTTTTTTCTCACTTTTTTCACTTAGAGAAAACATATGAGGGTTTATATAGATGATAAATCCCTAATTTTTCTTAAAAACAAGTTAAAAATCAATAGGAAACGAATCCCGGTGTTTTAGGAAAGTTCGGGGTCAAATCCGGGTCAAAATAGGACAAAGGAAGGCAAAATCCGCAGAGCAGAAGCCTTGGACCAATCTAGCCGATTCCTTGGACCGGTCCAGCTACTGTAGCAAGTGCTGAGACCTCTTAGACCAGTCCAAGGACTTTACTTGGACTCGTCCAGCTGTGTTAGTGATCAAGTTGGAGGTCTTGAGAGCTCTTAGACTGGTATGGGTAAGACTTGGACCGGTCTAACCTTGAAAAATATGAAATTGTGAATTTGAAACTCTATTTTTCAAGACTGGAAAACACGTTTTAAAAATCAATGTGTCTTCACCAACTTACCTGGACTAAATGATGCTCAAATGATGATCAACGACGTCCATGCTCACGTGTAGTCACTTGAATGCTTCAATCAACCAAAGTCTTTGTTGAGGCACTCTCTAGGTGATGCATTGATGAAGAAAACCTCAACTCCATGATCAATTACAAGAATATAAATGAAAGATTAAACTCGATCAACATAATTTTGACACTGAATATTGCCAATTACAAATATATGCGTCACAATCTCCCCCTTTGGCAATTTCGTGATAAAATCTACCTAGACAATAAGTAATCTACCCTGTAGCAGAAAAGATAAATTACAAGTTGTCAAAAACACAGCTGAGCCAAACCGAGCATTCACTATGATCTTGAGCTTGTGGCAAATATGAAGAACACCTATATTCAGCAAATACGATGAACCTCGATACTCTGCATTGGGGAGTCTTAGGTAAATGGCTCTTTTAAGTATATAGTAGTGCATAATATGCTAAGTAGGGGGTGCACATGAATTTGTTCAAATTGTACCTAAATCAATCCAAATCATATCAATTTTGCATTGTTATGTTATCAAAATGGATTAGTCAATATGTATTTAGCCATTTAAACAATCAGGGAAAAAAAATTGTGCTTGTTAGCTAATTAACTTGATTATCAAACACACACACTCTTCACCCTTCTGAAGCTTTTGATATTTGAAGGTGTGATTAGAGAAGACGTAAAAGGAATTGAAAATCTCTTGATAAAATGAAGGGTATTATGGACATTAAAGTTAAATGATCACTCACTAAAGTTACTTTTTTTTAGCTAGATTTGGTTGTATTACTTTTTTTTATAGCAATTTTTGGGTCATTAAAGTGAGGTTGAGTAAGGCTTAAATGGGTTACATCTAGCTATTATTGGGCTATGCTTTTAAGCTTGTAAGCCCAATCAGCGAAATTGAACCCATTCAAACTGTTCATATACAGTTCGGTTTCGGTGTTTCTATTGGATCGGTTCCTTTCCGGCTTTTGGGGAATTGTTAGAATCCTTTCATTTCTAGTTTATCCTCTCAATCAAATATAAACATACAGTTGGTACCCCCTAGTTCTAAAAGTATTAATAAAGACAGAAAAGAGAAGAATAAATCCAGAGGAAAGTACATTAATACAATGACAAAACATATATATGGCACTAATGATGTTTTACAATTTTGATTGTAATCCCTAGAATTCAGTTGATTTGAAGCACTTCTACAAGATGAGGAATTAGGTGCATTATCAGGTGATCAATCACATTTACATCATGAGAAATACAAAAACCCACAATATCAAGTTTCAGAGTTGGATCTGCATTGCCTATCTGCCAGCATTTTCTGACTCTGAAATATCTGACCTTGAACCCTAAACAAGGGAGGGTGAGATATGTTTCCTCCCATTCACCACCCACCCCCCCCCCCCCTCCCCTCCCCAGGGTGATTATGGGGGTTTCGGGCCTCTTTGAACACCCCATAATCCACCACCAGGCACATGCAATCCCCCCATCCCACATGCATTAGGCAATTACCGGAAAATTTTCTTCAGGATGGCCCCAAGTGGATTTAAACTCCCAACCTTCAGGATGTGATTGATAGCCTTGCTACTAGGCTATCTCCTTGGGGTTAGGACCAGACATATTGTTGACATCCTGAAAAGTTCACTCTTTTTTTCTTCTGTAATCATGGGAAGTTGCATATAATAGTGATCATTATAAAAAAAAGATTGCACAATATCAACTTTGATTCTGAATCCTACTTCATTTACGTGGCAAAGGAACTTGCAATCCACCCATTCTTTTATTATATCATGGTTTTAATTCAAGTAGTTGTATCCATAAGTTAATACTATGACACATTTGAAGATTAATACTGGGTTGTCTAGTATTTGCAGCTTCTCTTTGAGTTCTAACATTAGCTGCAATAATGCAGTTTCAAGGACTTTCCTTGCGCTTTTGCATTAACTGTGCGAGAGTTGGAAGCCTTGGTGGCACTAGATGATACTGAACTAAAAGCCGGACTGGAGTCCTACCAACATATGGATTCAGCCAGAAAAGGCCCTTATCGAGCCCTTCAAGTGGTTTCTATACTCATCTTCATCATCCACAGCCTGATCAAAAGCCCAAAACTAAAGGAGTCGGGAGAGAAAAATGATATGCAGCAGCCTATGTTGACACAATTGGCATTGACTGCTACATTTATATGTATGGGTCGCCTTCTTGAGAGATGTGTGAAGGGTAATTCTTTGGACTTCTGCCCCATTTTACCTGCTGTGCTTGTGTTTTCAGAATGGTTGGTTTGCATGCTTGATAATGCAGAAACATATTGCACCGATGAAAAAGTTGCAAGTGCTTTGTCTTACTTTTTTGGTGCTTTTGTTGACCTTCTGAACCGACTTGAGAAAAATAAGGATGAAGTCAAGAATCCAGATCATACTGCTCTGTGGGAGGATTATGAGTTGAGGGGCTTTGTACCAATAGCCCATGCACACACCTCATTAGATTTCAAAACTCACTGGGAACATATGGGCAATTTTAGTAGTGGAAATGTATTCCGTGCTCAACGCATATTTCGTGCTGGTATGAAAATTGCTGAGAGATCAAATGATTCTCGAAACTGGGTTTGTTATGGTAAATTGGGAAGCAAATTCTACACAGCAGAGTCGATAAAGATTCTAGACAGGAGAGAAGCAGAAGTGGCAGAGTGCAGTTTTGATCTTGAAGTAAAGGAGCCCCATCAGCATAAATCAGGAGCCACAAAAGAATATGAAGAAGATGCCCCATGGGAAAATCAAAGTCACCTTTGTGTAAATGGAAAATCTGTTGCCATGGAAGAGGAAGAAGTCATTCTCTTCAAGCCTATCACAAGATACAACTCTGCGCCTATTTATACTTCTATGACCACTAATGACCAAATATCTACGGAGCGCATGATGGACAAAACAACTTCTGATGAATGCTTGCGACGTGCCTCATCACTATATTTAGCACAAAGCCAAGCCCAGGCTGATCCATTGAATTTTCATAACTTCAGATTCAGCAGGCCATCCAAGCAGCAGGAGCCTCTTTTGAAGGATTCAGCAACATACCCTGCTGGGCCTCCATCCCTCAGTGCTTGGGTATTTAATAGAGAGAGTTTGAACATTGAAAGAGAGAAAGGAATGAGGGATTTTAGTAAACATGGCCTAGAGCCTATTGAGGAAATAGCTTCTGCATCTTTGAGTGGTCTCTCCATCCGTGAAACTGAAGATTCTCCATTTGGTGCTGAGCATGTTTCTGCAACAACCCACTTTTCTTCTCCTCCTTACTCACTTCCGGTGCCTTCTGCCCCGTTATTACCTGATGATGCTATTTGGTTTAGTGGCAATACGTCCAGTTTTCCGGAGTGCAAGAGCTCAGTGGGCATTAAGGAGACAGATGGTATTCTTGGTGCATCACCAAGTTGCTACACAAATTGGTCAGCTACACATGTACCATTAAATTTTGGCCCCCTTGTCCCAGCAGGGCTCGATTATAGGTACCCAACACCTGCAATGAGTTCTTCTGATTGGCTTCGTCAGTACACGAATAATCAGAATATTGAGAGAGCTAATAATCATATATTGTCAGATCGATTCTGTGCACCTGGAAACGTTGGAAACTTCCATGGTCAAGATGCTTCTAGGCTTGATCTTTTTAATCAGTGGGGTAATCCTTTGGCTTCTAGTCAGATGGTATATTTGGAGAACCCACAATTGTATCCAAGTTCTCCTCTCATATATGGTGCAGATCAACAAAAAGTGGAGAACTTATTTCTCGGCTACCAAAGACCGAGCCCTTATGGAAATGGTGATGGCATGGATCTAAGAGTTGAACAGCCACAACTTCTGCATTATCTCAAAGAGAGAGAATGGCAACTGCAGCAGGAGTCTCAAATGAGAGGTCCTACTTTTATGTGGAATTGAATCTATCGATTGACATGCATCCTCAAAATTGTGCCTTTCTGTGCATTTTTATTTATCATTTACAACATCCTAGAGGTTTTGAATGTCAAATTCAAAAAGTTTGTAAACATATCTGCATAAATCTACATGTATATGTTATGCTGCATCCTGGGATGGAAGAGTTCAGTTTACTGCTATCTATTATAGCGCCACCTAAAAAATGATTTAAGTTTGCTATCTCAAAAACGATTTTATGAAAGGTCTTGTGTCTCTAATAACCGAATGAAGATGATTAGATTTTATGTTTGAGGAAGCTTCCTGTAAGGCATGTTAGTGATTAAACTTGATTCTAAATTTTAATAAATTTGATCTAGTGCTACAACTAATAGGGGTCTTAGTAACAAAAATATGCATCACCAAAGTCTCCAAGAAGGTAATGGCTGAAGTTAGCTATGCAAAGTTCTCTTAGCAAAGGTCCAGTAAGCTGTCAAAACATTAAATAGTGACTGCATGGTTGGCCATCCCCATACTAGTTATTTTGTGATGGTAGATTCTCTATTTTTTGTACACAGTTTATCAAATTTTTTAGCTGACGGTTTGGAATTTTAAGCAATGGAAACAAACTGTCGACCTCTCTTGAAATTGCTAGTTAGGAATGCATATTTTCGTCACAATTTTTATTGCGACGATCTTGCAAGTTAATTAAATTCTATTTACCGACATAAACAAATTGTTGCTAATTGTACTCTGAATTCTAATGAATTTGCTTTTTAGGGAAATTAGAGACGCATAATTTCGTCGCAATACCTTCGCACTAACTACTTTTACTCAATTATTTTCAGCGACGTTTGGTACTTTTGCGACGGGAAAAACTGTCGCTAATTGTATAAATTCTATTTCTGGTTCCTCCTAAAATTGTTTGTAAGGAGAATTAGTGACGTATGCTTTCGTCGCAGTACATTCGCAACTGTGTAGTTTTGTACAATTCATATTTAGCGATGGTTTGGCACTTTTACTATGGAAACAAACTGTCCCTAATTGCATATAATTGATTTATGTTTTCATTTGAAATTGTTTGTTAGGAGAATTAGCGACGTATATTTTCGTTGTAATACCTTTGCAATTGTATAGTTTTATTCATATAATTTTTAGCGACGGTTTGATACTTTTAGCGACAGAAACAAACTGTTGCTAATTGTGTATAATTTTTATTTTAATTTCTTTTGAACTTGTTTGTTAGAAGAAGTAGTGACACATATCATTGCACCATTATTTATTGCAACAATCTTACGATCACACTCGGTACAGATTTTATTCAATTCCTTTTTAGCGACAATTTGAGTCTAGCAACATAAATTAACTGTCACTAATTGTATCTAAGTTCCGTTGCTACCGCGGGCTTTGCGCAATCGATCGGATTATATAGATATCCCTTCAACACAACATAGGTCATCGAAAGGACTTTTACTTTTGATTTTTCATAAATTGTTTTATATATATATATTTTTTTATGCCAATGGTTGTGTGAAGCCTCTTAGAATTAGGGGTGCACGTTCTCCACGGTTCTTGGTGGAACCGGAACTGTTACCAACGGTTCCTGATTTTCGGAACCGGAACCGTTAAGGGTTGGAACCGTGAGGAACCGAACCGCGGTTCTCGGTTCGGTTCCGGTTCCTTAGGATTTTTTTTTTTTTTTCAATGAAGCTTGAAAATACAAAATATATATATATATATTCATTAAATAAATATGAGACCTACAATCTAAAAATGGCACCCTATATATATATAATTATTATATTATATTATATATATATATATATATACATTACATATAATAATTATATATAATGATATAATATATGCTAATATAATTATTATATATACATTATATATAGTTATTATACTTCAATAGTGCATGAAATTAAAAAAAAAAATGAATTTCATCCTCAAACATCTCTGATGCGGTAAAACCTAATTTCTGGACTTGTTACTCTTTTGCTCTGCCAGTCAAATTGCACTATCAGAAACCACTCAGCCGCTTAAAAGCACTTCTTTTAGGGTAAATGAAAATTCATTATAAAAAATTCAATCTATAGACATTTATCTTGACATCAACTTTTTTGACCTTCAGTGAAACAATCTCTAGCTTCTAATCCATAAATTCAATACAGTCAAATTTAAGGGCCCTGTAATTAAAATATGAAGACTGCCAAAAACAGATCTCACTTCTTATTCAATAAGTTCCAACTACCAAAGGAGCAAGGACTCCAGAAATCAAAGTCAATAAACTCAAATTAATGTTTGATTACTTGAACAAACATTTGAGGATAAAAGCAGGGTATACCATGCAATTCAATTATATATATATATATATATATACACACACATATTTAATATAAAACGGTTCCGGTTCCGGTACGATTCTACTGGTCCTGGAACCGGAACACCGTTGGTAACGGTTCCTAATTTTAGGAACCGGAACCATAGCCACGGTTCGGTACGGTTCTCCTCGATTCCGGTTTCGGTTCCGGTTCCGACGGTTCTTTGTGCACCCTACTTAGAGTACCCATATACTCCACAACCATTTTTATAGAATCCTTCCGTCTCACATGCATCGAGCAATTCGTTAAAAAATTCTCTAAAGACCACGAGGAAATTCAAACTCTTAACCTCAAAGAAAAATTGTTATATGATTCCTATGACATCCATTACATAAGGATGACAATTATGTAAAAATATAATCAAAAGACTATATTTTATTATATTCATTACAAAACAATTTAAATCGAGTCATTTAACGCTTAGCATTGTATTAAGCTGTATCTCAAGTCCCGCAAATATCTATTCAATTGTTATCAGTACATTAATTCAAAGAGAGAAGTGATCTTTCTATTTGGAAGTTCATGCTGGGAGTCAAATGGTGGCTGGTACTCGGTGCCAAGCGGTTCAAACACTGGCTGCTCTGCTGCACGTAGCCAAGCAGCCCAGACAAATGCTGCATGTAGCCAAACGGTGGCCCGATGCTGCTGGCTGCCAAAGAGTCCAAAAAGTGGCCGTTGCTACTATTAATTTCACCAAAAAAACTAATAAATCCTAGAAAAACAAGTTTAATAACATTCATCAATAGCAGCAGTATTAAACAATCTCAACACCAAAAGCTTGAATAACAATAAGACTGTAACTTGGGCGGGTTGGGTGGGTTAGAAGTACAACTCGGTCTCAACCCTACATATGAAATGTTCAACCCTAACCCAACCATAACCCTACTTCCAATCCTAACTACTCAACCCCAGCCCAACCTATCCTTAAATTTTTAAACTCAGGTTTGCAATTAAAGTAGGATTAATTCGGGTTATCTATATCACTAATCTTTATGTTGAAAATTTAAAGTAATCTTTAATAAGTTTCACATTAGATTATTCCTAAGCACAAAAAAAATTAAGAACTTAATACAAATTTCTAAAAATTACAAACAAATTTTTAAAAAATTAATTATCCAAAGTGTTAACATATAATAAATTAAGATTTAAACAAAGGAAGTTGAAAAGAAAAAGGTTATTATAATTTGAATATTATATATAATATATTTAAAATAAAAAAATATGCATAAAAATAATATTACAATTCGAGTTTGGGCTGGGCTCGGGTTGTTGGCACTTCAACCCAAGCCCAACCTTAATTAAGTTCGGGTTGAAGTTTTTCAACCCAAGCTCAACCCTAATTGTAAAAATAATTACTCAAGCCCGTAAAAAATTGGGCTGAGTTCGGGTTAGGTTCGGATTGCCCAACCCAAGTTGCACCCCTAAATAACAATCTGTGAGCAGTTTCATATGTATATATATAGTTCAACTGGTAAAACAGAATAGAAATTTGTAAATCATACCAATTTAACCCAAAGCCTGAAAGTATGCGTACATGCGAGGCCTGGAATGTGCATGCTGAATATACAATGTGACACTAAAAGAAAACTATATATTTGAAAGGCCATAAATAGACAAAAAGCAAGTAGTAAAGAACTTAACCTGAAACTTAGGCTACGTCCACCTGTCACACAAGACTTGCCAATCCTCTTGAGTTACCTTCTGGAGGGTGGTGGCATGCATTCTCAGCCGACTCATGAGCATCAAAATGTTTTTCAATCTGCCCCTATAGTCCTTAAACCTTTGGGCCAGTGTCTCATTAACCATCTTCTTGACATGCAGATTTGAATTGGTTTACTAATGTAAGGTACTCTTCTGATATTCTGAGAAAGAAGATAGCATTTGATAGAATGTTAACCAATTGATAATGTAACACAATAAAGATAAATATAGATAAATCCTACAATTGTTTAATTATGTGCTGAGTCGCTGACCATGCTAGCAATAATTGACGAAGGATACATACAAAAACTGTGCATTCACGTTATAAATGAGGTCAACATGCACCAAAAAGTGGATTACTACTTAAATCAACAGAGAGGTAAATATATGATCAAATGACATCACTACCACATCTAAGAGCATACAAAATAATAGAAAAACATGCAAAGAAGAACAAAGTTTCCACCTTAATGGATGTGACCAACAATAGTACCTAATATACAAATCAAATAAAGCAACAATTAATCACAATAGTACCTAATATACAAATCAAATAAAGCAACAATTAATCACAATAGTACCTAATATACAAATCAAATAAAGCAACAATTAATCTGTCAACAGTGTGATGTCATATATTTTACTTCACTTTAATGCCTTGCAACAACAACAACAACTAAGTCTTTTCCCAATTACTTCGGGTCAGCTATATGAATCCGATGTTTCCATTCCGCTCTCTTTAAGGTCATCTCCTTAGTTAATCCACATGCTATCATATCTTTCTTTACTACCTCTACCCATGTTAGCTTTGGTCTTTCTCTTCCCCTAGCATTGCCCTCAATTTAGACTATGTCACTTTTCCTTACCGGAGCAGTTAAAGGTCTTCTTTGCACATGTCCAAACCATCTTAATCGATTTTCTCTCACTTTATCTCCAATTGGTGCTACACTAACCATCTCTCGAATGTGTTCATTCCTAATTCTATCCTTTCTAGTCTTCCCCCACATTCATCTCAACATTTGCATTTTTGCAACACTCACTTTATGCAAATGTTGTTGCCTAGCTGCCCAACATTCAATACCATAAAGTATGGCTGGTCTAATAACTGTTTGATAAAACTCCTAT
Organism: Cornus controversa; assembly: GCA_026545225.1. NCBI lineage: Eukaryota > Viridiplantae > Streptophyta > Magnoliopsida > Cornales > Cornaceae > Cornus > Cornus controversa. Next base: position 63,657,965 of record CM048849.1, on the reverse strand, counting down.
TTCAATCGTAAGGGGATACATCTATCACACAATATACTAAATGCACCCCTCCATTTAACCCATCCAGCCTTGATTCTATGATTAACGTCATCTCCAATTTCTCCATCATTTTGAATAATTGAGTCTAAATAGCGAAAATGTTCACTTTTTGTAAATAGCAAAAATGTTCACTTTTTTGTACCTCTTGATTCTCGATCATCACTGCATCACTACTTTAATGCCTTGCAACATCATCTATTTTTGTAAAAGGTAAATCACATCTTAATTTGATTTGATACTAGAGTGTATACATAAGGCTGGAATTTACTCAAGCACCCAAAAAAATGCAAAAAAGATGGTGTACAAAGCTGATGACAATGTTCAACCTTCTCAAACTAGTCATGATTCATAAAGTTTTTGAACATTATATTCAGTGGTTTCTTTAATTATTTTGAATCCCAAGAACAAAAGACATCTGAGATTGAACTCGTTACTTTGGAAGAAGAAGTCATTGGCACCGAGAGTTAAGGCTCCCAAGAGCATGCACATGCGGATGACTGGCAGCGCCACCAAGAGTCTGCGCCTGGGGAGGAAGAGCATTGCTGCCAAGAGCTTGTGGCGGTGGAGGACGGTTGGAATAAAAAGAAACATGAGAAGAATATGGTCTCTAATTTGATACACGAGGGTTTCATAGACTTTGGGATCGCTAATCACACAAATATTGAAACAGTGTGTGGGAATGTTAACTTGGTCACCGTAACTCCCACACTGGCTCATGCCAACTACAACCTCAAGAACCATGTAAAAGGATAGTACTCACACTCACACTTAGGGACACTTTCACACTGAATGGAGCATCCACCGCTTTTATAAGCATCTACCTCCTCAATGGACGGGCAAGACCAACTCTCTAGTATACCCTCCATTAAATATTTACCATCTTAACAATTCTCACATTCTAGATCCTCCTTAACACTCTACAAATCTTTACACAATTGTGGAAAACTCTAGAAACTAACTCCCAAGTTTGTCATGCAGTGTCTTGTGAGTGCTTGCATGCCACCTGCATGCACAACCTCTCTAACTTGGCGGAGCATGACATAAGACCCGCAATATTAGAAGTCATTGTCAACAATCGCCAAATGAGATAAAAGCTAAAGAAGTGATTTCGTTGGGGAGTTGCATTAACGAATTAGTTGATCGTTTTCTCCATCATTCTTATTTGGTTGATGAAACATTCTCTACTGTTGAGAAAAGAGAGATTTGGTAAGGCAGCACAAATTTATCATGCACGTCCATCTTTCTTGTTCTTTCTTTTTTCTCCTTCAAGACATGACAAAACCAAAAAGTGGTTAATTAAAAGCTATAAAATTTAATGTGTGTGTGTGTGTGTGTATATATATATATATATATATATAATTAACAGTGAATTTAGATAATCAGGAAGAAAGGTAATGAAATGATAGCTTTAGTTATTATAGAAAAGAAATAAGAGAAAAAGGATAGTTTGAAGTTTGAACCCTAGTCATGTTTGCATAGCTAGTGAAGCAAAAGAAAGAAAATGAAAATGATTATCCTTCATCTTGTTTGAGAAGATGGTGGAGGGAAAAAATGAAAGGAAATGTTTCTCAATTGAGTAGGAAGGGCAAAAAAGAAATTCATTTGTTATAAAAAAATAGGAGCAAAATGAGAAATCACAACAAACTCTCTTACTGTGAACTCCATTTCCGCCACTTATGGAAAAACATCAAAAACTATTTAAGAAGTTGACAAAACCTTTACTTCTCCTCTCCTTTCCCCACTCAGTTTAAACCAAACATGAGTTAAACTAACTTTCCTCCTTTGCTTTTCTCACCTTCTAACTCCCTAAATCAAAAAGCGCTCTAAAATTGCCCAAACTATAATCAGCATGGATAAGAAATTGTAAGTAGTGTGAAAGCCACAAACTATAGTTTCAAGTAAAGGCTGCAAATGAACCAACTCAGTTTGGTTTAAAATGAGTGCCCCATTAAGTTTAAACCAAACAAGAGATAAGATACCCTCCTTTACTTTTCTCACCTTCTAACTCCCTAAGGCCCAGTTTGGTTGGAGAGAAATGAAAGGTAATGGAGGGAAATGGTATTATTGTGTTTGCTATAAATTTTTAAAAAGAACAGAAATGGGGGGATTTGGAGGGATACAAATTAGGCATGATGAGTAAGTTTTGTTATCCTCCCATTTTTGGGAGGAAATGGAAGCAAAGGGCTACAAAGTTTAATGAAACTTTTCTAATACTGATTTTGCACTTATTTTTATAAAAGACAAAATCAAAATACCGTGAGTCCTAATACATGTTTTTATTTTCTTTAATCTTTTCTTTGTTTTTAAATTGTCACTTTGACTTGAAGGATATTAGCAAGATCTTTAGATTTGTCTTGCCACTTCTTACCTATATATTTGTCTTTTAAATGTGAAAGGGTATAGTGGTAAATTCATTAAAATAGTTTCTTTTCCTTTCTTTCCCCAAACAAAACTAAGTGCTAAAACTATTATTCCTTTTTTTTACCTCATTAATCAACCAAACACGACGAGAGTTTAACATTATCCTTTCCTTTTTTTTCTTCTCTCATAACTAATGTTATCCATTCTTTTCTTTTCCCTCCTGTTATACCAAACATAGCCTAAATCCAAAAGCACTCTCAAATAGACCAAACTATAATTGGCATGGATAATAAATACTAAGTAGTGTGAAAGCCACAGCCTATAGTTTCAAGTAAGGGCTGCAAATGAACCAGAGTGAGCCAGGTAACTCGCTACGTAGACCCATGTTACATGACTCTTTAGAAGTGTATCAAAACCATGTCGAGACATGACAATTGGACATCAGTATGGAATATGTACCTGACATGTCTGGCCAGACATGCACCTACCAAGCAAATCCAATTCAAGTTTAAAACATAATTGCAAATAAATCACTCTTAATAAATTTCTTTTGCTAAATTATTACTTCAAAACAAGTGAAGTGCCTATTTTGAATGTGTTACCAAAAATAAACATTATTTATTCTAGAAATAAAAGTAATATTAAATAATATAAACAAGAAACATGTCCCTATAACCTTGAGTATGGGGATTTGATGAATCATACGCTTAGACACATACCCAGACTCGACAAACGTAACAAAGTCCATTTAACATAGATGTATGCTTGGATTAGTTAGGTCAATATTGTATTCAAGACACTCAAACTTGTCATTTGCCCCTATACGTGTGTTAAGCTCGGGTCACATAGTCTTTAGCTGAGCAACATACGCACTACAATGGTCAGCTCAAAGACTCACAATCCTGCAAAGGTAGCTTTAGCTTACTTAGATCAATTCAACTTGATTTTCACCAAATTATAAAGGAAAGAGAAGGAAAAGGAAAAAAAAATTAAAGGGAATTGAAAGCAAGATGATAAGATCTAAGTCTCATGAAAAGTGCATGAAAAATTAATTTTAAATTACTTCGAGATTATACTAAATAAGTAGATTAAACATAAAATCTAAATTGTTGTGTTGACTTGGCTGGTCTTCTTTATTTTCCCATCCCCTATCTTTAATACCCCTCATAAAGGAACAATATTTGTAGCTCTTTAGTTTTTCTAACCCAAGTATAAATAAAGAAGAAATTAGGCCGGTTTCTAAAGTTAGGCATTTCAGGTTGGCTTATGCAGATCAAATGTGTATTCAAGATTGGTTTGAAATATCTCTGTTAGGTCCTTGTGAACAAAAACTACCATTCATAATTGCCTTTGTGGTATCTCTTTATGACTATAAATGCAATTAAAAATAGGATAATCACAAAAACAGATAAGAAAGTTGCATGTACATAGGTGATAAAATCAGTCATAGTTGTTGTAACGGTTGTCAACCCCACAAAATGTAACGACAAATCTACCACGAACGATCAAAAACTAGTTGTTGAGAAGAGACAATTTAGTAGTGCGAAATAATGTTTACCATTCACAACCGTCTTGTCTTTTTGTTTTTTAAACACTATTATAAATGTGTTCTGAAAAGTACATAATAACAAAATGTTTTCAAAAACTGAAATAACCCCATCATGCTGTCAGCATGAATAAGTCAGCAAGATATTAGTTAATGTTAAAGCCTCAGCTCACAGTCTTGGATCATAATACTGGTGGTCATAGAAGCAATAGTGGTAGCAAGGTATCCGAAGTTGTGGCTGTAAACTAAAAGAGCAAGCCAAGTGAGGATTGTTCGGGCTAGCTTAGTTAGGTTGGGAGTATGCCATGTTCAGCTAGATCAAGGATGAGCCTCTTGCATATGTGTTCAAGCTTGGGTCCCCAAGTTTTGGGTGACCTCAAGCTCAACTAAGACCTAGTCTTTACCCATATCTTCAGCAAGATAAAATAATAAAAAATAAATAAAAATATGTATTATTAGAGACTGAGTTTCTTGCTTTTCATCAAATGAAATTTGATTCACACCTAAGGGAAAAAGCAAAAAAAAAAAAAAATTGGTTCACAATTCGAATCCTATGATCCAAGATTTGAGGCCAAATTTCTAAAGAAAAATTGACTATCTAGCTTAGAATTATATATTTAAATCCACAGAAATAAAATAAAAAACTAGGAAGCACAAACACTTCTGCAAAAAACTCGTATCTGTATAGGACACCTACACTTCATGGACATTCATACATGTCTGACACTTCATTGACATGTTCATAATTTAAAAATAAATCAAATCATTTTGGACACTTAGCAAACACTTTAACAACACTTGTTCCATACTTACAAGACACTCGACCGCATTTTCCAGACACCCCTAACACAAGTCTTATATAACACAAACATATCTAGAATAGCCATGTTCATTGTTCACAACTTTCAACTTTTTTCTTCTAGGAAAATTGGCATTATACACATGATCACAAGTGAAGTATGTAATGATACTTGCTCATCTAGAACAAAAACATAATTGTAATGAAAAAGTAATGGAATAGTAGCATATATGATATAACAATCATTGTAATAATCGAATAACTTCATCTTCTAAATTATGTCGGAATAACTCAATTAGAAATGAATAAATTTCTATAATAATCTTACTCAATTAATGTATATAAATATAATTTTATATTTATGTATAGTTGTGTTCACCCTGTATCCGTCTTCTAATTTTCTAAGATTTAACATGTCATCGTATCAATTTCGTATAGTGTTCATGTCTATGCTACTTAGACTGGTATGCTACCATTTTCACCCATAATATGCAAAAAAAATTAAGCAACTAGTATGAATTGTATCATCCAACATTTGAGTAACACGCTATAAATCAAGGTTGTCAAGATTGGGATCCTAGGTAGGATCAATGGAGGTTCCATAGGATCGGACTTGTAGGATTGGATCAAAAATCATAAGATTCTAAAAAACTAATAGCACACTTAACTCCAAATAACTTTCTAAATAGAACTCTCTTTAAAATAAATAGAGAAAAACATATAGAAATACTACTCAACATATATAGCATACATCCAGGCCCTAATTGTTAAAGGCTCAAGGCGAACAAAGACACTAAGGCCTCCTGGAGCCCAAGGCAAGGCGTGTGCCTGACTGAAGCAAGGCGCAAGCTGGAAAAAAAAAATTTGTGGCCAATAATACAAAGCCAGCATTAACAATTGCTCAACAACCTCAAACTACTATTTAGCCGAAAGCGTGAGAATATCGAAGCACAAAATGAGAATACATAATATCCCAATTTTAGGATTTCGGTGTTTTTTGTGATAATATACTTTAGCAACTATTACATGCATTTGAGAAACAAACTATAAAACATATACAAATTAAGAGTTCATAAAAGAGAGAGAGAGAGGAGAAAAACAATCAGAAAGACCAAAAAAAGGAAAAAAAAAAGTGAACAAAGAATAAAAAAGGCAGAGCTATGAGGGGAAAAAAAAAGAAACAAAAAGCAGGGCAGAACAAAAGAAGAAGAAGAAGAAGAAGGGAAAAAAAAAAGGTGAACAGAGAAGAAAAAAACAACAGAACAAAAGAAGAAAGAGAAGATGAAAAGAAGAAGATTAAGAGAGAGAACGATATAAGGCGTGCCTGAGGCGTAACTTGCGCCTGGAGACTCAAATGCAAATGCACCTCGCCTGGCATGCTACATGCACAACTACTACGCCGAGGGCACTCCTTTGACAACTATCTAGGGACAAGTTCATCCATGTATATTACAGAATGTAGCTCAAGAAGTAGAGCTCTCACACTATGCAGAGACGCGGTTTTTAGTTTAGAAAAAAGAATAACACAGAGGGAGAAAGGGCAGAAAGGGGAAAAATAACAAAGTCTCTCTCTGTTTTTCTATTCAATATAGGTGGGGCTGGAAGAGAGTTCTCTCTAATTCTAGGAAGCATGGACACTTCTCTTATCGGTGTCGTGGTGGTATCGGACATGTGGACTCGCATAGAACATAGTCCGGACACGTGTCGGGCACGGCTTAAGTGTCCTGAAATTTAAATATTTTATTTTCTGGTTGGACACGACCTTAGACACAGCATGGACATGAAAAGGACAAGTCTAGGAGACTAGGACACTTTCAGGACACAACAGGGTGGTTTTGTAATTATTTTTCTTAGAATAATAGAATTCAGTGCAATTTAAAGTATATTACGGGTTAATAAAAAAAATAATATAAAATTTTAGAAAACAAAATCAACAAACGTCTAGCTCTAAATTCCAAATTAGTGATTTCATTCATGATTATATGGATAAAATACAAAACGAGCAAAAATTATTACATATATAATAATAATATATTATATTATTAATTTTTTATGTATCCATGTTAAATCCGTGACTTTGTTGTATTGTCGTGTCCGTATCGTGTCATACCCGTGTCCCATGTCCATATCTATGCTTCCTAACTCTGATTTTGGTTTTCAAAAAGGAAAGATCAATAGAGAAATCAAGAAGAAAAGAGAAAAATTTAATGTTTTGAAGCATACCTTTGACGTTAAGAGCAAGCTAGAGAAACGTAGATGATGTTATGTGGGAAGTAGTTGAAGTCGATTAAAGGCTTCATCGAAGGTTGCTGGAGGTCTTTGGAGTTGTCGCAAGTCGAAATCGGCAGAGAGAGGAACTTTGGAGGCTTCACGAGCCCTAGGCTCTGTTTTTCAATTTTGAGTTTTAACCAGATTTCTTTAGTTTTCTACTTTTTTAGTTGCAATTCCGCTACAAAAGCTGGACTTCATATGAAAACTTAGAAGTATAGGTTGTACGCCCAACAAATCCAAGAGAATAACAAAATAATCTCGTCAAATATAATTGGTTGGATCGTATAACCCTACACGATTCTACAATCCTACGAACGATCCTACCAATTTGACTAAGGTCCTACAAGCGAACAATTTTTTATGCAACTCCAAATCAATTGAGCTTGGGATCATAAGATCTGGATCACGATTTGAACAATCATGCTATTAATGGCAATGTTAGTAAATAGACCATCAAAGGCCATAATCCAGTGTCGGTCCCTTATGCAGTATGTTGGGAGAAGCCTAGAACCCAATATTTGGCATTATTTTGCACGAAGTATTTGCTCCCAATCTCAAACCTACATCCTCATGCTTGTTAGTCAAGTTTTATCATTGCACCCAACAATAGTTATTGTTAACAACTATCTACTCTAAAAGGTTAAGCTATTAGAGATGGTGCAACTTAAATATTTAAATCTTCAACACACCCTCTCACGTGGAGCCTTCTTTTGGTCGAACATGTGTTTCAATTTTAATTATCTGTGGGTAACGGTGAGGTTTGAACAAAGGACATGTCCTGCTCTGATACCATGTTAACAATCATCTACTCTAAAAGTTTAAGCTCTTAGAGATGGTGCAACTTAAATATTTAAATCTTCAACAGTTATTAAATAGACAAGAAAAAGAATATCCAACAAAATCAAGTTTGAATTGGACGGAGAAGTATTAACGAACAAGACTCAAGAAGATGAATGATTTAAAATCTCAATCCTTCCTTGAACTAGAATTGTTGATGTCTAAAACATTCACCGTCTAAAAAGATAAGCTTGAATTCAATAGATTGGTGACTTACCTATCTAACAACCTAAACAAAATGTGGTTCCGGAAGTTATAGTAAAAATACTAATGGGTACTAGTCCAACGAACACTTTCAGCTCAGATTTGAACCATAACAATTGAATTTGTTTCATGTATACAAGCTCTGTTTATCATAATTTATACTAAAGACGAGGAAGGAGACAACTGTTGAAGTTTACAGATCATGAACCACTAACAATTTTTTTTTTTTTTTGTGTTACATGTTGTTCATTTAGTTACTTTAAATGCCTTAGACAACCGTACTTGTGTTAGAGGCACATTTTCAGTCCCTTGCATTAGAGTAGAGGTTTGAGACTGATAAAAAATAACAAAAAAAAATTGTTAAAGGGAAATAACTATGAAAAAACAAAAATAAAATAAAATAAAAAAGTGGTCTTTGGATGAGCTACGGCTCATAAGGCATGCACGATGCATCTAATGAGAATTTCCCTAAATATTTGGAATCCCAAGGCTTAAATAACTGCCTTTGCCTCTTGCCTTGAATGATCAATTTGATCAGAAACTACTTTCAAGAAACCTTGAGAAATGACAAGCATTCACATACTTTACTATTTTACTTTTGATTTTACCTCTTCCGCGCAATGTTCAATTGGAGTGTATTGATATTCGATAATAGTATTCTTTCATCCAATTACTAATGGAATCAAAATATTACTATTATACAATTATAAGCTTGAGGCTAATGAAGTTAGTTTTCATACATATGTAAATAAATTTTATATGAGATCGTATAAAATGCCTCATAAATTTTATATGAGATCGTACATAATGCCTCAAACTTTCAAAACCCTAATTGCAAGACCAACATGAATAGCAGACAAGAATGTACAGCTTATAAGAAGGAGCATTGACGTGTGTGTTTGTATATTAAACAATTGAAGATAATTCTGCAATATAAGCATACCTCATTATTAGGGCAAAAGAACGGCTGGACATTCAAGAATAAAACCTAGATTCAACCATTGTAGTCTGAGCCATCGTGTGATCAAACATTGGCGATAGTTTCGGACGCTTTTCCTCGCTTTTGCCATATGGGGGGATGTTGAGCGTAAGAAGATACGAATTCAAAAATAAGACTAAGCTCGCCTGTACAATTTTTTAACGATACACTCCTATATAAAAAATAATAATACAAGGAGTATGCCTGATGTGAAAATCTAAAAAAAATTTAAAGATGTTTTTAAATTTTTATGTGATTTTTGTACATAAAAAGTTGACACAAGTTACAAAAATTTTCTCACAGAGAGGCTAGTGTTACCTTTGAAACACAGAAAATGTTATTAAGCATATTTACAAGAGAAGTGAATGTAATTTACCTTAATATTATAGCATGTACATCAAAAGAAATTTTAAAGAAAAAAAAATAAGAGAATAAAATCGAGAGAACTTTGAAGGAGAAAAAATCAAGATTTGATTGAAAAAGAGTAATATGAATAACAAAAAGTGAGAAAAAAAGAGAGAAGATCAAAAAAATATGAATAACAAAAGAGAATAAAGATCAAATATTTGATTCTTACTTAAAGAAAAAATAATAAAAAGTGAGAAAAATCAATAAAGGGAAGAAAATAATTTTAAAAAAAAATTGAAATAACTAAAATTTCCAATTCTATACATGACAAACTACTATGTAAATAATGTTTTTTAATAAAATTCACCCAACTGAATGATAGATAATATATTTATAACATATTATATATGTTGTATTTGATAAGATCATGTTATTATCGAATTGGATTGGTTATAATTTATATATGATTTGTTAATTAAATGAATTATCGGATTCAGATCGTTAATGAAATATTGAATTAACTATTTAATTCATATCCATATGAGACCAAATTTGAATTCGATCGAATTAAAATCTAATCTGTTTACCCAACATGATAATCAAAATAAATAGGGTAAATTATAGGGTTTACTCCAAGTGAATTAGTAATATTTCCGAAGTTAAAATTCCAAAAAAATCACTATTAATTAAAGTTTTCATAAATTTTAATAAAAACATATAACTATTATGATAGCCATTTAACATCATCCCAACAACAGTTTGATACTTTTCACCATACATATAATAAATGTGATTGGTGTTATCCGCCAAAATGTATATAAAACATTATGAATAAACCAGTAGAGGTGTGTGTGTGTATATATATATACAAGTAATTTTTTTTTTAATTACTAGATTGAAGCAGTTTTTAAAAATTTGTAAAAATTTAATAATTTTTTAATAAATCTCTTCATCTAACATAAAAGAGTTCATAACTTTCCTAATAACACTGCTGATGGGTGAAGCAATAAGTCTTTACCACAAGATTTCTGGCTCATTTTTTACAATTTTAACCAAGTGCTTTTAGGTACTGTTTGATAAAATTAAAAATTAAGTATTAAAAATATTAAGAGTTGAATTTTAACCGGTAATAAAAATTGAGATTTTTTTTTTTTACTTTTTTGAATTTAAATTTTCAATATTCATTATTTCATTTAAAATTTTATATCATTTTAGATGATGCTTATTTTTTTAAGGCGATATTCAATTGGTATTATCAAAAATATTTAATTTAATACACACTTAAGTGCTGTTTGATAAAACTGAAAATTAAGTATTAAAAATTTTAAGAACTAAATTTTAAGTGTTGTTTTAAGGGTTGATGTTTTGAATTAGTATTTAAAAAATAAATATTTTTTCATATATTTTAAAATTTTCAGCATTTAATGATAAGTGATGTCCTGTCACTTAAAATTTATCTCATTTTAAATGGTATTTATCATTTTCAGTGTATTCAAATTGTGTTATTAAATATAGGATAAACGATCTATTCATGTTATTAAATAACTAACTTAGATGTTGTTTGTTAAAATTCAAAATTAAGTATTAAAAATTTTAAGGGCTAAATCTTAAGTACTGAAATTTTTAAGTGATAATTAAAAAATAAATATTTTTTAATATTCTTTTAAATTTTTAACATTCGTGATCTATCTGTCATTTAAAATTTTACTTTATTTTAAATGACGACAACCGTTTTGAGTGAGTCAAATTACTTTATCAAATTAACTTAATTGAATAAGTAATTAATCATCTCAAAATTAACAGTTAAATGAATTATCAAACACTATCTTAGGAGATATTATTAAGTGAATTATGCCTGAAAAGACGTCTAATTCATCCCAAACTTAAACGCGGTCAATCATCAACAGTTTTGCAACTATTTTATGGAGCTAACATATTATCATCGGTGAGTTAAGAAACACGAATACTTGAGAAAAATCTTCCGAACATCAAACTTAAACGCGGTCAATCATCAACAGTCTTGCAACTATTTTATGGAACTGACATATTATTAACGGTAAGTTAAGAAACACGAATACTTGAGAAAAATCTTCCGAGCATCGTATCAGACACGTATCGAAGTATGACACGGACCCGTGTGCTTCATTGTCGGTAAGGTTATGTTTATCCTTTTTGAAAATTAGAAACAACATGTATGGACTCAAATCCATCCACCGAGCCAGCAAAGCAATAATGCTTACACGTGGTGAAGTTACCCTACGTGTCACCCAATCAGGGTGCCACCTTCTTCACCTCTTACACCTTAAAATGTACTTTGTTGGACAGTCCATAAACCCCAAGAAACAGAGTACAGAGAGAAAAAGAACGAGTAACAATGGCCTCAGTTTCTTTTTTAACCAAAAACACCATTTTCAACCTCTCAATCCCTCGATCATATTCTCTTCCCCTCCGTCGAAAAGTCTCTAGGGTTTGCTTCAGTTCTGCCTCCAATTTCTCTGGGGTAAAATACAACCTTCTGTTTTCTTAAAACGTGTGTACATGTGTGAATATGTTATATATGTGTGCATGTTTGAGTATAAGCATCACATTTGCGTGTATTAATTTTGTTTGTGTTTTTCTCTGATTCTGAATTAAATGATATTCATATTTCAGGAACGAAATGCAGCACAAAAAGGAAAGGAACGAGGTTATTACACAGGGAATAATAATGCTAAAGAGAGTGCTAAAGATATTGGGGATAGAGCGTCCGATATGACCGAGAAAGCCAAAGAAGGTGCACATGACACGAACGAGAGAGCGAAAGAGGGAGCGCTTGACATGAAGGAGAAGACAAAGGACACAGCTGGGACAGTGGCCGACAAGGCCAAAGAAGGTGCACATAACATGCAGGAGAAAACTAAAGATGCGGCCGAGAAGGTGAAGGAAGGGACGAGTAAGGCTGCAGAGGCGGCACAGAGTATAGGTGAGCAAGCCAATCAAACGGCGCAGGGCGCTTGGGAAGCGGCGAATGAGACTACCCAGAAGATCAAAGAGACTGTGGTTGGCAAGTCTGAGGAGGATGACAAGTCCATTGACGATTATGTGGAAGATCGTGTGAAGAAGCCTGCCAAATAGTATCAGAAGACCACGGATGGAGATGTTGTGGACTTGAGGCTGGAAGCGTCCAGGAGAACGCAATGAGAGGAAAAAATGAATTGTCGGTCACATCTTTTGTTATGTGAAAATAATTTAGCCAAGGGGTTGTATTAGTTTCGTTTTTAATGGGTTTTTATATGTATGTGCTAGCTTTTGAAGAATGTGATGTAACCATGTAGAAGCTAGTTAGTTTTCGCTTAGCTCATAATAATAATAATAATAATGTCTGTGGAGTGAGTTAGTGATCTGTGCAGAGTTGGCTGGGTAAGGTGTGACCATTTGATTCACATCTTTTGTTATTTTATCTGAAAACAATAAAATTAGTCTTACACAAATTAAAAATAAATTTAAAATCAATCACACAAATTAAAAATAAATTTGTGGTTCGGCACAACTTGTATTAGAGATTTTATTGAAATTATGTATAGATGTAACAACAGTAAAAAATTTCTAACATTAGGTACATTATATAAACAAACTCTAATTTTAGAGTTTTCCATCAATGTCTGCTTTACTCGACTCATAACTTAATTAATTCTATCTATCAACTAAACTCTTTTTGTAAGACTGCATCTCTCTCCATTCATCATTTATTTATAGAGTTTCAAATAACATTTATAGAGTTTCAAATAACATAATTATTACTTGCTTGACAAAAATTACGATTCTTAAAACTCAAGATTTGCTTAATAAAAAATTATTTAAAATATAATTCTAAAATAAAAACATAATTCTTAACAATTTTTGCTCAAATTTGATTAAGTTAATTATCGCTTCTCACGATATTGATCATGATGATAATTCATTGCAACTTCAATTTTGCATATAAATCGGATCACCTTTCTTACAAAATTCTAATTGTTTTCATTTTACATTGCACGATGAGTCAAGCCTCCACCTTGATTACTTGAGCTTGATGCCATGTAATTCATTACGATTTTTTGATATCGTAATCAAACAAGCCGATTGATTGATTTCACCTATAACTGAAACTTCTTGCACACATGTTAAGACTTCATGTAATTTCTAAATCTCCTTCGATAAAGGTTGAACTCTTCATCAAGAATCATTGGCTTTGATATCACTTGTTCGATAGCGAAAACAATAAAACCAATCACATACAAACTTCAAACAAAATACAAGATAACTACGGTTCAGCACAACCCGCTTAGGTCCACATATAAGAAGAAACTTTATTAAAATTATGTAAAGATGTTACAAAAATAGAGAATTTTCAACAACACACCAAATAAACAATCTGTAACATAATTATCTTTATTCATCAATTCAACTTTCTCGCGAGATTATATCTCTCAACTCCTGAGGTTACATTTACAATTCTTTAAAGTTTAAGACTTGTCTAATAAAAAATTATCTAAAATATAACTCTAAACTAAAAATTTAATTACAATAAAAATTTGAGACATAATTCCTAACCATAAATAAAAGTAGCTAATTTAATACATTAACATTTCAAGCTCGATCGGTTATTTATTGAGTAAGGTTTTCGATCTGTCTTTGAAGTACTAACGAGCCAGATACAAATAGTCTATAAGTTAACCGGTTAAATCTTACGTGTGGACAACCACCATAGTGTTATTTCTTAAAAATCTGTTTAATATAATATTGTTTGATCAACTTTTCAAAGTGTGAGGTGAGGTGAGGTCAGGTAAGAGTTCATATTTTTCATAGAAACAAATGGGAGTTGTTACAGTGTGAGGTGAGGATTCATCTCCTTATACTCATATAGACAAATGAGAGTGAGGTTTTTGTCGAGAAAAAATAAATAAATATACAGGTGGACCTTGAGCAATGGAGGGTCCGCTTCTTTGTCTCCCGAAAAAATCATTTTATAATTTTTATAAAGTTTAGTGTTATTCGCACTACAGAAAGTAGTATCACACACTTTTATTTTAATTTTTTTTAGTTTAATTATCATTAAAAAAATTCAAACTCCACAATTATTTGATATTTGTAATAATTTTCTTATTCTTTTCTCACCTTTCTCAACAGCCAAAGCCAAACACGAGGAAGATACAAACATTTCAAGGTACTTAGATTAGTTATCGGTGCTTATTTTTCATTACTCCAAACAATGAGTTGGTAACTTTGGAACACGAAGTAGCAGTTAATAGAAAAAGCTTTTAATCGTCTAAAAAAAAAATAATAATAATAATAAAAATAAAAATAAAAATAAAGGTGAATAATATATTAAGAAGCGTTGGTTTGCAAAATACACAGCGATGATCATCAACCAGAACACAACGTCATAAGTTGAGGAGTCGTTGAGGATGATGATTGAACCACAAACTTCATGCTAGTGGTTGTCCACAAACAAAGTGCTGGCTCTGTGGAGCAGTTGTAACCCCCAACGGACTCGAGCGTCAGCACCAACCCCCCTCCAGTCGCGTGCCTCTTCCCATACATGACCCTGTGTACGTGCCAGCTCACTAAAATATTTTCAGAGATAATAATAAAAGTTTCATAAATTTGCAATTAAAATTAACCATGAAAATAAAATGAATTTACTTAACTCGACTCAAACCATTCTTCGTTTTTTTTTTTTTTTTTTTTTTGTCGTTTAAATCAGTATGATAAGTTCACGTATACTTTAATGGTTACAATAAATCACTCTGATAAGTCGGTGTTGTTTTATTGTTTTAATTAACTTCTCATTAACATAATTTCATAAAATAATTATATGTTTTAATAAATTTGTAATTAAGTAAATTAGTCGACAAAATAGGATGAACTTTCTAAATCAATTTAAACTACTTTTATTAGCTGCATTCATCTGGAGTTCACGCGAGAATCAAAAATTACAATTAAATCAGTCTAATAAGTTCACGTAGAATACAAATGAATACACTTAAAAAGAGTTAGGTGTCATTTTATCGTTTTAATTAACTTCTAACTACTAACATGTTTTTAGAAAAAATACTAAAAGTTTAATAAACTTGCAATTCAAATTAAACGACAAACGATTTTCTAAATCAATTCAAATCACATTCATTATATGCATTCATGTGAAGTTTTTGCGAATAGTACGTTCCAAGGTTACTAAGTCTGAGCGGTTACAATAAGTCAATTTGGTAAGTCGGTGTTATTTTCTAGTTCTAACTAACTTCTCAATCACTAATATATTTTTAGAAATAATAAAAAAATAATAATAAATTTGCAATTAAAACTAAACGAAAAAATAAGACGGACTTTCTAAACTGACTCGAACAACTTATATTATATGCATCCATGTTAAGTTTTGATAAATACACCTGACAGTTACAATTAAATAGTCTGATAAGTTCACTTGGAGTACACATAAATAAACTCAACAATTACAATTAAATCAACATCGTTTTAATTAACTTTTCACTTAAAATATTTTTAGAAATATATCTATATCTATACTACTATTAAGTGTAAGCCTTTTACTTTTTATATGCATTTTCATATTATTTTCTTATATACTTCTTTATCAATGATAATTTTTATTTATAATTATTAGTATGTAAATATGCCAATAAATGTATTAGTATAACATGAGACAAGACAACAGTTCAAGTTATATCTGAATTAATATAGTACTGAATTTGAAGAAGCATCTATAAATGACCTTTCAAGACCATAACATCTCTCTCGTTATTAACATCATGGAATATCGAATAGACTAAACATGTTTATCATTGCAAAACTGGTTTGATACAGTGAATACAGTAAACTGTTACAATTAAGATTTTTTAACGTTCATTCCTTTTCACTTGCATTTTGGATAGTAACAACAAAAGTTTAATAAATTTACAGTTCAAATTAAATCACAAAATAGGATGTACTTTCTAAATCAACTCCACTTCCATTATATGCACCCATACAATTACAATTAAGTTAGTCTAATAAGTCAATATTATTTTATTGTTTTAATTAACTTCTCACTAACATATTTTTAAAAATAACAATAAAAGTTTAATAAATTTTCAATTAAAATTAAACCACGAAATAGAATGGACTTTATGAGTCAAATCAAACTACTTTCATTACATGAATTAATTCAATCATCGGTTACAATTAAGTCAATTTGATAAGTTCATGTGGAGTACACATGAATACACTTAGTGGTTACAATTAAGTCAGCATTATGAATTGTTGTTATTTTGTCATTTTAATTTACTTCTCACAAACATAGTTTCATAAATAATAATAAAAGTTTAATAAATATACAATTAAAAATAAACAAAAAATAGGATGGACTTTCTAAGTAGATCCAAAAAATCACTTTCATTATATGCATTCATGTAGAGTTACACTGAATACAC
Organism: Cornus controversa; assembly: GCA_026545225.1. Taxonomy (NCBI): domain Eukaryota; kingdom Viridiplantae; phylum Streptophyta; class Magnoliopsida; order Cornales; family Cornaceae; genus Cornus; species Cornus controversa. Next base: position 63,641,136 of record CM048849.1, on the reverse strand, counting down.
TTGACAATTATAATTAACTCACTCTAACAATTTTACATAGAGTACGCATAAATACACTCAACGTTTACAACCTAATAGTAAGTCATTGTTCTTTTGTCATTTTAATTAAACTCTTTCTGACAAATTTTTTTTTTAAATAATAAAAGTTCAATAAATTTGTAATTAAAATTAAACAACAACTTAGGATGGACTAGGCCTTGTGAGTTGGCGTTATTTTTTCGTTTTTAATTAACTTCTCACTCACATATTTTTTAAAAATAATAATAAAAGTTTAATAAATTTATAATTAAAATTATACGACAAGATAAGATGAATATTCTAACTCAGACTCAAACCACTTTCATTATATGCATCCATGTAGGATTCTGGTGAATATGCTCCACGATTATAATTAAGTTCATATGATAAGTTCATGCAAAGTACACATAAAAACACTCGAGATAAGTTGGTGTTATTTTGTCATTTTAATTAACTTCTAATAACTAACATATTTTAAGAAACAATAATAAAGTTTAATAAATTTACAATTAAAGTTAAACAATAAAATAGGATGGACTTTCTAAATGACAAGATTTTTTAAATCGACACAAACCACATTCATTAATTACGTTCATCCATATGACTTACAATTAAGTCACTCTAATAAGTTCACATAGAGTACAGGGAAATAAACTCAACCGTTATAATTAAGCCAATTTGGTAATTAAGTTGGTGTTATTTTGTCGTTTTAATTAACCTCTCATTGCCCATTGTTGTAGTTTAGTAACATTTTCTCACATTGAAAAGTAAAAGGTCAAGTGTTCAAGTCTCTATACAGACACATGGGTGTGTGAGTTTCTTGCTAGTAACGTACTTTAAAAAATAATTAAAATAATTTAATAAATTTGCAATAAATGATTGGAATTAAATCAGTCTGACAAATTCACGTGGAGTACAAATAAATATGCTCAATGGTTACGGTTAAATCAATCTAATAGTTTGTGTTATTTTTATTTTTAATTAACTTAATTGTCACCGGACATATTTTCAAGAATAATAATAAAAGTTTAATAAATTTACAATTAATATTAAACGACAAAATAGAATCGTTTGACTTTTTAAATTGACGCAAACAACTTTCATGTGTGATTACACTCAATGGCTTCAATTAAATCAATTCGATGAGTTTGTTTTATTTTTTTGTTTTAATCGACTTAATTGTCGCTGACATATTTTTAAGAAAATAATAACAAAAGTTTAATAATTTACAATTAATATTAAGATTGACTTTTTAAATTAACACAAACAACTTTCATTATACGCATTCATATGAAATTTTGGTGAATACATTTGACGGTTATAATTTATTAAGTCTCCAATAACTTCATGTGAATACACTCGATGATTATCAGTCTAATCGGTGTTCTTTTGTTGTTTTAATTATTATTATTTTTGAAAATATTGTTGCCTTTTTAATATATCGTAATAAATAATTTCTTTTTAAATTGATGCAAACAACTTTCATTATAGGTATTTAAGTGGAGTTCTAATGAATACACTTGACACTTACAATTAAGTTCGTCTGACAATTAGCTTCACGTGAATATACGTGATGATTACTTGCAATGAAGTCAGTTTAACAAGTAGGTGATCTTTTATTGTTTTAATTACAATTTTTTTAGAAAAATATTGTTGAATTTTTAATATATCATAACCGGTGTAATTCTCTCTTTAACCTAATAGTAATATAAAATATTCTTACCCAAAAAAATAATGATAATATAAACACACAGAAATATAAAAAAGAGAGGCAACATCGGCGGCTTCACTTTTTTTCTGTTACATTCTATTTTTATTTTTATTTTTAAAATGACAATAAAGTACCTAAATTCGTTAATACATCATCTATTACTTTATAATATTATAACTACCCTTTTCACTAATAAGACACGCACATAAACTTTTTTTCTTCCTAAATCTACTTTCATTAAGTCAACAAAAATTAAAAGCCCCTCCTCGAGATTCTATAAATAAGGCATACATGTTTTATAGAACTTTTCTTTTAATTTAATCAGACAATAAACAAGAATCACTTCCTAAATTGATTCATCTTAAAAAATAAAAATTAGTAAAACTTGAAAAATATATTATTTTTCATACATTTATCAAGATCATCACTAATTTTACGAACTAACATTATAAATATAATCATCGCAAATCAAACAAAAGATTGTCGAGAAAATAATTAAAATCTCTTAATTAGAAGAACAATGAAGGCTTTTGTTCCAATTTTTTAAAAAAAAGCTAATACTTTCAACTTGTAAATACATTTAAAATGTTTCAATTATTCATCAACCTTACTTATAATTAGAAGTTAGAAATAAAGATGCAAAAGACAAAAAATTTAGATAAATTTTTCTACATATTAAAATTATCTTAAATAACCACCCAGATATAAATTGAATAGATAATACATTTTTAAGAAGAAAAAATAATAATTTAACAATCATTCAACTTAATTGAGGAAGCAAATATAAAAAAAAAATGTTAATTGAAAAGGGGAGGGATGAAAAAATAAAATCGAAACAGAAAGGGTAATTATGGTGTTTGAAAAAATAACTAATTTTTTATCTAAAGTTAGATTTAAAGGTGGTTTTATTTTTTAAGGAGTGAAATATTTTCAAAAAAAAAATAGAATGCGAATATGTCAAAATATATATATACGGGGTAGTACTAAATATGAATCATTGATTAATTGACAGTGTTATTTGGACAGCCCTCTTGTATAGTTATAAGACGATACTAACCTTGTATTGGGCAGGACAACACTTGCAGGAGTGAGGATAGTATCGTCTTCTCCTCTAGGTAGGGCGTCGGAGTTATCAAGGATGGGTGTACAACTGAACCAAAATGATGTCACACAAAGGAGAAGAAAAATAATAGTAGAATAGAAGACAGATATGAAAGTGGGATGAGAAAGACAGAGAGAGAGAGAGAGAGAGAGAAGCTGAGGTCTGACACAGCCACCACTACTAGACGACCGCCACACCACCCTCGCGGGCCGCGCTGCAGCCGCCGCCGGCTCTGCTACCAAGTCTTGTTGTGGTCCACAGTCAACACACCTATATCGTCCTAGATCCTTCACTTGCTTCTTTTCTCCTTCCTGAATTTTCTCTCTAAAGACACTCCATCTATCTAGCTCTCTCTCATTTTTCTTTGTTACCGTGTTATAAATCTTGAAAATCTGTTAATTGGGTTTGTGATATAATCCATGTTTTACCATTTTCATGTACAGGTCTCCTCTGATCGTGTTGTTTCAATTCTTTATTGAGATGGAATCGAACCTAAACAAACCCATTTCTATGTGGTCATCGTACTTCCACCGAACTCATTCGCTGATATATTTATATCTATCTCCCCTAAAGACCAAGACCACTCCATGACCTTGTCTACGTGCAGAATCCTTACAACTCATTTCTCTCTCTCTCTCAAGCTCTCTCTCTCTCTGTATTTATATCCCTCCATTTCTCTCAACCCACCCTCATAAGGAAGTGAGAATCTGAGGCAGATATTGTTGGGTCCGAGAGAGATTTAGTCGTGGATTTTCATTTTTAAGTTTTGTTAATTATACAAGAATATAGAAGTAGTCTTGGACTTTGGTTAATTGAGTGGTGGGTAGGTGAGAACAAATCCGCATGCAATAGGGTAACAATCGCCGTTTGTTTTCCACTCAGTGTTGATTCTCACAATCCAACCTCCAGACACGTTGAGTTTCATACATATCTCTAGGTTGAAACGGCTCCGAATTTATGCTGCATGCACCAAAACCCTATCTGCCCATATCTGCTCTCATACCATACAATAAATCAAGCTATACACCCAAAAACAAGATACATACATACATATATATATATATATAGAGAGAGAGAGAGAGAGAGATCAAGGTGTGAGAAATGGAGCAAGGGAGGAGTGAAGAGGACAGGAAGCAGCAGCAAGATCTTCATCAACGGAGAATGAGGCCTCCGCCGGTGGTTCAATCAGAAGGTCAAGTACCGCATCATCCGCAACCACAGCAGCCTCAGAAGTGCCCTCGTTGTGAATCACTCAACACAAAGTTTTGTTACTACAACAATTACAGTCTCGCTCAGCCTCGCTACTTCTGCAAGACTTGTAGAAGGTACTGGACTCAAGGAGGAACCCTAAGGAACGTACCCGTTGGAGGCGGATGTCGGAAAGGGAAGCGGGCCAAAGCCTCCTCCTCCTCCTCCTCCTCAAGCGGCGGCGATAATTCGAGATCTCAACCACCACCACCAGTGCTACCACAGCAAGAGCTACAAGTGCCCCAAAATTTGACACAACAAGCGATGATGATGTCGACGACAAGTCAAGCTTTGAAGAACAAAGAAATGGGGGCTTTGGTTTCGCCTTCGGGGATTAATCCAGCCATGAATTCATACTATTCTGGTGGCGGGTTCTTATCATCTTTCGTGGCTATGCAATCTATGAGCCAACCACAGCCTTTCAATCCACAAACACTCAGCATTGGTGGCCAATTTGGTGGTGGTGGTGGTGCCTCTAATTTAGCTCTGCTACAGGGGTTTGATATTCATTCTCAGCAGCAAAATGAGATTTACCAAATGGGTAATAGAGAAAAGAGTATAGAACCCTTGTACCCATCTGATCAAGGCTTGATTCAACCAAGCAGACCTGTTGGTTCTAATTGGAATCAGACCCTCTTCAACAACACAAACTCTAGTGCTTCAAACTCCAATTTTTGGAACAGCACAACAAGCACTACCACCAACAGCAACACAGCAGGGACTTCTGTGAACCCTGCAGATCAATGGCCTGATCTACCAGGCTATGGCCCTTCTACTTGATCTTCCATCACCCATTCTAGCTTGTAACCCTTTCAAGCTCTAGTACTCATGATGATCACAAGAGATAGCTAGCATAAAGTTTTTCAAGATAGCTTTTGCTCATCGATCATGTATACAGATTCCATTGAAACTCTAGCTATCTTGCCTTTTTTGTTTGCTTGGTTGGGTTAGGGTGTATGTATAATCTTGTTTGATCATATATATATATATAGGTGGTGGATTTGGAGAGGTTTTTGTTGAGGGATACAGTGGCCATTGTGTGCCTAGCCATCTTCTTATAGAGAACTTCTGGGTTGGGTTGGGTTAGGTTGTATTAAATTACCTAAAGTGCTTTTGATTCAAGTTAATGAGGTATATGTTTGAGCTTTTCTTTCCAGCTTTAATGTGTATTTGAAAATCCAGTCTAAAAAGAAAAGATTGTGTACTAGTATGGTCTAAAAGAAAAGGATTGCATTCGTATTACTTTTTAGTTAACTAGGGTTTGTGGAATGTGAAAAGTCTAAAAAAGAGCACTTAGGTGATGGTGTGCATGGACAGGAGAGCTTTGTGAAAGCTGATAGACAAGATGGTTCGTTTTGTGCATGTGGGTTCCGAATCTGACTGACGATTTTGATTGCTTTAATCTATCGCTTTGCAGTTCACAGTCACTCACTCACTCTCTCTCTCTCTCTCTCTGAAATACTTACATCTTTGGGAAGTGCAACCAATATCAGATGGCTATAAATGTGTATAGCTTGATCTCAGTAGTCGCGTGCATAAGAAAATTTGCGTTCTTGTTTGTTGACGTACAAATCAAACGGTTAGGATGGCCTGCATAATTTCTTTTATTTCTTCAAAATATGTACACTTCTGTGATTTACTGGGAAAAAAATATGGATGTTTTTTATATTTTTGTGGAGTTGAGTTTTACCAGTAATTCGAAGAGGAGGAAGGTTAAAACAACTATGACAAAATTTCCTTGAACAACGAAAAATAAAAAAGATAGGAAAACATAGATGAGAATGAGAAGATACCAAAATGTAGACAAAGAAACATCAATCAACAAAGCATACTAGACAATAAATACACCTTTACGCAAAATGGACAGCCCAAAAACTTCCCAAAAAAAAATGGACAGCCCAAAATGATCTCTGAAATGTACAGACGACTTAGAATTAAGAGCATAATTCTCGTCCCGAACGACGGAGCAGTGATATATATAATAAAATTAAATAATAGGAATGTACTCTTTTGTTGAAATGATCATTGAAACCAAGCAAGACATGTAATTTTCTGAATACATTTTTTTATATATAAATTGTTTATCAATAAATAGTCGAATAGATATATGATTCTGTAGCTCTTAAAAGATCAATGGTTTTGGTCATTGAGGCATGCACAGTGGGCACACCAGAAACACAAGCGAAGTTGAACATATCTGACATGCGTATGACTATAACATAGGCATAGGCATTGTAATTCTCCAGCTCTCCATAAACGCCTTATATAATAAACAATATAAAGTGGGATATTTTTATAGTTTGGGAGTAAAAGGTAAGATGAAACAGTGAAGGGCGTGGAAGGGGTATTACAATTTTCGAGCAAAGCATATCTTTGGTCTGCCATAATTTGATCTTCCTCCAGAGAATAATACAGGAACAGCTCTTGGGGTCCAAAATATTTTCCGTACATCAATCTAAGTTATAAAATAAACATGATAGAGATCAATTTTTTTTTTTTCACGGAAAGTTCAAGAACTTAAGAGGAGCGCCTTGACGTTAGAAAATTAAATTTGAATAAATTAATTATTATTATATTAGTAATTGTTATTGTGTTAGTGGAGTTAATATTGTGCTAGTGAAAAATATAAGAAAGTTGTGAAGTTATTATTATGTTAGTGGAAGTCATAGTAAGTTATGTTAATGGATGTAATGACATATACATATAAGTCTTACATATTTGTTTTGAAACTTATATAATGCTATATTTTCTATCAAAAAAAAAAAAAACTTGAGAAATAAAGTATATTTCAAGAGTTCTTCCTTTCATTTTTCTCTTCCAATTTTATTATTGTGTGTGTGTGAATTAGCCACTATTTTCAACAAACTGGTATCAAAGTTAGTTTGTGAGGAAGAACGGAATTCGGTTTCATTTCAAATGTCTCGATTCACCAAAGAAAACTATGAAAATTGGTGTATTCGTATGAAGGCAATTTTGGGAGCACAAGATGTGTGGGAAGTTGTGAACAAAGGTTATGTTGAGTCACAAGATGAAGCAAACTTGTCTCAAGCCAAAAAAATACTTTACAAGCCATGAGAAAGAAGGACCAAAAGGCAGTCATGACCATCTGTCAATGTTTGGATGATGGAATGCTACAAAGCATTGCCAATCCAACTAACGCAAAGCAACTATGGGAGATTCTTAAAATTTCTACTAAGGAATTGATAAAGTGAAGAAAATTCGCCTCCAAACTTTACGAGGTGAATTTGAAGCATTACATATGAAGGAATCTGAATCAATTCAGATTATTTTTCAAGAGTCTTGGCTATTGTAAATCAACTAAGGAGATACAGTGAATGGATACAAGGGTTGTTGAAAAGATCCTTCGGTCATTAGATCCTAAATTCAACTTTATTATTGTTACCATTGAAGAATCGAAGGATTTGGAGTCCATGACCATTGATCAACTCATAGGTTCGTTGCAAGCTCATAAAGGAAAAGTGGTGAAGAAACAAGAGTCTTTGGAACAAGTGCAACAAGCAAAGCTTTCTTTGAAAGAAAAGCATAGAGGAAACCAAAGGTGTCGAGAACATGAAAATGTATGTTGCCGAGGAATAGGAAGAAGAAGAGGTAGAGGTGAAAGAAGTGGTCACCATACCATCAACAATGAAGAAAAAAATCATAACTCACAACAAACAAGGTGGCGTGAAAGAGGAAATTACTCAAGGCCATATAGAATAAGGTATAACAAATCTCAAGTTCAATGTTACAATTGTCATAAGTATGGCCATTATGCTTCAAAATCTAGAAATGTTACTAATAATGTTGAAGTTGAAGAATAGGCTAATTATATTGATGAAGAAGTGGAGCCTACTTTGTTGTTGGCAAACAAAGGTGAAAAAAGTGAAAAGAATATGTGGTATCTTGACACTGGCGCTAGCAATCATATGTGTGGTAGCAAAGACAGGTTTATTAATCTTAATGAAATGGTCAATGGCAAGGTGACATTTGGAGACTCGTCACAAATTTCGGTAAGGGGGAAAGGTAAAATTTTGATTCGTTTGAAGAATGGGCATCATCAATTCATTTTCAATATTTATTATGTGCCTAACATGAAGAACAATATTTTGAATTTGGGACAACTCTTAGAAAAAAGTTACAATATTTTCACGAAGGATTGTAGTCTTTCGATAAGAGATTTTTTAGGAAGCTTGATTGTCAAAGTTCCAATGACAAAGAATTGGATATTTTTGCTAAATATTCAAACCGATGTGGCTAAATAGTTGAAAGCTTGTTTTAATGATTCTACATGACTTTGACACTTGAGATTTGGGCACTTGAATTTTGGAGGACTAGAGTTGTTGGCCAAAAAAAAGATGATGAAAAGATTATCTTTCATTAGCAATCCAAATCAATCATGTGAAGGATGTCTCGTTGGAAAGCAATCAAGAAAGATTTTTCCTAAGGAAGCTACCACAAGAGCAACGACACCACCACAACTTGTTCACTCGGATGTTTGTGGTCCAATTACTCCATCATCATATGGTAAAAGTAATTATTTTTTGCTATTCATTGATGATTTTAGCCGAAAAACTTGAGTGTATTTTCTTAAACAGAAATCAGAGGTGTATGGAGTTTCTAAAAAATTCAAGGCACTTGTAGAAAAATAAAGTGGCTATGACATAAAAGCTCTTCAATCCGATAGAGGTGGTGAGTTCACATCGAATGATTTCAAAACTTTTTGTGAAGAAAACATTCACCATCCTTTAACGGTTCCAAGATCGTCCTAACAAAATGGAGTCGCCGAAAGGAAAACCATTCTGAATATGGCTCGAAGCATATTGAAAAATAAGAAAATGCCTAAAGAATTTTGGGCCGAAGCTATTGATTGTGCGGTGTACTTGTCCAATCGTTGTCCTACTAGAAGTGTGCAAACCAAGACACCACAAGAAGCATGGAATGGAAGAAAGCCAAGTGTCTCTCATTTGCGAGTTTTCAGGACCATTGCCCATGTACATGTGCCAAATGAAAAAGGGACCAAATTAGACAACAAAAGTGAGAAGTTTGTGTTCATTGGCTATGATTCAAGATCTAAAGGTTACAAGTTGTACAACTCAAACAATGGGAAGATCATCATTAATAGAGATGTTCAATTCAAAGAGGAAGCCACATGGAATTGGAACACTCCAAATGAAAATTATGATTTTTTTTCCAATCTTTGAAGAGGAGCAAGTAAGTGAAGACATGGAGCAGCCCATTTCTCCACCAACATCACCTCCATTATCATCAACTCGTGAACAATCAACTCCATCATCATCAAGTTCAAGTGACACACCAACACTTCGCATGAGAAGTCTTCGGGACATAGATGATGACATAGAAGAGGTAACAAAAATTTTTAGTGATTTAACACTTTTTTGTCTTGTAGTAACCCTTGTGGACGGGTGTGAGTGGGCGGGTGCATAGACAGACACTGGGCTGAGCTACCACACTGACAGGGTACAAGGTGCTCAATCCCACATCGCTTGGGTGTGAAAAAGGGGATGTGCTTATATGTAGTATGTTCTCTTCAAATGGTATGAGGCATTTTGGGGTAAAACCCAAGAGCAAAACCGTGCGGGCTCAGGCCCAAAGCGGACAATATCATACTATGTGTTGGAGCGGGGTATTACAGTTGGTATCAGAGCCTGAACCCAGCCGGAAGTAAGTGTGCCGACGAGGGCGTCGGGCCTCGTAGGGGGGTGGATTGTAGTAACCCTTGTGGACGGGTGTGAGTGGGCGGGTGCATAGACAGACACTGGGCTGAGCTACCACACTGACAGGATACAAGGTGCTCAATCCCACATCGCCTGGGTGTGGAAAAGGGGATGTGCTTATATGTAGTATGTTCTCTTCAAATGGTATGAGGCCTTTTGGGGTAAAACCCAAGAGCAAAACCGTGCGGGCTCAGGCCCAAAGCGGACAATATCATACCGTAGGATTTGAAAAGGCGGTACAAGATAAAAAAAAAAAGGAGAAATGCTATGGAAAAAGAAATTCAGTCCATGGAGAAGAATGACACGTGAGAGCTTGCTACACTACTAGAAGGACAAAAGGCAATTGGTGTGAAATAGAAATGGGGTTATAAAGCCAAGAAGAATGCAAATGGTGAAATTGGAAGGTACAAAGTAAGGTTGGTTGCCAAGAGGTACAGCCAAAAGCCCGACATTGACTATGATAAGGTATATACACCCGTGGCCCATTTGGAAACTATAAGATTGATAATTTCTTTGACAGCCTAGAATAATTGAAGAATCTACCAAATGAATGTGAAATCGACTTTCTTGAATAAGAGGTTTATGTTCATCAACCGATGGGGTATGTTGTGAAAAGGCAAGAAGACAAAGTCTTGAAGTTGAAAAAGGTTTTATATGGCCTGAAGCAAGCACCAAGGGCGTGGAATAAACGCATTGACAAATATTTTCAAGACAAAAAAAATTCAAAGTGTCCATATGAACACGCTCTTTACCATAAAATTAGTGAAAATGGAGATATATTTTTTGTTTGTTTGTATGTGAATGATTTGATCATCACATGAAGCAATCCAAGAATGTTTGAAGATTTCAATAAAGCTATGACTCATGAGTTTTAGATGACGGATATTGGCATCATGTCTTATTATTTTGGCATTGAGGTCAAGCAAATGAAAAATGGAATATTCATTCATCAAGAGGGTTATGCTAAGAAAATTCTCAAAACATTCAAGATAGAAGATTGTAAATTGGTGAACACCCCCATTGAAGTTGGAATCAAGTTGTCATGAGATGAAGATGGAGAGACGATAGATCTAATATTTTTCAAAAGTCCTATTGGAAGCTTGAGATATTTAACTTGTACAAGGCCGTACATACTCTTTGCAGTTGGGCTTGTTAGTCGATTTATGAAAAAACCTACCATGACTCATTTCAAGGCAACTAAGAGGATTCTTCGTTACATTAAAGGTATAATCAATTTTGGGTTGTTCTATTCATTTTATAAAGATTTCAAGCTTGTAGGTTATTGTGATAACAATTGGACTGGAGATTTAAATGAAAGAAAAAGTACTTCCGGTTATGTTTTCTTTATGGGGAAAACGGTTTTCACATGGTGTTCAAAGAAACAACCCATTGTCACACTCTCAACTTGTGAAGCAGAATATGTTGCAGCCACTTCATGTGTTCGTCAAGCAATTTGGTTGAGGAATTTGTTGAAGGAATTACATATTTCACAAGAAGGGTCAACAGAGATCTTTGTGGATAACAAATCGACAATTGTGTTGGTCAAAAATTCGGTATTTCATGATCGAAGCAAACATATTGACATAAGATTTCATTTCATTAGAGAATGCATAACCAAGAAGGATGTGGAGCTCAAGTTTATGAAGTCACAAGACCAAGTTGCAGATATTTTCACCAAACCCCTCAAGTTTGGAGATTTTCACAAGCTATGGAGTTTGCTTGGGTGGTGAAATCAAGTTTATGGGGGGTGTTGGAAATTAAACTTGAATAAATTAATTGTTATTATGTTTGTGGTTGTTATTGTGTTAATGGAGCTAATATTGTGCTAGTGGAAGACATGAAAAAGTTGTGGAGCTATTATTGTGCTAGTGGAAGTCATGGGTAAGTTGTGTTAGTGAAGTGGAATACGTAGGAGTTAATGTTATGTTAGTGGGTGTAATGGCATATACATATAGGTCTTACATATTTGTTTTGAATCCTATATAATGATATGTTTTCTAAATAAATAAAAAATAGATGTGAGAAATAAAGTATCTTTCAAAAGTTCCTCCCTTCATTTTTCTCTTGTAATTTTATTATTGTGTGTGTGAATTAGCCACTATTTCCAATAGTTGAATCCAGAAAAGTCTACACTTACCTCATTCCACAGTTTTATTTTCTCTCTCTCTCTATCTCTCTCTCTCTCTCTATATATATATATATATATATTATATTTTTTCAACCGCTAGGGTCGATTAGTGATGTCTTCTCTCTATTGGAAGGAAGGTAAGGGAATTGAATTGAATTGTTCCTAAATAATTTAGGCCAGATGAACTCAGTTTAAAATTTGACTTGAGTTTAATTTTTGAATTTGTTTAGTAAATAAGTTAATTTCAAATAATGTTAAATTTGACTTGTGTAAACTTATCAACACTAAAAAACTGGTATGTATTAATGAAAATAGGATACTAAAAATATTTATAAAGCATAAGCTTATATAAGTTCATAAATGTAGGCTTGTTTAGGATTGTATAGATATAAACGAGTCAAAGCAATATTGAATACGAGTTCAAACTGAATTCAAATATGACATTGAAGTTGTTAATATAGTACCATATGTAACATTTGTTCCTATAATCTCTCTTATGATTTTCTTTATCCCATGATAGCTCCTTAACCAGATCTCTGTATTGTATCCCCTTATACTGTTGATAATTATGTTATATTTGATGAATACATACATACAAGAGATTCATTCTATATATTTTCTCTCTAAATCTTAACAAGGTATTAGGGCCACTATTCATCTTATTCATCAATTATTCATCTTTGTGACTAACACAACCTCTACAAACCCATCACCCTGTCACGCCATTACAAACAAGTTTACAAACAAGCCCACTGTTCACCATCCTAAGTTGAGCCTCATTGCAAACCCATCACCCTGTCACACCATTATAAACAAGCCCACTATTCACCATCTACAACCCAAACAAAACCCTACCCTACTGCCGCTTCCCAGAAAAGCTCTCGTAATCACTCGAAGAAGCCCACTGTCAACAAACCCATCTCTAAAACTCATCACTGTTGCAAACCCTTGTCACCTTCACTGACACCATTTTTCTTCCAAATTTCGACGAGCATCTGTCTCTATCCAAACTCGTTGTCTTTGAGCACTGACATCGCTCTCCTTCAAGATCCTGGTGAGCATTTACTTCAGTCCATCGTCTCTAAGCTTTCTAACAAACACAGTCTTATTGTCCAGCCTCGCAATGGCGATTGCCACATTCACCAGAACTCCTCCAGGTGCCTCTACCAGCGGCACGCTGGAAACTGTCGTGTTTTCACAGTGTTTTGTTGATCATCCGTCATCGCAGAAGATCAGTAGTGTTCCATCATCGCAAAATAGAATCCTCGCAAAAATCCTTGATGTCATTGCTTCATCGTCGTCAGAATCATCTCTGATCGTTATTATCTTCACCAAAGCCCTTCTCCACCAAAGCCCTTCTCTATCATCTTCTATCAGAGCTTCTTCTGGTCATTTTTTGTGGGAACAACTTGCCTCTCGATTTGGGAAAGGCAAAATCTCCCACATCACACCGAGTAAACCCGACCTGACCCAAATCAGACTGGTTTAACCCGGTTTAAAAAAAATTATTTCAAAGTCCTGCATCTATGTAACGCTATGAGCTATCTCAACCTATCACCATTATTCTTGATGGCCCTAATTACTCTTCTTGGGCCCCAGCTATGAAAAGATTTTTGAAAAGCCGTAAGCTTTGGCGTTTTATCACTGGTGTTATTACTCAACCCAAAAAAGAAAACTCTGAAACCAACAATAAATATGTAGAACGACTTGATAAGTGGGATAGAAAAAATTATCAAGTTATCACGTGGTTTCGTAATACCTCAACTTCATTTATTGGCCTACAATTTGGTCATTTTAATACGGCCAAATAGTCTGGGATTTTTTTAAGAACAGGTATACCACTACTGATCTTGCTCGTCAATTTTAACTCCAGAAGACTTTTCATTGTACTTTTCAGAAACCTGATCAATTTATCAATAGCTCTCTTTCTGAAATATATGCTATTTGGGATCAGTTTACTCTTTTAGAACCAGTATGGGATTATTCTATTGATACCCAGAAATTCACTACTTACAAAGATCAGGAAAGGCTGATTACCTTGCTACACCCTACCACATAAGCAGTCAATCCTCATCTAATTCTTCTTCCTAACCAGGTTGTACTTACTGTTATGATCTTCATCATGCCCTTCTGAACTGCCCTATTAGAATCTGTAAATTTTGTCACAAGAAAAGACTCGCTCATTGTTAGAGATATTGCTTCAAGAATCCTCACAAAACCACCTCCCGTAATGCTAAACCTAAGTTTAATCACTTATCTGTCACGACTGTTACAACTGAAGGATATTTTTTGCCAGATTTCACATCATCTGTCTTTACCAATGATCTAAGAGATATGCTCTAACAACTCCTTTCCACTTCGGGTACTCACTCTACTGTTATGTCTATTATTTCAGGTAACTCTTCTTAGTTTTTTTATTCTGCCTGTTGTAATCACATGACTTCTAACTCTACTATCTTTATCTTTCAAAATTTTACTACTCGCACCCTTCTTATTACCACTGCTGATAGATCTCACATGGAAGTAAATTACACAGGACAAGTATCCACCCCAAGTGTCACGCTCTCTAAAATCTTTCACATACTTTAACTTACTCTTAATCTTATCTTAGTTGGTCAAATATGTGAACTTGGACTTAATTTTTTTTTTCCGTCTTCTGGTTATTCTATACAAGATCCTCAGACTGGACAAATCCTTGGGATAGGCTATAAAGTTGAAAGACTATTTGAACTCATCAATCTTCATATTTCCTCTCATCATTCTTTTATTGCTACCTCCACCTCTACAACTTCTTCTTTTAATATTTGGCATTCAAGACTAGGGCATGTTTCTATTGGGCGTCTTCGCTCCTTAGTGACTACTGGTCTATTAAGGTATGTCAAAAATGATGTTGCTACTTGTTTACATTGTCAACTTGGAAAATAACCAACTTTATCCTTTAATAAAAGTGACTCTATTTCAACTGCTCTTTTCGACTTAGTTCATTCTGATGTTTGGGGACCTTCTCCTCATCCCACAATTGGGGTTAGGGGGTTCAAAATATTTTTTCATATTTATAGATAATTATTCTCTATTTACCCGACTCTATCTAATAAATAATCGCTCTGAGTTACCTCAACTTTACTATAATTTTGCCAACATGGTCAAAACTCAATTTTCAAAATCTATTAAAAAATTTCGTGCTAATAATGCCATGGAATACAAGGAAACCAATTTTCTCAAGTTTCTTCGCCAACATGGCACTATCTCTCATTATTCTTATCCTGGCATTTCTCAATAAAATGGGAGAGCTGAATGTAAACACAGACATATCTTGAATATTGTTCGCACTCTTCTTATTTTCGGTTCATGTCCTGAAAAATTCTGGAGGGAAACACCTCTTACCGCTATTTATACCATCACTCGTGTTCCCATGCCTATCATCCAAAATTAATCTCATTATGAGCGTTTATATGGTGTTACCCTTTTCTTACAATCTTCTGAAGGTTTTTGGTTATATTTGTTTTGTCCTCATTCAACCTCATGAACGCACTAAGTTAGATTGAGCACAAAGGTTATCATCGTTGGGATCCCATCTTTAAACGATTACGTATCTCTCGTCATGTAATCTTTTAGGAACATAAGAATTTCTCATCTCTCTCTAAGTTTCACATATCTTCTCCATCTGCATCGTTCTTCCTTAGTGATCCCACTATT
The DNA here is from genome assembly GCA_026545225.1 of Cornus controversa. Lineage (NCBI taxonomy): Eukaryota > Viridiplantae > Streptophyta > Magnoliopsida > Cornales > Cornaceae > Cornus > Cornus controversa. The sequence goes on along the minus strand of CM048849.1, from coordinate 63,625,498 downwards.
GATCTCTTTCCTTCTAACATAGACACAGACCAACCACTAGCCACAGGTCAACTATCAGCTTCACCAAATACCATTCATATCTCTCCAGATCTTACACTTCCCTCTGAGCTCCCATATACGGTCTTTCTTGATGGGTCTGCTTCTGCTGATGATCTTGTTGCTGAATCCTCTAAATCTGATATCCTTCCTATTGAACCATCTGATGGTATTCATCATTCAGATTAGGTAAGAACCACATCAGGGTATCTTCGTGACTATCATTGTTTCTCCACTATTTTATTTCATCATGAACCTCAATCTTATCAAGAAGCTAGTTCTAATCCATGTTGGCTGTAAATGGGTCTTCCAAATTAAAACTCATTCTGATAACTCTGTGGAATGATATAGAGCTCGTCCGGTTGTCAAAGGTTATACACAGGAATATGGTATTGATTATGAGGTTTCTTTTGCTCCTGTCACCCGATTGACTTTTGTTCACAGTTTACTTGCAGATACTACTATTCGTAAGTGGTATCTTTTCCAAATGAATGTCAAAAATGCATTTATCAATAGGGATCTTGCAGAAGAAGCTTATATGAAACCTCCTCCTGGATATAATCATTCTTCTCATCAAGTCTGCAAACTATGTCATGCTCTCTGTGGTCTTAAACAAGTTTCTCGTGCCTGGTTTACAACATTTAGCTCTGTTATTGGCAATTTCGGCTTTACACCCAGCTCTTATGATTCTGGCATATTCATTTGTAAGGTTGTGTCTGGTATTACTCTTCTATTTCTCTATGTTGATGATGTGATAATTATTGGAGAATATCTTGATGGCATTTTAACTCCCACACAATTTCTTAACGGTTATTATATCTCACAAGTCAAGTATGCCTCCGACATTCATGCTCGAACTACTCTCATTGATTGTAAAATATCTTCTACTCCTCTGGAAACTAACACACATCTCACTCCTCTAGATGGTACTTTTCTTAGTGATGCAACATTATATCGACAATTGGTCAACAGTCTTATGTATTTTACAATTACTCACCCTGATATTGCTTATGCAGTTCACATTTTCAGTCAATTCCTATCAGCTCCAAGATCTACCCATTATGATACCATTCTTCGCATCCTCCGATACATCAAAGGTACTATGTTTCAAGGGCTTCATTTTTTCGCTCATTCTTCTCTTGTTCTTCGTGCTTACTCTGATGCTAACTAGGCTAGAGATCCCACTGATCATTGCTCCACTACCGGATATTTCTTCTTGGATGATTCTCTTATTTCTTAGTGCAGCAAGAAACAATTTATCATTTCACGCACTAGTACAGAGGCTGAATATCGTGCTCTTGCTAATACCACTCAAGAACTTTTTGGCTTTGGTGGTTACTTGAGGACAACTGTATTTCACATTCCACTGCTACAAAACTCTGTTGTGATAATGAAAGTGTCATTTAGATTGCTCATAATGACGTCTTTCATGAATGTAGCAAACATATTGAATTTGACTGTCATTTTGTCTGTCAACATGTACTTCAAGGCACAATTTATCTGTTCTCTGTCACTTCTGCTGATCAGACAGTCGACATTTTTACCAAAGCTCATATGCCAGGACGTTTTCACGATTTGGTTTCCAAACTTAAGTTGTTTTCCTCTTCACCTTCTTAAGTTTGATCGATGTTAGTATAGTACCATATGTTCCAATAATCTCTCTCATGATTCTCTCCCTTGATAGCTCATTGACTAGCTATCTGTATTGCCTATATATTGGTCCCCTTGTACTATAGATAATTATGTTATAGTTGATGAATACATACATCAAGAGATTCCTTCTCTATCTTCCTTCTCTCAATCTTAACGAGCCGAATCCAAATTTTTTGAAATAATAACAAGTCAAAATTGAACTCAACTTTCCAAACTTGTATGCTATAATATGTAACTCGAACAAATCAAAATTCGATTGATTTGCCATCCTACCTTCTAGGGTATGCATCGCTGGGTCTTTCAATTCTCAAAGTGACTGAGAATTTTGGGTTAATAGTTTAGCAAATTCGCTTATTAATTATTGAGTGGCCTCATATTTGAAGTTGGAGTTAAAAGCCAACAAGTTAAATGTGCGAAGGGTGTTGGGGGTATATTAGTTATCGGGGTAGGGCGATGTGCACAAAATTTTAAAACAAAATATAATTTTAAAACAATAAAATTAAAATTTTATTGTTTATGATATGAACATTACATTTTCATGAAACAACAAGTTAAGTTCTAATTTTTAGAATAAATGTAATATTATTCTTAAAGATTAATTTTGGGAGAGAGGACGTGGTTTTAAGATTATTTCAAAGTCATTTTACTAGGTTTATGTATCCGTAGAAGACCAGAGTTGGATAAAATGGACAATTCTTTTTTCAAATTACTGCATTTGTAACTTTACTGAGAATATTGATTTTTAGTAACTTGTAATAAAATATTTATAAATTGAAACAATTTTAAAGATCTGAATTACAAACACTCTTATTTCAAGGCACAAAAAGTTAATTTTTCCATGTATTCATGTTTTTGAAAAGCAAATTTAGTTAAAGAAAAGTTGTGCAGTACCGTGTACCATTTTAATAAATGCTTGTAATAATTGGTTACATGTCTCAAAGAGAGGATAAGAATTACGATAATCATACCCTGTAGGTATTGAGGCACCAAGTCATTTTATATAAAATTAAATCATCATACACTTTTATTCATTGGAGAGAGAACTTTCAAATTTTTTTTCCCAGAGAACGGTTGTTATGATGAAAAGTGAATGATTTGTAGCTTCTAAAACAAAAAAAAAAAATTAAACAAAAATCAATTTTTTTCTTAATGCTATTTCTTTTCAACGTTAGGAATTGACATTAAGGTTGAGTTTTCTTAGCTGGAAGTAGCATGAAAGGAAAAGAAACGAAACTTTTTTTAACTTTTTAAGAGTTTGGATAACGTGAAATAGAAAATTTTGATGTAAATTTTTAACTTGTATCATATTTTTTTAATTTAATTTTCACATACATATGATATCAATTTTAATTTAATTTAATTTAATTTTCACATATATATGATGTCATACTTATACAAAGTTAGTTCTGCTTGAAAGTTATTTTGTATTGTCTAATAGTTACAGGTTCAAATATGAAAAAAAGAAAATGTGTAACAAATGTGTTACTAAACACTATTATTTATTTTTTGTTCTTAAAAATGTGAAAACAACAAGTTTAATGAACGTTATTTCTGTTTTCTGTTTCCATTAAGAAAAACAAAAATATATTTCTATTTTTTTCAGAGTGCAAAAACAAAAAACGTTTTCGTTAGTGAACGCACCCTAGAATTCTCATACCTGTCTGTTTTTCCTCAAAATGTTTCTGGTATAGAACACAGGAAAATTTCAGTTTATCGTGAAAGTTATTCTTGAATGTTTTATTTTCCAATTATACATCTATTAATTTAATTGTTTCTCTATCTGTTAACTGGTCTATACTAAACACGTAAGAGTTTTTTTTTCCTAAGCACGCAACAAAAAGTTGTTTCTCCAGTGTGGCTATTAATGTAGGTTAGAGGAGGTTTATGACTATTGATGTTAGATTAAAGGAGGTCTATGAAGAACAGTTTCCTGACAAAACTAGAAATCCAATATAAAAAGATGTATTAATGCATAGATGTGTATTTTGAGAAAATTTTCTCAATAAAATTCATTCTTCTTGTTGTGCATAATATATATATTATGAAGCATTTTTTCAAAAATAAATTTTTTAAAAATGAATATAAGCAATAGGTTATGAAGAGGATTAATTAAACACAAATTCCTTTATTTTTCTAGTATTTGAAATCATAAGGGTAATTTTGGCAAGTAGAATCCTTTTCTTTTCACTTTCCTACTATCCAAACTAGCAAAATGAGATTTTCCTACCACTTTTCTGAAAAAATTTCATACTAACCAAATGCATGTGGGAAACTAAATTTTTCTTTCATTTTCTTCACTTTTCTTTCACTTTCACTTTCTACCATAGTTCCGTCTAACCAAACGAACCCTATGTCTTCTTAATACGCCCAAAAACATTTTTTTCTTAAATCAAATTCTATTCTGATAGTTTTTTCTTGGATTCACCAACACTTCCAAAGGTTTAACCTATTTCATCAATATACAATTTCACAAAATTCTGTCACAAACACCTCCTAAGATTTGTTCCATATTTCACTCACACTTCTTTCTTTCAAAAGTACATTGTGTTAGTGCATTTTTTTATGATGAAATGACCTTAGTGTCCTTTGACTTCTGAATTGACTATTTTGAATGCTGATTTTACCAATTTAACCCTTCTTCCCAAAGACTCACTTCGACCTCTACACAGTTGTCAGAACCAAACCACACATCACCACTTCTTCCACTAAACACCGCTACCACCACCCATCGTCCTCCTCCTCCTACCCCATACCATAACTTCTTCCACCAAACGCCTCCACCACCACCCACTGCCGTCCACCTTTTACCCCACACCACCACTTTTTTCACCAAATACGGTCGCCACCACCCACCGTCGTCCTCCACGTCCTCCCCTCCATCGTCTCTCACCTTCAAATAACCACACCCCGAATTCACAACATAATTATTCTGAGCTTGAGGTAGAAACCTAGTTTGCAGAGTCTCATGGGCACATCCTAATCATTGTCCATCAAGAAGGCATAGCCAAACTCTTCCCTCTAACAATAAAACTCAAACCCACTTCCTCAAAATCCTTAATTTCTATGGAATCAAAGTATTAGAAATCATTCAAGACAATTTCATATAGTATATAAGGTTAAGATAATGTCAACAATTTGAAAAAGAAATGGACAAATTACAATTAGAGTTGAGATACAATCACAAAATTATAAAAGACTTACAATTTTCAGCTCAAAATTGAAATAAATATCAAATAATTCAGGGGAAACACCAATAGTTCTTAACAACACCTAGAAAAGCACCAGCAACGACATCAAACACAAAATGCCATCCAAGCAAAATCGTAGAAATCGAAGTCACAACTAACCACAAGCAGACAATTAAAATAACATAACCAACCAACTTACCATCATCAAAACTCCAATCAATTCAATCACCAACGAATCGGCCACTAAAGGACCTTATTTGCTTGAGGCCCCGTTCGATCAATTCAAATGAAATCTATGAAAATGTGGCGATGAAGAACACCCTAGAAAAGAGACCACTTGGGATGGACCAGTAGTTGATAGCAAAAGTGAGAAACATGCCTTTGTTGTAAATCGACTGAGGACGATAGACAAGGTGCTTGATAAGGCCGATTAAGAGGAGGTTGACGAGGAAATAACGGAGGTGGTGGGAGGTTGTAGAGAGATGAGAGAGAAAGAGGGAGACGACGATGGGTTTGGGATGTTAGGGTTTCGAGTTTTAGCTCAGTGATGGAGGTCAATCATGGGAAGCCGGTTGAAGACACAATCTTTTGCTGTCCGGAGGGTTAATTATAACTGTCAGTGGAGGTCAATCATGGGTTAATAAGTTGTATAATAATTATTGGCTTTATGGTCATTTTTTGCAACTCATATTCTTATATAAAAAATTAATTAAATAATAAAAAGGGCAATCTAGACATATCACAACTTTTTTAAATGAAAAAGCTGACAAGGGATGTTTGTGGCAGAATTTCACAAAGTTGTATATAGATGAAATAAGGACACCCCTTAGGGGTGTTAGTGAAGTTTTCCTTTTTTTTTCTTTCAATGGGATTACAATTTACGGTTTGGTTGGAATGCAAATGTTTGTTTATTAAAAAGGGGAACTGTCACACCCCCAAATTCGAGTTACCGGAAACTCCGTCTCCAAGCCCAAATCCCAAGGACGAATCCATCCATTAAGTCTCAACATATTGTTCATACTTTCATTATCGCACAAGCTTAATTATATATATACAATTATATATGTATAATCTTACAACAACTCATCTTAATAGACCCCACATATGGTCACACACACACACCCAATTCATATTTAATTCCTTAATCTATCTGAGGATTATGATCCATCGTAATCAAGATTATGATGCATCGTAATCTACGATACATTATAAATATATCGCGATATCTTGCAAAATTCACGAATTCTCAACACATTTTCCTTTACAATTTTACGATTCATCGTAATGGGGGTTACGATGCATCGTGGAATTACAATCCATCGTAATGGTGATTACAATGTATCATAATTTTCTCGACAGGAATATTTTAATAATTCTCAAAGTGTCCAAATCTGTATAACTCACATCCAAGGGTATGCTAAGACCTCACAGCTTCCTATGACACATTAAAAGATACATAACCATACATCTCCTACATTGATTTAAAAATTCACATTCTATATATAACTTCTCAAGATCTCCCATACATTCATTCACACATATCTCAAAATTCATAATGTGTCCACGTGGATTATACATATGAAAATTCTAAAACACAATGTGCTTGTTCACAGTTACAACTACTAAAAGAGTCAACATGACACAAGCTAACATAGATAACGATATAAACATATCCAAAAGAACACCAAAAGTCTCATTCGATCATTTCTAAGCTTCGTCCTCTACTGGTGCTTTATTTGAGAAAGGTTTGACGGAGGGGTGAGCATACAACTAGGCAACTAGCCCAGTAGAGATGATCCACCCAACTCAATGATGACTCAGGCTGTCATACATGAATGCAAAATGGGATCTCTATGCATCTACATGACATGCTTCAAGATTCATATACTCAAGACTTATTCAACATTGGAAATAAGTAAAGAATCACATTTCTCAAATATATATATAAGCAATTTAATATGATTCATATTCACCAATAACTCAACACCACGTATATTCTGAAATCAAACTACGAAAGGACTTTTGATTGTCACATCCACAGTAAGTGTGCTTGAGATACCACGTACTCTGCTTACGCTTTACGGGTTACTAACTCGACAGTAGCGACATCTGCTTGGCCAAGTTTTGGGCTTTTCACCCTAGGGCTCCGGATCCTTCTTACTTCTCACACAGTTGCCCCAAAATCAACAATCACCACATAAGTGCACATTTACCACAAGTACACACGAAACCAAAATTGTCACAAAACTCACTTCCAATGCATTACGCCAATACAATGCAATCCTAATCAACTCATGAAAATCAATTACTACGCATTTTCAAGAAAACCTCTTTTATGTTTTTCATTCAATCTTTGGAGTTAAATTTCATATATGCTTTCAAATGAACACAATGAACACATAAACATCATTCAACAAATGTATGTCACATGTTTATATCTAGAACATATTAGAGAAATCAAATACAAGAGATATTTTAACTTCCACATATAGAACTCATGCAAAAGCTTGATGTCATTATATAGATATTTATAATATCTTGGGGTGCGAAATGACCACAATGCTCCCGGACCACTTAACGTACCCTCTAGACCTCCGTTTTTGATTTTCAAAGGGGTTATGGCTCTGAAATCACTTTATTAAGTCTTTTTAACATTTAATTTGGTATAAAACCACAAATAAATATTTTCTTAAAAATATCTAGGTTTCCTTGACTCACCCGAGCCGTGCCCTCGGTCCCGTCGATCCGAAAATCTCAAAATGAACTAATTGGCTCCAAAACATCCCTGGACCTCTAAAAAAGTCTTCAAACATGCATTTCATGTTTATAATGTATGTAACATCATTTTACATCATTTATATGTCAATAAATAGAAATAAAAGAAAACTGGTCAAAATTGGACCTGATCTCCACATGAACAGGGATGCAACAAATTTTTTTTTATAAAAAAATAACATGTTAGTAGTGCGTTGTTTGATGAGGCAATTCAGTACTTAATTCTGAATACATTTAACACTTATTACATTAAGTGTGTTTTGTAACAAGTGTGTTTGATAATCCGTATTGAAAAAAAAATGTGATAACTCAGTAAGAATATTACTTAAAAGAAAATTTTAAGTGATGCGGACTTCACTTATCGAACATTGAACACTTACAAACTTAAACAAATATAAAAAAAAGTGCTTAATTTATAATTAGCACTTAAAATTTAACCATTTAAAGTTTAACTCTTAAAATTTTTAGTATTTAATTTTCATTTTTAACAAACAAGTCATTTTGTTTTATACTTGAAACATTTTGGAACTCTCGTTGTGCCTCTTTGTCAGCATCAACCATTAACAATATTTATGAATGGTTAGTATATTTGAGGACTTTTTTTATTAAAAAGAAAAAAGAAAAAAAGGGAGGCTTATAAGGTAAAGAACTTTCAATAGTATTGGGTTTGACTTGTCCAAAATCGTGTACGTTCGTGAACATTAACTCGTATAAACTCGTGAACATATTCATAAATATAAGCTTATATAAGGTTCATGAACGTAAGTTCATGAACATTTTCATAAATATTGACTTATATAGACTCATATAAGCTCATGGATGAGCTAAAATGGCCTGGAACATGAGTTCAAATTGAGTTGGAATGAATTTTTGTTATTAAATGAGCCAAATCACAACTAAAGTTTTTGAGTTTATAACAATCCCAAGTGGAGTTGGAGCTAAGCCCACACACAAATGAGTCAATCTCCAACATATCCAAAGTTGGCTCAGTTCATTTGTGCCCTAATTTAGATTATTAGTTTAATCGTATTTATAAGTGCCTAATAAATAGGTCAATTTTGGTCTTTGAATTCTAAATGTGAGCCTAATAGCCTAGAAAAGCTAATCCCTCAAAATCAATATGCAAAACTTATCTGGTAAGTGGTGAACCTTCCTGCAGATATCTCTGCACTCTTGTCCAACGCTCTCCATTTTTAGCCTTCACAGTTCCATGAATTTCACCATATTTTGAAAGGACGTGGATCATCTCTAATACTTTCTTTTTTTCCAACCCTCTTCAAGTCTAAATTTCACTGTTACAAAAATATCAGATCATTATCTTTGTTTAAATTAAGTTGTAAATAAAACTAAACACAGTGAATAGTTACATAAATCATCAAGTGTTATGTTTTATTTTTATTTTTATTTTTTATCATTAAATGGAGGCTTAGAAAATACTAGAAGAGAAAAAGTATTGCAGAGAATCCAAATCCATTTTAAAATGCCTTCTGACTATACTTGTCTTCTGTTGGATGTTTTCTAATGGAAACACTTAGCTAAAAGTGGTTTCCCGTTGTATCTTTACCTTTAATTGACCACCATCACGACTAGGAAAAGATTTTACATAAAATTTAGAACAGAACTAGTGGACGTGTCTCTTCATTAGACAAGTTCATTCCTTTTACTCTGTTTTCTTGAATTATGATAATTCTTTTTTATCTGTTTTTCTTTTCACTTTCTATAATGTTAATTAGCAATTTTATATATCATCGGATGTTCTGTTAATTTATTTTCATCTTAATATAGTCATAATATCTTTTTATAATGCTTACTATTTTGTGTTTCTAATTTTGCTTCCTTAATCAAAACTAAAATTAGATTGTTTTATTATATTTGTTTTAAATTTTGTAAAATAGAACACAAATTGCACTGCAAACTTTTGTCATCATCAGAATTTCATGTTGTATTCCTTGAAAATTTTAAAGGAAAATGATATATATTCATACTTTGTATCTTTGCAAAGCCACAGTCCTTATCTAACAAGTGGGATAATTACGTGTGATGAGTCAAATTTGAAAAAATAATTTTAAATTCTATAACAATGGTGAAATAATGGTGTCGGTTTACCATTAAATCCTTAACAATATATAAGTACTATATATATATATTTTTTTCTGAATATATAAGTACTATAGTTATAACTATTATAGTAACCTTATATATTGTATGGTTATTATATTATTGATTGATATATCTTACTTTGGGTGGCATAGTTATTATATATTGATTTTTTATATATTATATGTTGATTTACAGTTGAGTATTTTTAGGTTGACGAGAGAGTGAGAGAGGTTTCTCTGGAATCTAATTTGGGTGGGATGGTGACGTTGCAGTGTCCTGGATAAACCATCATGAGTGGATGTGGTTTTGAGAGGAAATATTTACTTTATTTTGTTTCTCAACTTTGCACTTTGATCATGAAGCAGCTTTTAGGGTATGGTATATTGGTATGGTATGGTGACAAATGCATGGAGGAACAATCCAGTGTCTAGCTTTAACACCACATTAATATGTACGTGATGTCGAAAGGTGGGACCCTGATTCTCTTTCTTTTCATCTTATCGGGACATTCATTAGTGGTGGTCCCACTTTCCACCACAAATCCAATCAGTAGGGGACTTATGGCCCCACTAGCACCATCATTTGATTCATTTGGTCAGTCAGTCTTCTTTGTTCAACTTTTGGTCAACAAGTTTATGCGTACAAGCATTTCACTATAATTATCGTAGTGACCAATGAGAACACACCACGTCACAGTATCTGAGACCTCTAATGCCTAAACTACTCCCTACTGCTATGGTGTGGCATTATTATATCTATAGGTGATCATAGTGATGGTTAGATTCCTAAGCCCACGTGTTTTGTCACTCAATCTCTTTTCACGTATTTGCATCATGGACTTAAACGCTGCAAGATGAAGTGAAATCATCCATATCATCCTCATATATATATATATATATATAATTAATTCGTACTCGTTTTATTATTCGGAAACATTACAAATTTGTTGATCAATATTTTTAGAGTGAAATGATGCGAATATAAAATTTACTTAAATTTCAAAACAAAAAATTGCTCAATTAATATTTAGCATAAAGTTGTTTTTTTCTATTTTATTCTAATAATTGTCTTGAGTTGCATGAAAAAAAACTACAAAAGCTAAAAAAAAGTCGATGAAAACACAAATAAGAAAATAAATACTCAATATAATGACAGTGATACTCAATAATGGGACTTTACTAATTTTAGTTCTAATATTTGGTATTCTACAAAGTAAGGACACTACTATTTAAACGTTAAAGTGTTAAATCAAGCAATGACCGTCACTTAATAATAACAAATTAGCAATTGTCATGAATGCAAGCAACGTATTATCAATTTTTCACTTTAAGCCTTCTTAGAAGCTTGTGATCCTCTTTACTGGCCTACTAATACATGATAAAATATTTGATTTGTATATCCATGGTCCATTAAGATAAAATATTAAAAAAAGGTAAATTATAATAACCTCCCCTCTAATTAGAGTTTATTACAATTATTTCTCATGTATTTTGGCATATTATAATTACCCTTTTTAAGTAACTAATGTTAGTGTCGCATGTAAAATTACTTTTATGACCTTATTATTATAAAAATAAATTTAATTGAAAAAATTTAAAAGTTGAAGTATTTTTATATTCTCATTTTACTTCTCTTTAGTTAGGATATAATTATATTTTAACACATGATACATTAGACAAAAATATTTTAATAGAGATTTGAAGATCATATTTATTATATAATACTTGAAAATTGGTCATAAGAGCATTGATCGTAACTAATTGTTAATTTAATTCATGACAGATGTATATTTGTTATAAACATATAAATTAAACACATAGAAGACGAGTATAAGAAACTCTGTCTATCTAGAGGCAAGTGTAATTTACTATTTCACAAAAAAATATATATAACATAATTGGAATAAAAATTGGTTAAATTTTGAGTTTTTTTTTTTCTTACCGTCGTAGCCATGGAAAACTCGGTAACTTCTCAAAATTCTAACATTTTTATGACTATGACATAAAACCACTACCCATTTCAAAATGGGGTTGACTGGTTGTCCATTGGACTAATCTTGGAGTAGGGAGACACGAACCTACCCATCCTTTTCCTAGGTGTGAGAATTGAGGGACTGAACAAGAACAAAGGTTTGACAACTACTACTACATTATATATATATATATATATATATATATATATCTTTATATATATATATATAATATGCATCTATAAAAAACAAATAAGCCCCCTCACACATACTTGCCTTGGTCGTTATTCTAAATTTGCTGGACAAGGGTGTGAAGGATGTCATCATGGTCTAATAATTTAATCAACTCAACTGCTCATGTCTGCAAATACCATTCCATAATGAGCAACTTGTCTTCTTCTCAGTGGCTCTCAGAGAATGATTAGGTAAAGCTTGTGATGCAACCAATCCCATAAAGTAAAAATGCATTGGGTGGGTTTTAAGAACATTCCTTGTAAACACTTTTATTTGTTTATTTAATATAGATACTAGCACCAAGCAGAAGCCCCCCATTCCATGACATGTTTATTAACAGTACTTAATAGGATTTAAGAACATTCCTTGTATTTGATTTCAAGTTCTCGAGTTTCTAAGGAATACCCATGTCAATTCTCGTACTTCTGTGGATAATGGGAAAATATGGGTCACAAAGTCACATAAATTATTAAATATCAAATAAATTTGGTGTACAGTGAAATTTTACCAATAGAAACTCACTATTTAACATGATCTTTAAAAATAGTCTAAAATAAATATTTACTGTTAATGAAATTTCTATTTATACGAAATATCTGTGGTAACTAATTATTACTTCACAAAGTCAAGAGGAAAATGATGAGTGGAGGAGATCACAATGGTGGTTTCGTGGAGGTATAGTACTCCCTCAAAATTTTGCGCTGATGTCAAATGTATTTTCTAGATAATTGTTCGCATGTGCGATGGGAGGACTACATGTGTTCGGTGATACAATCATATATATTCCTTAATCTGCCCTTTTTTTTTCCTTCTATGTTTTTCTTTTCCTTCTTCATAGTATTGCCTTCCAATTTCTTTGGTCTGTTGAGCCCTTGAGGGGAGGGTGTAGGTTTGGGACCTTTTGGGGGTCTGAATAAGAGTGATCTTCCCAAGGACACTAATGGGCTATTGGGCATTTGAGAGAGGCCACTGAAGTGTGACTAGCGCCTTCTGAGTTTATATGTTGGGCCCATATGTAATAGGCCGCTTGTTTGTGTTCGAGGTAATCTGGGCCATTACTGGATAACAAAAGTTGCTAATCTGAAAGCCCGCGAGCACTTTCCTTCATAATACCGATTACACGAGTATTACAATGATTATCTCGGGCTATAAACGGTCCGAACAGTAGGTGCATCATGTATGAAGTTAATTGGGCTTAAACTAGGAAGTACCAATACTACTTCTTGGGATAGACGGATATGTCTCGGACACGTGAATACGACTCGGATACATGTCGGATACGATTAAAAATATTTTAAATTTTAAATATTTTATTTTGTAATTAGACACGATTGGAACACAGCATGGACATAGAAATGATACGTTCTGGACATTTACAGAACACAACAGGATTTTTTTAATATTTTTTCCAAAAGAATGGGATTTAATTCAATTTAAAATATATTATGGGTTGATTAGAAAAATAATATAAAATTTAGGAAAACAAAAATAACAAATATTTAGCTCAACACTTCAAATTAGTGATTTCATTTATGATTATATGGATAAAATAGTTCAAAGTTATTATTTACATATATATAATAATATATCGTATTCATGCTGTATCTGTATTTTATTTTTTAAAAAAATTGACGTATTGTCGTGTCCATATCATGTCTACTAGTATCCCATATCCGTATCCGTATCTGTGCTTCCTATGACTTAAATAATTAATGAGCTGTAAAATGTAAAATACGATTAAAGTTAACTTGTTTAACTCTCGAGTCAAAGTCCCGCTAAATCTCAGAGTCAATAACAATTGAACCTTTGACTGAAATGATTAAGATCCAAGCTCTAATACCTTGATTTTTAATATACTAAGTGCACTCTATAAATAAAATAAAAGAGTTATGATAAGTAACGATAGGAAAAGTGAAAATCGAACCACTGAACAAGATACAGTGCGCCCATAAGATATTGTGTGAATAAGGTTCAGTTTTGACAAGACAATCATTTTACTAATAAGCTTTATTTATTATCTCACGAGCTAACTCAAACGCATGTTTAATTTTGAAAATGTCTCCACTTAAATTATAAAGAAATTTGAGTTTGTCTCTACTAAAAAAATTAAATTTAACTCATTTCTCTCACTAGTTTATGCTTTGTTAAGGTAGTTTTAATTTCTTTTTATCTTTTTTATTAAAAGTCAATCCCTCTCACATAATTTTTTAAATCCGTCACTCCTCCAACGACTCCACTTAGATCACAAGCCGAGCTTTGGTTTGTTTTACGACCTCAAGGTTATTCCCACTCCTCTCTAACTTGCTCTTTCTAGATATTTAAATTGGCAGACAAAAAATAATTGGTTGGTCAAAGACAAACGTCACAAACCCAATGCGGTGGCCGAGTTGGCTTGAGCCTTTGGTGAAACCCGCAGCTCTAGATTTTGGACCCGTTTGGTAACCGTTTATGTTTAGTGTTTATTGTTTATAAAAACAAATTTTCAGGATAAACATGTTTGTTAATTTTTGTTTTGTTTATAAATTTTCAAAACGCTTTTAAAACAACACTGTTCCTAAGCCTTCAAATCCTAAACACCAAAATGATGTTTATTGTTTATGTTTATTAAAAAAAAAAAAAATTCTTTTTTATCTAAAATGGTGATTATATTATTTTAATTAAAAATAGAAACTAAAATTGAGAAAATGAAAAGAAAAAAAAAATTATAAAAGGCTATTGTTTGATATAAGGATAAAAATATTAGAATTATCAAATATGGACATAATTACTAATATACTTGATAATAAAAAAATAGTTACTTAGGGGTACACAGGCTAAAAAGAAAAGAAAAAAACCTTATTTGAGGAAAATAAAAAAAGAAGTCTCAATCATATCCTTGTTAAAAAAAACAAGAATGGTATTTTGTACTCATGTCATTCATTCATTTTCAGTATTGAAACAAAAATAGAAATAAAAAAAATGAAAAAGAAAGTATTAGCATGAGAGGTTCAAGAGCAAGAGTATGCCCTCTAAATCCCTCTTTTCACTTCATACAAATTGAAAAACTTTCAACTTTTTCATAATTATATATATTTTGTTTTGTTGGTAGGGGTGCACAAAGAACTGGTGGAACCATAAAGAATTTTAACTAAACAGAACCGAATCGTTCACTACGGTTCCGGTTCCAAATTTTAGGAACTGTTCACAACGATTCCGGTTCCAATCCTTGAAACCGGAACCGTTGAATATATATATATAGTTATAAAACTCCTATAATGATTTTCTATATATATATATATAACACTATTACAATGATTTTATAACAGTATATGTAACCCAATATTATTTATTTATTTTTTATGTATATTTTTTTTGCTCTGTTATTGTTATATAGATTTGTTATAGCAATAATTTGACTTTTTATGCAATTTATTATGTTGATTTTTTTTATTAAAAAAAAATAGTTTAAAGTTAACAAACATGTTTTTCTGTTTATGATTTTTAAAATAAGTTAAACGTTTTTTCGTTATCAAACAACACTCATGTTTATGGATAAACAAAATCGTAACATAAACACTGTTTATATAAACACTTAAACAATAAATGCTAAATATAAACGGTTACCAAACGGGCCCTTTGTTTGTTCCAATTGACTTGTCACACCAGATTTATCTAAAGACACATAGAAGCATAATTGCATATACACTAAAAATAAAAATAAATAATAAAAAAGTGTAGGGGAGAATTAGGTGGGCCAAATTTGCACATGCATGTTAGATCACAAAATGACACTTAATTGCTGTCTAGTGTCTTGTTAAGATTTGAATGACTAAGATTGTAACAACAAATCGCATTCGAAAGCCAAGCCATGCTGGTTTGATTTTAGTTCAATTTAGGAAGCTGTTTTGTTTTGTTTTGTTTGCTGGAAGTTCCTTTAAGGAGTAGCAAAGTTAATTTTTTAAGTGTGCAGATAGAATTTGGTTAACATGACCACTTACAATTAGAAAAATAAACAATATTGATATAGCTTAGACTTCTGATTCGGTGATCTACTAATCACATACAACCTCTTAAGTTTTTCTTACCAATTAAGCATACATCAATCACATTACTATCAATTATCAATTATAAAATAAGATTTTCCCATCGATCACATGTATATATAGTTGAAATCTTGTATTCACAATCTGAATCTGCCTGAGTTAATAAATTATACATGATGGACGATCCGTTTTGTATTGATTCTAATAATTAGACCCTTAACAACAAAATAGGCCACTATCGAGCGGGAAAAATCGCAACTAATCTTTGCATACCGCCACTAGAATCATATATATATATATATATATGATATATATTGGTCAGATCGGACAAGAGAACGATTTGGTTTTAGTTTTACCAATCCAACAGGCCATCTAATTGGATTAATTAAAAGTTGTTTGCAGTATAATAAGCCAAAGCATAACTTGAAAACGACCAGTAGACCATGTTTCACATCTTGACCTAGCTCGTGTAAAATGACCAGAATGTCTCTCAATGATTCTCCAAAATTTAACCACCATTTCTAGCTACTTCGAAACATGTTTTCAGGTCTTCAGGATAAAGACCGCAACTCGAACGAGTTGAACAGATTAGAATTACAACTCGAGCTCAACCTTACTTATGAAATGTTCAACCCTAATCCAATCATAACCCTACTTTTAATCCTAAATACTCAATCTTAGCTCAATTCATCCTTAAATTTTTAAACTCGGGTTGAGATTACGAGTTAAAAAGTCGGATTAATTCGGGTTATCTATATCATCAATCCCCATGTTAAAAATTTTAAGTAATTTGTAATAAGTTTCACATTATATTACTCCTAAACACACAAAAAATTACGAACTTAATGCAAATTTCTAGAAATTAATTATCCAAAGTGTTAACATACAATAAATTAAGATTTAAATAAAGGAAGTTGAAAAGAAAAAATGTTATCATAATTTGAATATTATATATAATATATTTAAAACAAAAAATATGTATAAAAATAATATTACAATTCGGGTTCGGGTTGTTGGTACCTCAATTCAAGTACAACCCTAATTAAGTTCGAATTGAGATTTTTCAACCCAAGCTCAACCCTAATTGTAAAAATAGTTGTTCAAACCAATAAAAAATTAGGCTGGATTCAGGTTGGGTTCAGGTTACCCAACCCAAGTTGCACCCCTACTCAGGATAACTAGAAATTGCATATTGAAATCTTTCCGAGGCTCATTTTTCTAGGACATGCATATTGAAATCTTTTCAAGTATGTCTTAGAAAATACTTAGACTGTATTCAGTTGCATGAAATTAGAGTTTTGGAATTGAAATTGCTGGAATTAGAGAAAATTTTGTGCATGGACCATTAATAGGATTTTCTCTAATTCTACCAATTCCAATGTCAAAACTAGGGGTGACCACAGATTGGATCGGATCGGATTATGCATAATCCTAATCCGATCCGCGGATTACGGATTGGAAAAAATTCAATCTGATCCGATCCGTGGCAATTTGCCAATCCGATCCGATCCGTGATTGAACGGATCGGATTGGCGGATTGGGCTTGTACTCCTATTTGATTTTTTTTTTTACTTCAAAAATTCGAAGAAAAAAATTCACAACACTTTTTAATTCACATCTCAAATGAACACAATTGTTAAATAAACAAATATAATATATATTGAGTTTTTAGGTTTACCCATGTAAGTATGTAGCATATTATATTATTATACATATAATTACTAATTATATATATATAGCCACGGATTGCCACAGATCGGATTGCGGATCGGATCGGATCGGATTTCTGACCCTCCAATCCGTAATCTGATCCATGACTAACGGATTCTAATTTTTTAATCCGCCACTAATCCATTAGCTAACGGATCGGATTGGATTCATCCGGATCGGATCGAACCGGATTCGCGGATTCGCGAATTTTTTGTGGACCCCTAGTCAAAACTCCAATTCCATGCAGTCGAATACAACTTTAGAATTTGGACATTAAAATAATTTTAAAATGAGAAAACTTTATCTTCTTTCCAATGATAAATGGCTTGCAAAAACCAGAGTTTGGATATTTAATTGCAGGCTAATTTATGGTTTGGGACTAGAATTGATTATGCTCTTCCCTTGGCCAAAAATTTTAATTAGCATGTTTAGCACGATAATATGGCGACTAACACCACACCATTCATATTATTAACACTACGATCGTGGGATTTTTTAAGATTTTCCACTAAATACATATGGGGTTTGAGGATCATCATAGATCATGGATTTCTCAGGCCACGTTCAACGAAACACGCGCGCGCATATCAACATGCCATGCATATTTTTTAGTTTTAGCTAAGTTAATGCCAGTGTATTATACTTAAAAAAAATACCAGCAAAAACCATAAATTTTAATTAATCCTTTGATTCAAACGTGTAGACAGACGAAACCGTGAGCATGCGTGCAAGCAATCAATTTAGTAGATTAACGCCAATTACTAGAGACACAAAAATCATTTTTATTCTTTTTTATGCTCCACTTCTTTCCGCATAAATTGTTTTACACCTAAAATATTTTAATATTTATGTAGATTTATTTTTCTTGTTAGTTCTTGTGTTTGGTTGAAGTTTTAAAATTGCTTACCAGTTATTTGAAAATGCACAGTAAACTCTTAAATAAGCAGGTATATAAACGACATTAATTTTATAATTATGTACATATAGGTGAGTTTGTGACCTAAATTTTTGTAATTGACAATCTTTGGTGTCAAAATCAAACATGATCTAGTTGTATTCTTTGAGTTATATTCTTATAATTGATCATGTAATTGAAGTCCCGTAGTGAGCATGAAGTTCTACATCAATCATGCAAATGCTCTTCAAAAGATGAAGCTTGAATCTTTGGAACAAACCATCAATGGTCTGAACATGGATTCGATCGATTAAAGTTTTAAGATAGTTCCGAAAGCATGAGGACATCTTTGATTACATATGAGAGTCACGCAATCCAGGTAAAATGGTGAGAACACATATATTTCAAACTAGGAAGTTCCAACCTTGAAAAGATAGATTTTAAAGCAAATTCGGACAAGAAGTCTCAGCATCTTTACATTAGTTTGCTATAAGACATCGATCAGTCCAAGAAAAGGATGGACCGGTCCAACGCTTTTGGTCTGCGGGATTTTGCCTGTTTTGTCCTGTTTTGATTTGAATTTGACCCAGAACTTTCCTAAAATATGGGGACTTGTTTCCTATTGATTTTCAAGAAAAATTAGAACTTTTAATCTCTATAAAAATCTCATATGATTCATCTCTTATTAAGCTTTCCACATAACAGAAATTTATATTCTAGAGAGAGAAAGCATTGAAATATTTTTCTAGCAAAGAATTTTTTTCTCAAATTCTTTATTTATATTTTTGAGACCACACAAATATTCATTGAGTGATTTAGGTTGTTTCTATTTGCTTGATCAACTGTTCGAAGACTGTATTGAAGATTTATTCGTGATCAAGTTACTGGATTGGTTTCTTTTACAACTATTCGTTGGTAAGGAAGGAGAAGAAGATCGAGCTACGAAGGGGACAAAATACTTGCTGAGTGTTCGTGTTCTTCCAACTACCCTTTTGAGAGAATTTTGACGTTAGCCGAAAATCTGTATCAATTGGATGAGATAGTTGCAATAGTAAGCTTGAGGTATTCCGCATCAAAGTTCTTATCAGAATGGAGTGGATGTGAATCTGGGACATAATCTGTTGTACTTTATTTTGATGATAGTGGATTTGCTTCTCCGGGGCCACAAAGCCTCATTTGTGATTTTTTTTCGATCTGAAATTTTCACATATATTTGGTGCATTCTTTACTTACTTCACTTTATTTTATTTACTTGCTTTGTGAGATTGCTTAGAATTTTAATTAGACCTAAAATTGGATAATCTGAAAGATTAAGCAAAAAATGGGTAAACCTAATCACCCCCATCTAGGTTTTAAACTTTCGCAGCCGCTTCTACACCACGCAACTCACAATTGGTATCAAAATAGTATTATCTAATTTGTAAGTAGTTCCTTACAAAGTAATTTTTTAAATCAAAATTTGTTTTTGTTTTCAAAAAGTGTTATGGAATCTAATAAGAGAGAGGGTGAATTTGTTTAACAACCTCATGTATGTGATGGGTTAAATTATAAGGATGACAGAACTCTCCTTGATCGAAAATATAGAAGATCTCTTAAATTTAAAAATGATAGAAATCTTAGGAAAGGAAATCCTTCTAAATTTCGTAGTCAAGGCTCATCATCTAAAGGTAAGGACAGGAAGAAAAAAGAAGTTGATGACTCTAAAAATTCTGAAATTACTTGTTGGACATGTGGTGGTAAAGGTCACATGTCTACTCAATGTTAGTGCAAAGAAATTTTCAAAAGATAAAAAGAAAGCGATGAAAGCTATTATTTCTGAATCTGAGTCTTCTAGTTCTAATAATGATTCTTCTATTGAGAATGATGTTTTTACTTTTGTTGCTCATATTGATGATGATATTGCTAATGACTCTTCTTCTAATGTAGGTGAAATAGAGATGTACACAACTTTCAATCAAGTTAGGTCTGAAGATTTGGAAGTTGAGCAATCAGATGAATAACCATATGAGAGCAAGCTGAAAAAATTTTTTGAAAAATTGCTGACTGCTTATAATAAGAAATCTGAGAAGCTGAAGCAGGTGAAGATTAAAAAAAATTTGAAGAAAGAGTTTGATGAGCAACTAAAGTTGATTGAAGAAAACAAAACTGATATTCAAAATCTTCAAAGTAAAGTCAAGTTTCTCGAAAGTGAGGTAAGTCAAGATATTTTCACTAGAGATACTCGATCTTATTGCTAGAATTAATTTTTTTGAGTCTAAATTGAAAAAATTACAAGAGAAATTGATTACATTTACTTTTGAGCAGATTAAACTTGATAGCGTGATTAGTGTTGGTAAACCTATAGGAAATAAAACTAGACTAGATTTTTTTGGGTCATCATCTAAAGTGTTGACGTCAAGGTTTCAACTCTAGGTTACTTGAGTGATTTTGATGATAACAACTTATTGTAGTGTAGATTTAATAAGTTTAATTGAGTGTGCAGTTTACAAAATATCATATTATCTCAAGTTTTTTAAAGGCATTGGACTTCAAAAGAAATTAAAAGAAGATATATAAAGTCACATGATCATGGAACTCAAAGATCAATAATCACGATCAATGGCGAAGTTGAAGTGTATCCAAACCACGTGATGAAGGAATCCAAAAGTTTAAAGATTTGAAGAGCAAAAGACTTGGGTAGGCTAATCTTGGGTGAGTGCTAGATTTAATGTAAAGTTATTTTTGAAATAACTTCTTTTGAAAGCTCATCTATTGACCAAGTGGATCTTAGGACCAATATATATCATTCATATTATATCATGGTTCTTTAGATACTTAGAATTAGGCCATGAACTTCATTGAATCATCTTAAAGGCCTTCATTGAGATTGAGTTAATTCAAGCTTATGTTTAGCTTTGAATGAACTCAATTCTTGAGTAAACAAATTTTAGAACCTATACTTGAATTAGAAAATATCATTTATGGTTCTTAGATAGATTGAATTAGGCTTTGAACTCATTTGAAACACTCTCTAAAGTTGTGTTATACACAATTCTTGTTTTGAGTCCTTAAGCGCATAAATTTGGCTAAGTGTTGGATTCTAGGGACAAAAATATAAATATGAGTTTTTAATTGAATCTTGACATAAAAAGTTTCGGTAATTGTACCCCATGATTTATTATGATCATATGAATTTTCTCAGCCCTAAATGACTTAATTTACTCATTCATATTGCACGATGAATTTTTATGTCAAATATGTGAAAATCTGTTTTGTACTAAAACTGAAAAATTAGATTTTGATTCACTTAGAATTTAATTTTGAAACTATTTATTGAATCTAAATAGGGGATATTTTGCTTAATTATATTGAATAACTTAAAAATATTTTCAATGTAATTAAGCGTGCAGTGTATCAATACACTGTGCAGGAGAAACTGGCTGAGTCTGAGAACAGAATCTGACCTGGGGACTTTCGGTCGCCTGATGGAACCCATCAGTCGACTAATAAAGGCCTTTCGGTCACTTGATGGAATCCATCAGTCGACTGGTAAAAGTTAGTATTCATTCCAGTAGGTTATGCAAAACAGGGGAGGTTTCAATCGACCGAAACATATCTTCAGTCGACCGATGAATTCATCAGTCGACCGAAACAAGGTCTTCAGTCGATCGATGAATTTATCAGTCGACCGAAACCTGGAGATTCAAACTCCAATGACTTATTCCTCACTAAACAACTGCCACATGTCTCAAACGGTCATATTCTTCCAAAAACAATATATATATATATATATATATGTGTGTGTGTGTGTGTGAATTACATTTTACAAGTAAGAGAGAGACAGTGCAATGTAGAGCTAAGAGTATAAAAGAGTGGAGGAGAGAGCAAAAGAGTTAGAGAGAAACCTACCCATGATCATACATTTGAAAAACTCTTGAATGCATATTTTTGCATTCTACCTGGTAGAATATCTCTTAGAACCACCATTGAGTCTTATCTTTCATATCATTCATTGTGGTTCATCTTGTATATCTAGAGTTGAGCTTTTCATTTGAGAACTTCAAATATAACTCTAGGATTTGAGCGTGTATTGAATATATATTCATTAAAGAATATTGTTGTAATTGTATTACAATTTTTTATCTACCTTAGATAGGAAGACCAAGTGATGCATTTGGCAAAGAAGTCCAAGTCATGAGTTTAGCAAAGAAGTCTTGGTGAGATTTTCATTGAGCATGGAAGTCCAAGTAATTCACTTGGCAACTATACAGTTTGCTTTCTACCATTAAGGAAGGCTCTATAGTGGAAACCTCAAGAAGTGTTCTTAAGGCATGGACGTAGGCAAGAGGGGCCGAAACATGTAAAAATTATGGCGTCACTTGGTTTGCATTTTTCTATCCTTAAACTCCTTTATTTGAAAGTATTTCATTTATTTAAATTTCATATGCTTTACATATGAATGCTATAAGATTATATGTTTTAATTCATATGAGGAAGATGAGATGAATGCTTGGAGTATATTGGTTAAGTTATGAAATTGATTAAATTGTTAATTGATTGAGTAGTTATTTGAGTATCTATTTTTCAATCAATTTGCATACCTATATTTAACAACTGTACAATCAACATTTTCATATACTATAAGCATGTTATGTTGCACTTACATGAACACTTACACTTGTTGTTTCCACTAGATCATTTAAATGCATAATAGATAGAACATTCTCAATCCACTTGTTGAATACATAAGTTCACCAAGCATTTGACAAAAAAGTCATTCAAGCTAATTTTTGTCAAAACATACTAAATCGAAAAAGTTTCATTATTTGCTTAAAGTCCCTATTCATCCTCCCCCTCCCCCTCCCCCCCCCCCCCTCTCCCACCTCTAGGCTTAACCTAAACTTCAAGTTGAGTCTTTGCATGCTAAAGTTGTGTTCAATGTGCTTCATTGTACTTTTTGTGGTAAGAATGTTCATAGTCAACATTATTTCTATAAGAAGAGAAAATATTCTAATTCTAATTTTCATGTGCATTATTCTTTTGCTAAGAATAGGGTTTATGCTAGTAAGCCATATTATTGGAACAAACCCAAAAATTCTAAAGCTAAAAAGAATTTAAATAAGAAAAAGAATGTTTCTGTTTCTCTACAATATTTTTCTGATAGGTTGCATGTCAAAACAATTTGGATGAAAAAGGAAGATTTTAAAAAAATTTGTGTCTATTGATACTATAAGATTTATTCCTAATAGGTCTTTGGGTGCAAGACTCCCTAACTAAGGATTTTTATGGTCATGGACGGAACTTATGTTCATTATTTATTTTTCATTGGACCATATCTTTTAGATTATGTTAGGTTTTGTTTATTTTTATATAATAATCATGTGAATGTGAAAATCATATTTTTCTATGAAATAATATAAATTCTCTATATTTCTGTTGAAGTTCACTTTGATTTGTAAATGCATGATTGAGACACTTAATTTATCAATTGATGAAGTACTTTAGTTTATAATCTAAACTATGATAACTAATGTACTATATTTATTTGTTTTTAGAGGTGAATCTTTTGAGTCCATACAATTTGTGCACTAATTCAACTCCGAGATAATTAATTGAAAACTAATGTGAAGTTGACTAAAATATATTGTATGGGTAGTATTGAAAGCTTAAATAATCAATAAAAAAAATTAAAGGAAAATATTCTATTTTTATCCAGCATGAAAAAAAATGATAATTTCTTTTTCTGAAAATCTAAGACAAAAGGAAAAAGCTACTTTCAGGATGTGTTTAAAGCTACCACTATGACATAAATCTCTAATAAGGAATCTTTTAAAGAAGTTATTTTGAGAAAATAGATGGCTACCCATAACCGTGAAATCCATCATCTTAGAAATACATAAAATAAAAAAAATCAATGAAAAATAATTTGATCATGTGTGGTTTATTTGTTAAATATCCAACGTGTTTTAAAAAATGAATCAAAAAAAATTGATTAATTTTTTATGATATTGGATTGCACACACACACACACATAAATTTACTAGATGAATTTTTATAAATATTTTTATATTAAAAATCGTGCCATGATCATGAATTTAATAATGAATTTTGTTGGCAACTTTATTGGTTTCAAAATTGTGTATCTGTGAATTTTCTTGAATTTCTCTTGAAATTTTAGAACTCATTGTTATTTTTTGTAAAAATTTGGTTTTGATGATTATATGATTTTTATATTTTCACATAAATAAAAACTCAAAAAGATTTTTTTATTTTTTTCAGGTTTTTAGGCATTTTTTTCTAAAAATTGCAAAAAGGGTCAAAGATGGTCAAACTTGGTCAACAGACCAATTGAACCACCTTGGACCGGTCCAAGGGATAGGCTGGACTGGTCCACATAGGCTCGGCCAAAGTATTTAAGTTGTGCATGTGTGCATCTGATTCATTTTGTACTTACATTCATCTTATGTGCCATTTTCTCCCTTTTTCCCTCACTTCGCCATAACTATAAACAAACATTGTGGTACTTAATCTTCATCAAATTGGTTGATTACTGTGTTTGATTTTGAGTTGAATCGGTAAAAATAATTGAACTTTGAAACATCTGGATTGATTTTGGGAGATTGAACTAACAAAGTTTCATTGAAACTTGTGTTTTCAAAGCTTGCACACCAAGTGTTTGTGAAAATTCTCCAATGGCTCTTACATTCTTATTTTGCATTTCTCTCATAATGACAATAGCCGGTGGCTCTAGGCGACAAAGAGTTAATGTTTCTCTAACACCGGAAGGAAACATAATTTTCACAGAGGATCATTTTGATGATGAAAGAATCTTTGATCACTATAGAAAGGTGGTTGGTTGTAGGCCAATGAGATGTGAATGGAGTTTTGATTTGGAAATCATATGGTAAAGCTATCATTTAGAGTTTGTGCACTACTTTAGAAACAATGGTTTGGGTTCACTAGCTAAACTAGGAAAGGATTGCATTTCCTACATTGTTCGTTATTTCTATAGCAATGTGCATGCTTATAGTGACAGTGAGTTATGAATGACGGTAAAATATTTTGGGACAGAAATCAAAGTGACTACCCAATTAATTGCTGAGGTTATTCGAGTTCTAGAGGTATAGAATTATATAATTTTTCCTTATACAGGTACTGAAGAGAATAGACCAAGCATGGAGGAAATTATTAGGTTGTTGTGTGAACCGAATGCTCCATTGCTTGCAAATAAAACTTCAAATGCCTACATCATTGACAATGTCTCTGCATTGAATTTGATTGTCTCCTATACTCTTGACCCTCATGATCATAAGGGTGATTTTCTACGGCATCGAGGTGAGATCCTATATTACATCATGAATGGTAATAAAATTAATATGCCGGCAACTATTTTGAGGACTATGATTCAAGAGACAAATAATTCGAGGGCTACCAATGTTTTTCCTTTTCCTTTGATAGTGATAAAAATTCTCAAAGCAAAGAATGTTTATATTCCTTCAAATGCTCTAGTGATGAATCCCAAATGGAAGTTCACAGCTTCAAATGTTAAGTCTTCAATTACCAATAAGATGAAGGAAAGAGCTCAAAGGAGGCTACAAGATATCATACTGAGGAGGAGATTGTGGATGAGAGTGACGACATTGCTCCTATTGCTGGACTTTATGTTCCAAATTCTAATCATACCTTGATTGCTAGATAATACAATCAATCCATGAAGGGGTTGGAGAGGTACTTGAAGAGGATATTTTCAAAGCTGGAAGCATTGATTAAGAGAGCCATTTCCTGAAAATTCTGGAGCTCATGGTGATGATGAGGATAAGGATTAAGTCTTGGTGGTTTAGACCTAGTTTATGTTTTGCTAGATTTTGAGTAATTGGTTATGTTTATTGCTCAAACATGTTATGTCTAGTTCTTTGACTATTGAACTTGTTTTGTTTTATGTTTCTTTTGACATATTATGTTCTATGCTTTATATATATATTTTTTTTGCTATGCTTATTTGTAACACTCCATAATTTTTATTTGAGGTTATATCTCATTTAATCATATGTTAATTTGTTCTCTCTTGTTCTTATTATTTTTACTTTGTCAATTTGTTCCAAAAAGGGGGGAGACTTATATGCGCTTTGACAAAGGGAGAGATATATGTTTTCTTTGAGACATGTGGGGAGATAGTATATTTCATTGGTTATATGATTAATAGGGAGTTTGGAGATAATTTTATGATACTTGTTATTATTATATTTTTCTTGATTAAGTTTTCACAGGTAGTGTTGTTTGCATAATGTGTAGATTTTACAGGTTTGACAGACACTACACATGAAGTTTGAAAGCTTGCTCATAATACTCTGAGTTCTTCAAGATTATATTTCTTTGTATTTGAGACATATTGGAATTTGATTTTTTCAATGGTTAGGTTATAATTGTCTAGGTTTATTTTGTCACGAAATTGGTAAAGGGGAAGATTATGACCTATATTTTTGTAATTAGCAATCTTCAGTGTCAAAACCAAAAATAATCGAGTTATATTTTTTTGAGTTATATTCTTATTATTGAACATGTAATTGAAGTCTTATAGTGAGCATGAAATTTTACACCAACAATGCAAATATTCTTCAAATGATAAAGCTTGAATTTTTGGAAGAAACCATCAATGGTCTGAACAAGGATTAGATCAATTGAAGTTTTGAGATGGTTTCGAATGCATGAGGATATCGTTGATCACATATGAGAGTCACGTAGTCCAGGTAAAGTGGTGAGAACACATATATTTCATACCAAAAAGTTTCGACCTTGAAAATGGGGGTTTTTAAGCAAATTCGGACATTTTTCAAGGTTGGACTAGTCCAGAATTTAGATGGACCGGTCTAAGAGGTCTCAGTATCTCTACATGAGTTTGCTATAGGACATGGACCGGTCCAAGAAAAGGCTAGACCAGTCCAAAGCTTCTGGTCTGCTGGATTTTGCCTGTTTTGTCCTTTTTTGACCCGAATTTGACCCAGAACTTTCCTAAAATGTGGGAACTTGTTTCACATTAATTTTTAACTTATTTTTCAAAGAAAATTTAAATTTTTGATCTCTATAAAAATCTCATATGATTTTTCTCTCATTAAGTTTTTCATAGAACAGAAATTCACATTCTAGAGAGAGAAAGTATTGAAATATTTTTCTAGTAAAATTTTTTTTCTCAAATTATTATTTATATTTTTGAGAGTACACACATATTCATGGAATGATTTAGGGTGTCTCTATTTGCTCGATCAATTGTTCGAAGTATGCATTGAAGATTTCTTCATGATTAAGTTACTGGATTGGTTTCTTTTACAACTGTTCGTTGCTGAGAAATGAGAAGAAGAACGAGCTACGAAGGGGCAGAATATTTGCTAAGTGTTCATGTTTTTCCAGTTAACCTTCTGAGAGGATTTTGACGTTAGCCAAGAATCTGCAACAATTGGACGAGGTAGTCGCAATAGTAAGTATGAGATGTTTCATATCAAAGTTCTTGTCAAAGTAGAGTGGGTGTGAGTCTGGAACAGAGTCTGTTGTAATTTGCTTCGACGATAGTGAATTTGCTTGTAATATCCCGCTCCAACACATAGTATGATATTGTCTGCTTTGTGCCTAAGCCCGTTCGGTTTTGTTATTGGGTTTTACCCCAAAAGGTCTTATACCATTTGAAGAGAACACACTATATATAAGCACATCCCCTTCTCCACACCTAGGTGATGTGGGATTGAGCACCCTGTACCCTGTCAGTGTGGTAGCTCAGCCCAGTGTCTCTTTTTGCACTCGCCAACATCACACCCGTCCATAAGGGTTACTACAATCCACCCCCTACGAGGCCCAACGTCCTCATCGGCACACTTCCGGCTGGGTTCAGGTTCTAATACCAACTATAATATCCCGTTCCACCTGATGGTATGATATTGTCCGTTTTGGATCTAAGCTCGCATGGTTTTGCTATTGAGTTTTAGCCTAAAATGCCTCATACCATTTGAAAAGAACACACTATATATAAGCACATCCCCTTCTCCACACCCAGGCGATGTGGGATTGAGCACCCTGTACCCTATCAGTGTGGTAGCTCAGCCCAATGTCTCTTTTTGCACCCTCCCACATCACACCCATCCACAAGGGTTACTACATTCCTTCTCCAGGGCGACAAAGCCTCAATTGTGATTTTTTTTTATTTGGATTTTTCACGTATATTAGGTGCATTCTTTACTTTACTGCACTTTATTTTATTTACTTGCTTTGTGGGATTGTTTAGAATTTTAATTGGAGTTAAAATTGGATAATCTGAAAGATCAAGCAAAAAGCGAGTAAAACCTAATCACCCCCTCTAGATTTTAAATCTAACTTTCGCAGCCGTTTCCGCATCGTGCAACTCACAATGTTATTGTATAGCTAGGCATGTATATAAATAAGTTAATTAACGAAAAAAAAGTATATGTTAGAAAAAAAATGTAAATACGTATATACAAAACTATGTATATCATTTTTTTTTTGGTGTAACTAAGAAATTTATATTGTGCACTTAAATACATGCATATATATACACACGCATATATGTATATATATATTATATGTATATACTCATGTATATGCATGTTGTGAGGAACGTACTTAATTGTATGTTGGCAAATTTCGTTGACAAACTAGAGTGATCAAGTTGTAATTTTTATTTAAATTTGTATCTTGATCGTCCGGGCTGAACAACAATGCATGGCAGATATGTAATGTGAAGACACTATGCACAGTAAGTTCAGTTGATTAGGATTGAAAATTAGGGTTTTTTTTTATGAAAAATCTCCAACTCTCAAAAGTTCCACTAGTCGGTAATGGTTCGATCGGTCCAACTTTTCATAGTTGAAAAGTCTCTAAAGTCTCACTGATTGGACTTTTACCAACTGGTTGAACTTTTCTTGTGTCAAAAATGACTTTAATTTTTGATCTATTTTGGTTTCCTTTTTAATTAAAACTTGTGAGAGAAGTCCTATATTGTGTCGATAACTCTTTTACAACTATATTGAGGACTCACAAATATAAATACTCTTATAGCTTCATTGTATATAAATATATAAAGATCATTGTTCTTGGAGTAAGAGAGCTTTTTGAAAGAGTTTTATGCGAAAAAATCACTCTAAATTTTTTTTTTCTTTCATTGAGAGCACACACGTATACACGGAGTGATATAGATTGTTTTTCTCAGTTTGATTGGCACACAGAGTTCATCAAAGATCTTATCATTTCTGATCAGAAAGCAAGATTTGTTTTTCTCCTTCCAACTTCGTGTTTGTGAGGTGGGCAGATACAATCACACTATGAAGGGGACAAAGTGTTCACGAAGCATTATTAGTGTTCTTTTAGCAACTCTTCTGCAAGGATTGAGGAGTAAGACTTAAGTCTGACAAGAAGTAGCAAGAGTATGACTAAGTCATTCAGCAACTAGTTATTGGCAGAGTGAAGTTAGTGTGAAACTATAACAGGGTTTGTGCAGTAACACTCTTTCAAAATAGTGAATTGCTTTTCGCTCAAGACAACTAAGTCTCCATGATTTTTTCCTTCAAGTTTTCACGCTAAAAATTTGGCCTGTTGTCATCTCTTACTTTACTACACTTTATTTATTTATTTATTGTGTTTGTGAGTTTGATTAAAATTAAAATTATCTTAAAATCGGATAAACGAGCAAGTAAACTTATTTACCCTCCTCTAGGCTTTGTGTTGGATTTTAATCTTTCGCAGCTACTCCCGCACCACGCAACTCACACATGATTGTATATGTATACACAAAATTATTGTTTACGTAATGGCGGGAGCCTTTTACATCTAACCTCTTCAGACCTTGCAATGACGGGAGTTTCGAAAAAAAAATTTCAATTTTCTGTAACTAAAATTTGTGCTAAAATCAACTGAACACGTACAAATGCTGAAAGGATTTTAAAAAAAAAATGTGACATCGAAGCAAAAAGGAGCTTTAATTCGTTAGTCCTATGATTTTTATGACAAACAAATCAAAATGACAGGCAAAAAAGAAAAAGAAAAACACGGGATTAGGATTAGAAGTAATCACAAACTTTTTATAGTTCTTAAGACTACCTCTTTGTTTCCACTAGCAAGATAAATTTGTAAAACATATTAGCATTTTTAATTTGTGACATTGACTTTTAAGTCATGATGTATTCGAATTTCAGATCCCAAGCCAACGCTTAAGCCCTAGCCACACTCACTAGGCAACCAATGAAATATACTCAAGCTTCAATAGGTTTTGGACAACCCATTCCTAATATCTTCTGAAATCCATAAATGTGGCATCCAGAAATGAAAGACCCTAATCAAATGCAACACAATTAAAGTAGTTAATTAAAAGAATAACCAAGGATACGAGTCCTCAGTCCACCCTTAAGCCCTAGCCACCTTATAAATGAATGATCTATTTCTTACGTCAAAATGCTCTCATCACTACCACTCTATAGTGGCTTAAAATCCATTGGTTTCACTTTATTAGTCAGGCATGGAAACAAAAGTTTATTTTAGTACAATGTAAAAGCTGAACAATGAAGTGTACCCACAGCAGCTTTCAAAGAGTGCATTTATAAGCTGTATAAAGGAAAGAATTTCCGCAGTAAATGCACCAAATTGGCATCGATCCAAATCATAACTCCAAAACCATTTTCATTGCAATTGTTTATGGATATATACACACAACCATTTTCATTGCAATTGTTTATGGATATATACACACAAAAATTTAGGAATAGCTGTGTGTGTTCGAGTAGAGAGAGAGAGTGTGTACTGTACTAGGCTACTAGTAGCTATATATAGCAGAACTGTTGTTGCACATTTGCAGTACTACAACTATCATATTTCACATATATATATCCAAGGCGTTACTCCAAATATGCTATATATAAATCCAAATAAGTTGCTTACTGATAATTAAAACCCAACTTACGTAAACCAATTCCCCTCCCTATATATACCCCTTCATTCTTACATACATACACACGCAACCTTAGATAGATATATCATACACAAGATGTAGATTTTTTCCTTTCCTTGTTTCTGGATATGCAAGCTAGTAGACGATGTATGCATTCATTATATTTATCAAATAGGTGTGTGTGTGTATATATATATATATATAGAAAGTTGAATTTACAAAGTGAATGGAACTATCATATATGGTTTAAAAGAGATGATGACAATAAATCAATCTTTCGTAAAAGCATAATTCCTTAAAAATTAATAGCACCAGAATAACAAAGTTAACAACACATATATAGGCATGACAATTGCAACGAAAATGGTTCCAAATTAATAAACTAAATACCCACATTGAGATAACAAATCTCCCTCTTCTCTATACCATTAATATTATACCAATCCCTTTACCCCCTCAAACAAAAAAACAAAAGCAAAAAAGAGAAAACTAAAAAATAAATAGTAATTAACAGCTGATCCTCATAGAACTTCTTCTTTGAGAACTTGAACAAGTATTCTTAATGAACCCCCAAGTACCCCTCCAACCTAATACCAAATACTGAAATTAATACATTAGAAAGAAAGGCAGTGTCATGCATATATATATATACACACATACAAAGATAAAATCAACTCACTGGACCAGGAAATTCCACCCAAGTTGTTCTTCAAAGAAGCTAGTCGGCCCCTTTTACACTGCAGTTGTTGACGACAAAACCTGGGTCAATGAGACGAATAGGATCCGAGGTTCCTCTCAGAGCAAATTGATTTCTCAACCTTGGTAGTAAAAGTAACAGGCTGATCTTTATGCAGCTGACATGATCGCTCCGATCCAACTCTCCTCTCATCGAAATTTTTCCTATTTTTTTTTTGGTAATTTCATCCCACTCACTGTAGTAGTCACTATGAAAGATCGAAGTCAAGCAACAGAAAACTAACTAGCTAAAAAAATACCAAAGTTGATTGAAAAAGAGGGAGATTTAAGTAGAAATTAATGAAGCTAGCTTGGCTTTGCTAGATCAGAGAAGGGACGGAAGGCCCCATGTTTGCTGGATCAAGCCAAGCACCAGCAGCTGTTGCATTCCAATTATAAAGGGAAGGATCCGACGACGAGTTGATCTGCTCAATCTGATGATTCTGCTGGCAATTAGAAACATTCCAATCCAACTTGTATTGGCTTTCTTCCATTTTCACTTCCTTCACTGCAATATTATTGCCTTTGCCGTTCCCCGGCATTTGCAGGTCTTCATAGGGTACTAATCCATGAAAATTGTTAGCTACTCGAATAGACTTTTGTTGCTGATGAAGACTAGAAGCTATCAGTGAAGCCATTGTTGGAACTGAAGTAGAAGTGGGTGTTGAAGATCCAAATATGGAATTATAACTTGAAAGAAGTGAATTTGAAGTGACAACATCTTGGATTTGAGTAGTGGGATTATTATACCCATTTCGATGATGATGATGATGATCGTAGTCACCAACATGATGATCACCTGCAGATACAAGTCCAGTTGGAAACCCTAATCCAAGATTACTCAATTGTGGATGAAGGTCATAAGCAGAAACTGTTTCAACGTTTGAAAGCCTTGAATTGAACCTGCAGGGATATGGAAGACTGAGCTCAGAAGGATTAGTGGGTAAACCATAAAACAAAGGATGATTCATATGGTTTGAGGTTGAAGATATATCGATCTGGTGGGGAACATTATTAGGGTTTGGAGTTGATATTGATGAAGGTGGTGCATCGGAGGAGGAGGCCGGTCTCTTGACCCTCTTGTTCTTCCTACAACCACCACCAACTGGAACATTCCTTAGGGTTCCACCTCTTGTCCAATAACGCTTACAGGCCTTGCAAAAGTGCCTTGGCTGAGACAAACTGTAATTGTTGTAGTAACAGAACTTGGTATTTGATGAATCACAGCGAGGACACTTGAGGGCTTGTTGTTGGTTTTGGTTTTGGTTTTGGCTGGTTTTCTCCATAACCCTACCTGTTGAAGCCATCAAGCCCTTCTCATCTATCTGATTCTGCACCAAAGAGAAAACAAAAAAGAAAGAGTTCAAGTCGGTATTTTAGGGTAAAAATTAACAACACAACATATATATTCCCTTCCAAGAGCTAGCAAACAAAAATGGGGTCATGTTTTGTCTAATAATTGTGTGTGTGTGTGAGAGAGAGAGAGAGAATGTGTGTGTGTAAACCTGTGGCCACCCGTTGGTAGTTGAAGAGATGACTATCATCTTCTCACAG
Source organism: Cornus controversa (assembly GCA_026545225.1). Lineage (NCBI taxonomy): Eukaryota > Viridiplantae > Streptophyta > Magnoliopsida > Cornales > Cornaceae > Cornus > Cornus controversa. The sequence goes on along the minus strand of CM048849.1, from coordinate 63,591,705 downwards.
TTACCTAGCATTTCCTCTCTCAAAAGAATCACTAGAACAAAGAGTAAACAGACAAAAGAGCAAGTGGCTACGTGAGTCTTTCTTGATGGGTTTGATATATTTAGAGAGAGAGAGAGAGAGAGAGATTATCACCAAAATTGATTCACTTCATTGTTTAATTGTAATTTCACGTGATGGGTCTGGTGTAGAATAAAATTAGATTAATTTTTTAATGAAATAAGAAAAAATTAATTAAAGACATTCCAAGTCCAAGAATAGGACAGAGAGGTAAAGCAGCATATAACAGATGAATCTCGAGAGGTTCAAGAAAGAGAACATTTACATGACATTTCAGAACCCAACTTTACTATGTAACATCCATTCCTTTGTTACATAAATACTATATACATATACTACATAGACAGAGGGAATCCCTAGGGCACAATACTCGAGATAGTAACACAGCAAATCCCACTTCCACTTCCTTTATTTTAATATTATAGTAAAATTATCGTTATATTTAAAGTATAATATGTACCCACCAAAATAGTAGTGTATTATGGTCCTCCACAACAAATTTCTTTTCATATATATATATATATATATATATATATGGAATTCTGGATCATTATCCTATCTGTCCTTAATGTGCTGTCATCCAGTGGTACAATAGAATCACAGTTAGGTAAATTTCAGGATCCATAATAATTAGTTGGAGAATTACCACTTATGTAGACAATATCTTAATAAGATTTCTTATAATTTTAATATTGTCGATGACATCCATTAAGTTTATTAATTTTATTTTTGTGATTTTATGATTTTATTCATGATTATTACATTGAGGTTAAAGAAGTCATTTCATGTTTGAAAAGAGTAAAAATAACAATTCTTACACTTTTATTCTATGGACTTCAGTTGATTTCGTTTATCTGCTAACGTATAATGAAAGAAAAAATTAATACATCAATCTAAAATTTAGAAGATGTAATCAGAAATAATGAAATCGGAGAGATTAGTTAGATGTTGCCTAAACCAAAGGAGAGATCTAGCTTATGAAAATTAATTGTGTTTGATTTCTTAAAATATAAAACACGAATTACACCTAAGCATCACATCTAACTAAAAATTATATCATGGAAATTTAATGAATCTTGTGTTACTAGTTATAGTGTGTACTTGAGTTTTTTATTGGGTAAGGTGTGTACTTGAGTTTGTATATATATATACATATATATTATCTCACCTGATACGAATTTCATATCGGGCCATCTGATGGTAGAGGAATTTGGCGAAGAGCTACTACAATTGTGCAGAAATTTTGTTGGATCACTTGTTTAGTACATAATTGTATGGTGAAAATTTCGAAGAGAAAGGGACGAGAGAGAGCATGTAGGAGTCTATATCTCGGGTACAAACATGTAATGGCCACGCTTTATTCGCGAGGCTCTTCTTGTGATTCTTCTTCTTTCCCTAACCCTTCACTTTGGTTTGGAAGGGGAAAAAAAACATCAATGGTGTCAGTCATTGATATATATATACATATATATATATATATATGTATTATTTGGAGGGAAAGAGTGGGATTTCTAACCATAAGCCTCAGACCCATGTGGTGAGCAGATTATTTGGAGGGAAAGAGTGGGATTTCTACCATAAGCCTCAGACCCATGTGGTGAGCAGCTCAGCTCCTAAGGAAAAAGCAGGAAAAAGCAAAGCATTGTTAGGGGAACAAACGGATTTTGTAGTCTCCCAAGGGATTTTCCTTCCCCCCTAACATCCCATCATTATACCCCCAGTTCTCTCCCTATATATATGTGTGTGTGTATATATTTAACTTTGATCTTATAGTAAAATTATAATATTTATTATTGCCATATTGTTTATTTGGGGAAGCCCAGAGCATATTAACTGGGCAAGTTTCATAAACACTAATGTGTTACTTCAACGAGGCTTGTAATTAAGAATTAACGTAGAATTGTCATGCATGTGATTATAAAATAAATATTATAATCCATCAAGAAACTAGCTGCATATATAGTTGGCAGATTCCATAATGCATTGAAGATATGAAAAATTAACAAATTGACTGAAATGATTCAAATATATATTGTAAATCTATAGATGAGAGCCAAATGTTTTCCAAACAAAAAATGAATGTTCGATTAGACTCCCTAGCTCAACTAGGCTAGAGTAATTGCTTAAAAGCTAAACTCGGGCTCCATTCAAATTCAACCAAGCAAAGTTAGGCATCTCAGTGTAGTGAGCATGTCATTGTCTAGCCAAATTAGGCCTAAATCAATTCCAACTAGTAGAGATTTGTTTGATACAACGTGGAAGTTTGGAAAGAATGTGCAAGTAGGTCGTGGACTCATCGTATATAGGAAGTAGCTAGAAACACATACATACAAACACACATGTATATGTATGTGTGTGTATATATATATATATATATATAAATGTATTTGTGTGTGTATATAATATATATATATATGTATATATATATATAGAAAAGAAAGTACAAACATATAGAGAGAGAAAGAGAGAGAGAGAGAGAGTGGGGAGTGGTATGGTCAAATCAGAGGTGGATATGGGACCTACCTAACCCACACCTCAAACTTCACACTCACTCACCATCCCCACCACCCCCACTAGACAAGAGATTCCAAATTGGCTAACATGAAAGAAACCCAACACGCACGTTAAAGAGTAGTGTTGGTGTGGAGAGAAGAAGAAGACTGAGCCACTGAGTCAGAAGGAACAAGAGAAGAGGACTAATTGGGACCACGTACAGCATCAAATCCAAGCTAACTGTACCCATCAAAGGCTGACCACATTGCACCCCAAACAATGTGCAGACAAAGATCTCACTCTCCATTTGGTTTCGTTTTTTCTACTTCTTATTTGGTAACTCAATTTTCTGATTATAACAACACTCGTCCTAGTGCTAATATATTATTTGCCCCCACAAAAATGAAGCTCGATCTTCTTTGTCGTCACTAGCCCAATTATGATTTTTCAATCCTAGCCTCTTTACTCCATGAGATTGTGCTCTATCAATTATAATATAATCTATGCTCCAATCCTGTTATAGCTAGACTAGTCTTCTTTTATCATTTATTTACACTGTTTACGCACTGCAAATATCTAATATCTAATTATGTGATCCATGTCCAACATTGAACGCATACATTCTTCATATAATTTATATATATAGATATAGATATATTAGCTGTATGTGTATCCTATTTGGTGACTCATCTATCATGTACTTCACACCGTACTTTCTGATATATAGTGTTTAAAAAGTTAAATAGACGCTCGATCATACTGTTTACATGCTCAATGTTGCAACAAATGGCACAAAGGCAGTGATCAACTAGTCTATTTCATGATATAAGAGGAGGGTTTTGGAGACAATTTAATCATTCACCTGTAAAAAGTGTATACAAAATCCATAGGTTAGATGGTTCGTAAATTACTATAATTTTTTTCTTTTTTTCTTTTTTTTTTAATGTTACACACCCATGTATGTAAATTTCAACTCTGACTTTTATTTTAGAAGTTGAAGAAATAACATTCAGATTACATTACATTTCTTTGTCATATATTGTTGAAGAAATAACATTCAGATTACATTACAGTTCTTTGTCATATATTGTCATTACTCATTAGTCAATGTCGATAAAATAGAAACTCCAATGAGCAACTCACATTAGGCTCAAGATATTCTGATACTCCACTTGAGCCACAACTCATTAGTCAATGTCATTACTCATTTGTAGAAATCGATGATGACCCAAACGAGAATACCACAACTCAAGAGTAGGTATACTACGTTGTGTAGATGCAGCTGTGACAGATGAGGTAGGTAAATGTAAGGAAGAAAGCTCAAATAGGCGCCCTGTCTTACGGTCTGTCCCAATGATCTGACCTGTTTGAGGATCCTGTACAACACAGCCAGTAGAAGTAAATGTTATATTCAAACCTAGCTCAGTCAATTGACCAACAGACAAAAGATTAAGAGAAAGATTGGGAACAAGATAAACATTGGGAACAGACAGATTTGATTGAGAGACAGTGCCTATGTGACTAACGGTCATAGTGGAACCATTAGCTGTGTGAATAATAGGGGCATGAGATGTAGGAGTCTGAGCAGTGAGCAAAGTATGGTCAGGTGTCATATGATTGCAGCAAGCAGAGTCCAAAATTCATAAATTAGGTGTACCTGGTGCGGTTGAGAAAGCAGAGTTAGATGAGCTTGAACCTGATTGCTTGGATAGAACCTGGTTGAGAATTACCTCCAGATCAGTAGTAGAAAATGTAAATGGGGACGTCTGAGAATGAGTAGTAACTGGTGTAGAAGAAGAAAAATGAGAGGACACCCTCTCTGTGGTACCTATAGCTGCAGCATTACGAGGTCTAAAAAGTTTGAAACACTTCTCAATTGTATGCCCTGATTTGTGACAGTATTTGCAGGAACGTTGACTAGGTTTGGGATGAAATGACTGTGCTCGCTGTTGATTACCACCATTGTAATAAGAAGAATATCTGTTGAGTGAAGGCCGAAAAGAATAATAGCTGTGAAGTGAAGACCCAGACTGAAATCTCATTTTGTGGTGAAAAAACTCATTTTGAGCCATGTACAAATCCCAAATGACAAAATCGACTGCAAAATTGGAATCAACGCGAAATTTCACGCAAGGTAGGCCCAGGAATTTTTTTTTTTCTGTTGATGACGTGGCAATACCTAATGACGTGGCAGTGAAGGGCTGAAATGGCAGTCCACGGGGCACAGAAACTGACGTGGTAATCTAGGGATGGCAATTTTGTCCGTCCCGCCGGGTTTTCGCCCCGTCCCGCCCCGTTTAGGGAGGGTATGGGAGCCATTTTTTTTCCGTAGGGGCGGGTTTAGGAAAAAAAATCAAAACCCGCCGCGGGTACGGGGCGGGTTTGGGACTCAATAATAACCCGCCCCGCCTATATATTTTATTATTATAAATATATTTATATGTGTATATATATATACAAATTATAATTTTACTTTTGGTTATATTAAGACTTATGTTTTCATTTTATTTTTTTGTTGTATTAAGACTTCTTTAATTGTTGGATCAAACTTGTTACTAAGTTATTTAGTTGTGAAATATATTTTCTGTAATAGGCTATTTAATTGTGGAATCTTATCATTTTACTCCTTAAACAGGGTTATACTATTTTGAATTTAATAGTATCAAACTTGGTACTACCCACTAGGCTCTTATTTTTTGAAAAAATTAATTTTTATTAATGTTCGATGTGGTTACAATTTTGTGGGGAGGGGCCTCGCCTTGCCCCGTCTCGTCCCACCCCTTTTGAAATTTTAAACGGGGCGGGGCGGGGCAGGGCGGGGACGGGGTGGGGTTTCTTCTAACGGGGCGGGGATGGGTTTTGAAAATTCGTCCCGTTTTAAACCCGCGGCGGGTTTGGTAATAGTGTTGAAGGCAGCGGGGCGGGGATGGGTTTAGGCAAACCCGTGCCGTACCCGCCCCATTGCCATCCCTTTACCACACAAGGCAAAGAAAGCTGACGTGTCAGTCCACGTGGCAGTGAAGGGCTGACGTGGCAGGTCAGAATGATGACGTGGCAGATGAGTCTGCGATGACGTGGCACTGTTCAGGCTATTTTTTTTTTTTTCTCAAGGGCTTCGATCTGATATATTCAGAAGATGAAAACAGGTCCAGAAGATTGAGATTCGACACAAAATAAGAAAAAAATAAAAAAGTTCTCTTTGATTGATGAGAACAATTTACGCAAAAAAATTTAAAACCCAAGCTCTGATACCATGTTAGAAATAAGAAGAGAGGAGATAATATCTCTGAATTGTATTAATGAATGATATATAATAGTATACAGTGAGGGCATATATATAGGAGAAGGAAAGAGTGGAGAGCAAGTTATCCTATACATCAGAGGAATCCTAATTGGATGTGAAAAAAGATAAATATAAAATATAATATACTAATATATATTAACAATAGCATAGCATGATTTTAATAGATTTTAGAGTTTCAACTTTCAAGCTAGGATGTTACTAATATTTTTATGTTTTAAGGAAATGATGAACTGAGAGGGACATTTTACGGACCATCCGGTGATTGACAAAATTTGGAAAACAAGTGCGTGTTTATCATGATTAATTACACAGATATATATATATATATATATATATATATATAACACGAGGGAATAAGGGTACTTTATTTTGATCAGTTTCATATACATATTTATTATAATTAAGCTCAGCTGAGTTGCACTGTAGATCTAGCCCTGGGTCCTAACTCCTAACTCATATCTGGGGCACTGCTCACACGCGAGTTCTTCATATATATATATATATAACACGAGGGAATAAGGGTACTTTATTTTGATCAGTTTCATATACATATTTATTATAATTAAGCTCAGCTGAGTTGCACTGTAGATCTAGCCCTGGGTCCTAACTCCTAACTCATATCTGGGGCACTGCTCACACGCGAGTTCTTCAAAGAATCTTCACTCTATTCCCTTCTTCGCATAAGGTTAAAAGGTATGGACTGTTGCTTATGGAATTTCTTGTACCTCATGTCATGTGGGGCCTTCGGAATGTTGGGGAAAATTTTCAGTATTTTCTATATATTAGGATATTTTAATGAAATCTTTTATATACAAAAAAAAAAACCAATCACACAAAGAGAGAGAGAGAGAGAATTAGTTCCACCCTCGTATTGGTTGACACGTTTATATGTGATATACTATATCATCATGATGTTGTGAGAATGGAAAACTTGATAGAAATGATAATGGTTGTGGAAAGGGTCATTCTATCCTAAGCTGTCAACATGTTATATTGATTTTAATATATTAACAGAACACATAATTATATAATTAAGACCTACATAAATTGCTACAGTGGTCTTTGTTTAATCTTGTTTGTCCTTGTATTGACATGCTTACATCACTTAAATTCTCTTCACTAGTAACTTGCAAACTTGTATTTCAATATTAACTAAGGAGCATCAATGGCCAAACATAGAGAAATCATCAAGTTCTAACTAGTCCTAATTTTTTTTATTTGAGACTCACACATCCACTTTGCTGCAATTTAATATTTGAATCTGCAAACTTTTTTTAAAATGTGAGAAAGTACCAGTAAATAAATTACAGTTAGCAACCAAATAATCTAACAAGTTGATGAGTTAATTTTATACTGTTACTTGGTTGAAGAAGCCAACCTCCAAGGTTAAAACTCGTGCAATTGGCTTTTCAATGGACCACCGAATTATCAATGGTGCAAGTTATGAACAAGATGTCAATTGAAAAAACGAAACAAAAGACACACCATTTGTAACGAAAGTGATGAATGATAACTAGCTAGGTATTTGCTTAAGCTGTGGGGATCCTCTCTAGAACATTAACAGTTAAGTTCATCCTATCAACAGACCCACTTGCTGAAGAGGATGATCTTGACTTGAAGCATAATGTATTGGAGAGGATCTTGACTATTTCAGCGCACTGAAAAACACAATGTACCGGAGAGGATATGGGTTCTTGCGTGAAAGCCTTGAATAGTTGCCAAAACCTAGGCATTAGGTGTAACTTTATTCATCAGCTCTCAATATGATGCTTTGTTGGATCACATTCATATAATTTGGAGTTTTTTAGTCAAGACTCAAGAGTCAAGACCAAATACTTTTTAAAACAACAGATAATCCAGGAAATCCGAAACCCATTAATTACACCATTTGCTACAAGAATTATGGAGTGGGACCCTACCCTACCCTACTACAATGCTGTTGTAAGTCCATAATATGGAATTGTTGATTAAAAGTAAGGTGATTCTTGAAATGGTATCCTTTTACAATAAGAGCTGGGCTAAAACCAGCCCATAAGACATTTGTAGAATACCCATTTGAATCACGCCCAGTACTCATCATTCAAAATGTTCCTCATGTTCAGCCATTAAATTGTGTTTGTTTGAATCTAAGGATTTTTTTTGGGTCAGCATATTTGAATAAACACTTAAATCGAGTAGTGCGAAAATTTACTTTGGCCAAATCCGGATATCTCGCCTTAATAATTGTAATACATGCACATCAAAACCCAAACAATTTAAGTATATACCGACACACACTTGAAAATTTTGTATGTGTATACAAATAGCATACATGCACATTAACCGGAAAAATAAATAAATAAATAAATAAAAGTGGTATAAATATAAGCAGTGCTCTCAAATATACAGATGAAAAGTAATAGCAAATATTCAGAATCTACCACCTATTAGAGGGATTTCCTTTTGGTAATTTTTAACCTGGCAAGGAGCTCCCACTTTGGGAAGAGTCGAACCCTGGACTTTTTCTAAAAAGAAAGTCTAGGAAGAACCATTCGGCCACAAGGACTAGTGGTGAGTGCTGAAGTTCTTCTAACCTCCTCTCAAATCTATTGAGCATATACCTGCAGTTGAGCTTTCAAGCCCAGCCCTCTTCAATGTATTCTCAACAGCATATTAAGCCCAGTTCAGTTCTGCAGCCCTATAAATTTGAGTCCAATACAGGCCAGCAAGACATATCGTACAAAATGAAGAATGAATTGTATTGGCCCATATAATTAATCCCTTTCAAAAAGTTGGATTATAAAACCTGCGTGGCTGTGTATACTTATTCTACAATGGGGTTCAAGTTGAGTGGGTAGGAATAGATATTGGGTGCGCATCTGAGTAGAGTACACTACACGCGCCGTGAATTCCACCGCGCATGTATGGCACCAATGGCCCAAATGCGCCCAGCGCAACATATAGCTGGGTAGTACCAGCAAAGTCCCATCTTGATTTGAATGCATTACCCTACTACTTTGGTCCACAAAATGACACACAAAACCTAATGTAAACCCAGCTTTACAAAAGATGATCAAGTCACAACACTTCTCCGATTTATGTAATGGAATGCATTCTACTCGATAGAATTTTCTTAAAGTAATAATATATGTGCACACGCACACGCGCATCAAACATGCAAATCCAAAACTTAAATTTTGAATACATTTTACTGAAAGGAGAAAGAAAACTGGTAATAACAAAGATTCGAACACAATTACATGGCCATTAGCCAAAGAGTTGTCCTCGTGGACCAAACCATACGGTAATGTATTTGATATGGCCCCCAATGCTATGATGAATGTAGCAGCTGGTATCACGTTCAGAGCTAGGTTAGGTGGCCACTTTGATGCAAACCAATTGGTTACATTAAATACAGTGTGAAAGCAAATGGGGAGGAGGACAAAGTAAATGGGCAAGTACTAATATAGTAGACAGACACTTGATATCTGTGGAAGCAAAAGTGGTCCAGATTATTAAATCATTGGACCATTTTGGTTCTCACCTTTCACTCTTCAATCATACACCTAAAATACAAGACTCGTCCCTTTCAAGAAAAGGACTACCAACTATGATATATATTGTCTGCGCGTGTTTATATAAAATTATAAATATATGTATGTACTATGTATATATGTATTTGTGTGTAGACTGTAGAGGCCCCAAACAATTGACAGGAAAATGTTAGTTTTACATAATAAGATCTTGTATTCCAAGAGAAAAATTTTCATTAGCAGATTTAGTGAGAGAAGAAAGGGGAAGGAAAAAATTGGAAATTAAAATAATAATAAAAAGAGTGATTCACTGGTATTTTGCTAAAATTAAATCTCAACAACAGAGAATTTGGAAACAAAAAAAGACATGTAAACCTGAAATTTTCTCATCTCATCTCTTCTCCTCGAAACAAAACAAGAGAAAATGATCTCCTTTATACACTATCTTCTCCTTTTCCCTGCTAAATCTGTGGATCACATGAAAGTAGGAGAGAACTTGGTGCACAGATGTAAAATGGTGACAGTTACAGAGTTATGGTGCTTTCTGGCAATTGCCAAAAAAAAAAGAAGGGGGGGGGGGGGGGGGGGGGGGCGCGGGGTTAACAGCCAAGGGAATGGTGATGGTGATTAATTTCCCTACATTCTAATGTTGTCACTGATTCATGGTGACAGATCTGCTAGCTGTATGGCTGCACTAAAAGATCCCTTAGACGGTTAAAGAATAAATGAGATGCAACCAACTTCATGAAAACTATAAAGATACCCTTTTTTTTTCTTTTTTTTATATAGGTAAGTTTACTTACACACACATGCCTCCAGAGAGGCTTGAACCTTTAACCTCCCCTTTAAGGATGTGAAGGACATACTACTCAAGCCAAAGCTTTGGCAGTAACTGTCAAGATACCTTAGATTTAAGGAGGAAATAAGCGAGTATAACAATTGTTCTTTATAACTACTCTTTCTATCACAATTTATCATGTTATGGGATATCACATCATGTGAAAGTTAAATTAAAGTCAAAAAAGATAAGAGTAACTGTGATATGTATTATTGCTCCTGTTTTACTATACACCTATAAACCGGAGTCTTTAAGCACATCTTTAATTTAGCTTATTTCCCTTCACTATTTCCTTTTGTATTGAAAGAAAAGGAATGGAGCTTTGTGGTCCTCACACTCTTCTTTTTCACCTTTCTCTCAAGGTTTAACTTCTTCTTGTCTATACTATTCTCTCCTCACTTTCCTTCTCTTGTTCCAGGAAATGGAAACAAGCAGAGCTGAAGGGCAGAGGAGCATGAAAAATAAGATGCAGGAAGAGGTGGGGTCAGAAGAGGAGGAAGATGAGGAAGATAATGTTGGGTTAGGGTTTGGAGAGGCTGACAAACAGAAAAATCCATCGACTCTATCCAGCAAGAAAGTATCTGGAGGAGGTGGATCAACCCAGCCTCGTTGTCAGGTGGAGAATTGCACTACCGACATGACTGATGCCAAAAGGTACCACCGTCGGCACAAGGTATGTGAGGTTCATGCTAAGGCTACAGCTGTTGTAGTTGCCGGAATTCGGCAGCGTTTCTGTCAGCAATGCAGCAGGTTGGGAAACCCTAATAGTTCTAGTTTGTACCTCTCTTTCTCTTGAATTCTCTCTGTCAATAAATTTTTCAGACTGTGGATGTGCTCAGTTAGATGGTTTCTCAGTTGCAATTAAGATAAATGACAGGTGCTAATTGAACTCAATTTTTCATCATTCCACGAAGCAACAGAATTATACTTTTTGCTAAAGCATTGATAATACACTACATTAACATAGAACTGTTTACAATTTCTACCATGATGCACACACAATTGAAAGTAAAAGTAATATAAGAAAGAAGAGATTATTTACTTGGATCAGGTCAAGAGAACCATTAATCTAACATCATTAACACTTATTTTTTACATGAATAATTCACCTTTATACATTATATAGGCAAATACAACTAACATTTGTTGAACATAACCACAACTCATCCAAAATATAACTCAAAAGTGGAATCTATTTGCTCAACAAATCAAAACAAGATATCAGCAGTTCTAGTTTAACCATTCAAATACATAATTCAAATTAATTAATTAGATTAAACTCATAATGTAACAAATGATGCCTACTTGAACGAAGCCTTCCGCCAGGCATCTCATGGAAATAGAATTATTTTTTTTATGTTTTACATAGTATTTTATAATGATTTGGTTTTTCTGTCATAGTACTTGAACTTTGTTGATACTTGTTGCCCGTAGATCATATTTAATTGCAATGGGATAATGGGTCCAGCATTTCACAGTCACATAACTATGGCGATGAAGCCATTTTCTTGTAGAGGCTGGGTGATAACAGACTTTCCTTCAATTGATCTCAAAAAACTAAACAGGGTCATTTTCATAGGACATCTAAACGTAGCATAGGTGTCGTGTCAAACTGATTCCATCCTATCTTTATATTCCTTTTAACTTCAAAGGGATGGGTTGGGGGTAATTATCAAGGATCCCTCTTAATAGCAACGTTTATTCTTATCAAATTGTTGAGTTTTTCTTCTTTTTTTTTTCTTCTTTGGCATGTACAGTCAATTCAAGATGAAATTTTCATTGTGAAAGTGATCCAGTCTTTTATTTCTGATTTTAGAGTTCTAACTTTCTTATATTATAGTTGCATTAAATTAAAACATGTGTATTTCCACTTCACATCATTAGTTGAGTGCAAATATTTATTTACTAAAATAGAAGCGAAACATATTTCTTTTTTATGTAGAAGAGAAATATAATGGAATTAATAGAACTAGAATAAGAAGAAGAGCAAGAATTATTCCCTTGTTCACTCTGTAATGTGTCTTTACGAAAAATGCACCCTCTGCAGGTTCCATGAACTATCGGAGTTCGACGAAGCTAAAAGGAGTTGCCGAAGACGATTGGCTGGACACAATGCGCGTCGCCGCAGAAGCTCATACGACTCTCATGGGGAAGGATCAAATTGAAAAGGAAATGATGCTCAGCTGAAGGCAAATCAATTGCGAATGAAAAGGAGTATTCAGAACACTCTCAGGAAATGCCTCTAGCAAGCATTTTACTGATCAGCTGAGATTTAACTTTGTGATCACCAGCATGCTCTCTCTCTTCTGTCAATCCTTGGATTTCTTCTTGTTGCTCTTTAGTTCTACGTATTCAAGTATTGTGCGTATAATAAACCAGACAGCACAACAGCACTTGACCATTAATTTCAGTGCTGTGTTCTGCTGATAGTGATTGAAAGTATATATGTACTCTATATGGATTCGCCCTTTGGAAATGTCTATGTTTGTAGTTCTTTTTCAATCCACACGCAATTTTTGTCTCTGACTTATCATATATTCATACCATATCAATTTTCTTAGGAAAAAAAATATATTAAAGTCAATACTTTCAGAGGTAAGAGCTACACGTAGAATGCAGTTTTAGTGAAGATCGAGCCTCAATTCTCTCACCAAATCCATAAATGTTGTCCAAATGAACTATGACCCTAACCCCTAACCCTGGGCTTTGATGTAGAGTTAGTGCAAGGCCCTAAAACAGATTTAAAGAGGAAGCCGAGGGGGCAGGAGCGGGGGGTGTCTGTGAATAGATCTTGTCCAACAACAACTATTTTAAGTTCTAAACCTCACATTATCCTTTAAGTTTTTGTTTTCTATAATTTGGCTAAACATATCTAGCATTAGCCTTTCAGTTCATCATCATTCCGTACACGTAAAATGATATAAAGTAGGGATTTGTTTACTTTGTTTCTTATTATCTTTTTATTGTAGTTGAATTTGAACACTATGTGTCACTTATTAGTATAATATGTGGTATTTTAACCACCACTCTAAATAGCTTACTAGTTGGTAAAATTCCTTCAGCACATTTGGGCACTATTTACTAAAGAGAAGCATGAATGTCGTTTTTTTTTTTTGGGAGTATCATTTCCACTTTTTCTTTCCACTATTCACAAAGTTCAATAATGCCAACCAAATAGGCCTACAACATCAGAACGGCATGAAAACGGATGACAGTAGAGTATAATATGGAAAAGAACATCAACTTAACAATATCAATTTTATAGAATATTAAAGACATAGCAATAAACCTTCTGTCATCAATAACAAAAAACAGACAAAAGAATTATAAAAAGAAAAAAGAAAAGAAATATGCGTACCAGAAATCTGCAGCAAGCTTTTATATCCATTGAAGATTTTTCCACTAACCGCATTTAGCCTTTCATAAACTTCAGTCAAGATAAAAGATTCAAAAGCACCAAATGTCATGCCATCAAGAGAGTATCACCTCCCACATGCTCCCATGTTTTCATCCATGCTACAAGAACATATCGAGTGTTTCCTTCCATGCTGAAAGTTCATCTAGGCACCTCTTGACACAAATAATGTTCCTTTCACTAGTTCTGCATGCTCCAACCATGGGTAAGCAAAAATATCCGTTATCTATTGTCGCTTTCCACAGTGCACGTCATGCAAGACAGTCCAATTCCCCAAATGAACCACAGGGTTTACGTGATCAAATGATATAAGCTTAGACAGAATTTCAAGACTTTATATATCCCATCCAATCAATCCATTCTTTGCAGCGAAATAATCTCTGAATACACAATCACTTCTATCCATTGCCTTACACATGTCATATCCTTACACATGTCATATACCCCATTTATGAACTCAGCTCACATAAACATTGCATTGTGATCGCATTGAAAGAGTGAGGGAGAACACCATGCTCATTGATGCTTATTTCATATTTGAGGATTTAACCAAAAAGGACATCTCAATAGGGATGTTGATGGAGACAAGTGGCAAGATCCTTTAAAAGTATATAAAAGGCACGGAAAGATGCTTTCAAGGCCCAAGCTCTTGATTTGGCACACTTGAGTATGCGGGGACCTTGCATAATCGAGTTGAGTTGTGTTGTATTTTATATTTTCTATAAGTTTACTTGTCGTTGCTTGAATTTTATATAAGTTCTGCTATGTTTTAGGACAAGGTTATTTTTGTAATTTACAGAAATTTTTTGGGGGCTATACCAGTACCCCATGGTCTTAGTTTGCTTCATGTTATGTTATTGGGTCATATAATATGCTATATATTATGTTTAGATGAGTTTTGTAAGTCAGTCTTAAGTTTCTAATTTTGGAGTCACATACTTAACTGGTGTAAGAGTTGTCTAGCAGCCTATACATATGTAAATTCAATGGAGATTAATTTTGAGCCCTTTTGGATTGTTTTAATCTTGCGAGAAAAGAGTTTTTGGAAACTTCCTATTTTTTTTTTTTTTTTAAGTATTAACCTACACAAGTCTTCGATCTATCAAGGATCGGATCGGATCGATCAAGGGCCTTTGGAGTGTTGTCAATTGATCAACAATAGTTTCAATCGATCGGATCTTTCAAAAAAGCAGTTTCCAAGTTAGTTTTAAACTCTACCTACCCTAATCTCTTTATGCTACTTTGTTGCCTATGTAAGTACAAGAAATTCACTCACTCACATGGAAGATATTTATCAGTTTTCTCACATATTTCATATTTGACACTAAAGTTTAAATAAATACAACCAACAGTTGAAGCTAAAGTGCAGTTATTGAGACCATGCATCGTGGATATTCTTGACACAATACATGATAAGAGAACAATGAGAAAATAATACATGATTTGACAAATATGGAACATATAATTAAAGCATTCTCTCTTAAGTTTCTAGTTTCTACAAAGAGTGCAGCTAGAAAACAAAAACGACCGCATTAACAAAGCAAATTTGCAAGGAATAAGCCATAATGGCAATCTTATGAGTAATCATATGCATAAGGATAACAATAAAATTCCTCTCATACAGACATGTCCAACATGTGAAAGCTGGAGCAGTTGATCAACAACATATTATTTCTCTGTCTAAGCTCACTGAACTGAAAAATATGCTTAAGCAAAGTCTTTAACCAAACTGAAATTGATTCATCAATCCTTCTTACAGCGAGGATTAACAGATACGAAAAAAGGAGCAGCAGGAAGAAGATATGTCAAAAACTTAAAACACGTAAAGTCAGTAAGGAGCACCAATGTTGATTACAAAGTAGACTGCTGGGGCTCTGTTTGTGTCACAAGAATCATGCAGAACTTTGCAACAGTCTATCAGATCTAGTAATATCGCAGTCTGGACATGTCAAAAGAATTATGAGAATAAAGCGCCACTGATGCATATGCCAAAAGGGTGCTGGGTACCAAAATCGCAAACCATTATTAGTCACGCTTGATTCCCAAAATTTTGACAGCTAATTCCCAGGTAACAATCGCAGCCGCATTAGCAGGAAATGCCCTCACTATTGTAGGACCTAACCCTGTATAGCATCCTTTGAGTCCAGACCTCCTGTAAATCTATAATAAAAGACCCAATAAGCCTCTCTGGCATTTTTTTTCTCTAGTTTCTCGTCAGGGAAATTCATTCATGTCTTAAAATATATATGAGACAAGGATACTTTACCGATTTCAGAACCCGAAACGGATCTCTAGTAGAATATCTATCTGGAGAAGTCTGGATTTTGGTTTTTGCCACATCCAAGGGCAGAACGGCAGACCAGAACTAAAAGCAGTAAATTGTGGGGAAGAGGGTTAAAGCGCACATACAAATTGAAACTGTAGGAAGGAAAGAGGATGGAGCATTTTAAAACAGGTGAAATATAATCCTTTTTCTTGCGAGATATGCCAAGTAATCACAACATTTTACTACCATTTTTTTTCTGTCTAAAAAGATTAAAAGAAAAAAAAAAAGATAGAAGAAAAAGAACTTACTGCTATACCACTAAGACCACCAGTCATAATCCCAACTCCTACATCGATCAAGTTGCTCTCGACGGTTGAAGCATCTTTCAGTTGTAAATGCATGTAATAACGGGTGTACTCATAAGTGCTAAAGAAGACTGCATTTCCAATAGATTCTCTTAATAAGGTTGTGAAACCACCTCGAAAAATGCCTGTAACCTGGAAAAGTAATCTGTTGGCTCAAAACCATATCAGATGCATAACTGATAGGAAGTAAAGATTTTCTTACCCCTTCAGCTTTCATAGCTTTAAGGGCACAATCAATAGGACCACTGTATCTACTGGACATTGGAACCAAAGAGTCAGTCCCTTGAACTTGCATCCTGCACTGGAGAAGCTCAGTGTCACAAGGATGATACAAGAAGCGACAGTGTAGTGTATGATTCACTTAGGTGCTGTTTGATAAATCAATTTGGCACTTAATTCTGAATAAATTCCTTATAAAAAAAACTTAATTCTAAATAAATTAAATGCTTATTTGATTTAAGTTTGTTTGATAACACAATTTAGATACCACTGTGTTTGATAACACAATTTAGATACCACTTAAAATAATAAATTGCAAGTGAAGGAGACTTCAGTTTAACTATGAACACTTAAAATTCAAACAAATATCAACAAATTTCTAAATTTATAGTTAGCACTTAAATTCAGCTATTAAAATTTTTAGTACTTTTTTCAGTTTTTTATCAAACAACATCTTACCTTCACCAGCTCCGATGGACAGAGTACAAAACTGATAATAGCTCCACCAAAAGCAGCCGAAGGAATTATTATTTGGGGTTGTGGCTTACCATTTTGAGGTCCTCCCTTCACCAGCAAACAACAAAATCATAACTACATAACAGATGCAAGTAATAAAGCTGCAGAAGCTAAAGCCTGGTTAGCAAATGCATCTGCCTCTGCCAGAAGCAGCAGTTGCTGCAGATAGATGTTAAAATTCAAACAAACCTGTAGCGCTTGTTTTGTTTGGGAATAAATGCCAAAAAGAAGTGAACTTTCAAAGGCCACCCCCACAAAAGAAGATGTCGCACCACGGTAAAGTCCTTTTACCTGTAAAAGATTATTATCATTCAGTTCTCCTTGGAAAAGAGAAGGGTAGATAATTTAAATCTCCACCACTCAATTGAAAATTAAAAGATGGAAAAAAAGCAAATCCCAAAGACAAACTACAATGTCATTGCACCAATTGAATTAATGACAAATAAGAGATTGAGTTTCGAGCATGTGCATGATAGACATATGAGTTGTTTTATAAGAAGGAAAGGAGATGATCTTTGAGGTCTACTGTTCATATATTGCTTTTTCAGTGTCTTGACATCTCAAGTCCTCAACTAAAGAATAACTGATTGTAAGTAACAGTTAAACCCTTTTTCATTGTTGTTTACTGCTTGTGTCATAATCCCACCTATAGATTTCAAGCTAAGGCAGCTGCAAATTTGTTAGAACTTAATAAGGACTAAGGAGTAAATGAAAAACTTCAATAGTCTGTATTATCCACAAAAAGAAGAGGGTCCCATTTCAAGGTTTCCTTTTTAAATATCAATTTAGCATTAAAAGGAAATGTGTTCGCAAAATAACAAGACAAGCTCGCATGAAAAAATATTTTTAAATGGTTAATTACAAGATTATATTATGTGAAGGTCTCTGTTTACCTAGGTTTGTTTTTCAGGTTTTTGCAATTTTTGCAATAAGAAATTCAGGGAACTAAAATTTAAAAACTTAGGGCTGTCAGGGAACCTAAGTTTTCACTGAGCCAACTCCACATCCGAGTGAGAAACAAATTTTGAAACAATTTCTCCCTATACATATTTAATGTCATTTGCCAAAGAATAGTAGCACAATGGTTGGGTGTCGCATTGAGAGAGAGAAGCAAATTAAGGGTTTGGTTCTATCACTGACCAAATTGAATAATTAATACACACACAAACAAACATAAATTTATGTTCTTTTTATTCTAAAGTACCATGCGGAAGTTTCAATTCTCGTGAGATCGATGTTAAACCTCAGTCAGTCTTGTCCGATTTGCTTGGTCTTCCATAACTCAATGATGGCTTGGTTTTACCCAAGATTGAGGATGAACAGGTACCAATCGAAGACATCAACAACGTTCTATGCAATCGGCATGTTTTGGACATTGTTGGTTTCAAAGCCAACAACTTCAAGCTCGTGTATCAAACCTTTATCTTAATTTGTCCAATCAGCCTTATACCAGGAGATGACTAAGGCAATATTTTAAACCCTCTGACTCTATTGCATTATCTTTTATTTTTTTACATTTTTTTTTTGCCAAAATTTACTTAGCTGTCTCCTTGATTATTTTATTATCATTCTATACACTGGTCTAAGTAATTATTCCCGTGTTTCCTTTCATGGTATCTTCAACATCTACTTCATTTTTTAAATAAAAAAGAAAACTCTGATGATCAATTAGTTTTTAATTGTGTTTTGTCCTTGTAAAATTAATGTCAGATGAACTGTACATTAATGTCGGTTTTTAATTGCTAGTAATTTGCAGACTATTCTGAATATTTTTTATACCCTGCCTCTCGTTAATCTTGCCTTTCCATCTTGGTAAAATTACATAATTCTCGCAAACCTGTTGGGGGAAAAGAAAATGCATGGTAATAAAATGATTCATAACATAACATGACGGTTTTTAACCCACAAAAAAAAAAAAAAAAGACGAACTAATGAATTACAAAAAGGCAATTATTTTTTATATGTGAGTTTACCGTTTTAAATGGGATTAAGGAGAAGGAATCATCAACCTAAAGCAAACAGTATAAAAAGCAGTCTTCGCCCAAATTAAAGCAGTTGCACCTCAAACTCAGGTGACCACAAATCACATGAAACTATAGAAAGAAAAACCCATGAAGTTCATAATTTCTGCGTTTGAATAAGGTAATAGCCAAAAATTATTACTGTTCTGTTATTAAGACAACTAGAGTCACTTCCTATTCCAACATTTTACAATTTTCTTATTAAAAAAATATCTATATTACAACGGTTCTCTCCTTACAGCAGTGAATTAAGAAAGATACAATCCACAATTATTTTTAAATGCTATCTATATAATCTTCTATACACAAATCTTTCATCATTATGTCTAAATACACATACATATGCACACAACAAAACAAATAATTGTTGCTCTAGCTGTAATACCCCGCTCCAACACATGGTATGATATTGTCCGCTTTGGGCCTAAGCCCACACTGTTTTGCTCTTGGGTTTTACCCCAAAAGGCCTCATACCATTTGAAGAGAACACACTACATATAAGTACATCTCCTTCTCCATACCCAGAGGCGATGTGGGATTGAGCACCTTGTACCCTGTCAGTGTGGTAACTTAGCTAAGGCTGCAAATGAACCAAGTCGAGCCGAGCTTGAGCCTGCTCGGGCTCGGGCTCGGGCTCGTTTGTTTGTGAGCTCACTCGGGCTCGGCTTGGGCTCGTGACGAGCTCGAAAAGCTGAGCTCGGGCTCGGGCTCGTCATTATTTAAGAAGCTCGGGCTCGGTTCAGGCTCGGCTCGTTTGATAAAAAAATTCATTCGGGCATGTTCAAGATCGTTTTAGCTTGTTCGTGAACGTAAATGAGCCTACACAAACCTATGTGCATGAACATAATCACGAGCTTACGAGCCCTAAACGAGCTCTAAACGAGCTTTGTTCATGAACATAAACGAGCTTATGTTCACGAGCTTACACGAGTCGAGCCCAACATTGTTCGGGCTCAGCTCGTTTATTAAACGAGCCTAGAAACCGAGCTCGAACTCGGTTCGTTTGCTTAACGAACGAGCCCGAGCCGAACCCTTAACGAGCCCGAGCTGCTCACGAGCAGCTCAGTTCATTTGCAGCCCTAAGCTCAGCCCAATGTCTATCTTTGCACCCGCCCACTCACACCCGTCCACAAGGGTTACTACAATCTACCCCCCCTACGAGTCCCGACGTCCTCGTTGGCACATTTCAAGCTGGGTTCAGGCTCTGATACCAATTGTAATACCCCGCTCCAACACATGGTATGATATTGTCCGCTTTAAGCCTAAACCTGCATGGTTTTGCTCTTGGGTTTTACCCCAAAAGGCCTCATACCATTTGAAGAGAACACACTACATATAAGTACATACCCTTCTCCACACCCAGAGGCGATGTGGGATTGAGCACCCTGTACCCTGTCAGTGTGGTAGCTCAGCCCAGTGTCTATCTTCGCACCCGCCCACTCACACCCATCCACAAGGGTTACTACACTAGCTATCTAACATGCATACATGAAAAATAATAACTTGAAGTTAGGACTCATAAAAAGTTCAAGAAGCATACTCCTTCAGTCTTCAATATCCTAGCAGTGCAGTGCAAACCATTCCTGTACGTTATTCCATGAGCTTCAGTATTGTGCTTTTGTAGCTTCACCTAGTAAAAAGATTTGGTGCATAAGAAACATAAAGTCCATAGATACCAAATAATTTTATTACTTTCAAAAATTACTATCAGTCTACCAAAAAAAAAAGAAGAAGAAGAAAGAAAGAAAGACTCAAGTATAATTAATTGGCCCATAGAGTCATTGATTTATCAATAGTCATGTACATGAAAAATACAAATTAAAGTAAGCAAGCAAAATGGACTTAAGAAAAGAGCCCAGCCACGGTAAGGAAGACAACGGAATAAGCTTGTCACAAAATTAGTTATAAAAGCTAGGTTACAAAAATGAGAATCGTTGCTATCATAATACCACCAATTTACTATATTATCGAGGAAAAATGAGCTTCAACACGTTATCTTGTGCTCATCTTGATGAACTACATTATTTCATTCAATTGCTATGTGGCTGGAAAGCGTTGTAACCAGATTTAAAAGGGCAACAACAAAGCACAGGGCCAAGCCATATCTAAACAATAACTCATTTTATTAATCTAAAATTACAGTTTGATAAGAAATTTAGGCACTTAAACACCTTTAGGTAAGTTACTCACATGCACCCACCATCATCCTTAAGGGGACTTGAACTCTCAACCTTCCATTTGGGAGGAAGAGGAGACACCGATTAAGATCAGGCTCGACATCAGGTTCAATGGGAAATGATATGGCAAAAGTAAATATACCCCACCACCTAGAAGTAATCCTGCTTTGAGACACTTCTTTATTTATTTGATAGTTCAGTCTAATTCTCGACTTGATACCATGAAAAGAAATGCAAGTTGCAAAGGAGCTCGAAGTGCAAAAGTATTGTTTCTTTACCACCATTCTATTTCTTAAAGATGCTTTACCATTAATGTTTATTTGATGCCAAAAGTTCTAGATGATTAATGGAACTTTTAAAAATTTTAATTGGGTATCTTCCCACAAGTTAGTTCATTACAGTATGATGGTAAAAGTTAACTTCAATCAAAGCCTCCAAGAATCAAGGTTGAAGATGTGATCATTCGGTTTTTAAGTACGAACAAACAGAATATTTTATGTATGAGCCTGGAGGCTAAGAACTAGAGGCCAGAAGAACACCAGAAGATCTTAGGAGGTTACTTCATCGTTGCAATTGATCCATCAAGCACCAAAGAACTAATGAAGTGAACAAAATTCTTCATAGTTAGCTTCTACTTGTTACTTCATAGAATGTCTGACAGAATGAAGTATCAAAATCATATAAACATTGCAAGGAACTAAAGTCAGTAAATTTATCACATGCCCATGCATGAGAGTGCAAACACAAACGGGTTAACAACTTTTAACCTTGTCATGGATGACAGTAGATTTATTACACATGCTTGTAGGCCTACTCAGCGTATTAAAATAAAGTGCAATTCATGAGTAGTGTTATAATAAAAGGCTGCATTATCTATACAAATACTCAGAAATCATTGTCCAGCCTACTTGGGGAATTAAAATAAAGTTCAATTCTTGAGTAGTGTTATAGTAGAAGACTGTAGTATTGATCCAAATACTCAGCAGTGAAAGGTTGCTTTGTAATTGCGGTTCTTCTAGTTCCCGAGGCAGCTGTCGTTTGATGCAACACTTGGGAATACACTAATGCCCAAGCTATTTGGGATACATAAAATGATGGGAAATGTGCCTTAAAATTTGCTGCATCCATATGGCCTCCAATCCAAGCTGGTCATTACCACATATATAATCTTTGAAGTCGAATTTCAGACACAGATGGAAAAGTCAATGATACAAGAATAACTTATTTTAGCAAATTACAATTTTTACTAAACATTCAGTATGTTCTTGATGTTAGATGCATTTAGGGTTTTAAGAATAGAAGTGTGTTATATTGTTATTATGTTAGATATGGTTATTTCTATAAATTAATAATTTACTAAGGATTATCAGGATCTTGTAAAGCCTCGAAATTGGCTTCCCAATGGAAAACGAGACACATTCTCTGATGATCAATCAATAATGAACATTGAAGAAAGTTTCATCTCTCGTTATTGTTATTTCTCTCCTCTAATTCTCCGGCCTTCTTCTCTCCACCGTCTTTATTCTATTTCTCTACTTTTATCTCTCTATTTATATTTGTCTAGTTTTATGAATTGATAAGCTGGGAAATCGCTTTTGCTCCATCCCATAATGTCACTTCTCTCATCTTTTTTCCCTCCCTCTTCTTTTCCTTTGTGAATGGTAGATTTGAAGACACATTCTAACAAATTCAATTCACTTCCCACCTTCAGTAGCCACAATCTACTCTAGTTCTCAAAATCATGCACTTGTCAGAGTATCAAATTTAGCATTTGCCCTTCCAGTATGGATAGACCAGGATCAAGATTCCCAATTTGAATCTTGAACATACACATAGTGAATCAAATGTAAAATAAAAATAACAAATAAAAAATGAATGTGTCTAAACAGATAAGAGAAATGGGTGAAAAGGAGCAGACCTTGACGGTATCGAAAGGATGACCGATGATAACAGTGGCAACACCGGCCAGCAGACCTGCCAAATAATCCTTATAGCCCGAGCTCTCCCCCATCTCTTTCTCTCTCTACTTCTCACCAACCATCGCTAACTCCCCCCTCTCTTCTCTCAGATTGGTCGAAACTTTTTGGAGGGAAGGTAAATGCAGTGTAGTGTAGTGCGTTTCGGTGACTCGATACAGTCCAAGATAATGCGTGCATATATATATATCAACTACATAATAGCATGCCCTCGCTAGTGGGACTTTTTTCCTATCAAATGAGCATCCTGCGGGTGAACAATTGGCCATGGATACGCTGTGCATTATATAATATAGGGGTGGAAAACTAGCGGGTTGGGCCTTATTGGACCCGTCGAATATGGACGGATAAATATGGGTTGTTATCCATGTTGAACCATTTTGTAGTAATCAAGTATGGACGATTCGAATATGGATCGAGTTAACTCGTTACTTCATATTTAACTCTACTAGACACGGTAGTGCCAAATCATATGTTTAATGCACCAATTCCTTCAAAGATTTATGTGTATATCATGTATATTGACCTTGTAATGTGTAAAATCAAATTATATACTACCTCCGTCCCATAATTCTTGGCATGTTTAGGGATTCCAACTTTTTATGGTGGGACCCACTTTTTAGTGTAATAATGTATGAATTTACATATTAGTCCTTGTTTGAAAGTTAGTATTATTATTATATGGTGGGTCCCACTTTTAGGATAGTAGAGTTTGGAAAGGGTAGTTTAGGAATCATATAATCCATTTTAGGAAATGGACATGTATTTTGGGACATCCCAAAAAGGAATAGTGGACTAAAATTATGGGACGGAGGGAGTATAAATTTTTGCATAATTGTCCTTCTATATTAACATTATGATTCTTTTTGTTTTGTTTTGAATCTCAACTTTCACTAATTTATATAATATATTTACACACTTCACTCTATTATGTACTACTTCAAACTTAGAAGTAGTTAATTGAATCATATAATAATAAAATTTTTAAAAATCCCTTTTTAAATCAAACAAACTTTCGGAATTTCTATTTAAGTAAAACTAGGATTTTCTTTAATTTTCAATTCAATTAAACATATCTTTCGCAAAAAAAGAAAAAAATTCAATTAAAGATTACGATTTACCGTAGATATTGGTTTTCTTTCAATGTAATATTTTATCTCAAGTACTTTGATATAAAAATTTCTTCCAACTCAAATACTTTTTATCTTAATCAAATACTTTTTATCTTAATCAAATATTTTTTTATCTTTCAAGGTAAACTTCCTATATTACGGAACTACTAATATATTAAATTTTAAAAAAGAAGGGCAATTATGTCATTATAAATATAAGAACCAAGCATTCTATCATATAAGAACCCTTGTGTAATTGGATCGTAAAGGAAGAAAGAATATGAGCTCCCAGTTTAAATTGTAAATAATATTAACTTTTTATTTTACACATTCAATACAACTTGACAACTTACTTAACCTTAAAAATGAAATAAAATTTCTGTATTTTTTGTGAACTTTTTTTATTTTTGGCTAGGCTTAAAACATGGGTATGTTCTTTCATTTGGCGTAAATTACTTCCAATGAATAAACATATCCCCGGTGCGTAAAACATATATACATACATACATACATACATATATATATATAGTACTATAAATAACATATCCACATATATATACATAGACGGAGAGAATAGATGCATGTAGAAGAGTGAGGGGCAGAATTGAAGAGAGAGAGTGGCAAATCAATGAGAGAGAGGGTGGGATCAAAAAGAGAAAAAGGGAAATATGTGAGATCAAAGAGAGAGAAAAAGGTTGGATAGAAGAGAGAAACTTTAATTCTCGTTTTGTTTTAGGGGTGGAAGATGGATTGAATATGGGTACCCATATTCAAACCGTATTCAATCCAACTAACCCGCAAATTAATTGTTTTATATTTATTCAACCCGTTTTTGACCCGCATAAGAAAATAAGTCATTCATATCCATTTTGACTGAGTGAATATGGGCGAATTAGCAAATTTGAACCCAATTTGCCACCCCTAATATAATATACCTTATACACATCCCTGTTACTTACACGTGCTATTGCAATTTTGTTACGCATTTTACATGTAAACAAATATTACTTATTGGTTACAATTGTTGTAACATTTTATTACTAGTATTACAGTGTTTGAGAACTATCACCCCATTAGTTACAACATGTATTATTATGTTTTGTTATGAGTGTCGCATATCATTTAAGTATATATCACCTTCTTTAATAATTATAACAAAGTATTATACCACATGTAACCAAAAGGGTGATATGTGTTTTAATGATTACGTGTAATCAAAAGATTAATATCTGTTTTAATAAGATGTAATAGTCGTAACAAAACATGATTCCTCGTGTAACTAATAAGTTGATAGGAGTTCTTCAAGCATAACAAGACGTTATACCACTCATAAGCAATATATTGATATTTGTTTTGATGAGATGCAATAGTCGTTACAAAATTGTGAAACCCCATATAAGTAATAAGGTGATAGAATTGTATATTGCATTGTGTATGATGTATCTTGCTTTATAACGTGGCAAAATTGTGACCAATACTTATTTCACTTGAGGAGATTGCATGAATCACTAGTGCCCCGTTTGAACATGTGATCGGAGATAGATTAGTGTATGGCTATGTTAACAAGGTTATAGTAAACTGTAGAAATGTCGAACATTAATTATTGAGAAAGATAGATATTGGCACTTATGTTTAGTTGGAAGGAAGGATGTGATAGAAGTAGTTCCTCTTGTTTGGTTAGAATGAAGGAAATAAAGATATTTTTTAGGGCAACATACACTCACCCCCCTGCGATTTGCTCTAACTACACATATATTTATAATTTGGCAAAAACTACACTCACACTGTCTGAAGTTTGACACATGATTACATTAAATCTCAACACTGTATGCATTTTTTTTTATCCCTCCATTGACTTAAAGGACATTATTGACCTCATTTTCTTTTTTCGATTATATAAAGCTATCCTTATTTTTCGTTTAACCTTAAGTCACACACACATATATTATTATAGCACTAAAAATATATTGCAAATTTTATTAAATATATATTTAATACATGTTATATTACATATTTTATTAAAAAATAAACTTAAATTTAAATAAATTTACTAAAATTACGTATATTACAATTTGAGAAGGAAAATTTTCAATTTAATATATGTTATATTTCGTATATTACAAATTTTACTAAAATAAATAAAATTTTAATGTAACATACGTTATTTTAGTAAATTTATTTATTTAAATGTAAACTTACTTTTTTAGTAAAATACGTAATATAACATGTATTAAAAATATATTTAATAAAATTTGCAATATATATGTGTATGTGTGTGTGTGTGTAGCTTAAGGTTAAAAGGGAAGTAAAGATAAATTTGTCTAATTGAAAAAGAAAAATGAGGTCAAGAATGTCCTTTGAGTCAATAGAGAGATAAAACAGACAATACATATAGTGTTGAAGTTGAGTGTAATCATGTGTCAAACCTCAATGGTGTGAGTGTAGGTTTTGCTAAATTATAAATATATGTGTAGTTAAAGCAAACCTTAGGGGGTGTGAGTGTATTTTGCCCTATTTTTTAAAAGTTTTTTATCCTTTTAAAATTAGACGGAAAAAAAATAAAAGTTACCCTACAAATATATAATATCAATTTTAACTTTTAATACTTGTTAAACTCTACACAAGTTATCTCACAAATATAATAAGGGTATATAAAAAATATAAAACTTTCGTTCCTTTCTTTACAATATATATATATATACACACACACACACATATATTTGTCATTCCATCCATCCCTCCCCTCTCATTCTCACACATTTTTCCACCCCTCCAACGAAAAGGAACATTAAAAAAAGAGTAATAATAGGTATAATGAAAGTCACTTGGTGATAACTTTTCACGCTATAAATAATTATCCTAAAAAAAACATAAAAAACAACTTTCACCTTTTTACATGTTGTCCTCTATAGTAATAACAAAAAAATTTAAAAATTAACAAATAACTCGTCAATTGGAATAGAGAACTACAAAAGTTCAAATTTATTTTTTAATTTTTGTAATTTATCCAGAAAAGAAAAGAAAAGACCGTTAACAATTTCAATTATGAAATTCATATAAAATAATAAGAAAAATTAATAGTGTAATGAAAGTTATTATCCAATAAGTAGTTGAATGTCTCTCCATCCATTGGATGTGAAAGTAAAATAAATATTTGAGTTCCACATACCTTATTGATAGACGGTGAGTGATTTGATTTCTCATTCGGTGGTGACTTTAAGTATGTGTATCATTACTCAAATAAGTAATCTAAACATTTTTCTCATTTTCTTCTGTGTCATAAATCTTCCATTTTGAAAAGTTAAAAAGATTGTAAACTACTATTGTCTTTGTCGGAGATTATTTTGATTATACAATCTTGTAAAATGGTTGTGATTTAAGTTACACAACCATTTCAAAGGGTGTCGCTCTACGTTTTGCGTGCGAATTAACATTTTAAAGACAAATTCTTTCCGAATTCGCAAATTCAATTTTGTCAATTTTCAAATTCAATTTGTGAATCCTTTAATTCATAACAATTTTTCATCTCTTGAATTATAAACAATTATATGTGACATTTACCTAAAATGTGCCTAAAATACTAAATAAAAAAGATTAGAAATGTGAGAATTAAGAGTGAACCTACAATATTGATAAATAACAAGAAATTATTTTTATGTTGTCGTCCATTGCATATTGATCATTTATGCTTCATTATTTATTTGATAAATGTTCAAATATAAGAGATATTCAAATGAGTAAAATATATAGCCTAAAAATATTAAATGTGCGTGTACACACACATATAATTGCAAACAAAATATATAGACATCTTTTTGTTTTACTTTATTTAATCAAGATACTTATTATTTTAGAATTCCTTAAAATAATCCTTTCATGTGCTAAAATTTAAACAATATCTGTTTAAGAAACTAGAATAAATATATAAATTTCTCATGTCACATTTCCTTAAAAATAAAATAATACTATAGTTTTTGTATTTTAATTATACTAATATTATGTCTTATAACATAAGAAATAAGATTACTTATAACTCAAATACATTTTATCGCGCTTATGACATTACAATTTTATTATTCCACTAAATATATAATAATGTTTAGCATGTGTACAAATATTGAAACATGCACACATATTTATAATAGCATACGAGTGTAACAAAATATTATATTTTGTCGCTTTTGCGTTCTTGCTCTCAAATTTGCTTCCACTTCCACTCTCGTTTTGTGCGACTTTGGTTGTGACTCATGAGCTTTCAAGTTCGAAGTTCCAATCCAACGACGATGATATAAAGCATTTAGGTTCCATAAATTTTTAATTATTGATTGAGAAATTTTTTTTTTATGTAAAATTTTGTATTCTCATGTGGTTACATAATTAATTTATTTTTGCTTGCTATATTTAACTGATCCATATTGTTACATCAAAATATAATAAATGTAATTTAGAAATCAGTTGTTGTAAGTTAAAACCAAGAAGAGAACTATTCATCCCTCTAAATCTATTTTGAGCCTAACAAATTTTTTATTTTTTTTGGAAAGTTAAGTTGTATAAATTGTATTAATATTTACAACAGGCTTAAACTCGTACATGAAGAGTTCACAATTGAGAAGACCCAAACATGAGTAAAGCCAGGTACAGTCTAAGGCCTATTCACTGATCCATATTGATCTAGAACAATTCAGTGGCAAACTGAGGAGGCAATCCTAACCTAAAGCCTCTGAGATTCTGTCCGGCGGCTCTAGCGGTGGTCTAATAAAGGAAGCAGGAAGGTCCCATTCATTCACCACAATTCGTGCTCCATACGAGTCTTTGACATTCATTGAGGTAAGTTTGTTCCTTACCATGTCCACAATGTTTCTCAGGAGTGTCGATTGTGATCTCCTTTTCTTTTTGAAAATTCCAGCATTGTGGTCAGCCTATACTTTGTAAATGGTGGTGGATAGTACCAGCTTGCTGGCAGCATTGGAGCAATGTGGAAACGACATTTTTCCTTGATGAAGGATCAAATTTGCCCTAAGAATGGACATGCAAATAATAGGTGGGAGTGTGTTTCCAAAGCTAAGAGGCAATGCTGGCATACGTTTAAATCATGCCTTATGCATTTCCTGTCCATAGTTGCAAGACATTTCTGAATAGCGAACCACATTGTAAATTTGCATATTGGAATTGAGAAGTTGTTCCATGCAATATGATCCCACAGAACTTGTTACGGTTTTAAGAGCCATACCATGGTGTGTTTCATCGAGTGCAAGTCATTAGGAGAAGGAATCCACCAAGCAAGGTCTGGGTTGGAGTTTAGAGGCTCGAGCAGAGCAAGTTCCGGTAATTGATTAGTCAGAGAAAGTAGGAAGTTCCAACTGTTGATGGTACTTAGGGAAGAAACTTTTTGCCCCAATTGAATTGGTGATTCTCGAATGAAGCCAGGGCTAACCCTATGCATAAAGGGCCTTCGTTCACCTAATTGTCCTCCCAAAATAAGGTGCGATCTCCATTGCCCACTCTTATCCTTATCATAGACTTTGCAATACCTCTTAGCTGTAGAATCTTCTTCCAGTTCCATGAGCCAGCTTGTGGAATGTTGATGCTCCAGATGCACCTTCCTCTGATGAGTTGCACTCTCACCCAATGACACCAAATGTTACTCCTACTGTATGATAAAATGCACCATAGATGTTTGAGGTTTGCTGCTTTATTGAGTTTAGCAATGTTGTGTAATCCCAAACCCCTATTAGCCTTGGGTTGACACACTGTTGCCCATGCAACTTTTGCTCCTGCACTATTGAGATCAGTATATATCCATAGGAAGTTCCTCAATACCTTGTTGATGTTAGTTAGCATAGATTTAGGGAGAATGAATAAGGTGCACCAATACAACATCATGCTATAAAGGATAAATTGTATCAATTGGATTCTCCCAGCATAGGATAACAATTTAGATGTCCAGCTTCCCATCTTACTAGTAATTCTGTCCACAAGGCACTTGCAATCAGTTGCCTTAAGCCTTGTGGAGATGAGTGAAACTCCTAGGTATTTAATAGGAAGTGCACCACATCTAAATCCTAGTAAGAGCTTAATTTGATCAATGGTGATTGGGGAAACTCCAAAAGTGAAGAATGTACTATTGGAGTAATTGATGACAAAGCCAGAGAAGGATAAAAATAAGTTAAGTGCATTGTGTAAGACAGATATGGAATCAAGACTCCCATGTGAGAAAAGCAATAAATATTGGGACAAAGAGAGCTTCTTACATCTTGAATGAAATTTAAAAGTAGGGTTGTTAGAGATGCCATGGTTGGTGATCAATGAAAAAACTTCCATAGCAATTACAGAAAAAAGATGAGAGATAGGGTCCATTGCCTTAGTCATTTTACCCTTTTAAAATGCCTATGGAATTCACCATTCACATAAATTATGAATGATGGGGAAGTTACACATGCTTTGATCGAAGCAATCATAGGGGGTGGAAAGCCAAAAAGGGAAAAAGAGTTAAGTAGGAAATCCCAGCCAATTGAATCAAAGGCTTTTTTAATATCCACCTTGATTACACATCTAGGTGGGCATAGATGTTTATGGTAGCTTGTCATAAGTTCCTGTGCAATCATTACACTGTCACTTATATGCCTTCCCTGAACAAAGGCATTTTGGCAAGGATCAATGATGGAGGGGAGAGCCAATTTGAGCTTATTTGCAACTAGCTTTAAGATGCATTTATAAAGAGTATTGTAGCATGAGATAGGTCTGAAATCATCAACAGTGGTTGGGTTAGGTATTTTAGGGACAAGAGCAATATAAGAATTATCGATCTCTTTAAGGAGTTTTCCATTAAGGAAGAAGAGTCTAATGGCCCTAAGGATGTCATTACCTAGTATAGGCCATGCATGTGTTAAAGAAATGAGCGTTATACCTATCAGGGCCAAGAGACTTATCATTGTTCAGTGAAAGAAAGCATGACTTGATTTCAGTATCAGATGGAATGGAATTGAGGATTGGAATGAGGTGCTGAGGGATTGTTTTAGTGATGAAAGGCTGCAAAGCAGTGAGTCCTGGATATGATGGGGGTGCACAACCTAAAAATTTTTGGAAGTGAGACAGTACCTCATCCTTAATAAGCTTTCCATCATCAAAGAGGTCTCCATTGTGAAGCTGTAAACTCGTAATCTTCTTCCTGTTAACTTTAGAGTTGAAAATCTTGAAGAAGAATGTAGTAGCCTAACAAAATTGTTTACAGAAAACAAATGCTCTTTATCTCAAGATTTATTCATTTGTTTCAAATTACAATGACTATTATTTCCCCAAAAAATAGTGAATTACTCTTACACACATAAATTAAGCCTAGCAAGTAGTAAGTTTAGCAACTAATATTGTGTTTGAATAAATCAGATGGAAAAGAAAAGAGAGAGGATGATAATTGTCATGGAAAAGAAAAGAAAAAAAAAGAAGTGAGGCGTTAATATTTGGCTTGAATAATTAAAGAGAGGAAAAGAAACAAAAATGATTATTTCATTTTGTGAATAACAATGGCAAAATATGAATTAAAAAAATAAAATAAAAAATAAAGAGAACAAAACAGGAATTCAACACCGATATATAGTTTATTTTCAAATCCTGCCGGTCTGTCACTTCATTCTCCTTCTAATTCTATTTTTTCTCTTTAATCAAACACGAAATAAGCTAGATCTCCTTTATCTCTTATTTATTTTTTATCCAATTAACAAAATCGAAACTATAAGATATATATATATTTTGAAGATTGAAATTCCTTTAAAACACGAGAAGTAAAAATTGAAAGGGTGAATTGAGCTTGAGTAACTTGAAGATAATTTTTTATAGTTTGAGATCAAATTCAAATGTAATTTCTTTTTTGGTCGAAGTTTTGAATTAAATATTTCACTTTTACCTTTGTAAAGGGACTTGTTACGCCTTTCAACCTAATATTTATAATTATGAATTTACCTCATTTCACCATAAAAAAAAAAAAATCTATGATCTCGCTCTCTCTATACACAAAATAATAAAAAAAAATAAAAACATCAAAGGATAATTTGAATTGAATAAATGACCCATATAAGTTTCAATAAAAATTTGACCATGAGTTTGTTTGATAATTCTAGCTAATCACGTGTGATTTTCTTGTTTTGTGGAAGGAGAAAATTATTTTATAAAGAAAAATGGATCAAAATTCTCTTCGGAAAGAGAAAGAAAAATCAAGATTTCATCTGATGGAAAAATTCATTACTATCAATAATAAATTTCATTATTATAATAATGCAAAATTCACATCTAAGCAAATAGTAACAAAATTCAACAATTTGACACTAAAAACAGTTAACATGAATGGTGATGAATTTCACGAAATCGTGAAAAAGGTGATTGGGGAGGATTTTGACTCCCATGAATACTCACTGTATGTTTATAGGTAATGATCACTTATTACAGGACTGTATTAACATAACTCTAGTATCTAATATTTTCGAGTATGAAATCTTAATTTGTATGAAGATCTATGATTATTTCCTCCAATTTACCCAAATTAAAATGTAAGTTTGTGCAAATAAATGAATAATTATAATCATCTTCTACACTAGTGCGCATGTGAGAATTTTGTTCCCTACGTTTTTTGATAGACAAGTGTATGATTTAAAATTGAACGAGTTGCATTCTAATGGTTTAAGTACTGTAATGCCCTCGTAAATACACGCGGCATTCAAAGGAAGCATGCCACAATTTCCATATACACACTTCACTACACGCTTTATATGTCATTATATATATCGACGACATATATGGAATTTTGGTAAGACCACGAGCCGGAGCCTCTACCCATCCGCTTCTCTCTCCTCGCTCTCTCTTTGCACAACAGAGGAGGAGGAGAAGACACACTCAAAAGTCTCAACCACCTTCACCTCTCTCTCTCTCTCTCTCTACCACTGCAATCATAGAGCTCCGACTTCTCCATCTCTAGCTCCGCCGCCGCCACCACCTCATTAACTAACAGTTTTTATTCGAATAGCGTCAATGCCAGCACAAAAGCGTTCTTACGAGACCCATCCGGAAGAGGACGATTCTCCGCAAGCCGATCAAAGCCACCACGAACAAGCTGAAGATGGAGACGGTACGTATATTGCTCGATAGCTTCGAATAAGCACAAAATGTCAACCATAATACGAGTTGTGTTCAACATTTTGGATGAAATTTTGATTATTATTGTGCTTGTGGTCTCTGCGAATCTTTTATATTTCTCAGAATCAGATGGAACCCCTTCGCGTAGTGGTGGAGAGAAAGACGAGTACGTTATCTATCTCCACTTCCCTTCCTATTCACTATATTGGGGTGATTGTCGATTTTATGACCGTTTGATGCGTGAAATGAACGAGTTTGGTTTGAGATCTGCATGTTTTGTTTGGTTGTGCGGTTACTCTGTCTATGTCATGAGCATTGTGGAAGACAAACTCTGCGTGACGGAGTTTCCGAGTACTTTGAATTGGTCAGCGCTGTTTTTTTTTTTCAGTAATTGGAAATTATCTCTTTCGTTCTTTGTTTATGGGAACAGTGCGTTGAGAGAATGTTAGCGAAGTTTGGTTTTGGATCGTCTGGACCATGATGTCGAGTTTGGTCTTTTTTATTTGAATTGTTATTTCTGCGTGAGTCATTGGCTGCATGTTGCCCCTGTATCTGCTTATAGTGATTTGATTTGCTTATGTGCCTCAGTTTGCACGGAGTTGCTGATAGGGAATTCTTTGGTGTAGTGGTTGTGAGGTTGTCTAGTTTCCATGTATGCACTTATTCATTCTAAATATGAAGTTTGGTTTTTGATAAATGTTCTCGAGCTCCCTTAATTTTTTTTGGGAGTCTAACTTAGATCAAGCTTACTGGCTCATTACTAAGGTCACGCATCACAGATTATTAGCCAGGTAAGCCTAAAAGGCTTGCTAAAATACACTATTAAGAACATACTCTTATATCATAGGCAATCAATATTTTTTTTGTTTTTTATATGATGGTGATATCAATCTGTCCATATCCATTGGTGGCTTTCATGAATTATGTTTGTTGTACAATTTAGTTTTATTATGTAGGCCAACAATGAGAAATGATGGCTGGATTCTCCATTTACATACCCATGATGTGGAATTCACCAGTGATATTATTTTATTTTTTCATGGTCCACAATATGTTAAGATGAAAATTTCAGATCAACCTATAAACACTACAGTTTGATCTTGCTCTCTTGTATGGGGTGCATGCTACACTAAGCTGGCAGCCTCATGATCGATTTGCAGCTATGTTGATGATCCAAGTTATAGGCTCAACCATGTAGCATATTCCTATATATGTGTATTATTGCATGGCAAGTTCTGGGTAATGTACCGTTCAATTTGAATGTAGAGGTCTGAAAGAACGTACCCTTGGGTTAATTGCCTTCTCCCTGGGAAAAAAAATTGTCCTTCTCCCACATTTGAATTGTTGCAAGTTAAATCAACTGCAACTGCTTAATATTCAAGATGGAACTAGTTCTCCCAGGAGCGTGTACTAATCAGCAAAGATTGGTCCAGCTTCTACATTGCCCACCGAGTTTGGTTGCGAGAAATTGCTCCATAAGATTCTAGATAAATTTTCTGGGAATGTGGAATTAGTTGAGGCGGCTTACATTGATCCCCACTTAAGAAGTGAGAACTACTGTTAAATTATTCAGTTGCTCGAACCAGAGGCTTCTGTGGTACTGAACTCAATTGTTGATTAATATACCTTTGTTTCTGGCATTGCTTCAGGTGGTGATGGCGACAATATTGGGTCACCGACCTGCCTTCTTTTTTCTTTTTTGCCTGGGGGAGTTTGTGTGACACTAGAACACATCTACTTTTCACACCACTTTGAGAATTGTGCGCTTCATAATTTGGATTTCAATTGTTTGTATCACCTTGCTAAAACTGTAACTCTGCATAGAAGTGCTCACTGGATCTATCAGAGGGCATAACCCTGAAATGGTGTCTCATAGTATGCTATTGCAAGTGAGATGTTCCTTTGTGATGTTCACTGAGGCAATTAATGTATTCATCATGAATTCTATATTATCGTCTTTGACCACATTACTAGGCGTAGATGCAAATGTTATATATTTTTGCCAGGATGCATGAAAAATTATAGAAAGGTGAGTTAAATCTCAACTAAACTCACCAACTCCCAACAATAGAAAGGTAAATTAGATTTACTTAAATTAAGAAGGCATTTTTGACTATGTTACTCTTTGGAACAACTTCATCCCCCAAATGCCCTTTACATGTCAAACTCATGTTTTTGACAATATGAATTGAATTGGCTCTTCATTGGCCAGAGTCTGTTTCTTAAAACTAGCGTTTTGGAGCCCATTGTACCAGTTCTACTGCAAGCTTCCTAGTTTTTTGGTTTTCCACATGCTTGTGAAAATCATTTTTTTCATTTCAATATAATCATTTGGTATGGATTTTAGATCAGATTTGCCCTTGATTATTGTGATTACTGATTATCTGATAAAAAGGTTTCTGATAAAAAGGTTTCCTGTTGGTGTGGGACAGGGGTGGTGGTGGTGTTGGAGTTTCTTTGTAGGCAGAAGTGTGTTTGTTCCATTTTTGGGTTAACCTGTGTCCTTTCTGATAAGAGCATGAGTATTTTTAGTATTTTCAATTATTGGATGGCCTATCTGGATTTTGCATCATATATGTATGTACCAATAATATTTTTGAAACATCTGTGTGTATTAAATAAAAGGGGGAACTCGTGTGTATACATTGGTCAGTCTATTTTCCAATAATATAGTTCTTGATATGCAAATTTTGTATTTATTTATTTGCAGATTTGTCATTGTGAAATTGGCAGAAATACGCAAGGAAGTACAATGTCCAATTTGTTTAGGTACTAATTTAAGTTTTTAAAGATTTGATATTTTTATTTAAAATGGGTATCTTATTGCAAGTGAGCATAAATTTTGGGGTTCTTCTGTATCTAGGATGAAGGGGATGCAAAAAATGTATTAGATGCTTGAGAAAAGTAAGAGTCACAATTTGATTTTTTGCATATATATATATATATATATATGTATATACATGTGTGTGTGTGTGTATGTGCTTTACAAGGAATATTTGATCGTTTGGATATCAAGTGACGATTTGTTGCAAGCAAGCACAATGTCTATTGTTTATTTTATGTTTCTCAAGAATGGTTGTAAAGGAGGTGAGTCTGATACTCACCGATATATCGGTGGGTATTGGAATCACATCAGATTCGTCCAAGTCCCCAATGACTTGAATGAGTCTCTTCCGCGTCTGCCGAGTTAGAACAGTATCATCAATACTTTACTGACTTGGTATAGTTGGCACTTCTTCCATGGTGTGCGAGGTTGATAAAATTCCACGACTTCGGTTTCCAATACCTCACGTAATCTCTGTTACACCGTGACCTCGTCAGCAACATAAAAACAATGTTAAAGGTAATCACGTCTCTAATAAGAGTTGGACCTCATCACTGGAGTTAGAGATTTTGACTAGTAAGTTGGAGTCCACAAATAAGGACTCAAAACCATAACTTGGCTCAAAATGTAACCAATGGACCAAAACAAATGACCAAAAAAAACTTTTACTCCTATAGGTTGAAATATGAGAAAACATATTTGAAATTGACTCCCAGGATTCTAACTTATTAACTAAAAATAAAATAAGATTCAACTCTGGCAGAAACTTGATAATTAAGGGTCTCAAGTGTGCTCCATCTTGATGTTCTATTCATTTTATTTATTTATTTTTTAATTTTCTTATAGACATCATCACTGCTTTGTATGTCTAGGGATCATTCGGAAGACAAGAACAGTTATGGAATGCCTGCATCGTTTTTGCAGAGAATGCATTGACAAATCTATGCGTTTGGGGTATGCATTGAAATTATGTTGTCTTCTTTTTCATAGATAGACTAGTGTCTGTAATCTTTTTCTTATTCAAATTGATGTGTGACCTTCAATGCAGGAATAACGAGTGTCCTGCTTGTCGCACACATTGTGCTAGTCGTCGTTCTTTGAGAGATGATCCAAACTATGATGCCCTCATTGCAGCTTTATATCCAGATATTGATAAGTACGAAGAGGAGGTATTATTTGACCAGTGCCCTGTAGCTTATATATTGAAAAGTGATTTTACTCTTACTGCTCTTTCATGTCAAGCACTTCTTATACTCTCTGTGGTTGCAGGAATTGGCTTTTCATGAAGAGGAGAAGGCTCGCAATAAGCAGGTGAGAATGAGATCTTTCCAGGTTCACATGCAAGCATATACGCATCTGCATGCATGTTTGTTCAGATTCACTTTTCACATGTGTTAATGACTCCAATTGTTCACATCTGTAGTGTGCCATAACAAGTTATGGAAAGAATGCAGTTCGTTTCACTGGAAAAAGGCAGAACAGGTGAATTGTGAAATTTTCCTTGCGTTTTTTTGCTGAAACGAATTGCATGACCTCCTGTAAATGTGAATTTGAAGAAACCTGAAGGGATTGTAGAATGAACAGCTGTGGTATAATTGTGCCTTGTAACTTTTTTGGGAACCTGAGGAGATCTTTCCATGGTCACATGCAAGCATTTATACCTGTGCATGCATTGTTTGGATTCTAGGGGTGGCAAAATTCGATGGGACCCGCTAACACCACTTGAACACGACACTAGCGGGTTTGGGTTGACATTATTCGTCTTCGTGACATTAATAGTGTTCGTGTCATAATCGTGTTAGCCCATTTAACCTATTTAATTGATTGTGTCATGTTCGTGTTTGTGTTTTGGAGTTTTACCCGATTAGACCTGTTTAATTAATCGTGTCAAGTGAATCCATAACCTGTTTTAACCCAATTACTATGGACATTTCTATTATTTCAATACAAATTCAATATGGATATTGTTTTTGGTCTTTTTTTTTGTAATTGTATTGTCCCAATTATTCTTTTTTTCATGAATTTAGTTATCTATTATCTCAATTCTCAAAATTTTCAAATATTTGCATTTTATACTAAGTTAATAAACCAGTTACATGACCCATTTAAGTTAAATGGGTTAAACAGGTCAATCCACGTAACTTGTTTGATAAACGGGTCGTGTTCGTGTCAAGGGTCCCTGACACGATTATTAAATGGGTCGTGTTCGGGTTGACCTGCTTAGTAGAATAGATCGACATGAGATGATTATGAGCCGTCAACATGAATTGCCACCCTATTGGATTCACTTCACATGTTTTAATGATTCTTTTGGTTCACATCTGTAGTGTGGTATAACAAGTTTTGGAAGGAATGCAGTTCGTTCCACTGAAAAAATAAAAAATAAACTCCAGGACAGGTGAATGAAAATTTCCTTTCATTTTTTTTTCTTTTTTTGGTGATATGAATTGCATGGCCTCCTTTAGATGTGAAACTCAAGGAACCTGAAGCGATTGTAAAATGAACAGCTGTGGTTGAATGGTGTTGTATAACTTTTTTGGGACCCTTGCTCTTGCATATTGATCATAATATTGAATGAAGTATTTTATGAAGTGGCTTTTGATCGCTGCAGGGGCAATAGATGCAGACAATATCATAGCCAAAGTAGATCTCTCCTTTTGTTTTCAGTGTTGCTCCCAGACCTAATTTCAGATGTGTTTGAACAGATCCAAGCTTCAATAACGCAGACTTTTCGACGACAATCAGATGCTCTAGGCAGGAAACGCGCAACAGCTAGAGCCACGGCAGCTGCATTTGTACGGAGATCACAAGGCAATTATCGAAATTTGAGGGGGAGGAGAAACCATCGAGCCTTTGAACTCCAAGGATCCGAAGATGATGAGGATGCTAATGGAAATGATGGTGGCAAAGATTCGTCTTCTGCTGATGAGCGCTGCACAGAAGTCAAACCAAAAAGATGCAAGAGATGGGGAGGAGCTCGGCTTTGGCTTTCACAGCCTTCTTCAGCAGCAACCAGTGCTGATGGAGTCTGTGATGAAAACTACTCAGAAGTGAACAGAGAATCAGTTGGTGCATCTGTAGGGCTTGTTGGCAGCTCAGAAATGCTTGCATGGGGCAAAGGTGGCATGCGGAGTCACACCCGACATGGTAGTCTGAGTGGTGGCAATGGCAAAATTGCCAGGAACAGCCGCCTCTCTAAGTTCATCGATTTCCTTCGGAATTTAGGAGAAAAGGATGATGTGGTAATGATGAAATGCATCTTTTGGTGATGATCTTGAGGACTTTGCTGCCACGAGGAGTTGTAAATCCCATATTTGGCTATGTATTGGCACATGCCAATACAAGGCCAAATATCTTTAGTCCCTTATTGACAGCTGAGTTTTTAAGATCATCTCAGATTTCTTTTGAATTGTTTATTTTTTAAGGCCTTCACCTATGGCACACTGACGTGATCAATATTTTGCTTCCTGTCATTGCAGTCGGATATCCATCTCAAACTGGTCTCTTTGGATGAAGAAAGAGTACCCAGTTTGCAGCGTCCGCACCTTTGCTGCAGGCCAACCTTGTCAGTCAGACATCTACACCAAGTAAATCTACTGGCACTTTAATCTTCAATATTCATTTTACTATACTAAATTGAATTGTGGATAAGCTTCCTCCCTAATACCCAAGATTGGTTTTCACATGTATGTATTTATGCAGTATGTTGCCCTCCAGACTCCTTTGCAAGCTGAAGACATCGAAATATTGGTTGTGAAAGAGCTGCTGCCTTACAAACTCAGCTCTTCAACTTCTGCAAGTGTTTCAATTTCCAAATCCAGTGTCTTATATCCATGCAAAGATGAGTTCCTTATATTGAAAGAGGATGAAACAATGGCGGGACTGCAAGCTAGGTGCAACTTTAGTCGGGGCCATCTCGTAAGCAGATATAAGTTATATAACTCAGATTTATACAGGAAAACACACACACACACACACACACGTGCGTGCGTGTGGAAGTTGTGTTTTATTATTCACAATTTTCCATGAGCAATTTATGTTTTGGAGTTTTCAAGAATCAAATTTTCATGTATTTATATACATATATATTTTGGTTCTGTTTTCAGCTTCTGGCATACCGGCAAAAGTCATCAGGTTTAGGAAACTCATGAAGAATTGGCTGGCTTTGTCGCTGAGGACAAGGGACACATCAATTCATGTTCTGTAGGTGGATAAAAAATATACTTGCACAAGGGTGGTGAGTTTATCATCTGATGTAGCTTTAGTACTGTCTCTAGAATTTAATGTTTTAGGAAGTTTAGAGTACAAAGAGAAACAATGAGATTGTAGAGTCAGAAAAAGGTACAGTGCTCTGAACCTTATGCTGCTTATGTTATGATGCATTTACTTGTATAATACGTCTGAATTTTGCCATCATAATCCCATGACCACTCCATAACTCACAAGAGCTTCATCCAAACCACTTGACGGTGGCTACACAAAGAGAAAAGCTATTACCTAGTGTGCTATTAGTTAATCAGGGATGTCGGGAGGAATAAATTCAGTATAGACCAACCTTCCATATAATACAAAATTTTGGAACTGCAGAAATGTTCCAAATATTTTTCTAGAGGTATGATCCATGAAGTCAATGATACTTTATGAGTACCTGACCTGAGAGGGTTGTCTGATATATTAGGAATCTCAGATTCAGATATGATAATTAATAACCAGAGTTGTTATTATGTTGGCTTAAATATCCCTGCTTTTTTGTGAGACTGCCAAATTATGGCTTGGTGTTGCGACAGTGGATCATTTTAGCATCATTGAGAGGGTTTATTGGTAGTATGGTGGTGGGGATAACCCAAGATGGGGTTCACATTTAAATCCATCTCATCTGTTGACTGGTACACACACCCATTATCCACAACATGTTCTTAGTGAGACTTGAACTCTCAACCTCCCCCTTTGGGGAGGAGAGATCATACCATTGGGTTTTTATCATCTTTGTATTGTGTAGAGGGAACCTTCTTCTCTTTGCTTATGATGTTGATTGGCATAGAGATCATACCATTGGGTTCTCATCATCTTTGTAAGTCTAGAGGGAACTTTCTTCTCTTTGCTTCTGATGTTGATAGGCATAGAAATATTAGATCACATGGAATCCATGAATGAGGTAGGATCTGTTGCATTCGTTTTCAATTGATTAAGCAGCAAAATTGTACTAAAACAAATGAACTTGTACGTATTAACTTAGTTTGTGAAAGAGAGTCCTTTTAGCTTGTAATATGCTTATTAAGTTATTTGTTTAGTTTTCCTTCTCAGTTAACTTATTGATTTTGTTGAAGATTGATAATTAAAATGCTGAATTAGTGAATGCATTACTATCGCCTATGGGCTCCCTGAATCTAAACCTTAGGCATGGTACACGGATGAACACACTGGTGAACTTGTTGGTTACTGATGTGCTCTGAGCGTAACTATGCTTAGTCTAAAATTTACATGATGAGAACATCTACCTTTGTGGTTTTAGTTTAGCCCAAAAGTTTCATTAAGAGA
Source organism: Cornus controversa (assembly GCA_026545225.1). Classification (NCBI taxonomy): domain Eukaryota; kingdom Viridiplantae; phylum Streptophyta; class Magnoliopsida; order Cornales; family Cornaceae; genus Cornus; species Cornus controversa. The sequence continues at coordinate 63,549,949 of CM048849.1, read as the reverse complement.
ACCAGAGACAGACTGACCTATCACTTGCATATTTTGGGGAGTTTGTTTTCAACAGTTTATTGTTTAGTGCAACTGTAAATCACCTTTCCCAGCTTAAGTGATGACTATAATAGTTTCTCTTTTGGAACATTTCACGCTGAAATGATTCACGTGTTTCTTTACACCATTGAGCCTCAAACCACTCTCGACACGGCGTATTAGGAGGACTAACATGTTGCAACAATAATAGCATCCCAACTACTAATGCTATGTGGAATTGTTTGAAATTCGCAAATTATACCGTGCCATGTGACCTGATGAAACAATTATTTGAAATCAATGAAGGTCGTTGTTTGGGTATTCTGGAGTGAACTTTATAAATATGTGTCTTGCTTGTGTGTTTGATATTTTTTTTGGATTAATTTTCGCAACAAATTACTAATTAATACAAACTAAAGGACCAAGACACTCATTTTTAGACCAGAATACCTAAAGTAGTGTTTGATATTTTTTTTGGATTAATTTTCGCAACAAATTACTAATTAATATAAACTAAAGGAGCAAGACACTCATTTTTAGACCAGTCTCTTCTGAGAGTTCAGTACAGTTAAAATAAAATAATAATAATTATCTTCCATTCCAGAAGTTGAAGGATCAGAAATTATTATTCTTCAAATTACACCATTTATTGAAACAGTATAGGATAGTAAAACTGTGAAAACTGCTCGTATTCCTTGTTCTTTTCTTTTCTTTTCTTTTTCTACCAAAAGAGTGAAAAAAATAAAATATCTTCCTCTTTTTTATTTTTATGACATTACCGTTCCTGTTATCTTCCATTTTCCAAATCCATGTACGCCAAATAAAGCAAAGCATGAAGCACAAAATCGCTTGGCCCGACAATGAGTCACCCAGCACTAAAACACGTCATCGGCCCACCCGACTAGATGGCCCATCGATGATCCTATCGATTTTGTAATGGTCCTCTCTCTCTCATCCTTGATTAATGAAACAAGATATACTTAACAAATGAATAACCATTTATTATTAGTTCCACCTACCCAAAAAAATTCTGAATAAGAAGAAGAAGATAATAGATATACAATAGATTTATTTATTTCATAATATATAATAAAAGTAACTCATCATCACCGCAGATCATAACAAGAAAAGACAGACAGGTTGAATCTCTTAGCATAATTTACAAAGCTTAGTTGGTCAGCTCGCGCACACATTAGAAACATAAACACGATAATAATAATACATCAAAACAAACAACAACTGCTGCGGACACGGGGAGAGAAAATTAAGAAACTCCGTACTAAATATTTACATGCAAGTAGGCACCCCTTTGTTACCACCTTCACGTACCCCATCAGCGATGATGCTTGCTCCTAGTCTCCGCACTGTAGAGCCTGCAATCACATCAAACCCACTTCATCTTAGTACCATAATTTCAAAACCCAAAGATCAGATCCAAGCCGTACGTTCGTATAAAAGATCACGATTATGATTAAAATGATCCACCTCACCAGATCCGACGGTTTGAACTAAAACTAAACCATTTACTTATCAAATACTAATAAATATACATGTTTATGTTTTAAAATAAATATGACTAACACAACACCACCACTTGCCAAACAAGCTCGTACCAGTCATAAACGGTGGGAGTGTTGGGGTGTTGCTTGTCAAACATCTCACCACCAATACCTTTGGTGGCGAGGTTGCTACCCGGGTGGAACACGCTCCTCCACACATTCTCCTTCACCGCCACCGGTGGCGTTGGCGTCTTTGGCGTCATCGGCGTTGACGGTGTCCCCGGGCTGGCTGGCATCGACAAGGACCTCTGAAAGAACTTGCTCCCCCGATCTCCTTCCCCATCTAACCCCGCTATATAGTTAAAAACCACATCATCACATATATATACAATTCAGCAATCAAAAACCATACATACATACATACATACATATTTGTGTGTGTATATATATATATATATATATATATATATATATATATATATATAGACACATGTATAAGCAGAAAAATAAGCCCCACCTTTGATAGTAAGAGGCTTGGTGGAGATCTTCCTGAGCTTGCCAAGTCCACGTTCAGGGTGAGGACCGGCTAAAACATCGTCCCAGAGCTTGTCTAGCAGAACCATTTTTGTGTTATCTCTCTCGCGCACACACTCAGTGGGTCTGATTCTACTGCTTTGCTTATTTAATAGAGGTTGGTGCTGAAATATCTCCAACTCGATCTTCAGAGCTGGTCAAAGGAAAATGTTTAACCCCACTTCCAAACCCCAACTTTTTGTTGTGTTGTGTAAAAAGATCCAAGTAAATATTGGAAACAGAAGAATTGCAAGTGGATATAGATTTAATCAATGTGGATAAGGATGAAGAGGCAGGTGTGGGGTCCTTGATTTTAGCTAATATCTGAATAGCTCAGCTGAGATGAGAGTGGGTGAGTGTCTATTCTGATTAAACATTGTTGACCTTTTCCCTTGTTCGATGTGGGGTCCACAAGTGATGGGTTATTGGGTTTTGTGGCATTGGATGCGGGACCCAAACCTTTGATTATTTGGATCTGATACTATGAATAATTGAATATGGTGCATGAATCATTATTACCCTTTATTCTTTTTATTTATTTTTATTAATGAAATGTGATTATGAAGTGATCAAAGTGGCTTGTCTGTGTCTGGAATGGTGGGTGCCTTGGGAAGGATCTGGAGTTCACGAGGACAATAAGGATACCATCGTCATTTTAATCAACTTGTGAATCGTTGGATAGACAAGGAATCATCATATGCTATACATCAGTTACCTAACGCCATAAAACGATTACGGTGATATCAAATTATTGTACGAGTGATCCTGAAGTTATTGTTACAACACTGGTATGAAATTATTATGGTGGCATGGAAAATTCTGTGCTACAAAAGAGGATTCCGATATCAAGACACTAGTGAAAATTTAATAACTTATAAAATGGCAACTTGGAAGAGGTGTCGTCTCATTGAATGTCTTTTACCATTGTTTGATCACTCATCACTGGGTTTGTGAACTCATAGTTCTGCTATATAACTTGGTGTTATTATGTGCAAAACTTCAACAAACAATCCCAAACCCAAATCAGCCATTGATTTTGGTCTCGTATAATCATTAATCAATGGATTAGTTACTTCAAATTACTACTACTACTAGTAGATGAAACCACCAATTAACATAACTGAGGTTATTGGATTGAGGTGGCGTGATTGGTCCACAATGGGCCTCACACATGACCTATTTGCTACATTCAAAACAAATTAGCTTCCTCTTCGAATAGCCTGTACTGTGTTCGCCACTTGGCCTCATAAAAATAAAATAAAATAAAATTGAGACCACCATAACCAAACCCAGTAGCATTGGTGATAGTGTCATCAATCGTGTTGTATCCTCAGTTAATCTATATGCTCCTACAGCTAGCCCTTGATTTGATGATTTTTCATAATTAACTTAATTGCTGGCACCAAATACATCTCTAGGTTAAAATCATAAAATCTCGCTACTCTTTAATCCATTATCTGATTTTGTTGAGATCGATGTAACCATGTCCACTCCTAAAGAATCAGCTACTTTGTAGCTTCTAACAAACACCCGACTATGATCTCACAACTCCAAATTTATTTCTACTTTTTCATCAGATGAAGAAACCTGCAATTTTGTTTTATGTTACATTGTTCACATATATTTCAAACACTAAATATAAATCTCAATTGTTTAATTTTAAACATTTTTAAAAATAATTATGGAATGATAAAGACATCAATATATAGTGCAACATGCATCACTTTTAAACTTTCAATGAATTCTTTCATTTTTTTTCGCACGGACTTGTGTCAAGAAGGGAAAAGAAAAAACAGGGAACTCCAAAATCTTATTCACCTGCTATAATAATTCACAAACTGGAAGGTCGTCGAGTTTAAAGACCTAACCTTCAAGAAACGAGATTCCAGAAAAAAGCATTTTCTTTCAATATGATCAACTGTCAATACTCAACCATACAAGAATTAGGAGTTAGGACCCAAGAGAGAAAAAGGAAAAAGAATTGGGAAGAATACTTACATCTAAATTAGCACCAAATGTGGGAGAGGGGAAAAAAAGGAAAAGGAAAAGTAAAAGAACAATTAGCACTACAGAATAATTAAAGAAAAAAGGAAAACTAATAAAACAGAAGTAGAAATGCATCCCAACACCCTCCTAAGATTTGGACTATATAATAATCCTTATGAATCAGGATCCTCTCCCCAGTCATTGAGTCGTCTGCCAAAGAAATCAATGATAACCACGATGGCAGATAAGATGTCTTTAGATGTTGCAGCTGATATAGTAAGAATTCCTTGGTTCTCTGTTATTCTCCAATGATCAGCTCAGGTGCCTGTGCATGTCAGTTAAGACTTGTCGCCAGCAACTCCTAATGGCAGCAGGAGATCAGAGTGACAGTAAGTTGGGTCTCAACAGGAACTGTTAGAAAGACAAAACAATTCTCCACCTGTACCAACCTGCATACTCGGCTTCTTGTATTGTATGTCATGTCATCTACCCCAATGATACTTTTGTTCCATACCATTATGGAAGAAGATCCGGATAAGAGATGCACTTCCTCGTATAGTAGATATACCAAGTTGCACTGTAAACACCAACATATTATTACAGCGTGAGATGAACAAAAAACCGGAGCTCTGATTCAAAATTCTCTCAATTCATCCCCTAAAACCTATAGGGAAGTCCAGAACAAGCTAGCCAAGAATAAATCTTTTTGAGAGACAACTAATCTTTTAGAACTATTAAAGCAGGTATCCAAGAAGGTTCCTTCATCCTTCCTTTTAGTCTTTTGATTGCCTCTGGAAACCCCAAATGCAAGAGATGGACGGGCATGAGCCTTCTTATTCACTGATCAACCTGGCCTTTAAATCCTTTGTTTTCAACCTCAGATTGATAATGTATTTGAACTGCTACCGAATTAAGATCAGGAGAGAGACTTGAGAAGGATTCTCTTTGCTCTTGAGTGAAACCAGGCAAATAAGGAATGCAACACTGCAAGCCAGTAGTTCAGTCGTTTTTTTACCAGGTGCCATCCCATGCAGAAACAATCAAAAATAAAGTTAGAGTAATACAAACTTCATTTTTCTTCTTTTTCTTCACTTCCATTTTCTATTTAGTATCACATCTCACCTATTCTTCACCGCAACTGGTTCAAGTGTTAGGTTTGTTGCTGGGCTGCACCACCACAATTAACTTTAAACCCCCTGAGTTCTCATTTGTAGCTTTGTCGATGCCTTGAGCACCACTAGAAACTCAAGCCACATAATCATCATCTTGTTACACGATTTTGAATCTCTGTCTTCTTTCACTATAATGCCCATAGGCTTCTTGTCAGTAAGCGTTACTCAGTACTCACATCTGCATAGGGAGACGTAGACTCAGAATTTCGAACTTCAAAACATCCAACTTTTATGTATCAATCAAGGCATTCAATGAATCATATAAACTCTCAAGAAACACCAAATTTGCAACCAAAGCAATTTATAAACTTATGAATATTATCTGATATCTGAAAGAAACTCTTGACTCTTTAATTTAACTGTGATTCTTGTCTTATTTCTTATTTAGTTCAAAATTATTATTCTTGTCCCATTTTCTCATTCCACGAGTTAGTTAGAATCATGATCGAATAACAACAAAAAACAAGGGTTCCAGAATGAATTCCCTCTACCAAGGCAGGAAAATTGCCATTAGTCGCTGGAAGTGAGAAGATAACTTGAGAGGAGGAAAGCTGAAGCGGTGGGAAAAGCCTAAATCTTACCTTTAGTATACGAATAAAATTAAGGAAAAATCACCACCGAGTCCTACTTTTCCCATTAAAAGATAAATAAGTCTTGTAAATTTCTCTTAGGACCAATAAGTCCCACTTTTGAAATTTTTTTCCATTTAAGTTTTAAGTCACTAAATCTTCCATTTATAACCTTGCTAGATAGAAGTAAAATTTTGTAATTATAAATTGAAATTTTGATATATAATCTAATTTTTTAATATATTCCTTTAAGTTTTAGTTACGTAGTGGATTTGTATTATGCGTTTAAATAATAATTGATTTAATTTAAATTCAATTAAAAAATCTTGTGTAGAATTCACGACGACTTTAATACACAATAAAATAAAAATTATATAAAAAGTCAATAAAATGTTATCTTTTTAAATTTTTTTTTTATATCGGTAAAGTTATAAATAAAATGAGCCTAAATTTTATATCTAATTTAGCAAGGGTACAAATGGAAGATTTAGTGATTTAAAACTTAAATGGAAAAAAGTTTCAAAAGTGGTACTTATTAGTCCTAATAGAAATTTATAGGAATTATTTGTCTTTTATTGAGAAAAGTAGGACTTAAAAGAGTAATTTTTCCTAAAATTAATGCTAGTTGATTTCGTGCTGTCTTATTTATTAAAGCACAATTACACTATTTCTAGATTAAGCTTTAAAGAATAGCAAAAAGATTAAGCTATACAAAAACACTTATCGGCTTCCACTTCTTTTATTTTCCCCTCCCTGCCTTTGCCCCTCATCTTCATTCACAGCATGTCTTGAAGACAAGAAGCTTATATCTTCACACATGGCACGAAAATTTTAATCAGGCCCTCCCTTTGGGCGAGTGTCCATTCTAATTCCCTTAAGTTCTCACTCTCATTACTTTCAATAGTTTATCCCATTTGTTTATGATTCTTATAGTTACTCATCTGAATGTCTTTAGTTCCATCAATGCTTGGAAACCTTTATGCCATGATTCAATATAATTCCAGCTAAAATGGTAAGATAACGATCACCTAAAGCTTTAACTGTGTTGCTTTATGGTCCATAAATGAAGGGGACATGGAGATAAATAAATGTGATGTTATTCAACCAATTTCTTTTGGACAAACTGTTATGGAGGTACACAGAGGAGGGAAATAGCCTTTGAAGGACAGTGGTGGAGAAGAAGCATGACAGCCACACATTTGGCATTACGAATGTTTCTCCCAAGGTTGACTTTTTATATGGACAGCTGAATTAGGAAAGATCCTAAACAGTGATAACTTGATAAATATGAGTAACTTTATTGTAATTGGTGTTGCATGTGTAACAGGAATAAAGAAATTATTAGCCATTTATTGACGCATTATCCAATGACAAGGGAAATTTTGGGCCTTTATCTTTTTTCCTCTGTGGAGTTCATTAGGTTATGCCTTGATCAACTTCCAAGTTCCAACGGCTGTCTAGCGACTCTAGCTGGCAATGGTGTAGAGTAAGAGAGCTGAATCGGAGATAAGCAGCTCAGTTATGCCTATGGTGGTGTAGTTGGAGAGAGAGGAACAGACAATTGATGAGTAGAAGTTATGAGCTAGGTATCTGAGTGATGTGTTGGCATATTCTTTCTCAAAATTAGTGTTGTAATGTGTCAAAGTGTCTTGAGTTGTTTGAATATATCTATGGCACAAAAAGTGCAAAGAACACGACATGAATCTTGCATCCTCAGTCATATAGGGCAAAGGAAAATTGATCTTTAAAAAACTAGTTTGATCTTGGTTGGGCTTGAGTCGTTTGAATATATCTATGGCAGAAAAAGTGCAAAGAACACGACAAGAATCTTGCATCCTCAATCATATATGGCAAAGGTAAATTGATCTTGGTTGGCTCATAAATATAGTTCAAAGATGTTTCTGAAAATGGCATTTCAAAGTTAAAGTTTTACATATTTTTTGAAGCTGGTTTTTGACCTGGAAAGCAGTGTACATCAATCAAGTAGTTTCCAGAAGACATCGATCGAATGGCTGATCAGTCGAGATGTTCCAAGAAAATTTATATTCAAAACTAGAATGCATCATTTCGATTGATCAAAGTGTTTCTAGTAGAGTTCGATTGAAGGCTTGATCAATCGAATCTAACAGACATAAATTTTTAAAAACTCTCAAAAGACAATTTTACAAGGATTTAACTACCTAAAATGTATAGAACTCCTATATTGGCTATAAATATGGGGTTATAATCAGTTGAATGTCTAAGCGTCTAGAGAGAGAAATTCCTTGTGAGAGACGAAAATTTCTAATTTACTCAATCTAGGGTTTACTTAGAACTACATCATATGTGAACAAGTATTCATCATGGAGAATATCATCAAAATCCAATCCTATTCAATCAATCAATTCAGACTAGGAAAGATCGAGCAATCACCGGTAGGGATGGCAATTTTGCCCGCCCCATATGGGGCGGGTATGGGAACCTTTTTGTTCCGTAGGGGCAAGTATGGGAAAGAAAATCATAACCCACCACAGGTAAGGGGCGGGTTTGGAGTTTGATAAAAATCCGCCCGCCTCGTTTATATATTGTTATTATATATATAACCCTCCCCCCCCCCCAACACACACACACATAATATCTTAACCTAACCTAACCCACTTACACTAAGATCTCCATTTCTCTTGTCATCATGGCACTTCTTCGTAAAATCATTTCATATGATCCCCCATTCCCAAACTGGTAATAGATTTCTGCATCTATGTATTATTTTTATTTGAGGTTTCATTTGTTTCAGATTCTTTCTATTTACAACTTTTTTCCACATTACTCCTAATTCTAAATGGGTTTTGTGATTTGGTACTAGATATTTTCTTTTGTGGTTTTAACAAGTGTATTTGGTTTTATGCTAATATTTTTTTCAAATTAGCTTTTGATCAGTAGAGAAAAGAATCTTATGAATTTTGCTAGAGAATCAAGGCCCGCCCCGTCCCGTTTCAAATCAAGCTCTGCCTCGCCATGAGTTCAGGGCAGGTGTGGGAGGACTTTTAATTAAACGGGGAGGGTACAGGTTTAGGCAAACCCGTCCTATACCCTCTCCGTTGCCATCCCAAATCACTGGAGAAGCGAATTCATGAGGAGTGAAGTCTATAAGCACATGGATGGCCTGGAGACTTACAGGGGAAAGTTTGGCATCGAGGGTGAGCGATTTGTTTACCTCGTTGTAATCTCTTTCTCGTATAATGGATTATGCTTGATTGGACTAGGTCCTGTGGTTTTTTCTTTTTGAGTTCTTCATATAAAATCTTGCCTCTATTTTTTTTTGGCTTTATATTTGATGCTTGATTGTGAGTATGATTGATTAGAGTTGAAAATTAGCTAGATTATAAATATCAATCTTCACAACTGATTGACTGAATTTCAAAGGTTATCAACAGAAATGTTAGGTTGACTCAAATTCCTATTGTGATTAGGTTTCCATTACAGAGTTGTATCTTATTAGGTAATTTCTTAGTAGGCAAGTCTTGGTCTCAAAGAAGGAAAGTTCTTGTTAGACAAGTCTTGGGTTCTAAGGAATTGTAATCCTTGTCCACCAAGGAATTGGGTTTTGGACTCTATAAATAGTTACCTATGTTATAGGTTGAGCCTAGTGAGAATAAAAGAGGCAATACTCTCATTGTATTTGAGAGGTCACTCTCATTGTTTTGAGAGGGCAACTCTTGCGTAGAGGTAATACTCTTATTGTTTTTGAGAGGACACTTAGAAAGAGAATTCTTGTTTAAAATTTGTGATTTCCTTTTGAGTGAGATTGGGTGTATAAAAGTTAAGGGTTGAGAGTTGAGCGTACTCTTGATACAATCTTTCAACTTGTACTATTACAATTTATATAATGTGTAGTAACCCTTGTGGACGGGTGTGAGTGGGCGGGTGCGAAGATAGACACTGGGCTGAACTACCACACTAACAGGGTACAAGGTGCTCAATCCCACATCGCCTGGGTGTGGAAAAGGGGATGTGCTTATATGTAGTATGTTCTCTTCAAATGGTATGAGGCCTTTTGGGGTAAAATCGAAGAGCAAAACTGTGCGGGCTCAGGCCCAAAGCGGACAATATCATACCATGTGTTGGAGCGGGGTATTACAGTTGGTATCAGAGCCTGAACCCAACCGGAAGTGTGCCGACGAGGACGTCGGGCCTCGTAGGGGGGTGGATTATAGTAATCCTTGTGGACGGGTGTGAGTGAGCGGGTGCGAAGACAGACACTGGGCTGAGCTACCACACTGACATGGTACAGGGTGCTCAATCCCACATCGCCTGGGTGTGGAAAAGGGGATGTGCTTATATGTAGTATGTTCTCTTCAAATGGTATGAGGCCTTTTGGGGTAAAACCCAAGAGCAAAACTGTGCGGGCTTAGGCCCAAAGTGGACAATATCATACCATGTGTTGGAGCGGGGTATTACATAATGAAATCGGACTCTCTGTGAACGTAGGCTTGTTTAGCCGAACCACGTATAATTTTTAGTGTGCTCTTGCAAATTTCTTCGTACTTGTTTACTTATCATCACATCGTAATAATTGGCGGTTCGTGATTGGGGGCTTGTTTCTCAATAAATTGGTATCAGAGCTTCAAGGTGCACACAGGGTGTTTTATAAAAATCTTATCTAGAGTTTTTTTTCTTCATAACACGGGTGTTGTTTGTCTTAGGCACTTATGACAATCATGATCGGTAATATTGCTACATAGTACAAGGTGGAGAGATTTGATGCCTTATGGAAAGGGAGGGTGAAGGACATCGTAGTTCAATAAGGCTTAGCGCGGGCGTTGAAAGGGAAGGATAGAAAATCGAAAAAAATGCAGTTGATAATTGGCAGGATATAGAGTCAAGGCGTGTTAGCACTATTCGACTCTGTATTGGGGATGTTCTCACAATTTCCAAAGGTGACACTTTTACTCAACATGATTGGTTTTTAGATTCGGGTTCATCGAACCAAATTTGCTTTGTGAAAGAATGTTTTGAAGAACTTGATGGTAGTTCTTTAACATTGCCTAATGGTGACAATTGTGTCGTTGAGGGAGTGGGAATGGTGAAGTTCAAAGTGTTTGATGGGGTGGAACGCACTATGGGAAATGTGGCTTATGCAGCCAAGTTGCGGTGTAATCTAATTTCCTTGAGCCGATTGGACTCCATGGGCTGCAAGTGCTCCATTGCAGGGGGAGTCATGAAGGTCACCAGGGGCTGTATGGTATTAATGCAAGGAGAACAAAGTGAAGATTTGTATCGTCTGGTGGGGAGTGCCAATGGCACTCAGACTTTGATTGTGGATAGAAAATGAGGTGCACATGGTAACAAGATCTTGAGACGTGTTTCGTTTGATTTATCGAAGACACGAGTTGCACGTTTCCAGACAAACGAGGGTGAGATAAAAGTTCTTGCTTGGAGAAGGGTTGCATCGAAGCCCTCTTCTAAAGTCACTTGATAGTGTTGACTTGACACAACTGCATGAATACATTGGTTGTGCGGATCAAGGGGGAGTATTGTTTCATACTTGATTCGGGTTATGTAGTTGGACTTTGAAAGGCCAATGGATCGTTTGTGAATTTATAGACATGAGTCTCGTGTATTGAAGACTTGTCAAAATTTTTGTCAAGGGGGAGATTTGTTAGGTTGACTCAAATTCCTATTGTGATTAGGATTCCATTATAGAGTTGTATCTTATTAGGTAATTTCTTAGTAGGCAAGTCTTGGTCTCAAGGAAGGAAAGTTCTTGTTATGCAAGTCTTGGACTCTAAGGAATTGTAATCCTTGTCTACCAAGGAATTGGGTTTTGGGCTCTATAAATAGTTACCTATGTTATAGGTTGAGACTAATTAGAAGAAAATAGGCAATACTCTCATTGTATTTGAGATGTCACTCTCATTGTTTTGAGAGGACAACTCTTGCGTAGAGGTAATACTTTTATTGTTTTTGAGAGGACGCTTAGAGAGAGAATTCTTGTTTCAAATTTGTGATTTCCTTTTGAGTGAGATTGGGTGTACTCTTGATACAATCTTTCAACTTGTATTATTACAATCTATATAGTGAAATCGGGTTCTCCACGGACGTAGGCTTGTTAAGCCAAACCACGTTTAATTTTTAGTGTGCTCTTGTAAATTTCTTCATGTTTGTTTACTTATCATCACATTGTAATATTTGGTGGTTCGTGATTGGGGTCTTGTTTCTCAACAAGAAATCTGAAAGGTTAGTTAAAAGAAAAATGATACTTATAAGACCTATTCACCCCTCCTTCTCTATGTTAAGTCTGCTCACACTCTGACACATCAGAGTCTTGGGAATTGGTGATGTTGCCTAAGCAATGACCCGAGAGAGGGGGTTGTTAATTGGGCCTTTTGGCAAACCAATAGAACCGTGAGATAACAAAATAAAAACTGAAGTATAAAGAATACCAGAAGCCTAAACTTAATTTTGTGTATCAAGTGACCACATAATTTACAATACCTAGAATACCAACACAATACAGTTAAAATATACAATGCATTGTATTTTTTTCTAAAGAAAAGTGAAATCTTGCAACTAAATGAGCATGTTGTTAATGCATTGATTAACCAAAAGCAAGTTATAAGAAAAAAGATCTACGCAGCTCAGCCACAGATATCTCAATTTTATGTATGTGAATGCAACAATGATGTAGAAAATAACACACATATCACCTAAAAACATGGGAATCTGAAATACTGGAACAACTACAAATCATGATCCCAAAAATTACTCCAAATGCATAAAAAGATAATATAAAAATATCATCCACAAAACAAAACATATCATTAAAAAAAATCCTAAGAGCCCACACAAGTTTCAGTCCTATTCATTGATAGTTAAAAAGGACAACCTCAAATGAATGTCCACAACTTTCAAGATGGTAGAGTGTATGGACACATGTATAAAAGAAAGCCAATTGGCCCAACAGCTCAGGATTTGCCATACTTCTCAACATATCCCTGCAATGAAAGAATGTAGTGTCAAACAGCAGGACAAGTGTGTACCTACAATCCCATATCTAGGTCTCTTTTACCATATATCATCTCTTTAATCAAGACACTAACCTCAACATGCTTTGCAATTTTTGGTTGGGATAAAGAAAGATATTGCTTAACTGATTCCATAGTACATGGAATTTGGTGGGGTTGCACTGTGCTAATGACCTTGTCAACTGCTTTCTTAACTATCGTTTTATAAGCATCCTTGCTCAGAAGACCGTCATGCCAAGTTGGTTTCACTAATTCTTTCACAAAATCAATGAGAGAAGCACGAAAATGCTTCAGTGCTTTTGGTTCCTTGTGCATATCCCCATCTGTCTTAAGGTCCACATCCAGTTCATTGTTTGCGACACTAAGATCTACTTTTGATTTCTTCTTGTGTCTCGGTCCATCACTTCGAAGTTCATGATCAATATTATTTTTATTAGCTTTTGTAATATCTTTGACATGTGAAGAGCCCAAGAGCTTCTCTTCTTTGGGCAAGGTAATTCCGTTATGCTGTTCAGCAACAAAAGTTCCCACCGTTTCTGCTTCAGTTGTAAACAAACTGTTTCTATAAGAGTTCTTATGCAACACATTCTCAAGGGATTTATGATGACTAGAAATAGAACACTTATCAGAGCTATAATCTTGGCCAAGAGTCCCCGTTAAAACAGGATCACCATTTGCAGGCAGATGTGAACTCAGGATGGATGTCCCTTGACTAGATGATGAAATTTTTGAGAACCTATCTCCTAAGTTGGGCTGCTCGTTGCTACCAGGGATAGGGTTGTACTGGCTTCCTGGAGATGACATACTTTGAGAATTAATAAAAAATGATGGCCGAAAAGGTACAGATGGCTCCCAATCATTAGAAATAATTTTTGCTTTATGTTCAGCATAGCACAGTGGATTCCCTGAAGCATTGGTTAGAGAGAAATTTTCTGTTTCAGAACCAGAGAATGGCGAAGAGCTCTGCAACAGGGAGGTGGATCTAGGGGAATGATATTCTCTATCACTGTTCAAAAGCCTCTGGGAACCAAGTGGATACATATTCAAAGAAGAACTACTAAAAGATAAAGATGGCCTTGTCCAATCTGAAACATGGTGGGATGGCAACAAGTCAGTAGATGATGGTAGAGAAACGCTTGAGCTCAAATTTAGAGAACGGCTCAAGTCTGGTGAACTACGAGCATTGAGCATATACAGGCCTCTCTCACTGGCCAATTCTTCCAAACTTGTCGCATAAGAGGGAATCATGGTGTGTCGGTTAGTACCTGACATAACTGAGCTACTTGAAGAAGATCTTTGCTCAGGAAACAAACTCTTTCCACAGACGGGGGAACTACCTCTAACGATTGACGAAGCATACTTTTCGTAATCATCTGAACACGGATTCTGTCTCAGATTCTCTCTTCCAACATCCTTAATATGGGAGATAGACCTAGGATTATCTTGGGAATCAGTGGAAACTCTAGCAGATAAGTCCTCTCTTTGAAGAGAGAAAAATTTCTGCTTCTCCGTTAAGTGATGCCACCTTGGGCTTTCTCCACGTAGCAGCGGTGGGATCATTTCCGTATAAAATGAAGTACTATATGCAACTGAAGAAACTGCTGCATCAGGGAAACCAGGCTGCCTTGATACTTCAGTACCAGCTCTCAAATCTGATACACGAGAAGGTGCATATTAGAATCGACACAGAAAATAAGGTTCTTGTAAACCTATTCTCCAAAAGAGAGTATGAATTACCTTCACCAGCCCAGAGTTCACCTTTCTTATTTGTGTCAACTACGTCTCTCTCAGGCGTCCTGCTAGTACTATCCACACGATCCTTTATGTGGAGGAATCTACATGAATTCCCTTTGATGCACCATCCTTTAGCAAAAAAGTCACATATATTCGCTGGTTATTTCTTTTGAGCCTTAAACTCAGCACCAGGGGACAAACTTCTGAGCCTTATTTGGGTTATTGCCAATCTGAAAAACCCATTAGTCATCAGGAATTGGTTTGAGTGCGTGGCTAAGGAAAAACAAACAATCACCAAAAAGGATATTGAAATCAGTGTAAACCAACACTTAAGTTACATGATAAGTAAAATTCAACAATACACTGAACTAGTATCACCACACCTTGATTCCTTTTGCTTCGTCTCCTCCACAGATTGCATGCCTACTTGCTTAATTTCTTCCTCAGAATATATAACACCACTATCCTCCCTATCAAAGACATCTTTTTGTTGAGATTGCATCAACCACTTCTTCACCAAAAACACTATAGCGCTTTGTGGTTTCATCGCTCATAATCCCACTGTTGCACAAATGAGCCTTACTATCATAATGTGTATTATTATTGTCTTTATGGATTGTCTTTTTTGGAATGGCACCAGAATCATTCTTATCGGCAGTGGATTCTCGGAATCCATTGTCATCAGAGGCAACCGGGTTCTCCCCTATTTTTGGGAAATCAGAATCCTCACTATTAGCGCGTGATTCGTCCTTTTCTCTTTTCTCACTTGTACCAGAAAGTTTTGAGTTGCTCTTACTGCCTTCTACTGCAAGGGTGTTTGATGGTAGATTTTCTACAGATTTCTCTAGAGCAGAAGAAACTGATATCAACTACTCCTCATGCCCCAGGGACTCCATACCTTGGCTAACATCTACAAAGAAGAAACACAAAAAATCAAGAAAAGAAACCAAACGAACATCTCGTCCAAACAAATTCTTGCATCCAACATAATAAAGATAGGGTGACTTCCTAATAAATCTATCTAAAAGAACTCAACATTGGATTCCTTCGTCAAGTGAGATTAAAAAGAAAGACATGAACCAGAGTGATTACTGAAATGTACAATGAGGTGAATGTCAAATTCCATGACTTCTTAAACCTCATTGCAGGATTAGGGAGCATGTAATGGTAAAAATGAATTACGTTTTAAAGGCAGTCCTATTGGCAAGAAAGTGCGCATTCCTTAAGAAAAGTACACTATCAACTATCAAGTGTTGGAGAAGCTTAACACTCTAAACTGGTTTTGGTTCTCCAAAAAATATCCGAAGGGTGTTTGGCTGACCAATTGTTTTACCACATTAATGCCTATTGAGAAGAGGAAAAGTACTTCAGAGTCATCTTAGTATTGTGGCATTAACGTTGTGAATTGTCGTAAAATGTATGGGAGCAAGAAACAAGACAAGATGTAAGGATATAAAAAAACTTGTGCAACTGGTCACCAAGAAGATCTACGATGGAAGCAATTCTCTTACTTGGGCGAGTAACTAAATGGTTCAAGAACATTAAGAAAGAAATGTATAGCATTCTCCCCAGTGGTCAAGGATACTGGGAGGGACAGACTGGTAATGAACTAATTTTTAGCATGTTTAGACAAATAGGTTGTCCTTGAACTTGTACTCGCATTTTTACACTTAGCAATCCGAGATTGTATCATTGCACCAAATAGTTATCCTAGAGTATCTGAGACGATGGTATTTGAAATAATTCAGGGTATTCCTTAGATATTATTAATAGACGCAACTGCTTAATGCATTAGTAAAGCCTTGAGCTATTAAACAAACATGCACTTTGTGCAAATAATGTCAAATGTTAACTTTGTATTTGATAAATCCCTTCTATTTTTTATTTTGTACTACTACTACTACTAGTACTATCCTATTGTATTTTTTTCATTAGAAATATATGCTCGTCTTATATTAAATGGTGTTCGTTGCATGCTTGACTTGTGATGGCCATGTGTTCAAAATGGTACATTTTAGAATGTGTCATCTTGTTTTCAAGATTGTTGTGCATGGCTCTTCTTAAGATGTATGTGTGCTACATAAGGTTTGTGTTGGTAATTGTCTGAATATGTCTGCCAAATGTCAAAAATAATGAAATTTGTTTTTGGACTATGCACACGTCTATGAGGTGTTGGACATACGTCTAGTAGTGCTGTGAAGTGTAGGTGCCCAACACATATTTGAATGGACATAGCACCTTCTTAGAAGTATTTTCAATCAGAAGGGCAAACACATGGAAAAGAAACTTGGATTTCGAATATGGGCATAAATATAACGGTACAAATGAATTAAGGGGAAGCCACGCTAAGTGTATCACAATTATGAAGACATTGGTAAAATTAACCCAGGGTCCAAGCTAAGTTGGTGCAACCCAAAACTTGAACAATCCCGACCACTCTTGATTTGGTTCGGTCTAATTTTCAAGACATTTTGACTTTGATCTTGTTCAAGATATGGCAAACGAATTAATTTGGGTTTGTTTTGGGGTTATGGTGTTAATCACTAATCCCTCCAACCAAAAATAAATGTCTCCTTTCCCCTTTTAGGATGTCCCAAAATAAATGTCATCTTTTCAAAAGTCAATATCCAAAAATTAGAACGTTCTAACTTATTCTTAGATTTTGAAAACTTTCTCAAACTAACAAAGTAAATCTCTATATATTGAAGGGTCAGTTTTGAACTTTCAAAGGGAAACATGCATTAATTGTGTGACCCTTTAAAACCTTAGAATCCCCAAAACGGATATTTAATTTGGGACGGAGGTTGTATATGACCGAACAACCCGACAACCAAAATTTTATATAATATATGCATCTTATACTTATGCAACTTTTGCTCAATCTCTACATGTTAACTATGGTGGCTCCGACATGAACTTTCAACTTCATATGATCAAGTGAATAACTTCAACTTGATTTCTATAAGGAGGCAATATTCACATTCCTTAGAAGTACTCTCACAATCTACTTGACTTTTTCAATAGAAAGAGACACAATAACCCTCAAACTCAAAGGTGGAGGGCGAGAGTACTTTTTGGACAACTGTGAAGTGTGAAAATGCTTTTGAGGGACATTTTTGTCATTTTATTTTTAAGTTGAGTGTGAGAATACTTTTGTGAAGTTAGAATATCATTTCCCTCATTATAAATGTCAATTAATTGATGTTGAGATCATCAGTGACCCGCATAGAAGTAAAAAGGAAAGAAACTATATCATTGAAATACGAAATGTTCTTGTGTTGCTTCTAGCCCTTAGGTTTCGTTTGGGTTGATGGATTTGAAAGGATTAGGAGAGAAAAGAAAAGAAAGGATAATAATTTTTGTGTTTGGATAACTAATGTGGAGAGAAAAGAAATGATTGGGAGAGATTTGGAGGGATAGCTTATCCCTCCAAATCCCTTCAAATCTCTCATTTCTTATTCCTCCAAAAATGAGAAGATTTGGAGAGAAATGATAGCTAATAAGTGATACTTTCATAATACCGAAATTGCTCACAACATTTTAAAATAAAACTTTTTTATGACATTTGAATCCTAACTTAAAATATTATGGCATATCAGTAAATTGGTTAGAATAGTTTCTTTTCTTTTCTCTCCTTTAACTTATCCAAACAACAATGTTATCATTTCTTTTCTTTTCTATCATAATTTATCCAAACACAAATACATGTTATCCTCTCCTTTCTTTTCTTTTCTTTTCTCTTATAACTTAAGTTATCCTTTCTTTTCTTTTCTGTCCTGGTTATCCAAACAAGCCCTTAAAGACTTTGCAAACCTGCCATAATACTCTAGAAAGAGAATGAAAAGGGGAACCAAGAAAATCTGCCTCCATTCAGATGCTCTTCTAGACCTAGATCTTGTGCTCATATGCAACTAAACAGCTGCTCTAGATCTCAACCACTGACTAATCTTAATATCCAAAACTTCGAATATGTCTCCCAAGAAGCAAAACTTGCATAGGCCCATACATAATTTACAATAACCACTGTACCTTTACTTACATGATTTGAATTACTTGCTTCTACCTTTACATAACCAATAAATAGCTAAAATCTAATAATTGAGATCATATCAAATATCATTGTTATTCAGCTAAAAAAATCAGCATCATTAATTACCTACAAAGGAATTGTGCACTTAAATACGATGGTTGCTTACTGCAAAAAATATATAAGTTTCCTTCAATATTAGACGACATAGATAATGATCATGATGCCATATAAACCTTTCCCTGATTTATATTGGCTATTACCTTCACGGGAATTGCTCATAAAAAAACATGTAAGTCTATAGAACAGATAGAGAAACCAGTACTCTCAAGGTACTCTCCCTCTATGATTTTTTTACTTAGTACTCTCCCTCTAAGATTTTTTTACTTGCCACTCTCACACTCTTGCTTCCGCTTTACACTTTTACAACTTAGTTCACAACTCCAATAGGAAATATCTAACCTTCCACGAGGACTTCGAATGAACCGTAAATCCGACATGGTATTCAATCCATCCATTAATTCTCGAATGCTAATTATTGCCTAGGTGCCTTATTCATAATTACTAGTGCGAGCAATCAAAGAGTAATATCTGCACTTGAGGTGCATATCTTCTTTCCAAGAATAATCAAATGCTTTAGCTGCCTAATTTTTATTGGTTTTATATCTGGAACAGTAGGCAAAACCGCTAAAGCTCCATTTGTCTTGGTATAATGGGACATCCTTGAAAATTAATACCGTGAATCTTACCATACAAATGTTTGGCTAATTAGTATAGTGACAAAAAAGAATGCAAGCACTGTCAGGGAGAGACAATCACGGATAATAAATTTTCCATAACGATGATACTAGTTATTTGATGCATCTACATAAAATATTTCAACATGCAACATTGAAAAATCAAGAAGCCAATATATATATTCCTCAGACATCAATTCTATCACGAAACTGAACTCTCACTTAACATATTCAAAACAAAAAATAAAGTAAATCAAGATAAAATAGCATGTTCCTTAATCAAATTGCATTAAATAAAAGGCTTATTATAATTCACATGAATCAAACAGGCTCAAATTTCTGAATCAATAGGCATAGTTATGTTGGCATTTTTCTTTTCTCCAAAGCAAATTCATAAATCACATGCATGCAATGCAAAAAAATTACATCAACCTAGAATACATCAAAATGAGAATAACATGGATTCGAGGAATACCAAAAACATAGATTACAGTTCGAACAAGAAAAAATAATGATAAAATAGATCACAGCAGGAACATTTTGTACAATCGAAAGACAAATAGCAATAACATATAACCATTCCATAAAACTTGAGATATGATCAACATTAAAAGAAGGGAAAAAAATAAAATACAAAACGATGTTTTTTTAAGCGATAGATTAACTCACTGTTGCGATTCTCGTCAATTGGTGCATCTGACAAATCTTTGCCTGTTTCTTGCTCTTCTTCAGCTTCTACCTCCTCCTCCACCTCCTCTTCTACTTCCACTTCTTCTTCTATTTCTTCGGTTTCAGTCTCCGCTTCGGAATATGAACCCTTGTCCTTTGGATCGGCTGCGGCGGCGGAGCGGCAGTGGTGGTGGTGGGAGTAAGGCATTTTGGGTGAAGCCCTGAATGCGGCAGTTTCGCACTCTTTTTCTTGTGTGTGTACTGCGTACACATACACTACAGCCTTTGGCACTCAGGCAACGCTGTCTGTTGAGTGATACGTGATATATATTACGTGGGTTTATTGTCTCCATCTTGAACCGGTTTTGGAATCCTTCACTAGCGAGTTGGCCTCCGTTTGGATGAATGAGACTTTAAGATGCAAAGGAAATGAAAATAAAAAATGCCAACAATAAAATTTGAATGATCAAAAAGATGATGGGGGGGATAAATGGAAAAGCAGAGAGAGAGAAAAAGTAATGATAACATTAATAGGAAAAAAATAAAAAAGTAAAAGATAGTAATGGACTTCTATTTTTGTTTGGAAAGGGAAAAGATAAAAAAGGAAATTAAACTATCTTATTAAATTTACTACCAAGCCCTTTTTACATTTAGATTACAAATTAGAACACTGATGCATGGTCTTTGTAAATCCCTTTGAGGTAATTTGGAGGAGATGACTGTAAGGTATGGGGATGCTCTGTTGATGGGTCGGTTCTCTGTCAAAACAACATATAAGGTGGCGCTTTACAGATTTGTGATGCAGAGAGGAGACCTATGGTTTATGCAAGTTCCAGAACTTTACCTAACAAAGAGTTCATTTGGAAGCTTATTTGGAAAATCTCAATTACCGGAAAGATCAAATTCTTTTTATGGCAATGCTGCCATGAGCGAATTCTAGTTCTACTAAATTTTAAAAAAGAGAAGGATTAACATGCCATATGTTGTTTGATAGTACGAAGGTGGGTTGCAGTTTAAGTCCTTTGCGAATTCAATCTTGGGTTTCTATTTTTTACTAGACCCTTGTTATAGTAGACAAGTGTTAGAAGGGTTTTCTTTGTCTCACGTCAGATTTAAATGGGTATAAATGGATGAGTATGCAACACTATTTAATAACTTAAGTTTTTGAATTATTGATAAACGTCTAAATGGATGAGTATGCAACACTATCTAATTTAAAATTAGTATCAGAGTCAACTTAGTTTTTGATCCAGCGTCACGCCTAGTGCCTACCCTAGTGGAGTCCGGTTCCTGATAGAGAGGGTGGTCCCACCATAACAAAGGCATTGAGAGTTTGGGTGGGAGGAG
Organism: Cornus controversa; assembly: GCA_026545225.1. Classification (NCBI taxonomy): domain Eukaryota; kingdom Viridiplantae; phylum Streptophyta; class Magnoliopsida; order Cornales; family Cornaceae; genus Cornus; species Cornus controversa. The sequence continues at coordinate 63,528,614 of CM048849.1, read as the reverse complement.
GGGGGAGAGAATGTTAGAAGGCTCTCGTTTGTCTCGCATCAAATTCAAATGAAAAAGAGAATGTGTATAGATTGACGGGGGTATTCAGCACTATTCAATGAGATTGGAAAGAGAGTATTAAGGTTGTATTCTATTTTTACTTTCACCGTTTGAGTGACTTGTGTTCATCATTCAGTAGTCATGTATTCAATTTTTATGAATTTCTTAATACTTCTCGTGGGAGGTTAAAATTAAATATAGATGCAGGCTTTAATATTTTTTTACGAATTTCTTAATACTTTTTCAGGGAGGTTCAAACTAATGCGGCCTTTAATATTTGCTCGGAGTGTTGTGGTGGTGGTTTGATCCTCCGAAATCATAAAGGTGAAACTATTAGGCTTATGTTCATCATTCAGTAGTCATGTATTCTATTTGCTCTAAGTGTTGTGGTGGTGGACTGGTGGTGGTTTGATCCTTCAGAATCATAAAGGTGAAGCTATTAGAGTGGCTTCTGTTCATCATTCAGTACTCAGTAGTGGTTCGACGCTGCTTTGTCAGGGGCTATGATAATGTTGATATAGAAAGTGGTCGTCACTGGTTTATTTTAAACCAGTCACTCGTCCTTTCAGTATGACTATTATTCAAGATATTGAGGTCTTATTGCAAGGCAATTTGGGTTGGAAATTGTTGTGGACTCCTAGATTTTGTAAAAAGAAGAAAAAAAAGGGTAAATTACATTGATTGAGGTTTGGCCTAATTATACCCGGTATCAAACTAATGGATTTTGTTACAATGACCTCCCTTGAGATTTGCTCCGTTACGACAAAAATCATCTCCGTCGTAAATTTCGTTAGTTTTGTCAAAAAATTTAGGGTAAATTATACTGACTTCTCCTGAGGTTTGGCCTAATTATACCTGACATCAAACTAATTAATTTTGTTACAATGACCTCTCATATAACAAAAATGAACTAACTAACATTAATTTTTAGGTGGAATGTCTATTATACCCTTAATATTATATTGATATGAAAATTAAAATATTTATATATATAAAATGTCACTTTTGCCATATAATATAATAATATTTACTATATTATATATATATATATATATATATATATATATTGTGTGTGTGTGCGCGAGAGCGCGCACATAACCCCAACTGCCATCATCACCCCCATCAACACCACACCAAGACCACTGTTATGCCACAGACCAGACCCACTACTCACTATTGCGATGTCGTGAACCACCACTAGCCGAACCACCATAAACCACCACAACCATCGTGCACAACCCCAGCTGCCATGGCCACCACTATGGTGAGGTTGATGAAGTTGAAGGTGGGAGCATGGTGGTGGCCATGGCAGTTGGAGTTGTGCACGATGGTTGTGGTGGCTCGGCTAGTGGTGGTTCCCGGCATGACAGTTGTGAGTGGTGGGTTTGGTTTGTGGCATGGCGGTGGTCTTGTTGTGGTGTCAATGGGGGTGATGATGGCAGTTGGGGTTGTGCGTGCGCGCGCGCACACACATGTATATATAATAATAATAATAATCATAATAATAATAATATTTACTATATATATAATATAGTAAATATTATTATATTAGATGGGCAAAAGTGCCATTATATATATATAAATATTTTAATTTTTATATCAATATAATATTAAGGGTATAATAGATATTTCACTTAAAAGTTAACGCAGTTTGTTTATTTCTGTTACAGGGGAGGTCATTGTAACAAAATCATTTAGTTTGATGTCGGGTATAATTAGGTCAAATCTCAAGAAATGTGAGTGTAATTTATCTTAAATTTTTTTGACAAAATTATCAGTAATTTATCCTAAATTTTTTTGACAAAACTAACGGAATTTATAACGGTGGGGGCAATTTGGGTTGGAAATTGTTGTGGACTCCTAGAACTTGCCCAAAAAAAAAAAAAAAAAAATCTTGTGGGTATTGGATCTGTTTGGTTTGTCAGTGGGCTTGCCTCCATCGGCTTGCTGGCTTGTTTGGGCTTGGGCCTCTCCTCTGTTTTTCAGTTTGTTCATAAAAAAAAGTCAATTACTTGAGGGAAAAAAAAAAAAAAAACTTCTGGTATTGGATTATGCACCGAATAGGAGTTTACAAACCAAACTCCACAAAAGGCCTCGTAACCTAATAGTCCACTTCCTTCTATCTTGGTCCAACCGGTTCAAACCGGACTTGTAATAAACACCTTTGAAAAGCTTTTCAGTAGAAGTCCATGCATTAGAATTTAGTGAGCCTTGTTCCAATTAGTATACTTGGATTTTTGGTATTCATCAATTAATGTGCTGGTTGGCAAATGGTTGGATTTTAAATTGCAAATTATTCATTCTTGGTCTTGGGTGTGTCATCATGAACTTAACAGTGCAAGGACGACTTGCATATTTATGGCACTTAATTTGTAGTAAGTAGCTTTCAGTGGGCTGTGTCCAATTGACTCGAATAGTGAATCTGTTACAAATAAAACATACTAATAAGTATTGATTTTCTATCTGAGGGTGGTCAAACAAAATTTAAGGCTCCACCTACAGTACTCAAATAAATTAGTGTGTATGAAATGAGTGGATTTCAATTAAAGAAAAAGATTGTTTATTCAAAATATTTTACATCATTAAGCATGCATTCACAATCCTTGCCCGCATGGATTTCAAATAATTCCTTCCATCTTGTCATTTGAATTCATACAAACAAAGGCATTTAAAATGAGTAACTGGATTTTTGCAAGACCAATCCATTGATTTGAAATATTATTCTACAATTTTTCTTTCTTTTTCAAATCTTGCAACACCTTTTCTTTTGAACATGCATAAATATTAATTTCACATTTGCTCGAATAACATTTAATCAAGTGAACTCAACTGAAAGAGATTGAGAATGAAAACTTTATGGCTGGTACAAAAATGGATTTTGAGATCTTTCTATTGTGTGGGGAAAAAAAAAAAACTTAGAATTATTTGAAGATTAATATTGCTCGAATTATTTCTAAGCCTTTTTCTTTTACTTACCAAGAAAAGCTAATAATGTTTGAGAGATTGGACTGTTTTATTGGGCCTGCATGGCCCATAGTTACGCTTACGCTTTCCCAATCCATTCTTAAAAGCTTGCATTTGACCTGGTGCATCGATTGTGTTTGCATAGGATCTCCGACGATTGCGCAGCAAGTCAAGCACGATTGGCAATTTGACGCAAATTAAAGCGTCAAAACGACTCCAAAGTCCAAACCACTTTTACGAGTTTCCTTGACCGTCCGATTGAAATATAATGGGGCTCAATATCACACAGGGACTGATGTCCTTATCAAGGGCATTCATGTAATTCTGTTCTAGCTCTCACGTTATCTTACATTTTTTTTTTTACTCCTCAATATTATTTTTTCTTTTTAAGAAAGCCACCTTATGTTTTCGTTGTCCAATTTTTGATATCTAAATGTATTTAAAATGGATCAAAAGTTCTACTCATTTGACTAAATTTGCTCAAATTGAACTAGTTATAATCTCATTTTTAACACAAGGGTATGATTACGTTAATGCGTCCATTATTTTCCATATTTTAAAAGAGCTTTTATAACAATTTCCATGCTTGTCGTCACGTCGCCAATGTCGTGTAATATCTGAGGGCATATATATTAGGGGGAAGTAGACAAACATTGAAGTGGAAATAGCAATTCCATTTATTGAATATAGTAATATACATAATCAGCATCTAATATGTGGCACAGGCTCATGCCCTTATCACGCACCCTCATTTCCACCTTACACGTGCCCCTTTTTTTTCTCTCTTACTGGTTGTGAATCACGACGATTACACATCTCGCCACATAAAAGTCAACGCTGATGGTATACAAATGAAGGTTCATTAGCTTTAAAGAACCTCACCAGTATGTTAATGCTGCTTCTTCACGGGTCAAACTAAAATGAGAGAACTAATTTCAACTGTCTACCAGCATTCACGTCCGAAACACTACTCACAGCGCTCTCGTCATCTATCTTTAGATTCTCTCTCTAAAAAGCCAGAAAAAGAAGAAGATAGAGAATGTGACATGAGTGAGTAGGCGTTAGAGAGAGAGTGTGTGTGTAGTGCAAAGCATTTCGAAGAAGCCACCATGCTCAAACACCTTGTACTGCTCCTCACCTTTTGCTTAGCTCTCCGACCTTCGTATTCTCGACCTGGTCAGCAATTCCATCTCTCTCTCTCTCTCTCTCTCTCTCTCTATATATATATATATATATATGTATCTATATATACTTATTGATACACATTTTTTTTTTAATCTTCGGTGATGATTTATTTATCAGTTGATACTTCCAGATTCAATTAGGGTTTTGGAAGCAAAGTTCACTTGCACTTTGACCGATTTAATGTAGTTGGCGATATTACTAAATTTTAAGTAGTGAACTGCTCTTGTTTATGAATCGATGCTCAGATAATAGGATTAGTTTATTCATTGTTTCTTGATTGAGTTTCATCGAAGTTTGCTTTGGAGCACTAGCTCTTTTTATGTTCTTTATGATGGGCTATCAGTGTTGACATTTGGGTGGGAAAGTGCATAATTGGGATTTTTTGTGTATTTTTCTTTTGTAAATTTGGGGACAGAACGGAAAAATGATCTATTATGATTTATTTGGATTTGGAGAAAATGTAGGAGAAGAAACATTCGAAGTTGAATCTCTAATTTTTTTCTTATATAGCACCTGATAAGAGTGGGAAAATAAAAGAAAACATAAAACTCTGTTTACTGCGCCTAGTACATCAGATTAGTAATTTTTTCATTGTTTTGGGAATGTAAACGTTAAAGAGAGAGGGGAAAAAAAAAAAAACTAAACTCTAAAAATTTTCTCTTCCCTATTTCGTTTGCTTCCTTTATCTCAAGAGGCCAATCAGAATTTAAAAGAAGCCCCTCAACTATAGCGGATTCAGCTGGTAAAATTTGACATATTTTTTTATACTAAAAGGGGAATTTGGTTCCCATCACTGAGCTGTTAAATAAAAGGTAGTGAGTTCAATCCTTTTCTGAATTCGAAGTGACTATGTTCAGGGATGTATATCTCAAGGAAATTTTTTATTATGTCTGATGAGCAGGAGATTAAGTTCATAAAAAAAAGCATAGACTTCATGAGCATGTAATGTCAATTAGAGAATGCAACTTGCATGATGAGATTTTTGGATGATGTTGCTCAAATTCTCGACTAGGGTGTAGGTTTTGGTGTTAATGAATCATTAAATGATACTGCATTTATTTTATTTGCTGAGGCAGCTATATCCGAGGATTATATAATTTTACTTAAGCTCTTACCTATTGTTCTATTTCTTAAACATGTTCTGTCATTGCAGCACCATTTGCTATGCGAATAAGTTGTGGAGCTCGCAACAATGTCCATTCTCCGCCAACCAATACACTCTGGTATAAAGACTTTGCATATACAGGAGGAATACCTGCCAATGGAACACGCCCAAGTTTTATCACTCCTTCACTTCCTACGCTTCGCTATTTTCCTCTATCTGAGGGTCCCGAAAATTGCTATAATATTAACAGAGTTCCCCATGGCCATTATTTAGTGAGAATCTTTCTTGGATTGGTTGCAGAACCTAATTTTGACAATGAACCTCTATTTGATGTTTCCATTGAAGGAACCCAGATTTATTCTTTGAGATCAGGTTGGAGCAACCATGATGATGAACAAGCATTTGTTGAAGCTCTTGTATTTCTTACAGATGGCTCTGCCTCTCTTTGCTTTCATAGCACTGGTCATGGAGATCCAGCCATACTTGCTATTGAGATTCTTCAGGTTGATGAAAGAGCATACTATTTCGGTCCAGATTGGGGTCACGGGATAATCTTAAGAACAGACAGAAGACTGAGTTGTGGTGCTGAGAAAGCAAAATTTGGTGAAGACTATAGCGCTGACCACTGGGGTGGGGATAGATTCTGGAATTCCATTACTACTTTTGGTCAAAGTTCTGATCGTACCACATCTACCAAAAATAGCATCAAGAAGGCCTCAAACTCACCAAACTTTTATCCTGAAGCTCTTTATCAGACTGCTCTTATCAGTACCGATCATCAACCAGATTTAGAATACACAATGGATGTGGATCCCAATAGAAACTACTCCATTTGGTTGCACTTTGCAGAGATTGATCCTTCAGTCACTGGAGTAGGACAGAGAGTATTTGACATCCTAATAAATGGTGATGCTGAATTTCAAGATGTTGATATTGTGAAAATGAGTGGAGATGTTAACAGTGCTCTTGTACTGAACAAGACTATTGCTGTTAATGGGAGGACTTTGACAATAACTATGCACCCTACAAAAGGTGGTCATGCAATAATCAACGCCATTGAAATATTTGAGGTTGTTTTGGCTGAATCTAAAACTTTACCAGATGAAGGTACATAAATCAAACTGCTCATGTATTATTTGTATATTTATTTATATTTTGACTATCGTTTAATTCTTATATGACAATTACAAGCATTTCTATAAATACAACAACAGTAGCATTATTGTAGGAAGCAAAAGTGTGTGGGAAGGACCTTAAGATGCTAACCCAGCTGGTGAGCAGCCTATAAAAATTGGATTTTGACCAATTTCTGAGGCAGAAGTAGCATTATTATATGGAGACTTCTCGTGTCTGAACTGGTTTCTTGTTTCATCTTGTCTCCTTATCGTTTAGCTTGCTTTCCAAAATGTTCTATAATAATTAAATATAAGGTTACTTATGTGGCTTATGGACCAAAGGATTTTATCAGTCACTTGGTTGATGTTATTGGTAACTCTGGTGTTAGAGAATTTTTTTTCTTTATCTTTTTTGCTTCTTATTTACTTTTCAGTGTGTGGTCTATGTTTGTCAGCTTTTCAAATGTTTTGTGAACTGTTACCCATATGACTTCCCTTTTTTATTCCAGTTAAAGCTATGCAGACATTGAAGAAAGCATTGGGGCTTCCTCTTCGTTTTGGGTGGAATGGTGATCCATGTGTTCCTCAACAACATCCATGGAGTGGAGCAGATTGTCAATTTGATAGTACTCGTCTTAAATGGGTCATTGACGGGCTGTACGTTATTCCTTTTGTGCTTCATATTCCCTTTTCTCGTAACCTTCTGAGTTCTGACATTTTTGGACTATTTACTGCTTTCTATAATATATTTCTTGTTATCTGTTTCAACTGCTGTTTTCTTGATCACTACTCGAGGAAAGAAAATACACTGTGAACTTATAAAACAGTTTAGCCTTCTACTCTTGCATGAGATCTGTTGCAAAACAATGATAAAACTAAATTTAAGGTTAACTGAATGAACCACCATCAAATGGATATGTCCAAAGATATTTCTGCTTGACTATGTCAGTGACCTCCTTTTGTTTCAGTTGTACGGTTTAACTATTAGTTGGTTTAAAAGTACATTAATACAAACTCCAGATATTTATCTATAGTCTAAAATTTGCAATAAAGGTAGCATAATTACCTTTATTATTCATCAAACATAATTCTATTTTATTCTTCACTATTATACTTGTTAAAATTTTGATGTGGACGGCTGATTTTCAGCTTGCGTGATTTCATTTCAATGTGCTGTTTTCTTATGCTGATGAGAGAACTAAATGGCGCTCTATGGACTTTAAAACTGTAACAAAGAGAGAGGTTTTAAAATCTGAACCAGTTGTGAGAAGAAACAAAAGGCCACCATACCTCTCTAAAAATGTGAGCCCTGTTACTCCTAGTCGTTGCAAATTCTTTCTCCTCACAGTCATAGAGAAGCCTGTTAAGGATTCAAATTAATTTACAGTAAAACCTTTATAAATTATACTCGATAAATTAATAATCCCTTTTAAATAATAAATTACGTCAGTCCTGACTTGGGCCAAGGTACTAAATTAATAATTTTGTTAAATTTATAAGATAATACATTTCATAAATTCCCTTATAGGTTTCTATAGGTCCTACTTATTACATAAATTAATAATTTGGTAAGAAGTACATATAAGACTGACTATGATGTTTTCGTGAAATATGAATCTAGTGTTGCTTGTCTTTTCTTGACAAGATAAATTTAACAAGGTTAATAATAATAATAATAATAATAAACTCTTGTTTTGAAAAAAAATAAATAATGTATATAAAATATCTTTTTAAATTAATAAGTTATTAATTTATCGATAAATTAATATCTCGTTTAATTAATAGAATTTATGTGGTCCCAACGCTATTAATTTATAGAGGTTTTTACTGAACTTACAATTCTTTATCAGCAATATTCTTATAGGTCATTGGTGTTATATTATATTTCTTGTTTCTAAGCCAAGAAATAGGATGTTTGTGTTAGATAGCTGGTAGCCAGCATAAAACCATTAATCGCCTCTCATTTGAATTACTAGTAGGGAAAGGAAGAATAGCATCCCCTCTTGTTTCCTTTCCATTTAACTCCTTGAACAAAAAGCACATTTTGTCAAGCCCCTATTAACATGGATTACGAGAATATTTGAAATGATGAAATATGATTCATCTATTTGAGGCCAAATAGTTGAGAAAAAGGTTCGTTTAAGTTCGATTGAGTTCAGATATTTCTAAATCAAAAACAATTTCATGGAAAGTAAATAATTTTCAATAGGTTTTTGACCATAGAAAGGTCCATCTGGTGCCTGGTATATTAAAATGTTAAAACATTTTCTGTTACTTTTGTCTGCACAGTTTTTAACTAATCATGCTTTTGCTTTTGCATGGTTAGTGGTCTTGACAATCAAGGTCTGAGGGGTTTCTTGCCAAATGAGATATCCGGACTGCACCATCTGCAGAGCATGTAAGTATTTCATAGAGCTCCTCCTTAATTTGGAAATTGTAAGGTTTTCTTTTTCCTAATAAAGAACAAAAGAATTACTCTATATTGGTACCTTGTATCTGTCATATCAAATTTTGGTCAAAGGATTTATCACCTTATCACCCTGGTCTCTGCTATCCAACTTCCTTTGATCTCAATGAAGTGATTTAAAAGAAGTTATTATCAACCATTTTGAGGGTGCTAGGGGGGACGCACTTGTTATCTAACCTTTTGGCATTATCTGCACAAAGTAGCTGCCATCAAACTTGATTCCGCGTTATCACGCTTGGCAGCCCGAGCTTTTACCACTTCACTATGTCATAGGCCCTACACTAACGAATTGATGATATATACTAGTAATGATAAAAACATCTCTCTAACTCGGTGTTATTCTCTCTTATAGTCTTATGTACCTTTATTTTGTACATTTACAGAAACTTGAGTGGAAACAGCATTCAAGGGACCATTCCGTCTTCTCTTGGAACAATAGCTAGCTTAGAGATACTGTGAGTATAATTTGTATGTTTTTATCATCTACTTCGGACACATTTGGTTGCTTTGGTTTATGTTATGTAATTACAAATATTGTAAATGATATTTTGTGTTGTGAATAGGAGGTTCTTTAATTTGTGTCTTTAACAGTTATTAAAGTGCGTAACGTAGTTCTTTGACTTATTACTTGAGTGATATTTAAATTTTAAACATCTTCAAAAAGCCATCGTGCAGGTGGCTTGTTTGTTTTGTTTTAGTACCTTGGTTCTGTCATACAGTTAATATTTTTCAGCTGGACTGCAATTGAAAGCCTTGGTCTTTTGATAATTTAATCTTGAAATTTTAGTAACAAAAATCCTTCAGCTATAATATCTCTTCTGCAAATGACCTATATCACTACTTCAATAGTAAAATGCAACTATCTTATTAGATCCATAACATGCTACTTGAGCTCTAATCTTTCGGACTCACTTGACACCAGGTGTTAAAAACAAAATTATGTTCTTGGGAAATTCCAGTTGCAATTGTTCTAGCAGATGAGATCGATAATATTGGTCTAACTGTTTCTGTTTTTCCTATATTGATTACTAATGCAATTGTTTGGCATGATCAAGTTAATATTTTAGATATGGCTGTGGAAAAGAGGCATGTTGCCCTTCTATGTATTTATTTCTCTGTTGCATCATATACAATTACATGACCTATTTAGTGTGAAAAGAAATGCAAGAGTTATAGCTTGACTGTGTTCTCAAGTTATTATGATAATTGGACTGGAGGAAGTGTGTTCGATATTTTGTGGATCAGTGGAAGACTTGAATTGATGCTTATACAAAATATTAGTTCATGCAGTATGTATTGTAGAATTATAAAAAGAAAAACAAAAAAGAAACAAGCAAGTCAAGGTATGAGGGCCGTAAAATAATAATTATAGGCTTTGAAATAAAACGCTGTTGGGATTGTTAACGTTCCTATCTTTAATACAACGGGAAGTGTAATTTGTTCAAGAATGCTGTTGAAGAGAGAGAGAGAGATCTTAGCTATGAACTGGTGCAGTTCCAAGAAAAGTTGGTATTTGGTAACTAGATTGCTCGTGCCATATGTATTTTTATTCCATGATTGGTTCTCTTTACTTTTAGCTACTCTGTTGATGTAATGTCTGAACACGTGGACATTTATGAATGCAGGGACCTCTCCTACAATTTTTTCAATGGATCAATTCCTGAAAGCCTCGGACAGTTAACATCTTTACAGAGACTGTAAGATCTTTCAAGCATGTGATTAGCCCATGAAATGAGATTATGCAAAATAGAACTCTCATCTATGTTGTTCTGGTGTAGGAATCTCAACGGCAATTCCCTCCACGGAAGAGTCCCAGCAGCACTAGGAGGAAGGCTTTTACACAGGGCAAGCTTCAAGTATGTTCACACTATTATCAGTCTAAAAATATTAGGCTTTGATACAAGTTGTATAAATGCTATGGAAAGTATATGTTATTTGTGTATGTATTTTACATTGAATACTAACTGTGGGTGTATCTAGTTTTACTGATAATGCAGGTCTATGTGGTATTCCTGGACTACCAACATGCGGGGCCCACCTTTCCTCTGGTGCAAAAATTGGCATTGGGTTAGGCGCATGTGTGGCATTGCTCCTCATTTGTACCTGCTTAACGTGTTGGTGGAAAAGGCGGCAGAATATTCTTCGAGCTCAGAGAATTGCGGGTACGGACATCCGTTCTAAGCTTATGGAGTTGAGAAAACATGATATCTTGTTTACTGTAGTCAGCAGTAAATACATCATTACAATTTGTCACATAGAAATATAACATGATAAAATAATCGTTGTTGGTATAAACGTAAGTTTGATTGTGAGCACGACCACTTTATGAAGATAGTGCAAAAGGTTTGTGGAAATAGTCCCAGATGTTTAGTCTGTACAAAGCTTATCCTGCCAGTATCATCAGTTAATGGTGCCGCACTGGGTATGGCCTTTCCATAGAGAACTCATTCAGTATGAAGTGCCTTAAAACCCCACCACCAGCATTGCCATCATCACCATCACCACCACACACAGTGACACACACACACAAAAGCATGCGTTTGTTTAGTACCGAGTTGCTCTGTTGCACAAGTTCATACTCTCTATCCTTTTGTTTTTGGTACAGCAAGAGACGCTCCCTATGCAAAAGCGAGGACCCATTTCTCCCGTGATGTGCAAATGACTAGGCATCATGGTCATGAAAATGCTCGGACTGCCGCAGAAAATGGGCCTAGCTTGCTTGCTTAAAAACTTGATCATAACTGTGAGATGCCATGCAATTAAAATTCACTCCTGTTTTGGTGGCTGCATCCTGAGTGTTGTTGCAGAACACAGAGAGACATAGCAGTTTTTTTCAATCGGCTCTGTAGTTCATGTTCATCTGGTTTTATTACCTCAGAATGTGTTTCCCTTTGCTTCGAAGTCTTGTTTGACATAGCCCAAATCCAGAATCAGTTCTAAAAAGTCAGATCCTTTTTTACAGGCTATATTGGACAGCTGTAGAATCTTGTATATCACTCCCATTCTTCTTTCAACTTGGGAAAACGTGTTGTAACTTATGAAAAACTTGATTTATACAGAATTTAATATTTGGAAGTCAATTATTCATATTCTTATCTGAATGCATAAAGGAACTAAGCAGATATGTCTTGGCATCTAGCTTGTCCATAACAAGGTCATTTGGGACTCACTTTCTTTTATGAATGGTAAGAAGTGCATCAGTTTTAGACTTTTAGTCTTTATATGAATTAAAACAAACAGTTAATACATTTAAGTTAATTTACCTTTAGTCTTTTTTATGAATTAAAACAAAGAGTCAATACTTTTTAAGCTAATTTATCTTTATTATTTTTTCCTTTTCCTAACCGACACATTGAGTACATTTTGAATAGATCCAAACAATGTGACAGTTTTTAAAATAAAAAAGTAATATTTTAAAACTAAATTACCTTTATTAATTTTTCTTAAACGACACATTGTTTCCTTTTTCCTATCTGACACATTATTTGAGTACATTTTGAATGGATGGGGAACAATATTAAAGCTTATAACAAAAAAATGATTGTGAATATCTCAAAAATGTTAGTTTTTTTTATAATCAGGTCTCTTTTCATTCTTTCTTCCTCTCTTTAATAGCTTGATTGACGTTTTTGGGAATACACAAAGCCATCTCGGATCCGATCAGTCACTTTGATGACAAAATCGGATAATTATGTAATGCTCACCTTTGCATCTTTCAGATTAGTTGAAGTGAATAAGCGCCCATTCAACACTTAAGCAGATCCCATTGTGCTGCTCCACTCCATTGAGATGGAATATTGTCCATGTGGTGACAACTTCAATATAAGGTTTCACTCTAATCGATTTGCTTGTTGATCACTCACACGCACAAGTATATAGAGAGAAATAGAGAGGTTTTTTTTTGTTTTTTTTTTTCACAAAAGAATTTGTACTAATGCATGTTATTTTTTCATATAGAGTATTTGATAAGAGAGAAAGATGACTTTTTTTTAAAGAGAATGAGACAATTAATTAACTTGGCCTTTTGAAGCTATTGTAAAAGTTTCATTTGATATTTCAGTTAAGCTAAGGCTTGTATAAGCAAGGGTACGGGTAGGGGTGTATACGGTTCGACAGTTCTTTGTAAAACCGGAACCGTTCCTAAGGATTCTTTTATTCTGGAATCGAAACTAGAACCGTTGAGTTCGGTTCGATTCGATTCTGGTTCTGGTTTCCCAATGGTTCTTTATTAACTTTTTTTTCTTTATAAAAAAAACACTGACAAGATACACATTTATACTTGTGCACCCCTAGTTATAACAATAGATTAGAAGTTATTAATATTTATTTATATATTTTATATTATATAAATATATATAACATTAGAATTTAAAAGCTATTAGAAGTTATTAGAATATATATATATATATATTCTAATGGTTTCGGTTCCCAATTTCTTAACTTGGAATCGGAACCGGACCCAATACCGTAGTGGACGATTTTTAAAATTTGGAACCAATACCGTAGTGGACGATTTTTAAAATTTGGAACCAGAATCGTAGTGAACGATTCGATTTAATTCAACTATGATTTCTTTATAATTCCGGTTCTACCGACAGTCATATCCCTAGGCACGGGCAGTGCGTACGAACCTGTTTTCAAAATCTACTGTCACTTTTACAAGTATCATTTCTTTAAATCTTTCATGCATTTCTACTATCAGAATAAATAATACTCTTTATGTATTCATTACTATCTCACCTTCAGTTTATGTTATTTTTATTTTTTATTTTTTTATATATTTTTTTAGGATTGAAATTCAGGTGGGTTGGGTAAATTAGAGGTAAAACTCGGGTTCAACCCTACATATGAAATGTTCAACTCTAACCATACTTTCAACCTTAACTACTTAACCTTAGCCCAACCCATCCTTAAAATTTTAAACTTGAGTTTGCAACTTGAGTTGAGATTTCGAGTTGGAAAATCAGGTTAATTCCGATTATCTATATCTCCATCTCCATGTTGAAATTTTTTTTATAACCATTTTAAAATAAATTCTTGTTATTGATTCTTTTTCTAAAGTATACATTGTTTTCTTTTCCTTATGAATTTATATAATTTTATTGTTTTTCGTGTTATTTATATTTATTTATTTAAAAAGTTTTTAAGTACGTGAAAGATGAATACACATATTTCTTAGTATAAAAAAAGAACGTGCTCCTTGGCCTCTTGCTATTAGTTGTCTGTTAAATAAAGGGTTAAAATTACTTTATTGCCTATTTTGATATATTTGAAACCAAATTCAAAAAGTCGGCCAAAGGAATTAAATAAAGAGTTAAAATTACTCTATTGCCTATTTTGATATATTTGAAACCAAATTCAAAAAATTCCGCCAAAGAAATCAACTCAAAATCCGTTTACTTGTATTCCTGCAAATGACAATACATTTGTCATAGTAATAATCAGAAATGAAGAATTTTGTAATTTACACACATAGAAGAAAGTAAAAGCAACCCAGTGAATAGACAGCATTAATGACCTTTTGTCATCAAATTTGCGCATAACAAAAATGAAACAATTAATAAAAAACAAATTAAAATGACATATATATATATATATATATATATATATATATATATATATATAATGCAAAGAACAATTTATATATGACCACCACTCGATAACAATTCAGAAAGAGAGGGCACTAAGGAAAAAATGAAGTCAACAAAGAAATAAAGAAACTGAAACTTGTTGTTTAGAATGAGAGGAAAGAAGAAAAAAAAAAATTCTAAATGGAAACAAAAGCAAATCTAAGGCAGATATTTGTAAAGAATATAAATTGAAAACATGATTGGTTCACACCATTATAAAACATGAAGAAGAACATGAAGAAGAACACGAAAAAGAAAAGCAACCGGAGAAAGAAGAAATAATGAGAGTGCTTTCTGGAGAGGCAGGGTTGCGGAGATACCATGCATCTATATGTTCATCACCGTGCAGTAGTACTGGGAGTTGTCAACATTATTATTGTTGTTGTTGTGATGATTGGAACGATGAGGGAATGAAATTGGGGCTGAGGACATGACAAGCTTTTTAAAGAATTTATCACTTAAAAGTCTTTGAGACGACACGCCTGACATTTGCTTCCCGACCATGTATTTTGTAACAATTGAGGAGAAGGAGGAGGAGGTGGTTTTGACAGTGGATTGCAGTGTATGCTTGAGATAATAAAAGGGAGGGTTTCAATGGGAGGGAATGGATAAAGGAAATGTAGATGTTAGAAATATAAAAAAATTGTATTGAATGAATTGTATATATGAGCAATAAATAAAGATTTACGTGTAACCAATCGGAGACGAGCTGCTGACATAATCAATGACGTGGTAACCAACTAATACTTTTTTTTTGTCTATAAACCTTACACTGATAGCCAATTTCACAACTTCCTCTTTTGTCTTCTCTTTCCTTCCAAGTTCCAATAAGTGCTGACGAAATGTCAGCCATACTTTTTGGCGATAGTGGATCTGAAAATTTTCGGTAAAGACGACAAACAAGAAATGATAACGACGCGACCCAATCCAGACCCAATCCAGGACAACAATCATTTGATTCAGTCCAGAATAAACAATAAGAGAGCAATCAATTCACAGTGGCCAATGAAAAACTCGTCAAAAAAAAGAGCCATTACATCACATGCCAAAAAATCTCCAGAGAACAAAACTCTTGAAGAACAAATCGACAAGCAACAACAATCTCGTCGCAAGAAGGCAGAGTTTTTTTGTGGCTCACCACGAATTGGTGATGACGCGTGTGGTGTTGGAGACGTCGTGTGAAACTAATTAGAGAATATACAGTGAAGCCAAAGAAGACACATGAGCCGCGTGTGTGAGCATTACAACGACCGTAAGATATACCAAAGATCGAAACGCTCTCTTAATTGAAGAATATTTCCTTTATTTCTAAATAAAATTCCCTTATGACTTAACTTTTAAAACTTCAAGAAGCCAAAGGCCGGTAAGAAGTTGCCAAAGGAAAACAATGGTGCTGTTGCCGGAGACAAGAATAAGAAACGATGGATGCTTGTATATGTGTGTGTGTAAGACGGAAGTTATTTTCTATGATTGATTTAGCTTCTTCCCTGGTGGTTACGACGAGAACTATAAAAACTATCAGAGATTGGTAGACTCTGATACCATGTTAGAAAGATAGAAAAATTATATTGAATGAATTGTATATATGAACAATACATAAAGACTTATTTATGAATATATAATCTTAAAGACTAAGTAAACTTAGGAAACAAGAAACATAAGTGATTTAGGAAAGGAGATAAAAAATCCTAGATGGTTTAAGAAAATATATAATAGTAAGCATATATTTTAAAAGGAGAGGGAGAAGGAACAATTCCGAGGGTGGATAAAGGCAAGCCAGCCATGAGAGGAGCCAAAGCGGATGGCGTCGTGGGGAAAATGATTTCCTTTTACCATGGCATCCATAGATTCTTACTTAATTTTCAAGCCAGCCATGAGAGGAACCAAAGCATATGGCGTCGTGGGGCAAAATGATTTCCCTTTACCATGGCATCCATAGATTCTTCTTAATTTTCAACACCTTATTCTCTGCAAAGTTCAAAAAGTGATAGAACTCATCATGGTCATGGTAGACCTGCTCCGTCATAAAGTCGTAGGATTCAAGGTTCAACCCAGGAGGAACCATCAACCATGGTGGAGGTGGAGGGGCAGCTGCCAAAGGAGTACATGTTGTTCGTTGCTTCTTCTTCTTTGTAAATTGTTACTTCTTCTTTGTGAATTGCTACTTCTTGAAGATCGATATAAATAGAAGAAAAACATTATTGCATGGACTCAAAGGGCGTAGAATTAGCCTTTATATTGAACCCTAATATGTCTCCAAAGACTAAACTTTTACGCTTATAGGAAATGACCACCGTTTGTGATATCATCGATGATGTCTTGATTGATTCAAGATCAAAAGACAAGTAATTAGATGATGAGCGGCACAACAGGAGGAGGAGGAGGAGGATTTGTGAAATCTAGATGGCTATAATTTGAGCGTAGGTCGGTGGTAATGGAACACTCGATTGGCACAAGGTGTGCAAGTAGCCACTTATCTGTTACTGATATTTGAAACACAGTTGTATATTTATGGACCAATACTATATCACCACCCCTAACCCTAACATATTAATTTATATGTTTTAGTGGTACGTGCACACCCAATCCGATTTGCAATGGTTTTGAAAGCATGGGTACGTTGGGCTCGAGTTTAAATTCCAACGCCAACCTAATTGGGTGTAGATGTGAATTTTGGAGAGACAGAGTGTGTGTTCTATGCAAGGATATATACAAACACTTCAATCAAAGATATGAAAACATATTAACCGGAAGAAATTCTCACACCTGAATCGGATGAGAAGTTTTAGGCAGAGGATAAGAAAATACATTTTATATGACTGTCTTTTTTTTCATGCTCAAGTAAAGATAGATTAAGTTTTAGGATGTGATTAGTAAAATTTATGAGACATATAAGGAAAAAATCTCTATTTCCTCCATTTGTTGCTTGGTTTCCAATTGAGACTACAATTTTTTTTTATTAATGAGATATTAATATACATGAATAAATATATATATTATTTCTTTTTAGAATGTATATATGTTCCTATATTGTATACAAGCCATTGAATTATTTGAAATTTTTTGATATTTGGGTTTGAAAAAAAGGAAGAAAAAATAAGAAATTATGAAGAGAATGAAGGGTATTTTGGGCTTTAAGATTAAATAGTCGCTCATTAACAATTATTTTTTAAGTTTGGTAACTATTCATCTTTTATTGAGCTTAAGATTACTAAAATGCAATATTTTTTTAATTTTGGTTACTAAAATCTAATTTTTTCTTATTTTTTTAATATACCGCGCGAATTATAACTCTATTACACTTCTTTTTGATCCAGACTCTCTGCTGTAAAGTAAAGAGTTGTTTATCTACCAGTATTAATCGGATGGATCATAAATCATCAATATATTTCAGCAATTTAAACGCTGTGAATGTAACGTGCTCTACACTCTCTGTTGTTCTAATTGTGCATATTTTAAACCTCTCCCTATCTCCGAATAGAGGAACTGAGGCGGCTACAGAGCGAGAGAGATGAATAAATGCGCACCTTTTGGCGATCGGATGGTGCAATGCCACCGACCTATGTCTATGCTCAAGCCCTCACAGTTTTTTGAACCCTGCAACATCTTACGAATTCTCCTCATATGGTGCTGTTGTTAATTAATGTGCTCAATCATATCTCTTCTTATGTTTCATCATCGTCGTCGTCTATCATCCAAGTTTTCTCCTTGTTTTCGTCTTCAAGGAATCAAGCCACCACCATCAACTAACTGTCTCCCCAACCCCTAAAACTTTAGATCTAAATAAAGCCGGCATAGTGCAAAAGGTAAGCTGCTCTCACAAGCAACAAGTCAGTTCTTTCTCAAAGTTTACATCAAATTAGAACATCCATCAGACCAGTAATAAGCTTCAATATATCAACATACATTTGTAGTACACAAATTCCTTAATTTCTTAACGTTAAATTACAGAGAGAATGACCGGTTATCTCAGCCATCAGACCAGAAATAAGCCTCAAAGATTCTTGTTGATTTTCAACACCTTCTTCGTGATATATATCCGAGACGTTCAAAAAGTGATTAGATATATAGTACTCATCATCATATATTGTCATGATCGACCTGATCTGTCTCCACCACCTCCTCCGTTGTGAAGTCAATGTTCAACCCAGGAGGTACCATTAACCATGGTGATGGTAGAGGGGCGGCTGCCAAAGGAGTACATGATGTTGTTGTTGTTGTTGCTTTTCTTCTTTGTCAACTGCTGCTACAGCTTGAAAATCAATAGCAGAAGAAAAACAAGATTGTATGGACTTGAACCCTAATTAATCTGCCTCCAAGGACTAAACTTTTACGCCTATAGGAGATTATTACCAATGACCAAAAGACAAGTCAGATGAACGGACACAACAGGGGGAGGAGGAGGAGGAGGATGATTTGTGAAATCTAGTTGGCAATAGTTTGAGCGTAGGTTGGTGGCAATGGAACACTTATTGAACATGACAGCAACCCATATTGGGGTCACGATAATGGCGTCTTTCACTTGAAAGATAACTCCATCACACCTTTTTTTCCAGGCAAACCTTTGAAGAGGATTCAACCACCACCCATACCACATCTTAGTTAATTAATTGCACCCTTTCTATTTGTTTCCCTTGCCTCCCTTGGGTAAGTTTTTTCCGTTTCTCTTTCATTTTCTCTAGCCTGGCACTTATTAGTTTCTGATTAGTGTATATATAGTAAATATATAAATACGTACGTATGTATGTAGCTATCTATTTTGTGATGAAGTCTTTATCATTAGTTTCATGGTTCTTGTCTACTGTATGACACGTAACTGTTATGGTACTCTTCCATGTTAATTGATCCTTGTAGTATTTAATTGCTAATATATAGACTAAGATGTGAATATTTGAAGATTAATTGTTTGTATGGATTGCAATTTGTTTGTTATTGTGTTGTTGGGATTATTGAATATGAAACCTGATATGTGGCTACTGGGAATCTTCCTTCCGTCAGTGTTTAATCTCTATATTTTTCTTGATGCCTTTATAATTACTGATTTGATTTCAATTCACTCTCTCGTATACAGGGTCTTCAATTTAGCAGGTGATATGGCGTAGATATCTCTGGACACCAAACAAGCGAGGGTTTAAGGGCAACAGTGCTAAGCTTTGGAAATTCAAGCTGTTTAATTGAGCTGAGTCTCTAAAACTTGGAAATTTGATATTTTACTATTTTCTTTTAATGCTAAAATGGAGTATTGCTATGGAAATTTCATTGTTCAGACAAATCACTGACATAAAATTGTTACTGGTTTATTTTGTAATGAAAAATTTAAATTTATATATATATATATATATATATATATATATATATATATTTTGATCAATGTCATTCCCTGTGAAGAGAAATTCCTGACACTTAAGGGGATGCCTCCTACCTACAAAAGCTAATTTGATAAACATTACGAGAATTATATGAAAAATTGTATTGACCACATTATGGATATTTTGTGATGCATAACACTTCTCTCATGTATAATAAGCTCTCAAAAGCCAAAATTATTGGGAAATGCTAGACTTTATGATTTTATTTCACGAATTTTAACTCAATTTTATGTAACATGTGATAGTACCATCGAAAAAATTTTACTGATACTAATTCACCATTTAATTTTGTTTCCTAAAATAATAAAAAATAATAATAAAAAATAGAGATAAAATTATTAGTAAAATTCTTATAAATATAAAATTATTACTTGTCACATTATTCATAATACAAAATCATGAAATAATTTCATATTGTTTATCATTGCTCAAAATTATTATCGTGATTACACAAACTAGTTATGCGGTTACAAATCCTAAAAAAATTGCCTTCCATTCTCTGAAAAATCACTCCACCAAGCATACATCCTTTACTCCCATACCACCAAACATTCTCTTATCATTAAATATTGAAGTCAAGTATATATATATATATATGGTGACAACTGACATGTCATCGATAACTTCTCCTTTTAGCTTAACTACCATCTCTGTCATCGTTAAAGAAGAAGGTGAAAGAATTTTTTAGTTAATTTTACGCATATATCTATATTCAATTCACACGTATACGCTGTAACCTGAATTAATGAGATAAAAAAAAATAAGATAATAAAATTTGCAGTCAAAAAGGTGGCGACTTTTTGTGGCATTCCTGTGAAAAGCTGTAGTTACTGTGGCCAGGGAAGAAGACAAATCTGCAGGGCACACTTGATCTTGGAATTGAATAGTTTACTGTTCACATAATTGTCCAGCCTCTAAATTTCAACAGTTCCATTTATTCCAATTTTCTAATTTCCCAAATACTACCATTTATTCCAATTTTCTAATACTAGTGTAGTATAATTTGCTCAAAAATAGAATAAATATCTACAAAGCGTGCCGGCAAGAACAAGCTCCCTCTGCCATCTCCATCATCATCACTTGAGTGAGCAGATCATGACATCATTCATGGCTACACTTTTCCCCCAATCTACCATCCAACAAATCCCAAGAAACTGAAACCAAAAACAAACCCACAAGTCCCAAAGTTACAATTCAACTAGTATAGATAAGAACAAACAATCATCCAACGTAATTCTAATCCATAGAACCAAAAAAAAAAAACCTTTATGTACAATTATATGCTGATCATTACTTTCATGTCTGTTAATTTCAATTATTTTATCTTACCCAAAATAATAATAATAAAATAAAATCAATTACCAATGAATTTCCTTAGAAACGGAAATAAAACGTAGATGTATACATAAGAAGCAGGAAGGAATAATATTAAAATGGACGAAATTCAAGCCAAACGAACATATATATATATATATATATATATATAGAGAGAGAGAGAGAGAGAGAGAGAGAGGTACCTGAGAGATCGAATGGCGACGTTATGAGTGAGAGCGTGAAAGAAGAAATTGGCTCCGTGAAGGAAGACGACGACGCCAGTGCAGCCCAGGAGAAAGAATTCAACCATCATCCTCCTTTTTTCTTCAATTCGATTCAGAACAAAAGAAAACTAACAAGATTCAGATGAAATTCAGACGAAATAATAGGTTTTGCTTGTTTTGATTGAACCGACCACCGACCAGTAATATTCTAATTATCGCTTTGGTTATATTCTCTCACTAGCCCTCGCTTTCGCTTTGGTTATATATAGAGAGAAAAACAGAGTACAAGAAGAGGAGAGGATAGAATAAAGAAAAATTAATTAATTAATTAATAAGTAGGTGACAACGTCAACGACCATATCCATTCCAACGAGTTACTTAAATTTACATACTCTCGAACATTTTTTTAATTTTATAACTAAAATTTTGGGATTTAACCTTTTGTCCTCAATAAATAAAAAGTACTTGATTGTAGCTTTATTGTTTCCTAAAGTGTGATAATATTTTTTTAAAGATAATTAATCATTTCATTTTTTTTAAGGATTTTTAATTATTTTCACGTATATATATATATATTTTTGTCAAATACCAATAATTAAACTCTAAATTAGAAAAAAACTATGATTCAAGTGTTACTATAATTATTTAGGGTAATTTTCCATTAAAATAGCCAATATCTTTGGTGTCAAATAATGTTCAAGTATATAATTCAATTTAATACCCAAAAATATACAATTGCTTAGAAATGTTTTAAACTAAAAAATAGAATAAAATTGGTTGAATTCCCTTCAATATTAGAACTTTTTTTTGGACAAGTAATATTATATGTACATCATCCTTATTGTTAGAGGGGACTTGTCGTATGCGGATGAAAAAGAGAATAGATATATATGAACGGCTAGGTAAACACTATTTCATAACTTAGACTTTTGAATTATTGATAATTGTTCGACCGATTACATTTATCTATAATTGAAAACTACTTTTGACTCGTAATATATTACCAAAAAAAAAAAATTCTTAGGAATCATTCAATAAGTACACAAGCCATTTAATTGGCACCCCTAAGAAACATGCAATATTGCCGCACTCTCTTATACTAAGCAAGGGATATAAAATAGTTATCTCTCGATTATATCATTTGTTTTTTTAAGTCAAAGAGGGCGAATCTTGATATAACGGTAAAGTTAATTTATTGTAACTGAACTTAAAATAAGAAAACAATCTCTCTTCATGTGAAGATAAGATTTTGTATATTTAACCTTTCTCCAAATTCCTAAAATTTTTTTTGAAAAAAAAAATTGTAATGTGAGAGTAATTTTATAAAATAGAAAATGTCTCCCCATAAAAATTAGCACTCACATTAATTGGAGGTGTTATGTTTGCTTTGTAATTTAGTGATTGGAAGGAGATCTTAGCAATTATTGGCATCTATGCATATCCATCCCATAAAGACTCTCTCTCTCCTACAAAATGAGTGGTGTAAGGTTTTTTTCTTCTCAAATGTGGTGATATGTTTAAGCACCGACCTTAAAAAAAACTGTCTGTCTCTCTGTCTCTCTCTCGTTCAGTTGCACCGACCGTCGACATCCATCCACCCACCCTATTATTTTGCACTTGTGACTTCTTTTGTTTGTCACATGGAAATAATAGAGAAAGGATTCCACTTTACATGTAGCTTACCCATAATTCCATTCCACATCAGTTCAAAAGTAGGAACAAACTTTAATACTATTATAATAGGGGATTTGCATTTATTTGTTTTAATAACCAAAAGTTTGGATCATTTATTAGTCTGGGCACTATCTAGTGACAACTCTTGTGGTGTGGAGTCTGGAGAGGACAATATTCTGACTTTAAATACTCCTCTATATATATATATATATATTATATTATAATCTTTATTGTCAACCCATATCATATGTTCATTGTCAATGCTAGGATTGAGATATAATACCTAAACCACATCAATTTCCTAAACCACATCAATTTTAAGTCGAGTTCAGGAACACAATCAAAAGATATATATATATCTTCTCAGCATACAAGTTAACAGTATCTCAATTATCACTAAAGTACAAATAAAACCATCAGATATTACTAGGCAACTTTAACTACTGTTCAAACAGTGCCGTGAATAATTGTACTAACCATTTTCACAGTTGCATATTACTTCAACAATTGACAGCAAGCGATTAATAAGTAGTGCAGAGAAGTTCAATATTCAAACATCAAAATTAGGCCGATCTCTTGTACTCCTATTTGATAAAACAATAAGACTATAATTAGTCTAGACTAACAAACATGTATTGGCCTCTTACCATCCAATCATTGTTTAATTTTAGCTGATATTCTAACTCCTCCCACCCCTACCCAAAAAAATAAAAAATAGAGAGAGATCATAACACTAAACAATCCTAGAGATCATGACACTAAACAATCTTAGTTTTTAAGTTCGTTAATCTATCTTCTGAACCGACTGTCCAACTAACATGTGTTTGTTGGGGGTAAAAAGAAAAACATATGGATTTGAAGTTAGACCCTTTATCAACCACATAGAAATATACATACATTTAAATACCAGTAATCAAAAGAAAAGGAAGCAAAAAAAACACACAAGAACTCCCACATTAATTCTACATCACAAGGCGGACCAGTCTGCATTAATGCCACCCCAACAAAAGAATTTCTACTTCTAAATCAAAATCGATTCAGGTTATTTAAGAAATGCAGGCTTCCAAGTTCCAAACGATATCTTCTTCTCCTTGGCAACACACCCTGCTAATGCTACCCCGGCAAGGTTGCTTGCTAGACCTTTGCTTCCGAAGTATACAGTTTGCAATACAAAACATCTTGAAAGTAAAATTCCCAGACACAATAAAAAGATTACACTTTATTTGAGAATGCACTTCGGCTCTAATTGAGAGAAGCTCAAAAAGATGGATTTTTTATGATTAGGAACTCAATAACGCTGCTTCAATAGAACATCCACATGAGGCATGTATTGGGTTGTTCAACAATGTGATACTATTCAATTCCCACCCAAATTTGCCCCCTATCAGAGTTACTGAATAACACAATAATATTATTTTGTAATAACTTAAGTGCATCTACTAGTCACCTAACAGAGTTGAGACAAGTAGGTCTTGCACAAAGACGGATCTTCCAGCAGCTTGTCTCATCTTTTCTTCCCGCTCTTCGTGACTTAATGATGCATCAAAACTGTAAGAGAGAGATGTTGAGAGTGAGATTTTATGGACAGTCTTTACTGCTCAGGTGCATCAGATATGAAAGGGTAAGTAACCAAGTGCTTCAAAGTAAGTGGCGACTCAATTGGCTCTGTGGCTTATTGACTAGCCTGTCCCTAGGCCCATAAAAAATAATGCCCTGTTTGAAGTTGTTTCATGGTTGTACTTCTAAGAAGCAGAATCTATAACATGATCGTTTATGAACTTGAATACACGAGAACAAAATGAATTATTTTGATTACAAAAACATATTATAGAAGAATCATGCAAAGGATATGGTTTAGGCAAACTCCCAGTGACCAACAAACGAAGTATCATATTTCCTAATATTTGTCACATAATATCAAAATTTTCATGGGAACTCTACGTGATAAGATATGCCTATGAAATCAGAAACCTAAAGATGATTTAAATCACATCTTTCAGTTGACCAGTCCTTCGTCACAGGCAATTATATTCGTATTACTATGATAAAAATGATGCCTATTATTTAGTACTTGGGTAGCAATGAAGTTAGTCTATCATCACTATCGCAAGAGCTGCATGAGAGTATCATGACATGCTGGCTGGAGGAAGCCCTATGTTGTGTTCAAGTGGCAACTAAATAATGCCATATTAAGCAAGCAAGTGGATGAGTTAATCAGGCAATGAAAACTGGATGAGAAACGGAAAAAAAAAAAAAAAAAAGAGTTTGGTGTACTACCTTGATTTCCATATATGTGCTGATGCCACGCTCTTTGTAGAAGTGTCCTCGGCACTGGATAACACAGATTTTGAAATTTCTTCTGCTTCAGATGCAGGGAAGTTCAAGATAAGAGATGAAAGGAATGGGTCAGTAACTGCATTAGTTGAATTTGTATTGCTTGAACGATATCCACCACCTCCTAGGAGCACCTGCAGATGGGTCTCACGAAGATCCCTTCCCAGGAGCGACAGTGCCTGACCGTTGGGAATTGCAACTCTACGTAATCTGCGACGTCTCTGCAAGTAATTTTCAATTAAGGGAAACCTCTAGAGATCACACCAACCACACACCTAGAGGTGCACGTAGTTAAAAACTGTATAGGGAGATTATACATAGCAACTATATTTCCAATTTAAAGGATATCCTGAACAAGTGTCCATGTTGCAGTGTGATATGACTTAACATGTCCCTTGCAACCTTGACAGAGCAAATGGGACAGACCTGCAAGGAAAAAATATATGCAGTATGAGATTCTTGTGACTGGAACCTGGTTAATACATGACATAAGTAATTTCAGGGGTAAGGATTACAGATAAAATGAAGCAATGAGAACAATCAAGAGAACATTCAGTTCTCTCTTCTTCATCCATTCTCTCCCTTCTTTTTGCTAATGAATTATTTTTTAGCCCTCTGGAATAATAAACTATATTCAGAAAACCAAAACCCTTCTCCTGTTGATTAATAATAAAATGAAATAAAGCTTCTGACCTAATCAAGTCTACAAACGACATAGAGTATGACATCTTAATCAATACTTCATCTTTTAAATAATGAAAAGAAAAGTAAGAACATTAAAGTTTATCAATAGTATAAAGAAGTTTTGCTTTAGAGTTGTGGAAGATGTGACCCTCAAGTGCCACAACCATTTTCATTCATGTTCATTTGCCCCTTTCTTTGAGTAAAGAAGTGATCAGAAGCATCAAAGGACTATGGTAAACTTGGGGAGGCAAGAGCATACATCGCATGAACTTAGAGTAGTTGCCTTTGAATAGGTTCAAATCAAACACATACAGGTACAAGGGTTGTCGACTGTGGTCTCTCCCTTCAGGGCTCTAAAAGGGTAGCAAAGAGGAAGTTGTCAAGAAACTCAAGTCACCATCACCAAAAGTGAAGGCTGCACACTGTTACATGTCCAACACCCAGTGCGTCAGCAAAGACCTGGCTGGGACATATTTGTGAGTGGCCCTCTGTGTAGAAAGACTGGAGCCTCTTAGCATATGTTTCAGGTTCTTGTGCTAAAATAATTCAATCATTACCTATGTCTATCCTCATCTTACCTCGAGTAGTTTAATAAAACAAAATATCCTAGTCAGAGGTGTTCCTACGCTGCTTCAAATTTCTCAGTGTATCTCCTACTCCTCCAGTTTTCACTGCAAGGGCAGTTGCACATCCATCAACTTGATGTGTGCTGAATTCCGTATAAACTTAACTTCTCACCTCAATCACCCATCAGCACTCCTGTTAACAGGAAGAGACAATTGTATTTAACTGTTTTGATCTGTAGCAAGGCACGATTTGAGGCACATCCATCAACAGACATGAAAACCAGAATTATATATATGTGCATCACACATCACAATATAGAGTCAATTAAGTGTCCTCAACATATAAGAAAACACTCTAAATTTATCTGCCATTAGCACAAATAGTGAATACTTCCCCTACAACCTTCTCTATAATAAAACTACGCCTTGACTGAGGATGGTTAACTAGTGAATAGATGCATCGTCTAGCTAACATCTCAAGTGATGGTTGAGTTAACAATGTGAAAAAGATCATTTACTCAATACTGCTCCTGTCTATACTGGGCGCTGCAAAAGAAAGACTAGAGACACACCTAACCTTTGAATCTTTTACATTAATTTTTACATAGTGGTTGCTCTCAGACTCGAGCCTTCATCATCACGTTTGTTACAAGCTTTACTATCTCTAACCTATGCCTATTTTGGTTGGTAATAATGCACACATCTAAAAGTTGGATGCAGCAAATTACTGTATTTTTGGATTAATAAGTTCATATTCATGCAAAAATTCAAAAGAAGTTATGGACTCTATGAAGCAGTGCAACTAAAAAACATAGACACAATACATTCATATTCATTGGCACGTGGATAATTACACTATCAGATTTTGGCTGACAAGATAAACCCTCATCATACAAAAAAATGAAAAAACATTTGGAGTGAGAAAAAATATAAAATGTTCTCTGTTTAATCAAATGGAAAACATAACAAATTCCTCTGTTTAATCAAATTTAAAACATAAAAAAAAAAAAAAAAATGCAGTGTCACAGTCTGTGGCATGTCTACAGTGACTATTTCACTCATTTTAAAGCCTTCCAAATAAAAATATCTCCTAACATGCATTCCATGACCAAACTGAGTGAACTTAAAGATGGAATCAGCATTTGAAACCAAGCAATAGTCTGTCCCTTCTGAAAGGAGAAATTCCAGCAAAGAATCAGATCTCTACTATCTCTCAGAATAATCTAGTAATGATCACTTTAATCTTGTGCATTTTTGCTCGACAACTTGAAAAGTGGTTGTTGAAGTACCCAACTTTGATGTCTTTAAGAGAGAGATACATCTATACATATACACAGAGAAAGAGAGTGGTACACGGAAAGCTTAGGGAACAATCTCGCTGAAAAATACTGGTCTAGTACACATAGGAGGGGATGCTAGAAACAAACCTGACCCTCTGACATTATTTTGCACAAATTAACTGCTCTCATACTCGAACTTGCATTCTCACACTTTCAGTATGAGCTTTGACGATTGTACCAAGCAATAGCGTTAGACCTTGTAATTTACTTTGATCCACAAAGATCCTCAAAACTGTGACAAACCCCCACTCAACCCCCCAAAACAACCCCTCTCAATGAGAGAGAGTCCTAACAAGGGTGAAAAGTAAAGGAATTATATTCAATTTTTTTCTTTTTTTACATTTTTCTTTTTTGCGATAGGCAACAAAGTCTATGTATTGCAATTATGCTGCCAACTGGTAGTTTTCATTATCATTGTTGTACCGCAACATAAACTCAACTCAATAAACCCTTTTCCCATTTATTGAGCTTGTCTACATGAAATCTCCTTTATGGTCATCTCATTCTTGAAAGATTCAACAAACTCAAAATCACTATTTCGAGTCACTTAAGATATTTTTCTAACCAAATTTCCTATGTAGCTTGCTATATATAAGTCATCATATCCATACCCGTTTACAACCATGTTATCCATCACATACCAAAATTTACCTGAATTTTGAGTTGCTTCACTAATAATTCCACTGTGTTACATTGCAAGTTAGGATGAAAGCAGGATTTTGCTTTCCGTATAAGTAGGGTAAAGGGGAAATTTAGAAAGAGTATTGTTATAGAAACCAAAAGTTTAGACCGATTAAACTATGTGAACTCAAACTAACCAATAGGTAATTTCATGTGGGGTTCACATGATATCATCTTTTTAATTTATGTTATTTTGAATTTGCATTGCTTAGTCAATTGGGTATTTCACTTTAAAAAGAATTTTCCTTTTGGAAAGTAGGTAACTCATCCACATAGGAAAAGGGATATTGGAACCTCCTTTTGGATAATGAACTCTACAATGAGCTATGTTGCATCCACATTTTTCCAAAAAATTATCTTTTCCATATCAAAAATAAAGTTAATAAACTCTCTTTAGACTATAACTGGAGGCTAGTGACAACTACCTAATTATCTATCCATTCTAAAGGGGCCATCCCATGGTAAAGGCACACATTACTGATTCAATATCTTCCACGATAGTTGAAACAAGCATCAAAAAATGTTGCAAATCTCCTCTGATCCTCGGGGTGAAATATACTCCTGGAATATTAGGTTAACCAGTAGCTTCAGTTTGAAACTTTGGGCAAAACAAATGGTTCGCAAATCTACTTACTCAGGTATCCTCTTTCAATATTACTTGCAATCTTAAGAAGCCCTTATTATTCAATCAAAAAGACAAGCCCCTTCAATCCCAAACGCCATATCATAGATAAGAAAAAAGAAAGAAAGGGATATATACAGATTATATGTATGTGTATATAAGTATATGAACTTAAAATGCTTTGATAGTGTCTGAGGTTTTTTTCTGTGACCTTGTTCCCATAACCAAGACACTATCATCCAACCGCAGAGCCTAACACATGAGAGCCTTTATTCGAACAACCAAACAAGAAGATGGTGACCTCTCAACATACCCAACAAGCTAAATTTTTTTAAAAAACTTATTTAGCATACACACTTGTGCACAAATTGAAAACAAATCGGAAAACATATAATCATAACAACTTTAATTTGCATATCCCCTGAAACAGAAAAATCATATTTTTCAAAAAAATCGATGGTATGAACCATTTCGAAAAAGAAATGCAAAAAAGATTGTAGTTATAGTAATTTTTAAAAGAAAAAAAAATCAAAACATGAGCCGAGAAAGATATATAAAAAGGTAAGGATAAATGAACAAATTACATGTCGATAGATTTATATATATACACACATAAACAAGCATATATATATATATATATATATATATATATATATATCGTCCAAATAAATACTCACGGTGACTTTGGACTCGAATGAGTGCTCATCTTCAAGGTGCGAGCACAGAGAAGCGATATCAAAGTCCTCAAAACAGTAAGGGCATGGGAAATCGGGGCGAACCTCATCTTCCACCTCGAAATCATCGATGTTCAATCGATCTGAAAACAAAAACATCAAAACCAAAGGATTTTCTTGAAAGAAAGAAAAAAAACATTTTTAGATGGATCAGAAGCGAGAGGAAAAGAAAACCAACCGAATTGAGAGCTGTGATGATGGTTGTGGTGGTGGTGCTGCTGCAAAGTCAACTGCCGTTTGGCGGCCGCAAGGCGAGAGGTCCAGAAATCTGAATCCATAGGGAGAGAGAGAGGGGGGGAGGTTGAGCTGAGAATGAATAAGAAAAACAGAAATGCAAAGTGCTAATATTTTTTATTTTTAATAATATTGTGATTGAAATTTCAGATTATTGAGAGATTTTTGACTTTTTCTTGGTATTGTTGAATGTTGATCTGAGCAAGGTTCAGATACGACGATTGTACTCTGTGTGTGTGAGAGAGAGAGGGGAGCTGAATGGAGGTTATGTGGCCATGACAGCAGGTGACGTATGGGATCTATATGCGACAACATGTCGGATTTCTACTCATTTTTCTTCAGACTATTAATTTCTTTATTTTGTTATTTTCTATTTTTTTGGGTTTGTGGTCTAAATTTTAAGATTAACGTTAATTTGTTGGTTAGTTAGTTTGTTTTTTTTTTTATCATTGCTCGAGTACTGATTATGTCTTAACCGAAACCATTCAAACTGTAGACTAAGATTATAACCCAGACTATCTATGAAATTTGGTCAAAGTTGATCAACGGTGAATATGGCGTCAAGGGTGGAATAGAATTGAACCCAGCTGATTATCTATGAAATTTGGCATCGAGGGTGGAACGGGGTCCTAGTGGATACAATCATACAATCCAACTAAGCTACAGACTAGTAGAAAGTGAAGAAATGGCTTTTTTATTTTATTTTTTATATTAGGTCATTTTCTTTATCAATCTGAAATAAAATATATTTTTGCTTAATTTTGTAAATCTTTAAATATCTTAAAAAAATTATTTATTTATATTTCCTAATTACTTTTATTTTTTAAAAGGACCAAAGAAGTATTAAAAGGAGATAAATCTATTTAGAGTTTTTTTTATTTTATTTCAAAAGTTCAAATAAATGCATAGACACCTACCTTATTATCTGAACTCGAAGACTCAACTTTTTCTTTAAAGAAGAAGAGATTATACCATTTGAATTAATGTTCATTGATAAATTTATTTAGAATTGTTATTTTATTTGATATAAAAAGAAATAGTTTAGGTGAATAATAAATTTTTTTTTTAACTTTCATGTTATTCAAATTATCAAATACAAATCCTCTAAAAAAAAGACTAGAAGAAACTCTCTCGTGTCATTAAAACTCCGAGACACTCTTTTGGGTTCATTAAAACTTCGAGCGAACTCTTTTGGGTTCACCAAAACTTCGAGCGATACCCCTCAAATGTAAAATCCTAAATACTCTCTTGTGTCCACCAAAACCTTAAGGAATAACTTTGGAGTGTAAAGCTCTCGAAGACTTGAACACTTTAGCAGGTCATCCACAATTCAAGGGATAACTCCTCTAAGAGCTAGTTTGGTACGCAGGAATGAAAGTGGAATGGAATGACTATTCTACCTTTGATTCCCTTTCTCTTATTTGTTGCGTTACGTTAGAAATAGAATGATCATTCTTAGTCATTCATTTGGAATGTTCATTTTAACAAAATCATTCATCTTCTTGAACTATAGAATTACCATTCCATTCTCACTTTTTATTAAAATCACCCTCTCTTTCTTTATTAATTTCTCTCCCTCTTTTACAACTCACTACAGAATATATATATATATATATATATATATATATATATATATATATATAATAGGTGATTAACATTAATTTCTCTCTCTATATATAATATGTATGTTATATATTTGCCACACGTCTATATATATATATATATATATATATATACATGTCACATGCCCATATATATATAACTTGCTATATTTTAAGTTGTGAAATAAAATGAAGGTTCTTGTTTTATCACTTTCAATTTTTAATAAAGTGTTAATTCTTTTCGTATAAAATATTATATTAATTTCTTGATTAGAATAAAAAAACAGATTATATCTTGATTTAGAAAGTTTTAATTGAATGAGTAATAACTTTTTTTTTTACATGATAATTAAATTAAAGTTGACCAAATATCCCATTTTTAAAACTGATTATATTTTATGAAAAAATATAACATATTGGAAGGTATTACCATTTTATTTGAACATCATTCTATATCCGCAGTCAAATATTGAAATGAAAATATTTATTCCATTCTTAACTTCATTCCATTTCTATTTTATTTCATTCTTATGTACCAAACTAGTCCTAAGAAACTCTTTTAAATCTACCAAAATCTCGAAGAAAAACTTTAGAGTCTAAAACCATGACAAATTTTCTCAAGTCACTTAAAATCTAGAGACACTCTTCCGTTTACCAAACTCTCAAAGGGCGGTCTTCGAGTATAAAATTATGGGACCCTCTTTCATGTCCACCAAAATCTAAAACTCCTTGAGGGACAACCATTGACTCCAAAATTCTAAGACACTTTTCTTAGGACTACCAAAATCTTGAGAGGGAGTTTTCGAGTCTAAAACACTATAAAACTCTCTGAATTCACTTGAAACCTTCATACACTTTCTCAAGTCTATCAAAACCTTGACTACATCCTTCCAATTTAAATGAGTATGATAAGTGGTACACCAGACTCTCGAGTGCTGGATCTGGCCCAAGGGATTCTAATCAATGTTGATTATATTAAATGCTTTGTATCCACCATTTAACGCCCATTTATACTCATTTAATGTCAATCTTATAAATCCGGAGGAAATGATGGTCAAATCAAGAGATAGAACCCTACATGGCTTATACTGTTTGAGAAAGAAATTATTAGATGGTCCAAGACTACATCTTTACTAATCACGGATAGACACATCATGAAAAAGTTAAATAAAATTAACACAGTTGTTGATGTGTTTGTTAGTGATCAGCATGTAGTCCTAGAGATTGGGGGGATGGTCGGGGCATTGAACATTACAAATAAGGCCTGCTCTAGAGCAAGATCAAGAACTACCATAATTGAACAACATAATTTTATTCAAGATTGATTTTCTCTAAAATATGAATAAGAAGGTAATCCCAATCTGTCTAGACTATGGTGCCAGAACGAGGATATGGGTTTTATTAAAAATAAAAAAAAATTCATGTGCGGATTTGAATTAGAGGTGACCTATCTCAAACCTGTCCCCGTTAACATTCATATTATTTTATCATGTCTTTTTTTAATTTTATTTTTAGTTATTATTCATTTTTTTTTTTTGAAAAAAATTTAGTCTCAAACTTTCATATATATATATATATATATATATATATATATATATATATATATATATATCCTTACAAAATTAGACATAAAATTTGAATAAAAAGAAAAAAAATAGTTATTAATTTTTTATAGAATAATAATTAATTTTTTGTACTAAAGTCGTGTATTTTATTTTCTACACAAGAGTTTTTAATTGAATTTAAATAAGATTAATTATTATTTAAACTAATAATTCAATATTATTAAGTAACTAAAACTTAAAGAAATATTTTAAAAAAGGAAGATTTTATCTCAATTCTTGAATAAATTTTTAATTACAAAAATTTATTTTTATTTATTAAGGGTATAAGGAAAGATATAGTGATTTAGGACTGAAATGAATAAAAAATTTACTTAATGATTTAAAAAAAATAAAATTTAGGACTTATTTGACAATTAAAGAGAAAAGTAGGACGGCTGGTAAAAGAAATAGGGTACTCTCACTTTTGAAAACGGTGTCGTAAAGGCAGTTTCATTTTCATCTAAGATCCCAAAAGTTTATACGCAAATTAGGGTTAGGGTTTGTGTAGTGAGACAGAGAGGAAAGCCCCAAGAAAAAAGTCTAGTATCTCATTTCCATGGCGACGACAACGGCAGAGGAAAAGCAAGTGGCTGGTGGTTCGAAACCGGGGATGAGGAAGCCGGTGTTCGTAAAGGTGGATCAGCTGAAGCCAGGGACGACCGGCCACACTCTGACTGTGAAGGTCTTGAACTCCAACACTGTTTTGCAAAAGAAGGGGCGCAACGCTGCTTCTTCTCAGATCCTCCACCGCGGTGGTGCTAACACTCGCATCGCCGAATGCCTCATCGGAGACGAAACCGGTACCATTCTCTTCACCGCCCGTAACGACCAAGGTCTCTCTCTCGTACAATGATCCTTTACAATTTTTGCCATTCTATTTCTTATTCCGCATATTCAAAGACACTAATGCTCGGTGTTTTATATTTACGAGTAGACACATGAAATGCGTAAAAGCACATGTTCACACAAACACATATATATCGTTTATTCGTACGAGAAAATTGGGGTTTCGATGTTGGATATATATTTTTTGTTTCTCTGACCAAACAGAGCATAATGTTACTATTTCGGAATTTGGAATTTGTTTCTTTTTATAGAATTTTATTTTCCAAAGTTTCTGATCGCATTTCAACATGGATTGGCTCTCGTGGGTCTGAATTGAAATTTCCAGAAAATGAAGATTATGAGTAATGTTTAAATTTCTTGAGGATGTTATTTTGTGTCAAACTGTGAAGATAATGCGACTTTCGACCAGTTTTTATCATAGTTCTTGACAGAACCTGTCGATGTTAAATAGCATCAACTGAGTTGTTAATGCTGTTTTTTTGCTTAATAAATGAGATAAAGGAAATAAATTGGGTAGAAAAGGCTAATCATTAGAAATTTCCCTTCTTTCCCATAATTTTACTGGAATTTGATCTAGTCTATTTGTTGAAAATCATATCTAAATGTTAAATGTTTTTAATTTACCTTTTTTTTTCCCACCCAAGTGAAAAAGACACGATGAAGAAAACTTTTCTGAAATATTTTAAACTTTATAGATTTAAGATTAACATGTAGTGCTATGTAAAGAACTAAACGTTAAGGTCTTAATTTATTTGCCGTGTATTTTGCACAAATAAGGAATGCACTTTGCATTTTGTAATGTTGATTTTGTGAACATGTTTGATGTTTTCTTTTCAACCTTGCAACATAATTTTTATTGGGATATTGCATTTACTTTCCTTCAGATGGTAAATAGTTATATAACTGCACTCACTTCTGTTTCACTGCCCTCTTTGGTTGGTCATCTATTAAAATTAATGATGATTTTATTTAGGGTTAAATTCATAAAACCCCCTTCTTTTACCAAAAATTCTCATAAAACCCCCCTATACTAAAAAACCAATCAATTTGCCCCCTCCCGTTAGTTTTCCGTTGAAATTAACGGAGAAGGATCACGTGCATCTCACGTGATCTGTTAAATGGTGTGTAAATGACTAAATTACCCTTGACACATTTGTTGAAATTAAAAGGACTAAAATACCCTCATAGTAAGGGGGGTTTTATGAGAATTTTTTATAGTAGAGGGGGGTTTTATGAGAATTTTTTTATAGTAAAGGGGGGTTTTATGATTTTAACCCAATCAAGAAACCCCCTTCTACTTTTTAATTTTCTCAAATTGCCCCTTCGTGAAGGATACATCCGTCATTTACAAATAACCTTTTTTTATGAAGTTATTGTATTAAATAAAGGAAGGATATTTTGGTAATTTCGTTATCAAATTGACGGAGCCGTTTAATTTTGTCCTTATATGAGAGAAATTGATAGTAGATAGGGGTTTTTGAAAATTCAGGGGGTTTTATGAGAATTTTTGATATTAGAGGGGGGTTTTATGAATTTAACCCTTTTATTTACATTATCATATAGTTTTTTTAAATGCCTATTTTTCTCTTATCAAAGTTAAAACAAAATATATAAGGTCAAATTTGTCATCAATATGTGGAAATAAAAAGTGTCTATTTTACTCTTGTTAGAATACGTCCAACCGCCCTTCCCCATTTTTTTTGAGAAAATTCCTTGTAAGTCCTACTTTTCAATTGTAAGGACCAATAAGTCCTAAAAAATTTTGTTTGGATAACTAAGTCGTACTTCTAACAATTATTTCCAACTAAGTTCACAATTCCATTAGCAATAATTTTTTTCCAACATTGCCCTTTCTCATAAATGTCTTAAATGTTTTTTTAATTAACATACCAAATATAACCTTTACCTCTAATTTTTATAATTAGTATCAATTTACAATAATAATGAAAAAGCACATAGTTTTAAATGCCACCAAAATTAGCAATTTTTAAAAAA
This sequence comes from Cornus controversa, assembly GCA_026545225.1. NCBI lineage: Eukaryota > Viridiplantae > Streptophyta > Magnoliopsida > Cornales > Cornaceae > Cornus > Cornus controversa. The sequence goes on along the minus strand of CM048849.1, from coordinate 63,492,287 downwards.
TTTTATATGTTATTTAAATTCAACTAATTGTAATAAAAATAAATATTAAAACAAGCCAAAAAGTTTCACAATTTTTTCAACGAGTTGTATTTATGTAGAATTAATGAATTATCTAAAATTTGACTTTTTCTATTTATATTGTTTTACAAAGATGTAATTTCAAGAATTAAAGGTAAATTTAAGACTATCGTACACACACACACATGTATATATATTTAAAGTTTATCAAGATGGTATAAATCTTTTTTTGAATAATTTTATATAAAAATGGCATTAATGATATTTTTATAAAAAAGGGCAATATTGGAAGAAAGCCAATGTGAGTGGAATTATGAACTTAATTGAAAATATTAGCTAAAAGTAGGACTTAGTTGCCTTAACAAAATTTTTTTATGATTTATTGGTCCTTACAATTGAAAAGTAGGACATATAAGGAATTTTTCCTTCTTTTTTTTCCCTTGACTGAACTTTTCAATCACCATATGCAGAAAGTTGCATCGCCGGCATGAGTGGGCTTTTGCAGCCTCCTCATCAAGATAAATATTTGCTTCTTTCCTTCTTTCTCTCTCTCTCTCGGCACACATTTTGTCTCTGCATTCTCTCTATATTGGTTTTTATCTAATCCTTTATTTCTCTCTTTCCACCTCTCTCTACTTTTTCTGTCAGGCTTAGACCCAATTGAACCACTAATCTAGTGGTTCTTTTGGCAAATTGAAGAATGCCATTTTTGTCAACCTTTGCATTTCTTTTAATGCTTATATTGGTATCAAATCCATTAATCCACTATAGAAGAATGCCAGTTTTGGGTTGGTGAAGCCAATAGGTTGCTAAAGAATTATGAAAATGTTCAGTTTTTGTTCAACCTGCAATATATTTTATTATTTTTTATTTCTATTGTTATTTATTTCTAATTTGCTAGTGAACTTTTAATGTCCTTTTTTTTGACAAGTAAATGAACTTCTAATGTCATTGATGCAATTTGTGATAGTTGAGTTTAATACATTCACGAGTCTCTGCACCTTAGCTCTTCCAGTAGATTTAATAAATTCCGCTCTGGAAACCTTGCTTTGGTATGAACTCTTACAAGTAGCTTTCTTTATAATGCGTTGGCATCTTGAACCGCATAGCATCTAAAGTCAAATTTCCATATGGGTCTTCATTCTTCTGTTTTCTCTTTTCTGTTGGTTATAGTGCCTAAATTAGATGTGATCCTTTTTCTGTTTGCATCGTTTTGTCTGCCCCCTCTTCTTGTTTTTGGGTGGGGGGGTGGGACTTTTAAAGCTACTTTGCAAGGTGGGTTGGCTTATTTCTATATTGCATTAATGGATTTATCTCTCTACAGTTGACTTGATGATACCGGATGCCACTGTCATTCTTCGCAATGCAAAGATTGACATGTTCAAGGGGTCTATGAGGCTTGCTGTAGACAAATGGGGCCGCATTGAGGTCACTGAGCCGGAAAATTTTGTGGTTAAAGAGGACAACAATCTGTCTCTAGTTGAGTATGAATTGGTTAATGTTGTTGAAGAATGACCGGAATCTTTCAGCGTTCAGTGTCTTTGATTTGATTTCGAAGTTTGAAAGTTTCTTTTACTGTCTCCCGTCGCCGTAAGATGCCATTGAGGTACATTTTTCTTTGTGACAGATGGGTTTGGTATACACATCTCACTAGAATCAATTGGTCTGATCTTTTTTTCTTCTTCTTTTTCTTCTTTTCTAACATTATTAACATATACTAGGACTGGTACAATGTTAGTTTGTGTATTTGGTATGTAAAAGGGATTGTCTTTTTTATTCTACCTTTAAAAGCTCATCCGGTTTCCAGTGAACATGGCAAGGTGAAATATCCAAGTGAATGGAATCTTCGTATCTCTAGTATTACATTTCACTCTTTTGGGGCTCCAAATGTTTGCCGCGGATGCTTTGTGCAATAAATTTATGTGAACATGACAAAGGTGAATACTAGTTTGTGTGAACATGACAAAGGTGAATATCCAAGTGCGATATGGTACAATAAATTTATTGTACCATGTATATATGTAAAAATATATACATGTGTGCGCATTTGTTCTTATGGTTGAAAATAGAATAATATAAATTTTATAATAAATCAATGGTATAAAGTATTAACTTGATTCAATAAGACAACATGAGGATATAATTAAACTATGATAGAAATATGTTAAAAAAAATGACATGTAGTTGTACTCATAACTAATGTTACTTTTTTTCAAAAAAATATATGTTTTTTCTTTAATTAAAAGTATAGTGATACATGTAATGAAAATTATAAGTTCAAATCTTATTATTCCAAGAAGAAAAAAAAAATCCAAGTCTTTTGATGAAAATCACATAATTGGGTGAATTGCATGAACTTCCCTCTCTGTTAATTGGAGAATTTTGTGCCAAAATATTAAAAAGGGGGTTTAATGCAATTTGTTACAAGTCAAGGGGTTTTTTTTTTTATGCAATTTGTCCCCCAAAAAAACCGTTAATGGTGGTTTACCAGCCATTTTAATTTACTTGTTTCTCTTCGGAGATCCTTACATGTCTGCACATGTTCTCATTGTCAAATATACAGATGATCTAAAGTAAAGTGTTGCCATTATTCTTCATTCCATATGATTGCGGTAGTGATTTAGCTAAAAAAAAAAAAGAAAGAGAGAGAAAAATAAGATGGTTTTGGTACCTAATTGGAGCAGGTGAGGTTGCTTACAATTACAGGCTTGCAATGCATGTCTTTGCGAGGTATGTATGCATCTATCTCATCTCAACATCACCCACTTGATTTAAGTATGCATACATGTGATATCTTTGCTCCTTTACATTGAAAAGGCTGGAGTATACGTGTGATATCTGTGTTTCCTTTTGATTGAAAAGGCTAGCTGGTCGTAAAAATAAGGTTGTAGTTACTTAAAATATTATCAAAATTAATGATGTCTGTCTTGTAGAACAGAGCTAACTAATATATATATATACACATACAACCATTATGAACTTTAGATGATGAAAGCCAACATGACTTGACAAGTCGAAAGTTGGATTGAATGGTGAAACCAAGTCATGGTGAAGCAATAATGAATGAATAAGGAGAAGTTTTAGTTGCATATTTTGGGCTATTAATTTTGGGACCAATGATTCTCCTCAATGAAAAAGGCATTCAAATGAAAATGTAAATGCAATGAATCATCCATTTAGCATACAAATTACAACAGAGTTTGTTGATGCGTGTCACAGATGGTTTGATCTTCTCTTCTTCTTCTTCTTCTTCTTCTTCTGTATCTTGAACAAACCTGTGATTGATTTCCCTTAAACTGGTAAACTTCACCTTCTTGAGCTGCTTTTGCTTCGGCTCATCTTTTCCATAATGCCAAGCAGTAGTGGAATGCACAGCCCCGGAGACATTTCTGCTCCACTTCTCCTGGGAACATCCAAGTGTGAACCCCTTACTGATATGTTCTCGCCCACTGTGTTTGGGAAGTACAAAGCTCCTCTGTCCCCTGGTTTAATTCCAATTAGTCGGCCTAGTGACTTGCTATGGTCTTGAAAGAAGGATGCTGTGGACTGGTTTGGTTCATTCATATCAACAAGACACCAACCATTTTCAAGCGAGTGAGAAAGGCAAAAGCTTGTATTTAGAGAAATGTTTGGAAGAGATCTTCCATGAATGAAGAAGGACTTGTAATTGCTACACAATTTTTGTAGTATATCGAATGGTTTACTGCAGAAAGCTTCTTTTAAAAATTTACAGGAGGAGGGGGTTCACATGTATCATCAATTCAACAGAATACTTTTACTTCCATCTCTACATGTGACCTTTCTTTAACTATTATAATTCAAATATCAGTTGGCAATTGATTTTACTTTTTCTTCTCATACACAATATCAAGTATTCAAGTCATTCCTTGGGGATCACTTTTTTAGATAACATGAAACTTAATTGATTTTGTCT